>OY987327.1:83064551-84460551 GCA_963920685.1 Polydrusus tereticollis
TCGAATGACTCTGCTAATGAAGCACCACTGTTTAAATATTTTTTAAATACTAGAACCATTTCGCCTAAGTTCTAGTCTAATTACAACTTCTTCACCTCTAAAATTAACCGGCCTCGAATCTTGATCCAATAGGGTGAGGGAAATATTGTAAATGCTCGTTTCTCTTACCGGTAGAAAAATTAAATTTCTTGGCTCGATATTTATACTGAAGCCAGGATCGACTGTTGGAGAGAATTCGTATAAGGTATGTGAAGGATTATTTGTATAATACGAGCCGGAAATAATATTGCACTCTATGCGTATAGTAACAACTTGTATTATTTCTACAGGTAGATCTGATTCATGCACAACACCTGCTGTTAGTTTACGTTGAGAAAAACCTAATAATCTTGTTATACTATCTTCTGGCTGAAAATTTAGGTCGTATTGGCTTCTCAACTCGCACCTTAGCGTATTATTATTAGGTTTCAACGAAAAGACGTGATTGCGCTCGTCTAAAGTAGCGTGTGAATCAAGAATGCGATTCTGAACAAACGTTTCGATATCCTGCAGTTCGTACGACCCCGTAGGTATCTCCAATATCTTTTCCACGTTATTTTCAGTATAGTAAATCTTGTTTTTTCCTGATTCAATGTTTGGAATAGTATTCCAAGTATTCAGCGATATAAGTGCAAGAGAGTATTCGTAGTTTGGGTCAAGTTCTATTGGAGGAACAAAGTGTGCTTCAAGCTGGTGAGAACGACCTTTTAGCGTAAACGTCTGAGACATGACTGTTGTAAGGGACTTTGAATGATATGTTTTATAGAGATTTATTGTAGAGAAAAGCCAATGCTAGATGTCCACAATTGGATGATCCAAAGTCCTGATACTGATCGTAATTAAAGCAAATTTTACAATTTTTCATATATTTTATAAATTCCTTGGGTGGTTTCAAATTGCCAAAACTATCGAAATAAACAACTTTATCACCGCGTTTCTTATAAGCTACCCAATGTGTTCCGAATCCGACGTTTCGATCTAAATTGACAACACCACACTCAGTATGGTTAGGTGATTTTGGAAGAGTATCTCGCATAAAGACCCCCCTAAAGTTGGGTATCTTTAATTGAGATGTATAGTTTTTGATGTCTTCATCGGTTAACGGGCGTTTGGGCAGCTTCAGTGGTAGTTTTTTGGCATTTTTCTTAGATATAATCCATACCCTGATTTATACTTCTTTAAATATAGACCGCTACCCTTTTTCCCTAAAGCAATGGCTTCCATCGTTTCATTGTGGCGTTTAGCTTCTTGTAGCTTGTCTCTCCCACTTTGAACATCATTGACGGTTTTTGCAATACCGGCCACCCCGCCGCTGAGAGCACCCAAAGCACTAAGCCCGGCAAATATTGGTATCAAAGGAAGGATCCCGCCAGTCTTAGGGAGTGGTATAACCCTCGGTATACTAATTTTTCTACGTCCACCGGCTTTCTTTATCGACATGCGTGCTGCTTTTAGTAAGTTACTCAAGGTCTTTTTCTTGGTTATATCACCAGCACCGTGTTTACTAAGCTTATTCACAATCGAAGTCAAGCTTTTGCACCCCGCCCCCAACTTACGTTTAACCTTCATAGCGTTAGTAACTAGCCAAGCTGATGTTTTTTCGCCAAAACTGGAGTCGTTGGCTTTCACGCGCTCCCACGCTCTATTTTCAAGTATTTTATCTGCCTGATGTCTTTGTTTCAAGTCTTGAGACTGAGAGTATGCAATGTCGTGATCTCGACAAAAACTGTCCAATTTATTTTTTGGGGGATCACCTCGAGCTAAACGTTCTTTTAATCGAGTGCCGGGACCACAATATGAATAACCAGGTAAATGAAGTTCAAACGGGAGTCGATTTATGGTACTATTTAAGACACCTGCACCCTGCAACGTTGTCATTACAAATAAAGTTCTTGAAGAGAAAAGAGTCTATTTATAGTAATGCGGAAGCAGAAACAAAAACACCACCTAAATATTCAAAATTTCGATATGCCCAAACAGAAACAAACAAACAAACACGGGCAGCTTTTTCCAAACACCATTAGGGCGTTAATATGTGGACCGAGTAATTGTGGAAAAACCAATGTAATGATGAGTCTATTAACTGACGCCAATGGTTTAAAATTTCAAAATGTGTACGTTTATTCGAAATCTTTACAACAGGAAAAATATGATTTCCTCCGAGAAACATTGAAACATTGTCGTTTGGGGTATTTCACATATGGTGAGAATGATGATGTAATAGACCCGTCAACTGCTCAACCCGACTCTGTATTCATCTTTGACGATGTGGCTTGCGAGAAACAGGATAAAATTAAAAATTATTTCTGTATGGGCCGTCATAATGATATCGACTCATTCTATCTCTCGCAAACATATTCAAAAGTACCCAAACAGTTGATTCGCGATAATGCCAACGTGTTAGTTTTGTTTAAACAAGACGAGCTAAACTTGAAACATATTTATAGCGATCATGTAAACACGGACATGTCTTTCGATTCGTTTAAACGCATTTGCTCTGAATGTTGGAATGATAAATATGGGTTTTTAGTCATGGTTAAAGACAACGACATTAATAAAGGCAGATATCGTAGTAAATTCGATACCTATATAATACTATAACGTCATCATATGTAGTTAGTATCACCGTCATCATTGTAAAGCATAGACCATTTAGTCGCAATGTCTCGACAATTTAACAGCTATGATAAGAATGTTAAACGTCGAATAATTGATGCCTCTAATACAATAAGAAGGAAATACTTGGCTTTAAAGCTGGAAAGAAACGAAGAAGATGCTGCGCTTAACAAGTTTTTAACACCAGTTACTACCCCGCTAAATATGCTTGTACCGCTTATGGAAAAGAGAGCCAAGAAGCCAAAGATTAAAACTGAACCGACAGAGACGATTGTAAAAACAAAACCAGAAGAAGTTCAATTTTTACCCAGAGAAGCGGAAGTTAGGTATGGAGATTTGGTTGATAATGAGGAAATCGAGGATGATGTGTTTGAAGAGAATACCCCACAAGATTTAAAGGAGGTATTTGAAACTACTATGAGAACGAATCCGGCAATTTTCGAGGAATTTACCAGTCAATATCCTCCAATTTCTCACGAATATTTAAAAATGTATTGGACAAGTTCCCCTGATTTGGATGACTCACAAGGTCTAACATACAATTTTGAAAATGGTAAATGGACAATGGGTTCTCTGTCGGTGGACTTTTTGCAAAATGGAGACATTAAAGTAGGCGATGTCGCTTATCCAGGAAGTCAGGGTCTATATGAGTTATTGTTTTTAAAGAATCCCATCAATCGTAAGAAAGATGATGATGTGCATTATAAAGACATATTAGTGCGCACTTATGCATATAGGCGGTTAAGTAATGGTCAACTAAAAGGTAGCAAATCGGAAAAATATAAAAATATTATTAGACCGCTACTAACATCTTCAACACGAGGATCAACGTCCTTGTTGCAATCATCAGCATCTTCTCATGCTAGAAATCTTAGAAGTTCTTCGAACAAAACACCGCCTATTAGTAGAATGCCTGTAACAAGATCTAAACTGAAATCTGGGAATGCATTAATGGAGTACAACGAAAGACCAAAGGAATTTGTATATTACGACGATGTAAATGAGCTAGTTGAGCGAATGAAGAAGCTTGAGGCCTCCGAACATGTTGGTAATAATAATAATTGGAACGAGATTCAGAATATTTTACAGGAATTGCAGAGACTTGGAATTATTGAATCCTATAAATAAACATGTAATTCCTTAAAAGCATCATTAAAGTATTAATCATGAATAAGTTTGGACGTTCTTTACCTTCCCCCTACAGGGTTCCGAGAGTTTTACCAGCACCCACCATACTTTCCTTCACTAGGGATGGTGATTACAATTTTAGGGAACATAAGCTTTGTAATGTCAGTCCCCCAACAGATGATACAGATGGCGTTAATAAAAAATTTTTAGATGATGCAATTTCTGTTATTTACATGAAAATTATTGCTTCTTCAAACGAGTGTGTTAAGCTGGTTAACGATACTACCAATAGCATCGAAGGTAGCATGAAGGCTGTATCTGCAGAATTACGCGATTTAAATGATCGTTTGTTAAAGTCTTCTACCAGTATTTCAAGAATAACAAGAGATATTTCAACAATTAATGATCGTTTTAATGCAATTGATGTTAAATTGAAATTAGTTGACAATTACCAGCAAGAAGCTATGAAAATAGTGCAACCAGAGTTCGATAAACTTAAGGACCTCTTACATAGTTACATGCATGTAAAAATCGAAAATTCTTTTGCACCTTTGGCTGCAGACTTGAAGAAACTTGATGAAAAAGTAACTAAATTAGCAGATACAGTTGATAGGGGTATATAAATTGTCTAACATGTTTCAAATATTTCACTTTATTAACAAAATGTCCAAGGGTATCATCACTAAGGCGCGAGAACAGGTTGTTAAAGAGTTGCACGCCCCAGCTCGTTCGAAATTTAAACGTCGTAGATTTATCCAATATGGTTTAGATGATACATTTGCATCCGATCTTGCGCAACTCGATCAATATGCGCGCGAAAATAGGGGGTATAAATACATACTTGTTGTTATCGATTCGTTTTCGAAATTTCTCTGGGCAAGACCCATAAAGACGAAAACTGCTCAAGAAGTAACCAAAGCGATGGAAAATATTTTTAGACACTCCAAGCGAATCCCGAAAAAGTTAGTTACAGATAATGGAAAGGAGTACTACAATACAAGTTTTCAAAATCTTATGAAGACGCATAAAATACATCATTATAGCACTTTCAGTATCTTGAAGGCTTCAATTGCGGAGCGAGTAATTCGAACAATTAAAGAAAAGCTTTTTAGATTGTTTACTTTAAATGGAAATCATCGATGGATTGATTTGTTGGATTAAATCGTGAATACATACAATGCTACTAAACATCACACGATTGGCATGAAGCCGTCGGATGTTAATAAGAGTAACGCGGATAAGTTATTAAACTCTGTATATACGCATCTAAAGGTTGTGAGGAAACGAAAATTTGGGGTTGGGGACATTGTTCGTATAAGTAAATCCAAGCATGTCTTTGAAAAGGGTTATGTACCTAATTGGACAACCGAGCTTTTCAAAATTTCCAAGGTTAATATAACAAATCCTACAACCTATATATTGGAGGATATGCAGGGACGACCAATCAGTGGAGGATTTTATGAAGCGGAATTACAGAAAACTAAACAGTCTGATGTATTTCTTATTGAAAGAATTATACGGAAAAAGGGGAAGAAAATGTTTGTCAAGTGGCTTGGCTTTGATAATTCACACAACAGCTGGGTGGACATGATAAAAGATGTTGTTTAGTTTGCTAGAATTGAGTGTTATGCAGACTCATTCGGATAAATACGTCATATTTCGTAATAATCAGCTAGTATTATAGTATAAGATGTACTGCAAACAGTGCCACTGTGAGGTGACTAAAGGTCATAATCGTACAACGAAACATATGGAAAACTGTGGGGAGATTGTAGGTTCTGGTATTAAACTTATTCAAACAGCTTTTAAGAATAGAGTGAATACCTATCACATATCGACAAATAATAATTTGACTGATGTTAAGCTGTTCCTGAAAGACTTGAAACATAAGGTTCTAACGGTGTTAGCGGAGCAGTTGAGTCTTCATCGAGTTATATCAATGAATATGGAACTTTATGGTGTATATCTACAACCATCAACGCAGGAACAAGAAATTAAATCATTTAATTCGAGATATAGTGTGATTCATCCAGGTACTAATTTAGAACATGTGTTTGAACTATATAAAAATAACCTACTTAAAAAAGCTTTAGAATTTACCGAGATGGGTAGCGGGTGGGCCTTATCGCAACTTTTATTCCTAGAACTTAATATTAATAAATATTCAGGAGTGGGGATAGTCAGAGTGTAGTCGATAATTTGCTTGGACGGTTTCAGTACTTTTTTAGTCATGGGCGAATACGTTGTTGAAGAAGATTCAAGAAGTTTGTCTCCTTGGAGATATCTTGATAGCATGATATTAAGAAGTAGAGAAGACATTAATAATGAGAAAAAACTGTTGAACGAGGTGCATTATTCCGCTGGAAATTATAAGATAATCGTTGGCCTTAGTGTAGCTAGAGGAATGGTGCCGAGTGTGAAGTTAATAAATACTGTTTTAAATTTACCTGAGGAAAAAGTTGCAGCATCACTAGCCAATTTCGAGTGGCATGAGTTTCTCGAAATCGCGTCCAAAATGGTTGAAGATGATACATTATTAAGAATTGATTCTGAAACTGAAAATTTTACAGTATCGTCCGTTACATTGTTGAGTGAAAAAATAATAAATCTTGTGTGTAATAATACAACGTTATGTTTCTGTTCTCATGACATAACCTCATTTGTTAGTATAAGTCACATTATTAATTATAGATTGAACCTGATAAAAAATTTAGATTTTATGACATTTTATGATAACTTTTTAAATTATATGAACATTAATGAAGACATCCAAGGAAACTTTTTTGAGATTATTAAAAATATTTGTAGTTTAAACATGTCTGAACAAGCTATTTACATGTTGGAACTAATACACTTTAATCCCAAGAAGGTACTAGATGACTTTGATAGAATACAAATGTGTAATATTTGATGATAATAAATGTATATTAACCCGTTTTATTGGTTTTATTTCATAGTATTCTTACAACACTTTAGATAGCAACATCTCATAAAATGTGTGGAGATGATGGTTATAGTTTGCTTCGTAATTTTGAAGATAGGCTAATTACGTTCGCTAATTGGCCTAGCAAGCTCAATCCTGAAGAGTTGGCAAGTGCGGGGTTTTATTACTGGATTTTGTTATTGGATATTGTCAGGTGTTCATTTTGTCATTGTGAGTTTGATGGTTGGTATGTGGGAGATGATCCTTTGAAAGATCATTATAAGAATGTCAAGCATTGTGAGCTAGCTAAAGTCTTATGGAGATGCCGCCAATTGGGAAAAAATAAACCGATAAAGTGTACAAAAGAGAAGAAAAACAAGAGTTTCTCATATACCGACGCCATTTGTATGCTAGTAATATTTATAATTTTTATGAGCGTCTGGTACCAATCTCGTGAAGTAATAAAGGTTTTAGGGAATGGAATTTAGATCATTCTGCCTACAGTCATGGCGGCGTTAAGTTCATCCTATATTCTCTTGACTGCCTTAGTACAAAATGTGTTTTACGTTTACGCTCCGTATAATGTATTGAATGCATCGGTAATGTTGGGAACTCCACCCTTTTCTGCGAACAACACATGGCTTCAAATGACATATGAACAAATTGATAATAGACATACGGCTGTTTTTAAATCAAACGCTCCAACAGTTGGTGATTTACGATATAAGATTAGGTTTCAGTTTAGAGACCTGACTTTTGGCGAAACCGAGTGGAGGACGCTAATAAACCAAAATGCTTCTCACAATTCTCCAATAGTGGATGGATATGCTGGAACACATGGTGTGCTTAGTTTAATTGTATTTATATGCGTATCTTGTACCATTTTACTAATTAATCTATTGCATACCTTTATTAAGTCAAGGTATAGATAAATAAATAATTTTCTATAATTTTGATGTCTTTTCTTTTATTTAATATATAACCCATATCCGCGAAACAATTTTTTTCCCACACAGGCGGCCTGTTAAATTTGGTTCTATTTACTCAATTAACCCCGTTCCTTTTTTAAACAACTTATGACGTCACCCTAAACACGCGATATGTATTAGCTATACTAAGGTTACAATTTCATCGGGAATATATATTTTAGGGAATTTGGGGGGGCCTGGGAGGTCTTTGTATACTTACTTTACATCTTCCCTGTATAGATTTTTGTATAAAATTATGCAAGTAATTATCTGTTTAAGAAATGCACTTTTGCATATAAATGACACAATATATTGTTGTAAATTAGCAGTAGTCAATTAGCATAAATAAATCATTATCTAGACAAGCCTCGTGTATAATTAGTGTTTTGCATAATGATACCACATTCACATCACACTCGTCAAGGTTATTTTCCATCCTTTGAACTGGCAATCGATTATTAAAATTCAATTAAAAGCTTGTAGGATATAATAAAATTTGAAATACAGGGGGGATCTTCAAAATACTTTTGTGATTTGGCCCGATCAACCCTGTTCTTTTTTTAAACTACTTATTACATCGCCCTAAGCACGCGACATGTATTTGCACTCTTTCACCCTCCTGCCGTTCGGGCATTAGCTATATCAACTTTGGCCCTATTGGCCCGATCAACCCGGTTCTTCTTTTTAAACGACTCATGACGTCACCCTAAACCCGCGATATGTATTTGCAATCTTTCACCCCCCTGCCGTTAGGGCATTAGCTATACCAACTTTGGCCCTATTGGCCCGATCAACCCGGTTCTTTTTTTAAACGACTCATGACGTCACCCTAAACACGTGACATACATCAGCTGTCGATTTTGACATTTGACAGGTGACATCTGACAGGTGACAGTTCTTAATTGACAGGTGACAGGTGTCGTTTTCGAGTCACGCGCAAGAACCCATTTCATAGACCCCAACTTCGCATGCGCAATATCCTAGGCCCATTGGTTCCGGAGATATGAGTCATAAAAATCCCTCCGAAAATTAATATTGGAGTTCCCAGCCTGGTTTACCCTAATTTTGTACATTATAAAACACCACCATAATCCCACTTAAGGACCTTTTGTTCCAGCAATCTAATCAGATGTGCCCCCGTGGTTTCACGTTGTCTAACATTGTTTAGCAGTTTTAATCTATATGCTCTCGTAGCGTATTTTGCAAGGCTTTGAGGTTCGGCCCCAGAGGATTATGGTTCAAATCCCACCGAGGACAAAAACTTTTTTTCTGTTATTATTATATTTTAAAATATTTTAACTGATTTACAACGTCATACCTACCATCGCGGTAAACAAGATGCCTTATATGAAAAGCAGGTGGCGCTACAGGTCTCAAGATAACAGGTACGTACATCTCTCCCCGTTGGGTGGCACCCCTACAATGATATTACTATATAATCGGGGTAACACGTGATCTGGGTTCCGTTGGGACAAAAGTTAGGTTAGAATAATGTGTGGGGGGTTAGGTGGCAGCAGTGGAGGGTTCCACACAGGTCAATAGGGCCCTATATTACCGGCATCGGATACCCTCGGGCGATCATCGGGTAACCATCGGGTCACCACCGCTCGGGGTCGCTGACCTACCTGAGCTAGCCTCGCGAATTATGCATAGGGTCTCGCGGTATCGCCTTCGATCATCATGCGCGCTCAACGCCTGTTGTGGAGGCTTCCTCCGCCGCGGGTCTGGGGCTCGCGCCGACCAAGTGACCACGCCCTAAAATGGCGATAAAATTACGGGTTTTAGGTCCCATGTTATTTCTTATGGGATTTGATGCCAGAACCCGCTTAGCTTTATCTACTAAGAAGATATAGATTTAGAAATGAAAAAGGCTGATATTTTGATGGCACTACATAATAAGTTAAGAATTGAAATAGATAAATACTGCAACAACGATAAGAAGTTTAGAGAAGAATCAGACAGTGCGTCAAGTAATTCCTTTGACAAATGGAAGCTTAATCTTCCAAAAATTGAATTGCAAAAATTTAATGGGGAAATAAACCAATGGTTGTCTTTTTGGTCTCAATTTAAACGAATACACGAGGATGAATGCATCGAAAATGAAGACAAATTTCAATACTTGATTCAGGCAACAGTACCCAAGTCAAAGGCGAGACAGTTGATAGAAAGTTTTCCCCCTAGCAGCTAAAATTACCTCAAAGCCATTGAAAGTTTAAAAACAAGGTTTGGTCGTGAAGATATGCTAGTTGAATATTATGTTCGTGAGCTACTTAAGCTAGTATTAAATAACATGAATAATAAATCAAAATTAAGTAATCTTTATGACAAACTTAATACACAATTAAGATCTTTAGAAACTTTGGATGTAACGACAGATAAATGTGCTGCAATGCTTTTTCCAATGGTAGAATCATGTTTACCGGAAGATATTCTTCGTGCCTGGCAGAGAAGTTCATTTTATGACTGCAATGTTAATTCGAAGAATCGCTTAGAGAAAATGATGGAATTTTTGCGAAAAGAAGTAGAAAACGAAGAACGAATAAAATTAGCTGCTGCAGGTTTTGGCACTGTAGGAAGAAAGAGAGAAGAAACAGGGGAAGAACAATATGTACCAACAGCAGCTGGTTTAGTTAATCATAGAAACCCTCCAAGATGTGTTTTTTGTAAAGAGAATCATTTTAGTGATACATGTAAAAAAGCTTTACAGATGACTTTGGAGGAACGTAAAAAAGTATTGTCATATAAAGGTTATTGTCATAAGTGTGTTAGATTTGGACATACTTTTCGGCGTTGCGGAACAAAGATTAAATGTGCAAACTGTAATGGTAACCATGCTAGTCTTATGTGCTGGAAAGATCCATCCTGTTAGCTCCTAATCTGCCAACAATTATCACGCCACCAAACTACCCGTTTAGCAGTGTGATTAAACAAGGAATAAAACACCGATTTTAATACAGCATTTTATTCGTACACACATTCTTCTCCATAAAACACTGGTTTTCAAAACACTACTTATACACGAATTACTCGTAATTGCAGAACAACATTGACAACTAACTAACAATTCAGAGCCTCCCTTTTGTTTCTTGCGAAAAACGCACGACACCTTCTTTTAAAGAACATTTTATAAAGACTCAAATCGCTTGCTTATTTTTACCCAGTCCAAACAAATTCTTATTTTCCCGGTATTTTTTGGTGTTATTCAAAGCCGGCTACGCCGTTGCCACATGAGGGTGGAAAGACAAAGACAAAAGATGTTGCCAATTTTACATTAATATACAGTAAATTAACAAAAACGTTAAAATGAGATTGAATTGAATGAATGTCTCTGACATTCTCCCACCTGAGGCACTTTTTACATTCTAAAAATGGCTCATAAAACTCTTGATCTTGCGTCAGAGACACCCTGTATTAATTCTAAATTATGTGCAGTCAGATTAAAAAAATAAAACTTTTTCTTTTCAGTGTACAAATCTGACCAAAAGAAATACAAAAATAAGTACGTAAACTAAAAGTCATATTAGTCCTTAAACCTCTGAGGTATTTTTGTTTCACGCCCACTTCGAGTCACGGTATTGCGCACTACACGATCGGATACTCTGCTTTGATTATTCACACCCGCACAGCGCGCAGTTGATTTCGACACTGGTGAAAATTCTTGTGATTCACCCCTGGAAGTCTCTGGTATGAAGACTGATTTCTTCTGATGGTTATTCCCTCCAATTTCTGGATCCGCTCTAGCACCAGCACACTCCAATGGATAAAGTCGTTGGATTGGTCGTACCAGTTGACCTCGAGCAGTCTTTAACTTAACTACTCGTACTCGACCATCTTTACCAGGCAACAACTCAGATACACGACCTAATGGCCAATTTAGACGTTTTCCATCATCATTTCCAATGAGAACAACTTCTCCCAATCCTAGCTGTCGGCTAGATTTTTTATTTTGTAAATTCTTTAGCTGGCCTAAATATTCATTGCGAAATCTTCGCCTTAAATCTTCTCTAACTTTATTTTGATACAAAACTCTTTTGCATAGTGATGCCTTATTTACAGCTTCTAGATCAGGCACTCCATTATCTGGTAAATCTCGTAAAAACATCATAGGGGTTAAAGGCTCCATTTCATTGGCATCTGTAGACATATATGTAAGAGGCCTGGAGTTAATAACTGACTCGCAGTCACATAAAATTGTAATCAACTCTTCATAATTTAGACAAGCTCGGCCCAAAGTCTTACGTAGTAGTTGCTTTAGTGCTCCCACCATGCGCTCAAAAAAACCGCCCCACCACGACCCAGTTGGTGGATTAAATTTCCAAGTTATTCGGCTTACGCAACACTCTGCCATGATTTTATCCCAGTCTAGCTGATTAAAAGCATTGTCCGTTCCCACAAAATTAGTACCGTTATCGCTGTATATTGTTTTTGGTCGACCTCGTCTAGCTATAAAACGACGTAAAGCTAGTAAAAAGTTAGAAACAGATAAAGATGAGCAAAGTTCAAAATGTACGGCTCGGTATATCGCGCACGTAAAAAGGCATATCCACACTTTTTGTCCGCCTTTTAAATACAATGGTCCCGCTAAGTCTATTCCAGACACTTCAAAAGCGGATGCTTCACGAACGCGATCTAAGGGAAGGGGGGGCGATATCGCGTCAACTGATTTACTATGATATCTCTTACAGACAACGCATTTTGCTATAGCAGACTTTATGGCGCGACGTCCACCCAATATCCAGAACTTCTCCCGCAAAACACACATAAGTCCCTGAGTACGAACATGACACAACCTAATATGTTCATCAAAAATAAGATTAGTCACTATAGGGTGTTTAGAAGGTAAGACCACAGGAAAACGAAAATGTTCAGAGTCTTTTCTATTACTCACTGGAGATTTTACGCGGATAATGTCAGATTCGTCTTTAAAACAATTAAGTGTGTTCAAACGACGATCATTTTCTCCTTGAAAAGAGTTTTTCTGTATTAGTTTAATGACAAATCCCTCAGCTGTGTCCATCTCCTCCATAGTCAATTCACCTTTATGCTTATTCAATGAACTACGAATATTGTGACAAAATCTACGAATCCATGCAATCATACGAACAGCTCTCACGTATTTTGAAAAGTACAATAAATGCCATTCTTCTATAGTCATGTCAACAGAAAAAGTACTAAGTAGAGAAGTGACAACTCTTTTTCTTTTCTCTTGACTGATTTCCTCTTCATCAAAGTAAATCTTATCTTTTGGCCAAGCATCACCATCTTTGTAAAGCCAACCAGGACCCTCCCACCATTTGGACTCCTTTAACTGTTTTGCAGAGCAACCACGGGAAGGAAGATCGGCAACGTTTAAAACTCCTGGAACATGACGCCACATATCCTTGGAAGTGCTTAGACGAATCTCGAGCACTCGATTGTGAACAAAAGTACCCCATTCTTCATTGCGAGATATCCATGACAACACTGTAGTGGAGTCTGTCCAGAAATAACATTCGAGGTCTAGCTTTAAATTATTTTTGACCGATTTACACAGTCTTGCTCCAATAACAGCTGCAAGCAGCTCCAACCGTGGTATAGTCATTTTTTGAATTGGTGCTACTCTACTTTTTGCCGCCAATAAATGTACAAAAACCTGACCATTTTGAACACATTTCAAAAAAACGACTGAGGCATATGCGTTCTTGCTGGCGTCACAAAAGGTATGCAGTGATAATTGTCGAGCATCAATCGATCCAGCATGTATCCATCGAGGAATTTTAATCTCAAGTAAATGGGGTAGATTTTCCAACCAAGTTATAAAAACCTCCTTAATTTCTTGTTCTACTTCTTTGTCCCAACCAATTTTCTTTTTCCAGGTTTTTTGCAGCAATAGCTTGGGAATCAAGGTCGTCGGACAAGTAAAACCAACAGGATCAAATACCTTTTGAGTAACAGACAATATGATCCTTTTTGTTATAGGTTTATCCAACAAACTTTCTAATTCTTTTAAAAAATCTTCACTGATGCCTAAAGTATCATTTTGTGTATCCCATACTAGTCCAAGTAGTGGTGAAGTTTTAGGTATATCGGGTGTAATTTCCTGATGAGAATACTCCCACCCTCTAAGGTCAAACATACCTTCTGCCATCACAGCGCTGGATTCTCGAATAAAATTTTCCAAGGTGTTAGTATTCGCCACACTAGCAACGCAATTATCTACATAGAAACTATCCGCTAACCTTGCCAGTGTTTCTATTGAATAAGGCTTACCCTTTTTCTTACAATTATCTATAGCCTGTAAAATATGATATTCAATGGTGGCACCTAACAAAAATGGGCTGCTATTCACACCAAAGATGACACGTCGATGTCGATAAATTTTCTCATGGCCATTAGAATCCACCCACAAAAAACGAACAAAGTCCCTGTCCTTTGGGTGTATACTTATCTGTAAAAAAGCTTTGCGAATATCAGCAGTAACTCCAATTTTGTTCTGTCTAAATCTAATTAATATATCAGGAATTAATTCAATTAAATTTGGACCTTTTTCCAGACATTGATTTAGTGAAGGACCTCCTTGTTCTTTAGCTGAGGCATCGAACACTGGTCTGATCCTGGTGGTGCTACCTTCTTTGACGACTGGTCTATGGGGTAGATAATGGGCGTCACCACTACAACACTCAGATGGCACCTCCTCAATAATTCCTTCCTCCAACCATTCAGTGAAAACTTGATTATAAGCCTCTAAAAGACCATTGTTATTTAATTTTTTAACAGTTCCTTCTAGGCGTCTCTTCGCTACACCATAGTTGCTAGGCAATGGTGGGTGTCCCTCGAACCAAGGAAGTCTAATTTCGTACCTGCCTTCTTGGTCCACCTTTACCGTTTCTAGGAAAAGATTTTTGGCTGCCAAAGCTGTCTGCTCTCGTGTTTTTTGTTCTAAAGGATCGGTTATACCTAATGTATCCAGTTGCCATAACTGAGTAAGTGAGGCTTCGTTAACAAACAAAGATATGGCGGACAGGGAAGTACTACTAATTTCTTTCAAAGGTATTCGACCCATTAATGTCCAGCCCAAAAGTGTTTGAATCGCTACCAAATTAGAGCTCAAAATATGCCTTTTACCAGTGTACAATCTACCAGCAATGTCAGATCCAATTAAGAGCTCAATAGGTGCAGCATCCTCTATATCGGAGAGCTGTATATGAAGTTTCTTTAATTCATCCACCCAAGGTCCATCAAAAACTGGCAAAACCTCTCCACATATCGTAGGTTGTGATAAAGCCTCAATGGTACAGCTATATTTATCGTTGCTCAACTTCACATCATAGCATTCGTGACTCTGCTCACAAGTTGCTCCTCCAAATAAACAATGTAATATCTTACTTTGGCGTTTTGACGAGTAGCCTAACAGCTCTGCCGTATTTTTGACAATATAAGTATTCTGAGAACCTGTATCGATCAAGGCACGTATACTGCGAGTACCATTAGGACCATGTATTAAGACCCGTAAGGTTTGTAAAAAGACGAACGAACCAGAACCATTAGTACAAGAAAGCATTTCTGAAGATTTATGTACTGTTATGTCCTTTTGATCTCCTTCAGAACCATTTTTTGTGGACCTGTTAACTAACAAATCGGGGCACATTAAAGTCACATGAGACTTACTACACACAATACATTTTAAATGCCCACGACATTTTCTTGCTGAATGTCCAATTTTTAAACATTTAAAACAAGCTTTCTTTAAGTTTAAAATAGACCTCTTTTTCTCCATAGTAAAATTTTGGGCTTTAAAACAGCTAGCACTCTCATGTACATTCTCACAAAAAATACATTTTGCATTGTCAGTAATTTTTTCATGATCAATCAAGCCCATAGCAGTGGGAAAATGACTTTGACCTGCAGCCTCCGCTATCTTTCGTCTTGTGTCACTCATATTCTGGCCTCGAGCGCTGCCTGGACTGCGACCTGCATGCAAACCAAAACCCTCCGTAGCCAAGGAAATTCTTTGCTCATTTTCAACCTCGTTTCGAAGAAACTGCATAAGATTATTCAGCTTATTCTTTAAAGAAGGCTCCTCTGTGATTTCAGTACCCGTACTCTGGAGTGCAGATAGTGCTAGAGGTGATCGTTGCCATACTCTCAGCAAATCCTCTGGCAAACACGACTCGATCAGTGGGAATAACATAGATGAACAACCGCTAGAAGTAATACCTAAAGTCTCTAGGGCACGTAACTGAGTCTCTATACCGTCATACAGCATTGACAAATCAATTCTTCCTTTAGTAAGAGCATTATTTATAATAAGCTTTAAAAGTTCGCGTACGTACACCTCTGCCTGTAAGTCCTCACGACCAAAACGCGATTTTAAAGAGTCCACAATTTTATAATAGTTTTTTCCAACAGCAGGAAAACTTTCAACAAGCTGTCTGGCTCTGCTAGCCGGAACAGTGGCTTGGATTAAATATTCTACTTTGTCGTTTAAGTCTATATCTGTATCCTCATGCACTTTACTAAACTGCGACCAAAAGGGAAGCCAGTCTTTAATATTACCATCAAACGTTTTAAATGCTATAGTGGGTAATCTAAATTTTCGCTTACCTCGGTCGTTTCCCGTGTTACCTGTCTCCGATAGTACGGAATTGTTACTTGGACCAACACTATCTCCATCACACGTCGAAATGTCCAAAACTTTGGTGTTGAGGCGGACAAATATCTTGTTGTATGTTTCACAAATCTCCATCTCGGCCACCAGGTCTTCCTCAGAAGCATCTACCAGCAAAAGAGTGTACAGCTGCTCATCTAGTACCTTAAGTTTCTCCGATTTTTCCGATAATAACGCACACGACACTCTAATGTCACTTAGATCACTCCTTTGATCAATCAGTTGCTCTAGTTCCTTGCTATTTTTTGTAAATAACGTACGAAGCACCTTTCTATTCTTCTTAATGGTCTCCATAGTTTACGATCAAGTCCAGGCGAAACGCACCACCTACCACGAAAATAGCCAAAATACACCAAAGCCTGCTGTTTAAAACCGAAGGGGCACACGTTTACCGATCAAGTCCAGGCGAAACGCACCACCTACCACGAAAATAGCAAAAATCCAGAAAAATACCTGGGGCAAACTCCTTTAAAACACTTACGATTACCGATAAAAGCTCAGGCAAACCGCGGTAAAAGTTTGTCCAAAAAATAAACTGTCAATAATACTGCACTACGGCACTACGGTACAAATTTCGGGCACCACAGGTTTTATAAGGAAAAACGGTACAGTCCTGTCACGGTCGCCAATTAATGTTAGCTCCTAATCTGCCAACAATTATCACGCCACCAAACTACCCGTTTAGCAGTGTGATTAAACAAGGAATAAAACACCGATTTTAATACAGCATTTTATTCGTACACACATTCTTCTCCATAAAACACTGGTTTTCAAAACACTACTTATACACGAATTACTCGTAATTGCAGAACAACATTGACAACTAACTAACAATTCAGAGCCTCCCTTTTGTTTCTTGCGAAAAACGCACGACACCTTCTTTTAAAGAACATTTTATAAAGACTCAAATCGCTTGCTTATTTTTACCCAGTCCAAACAAATTCTTATTTTCCCGGTATTTTTTGGTGTTATTCAAAGCCGGCTACGCCGTTGCCACATGAGGGTGGAAAGACAAAGACAAAAGATGTTGCCAATTTTACATTAATATACAGTAAATTAACAAAAACGTTAAAATGAGATTGAATTGAATGAATGTCTCTGACACATCCAATAAACTACAAGAGAAGAAAGAAAACTTGACAGAGCAAATTCACAAACGTACCGTGGAAAATCTATCCAACAATACGTACACAGAAGTATATTTACAAACACTGGTAGTCAAATTGGTTGGAAATGGAATCTCAAGAAATATACGTATTTTGATAGATACAGGGTCACAGAAGTCTTATATAAGTAAAATTGTTGCTAATGAAATGGGGTATGAAGTGCTAAGACAAGAAGATATGATACATGCATTATTTGGAGGATCTGAAACAGAACAAATTAGTCATAATTAGTACAAAATAACAATGAGCAGTTTAACCAACGAATATGCATGCAGTTTTAAAGCCGTTGATCAATCCATAATTTGTAGTAGTGTTATATCCGTCAGAGAAGGTCACTGGACTGAGGAGTTAAAGCAAAAAGGTATTGAAATTAATGATGTTAAAGATGGACCAATAGAAGTTCTCATTGGAGCAGATATAGCTGGTAAACTTTTTACTGGGAACAGGCATGTATTAAGCTGTGGCCTAGTTGCAATGGAAACTTTACTTGGTTGGACAATTATGAGTAAAATTGTACTTTCTCCACGTCGTATTAAAAATTCAACTTCTATGACAGTAACATCATTATTTTGTAAAGAAACATCAATGACTGACTTGTGGAATTTGGATATTTTAGGAATAACTGATCCCTATATAGAAATTAGCCAAAAGGATAGAGCCAAAGCAGTAATAAATCATTTTAAAGAAAACGTTAAAAGAAACGAAGAAGGTCGATATCAAGTAAGTTTGCCATGGATTGAAGATCATCCGCCACTTACTAGTAATTATAATTTAGCCAAGAAACGCTTAGATAGTTTGTTAAAAAAGTTAGCAAAAGATGGATACTATGAAGAATATAATGCAGTACTTAAAGAATGGTTAGAAGAAGGCATCATTGAAGAGGTTGACAATAGTGAAACTGAAAATTGTGTACATTACTTGCCACATCGACATGTTGTTAAAACGAGCAGCGAAACAACGAAATTAAGGCCTGTTTTTGATGCTTCCGCTCGAGAAAATAACCATAAACCCTCTTTGAATCAATGTCTTGAAAAAGGTATAAATTTGATAGAACTGATACCATCGATTTTAAACAGGTTTAGATGGTCCAGATTAGGTGTTTCTGCTGATATTAGAAAGGCTTTCTTACAGATAAATTTGAATGATCATGATAGGGATTACCTACGTTTTTTATGGTATGGAGAAGATTCAAGTTTAAAGATATTTCGTCATGCAAGAGTCGTTTTTGGGGTTACTTCCAGTCCATTCTTACTTGGAGCTGTCATTGAGGATCACTTAAAAAATATTCTTTCTAAAATTGATACCGGTGATTCAAAATATTTTTCATCTCATATTTATAAACTTTTAAAAAGTTTTTATGTAGATAACTGTGTTACCAGTGTTGATGACAAATCAGAACTTGATGAGTTCATTCGACAGTCTCGAGAAGTGATGGAGGAGGGAAAATTTGATTTACGAGGTTGGCAGTACACTGAAACAAATACAGAATTTAAAGAAATATGTATTTCTCCTATATTAGGTCTCAATTGGAATCGTACAATGGATACTCTGGAACTTTCTCTAGAAGCTTTTAAACATTTTGATATGAAGACAATTACAAAACGTGTTATACTTTCTGCGGCGAATAGTGTGTTTGATCCCATCGGATTTTCTTTACCAAGCCTTCTGTGTCCAAAATTACTTTTACAAGAAACGTGGATTTTAAATTTAGGATGGAATACGGAAGTACCGGAGAACATAAAGGAACGTTTTTTGATATGGTTGAACGACATCAAATATTTAAATAATTTGAAAATACCCAGGTGGCTAATGAATATTCGTCAACCGCAGGTGGAAAATATGAGCTTACACATGTTCTGCGATGCCAGTCAGAGTTCATACGCGTCAGTCATTTATTTAAGAATCCA
This sequence comes from Polydrusus tereticollis, assembly GCA_963920685.1. Classification (NCBI taxonomy): domain Eukaryota; kingdom Metazoa; phylum Arthropoda; class Insecta; order Coleoptera; family Curculionidae; genus Polydrusus; species Polydrusus tereticollis. Next base: position 83,083,946 of record OY987327.1, read on the forward strand.
GTCAAGTCAGGGAATTTCGGTACAGTTAATTCAAGCCAAAAGTCGAATTGCACCTATAAAGAAGATGTCCATTCCACGACTAGAACTGTTAGCAGCAAATATTGGCGTTAGACTGTTAAATTCTATTCTTAAAAATAATTTTGAAGAATACGAAATTTCAATTTTTTGTTGGACAGATTCGACTACAGTACTAGCGTGGATTACACGGGCAGAAACATGGAAACCATTCGTATGGAACAGAATAGAAGAAATAAGAATGTACCTGGATCACAGAACCCAGCAGACCTTCCATCAAGAGGTTGTTCAGCAAAACAACTTGTAGATTCAAAATGGTGGGAAGGGCCTCAATGGTTGTATCAAAACTGTGATAATTGGCCAGAGCAGCACTACGAAGTGACTGAAGAACTTGTTAAAGAAGAGATAAAAAGAAGTTTGTCGTCCTTATTAAGTAAACAGAAAGATTATACGTGGTATTATAAGTACTTTTCCAAATATCAACAAATAATTCGTCTCATTGTTTGGATAAAAAGATTTAAATACAACTGTTTAAATAAGAGTAATGTCAAAAAAGGAGAATTATGTGTTGAAGAACTGTTAGAAGCAGAAAATAATGTAATTTTATTGGTGCAGGAAGAAGCTTTTCAAGGTGTAAGAGATAAAAGATTAAATTCATTGTGTCCATTCGAAGACGGTCAAGGTATTCTTAGGATGAAAACAAAGATTGTGGAAAGAGATGACAGTCAAGATTTTCGTTTTCCAATACTTCTACCATCCGACCATCTAGTTGTGTCAAGACTTATATATGACAAACATTCACGAGCATGTCATGTTGGACTGCACGGTTTGTTAAATCTCTTGAGAGAAAATTTTTGGATACTTGGGGGTAGAAAAACAATTAGAAAGGTAATACATAAATGTGTAATTTGTAGAAAGAATGACGTCAGATGTTTGGAAGCCTCTCCTATACAACTTCCAGAAGACCGCATTCGAGATGCTTCTGTTTTTGAGATATCTGGAGTTGATTTGTTTGGACCATTATTTATTAGAAATAAAGAGAAGATATGGGTTTGCTTATTTACCTGTGCAGTATACAGAGCTGTTCATATGGAATTAGTTAACTCGCTTTCAACAGATTCATTTCTAAATGCATTGAGAAGATTTATTGCAAGAAGAGGAAGACCTTCTGTTATGTATAGTGACAATGGTACTAACTTTGTCGGTGCAGAACATGCATTTGCATCCTTGGATTGGGAGAAAGTATCAACATTCAGCACTGCAGAATGAATAAGATGGAAATTTAATCCTCCTCTGGCTGCCTGGTGGGGAGGATGGTGGGAAAGGCTAAATAGAATCGTAAAACAACTTATGCGAAAAGTTTTGGGCAAAGCCGCATTAACGTTTGAAGAATTAACAGCTGTTGTTTGTGACTGTGAAGCAATAGTTAATTCAAGACCTTTAACATATTTAGGTGAAACAAACGAACTAGTTCCACTTACTCCTGCAATGTTTTTACAAGACATTAAAGAAATAGGCGTTCCTGATATAGACGCAGTAGAAGCAAAAGATTTAAGAAAGAGATACAAATACAGACTAAAGTTAAAAGAAAATTTGAGGAAAAGACTTAGAATTGAATATTTAGGACAATTGGTTTTACGAAAAAAAAAACGTATTTCAGAAGAAATCAATGTTGGAGACATAGTTTTAGTCGGCAACGATATATCGAAGCGTTTAGAGTGGCCATTAGCCAAAATAATTGAAGTTTTCCCAGGAAAAGATACAAAAGTTCGTCTGGTGCGATTAAAAACGGCATCAGGATTTATGTTAAGAACTATCCAGAGGCTATATCCCTTGGAAGTTAGTGAATCAGAATGCGCTAATATGAGGTATCAGAAATCAAGGGCAGATGAAGTAAATGATGAAAGTATAAAAGAAAAAGAAGAAGTCAATAAAGTTACATCTTCAGATGTAATTAAGTCTCCGAGTGAAGTTGTGAAGACGACTAGATATGGTCGAAAAATTAAACCTACCCGAAAATTTGAGTAACTTGTTCCTCGAGGTGGGAGAATGTTGAGAATAGGTGCCCTAAATTGTGGAACCGGCAGATTTCTGAAATATATATTGTTGTTGTTGTAATAAAAATAAGTTGTCAATAAAAAAGATATAATATAATTTACATATCGGGAATACGTTTATCTATTACCTACTATTAATATACACAGTTAGATCGGGTAGGTCTACTGGGTAAATAATACTATTTATAGTAACGTATATCACATATTTGATTTGAATGTTAGCTTTAAAACTGGTGAAAAGTGCAATGTTTTGTTTTCTGTATAAAACTACATACCGGCTTTATTTTGGTTTCCTACTTAAGGTTGGGCCAAGAGGGATTACATTTTGCCCATATCTTCAATCACCTTATTTTCCTTGCATCAACTACCCTATCATTTCATATACAACAGTATTTTTGTGGAAATTTCTTTGTTTTGGTTTTCCATTTTTACCTGTCAGTTTTAGTTCAAAACTTTCTAGGTTAACTTCTTCTTCTTCTCGAAGATGTTAATGGCCTGTATATCAAGCAACCGAATTCGAAGGTGACCGTTTGTCGAATGTCCAATTTCTTTATTTGAGGAAAATTTATAGGAATGTTACATTGATTATTCAACAATAACTAAATTTAGGTACATCTGTTTTATTTCACTTAGCTTGAATACCTGCAACCGAGTAGTCAGGACCCACTAGATTTATTTCGATATCAGCCGCTAGTATGTGAACGGTCTATTTCGGCTCGGGCAGTAGTTCTGTCCGAGAACCCTTTGGAGTGGCTCGCTGAAATTTGCCTTTTCTTCTTTTTGACGTTCCTGGCTTTTGTGACATTGTTGACGGGTGACACCTTTTAATTCCTCAATTGACTTCTTGCTGCGAAATAGGCAATCGGCTTCAAATCCAGGATTTTCTTAATCATCCTTGCGGGATATAGGATTTGAAGACATATTTTCCATCGCCCCTATGGTAATTCTCCGGGACGTGGTATATTTTTGGCGTAGGTTTACGTTTAATTAAGCGTTAAAAATATTATGTCGCTTCTCATTTTCGCCGCAAATTTGTAATTTTAATAATATCGGATAACGGGTATTAACAAGCAGAAAAGGTATTCTTAAAAACTTTGATTAGATGTTTTAAAAAAGTTGTATAATGTTACGGACGTTGAGGTGTCATCAAACCCATTAAAAACTTCTTAACTTTCAGTCTTAAGACCCGATGTTCTCTTTGCCAGATTTTCCATATTAATCTTTTGCCTCGAGTTTTTGTATAATGAGGCCATGAATATTCATTATACAGCAGTTGATTATTATACAATTTAGTAGCTTGGCTGTAATAAGTTTTTAAAAGAAAACTTGGGTTAACGTAATTCTGGGAAAAAAACTTTTCATCCTCAAGCGTACCTACGTAATAACATACATTTTAGAGCGCAATACCGTAGGCCCAGATAAAACCACCCGTGGTGGGCCGTAGGTAGAAGAAATTTCTAGGAGGAAAGGGTGTAACGCAGGGACTTATATAAGGGGGGTTTAGGGGGTTCAAACCACATTCGAACCGTCCATGCAATACATATTACATTTAATTATTATTATTATTAGATCAACAATTAACAAAATACATAAAGCTGATGAAAGAAGAAAGAGAATGAACTTAATTTTATAAAAACAAGTACCTACTTATCTACCTTGAGTTTTAATAAAATTTTCAATCATCTGTTTTTTTTTTTTACATAGATACCCCAAAAGCGAGATACGGTTCGAAAATCGATGGTTAAAGCTTAGGGCCGTACCCAGCAATAGGACCCCTTCCCCCAGAAATTCTGAGAAACAATATTGCAAATTGAATTAATTTTTGAATTTTTAGATTTCCGAGTGTAAAGCGTCGAAAAAGTTTTTTTCCGTCGAAAACAAATATGTAGGTACATACCCAAATCTGTTTTTAGGTAAATTCTTGGCAATATTTGGTGGTGGCCCCAAAAAAATTTTCGCCTGCGGCACTTCGCCTCCGGCGGGCCTACCGGCAACATTTTCTCATATCTATAAGTGACTGCAGACCCCCCCCCCCCCCCCCCATTGGAAAGTTATAGATACGTTCCTGGGTGTAACCATAGCAACGTATTGAAAAGAATGCCCTTGGCCAAAATATATAAATAAATTAAATATTGAACACCATATAAAACAAATTTTAAGTAAATTGTCCAAAAAGGTGAACATTTTTCTCTAAGCAAAAAATTACTGAAAGCTATGCTATTCTGGAGTCGATCGGTAGGTCATAGGTTCCTGCTTTTTACTAAATTTTTTTAATTTGTGATTTTTTACTTACTTAGCAAATTACGGACTTTACCAATAATATAATCTACTATTACACAGAATTTTTCCCACAAATAATGCAAGTGTATGTTAAAGCAAATCTTATACAGTGTGGCCCAAATTGGGCCTACATGTATGGGGATCTTGGAAACTATAGAAGATAGAGAAACGGTTAAATGGGAAAAGTTTTTGACAATTATATTTCTAACTGAAAACCGTTTAGTACGCGGCCCTATCTTTTTTGGGTTTTGAAATATGTTGAATAAACCAAAAAGATGTATTTTCGAAAATATGCTGTAGATTTCTTATTATTCACTATTTTGGCAATCTGTAAAAACATTTTTAAATCAACTTTTTAAGTAGATTTCAGTTCTGCAATTTAATTTTGAACACGACGTTTCAGTTATTTTATACCATCATCAGGTTCATTTTTTCTTATGGGCGCCATATTGTATTTTATACTTAAAAGGTAGCTTCTGACGTCAGCTTTTCAACGATGTATTATTTGTTGGAAAATAAATGAAATTGACTTGAAAAATAAAGAAAATTAATTTTCGCAACACGTCAAATTTGAGAAGAACACTTTAGGCAGGGTTAAATTTGTTTAAAATATCATAATATTATAATACATTATTTTATTTTTTCCTTATGGTTAAAAATCTCATATTAACATTTCAAATAAAGAAAACTAAAAACGCAATGAATAATAATTATTGTTTTGAAAAGAAAGTAAGAAAAAATATCTAACTTACTATACCTACTTATTCGAAATGTTGGCCGTTTTTATTAATACATTTTTGACACTTTTTTAATACAGTATTGATGACCCTGCGAAGCGTGTTGCCATTTATGCTCGTAAACACATTCCTCACTCTCTCTTCTAATTCTTGTACAGATTCCGGGGGTTCAAACTCATGTACTTCATTTTTTACATAACCCCATAAATAAAAATCGAGAGGAGTTATATCAGGGGATCTAGCAGGCCAATTAACTGGTCCGCCGTTTGAAATTAATTTGTCATCAAATATCTGTCTTAAGAGAGTTTGAACTTCCCGAACATTATGTGTGGGACAACCGTCTTGTTGAAACCAAATATTATTCAATTGATCTTGAGGAACTCTTGCTCTAATTGCCGGTAATATTTGATCTTCTAACAGCTCCAAGTATCTTTGGCCATTCAACGTATGATTATAAAAGAATGGTCCTATAAGTCTGTTGTCTAAAATGTAAGGAGAAAAGTAAAGCTGGGTTACTTAATACCTGCTATGTATTTAGCAAGCTAGGTGACATTACTTACCATACATACCACACCATACATTAAAACCAAATCGGGTTTGCAGTCTTCGTTGAGCCAATTGGTGAGGGTTTTCTGTTGCCCAAAAATGATGGTTATGTCTATTAAATACCCCGCAGTTGGTAAAATGTGATTCATCGGTCCAAATTACAAGACGACTGAAATCATGATTTTGTTCGCATTGATTCCCATACCAATTTGAAAACTGCATTCTTCTTGGATAATCCGTTTCTCGTAAACCCTGAACTATAGTTGGCTTGTATGGTCGATATTTATTTTCCTTAAGGACTCTTTGTATGGTACTTCGCGGGGTTGGTAAGTCTCTTGCCGACGCTCTTGTAGATGATGTCGGAGCGGCATTAAAATAGGCTCTGACATTTTCGTCACGCTCGTTATTACCTGCTTTTTCGTAACTCTTGGGCCGCGGTTTTTCAAAACTTCCATGGTTTCTCAGGTTCATAACAATTTTTGGAAAAAGTCTGACACTTGGCTGCGGTCTTTCAGGAAAATTTTTAAAATACCTTTCTAATGCAGGGTTTGCATTTCTGTTGCAATGAATGTAACATTCTAGCAAATCAAATTTTTCTTCGTGAGAAAAACGCAATGCCATTTTCTTTTAAATTCAGAATACACAAATAAATCGTTATTATTAGATAATAATAATAAAAACTATTATACTTTTACTCGTTCTGATAAGTAATATTTTTGTTTCATTTTCAAACGGTAGTGGTTGGTCATAGGCTACTGGATTTTATTTTTGATTCATAGGTTATTGTAAGGTCATAGGCTACTGGATTTTATTTTTGATTCATAGGTTATTGTAATATTGTTGATTGAAACAATGCAAGCAGTGTTTTGTGAATACTACAAAATGTAAACCTTTTAATTGGTATTCAATTTAGGGAGTTATAGTGCAGTTGTCAAATTTGACGTGTTGCGAAAATTAATTTTCTTTATTTTTCAAGTCAATTTCATTTATTTTCCAACAAATAATACATCGTTGAAAAGCTGACGTCATAAGCTACCTTTTAAGTATAAAATACAATATGGCGCCTATAAGAAAAAATGAACCTGATGATGGTATAAAATAACTGAAACGTCGTGTTCAAAATTAAATTGCAGAACTGAAATCTACTTAAAAAGTTGCTTTAAAAATGTTTTTACAGATTGCCAAAATAGTGAATAATAAGAAATCTACAGCATATTTTCGAAAATACATCTTTTTGGTTTTTTCAACATATTTCAAAAACCAAAAAGGATAGGGCCGCGTACTAAACGGTTTTCAGTTAGAAATATAATTGTCAAAAACTTTCCCCATTTAACCGTTTCTCTATCTTCTATAGTTTCCAAGATCCCCATACATGTAGGCCCAATTTGGGCCACACTGTATAATTAAATTATCAAGACAAATTATATTCCAAGTAATGGCATATTCTAACTATTGACTAAATAAATATATACCTAACTCTAGAAGATCCGGTGCAAATCAATATCTTTCGGCAGCCATGCGGCCTATAGCAAGACGAGCGTAAAATAGAGAACTATTTTCAGGAGCATTTCTAAGCCCAATGATTTTGTAAAGCCAATAACCAAAAATGAATATAAATAATACTATTACATACATTACATACACACAGTTGATTCAAAATGCCAAAAGTAGTAGTTTGTCATGCTATTCTTCAAGAAAATACAACGGGAAAAGAGAATATGGGTAAGAGAGTGGATTAGGGGCAGGGGGCCACATGGTGCCTCACAAAACCTCCTATGTGAACTTAAATTAGAAAATCCAAAGAATTTAAAAAAATTTCCAAGCAGTATCAGTTCGATGATTTATGAGTAGCAAAAGTTAAGGGTCAAAATCAATAAAAAAAAAGATACTGCTACTGATATTGCCGTGTAAAGAAATTATCCTTATGATATCTAGCATTAGAAGATTAATTTAAAACTTTAGAATATCTTTGCAGAGTATTGCAGTGGAATTGAATGAAATTAAACATGTTTCAATTTGGAATTCATTCAATTCGCGTGGTGAAGTGAAATTAATTGAATTTAACTGGCTTGATAACTCAGTTGAATAATTTAAATGCTCCTTAAGTATGCAACTAACAACAAACTTAGGGGTTGTCAATGCTGGAAACTTCGAAAAATATTTCTACGTGAGTCTCTATATCCCAAATTAAATTTTAACCATAACATTCGCTTTTAGGCAACAGGAGCTCGACCTATACTGCCTGCCCCATGTTAAAATAATATGGCATGTTAAAACTTGGGCACACCATGTCATAGGAGGCAAACATAATGGTTGCACTGATGGGAAAAATTATTTTTCAAATTAAGAATTGCGTACAAACTTTTATTTAGCCTTGAGCATACCTCATTTACTTAAAAAGACCAGTTCCAAAAAATTAATTGTTATAATGATATTATGTGCTTAGAAAAGAATTCAACAATTATGGTATTTTTAATTCATTTGTGTTGGGCTACATTCTTGGTGAAACCGTATATCCATTATGGGTAGAAATAACTCCTTCGAAAATGACCTGAAAGGACCGAAACACGCGTGTCAGAAAACTGATCAAAAGCTGCGATACAACAAGTATTTGTATTTCTGCCCATAATGGTATTTGTAACATTCAAAATTTTTGTTGCCTCAGCAACTAACTGCTGAACCGACATCATATACTTTCCTCTGCAAAACATCTGGGTCCTGATCACCCACAATGCCACTGGTCTCATCGGCATAAATATTTTATAACTACTGTCAGTGTTCAACCAAAATATCAGGGAGCCAAGAATAATTCCCTGAGGTGGTCCAAGCGCAATAATAACGAAACTTCTGTGTTGTACAAAGGATATAATCCGATTACGTAATGGTGCGCTAATGCTTATACATCTTGTAAGCAACAAAACCCGGATCCATACACAGTATCAAGCGCCCGCTAGAGGTCAAAGAACACTCCAACCGTGTACTGACCACTAACCATAGGTTAAACATTGTTTGAATATTCTCCCTACTGCCAGTCTTGTAAATAGTCGAGAACAATTACACTGAAATCAGCAGGACCTCCATCATGCATACCAAATAAACGCCAAATTAGGAGGGATCTAACTGTTTAATTCACCTAACCAATATATAAAACGAACCAGTGAAATAACCTAACTCGAGGAATATACAAAGCTTCACCGTTTATTGTTGGAAGTTAAAATAAAAACTTGATTCCCGCAACTTGTTATTAATTAATTTAACTCATGCGTGTCGTTTATTTCTAAATTTGGTTCAAAATCAAAATCTATGTGACTGGTGAAAATGGATAGTCTGTTATTATTAAATCTTAAATTAAATTATATCATTTATATAAGAGACAGTAATGCTTCAGTACAGACATTATATTTGGTGTGAAAATGACCTATGGTATTATAGCTTATAATATACAGGGTGTTACTTAATGATGTGGCGTAATTTCAAGGGAGTATTCCTGAACCAAATTCAAATAGAAAAGTTCATATAAACATGTGTCCTGAAGAGTCTGGTTTTCAAGATGCAGGGTGTCAAAGTTTTAAAAAAAAATTGTTTTTTTATTAATATCTAAATGATCCTTTTACCGATTTTGTTGAAATCTGGCAGGGTTATTCATTGTAATAAGACGCTAAGTTGGCACTAACTAAAAGAAAATTATAAGTTCCAGTGGCGTCTCGGGGGGCAGTGTCACGAATAATATTGACAAAAAAAATGTACGCTACTGAGTTTTTTGAAAAATTTAAATTTTTTTCAGATTGGGCATCTACAAATACAACTTTTTTGTCTCTTAATATCTTTTCGTATATTACTTCCTTTTCGAGGAAAAAAATAAAAACGACTTCATTGCATGTCGGAAAATTTTTAAAATAAAATCAAGTTAACTTTGATCGTTGCTAGGAAATGTTGTTTTGTTATTCTGAACATAATGGTTTTGACTTTCGGTAACAGTTTCTTATTATTTTTCCTCTGGTCAAAAGGTTAATAATTGTTCTATTCAAAAAATGGCAAATTATTATTCTAATTTGGAGATGACACAAATGCATTTCCTTTATGGTCTTGCCAATGGTAATTCGGCGGAGGCCCGGCGGCTCTATCAAGAAAGGTATCCTGACCGTGTCCTTCCATGTAGACAAATATTCATAAACATTCATCGTCGTCTGACTGAATCTGGCAGTTTTAAACGTAATACCTCAGAGGGAAGACCTCGTACAATTCGAACTCCCGCAGTTGAGGAGGCTGTCCTACATGCGGTCGAAGAGAATCCTGCAACTAGTACCCGAAAAATAGGTAGGGAATTAAATATTTGTTATAAAATGGCATGGGAAATTTTAAGAGATTTCCTGTTGTATCCTTATCACGTACAAAAAGTTCAGGCACTTCTGCCAAGAGATTTTGAACCGCGTACGCAATTTTGTAGATGGCATCAACAACGACTTGCAGAAAATCCTCACTTTGATTCCATCATTATGTTTACGGACGAAGCCCATTTTTCCAGAAATGCAATAATTAATTTCCATAATAATCATAACTGGGCCCAAGAAAATCCTCTTGCTATTACAGAGTCAAATGTTCAGGAACAATTTTCTGTCAACGTTTGGATCGGTATCTTAGATGACTAATTGATTGGACCTTTTTTTTACCACGACGTCTTAACGGACAATCTTACAGTCATTTTCTACAAAATGATTTGCCTCTGCTTCTTGAAAATGTTCCTTTATATTTACGTCAACAACATTGGTTCATGCATGACGGTGCTCCTGCCCACTTTAGCATATTGGCTCGTGAGTATTTGAATGGAGCTTACCAAAATCGTTGGATAGGTCGTGGAGGACCACAATTCTGGCCACCTAGATCGCCTGACTTAAACAGTCTAGATTTCTATTTGTGGGGGCACCTAAAAGCATTAGTTTATGTTACACCAATCGAGACAGAAGAACAACTAAGGAATAGAATTATTGACGGGTGTGAAACCATTCGTAACACTAATGGAATTTTCGAAAGAGTTCGTCGCTCGATGAGAAGGAGAGCAGAAGCCTGCATAGAAGCGGGAGGTAGTCATTTCCAACATTTCTTGTAAATAGTCATTACTTTTCGTTTGTTAGATTTTAAAAAATGGCTTAGAAATAAATATACTGAACGATCAAAGTTAACTTGATTTTATTTTAACAATTTTCCGACATGCAATGAAGTCGTTTTTATTTTTTTCCTCGAAAAGGAAGTAATATACGAAAAGATATTAAGAGACAAAAAAGTTGTATTTGTAGATGCCCAATCTGAAAAAAATTTAAATTTTTCAAAAAACTCAGTAGCGTACATTTTTTTTGTTAATATTATTCGTGACACTGCCCCCCGAGACGCCACTGGAACTTATAATTTTCTTTTAGTCAGTGCCAACTTAGCGCCTTATTACAATGAATAACCCTGCCAGATTTCAACAAAATCGGTAAAAGGATCATTTAGATATTAATAAAAAAACAATTTTTTTTTTAAACTTTGACACCCTGTATCTTGAAAACCAGACTCTTCAGGACACATGTTTATATGAACTTTTCTATTTGAATTTGGTTCAGGAATACTCCCTTGAAATTACGCCACATCATTAAGTAACACCCTGTATACCTATTGGATTAATGCGCAGGTGTGAAGTTGACCAACCTCTACTTTCCATTACTGACCAAACCTTTGAATTTTATCTTCCTCACGCAGTATCATTTCTCCTTCAGAAGATAGAGGCTCCGTTTGTTTGACTCAACTGAAAGTAATGGGGTGTTGTTAAGCCAACAATGTCTTCCAGTCAGTTACTTTGATACTGCACTATAAAGTCGGAAAACTATCTTATGTCGGTCAATAGGGCGAATTTGCTTTAAAGGCTCTTACCGTCCCACTTGAGGGAGCTCTTAAATTTTATCTATTTTGGAGCATTCTGAGGCAACACGAAATAATAATTATGTAAGTTTTCAAACGTGGCAGCTGCACTTCAGTTCGCTTGTTTATGATCATTAATGCAGCACACTTAACCGCTTCAATTTAATCGACGCACTCGTTAACTAACATTTACTAATTGTCGTTCGAGCAATTGAGCACGTACCTCATTGGGTAATAACAATTACATTGTGGAAATAAGGATCTCCGCGTATCTTAAATTTTTCTGTTTGTTTGCGAAGGAAGCGATTTATGGGGGTTTTACATTTTTGGACGTTATACACGTTGGGGATCACAATCTTAGGGAGATTATGTTCTGCAAATGAAAGAATTCTTGTATAAATAATGGTTGTTCGTGTATTTTCACCTTTGGGTGAAATAAAGCGGACAATATATTACCTCAATATTTGATAAAGTTCACCACACTGAATTACATTCCAAAAATAATGCACTTCATCTAAATATTGTGGTTTCACATAGGGACCATGTTCGCTTTTTAAATTAGTCAGTCTTAAGACGCGTCCACACTGGAGCAACATTTTCCAACATAATACAACAAAAACTTGTTACAACATAAAATGTTTATATTTGTTGGAATATGTTGTGTTGCGTTGCATACAGTTGGTGTTGCGATTCAACATAAGTTGTAGTATGTTGCATAAATCCGTTTCTAGCGGTAAAGATCAAAGGATAATATGAAACAAAGTGAAACATTTGTCAACATTGCTTCGATGTGGACGGATTGTTGCGAGTTGAGACCTGTTGCAAATTGAGTGACTAGACAGTAGACAAACCGCCGCGTCTCAGTGTTCTGCTTAGTATTTTATTATAAAAAGTGCCTGTGCGTGAATTTTTAGGGTTTCGTGATGGTGTTTAAGTGGACTTTGGAGAATTGTTTAAATTTAATTGACAATTATAGACAACACCCATGTATTTGGAATCCTAAAAATGTTAAATATAAATGCAGAGAATCAAAAAATGATGCATGGAATGCAGTTTGTTCAGCTGTAGGGTGCTTATCTCAGGAAGAGGCAAAAAGAAAAATCCGTAACTTGGTGGCTCAGTTTTATAGAGAGCGAAAAAAATATCGCAGCATGAAAAAATCTGGAGCAGGCGCACACTTTCATTCCAAGTGGTTTGCCTACGATGCATTAGTATTTCTTCGAGACAAAAACAAAGTCCGCCCATGCAAGGAAAGTGAAGCCGAGAACGTGGTAAGTAACCACACAATGTTTTGAGATATTAACTTTTCTATTATTAATTATTCAAACAAATAAATAGGCAATTTCAAGTTATAAGTACATGAATTGTAATTCAAAAATTATTCTGCCACGGCACCATCCCCAAAGGTGTAACGAAAAAATCAGCGAACTCTTGCCTAATATCTTTTGCTTCAGTTGCTGCATTTCGTGCAACTTTTTTGTATGGAGTAAACGTATTACTCTGAGGTTCTCTTCTCCACGATCCTTCTAAAACACGTCCTGTATCTTTATCTTCACCGTCATATGTACCTGGGGGATTGTAGGAATGTTTAGATCCTGAACTATTCCGTAAAAAATTATGCAAGTAAATGCAGGCCATAACAACAACTTCTGCAGTTTCTGGTTCTAAAAGTAATGGTTTTCTAAATATTCTAAAAATCGAAGATAACATTCCAAAAACATTTTCTGATATTCTTCTCGCTCTACTGAGACGGTAATTAAATATCCTTTTGGGAGACCCTTTCTCCTGAGCCCCAGGGTAGGGTTTCAGTAAATTTGGTGATAATGGGAAGGCATCATCTCCTAAAAATACGTGAGGGACTAATTTCTCACGTCCTGGTAAAGCGCTATATTCTGGAAGGTTGAGTTTGCAGCCAGTTAATAGTTTTTTGAATAATGTATTATCGAAAACTCCTCCATCAGATATTCTCCCTTGGGAGCCTACATGAAAATACAAAAATCGGTAATTAGCATCCATTACGCCGAACAGAACGATGCTAAAAAACGATTTGTAATTGAAGAACTCACTTCCACTGTTTTTTGGTGCTTGTATTGCAATATGCTTGCCATCCATGACGCCTACACATTTTGGAAAATTCCAAAGAACACTGAAACCATTAGTAAGTGTTTCCCATTCTTGAGCAGTTTTAGGCATCTGAAATACAAAGATATCCATTACTTATGCTAAAAATGTACATCACTGTAATTACATTTTATACAATGTATTTTTCTTTTCAGGATGACCTTAATGACTCTTCCTCCTCCGAAACTGACTTAGATTATTCACAAGTAACAGACTGTGATGAATCTGGAAATGAGACCCAAGAATTTCAAGATGTAGCAAATGGCAACGAAGGCATGCAAGACTTGTCTAAAGATGGTTCTCAAAAGCCATCAACAACTAACGCTGCTTGTCAGGAGCCTTCGGCATCTAACAAAGCCTCTCAAGAGCCTCGTAAGGAAACCGTGGAAAATCCGAACAGCACAAATCTTGATGAATTTAAACACCCTAATAAAACTAGACGTGTCACACAAACACTTAAAAGAAAAATCGATGATAACGCTCGAAAAGAAGAGGCATATAAAATAATTCAAGACATACAAAATAAACGACAGCGAGACAAATTCGATGTATTTGGAGAACATATGGCGTGTAAAGTTAGGGATTTGAAGACCACCTGCGCACAAAATATTGTAGAACATCTTATAAGTAATATTTTGTTCGATGCAAGTATGGGTAAATATGATTATGGAATGCCACAATCAACTAACACATATGAGCCAATTTTATCAATGCAACCTTTCACGAGACCACAATCACATTCATCGTATTGCAGCACACCAGCTACATCACCAGCGGAGACATACATACAAAACTCTTCAGACTCCTCTACTGCTTTTGGTTCTCCAAACATTATCACAGAGGCATTTCAATTAAGTAACATGTGAAAGTTCTAAATTTGTCAATAAAAAAAGTACAATAACTTACCTTAACTTGGTCTTTAATTGCGTTTACTAGCGCAGCACATACTTCTGGTACTATCTTTGAGATAGCTTGTTTCGAAATCTTAAATAAATACATCAAGCTGCTGTAGGAATCTCCAGTTGCCAGAAAGCGCAATGTTACAGCTAATCGTTCTTGTGGAGGTATAGCCTTTCTACAGTTTGTATCTGCTTTTCTAATCACTGGTGCAATTTTTTGCAGCAAAAATTCCATATCTGAACTACTCATGCGCAAAAAATTTTTGAAGCACCCGTCGGTTCGAAGTTCTAATAAAACGTCATCTTTCTTTAAATCCGATAATAATTCCTGTCCACCATATTCTTCCCTTTTCTTCAAACTTGGACGGACCCAACATTTACGCTTCCGTTTTCGTGAATCACCACACAAAATTAGAAAGCACGCGGTAGCAGTTAATAAGTCTTCCTCCATCATGTCACAAAACTACAGCAGTGTGGACAGAATGTTGTACTCAACTGAATTTGGATTCGACAAGTGCAAACATTCATTAACATTGTTGCACTAGTGAGGACAGTTTGTTTTATGTCAATGCTTAATGACTTTCAACATTTAGCAACTTGTTGCAACATAAAATTGCTACAAGTTGCCACATGTTGCTCCAGTGTGGACGTACCTTTATTCAAGACTTTTATTTAAATTTGTATTGGTTGCTGTATGGCGGACCTGGACTATAGAAGTTGAGTGAATAAGTGGGCAGTGGGCAGCAGGAAAGTAGTTCACATTTAATTAATTGGGTCTGGTATTGGGTTGGTTCATGGACGAAGGGGAACAGGAAAGTGCCAGTCTCTCGGTAGTATGTACGGTTTAAGTAGGTTAGAGTGGATGCGTGATAGAGTGATGAGGGGATTCAGGGATACATTCGTCCGCTTGTAATACTTAGTCAAAGATGACGCACTGGGTTAATTCCCTAGTGGTTACATTAATTTATACTGCGTGGCCAATAGGGTTGCTCACTGGTTCGTTAATATTCTGCTACATTTGATTAAAACGATTGTTAATTTAAACACTTGTATTTTTATTCCTTAATGCAGGCTATGGTAGCAAATTACAAGGATTCACGACAAAGACACTAATCGATGCTTAACGTTCACATTACTAACTGCTTTTTTACATTGGTTCCCTAACTATCACTTGAAAGTACATCACAAACACGCCACGTATCGGAGGGGTTTAATTTCGTGCGTCAGATACAGGTGAATCGCTAGTTGCTTAGTTCTACTTAAAAAGAAACCATTAATTGTCCAAAAAGGCCTTACAATCGTGAAGCGTCCGTAAGAAAACTGGCTTTACGTAGCCATCTTGAAAGGAACTCAATTGCCCCAAAAAGGCCATTAACTCGTAAGCGTACGTAAAAGCACCTGCTTCACGGAGCCATCGTGAAAGACTGCCCTCTCTTGACCATTGAGCCGTGCCGTCTCTTCTCTCAACCGCCGTGCGATACGATTTGACCTCATATTTCGCCCAATAAGAAGCTAGCGTTCCAATAATGACGTTATAACTGGAGTGAACAAATTATAACCCTTACGTAATTTACAAACAAAAATAGCAGAGATTGAAATCGCACGCACACAGCATTTACCAACTTTTTGACGTGTTGACACGTGCTGACACGTTTCCCCAACAGTCGATATATGTTCTGTGATTCTCGGTATTTGTAAATCATTTCATATAATTCCTAAAACTTTATTTTAAGAGCCGGTACTTTCATCTATCGATAGCGCTATTCGTCGAATAATGTCTATGGAAACAATTGTCGACACAATTGAAACTATAGCAATATTTCTGAGAATAAAGATACTCGGACGTGATAGTACCAGGCCTAAGAATATGAATTTTTCTAAACCATGACTTATTTACAGTGCACCAGGAAGCGATCGAGACCATCAATAAGTGTACTGGCCGAGTCTTATACATAGTAACGTTCTTGTACGTATACGTACTGTAGCCTACTTCTACTGCTGATGAATGTATACATGGTACCGAGTCGAACATTGCCTTTTCTCGAGCGTGGGGGTCTACGTTGTCATTCCAAGCCATCCATTTATCGAAGCTCAAGCTTATCAGATATTTTACTTTATCACACCAGTTTAGGTCTGGTATTGCACTGATAGAAGGCACTTGCCACAAGAGAATAAATTTTCCTGACATTAAATTATTTAATTTGAAGGTAATATTCTTAGTTAAAGCGAACGTGGCCTTAATATATGATATTCTGTGTCTCTGGTCACCTCTAGTTATGTTGTTGGTGGAAAATTTTTTTGTTTAAAAGCTGACGTCTTTGAAATTTTAATATTTTAGAATTTTTAACAAAGATAAGATTCTTCGTGCCAAAGTCAATTGGCATTTGAATTACAAGAGTATGGCAGGCATTTACATGCAATTCGGCATCTGCGCGAAGTCACAGCACTCCATTGGCTGAAAAACTCGAGGTTCCTTAAAGACAACTCGGCTTAGTGTTAACCGATCATTTTTTCTATAGCTTAGTGGATGTGGATTATGCATGATTACATTTGATGCGGGATTGCGGGAGCGTGATAAATTTTGTGTTTCGACATCGTACGACTGGTAGTCTATAGATTGGCTACACTGCTTGTGATTTGTTGTGTGAGTAGTTTAAACTCAAAATGGACGACGAATAAGATGACGTACACTCTAAAAATAAATCTTGTAAAACTACAGCAGTAGTAATTGGTTATTAGTTGCCAGCAATAGTGCATATAATATTACCAGTGATACTGTAGAATTACATAATTCATGTGAATTGTTTGTAAATAAATAACTGCATAAACACATTTTTCCTGTATTTTTGCTTTAAATATATTGTTAATATTCATGTGAATTTACAAGGGAATCACAATAAATACGAAATATTCCTTTAGAAATTGGGTAGTTTTTAGTAAAATCACAGCTACCATTAGGTGAAATTACACGTTAATTACTAAAATTAAACTAAAATAAAATGTATATTTTTAGTTCTTATAACAGTTACTTATCTGTTCCAAAACTGAAATTTTGCAGCAATGATTAATGTAATACATTTGTAATATTACATAATAATCTATGTATTTTAATTTTTGGTAATTTGTTTGTCGAAGGAATCCAATAAAAATACAACATTTTGATATAGCTCGTTTTATTTCACGTTAGAAACAAATTAAGAAACAAATAGAAAACGGTAACTGTAAAACAAAAATATTAAAGATTTCTGATATTATTCACTGACAAAATAATAAACACATTTGCAACACTTAGGTGCTAATAAACTTCATTTAAATATATACCTATACATTGTGTGTATAAGGTTATTGAATTTACATGTTTTCTAAAAAAATGGTTTTGAATATTAGCTGTTACTTTAAATAAAGTATCATTTTTGCAACTGTCTTTTAGAGGGCATGTCAAAAATTGGTTTTGTCGAATATGTTCATAAATGTGTTTTTTCAAGGCAGAAAAATTATTCGCTTTATAGGAACACGTCTTAGATGAACAGACATATAAATTAGAAATTTCGCGATTATTAGTTGATTTAATGTTTATATTGTTTTCATTATGACTTCGAAAATTATGTGATTTAAAGGCAGCATAACAACTAAACTGCAAAAAACAGTCTTTATGGACACATTTTAATGGAATTGATGTTGAATTTCTTCGGAAAAGTTGATGTAAATTGTAGATACGTATGAAAACACACATAAAACCACAAAATGAGCATTTATACATAGTAAAACTATACAAGACTTACTTGTTAAGTACTTGTTCAACCACAAAATAAAACACTTGCAACTGTATACGAGGAAAAAACAACAGACCGATTCATTGTGCCGAAAAGTTATGGGGAATCCCACAATTCCCACAGACTGATGTCGTAAGTTCACAGCAGAATCTCATAACTTGTACAGTGTAATATTCATGTGCACACATTAGCGTATATTTTTAAAGATAATGTACAGAGTGCATGTAAAATTACAGCATATATGTAAAAATATTACATTATTTAACCTGTAAATATCTATGAAAATTACCTCTAATTTTTAGAGTGTACACTGATAAAACTGTGCTCCCTTAATCAAATAATCTGATTTATTTGGTGAATAATTATTGGTAATAAATAAATGTGATTTTAATTAACTAAATTTGATTTAACTGAAATAAATGAGAGTATTTCGTTTTATTTGCAAAGTTATTTGACTGTTGGTTGATTTGTGTCAAATCATAGAACCCTTCAAACAAATACCTTACCAAAAAACCACTAAAATAACAAAATCTAAATAACTAATTATTTAATCGAACTAATTTTTATTTAGGAACTAAATCCCGTTAATCGCTAGTTAAATCACCCAATAGAGAACTATTTAAATGTCTAGGTCATTTAAACTAAATAATTATGTATTTGCATTAAATCGTTAATATAAAACAACCAAATATTTACAAATAACTAATTATTTAATCGAAGTACATTTCAAGTTAAGAACTAAATACCTTTAACTTTAATTTAAATCATTCATTGCCGAATTTTTCAAATAATTTGGTCATCCAAACTAATAATTAAGTATTTAAATGAACTCCTGTCGCCTACTTTGAGCTTTGGTAATTTGATTGGTTATACAAAAGTGGCCTGATAATCGCGTTTTGGTCATTGGTGTTCGATTTTGTCTTGTAGAAATTTATGAGTGAGAGTGAAATCTTCTTTGTTAGTGGCACAGCAGTTAGTGGTTCCATCAAAAATTAAAACGAAGATATGGGGAATAAACGTAATATGAATAATTATTTAGAAGATTGGGGTATATCGAGGGGTATATCCCATATGTTAGATACTTTTCAAGGTAGGAAACTATATTTGAATATTTTAGTTACGCATGAAACGAGTTAAACAAGTAAGATAAGAGGCAAAGAAAAGATACTTGTAATACCTAATTTGAAATTTCGAACACAAAATCTTTTTAGAAAAATGTAGCCAGGTATTTATAAATCATGGCTACCTATAGGTTACAAATAAGACAGTTTTTCTCAATTTTCACCATAATTCAATACCTATCAAACCTCCTAACGTAAAAAATATAATATAATTAATATAATATTAATAATTATTGTACCTAATATTTGCAAATTTGATTTTATTTAATTTTTTATCAAAGTTATTAACTTCTCTATAATGTTTTATTGACGTATATTTTAAGGGGAACAACAACTAATGGTCGGTTTATACAGCAAGATAGCATAACATAAAAATAAAATTAGAGTTGAATCTACAGATCTGCCATAAGACGTTTATAGAAACACATAACATAACATAAAAATAAGAAATAAAATAAGAGATGGTTATCTTTTAAATTTTATGTTATTTTTATGTAAAAATAGTTGTGCGCGTGCGCGTAATTTGTCATAACCTTTATTTTCGGCAAAAATGTGTTTTTTTCTGTTGGTTTGCCTTATTATTTGAACACTATAAACAATTTGATAAGGTTTGTGATTATTATGGTATAGGTACTGATTAAACCATATTCAATATAGCAACATTTCAATATTTCTTATTTTTATGTGACGTCTTTATAAACACGTACTTGGATAAAATAAGAACTGATTTGAATGAACATTCTGATCTATTGAAAATTAAAAAAAGGTATTTAAACCAAATAAATTTATATTTGATCTAAATAAATATAAAAGAAAAGTTAAACAATTATGTACTTGAATAAAAAAAACAATCACTTTGATGGAAATCACCGGTTTATTTAAATGAAATTACTTAAATTGTTTAATTAAATAACGTTGTTGTTACGGCAAAAACATGTAAAACAAAAGTAAAATAAATACGTACTTGATAAAATATATATAAATATCAATCAAATAAACATTTTGTTAACTTAACTTTTAACCTATTTACCTTAAGTCATTGAAACGGCTTATTAAGGTTAGGTTAGTGTTAAGGAAATAAATATTTGTTTGAATTTTGTATTTAGTGATTAGTTCCAAATAAAAAGTAATTTGTATCAAATCAGATGATACTAATTGAGGCAATTAATCCCTTGGTATTTTTCAAATACATATTTGTTTGGCTAATAGGAAACAAATATTTATTTGAGTCAACGGTAAATTTTTTTAACTCAAATAATTAATTTTATCAGTGTAGGTATATTTTCTTGAAGATATTTGTTTATATTGGCTTCGCTCAAGACAGCAATTTCGTCTTTCTGTATTTGAGCGTAATGTGGGTGTTTAAAAATAGTATATTACGTATTAAGTGTTGTAAAAAGCATATTACGCATGAATGGAAAACTGTTAATTACATGAGTGCGTAATTGCTATACAATACGCAATACGTACTATACTTTTTCTACGACTCTTATACCGGGTGGTGCGTTTGTTTAAGACCTAAATAATAAAGAAACGAAGGTAACTAACGCACTTTATGGTTTTATTTTTTTGATAAGCCTTTTCATTCATTCAAGATGGGTTTATAATTTATAAAGTATCGATTTGAACTTCAAATCTGAAATAATGACATTGTCACTGTCAAATATTCAAAACGCAAGATAGATAAATGTCACGATTTCAGTGGTTAAAGGCTAACTTGATTGTTATACTAGGAATCATAACACACAGCTGAGCGTTTTTAGTTTTTACGCACAGTTGTGCGTAAGAATTGATTTACTTATAGAGTGAACTGTACGTAAAACAATGTTTTAGAATAGGAATAGGAGTAGAAAAATCTTCTTACTGTGTGTATACACAGAACAAATACGTCCTTGTAAAAATATAGAAAACATCTATTTATAAATTAATACTAAACCTCAAGAAACGTCTAGGCGTTTGTATACGTTTGCTGTAAAGAAATATACTCTTGCAACAAGTCATATGACTTAGAAAAAGTTCATTAAAACTTTTAACGAAGGGAATTACGAATTTGTTTGTTTTACTTCAAGGATGCCTTTCTTGAGTTCCAGTAGGTAATTACAAAGACATGTGTTC
The DNA here is from genome assembly GCA_963920685.1 of Polydrusus tereticollis. Lineage (NCBI taxonomy): Eukaryota > Metazoa > Arthropoda > Insecta > Coleoptera > Curculionidae > Polydrusus > Polydrusus tereticollis. Next base: position 83,105,505 of record OY987327.1, read on the forward strand.
TTGGCATACATATATAAATTTTTGTACACAATATATTCAGATTTAAAGGCCTGTATTTAAGGATGACATCTCTTGGACCAGTATAATATAAATCTTATATAAATTATTGATCCTTGAAGATAAGTACTAAAACATAATTAGCCTTATTTTAAGATAGAGAATAAACTTAACTCAAGGCTGTGCTTGGAATTTTTTAAATCTGTTATCTTAGTTTAAGTGAAGTTTTCTTTCCGCTAAGCCAATTATGAAAGTGTATATCGACACAGCTAACTTTCATCAAGAAAATATTCATTTGGACATATCGGAAGACATGGCGGCCTTGTTTTAAATTTGTTTTGCTTTGCATTAAGATATTCTTTTTATATGTTTGTGGTTTAAATTTCTAATCAAAATATGTTAATACTTGCAAAAGATTATTTTTAGCACTGTCTCCTTTTCCAAACAAATTAAAGTAAGTAAAATAGAAAGTAAATAAATCAAATCGGGTTATTTTAAATACAAGGTTGGTCCTGCCTGCCTAAGTAAACCAGTCATCTTTTAAGGGCAGGACGGTCCATAAATCTTTTCTTTTGAATACAATAAAATCTTCCTAACATATCTTTAACGGGAATTTGAAATAGCTATAAAGCTTTGCCGAATATATTAGTGTCCTCCTTTTCTGTTTATGTATGAAAACACTTTATATTTTACTGATGTGCTGTTTTCTAAAATGTATGTGATATATATACAGGGTCGTTGGTATGTATGGAAACGGTCGATTATCTCTTAAAGTATAACAGTTAGCAAAAAATATTTCAGATAAAAGTTTTAGGGTTTTTCAAGGTGTATTAGATCTTAAAAAAATTAGTATACAGGATGAGTCAGAAAACCGTAGGGAAGCAAAGTTACTTTTTTTTAAATGGAACACCCTATATCTTCGTATATTTTTGAATTTAGCATAAAATACCAATTATTTTTTAATAAGTGCACTATAAGTCTAAACTTAATAGTTTCCGAGATGTCGACTTTTGAAAAATGACATTTTTCAACTTTGACAGCTTCTAGCTTTCTAACGGTACGCTTTAGAGTAAAACGGCTTACATGTCCCTATCTTACTTTTTTATGATCTTTCCAAAATCATCAACTTCCGGTTAAACCGAAAGTACCTACTGTATTTCCGGCTTTTGAGTTACATCCGGTTTAACCGGAAGTTGATGTTTTTGGGAAGATAATAAAAAAGGAAGATAGGGACATGTAAGCCGTTTTATTCTAAAAGGTACCGTTAGAAAGCTAGAAGCTGTCAAAGTTCAAAAATGTCATACATATTTCAAAAGTCGATATCTCGGAAACTATTAAGTTTAGACTTATAATGCACGTATTGAAAAATATTTGTTATTTTATGTCAAATTCAAAAATATTCGAAGATAAAGTGTGTTCTATTTAAAAAAAAGTAACTTTGTTTCTCTACGGCATTCTGGCTCAACCTGTATACTTATCTTTTTTTAATTCTAATACATCTTAAAAAACCCTAAAACTTTTATCTAAAATATTTTTTGCTGACTGTTTTACTTTAAAAAATAATCGACCGTTTCCATACATACCAACGACCCTGTATATACAGCGTGTAACAGAAGTATGGAACGCTTTAAATATCTTTAATACCGTTTGTCCGATTTTGCTAAAATTGGGTATCCGTATATAAGAGGTTATCGCGGAGCTGCTAGTAATATTTGCAATGTTGCCAAATTTACAGTTTTTTAGCAATTTAAAATATTTTTTTTTTAATGGAACACCCTGTATATTACAATATTTTTGGATTCTACATAAAATTACAATTATTTTTTAATAAGTGCATAAGTCTAAACTTAATAGTTTTTGAGATATCGAGTTTTGAGAAATGATATTTTTGAAACTTGACAGCGTCTAGCTTTCTAACGATACGCCATATAGCAAAACGGCTTACATGTCCCTATCTGACTTGTTTATTATCTTTCCAAAAATGCCAACTTCCGGTTAAACCGGAAGTAATATATTTTCGGCTTTTGAGCTACATCTGGTTTAACCAGAAGTTGACACTTTTAGAAAGATAGTAGAAAAGTAAGATAGGGACATGCAAGCCGTTTTGCTCTAAGACGTACCGTTAGATTATTATTTTAAATTGCTAAAAAGTATATAGGAAAGAATTTCGGGGAGGTTTAAATAGCGCCGAAGAAACAATATCCATATTTCGTCAGGAATACCTACACCTTTCTAATACACTCACGGAGGCAGGCAAACAAGTTTTTTTTAAAGCAAGACAGTTTATTGTTTATTAGGAAATCGAAAGCACTTCTACTTTCCCAAAAATAGTGTATTAAAACATAAGTTTCATAAGACACAATTTTAGAGCACACGTCTGTTTAGGACACGAGCCGCATAGCGGGAAGTGTCCCAATAAGACGAGTGCTCTAAAATGTCTTATAAAACGAATAATTTATAATACTTTTTCTATTTGGATCATTTTTAAGGAAATTAAAAATAAAATGTACAGGGTCTTCCAACGAGGACTGAACAGGGGCTCATTTTTGAGCTTCCTTGTATTTAAAGAAAAATTCAAAACAGCCAATCCATGTACTTTTTCCTGCAGAATTCAAAAATGAAACCAAAAATTTATTTGAACCAGAAACAAAAGAGTTACGCTATGGATAAGGTGTTTTTTAAATGGAACATAGCTTTTTTTATACGATTTTTGGAACGAGTGATTTTTTTTTGTCCGTTCTGATTAAAATATTTAATATTGTGACAGCTATTTTTATTAAATTTTAATGTTTTATCCAGTATAATTTAACTTTAACCTGTTTGAAACATACACTAGGTAATAAAGGTATAATCACCTTTGAATCCTTCAAAGTCAAAAAATTTGACAAATTTACTATAATATTGCCGAAATGAAATATTCATTAGATGAGAGATTGCAGATTGTTATCTTGTTCTACAAATGCCAAGAAAATGCAAGAGAAGCAAGGAGAAGATTTATTGCAAATTTTCACAGAAATATATCCGTCAATACTATTGTAAGGATAAAGAACCCATTTGAGGAAAATAAAACATTACATGACAGAAAAAGAAATCCAGAAAGGAATAGAAATCGAGACCGTGCCATTGTGAATTATTTTCGACTGAATCCAACCAAATCAATTTCGGACGCAGTTCGGGACGTTCAATACGGCGGCGGTGTAAGACGCAGAAGAGTTACCCAAGGAACTGTTCACAGGACTTTAAGAAATCATAAATTTAAGTCTTATCATATCCTTCCACTTCAACATCTAACACCGGCACAAAAAGAACTTCGCTTCCAATTTGTTTCCCAAATTGTGATTCGGAAAGAAAACGAAGACCCTAATTTATTCAGAAATATCTTATGGACTGACGAAGCCACATTCACAACATCGGGGGTTTTCAATAGACATAATAATCATCACTGGGCCGTTGGAAATCCAAGAAAATTTCAGACAATTAAATTTCAAGGAAGGACTTCAATCCATGTTTGGTGTGGCATAAAAAATAATAGAATTTTGGGACCAATATTTTTTAACGGGACTTTAAATGGACAGAGATATTACGAGTTCTTAGAAAACGAAATTGAGAACTTTTTGGAAGATTTACCATTGGAAGAATATCAAAATTTAATTTGGCAACATGATGGGGCCCCTCCGCATGCTGTGCGTGAGGTTACTCAATATTTAAACGGACGCCATGAAGAATGGATTGGTAGAAATGGAACCTATGCTTGGCCACCCAATAGTCCCGATTTGTCAATATTAGACACATTTCTTTGGGGCCATTTAAAGAACGTGGTATACAAGCAGCGAAACCACGATATTGAAGAGATCATGCAGAAAATTGTGAATGAAATAAATCGCCTTAACCAGGAAAATCACAGTATAACAGCAAGTTTGGAAAGGCTACAAAGAGGTTATCGCACATCTTTCGAGAACAACGGAGGTCACATTGAACAATTAAATTATTAATGTTTTTTTTTTAAATTAGTATAGAGTTGGATTTCTTTTTCTGTCATGTAATGTTTTATTTTCCTCAAATAGGTTCTTTATCCTTAGAATAGTATTGACGGATATATTTCTGTGAAAATTTGCAATAAATCTTCTCCTTGCTTCTCTTGCATTTTCTTGGCATTTGTAGAACAAGATAACAATCTGCAATCTCTCATCTAATGAATATTTCATTTCGGCAATATTATAGTAAATTTGTCAAATTTTTTGACTTTCAAGGATTCAAAAGTGATTATACCTTTATTACCTAGTGTATGTTTCAAACAGGTTAAAGTTAAATTATACTGGATAAAACATTAAAATTTAATAAACATAGCTGTCACAATATTAAATATTTTAATCAGAACGGACAAAAAAAAATCACTCGTTCCAAAAATCGTATAAAAAAAGCTATGTTCCATTTAAAAAACACCTTATCCATAGCGTAACTCTTTTGTTTCTGGTTCAAATAAATTTTTGGTTTCATTTTTGAATTCTGCAGGAAAAAGTACATCGATTGGCTATTTTGGATTTTTCTTTAAATACAAGGAAGCTCAAAAATGAGCCCCTGTTCAGTCCTCGTTGGAAGACCCTGTACCTAGTTAACAATTTCGCAGTAAAATTTTTTATTTTTTTTGAGGTTGGCAACACTATGTTACAGAAAAAGCAGCCGCCATTATTTGAAAAGTACCTAATACATATTTTTAATAAATTGTCATTTTTTGCTGTATTGGATCATTGAATATTTGTTAATGATTTATTTAGTAGTAAAAACGAATAAAAATGAGCCAAGACGGAAGACAAACCCCACCAGAACTACGAGAAATCGTGGAAAATAATTAAAAAAATTTCTTACTGAAGAAATCTCGCAAAAACCAAAAAGAATATTAAGATTTTGAGCTATAGTGTGAGCAAAATACTGTAAAAGATATTTCAAAAAATGTCCGAATAGCATTTTTTTAAAATACTCAATGTTAAGAAGTTGTATAGAAATATTAATATATCGAAATATGAAAAATTACAGGCATATTTAAAAAGGCTTTCGGAGGATTACACGCCAAAAAAATCAAAAATTTTAGAGATTGCGCAAATTAATCGCTTCATTGGACAAGCTGATGATAAAATATATCTATAGCAATCAAAGTAAGTATTGCATTAAATAAGAACGCAGTTAACAAGATTGGAACGATTTCTAAAATTTTTGCTTCAAAATAACTTTCTCAACATTAGCAACGATATACGTTTATCTCAAACAAAAATACAATAGGGAAAGGGGAAAAAAAAGTCAAAAAGTCTTTCTCCACTAATTTAATAGTGAGCTGTTAAAGGTTCAATTTTAAAATTAAATTGTCTCTACATGTTTCGAAGGTAGTAACCTTCATCTTCAGAAGACCAAAGTAGTGCTGCAGTTATTATTAGCAGTAGAGAGAAAACTGTTGGTGGAAAATGACGTTGATGGAGCTTTTTTTATTTAAAAGAAAACTGTTGGTGGAAAATGACGTTGATGGAGCTTTTTTTATTTAAAAATATTTTGACAAGATATTAATAATTGAATGTAATTAGCATACTAAAATTGGAATTGAAAGTGGAATGTTATATTTAATTCAAAGTTTCTGAAAAGACACTGTCAATCTGTGGTCGAATTTAAAAAGGGAAGCTATTTGTTATTTGAAAATCATAAGTCAGGATATATAAAAAGGATCTTTTGAACATTCTAGGTCTTGTTAGAGAAAGATTTTTGTTTGTGATTTGTTTTATGAGAAATTATAATGTTGAAATTTCATTTGTAAAATTAGTTATTGGAGACCTAAGGTCCCGTCACCTTGCGTAATGTTCGTCCCATTATGTAGGGAAAACAATAGAATTTGATTTAAAATAAAATTATTAAAAAAACAGATCTTATATTTTATATACCCTTAAAGATTAAAATAGGGAGACGAACACAATTAAAATGAAAGTTCATTTTACAAAATTGAGCCTTTAACAGCTCACTATTAAATTAGTGGAGAAAGACTTTTTGACTTTTTTTTTCCCTTTCCCTATATTTCAACTCCACTTCGAGAATGGACTATTTCTTTAAATTAAAAATGCAATAGGTATCGACAAAAAAAACTTACCCATAATAAATGTAGTTGATCTTGAATATAAATTTTAGGTTATTCTTATAATGGGCTATAATGGTGCCTGCCGCAGAGAAGAAATTACAAATATGTCAATAGATGATATTGAATTTAGAGACGATATAATTATTGTACATGTGCCCAAAACTAAAAATTACATAACCAGACAGTTTATAATTACAAATAGTGACTGGGTACAAATGGTAACACAGTATTTTAGTCTCAGACCAAATCACGTGACAAGTCGCAGATTTTTCTTGACATAAAGAAATGGACACTGCATTAACACTCCTATTGGTCTTAACACAATTGGCAAAGCTCCTTTTGTTATTGCTTCTTACCTAAAATTACCAAATCCCAAGTTATTTACAGGCCATTGTTTTAGACGGTCCAGTAATACACACTTAGCAAATAGTGGGGTGACTTGAACACTATTAAAAAGCATGGTGGCTGGAAGTCTTCAGCAGTGGCCGAAGGTCACATTGAAACTTCGATGAAAAGCAAGGTTGAAGTTGCAGATATTTTGTCCACACAATCTTCAGACGGTGTATCTCCACCTTGCTTATCACGTACATCCCAAAATACCACAGCTACATCATCTGTAATGTCAAATAAATAAATATACGTAAACCACAGTTGCATATTTTCTAGGTTATGTTGTTTGTGGATGTATGTAATGCAGCGCGAGCGTGATCCTAATAAAGATATACCTACGTATATTCTGTATTTTACAACCAGTTAAAGAACATTTCAATTTAAATAATTTATTTAATTTCTTGTAATTGAAATTTTTTATAAAATATGGGTTACTCCTAAAGATAGTCCCATCCATAGGTATCAAACAGATAATTTAAGTTTACCACTACCGAAATATTTCTTAAAACAAAAAGTAGGTGTGCCATGAAATTTCAAAACAGTCATGTTGTGTTGTTACCAACAGGAAGAAAATAAAAAATGCGTGTTTAAAATGATTGCTTATGCAACCTAATTGAAACCCATAATGAAGACTTTATGATTCCCAAATAGAAAATAGTATATTATTAACCAAGGTTTAGACAGCCATCTCCAATTTCGTTTTAACGAGGAATCTTTAAATACCTATGAGTTTAATATATTTTTTCTTTCCATTTTCATTTCAAAAACGGAGACTGAAACTACTCAGTCGATTGAAATAGTTGCGGAGTATATAAGCAAACTTGAAAATACCCAAAATAAGGACTTAATACTTTTAAAATTAAAATTGGAATTTAGTATTTGGAAAAACATAAAAAAAAGCATTACAGATGGTATAGGTTTATATTCGTCCTGCGATGAAGACATTTTTCCAATAATAAAAAAATGCCTACAAGTTTTGGTCACTCTACCCGTTAGTGTAGCCTCAGCTGAAAGAAGTTTCTCCTCTCTGCGGCGCCTTAAAACGTGGCTTCGTTCAACAATGGGTCAGGATAGATTAGTTGGGCTATCACTTCTGTTCATACACAGAGACATCCAAGTAAATGTAGACCACGTCATAAAAAGATTTGCTAATAATAAAAATAGACGACTTGATTTCACATTATAATTTTTTTTTAATTTCATGTTTTCTAGCCTTGCGAGTAGGTACTTATGTTTTGCTCAAGGGAATATTATCTTATTTTTTGCTTTAACATGTTTTTATTAAATTTATCATTTTTTATAAAAATATATTTTTTGATAACTGTGTTAAGTATTTGCTATTTCTTTCATATGTATTTATATCTATTTATTAATATAGTATGTAAAAGTTATGTTATATTTAATTTTACTTGTTTTATATGTTTTTTACACAGAATAAGAAAATTAAATTATATCTTGTCTGCATTTCTGTTACCTATACACTTGTTCAATGCAAATATTAGAATTGTGGACAAAAACGAAATTTGGACGTGGCTCCTAAAATTTTTCGTCTGCGGCGCTATTTTTGCGCCTTCGGCGCTATTTTAACCCTGCCACAATTTTTACCTGGATCCGCGCCACTACCCCCCCCCCCCCCCCCCAAACTGAAACTCTGGATGCGCCACTGACGTTCGGAGTTGCAAGAATAGTTCAAATAGTGCTTATGGAATTCCAGCGATTAAAGAAATGGCGTTGTGAGTATACAACATCGATAAGAGAATATCGTTCTGAAAATCGTCCAATAATTTACCTCGATGAGACATGGTTTGAGACGCATGGCACACCATCCAAAGGATGGTCCGATTCTTCCGGCAGATGTATAACAAGAGCTCCGTCAAATAAAGGGGAAATAATTACCATTTTACATGTCGGGTCAGAAAACGGTTGGGTCCCAAATGCCTTGTGGCTTTCTGCAAAGAATATTAAAGACTCCTGCGTGGACTACCATGAAGATACAACGGCAGAACTTTTTGAAGAATGATTCAAAAATTGTCCTTTATCAAACCTTCTTCAGAATAGCGCGATAGTTATGGACAATGCGAGCTATCACAGCCGCCAATTATATCCATATATCCAGGTTAAATAAATACGAAATTGGAGATTCAAAACTACATGGCGGCGAACAAATTTGTTTTGAAAAATGTTATAAAAAAAAGTGATCTTTTAGAAATTTTGAAGACATTCTGTATAAAAACAAGTATATGTTTGTGACGCATTGGCAGAGGAAATGGGACCTACTGACCCTACTGTGCTACGGCTCCCACCTTATTATTGTATTTTTAATGCCATAGAGCAAATGTGGCACCAATTAAAATCAATTGTTAGGTCAGAAAATACTTCTCCGACTTTAAGTTATAGTGTTGTAGAATTAATAAGAAAATATACTAATGATATTTCCCCAGATAGTTGGAAAAATTTAATAAACCATGTAATTACTGTAGAAAATTCTTAAAATTCTTATGTTACTCTACATGATACAATTAAACCCATTATAATTAAATTAAATGAGGATGGCGACAGCGCAACAGAACTAGATATAGAATAACATGTAAATAAATATAAGTGGTATTTAAACATTTATAATATTTGTTTTTTTTTTCATTTCATTAAATTAATATAAACCCGTCATACGAGTATAATTATCTAATTCCCTTAGTCCTACCCTTTACCACACCTTTATACTTTAAAAACTTATTGTCAACACAATGGGATCGACCCTTTAGTTATATTACAGTTAATAGGTCACAACCATTTATTGTGAAAGTAACTATATCTACTGTATGCCCAAAAAAACCTAAAAGGAGCAGGTAGTCCAAATATTGACTTCTAAATATGGCTTTACGATTATTGTCATGTTAGCATTGACGAATTTTAGGGTGTTAGGGACTAATAAAAGCCATTTAGTGCAAATAAGGACCACAATACCACACACCCTAATCACGGCTGGATATATTTTTGCTTGATGGTTGTCATCAATAGTAGGATTATCGATAAATGATATCACTTTTACTTGTCTTAAAATGTACCATTTACACCTATACCTAAGTTTTCAATTTAAAGAAGTATCCATTCCGACGAAAAAATGATATACCTATATCTGCGCCAACTTAGTGGTAGGACAAGCATCAGAACTATGTGGACGCCATTGAAATAGGACTTGAAGGAATGCTGCTAGGTGTAGTTTTGTTTCGCTTGGATCTGTTTTAAAATAAAAGCCATCGGTTCTCCATCGCCTGATTATGGAAAAGCCCCGTCACTGATTAATGTCCTAAAATAACATAGAATAAATTAGCCCTTAATATTGAATAAAGAGTCGGTCCATAATTCCCAAAGAGACCTGATATAAATTAGGAGTTAAAAAACCCAAAGTCTTGGTCTCAAATTTCATAAAAGTTTTAATATGCTGTCGATAAGTTTATGTAGGTTACATGTTTCGCCTTCTCGGGCATCATCAGACCTAAACTAACAGTAAAAATGAAACATCTTTACAATCTTTACTGTATTTTTGTAAAGATGTTTCATTTTTACTGTTAGTTTAGGTCTGATGATGCCCGAGAAGGCGAAACATGTAACCTACATAAACTTATCGACAGCATATTAAAACTTTTATGAAATTTGAGACCAAGACTTTGGGTTTTTTAACTCCTAGCCCTTAATATGTTTAGCAATATTCTATTTGGGCTTCTGTAATGCTACCTATAACTCCGTCTTTATGGCGTAAAATACAAAAGTGTATACAATTGCAATTTTTGCAACATAACATTTTTTAAAATTAATTAAAAAATAATAGGTGTAAAATTCTTAATTTTATTTTGAACTAACCTGAACCTGAACTAACCTGTTTTGTACCAACTGTCGCTAAAGTGTCAATACCCAATACAAAAATAAAAAAATTGTAAAGCACCCTTTTATTGTTTTCATTGTAATTCGGTCGCAATAAATAACATGTATCCTGTATCTAAGTATTGTTTTCGGGACTAGTACCCAGACTTAGAATTTAGTCCCTAAGAACTTTTTGGTCCCGGGACTTGCAAACCCCAATTGGGAGGTACTGAACAACTGCAGTATTTATTGTGCATTGGATAAATTTTAGTAGTATACCAGTAACCAGTACCGCACTTCCTATTCCAATGCAAATCACTATAAGTATTCAAATTGCTTCCACTTAACACTGCACTATACCATCTTCATTGTTGTTTGCAAAAAAAAATATAGAGAAACTTTAAAAACAAAATGTAGGTACCACTCACAGAGCAACGTCGCTTTCTAATGTAAATAAACATCCAAAACATTAATGAGTTATATATTCGCCGTAATAAAAGGTAAACATTTTAGCGAGCTATATAAACTGTACAATTATATAAATTGGTTAGGTATTAGCCAATTCCTCTTGATGTTAATTTGCATTGCATGATATAATAATTGCATTATATTGGGATATTAATTTAAATGGCCACGATGGTAGAGAATGTGTTTGAAAGCAACAATATTCAATAATGTCTAACATTCTGCCAGACAATCCACTGTTTTGTGAGAGAATTCAGTAAGCCAATTTTTAGGGTATATTAAATGATGCCTTGTTTATTGATATTGATAAAAATGCATAAAAAAATGGATAAAAATATGTTTTCAAGTGTAAATACAAAAAAAAGTATTTCATATCCAATATAATACTCCTTAGTAAGTAGGTACTTGCCAAATTACAAACGTGTAGAAAAAATAGGCACAAAAGAAACAAAAAAAAATATTTTTATCAATACTCCTAGTTTAAACCATACTGATAGGAATTATGAGTTAGTTTAATCTCAAAATTCCATGTTCCCACACAGCACAATAATTATGTTTCAGAAATATTTCAAACTAGAGGCAAATACTTTTTAGAAATATTTCAAAAAAATTTCTTGTAATTTTCCTGAAATTATATAAAATTTACCGTTTACCATTTTTAGGTTAAATTGATGAGAATTTTAGTTGGATTTACCAATGACGATTATCGTCATTGGGATTATGGGATTTACCACCTAAAGTACCCATAATAACGGGACATTTTAGATGACTTTAGGAAGTTGTTGGCCTACTTCTTAAAATTTTAATATTCAATTTAATTGCCAATAAAGTTTACTCTCGAGTTAACCTAAAAATGACCTTAAAGTGCATAAAGTGATAAAGTTTAAAGTAGTTCATAAATCCAGCATGGCGATAAGGATATGCAAAAATAAACAAAAGATAAATTTTACTAGAGAATTAAGCACAAATACACTAAAAATTAGAGATTTCGTCTATAAAACTTCACTACCTACCCTAAGTACAATACTAGAAATCAAGAAATCCTTTGTCATGCAGCAGCAATACCTTGCAATTAATAGTAGGTAGTACTTACCTTTGCTTTGGTTTCTTTGCTTGAAGTATGTACTTACCCCCAATAAACGCTTACACAATGTATTTAGTAGTTTCAATTGAAAGTGGATTACTGGTGAAAACAAAATATTTTTAGACGTGAAAGTCACGTCATTTAAAAACGTAAAAATGACGTGAGATATTGAAGTCATCGGTCTGTGACATTAGGAGGTCATTTTCACGTCATATTATCGTCATATAGTAACGTCATATCTGATAATAAGTCATATATATCAGTAATATGACGTCATTTTGACGTGCTCCTGCGGACTGGGTAGGTAGGTATTCAAAGTTCTTACAATTCACGGGACAAACGAAGTTTGCACTGCAACAGCCACAGTGCAACAATTTTTCGTAACTACCTCTAGTTCTGTCCCGGAGGGAGATGATGCCTTACTGCATCTTTTAATATTCTATTAGGTAATGTTTTTGTGATTTAAAAAATTTTCATTCTTCTTCTATCCCTTTACTGTTCACTATACTAATTCACAGCAGTAACAACTCAAGTTTAATAAATAAACTAAAGCGGGGAAAATCATAAAATGAACCTTACCTAAAATTAATTATTACTATTATATTATTGTAATAATATACCTATTATTAGAATAGACACTTACCTCAGTTTTATTATCCATAATATATTTATTCGGTAGTAGCACAGTTCCAGTAAAAATAACAATGTCTAATAATGCTTAATTGTTAATTGAACATTACACAAACAAAACATAAAATAAGGGGACTTCGTGGTGAGGAGACAGGCTAGTTGAGACATTCGAAATATATCAGATATTTCTGAAAGGAAGTGTGCTGTGTGGGATTTAAACTCAGAATTCGGAGGATAACGCCGGAATTTTAAGTTTGAAGTCAGAATTCCGAGTTTAGAGACAGAATATCGTGTTTAAACTCAGAATTTCGTAAACAACGATGTTTTCTAAGAAAATTTAAATATTTGAGAGGGTAATTCTTCAGGTTTATTTCATGAAAAATAAGTAGGTAGGTATATTAACATACGTCCACAACTAGCTCTTTTTCAAGATATACGATTTCTTAATCATCTTAAATGGACTAGCTTGCTAATATTTAAATTAAAAGATGCACGGTACTATGATGATATTCCCATTTTTTAGTATTTTCTGTAATCCTTATTTAATTCAACCCGATTTTTTTATTAGAATATTAATTAAATTAAAAAAAAAATGCTATTTTATTTTAAAAAAATTACTAAATAAGTAGTTACCTACCTACTAACAAAATTTACAATCAAAAGTAGCGTTATTGTTTACATTTTGCTATAGTTGTTCGGGAGTATTTTCAATAAGAGGTCCACAGTCCACAACCTTGGCCTCTCAGTCCCCATCAGATCTTTGTATATATCAGCAGATTAATAGGGGACCCCAAAATTGGGTAACTAAAGTTCAAAGGATTTAGATCTGATAGGGACTGTGGACTGTGGACTGTGGACCTTTTATTGAAAATACCTACTCTCAAACAATTACAGAAAAATGAAGAGATGAGAGATGTTCCATCATGCATAAATCATCATTTTCAAGGGCAATTCTTCCAAGTAGCACATTCATAATAAAATGGTTATAGAAATCACCATATTATAGTCGATTTGGAAGAAAAAATGCGGCAATCAATTACGTATTCTTAACAACTCCAGCCAGCTCACACACGTTTAAGGAAAATGGTACCAGCATGGTGCATAGTGTCTTGCTTTCGATAGTGGCATGACGACATTCTTAGCATTTTCGTTCTAAAAAAAAATAAATTAGTAATTCTTAGCCAGCTATATTTTATACACACTATACCATATTCTCTACTCTAACTGAACAATAAGACAGTTTAACCGTTCAAATAAGTTGTAAAAAAATAATTAATTTCGTGAATAAAATAATAAAAAAAATACCTAGCTACCTACTTAGTTTCCTAAAACTTAATGTTTTCGTTTTCATATAGGGGTCAACTACCTACCTACCATCTATAGTCTATAGCATATTTAATTGTAATATTAAATAATACATTCCGCACTCACAGGTAAACAGGCATAATAACTAAAATGCATAGACACAATAAGTGGGTATTATAACAATATCGGCAATATCCATTCTTTAATAATATCGACAATAAAACATTTTAAAGTTATTAAGAAAATCACCCAACATTCCAACTCACTTAATTATTTTAAACCGATTTTCACCATGATCGATAAACTAAATGCGTTCGAATTCCGCGCTCCAACAATCACTACTACTTGTTCTTGCACTCCCTCGCACGGAAAAGGTCGAATTCGCCCGAACAGACATCGCACTCTTATCGGAGTTTCTGTCAGCTGCTTGCTTTTATCGGCGGTGCGACATTGCTTGCTTAGTAAACTTTAGTTTTTAATAATTTTTGATTTGTTTATGTGCCCCGCTACTGTGTACTGTGTGAAAAGACTGTATTTCCATTGTCCCTTTCTTATTGTCCATCTCTGGATACTTCTGCGACGCTTTTAAGGTAAGATTATTCTAAAATTCGTGTTTGTTAAGGTTAGGTGAAGGGTACGAGGTTAAACACCCCGTTCGATAAGTAAATGGCACGCCCATTTGTTTGGTCCTGGCGAGATTTGATTTTGCCGGCCCAACTTATGCACTCAATGGTCAAATGACGGGAAACAGAAATAAGTAGACAAATCTAAACAAATGAATGAATTGATACAAGATCGGGCATGGTCTGTCTCACGACGGCGCACGATTAATGGCGAGAGGGAGCGAAATGCGGTTGCTATGGTTTTGCAGGAATTTTTCTGGCGTTTTTTTTTTTAATTTTCTGCAAACATTTTATTTTTAGAATTAAATGATGGTTCTATTTTTGGCCGTTTGTGTCGGTTAAGTTTGGTTTAAGCGTGATGCTTTTATACGTTTTTAAATAATTTTTCAGTTGTCTAAGTAGATAGGTCCCTACCTATTGGAACCTATACGCACTAAGTACCTAATTATTTTTAATAAAATATGGACGTAGATACCTAGTATCTATGCAGCTTTTCTTTTAAGATGAAGGGATATACAGATATAACGTTGTGGGTATAAAGATGATACCCATAATTATTTCTTAACACTTAGGGCTTATTGCTCGGCTTATTGCTAAGTAAAGTAACATTAAATTTACTTAAGATCTACTCTTGTAATATCTATGTAACAAGTTGTAAGGTAAAGTAAGCAAGTACCTACATAAATTCAATTCAATTATTTTATATAGTTAGGAACATAGGTACCTACTTAAATACCTACCTAGCCACTTCTGAGTAGGTACCTAGGTATAAATGTCTTTTTTAGTAAATTATTTTTTTTACATACCTATCTCTTGGGGCTCGTCCGAGGGCTGGGCGACTGTGAGTAGGAACTTTGATGTTAAAACAATACCTAATAACCTCGCTAATAACATATTATAACAATACTTAATTTTCGATGTCAGTTCAGTATTTAATGTATCAAGCTTTGAAACATAGGTTTCTACCTATTTATACCTGCTCAAATCATAAAATTATTATTTGGAGGGATAGAAAGAACTTTATTTCTGGCGAATGCGCAGGAATTTGGTGTTCCTACTGCTATAAAGAAATGATTCTATGTCTATCTGGTTTTGGGCTCACCTTATATTTTATTTACTAAAGATACTTTAGATTACACATCTCATTTCGGATTTAGGAATTGGAAATATAAGGCACCGATAAATGTTGCGTTTTTTGATTTTAGCTAAATTTTGCGTGCTACCTAAATTTTTAACCCCATGCTGGGCCTCTTCTAGCTACTTACTTACTGTATCTCAGGAGCGGATCCAGAACCTCGTTTTGGGGGGGGGGGGTCACTCACAAAAAAGTAATATATTTTACTTTTGTGTATTAATGCTATTATATAATTAATCTCCAAAATAATAAAAGAAGTTTTCATAAATCATTTTACGGATCAATATAATTAAATTTTATCATGCATTGTAAAATAATATGAGCAAAGTAAATATAATATATACTATTTTTTTGTGTTCCTCTGTTTGCTTGGGGGGGGGGGTCATGACCCCCATGACCCTCCCCCTCGATCCGCGCTTGCGTATCTATGTAGCCCAAGTAAGAATTAAGCACTGGCGGTGGAAGGAGAGGCGGTGGGAACCTAGTTTAATAATTTGTATTTGTTGTAGGTTTCAAAAAAAAAATAAAACACGAAAAAAAAAACAAGCACCTACCTACTAATTTTTTCAATCATTAAAGTCGACTACCCTAAAGAGAGATAGGTTCATAAAATCATAAGATATAAGTAAATTTTTTATTTATTTCCTGAACATTTTGTTCCTCTGGCCATACAAATTGGTCAAGCTCGAATTTTAAAAATTTCATTTTGTAAATTTAATCCCCTAAACTCTTTACTATCCTGCCTAAATACGACGTGTCGTAGTAGGCGGCGTAGTATTTTTCCACTAATATTTTAATACCAATTTTTTAAAGTCGAGGTTAAAATAATTAATATTTGATATACCTAGGTAATTTATTCAAAACAGAGTTAAAAACTATTGGTATTTCTATTGGGGTAGGTTCGAGGTCATGCTACTGGTGTTACAAACAACTCGAAATTACAAAAATATTGGGAGTAATTGTTTAAAAAAATATAATTTATCTCAGTAGGTATAGCTTTTGTGAAGCATCCTGTATAATTAATGAATAATAGAATTTATTTTTTAATGTGTCCCCTAAAAACTAAAATTATTTGCGTCTTTAGGCGTTCTTCCGAGGATTTTCCTTTATGCTGACATTTCTGAAACTCCCTCACTTTCGTTTTTATTGGCTCACCCTGTACAGTCAACTTTAAGGTTAAATTTAAAAGTGAAATAAATCTTTAAACATTTTTTAATAAATCTACCAAGATAGCAACCTTAAAAATTAAACGTAAAATAAACGATGGAATTTAATAAAAATCGACGGCCTATATCAATTTCCGATGGTTTTAAAAAGCGCCTCCTAAATTTTTATATAAAATAAGGCAGAGCAAATATTTTTTTGGTAGAACGCTTGCTTTTATATACAGGGTGTCCCACCGGGAACCGCTTTGATCTATTTATATGGAAAACCATAATATACTTACCTATAGAAAATATTTGAAAATTTGACAGTATGCTAATGTTGCTGGGGCTCAATTTTTCCTTTATTATTTAATTTGGGTTCGATTCCATGTTAAAAAGGACCTGCTTTAACGGATTTTTTATAATATTTTGGTAACTATTAATACAAACAATAAGATTAAAAATGAAATTAAGAATAGGTACTGCAAAAAATCTACATTTTCAAATGGAAATCCCTAAACTTCATAATTATTTCTTATTTAGCATTAAAAATAATGGTAAGTTTGTATAAGGTTGTCCGTTCGGAGAATTTGTAGTTTTCAAAATATTGCCAATTTAATATTTTTAGATGGCAATTTTGCTGCGGATATTAAGATTAATTATTCCCAGTTGACTATGAGTTTAGTTACTTCTAGTTGGCTATGACGGCTTTAAAAATAGCCAAATGTTAAAAAAATGTATGAAGTTGTCACTTACCATTTGAAAATTATTAATAATCATGCCGGGGCGCTTAAATTATACAAACGAAGATTATTTAAACTTATTTATTATTATACAATGTGATAAAGTTATATCAAGAACTTGTGACATAAACAGAAACCATCACAATGTGCTGTTAAACAAATTATTATAGAAAATTTCAAGAACTTGTGGGGGTGTTTAAACAATACGTTTAAAAATGAAATTAAGAAAACTGCAAAAGATCTACATTTTCAAATGGAAACCCCTATTAATTATTTTTTCAGTAACTGACGTCACTTATAAGACTCATAAGACGCTAAGTGAGCACTAACTAAATGATAATTATGAGTTACAGTTAACTTGTTTTATTTTATTAATTTTTCGACATGCAATGAAGTGGCTTTTACTTTTTTAAACTTGAAGAAGTAGTCTATTACAGTGGAGTTGATATGATCAAATAAAACAACGGCAGTCTACCTCCACAATACGTATTTAAATGTTTATGTTTATATCCTACATGTTTCGGACATAGAAATGTCCATCATCAGGGATACTAAAAGAAATTTACAGCGTGAGTTAAAAGTTTTAAGTAAATTGAGAGGACTTACCAGTAGTCGATTACGATAGCTCTATCTTGCATAAGCGACGATCAAAAGTTATGTTAAAATTGAAATTGTAGGTTCTAATGAATGTTCAAGACTGAATGAGATCTGATATTTGAAATTTTGGTCAAGGTATCTTTGAAGAAGGGGGTTCCCAGTCTGTAGCCACTGAGACAGGTGGTGAAGCAATTATGTCATTTGTAGCTATTTAAGTAGAGGAGATTAATTTATTTGATTTTACTTTTTTTCTCAAAAACGAGGTAAGCCACGAAAAAATGTCAAGAAACAAAAAAGTTGTATTTTTAGCTGCCTAACTCGAAAATAATATAAAATATTTAAGCAAGTCAGTGGCGTACAATTTTTTTGTCAATGTTATTCGTGAGACTGCCTCCCGGGACGCCACTGGAACTCATAAGTGCTAACTTAGCGTCTTATCACAACGAACAACACTGCCAAATTTCACCAAAATCGGCAAACGGATATTTGTGATATTAATAAAAAAAACCGAGAAAAAAACGATTTTTTTAAACTTTGAGATCCTGTATCTTGAAAACCAGACTTTTTAGGACACATGTTTATACGAGGTTTATATGAACTTTTCTACTTGAATTTGGTTGAGGAATGCACCCTTGGAGTTGCGGCCTATCATTAAGTAACACCCTGTAGGTATATAGGAACCTAGTAGGAAATACATTTAAATACCTAATTGACTTTTAAAGAATTTCCATACTTTCTACCTTAGTAAATGTAGCGGACCCGTTTTATACCTTTATACTTACTACCTAAATGTCTCACTAATAACATGAATGACCTTTTGATGATAATTTACCTCACTTTTATTGAACCAATCAAAACGCTCATTTTCATAGCAACCACCTTGGTAACGGTCGTCTTACCCGATAAGACTACCGCTAGCTCGAAAAGACGCTTTCGAAAAGACGCTTGTAGCTTTTTTACTTAAATAAAAAATTAGTAACACCTCTAACTTGTATATTTACCTTTATCAGACGGCCTTCATTTTTATGTTCAGTAAATTATCCAATAAAATACACCTCTAGAGGCGGTTTCTTATCTTCATACCTTCGTTTTTCACTCGAAACTCGATTTTCCAAGATAATTTTCACTCAATGTAATTTTTACTTATAATCAAAGATAAGACCCTCGAGCTAAAGCTCTCGGGATCATATCAGATTATAAGTAAAAATTACATTTCGTAAAAATTTGTCAGAAAATCGATTTCTTGTTAAAAACATCGGTATTACCGATAAGACGCCTCCTCTATCGGTATATTACCGTTGAAAAGATTTACTGCCACTGCTTATTGAAATCGCTTAAATGTGCTAAAGAGGTTATGTCTGCTGTTCGATCATCCAGTATGACCGAGTTTGTTGCTGCTATTATGCAATCGCCACAAATTTGTATTATGCAAGCAAGTATTGAAGAAATTGAACCGTAAAATAATAAATACTCTTGGCGTGTTAACACCGATTTTCGTTTTAATTTACCAGCATTATACTTTCTTATTATAGATTCGTTTATAGCTTTATACATTCCCGAATACACTGCGTTCCAAATTGTGGAATATTTATTAGGGAGACCTTTGTCACCGACTTTTCAATTTGACATGACCGCGTACATCTCGACTTTCCCAGTATACCACCAGAGAATATACGTATTATTTTCTTTGATACTACTCAATTTTTTAAATCTTTGCATACCGTGTGTTGCTAAACAAAACGGTGATCCTTTAAACCGTAAACAATTTTGGAATATCCATTTATTAAAATAATAATAAAGAAATATTGTAGCTTGAATTTGACCTACTGAAATTGTAATATCTTTTGTAGGCCATAGTGTCATTTTACAGAGCTGAAA
Source organism: Polydrusus tereticollis (assembly GCA_963920685.1). NCBI lineage: Eukaryota > Metazoa > Arthropoda > Insecta > Coleoptera > Curculionidae > Polydrusus > Polydrusus tereticollis. The sequence continues at coordinate 83,125,473 of OY987327.1, forward strand.
ACTAATTTTTAAAATACTTTGGTCGTTCCTCTTTAAAGAAGATACTAAGCAACTAATCGAATATCAACATAACTAATAGTTCACACTAAAATAATAAAATTTGTTATTATTAGATCTCATTACTGCTCACATATGCATCTAACTTCTGGACTAGCACTCGGCAGATGCGTGTGGCTGCAAGAAGAATTTATTCTGATAAATTTCCAAGTCGAAGTGTGCCGCATCAAGGAACCATTGAAAGGATTGGAATTTCGGTAATCACTTAAACGCAAGAATGTTAAAAATGTCAAAGATTGGCTAATTCTTGTTTACTTCAGCAGATTTTTGAAATGGTCGCCCTGTACCGCTATACATTTCGTTAGCCGACTGATGATTTCTCGTTGTACTTGCAAGAGCATTCCAGGATTGTCTCGAATTTCGTTGAAATGGTGTTATTCTTTCTATCAGATCTTCCTTGGTGTGAACTGGCGTCGAATATACAAGCCTCTTTAAATTTTCCCATTAAAATATATCCAATGAATTCATGTCGGGCGACTTCGGTGGCCATAAAATATGCCCACCTCGACCTATCCATCGAACTGACGAACTAAATTGCTAAAATATGCGGTGCACCGTCGTGCATATACCACATCTGATTTTTAATTTCTAATGGCACATTTTCTAATAAACCGTTTAGGTTGTGTTGCAAGAATTACACATACATGGCACCATTTAATCTGCCTTCAATAAAGAACGGTCCAATGAGATGATTCCCAACAATCTCCGCCCACATGTTAACTATGAACCTTTGTTGATGCTTTGTCTGTACTGTTCGAGGTACTGTTGCATGGGGATTTTCTTCATGCCAGATATGCAAATTATGGCAATTTATTATTCCGTCTCGGGTAAAACCGGCTTCATCCGTGAACAAAACAATACTAGTAAAATAATTATGATTTCGCCTAAATCTTTGCAAAAACCAATTTCCTTAGTTGACTCTTGCAGGGGGACATGTCGTGTACCTTTGGGATGTGATAATGATGTAGCAGTTGTTTTCGAAGGTTCTCATGAACAACCCACTTTGTCGCATGGACTTGGACCGACAGTTTTCTTACACTATTAGATGAAGTGCGGTAAACGTCGATTTGTAAATGTATCAGAATAAATTTCTTGTCGCCTACACACAATTGCCGATTGCTTGTCCTTAAATGTGATGCATTTTAGCATATTCACTATAGGAATAATCCTCCATTACTTGAGTCTCATGTACTCAATTAATCACATAATTTAGAAAAGTGTTGTTAATATCTCATTGTTAACGAAATAAAAACGACTTGTGTTTTATTGTAATATTACAATTTATTATTTCAATAACGTGTTATACAGAAAATGTATTTTTTTCGAAAACGGCTAACTTTACCGAAACAAATGTATAGTACCTACCTTTTTTAAAGAGGAATGACCCAAGTATTTAAAAAATCACTGCTCAGCATGGTAAAATGACACCTGTCAAAATTTTGGCCCAAAACGAGTATGGTGGCAAATCCGTTCCTGAATTCCCTGATGATGTAAAATATCTACTGTAATATGGTTTTATGATCTATATGGCCTACATAAAATATTAAAATTTCATTAAATTATACATGTCGGTTCAAGAGTTAGAGCCGAAAAGGTAAGTCGTTTGATACCTCTTTGGGGTTTTGTATCTCCGTTAAGGAGCATTTCAGGAATTTTTTTTCTAGGATAAATTTGGGTTATTTTGACCTCCTATATGCTCCCGAAACTATGCAATATACTTACCGGACACCTTGTATATGTTGTTACGTACATAGTTTAGCGCCATGTTCTAACAAAAAGTTGATTTGATGACTTATTTTATTTATGGTGTTTCGTGGTCGCCCTTTCCTGGAACTTAAACATGCCATTGCAGTGTAATTTGGGCAAATTTGATTAAAGATTGACATCTGATTATATATACAATGTACAACATTTTCCATTCTACCAGTGGGCGGCAAAATTTGAACTACTTAATAGGTATAAGCCATAAATTTAAAGCTGCATATTACCATGTAATATTCACGTTAACCTACTTGTAATCTAGCTTGTAATTTAAAATGCATAATCCTAGAGAGTTTTATATCCCTGGATTTTTCTTTGCAATAATAGGTAAACTTGGTTCAGCCAGTAATCCTGCAAGATGGCCGACATGTCATATGACAACAGTCATATTTCAGCTATTTAATTTTTAGTAAGAATAATATTGGCAGCAATATAATGGCGAGCAGCTGTTTATGGTCAGAACCGGACTTAAAAATTGTAATAAAATATGTTAATTTCCATAATAATGAAAACAATTTTTTAAATATACAGGGTATTCCTTAATGACCTAGTAATATTTTAAGGTGACTTCTCATGATATTTTTAGGAGAAAAGTTTATCTGAACGTATGCCATGTACATAATAAATGAACTTAATTCTTGCTTTTATATTTTACATGCCCTGTAATATAACTAAAAAATGTTTTTGGAGGAATATGACTTTTTTGGCACTGGTTTAAACCAACTGGCCAGCTTTGATAAATGTTTTTGGAGGAAGGGAATGCAAAAACAAATTTTTTACGGTTACATAAAAATCGAAAGCTCATAAAAATATAAATATGGAGAAAGAGTTGTTTTGACTTGCATTATCTTAGCGAACAATCATAAACATGGAGGTCGGTATTAGCGTTTTTAAAAACGAAGTTTTTCGTAGTGGGTAAGCGTTTATCCTAAAAATTAATTAAAATTTTTAATTGATTTGCCCGTACTATTACAACTATAGCAGCGAAGAAGCAAAGCCTGCCCTGGCCTGTGATCGTATAATGGTTCGTGTTAGTTAGCACCGGTGTGTGTCTCTCTCTTGCATGTATTTAACTCAACACGAGGAAACATGATAGATATACGATGTAGGTACCTAATAAAAGTTGCTTTTGTTTATGTTTGGAATGTAATTTTAATAATTTCTGGTGTGAAATCCTAGTAACTTTTTATCTTCGTTTAAACGTGATTTGAGAGCACTGACATGATTTGCCAGCCGCCATCTTGCAGGTTTACTGGCCGAAAATACATTAACCAAAGTCCACTGGATTTATTATACCTGGGTATTGAGCTATACTACGATCCAAAAATAATTGGGAAAACTGTTTTTATCACCATTAACGGTGTGCGGAATAGATAATTGACATTGATTTACCCACTTTTAACTTATATAAAATCCATACGTTTTACTTTTTCGACAATCTGACCTAAACTCATTATAGCTGGATTTATAAACTCGAAAAGTTGGTAAGTTGAAGTTATGATCAACTTGGCGAGGTTAGATATTCCGAGCTCCGAACATAAAAATTGGTTATCTCGAACTACCCGGGAACTTTTCGAACCTCTCGAGCTTTACATGAACAACATAAACGAGTGTATAAATAGAACTTGAGTGTTCCCTTTAGTTTAAATTGAACTCCTATTTCCAACACCAACTGAACCTCAACCTCGCCAACTTTTCGAGTTTATAAATCCAGCTTTAGTCGTCTATAATTAAGTTTTAATTCAGTGCCCAAAAAAGAATACTGTCAAGTAGGTACTGTAAAAAAATGTGAGGTTATGTACCTGTGATTTTTCTATTTTTTTCTGTTTTCTAAGTAAGACATGTTTTTTTGATAAATTTTTACGTAATTTGCCTATCAGAAACCAGTTTTCTACTGTTTTCTACCTAGGTAGATTAACTAAAGTTTTCTACTGGCCCAACCCTGCCTAAGAGCCGTAAAAACAAGTTAACATAATTTCATAATAGAAATCAATGCAAACTTGCAAGTACAAAAGTAAACAAACTCTCACAAGATTCACTAACACGAAAACAATAATTAGATGGATACTCTTGTGGATGCCGTGTTTCATAACCCGAAAAATCGCGAGACTGAATCCATAGAGGGTATACTAGATATTTCGTCTGTTTTTTTTGTGTACATTTTACATACTCCTTGTTCTAAAACAGTAAAATAAATAAGTCATTAATGAATCGACAGAAGCCTGATCTGAATTCGAGGTCGAGGGATAAAAGCTTTTGTAGTAGGTGATAGGTGGTATGGATGCAGCAGATTTTCTCTTAAAATCCTATTTACTGTATCTTTAGAACCGCCAACTTCCAAACCTAGGCTCAATCTCGGATTCTCTTCAACCCGTTCTAAAATTTCTTCTTCAACCTTAGGTGTCCTAGTCGTATGATCTAGTCTCTCATCAACTTGCAGGAGTAAGACCACCGGTTTCTCAAAGACTGTTTCAACAGCAGCAAACCTTTGGTGAATTGGTATGGATATATTTGGAAATATTTCTCTGTATATTTACTCTCATCGACCCACCATTTCCTTGACAATAACCATAATAGAGGTGTGTAGTTCGAGAACGAACTAGTTCAAAATATCGAATCTGATACTTGAACTAAATGATTCCATCACTAATTCTTTAAAGATTGAATCAACGCGAACTAAAGCCTTGTATTATACGCAAAACGCGAACGAGAGCGAAGCGACCGTGAAGCAGATCCTGAACTATCCGGAGCCTGGAGATCGACCGATGGTGTCGGCTGTCGGACAGGTGGACTGCTGCCTAAAGCTAGATTTTCATGCATCCGTTATCCGACGATACGATAATACGAAACGGTCCCTATTGGTTAGAATAGCGGTTTTTTATTGGTCAAAATATTCAGTCCCAACTGATATTTTTTGCATTTTCATGCATCCGTTGTCCGATTATACGAAAGTCAGTTCCTCTTGTCATAGTTGTCAATATTGTGAAATGTCAATAAAGTAGGTATCTGTTATCTGTTTATTTTACAATTTTACTTACTTAAAATTTTTTGGCTTCACCGCTTCACTTTAACCTTCTCTTATTATATTTTTGTTCCGAATTTTTGGTTATGAAATTATGGAGCAAAGCCAAGACTTTCCTGGGGAGAGCATAAATGAAGAAACTGAGGTAAGCAGACAAAAACAGTGGCTTTAAATATATAAATAATGTTAAAATAGTATAGAGCCTGTTTAAAGTAACTAAAATATTGTAGGGGTCCACACAAGTTACCGAATACACTGTAGAAGAATTGTTAATATCGTGTGTTGAAGTGAGACCAGCATTATGGGATTCTCGACTGCCCTTAAAACAGAGGTCCAAAACTATCCGAGAAAACTTATGGTTGGAAATTTTCAATGAGTTTGGTGAAAACCCAGAATTTTCCATAGAATTGTTACAAAAGAAGTGGCGTCATTTGAGGGACACCTTTGTTCGAATTAAGGGTGAATACACTCCAAGTGGATCTGGTGCCACAAAAAAGAAGAAGTGGGACTATTATGATCTGCTTTTATTTCTTAATGACACCATAAATTTCCGACCTACAGTATCAAATATTCTACCACCATCACCAAGTACATCAAGTTGCTCTTCACCTTTGTTATCACCAATTAGTTCAAATCAAAGTAGTGATGAAACAAAAGGAGGAAGGATGAAAAAAAACAGCATTGAAGGAGCCATTCTGGAAGCTCTTGGTAAGGTCAATAAGGAACCAGTTCTTATTCAACCACCTCTTGCCCCTGAGGAAATCACAAGAGAAAAAATAAATCCTATATGCATACGCATATCACAGATGCTCAGCATGATGCCACAGAACGAGAGAAGTAGGTTAGAAATAAAATTACTACAAATTGCATATGAAGGCAGCCAAAATTATTTAAAATAACTTAAAAATAAATCTGTTTTATCTTAATTGAAAGTTTAAATAGATAGCTCTGTAAAGTGTACTTAAGTTGAGTTGCAAATAAAATATACAGGGTGTATCATATTATATTGCAGACTTTTGTGGTGACATTTAGTGCTTAGGAAAGTGGTCAATTTTATGCAGACTCTCTGTATACACACAAATAAAACAAATAAAAATAGTAATACTGATTTATTTTTTCATTTATCCCACTGAAAGGCAACTGCTCCCTGTCCAACAAAATATCTAGATAATCTTTCCCTTATAGTCTCAGCTACTCGGCCATACATATTTGTACTTGTTCTTCCTACAGAAATTAGGTTATTGCTGGGCTCCTTTCTCCAGTCTCCTTCTATTACACCTCCCAATTCATCTTCTCTGTCTATAGTAGGGGAAGTGCAGTACCGCTTTTCATTTCCTGCTTTTGATTCACAATTCATTATATAATTGTGTAAGCAAACTGTGGCTTTCACAATTCCTATTACAGTTGACTGGCTGGCTACAATTGGTTTTCTATATATTCGCCATCTAGCTGCTAATATGCCAAAGACATTCTCAATAACTCTACGTGCCCTGCACAACCTAAAATAAAACAGATATCTTTTATGATATAATTTGCATCTTTACTTAATAGAATGCCTTTTCATTCTTTTTTTCATAATACTACCTACCTATAGTTAAAAATCCTTTTAGTTTGTGACAAATAGCTTCCTGGATATGGGCGCATAAGACACGTAGACAAAGGAAATGCTTCATCGCCAGCAATATAATAATTAAAAGGATCATCATTCTCAGTGAGCAGAGAAGGTGGTGGAAACTTCATTTGGTTTTCCAAAATACATTTTCCAATATTAGAATTCTTAAATATCCCCCCATCGCTGTGTCGGCCTTCACCACCAATATCCACCAGGGTAAATTTGTAACGAGCATCACATAAAGCCAGTAGGACAATGCTATGACATCCCTTATAATTATAATATGTTGATCCGGAATGTGCTGGTGCCTACGAATTACAAAAATATTTACCTTTATATCCACTGTTTAACACTTAATTACATAACTTATTTTATGTAATAAGTTGTATTATCATATGACTATTAAAATATAGGAATGGAAATACAAAATGTTCTGACAAAATATGTTAATTTTAGTGAATCTGAATCTTCATCTATCTAGGTACCTACTTACCTGAATAATAACATGTTTCCCGTCAATTGCTCCCACACAGTGAGGGAACTGCCATCCTTCCTCAAAATCCTTTGCAATAGTTAGCCAAGATTCTTCACCAGGTTTAAGAAGTACACTATCAGCTAAGCAGTCCCATATGGCATTACAACTTTCATATATTATGTGTGTTACTGTAGTAGGAGCAATGCGGAATGCATATGAAATTGACACCATGCTATCTCCACTTGCAAGGTATCTATAAGGTAAAAGTAAATTTAAAATTCTTACCTGTTCTAATAAAGTAAATGTTCTTTTTATTAAACATAAGAATTACCTTAGTGTAAGTGCCAGCCTTTCGCCAGTAGATATTGGTTCTCGTACACAGTGAATTTTTGATAATTTAGGCCCCACAATATTAAGTAAGATATTAAAATTTTCACTTGACATTCTTAGGTAATTGAAGTACTTTTCACTATCAGTGAGTCTCATTTCGTTTAATAAATTATGATAGGCACCTTGTTGTTGCCGATTTTGGAAAATATGTCTTATCCAAAACCGTTTAGGGGTCCTTTTATTTTTTCTTCTGGTTATTAATAAAAGTGATAATAACAACACGTTGTTCATTCTTCGGCGCTTTTCTAGCTCTAACTGTGCATAGAACCGATAATTAGAGCACCTTCCACGGCGGTTCATTATTATTTTAAATATGAGTACAACAAATCGTGCATTTTGAGTAACCAAAGCTATAATAATAAAACAAAAATAAATTGTTTATAAAAATCTTTGTGACAGTTATGAACCAGACAGGAAAACAAGAAAGAAAGTAAGGTTAAAGGTATATGTCAAAGATGTCAAAATAATACGATATCGTATAAAAGTTAAATTTATTTTAACTTTTTACGATGACGGACAAATGTTAAATTTTTCGGACGAAATAATGACAGCAAAAAATGTTGACCAATCAGAGCGCCGTCGGATGATCGTATCATCGGATAACGGATGCATGAAAATCTAGCTTTACTCGGCCAAGATAGCGTGATATATGACAATATCAAATATGTACCGCTCATTCGATTCATTGTTATTTATAATATCACTTTGAAATATTTCCCTTATATATTTCTTTTGCTTCACTGTGCGTGTGCGAGTATAAATCAGTAAACTAAATGAACTAAACGAACTAGTCTTTTGTACTATTAACTTTATTGAATGAGATCGAAAGATTGAAATCGGCAAAGTGAACTAAACTTCCCAGCACTAAACCATAAGCTAATACAATGTTGGTAATTTCTGCATTTTGAGATGACGAAAACCAAATATCGGTAGGTTTGTTTGTTCGTCGCCAAGACTTTTTTAGTTCTGAGATTCCTTTCTAAATGTTATAATGCGATGTTTTCATGGAGATCTTTGTTCCATAATAGTTAGGGACTTAAAACGTCAGGGGGATTTATACTCAAGGATTCTGAATCGAATGACCAAAATCACATATTGGTAGGTTTGCTTGTTCATCGCAAAATACTTTTTACGGGTTACGCCTAGTTGGTTGTGTGAAAATGGCGTATTGTTCAAAAATCTTTTTTTGCCAGTTTAGTAAATGTTTAGTGTAATGTTGAAAACAATATAGTACACATTTTAAGGTAATTATACATTTTCTTTATATAAAACTATGAAATTTGATTAATGAATAAAATATGGCTCATATTCCAGAACGTTATTTTTGATACATCATTTACGGTGAGCCGCGAGCGGTGAGCAAGGTATCTACGAAATCGCATGTAGGTATATAGTAACATATATAATTATACAATGTACTGTATGTTTGTTTTAAAATTCTTATTTTTTATAATAATCAGAAATTAATGCTTGCTTCATATTTTTTATTCTATTTTTATAAAATTCGGATTCACATTTTAATAGCAATTGAGAAGTATTTGTAGACTTTTCAGAATTGTTAACATTATTAAAATAAAAGTCTTCAGATAGGCTTGATTTTTGACATTGAAGCAAGTTCAGGATCCTCATTCTTTGTCTGAGAGTTGGGAGTAGTTCCATCCGTTTCTTGGGTTTCTTCAATACACTCGATGCTGCAATTCTGCACTTTCTGTTGGCAAATCGTTATCAATAGAGGCAAATTGTTTTAAGTTCACAAATGTGTCCTTAATTTTAGGAAACAGTTGTGCGAGCAAAATATTATCTTCTTCTTCGAGGTCGTTAATAATATCTGTATTACACATAAATCCGGCTTTCATAAAGCATTTTCTTTATTGTCACTGGGGACAAATTGCGCCAGGGCACCGAAGCCCATTATCAAGGCGTTGGTTATGGTAATATTATTTTAGATTTCTTGAAGAGGACAACCACTGTCCGTAAGTCTAGATCAACAGGAGACCTTCTCGCTTATGTTACTCACGTTTGGAACAACGCAATAGAACATCATGGGGAGTCCCGGGCGGTTTCCAAGGCTTTTGACCGAGTATGGCATGAGGGGCTCCTAGCTAAAGTAGGAGCATACGGAATGCCGGTTCAGTTTTGTTCATGGCTGTCGAGGTTTCTTAAAGACCGTTCTCTGCGACTGGCGATGGACGGATTTCTTTCAGACACATTTAACATCAACGCCGGAGTCCCTCAAGGTTCTATATTGTCGCCCCCATTAACGATCTTTTGGAAAAAACTAAAAATCCAATATATAGGTTCGCTAATGACAGCACACTTGTTTCAACTTTTACTTTGGATGCTCGGACATCGGCTGCCAATGCACATCTCTATAGGCAGCAAGAGGTCTCACATCTCAACAAAGACCTGGAAGAAATTCTGTCTTGAGGTGACAGTAACCAAGTAGAATTTAACGCTAAAAAGACTCAGGCGGCAGTTTTTTCTAAAAAAGTTAATATTGAAGAACCGGATATAGTTATGGCAAGACACTTGATTCCCTTGGCTTCATCAATTCTTTTATTGGGCGTTAATTTGGATAGCCATAGGTCTTGGCATAGTCACGTTGCGGCCATTGCTAAGGCAGTCTGGCAGAAGCTTTGGAGTACTTTTCCGAACTAAGAACCTCTATACACCCCAACAACTTTTGATGCTCTATAAAGCCCAAATTCGACCATCGCTGAAGTACTTTCGCATATTTGGGGCTCTGCTCCTAAACATTCCCTGAGATTGCTATATTCCATTCAAAATTCGCTTGATCGGTGACCATAGTCTGACAAACAACCTGGAAAGCCTTGAACATCGAAGGCGGGTTGGCGACTTGAGTCTATTTTACAAATATTTTCATGACAACTGCTCAACTGAGGTTGCCCGCTTGATACCACCCAGAGCTGTGCATGGTAGAAATACACGACGAGCCACTGTAGCCCACGCGTACGTGGTTCAGCCTAGTGTTCCTTGAACGACCCCCAACGACTATAAGCTCCAAAGATTCAAGACCAACGTGAATTTCCTGCGCACACGCACCGCTCCCAGAGCGCCATAAAGGATTTATTCTGCAGTGCTGTGCCTTATCATAAAAAAAATCTGTCTATGTTAAAAGCCTCTTAATATAAGGTAGCTTCTGTGGAGCATTTTAAAATTCTTAATAATGCCTTGGTCCAAAGGTTGGCAATGTGAGGTAGTATTGGGGGAAGAAAAGTAAGTTTGACATTATGCAGTGTAATTTGGGGATGAGACGTTGCATTATCCAGAAACCATACCACTCTTCTATTCTGCTTTTTATCTTGGTATCAAATTTGTGAAGCCATGTTGTCATGATGTTTGCTGTCATCCACGCTTTTTTGTTCAAGACCTATTGGAGAGGTAACTTATCGATAGGTTCGCCCTTAAAACATCGAGGATTTTTGCTTTTGCCTATTATAAGTGGTTCTTCCTTCTTACCTCTCATATTTGCATAGAACAGAATTGTAAATCGGTGTTTTGCTGCAATGCATATGTTTTTGTTTTCAATGCACGGTAGTAGAGACCTGTCTCATCTACATTAAATACGTCCCTTGAGGATTATTTTAAAATGGTCAATAGCCTTTCTTTCCAAGTAGTTACGTCTTCGATATTGATATCGGCTGATTCGCCACATATTTTCTTGAATCTAATATCGTGCAGATTACGAAATTTTTCTAACCATCCATTTGATGCCTTGAAGTTATCTAGTCCTAGACATTGTGCACATTCGAGGGCTTTTGCTTGAATTATGTGCCCGGATATCGGTAAGTGCTTGTTTTGCGCCTTACCAAACCATTTAAAAACAACTTGGTCAACTGCCAGTCCTTCGGTTTTGGTTCACCGTTGCCACCTTCTTGAAACAAATTTCTAACTTCTGCTTTATTTTGAAGCAACATAGTCACTTGGGTCTTACCCATTTTAAATTTTTCAACCAATTTTCTGGTACTTAAACCAGTTTTTTCACTTTCCTCGATTATTTCAATTTTTTCGCTTAAGGAAAGATATTTCCTTTGTCCCGCCATCTTCAAATATTCACGTTAGTCTCAAAACACACAAAAACTGTTCAAAACAAAACTAATGTTAACAACCGATTTATCAGCAATTTAAATGTATCTGCCTGCAATAAAGAAATTAGTGTATGCATCTATATTTCTTAAGAATTGTCGGGTCGGGTTGTACTGCTCGTAATGAAGGGTGTTTTTAGCATTAACGTTTACTAAAAATTCCCGCGGTTGTTTAACAAATGAGTCGATAAAGAGGAGTATAGAATAATGGTATTTCCATTTTTAAATATGGGGTATTCATAACCGGCCCGTTTAACGCAGGTGATCACTTTATAGAGACGGTCGCAAACAGAGGTTTTACTGTATTGACATAATAACATCAACAGCTTATTACAAAACTCAGGCTTATGCTGATGACACAGCTGTATTATTCTTTTCATCAGTCAGACACGGTTCAAGCGACTCGAAAATATCAAATCACTCTTAGAAGAACAATTTTAAACTCTAAAAAATGGTAGTAGTAACCAAGGCTAAAAGAACCTATGTGAAAAACAGCTTAAAATTGCAAGTTTCAGATACTCCTTTAAACATTGTTTTATGCTAGAGACTTCTAGACTAGTCGATGAAGAACTAGGCTTTCGTGTACATTGTACATATAAAAAATCTTAACAAAAAAGCATTCGCCTCACTTAAACTTTTACATAGTAATCGTCATATGCTACCTACTCAATTAAAGAAAACTCTTTGTTATAGCTTGGTGTTATCGCACTTCACTTACTGTGACTTCATCTATGGGCCGCGTCTCTCGGAGAAGGACAAATACGAAGTGCAGAATGTGCAAAATATTTGTTGTAGACTAATTTTTGGTCTTTGCGAATATGACATTTCGCATAAAATAACTGAATGCAATGACTTAATATGAACAATCGCTAACTTCACCTTCTTTTGAAATTTCGTACACAGATTGCTTACCTCACCCGACTCTTCCAATCTGGTAAAAACTTTATTTATTCCTAGTACCTACCTAGTAATAGGTAGAGATGTGAGAGGAGAATATTCTCGAGAACGAGAACGAGAATATTCTCTGTAAGAAAATTCTCCCGAGAATATTCTCCAGAGAAGTTTTTCTACATAATTCGCTCTGAAAAATTTTGCAATGATTTTTAAAATTTTGAGCTTCTCTAACCTTTTCTATAACTCTGGTAACAGTGTTTTACGTCGGCGCTTCTATGGGAACCCTAGTATAACAGTAATTCAGGGAAATCCTCTAGAAGCGCGAACGTATACTCGTATACAGCTGTGTGAATTGTAAATGATGTAGTGAGACTAGTTTTATTTTGGCGTTCCGTTTGGCTCAGCTTAGACCGTCTATAAGTATAAAAACATGGAGCAAAATAAATTAAAGGGTATCACAAAACCAAAAAGTAACGTTTGGAAATATTTTAATACAAAAAATGTACTGTAATGTAATGTAAAAATTGTATTTCTTTTATTGCCATTTCTAGCGATTTTCTTACCATTCTCAGAAAATTCTCTAATTTGAGAACATTCTCGAGAATATTCTCCAAAAGATTATTACCGAGAATTTTACATCTCTAGTAATAGGAACATAAGATTTAGGAATAAGTACACAATACCCCAACGTATAACAGCAACAAGTTTTTCATATAAAGTCATTAGTCTATCTAACTCTTTGCTTCAGGAATTCGCTTTATACAATATTAATAAATTTTAATTTAAACTCCCTAATTATTTGAAGAAGTAGTCCATACTTGCAGTGGAGTGTAGGTAATAAATTAAAACAACACTTCTGTCTTCCTCCACAAATATTATATATTTTGAAAATTCTTAACGATTGTCCCTACATGTTTTGACTATATATACAGTCATCCTCAGGGGAACTAAAAGGAATGTGTGAAAGTAAAAATAACAGGTACCATAAGAGACTTACCTATATCGAGTGTAAATTGGGTTTTAATAGTTGTCTTTGAGTTTCCCTGAGGATGACTGTATATATAGTCGAAACATGTAGGGAAATCGTTAAGAATTTTCAAAATATATAATATTTGTGGAGGAAGACAGAAGTGTTCCCTAATTATTTGCTAAGTGGACAGTGACATCCTTCTGATAATCTACATATTTTTCCTGTTTTGAACGGATTTCATAACGCATACTGTCTTCCTTCTTTTTTCTTTTTGTATCTTGTGTTGTATGTATTTATATCATTTATATAAGCTTACTTTTGGTTAAGTAAGAGTAGACGGCTAGACTTCGCCAAAGTAGGCTTTGCCTACTTCATTTATTTTAAAATAATGTATAGATATTTATATAAAATGAGGTTAGGTCAGGTAGTTGACATAATAAAATGTTCTGAGAAAATGGCCTTGAGGAACATAATGTATAGTTTTATTAAGTTAAATTACAAGCGAAACTAACTACAACGTGGCAACATCGCCAAAAAGTGTAATAAGTGCAGAGATTTTTTGCGGCTTTTTTTTTGTCAGGAGCAAGAAATTTTAATTTTAGTAAAGAAGTGGTATTCAAGCTTGTGTTTATATTTGATTAATATGAATTTGTATTATATTGCGATGTGACATAAATCGTTAAAGAAATGTGTTGTGAGCTATTAATTTGTGTTAATTATTTTTGACCACCAAATTTTGGCCACTGTAGGGTAAGTTTTTGTTAGCTTTTACTTTAATTTCATTTTGTTGATACATATTATTTGGGCGTCGTTAAATTAAGTTTTTTGTGAACCTGAATGATATGCTGCTCTTTTTAAGAAAATATAAACTAACCGAAGTGTTAATTAAATTACCCTAAATATTCGGGCACCGATAAAATTTGCCTATAGAATATTTCATAATATATTTTTTTAGTTTGCGTAACATTTTTGTTTTGAGCCAAATACAGTCCAATTTGCTCCGGAATATTTGGCATCCGAACATTAAAAAATATGGACTCGTTTCTGGGAGCCGTCCAGACGTCTCGTCGCCTCCCCGTATCGGCTGGCACTTTCACGACCAACCCGGATTTATCTTTCGCCTATATTTAAAAAAAAATATAGAATTCGGTCGGAGGAAAGTTTCATTAAATATGCAAACTACACAATAAATAAGTACTGCTCTTATGGCTAACTCTTTTAACTGGCGAAATTGTTTTATCTTGCTTTAAAACACTAAGAAGATTTATGTTGTATTATGTAGCTTTCTAAATCCTAAAATTTAATTGTGAAATTAGTGTGTCTTTTATTTTTACCCTTACGCTGAGTGTTTGTTATACATATACAGGGTTATGCAGAATGTATGGATTCTCTGGGTGCCCAAGCACCCATACTAAATTTGTAATGAGTGCGGAGCACCCATACAATTTACTCAGTTATTAGTTTTTCGATATTTTTATTTTTATCAAAATTAGTATTTCTTGCTTTGCTCTTTATATCAAGTCAATTGAAAGTACTCTTGAGACAAGATATTAAGGGTATTCGTTCAAGATTAGGTTTCTTCAGAAAATAGACCGGTGTGTATAATATGTGGGCAAGGAAAAATATCAAATTTAGTTAAGAGTGTTTATTAACGAATTAAAACGTAAACAGTCATAAAGACTTAAAATAATACATTCCAATTAACAAACGAGTATACAGGGTGACATTGAAAGAAGTACATACAATCAATTTTACATTTCTTTGCCCGTTCAATATCACCTGGAGTGTTCACATGTACCGGGAATCTATCCTGCGACTGAGTGCTTCCAAGGCGCATTTCTTCTGAATTTTGGTGGAACCTGAGCTGGAAGCAGGTAGAGCTGAATTGCAACTTTTGAATCTAAAATAAAGCAATAATTTTAGACTCTCTCATTGCATTTTTCATTTACATTATTTAGGCATTTCTTGTCTTAAAAAAACATATAACTAACCCGAGAACTAACCTGTTATTTTTGTCTAATAACTGCATAAATTTCATTTCGTATTTCACAAATATATTTAGATTTTTTTTCAAATTTTGTTCCAAATCGAATTCGGACGAATTTGAACGAACCGTTGTAGGGTGGATTTCTGCAAAATCCAAGTTTGTCTAAAACAAACAGGTTTTTTTTTTATTGTAGTACAGTAATAGATACGTTTAAAAGATCTTATTTAATCTTCGTATATTCACAAACGTTAATTTTAAGACAGCCAGCTTCTAACCAAAATAACCGAGTAAGGGAATTACACTGTTTTTTTTTTCATAAAAACAAGATGAATTTACAAAAATAAACACAAATTATTACAATGCCATTTAAATAGAAAGTAGCTTCATCCGCGGAAATGATATTTGTTGCGAAGTTATTATCGTTATTGCATCTTTCCATCATCAACTCACAAAATTCAGCTCTTCTACCAAAATCGTCCTCGTTTAACTCGTGCACCAACTTTATCTTGTAGGGATGCAACTTCTCCTGCTTAAACAAATCTGTCACTGACTGATGAGACACATTAAAATCCATTGCCATTGGCCTGGATGATTGTGTTGGATTTTCATGTATTGAGAGCATGATATCCAAAGCTTTGTCTCCCCCGGTTGCTGTTTTAGGTCGACCTGATCTAGCGATTTCCCTAACACTGCCTGTTTCTCGAAATTTCTTTACCACTCGACATACCGTTGAGTGATTTATTGGAGGCCTATTTGGATATAATTAATTGAAAAGTTGAGAAACCTGATATTGCGATCTCTTCATATTTCCGTAACCGCTCATTCTTAAAATTTTAACTCATTGTTTCTCATTCAGATGAACCATGGTGTAAACAAATTACAAATCAGACAACAGAATATTAAACAGGAACTCAAAATTTACACCTCTGAGGTCGCTGTCATGAAAACACCTTCACCCAACTGGTGGGTATCTCGCTTTTCGTGTGCCGAATTGAATTTTTCCAAGTATCAGTAGTAGCAATAATTCTTTCCACATATTCATACAGTCAGTTTCTGTACTGCCATCTCGACCAATATGTGTGTTATAATAATTTTTGGTAACCCCCCAAATACGTTCAATCTGATTACACATACAGTGATATAGAGGAAGCTGTAAAACTTTATATCCATATTACTCAGCCAGGTCATCAACTAAATATTTTGTTGGTGGCTTATATCTGAAAATAATTTAAGTTTAATATTTAAGAATATGTTAGAAAATAAGGCATACAAAATGTCTTGTACCAACCTATTAACGATTTGTAAAAGTTCGGCTTTGAAGATTGTATAATCAAATTCAATTTTATTAGTAGTTAACCATTCTTGAATTGCAGCTTATTCCATGATGTATTAGGTATTTTTGTTAACAATATGGGGCGTTGTCTATTACAATCATAGATGGCTTTGCTAAATTTTTCAATAATTGGTTTTCGAACCATTGCAAAAATTTTTTTGATTTATTTCTCCATGGTAGTCACTCAACTTAGTTTTGGAAAAAAAATTGCCTCTGCGCCCTCAATAGAACCATCTTCACTACCAGCATGAATTATTGTGTACCTAGAAAAATATTTTTTACCTTGGTAAATTTCCTATAGTTTATATATTTGTTTGCTGCATAATATCTTTTACCATCAACTTTAGTTCATCTAACGCTTCTTTTATTGTCATCTTGCCAAGATCGACCAATGGTGCCATTCTGAAAAATCCATATTTCATCCAAAAAAAAAACGAATTGGTACAAAGATGCTTTTTTCTTTCATGTATTCTTTCAAAAATACCAGTCGTTTGAAAGCTACATGGGAAAGTTCCATAAGCCTTCGCCTCGGTTCATCTTTTTTCCATCCGGAGGCTATTTCCTTTAAGAGGCTTCCTAAAGAGTTAAGACAACCATTAAACAGTTGTCTGTCTTTTAATTCCTAACTGAAAGTTGTCAAAGTTACATAATGTTCTAAAAAAAGTTACAGCTTAAGTATAACCAATGTAAAATAGTATTCGTTTTTGAATAATACAACTTACTTGTTTCGTACATTCCATAAATAGTGTCACGGATAGAATATATCACATTTACAACTCTCTTTGAATGAGAACGTTTTTTCTTATAATAATTCCAATAATTTATTTTCCTCGACTGTTGTTGAAACTGCGCTTACAGTGGAGATAATCAAATTTAGGGCAGCTGTTACACGCTAAAAATTCGTAAAGTAGAAATAAAATATATAGACCTTAACACACTCTTTAAAGTTACTTCTCTAACTGCTGTCAAGGGTAACAATAAGCCATTGTTGTTACGTTCTTCCTGAAAATAGCTTATTAGAGAAGCTATTAGCTCTTTGCACCGGCTATTTAAATGCTTCGGCATTTTTCAGAAATAGTAAACTACGTAATCGACAGAGATATGTATGTGCACTTTTGTTGTTCGTAAAAGAACAGTTTTTTATTGCTGTTTATGAAAGGATCTGGAGTTTTTATTAAAAAATAGACGCACAACAACATGAAACCACAGAACAATAAAGGTTAGTTTTTCACAAAACGTTGATACAGGTTACAGAACCAACGAGCTGGCGCCACCGCACCGTTGATAGTTCTGTTGCCAACTGTCGGCCAATAAAATTCGAATTATATTAATTTTTATAAGTTTAAATAAACAAAATATTTGCTAAGAATGGGGTCGCATCCAAGAAGAATACTTTAAGTTTGTACTACATTTAATATCGCATGTTTTCTTACGGATTTACAATTATCAGCTTTGTGTCATTTCCCATATTGTTAGTTAATTATCAGCTGATTGATAACGTGCATCGGAAATTGTTTTGGAAAAACTATATACCTGTTTCTATATTGTTCCATACTGACTGATATCAAAACATCAGGCATTTTCCATAAAATATTTTTATTTTGCCATAAATGTGTAGGAATTGATACAAGCAAAGTTTGTTTTGCTTTAAAAGCTTAGGGATTTATTACAATTCGTTGATCTTCTAACGATTTCGTATGTTATTACCACAAATCATTAATATATTATGGAAAACCTTAGCACAAGAAAACAGTCCTTTAATTTCAAATATTTTAGCAGGTTTGCAACGAGGGATTCTAATTATGCAAAATTTAATAATTAGCTTTTTAATAACCGTTAAATAAAAACAGTTAAGTAAGGGTTTAACCGATTATTAGGTAATTTAGATATATCTGAGCAAACATCATTCAAAAGGATCCCGATGTCGACTTAAAGGTATAATATTATATGAATAAATTACTTTATTCTTACCTTCAAATACAAATCCTAAATAGGTCAATCGCCAACTTTCTAGCAGTTTCCCTAGAGCATGAATCGAGTATACCTTCATAATAACGCACACATACGACGCACAATCCTAAATTAATCGGAGAAAAAATAAAAATGATGAAATGGCTACCATGCATGATCTGAAGAGAAATCATAACCAAAAGAGTTTCAAAAATAATTCAAAATCCTGTGTTCACTTGCAAGATAATTGTTCAAGAGGGTCAAATACCTTGGCTTAAAACACCCTTTTTCATCAGTGTATATAAAGGGATTTTAAGTTAAAACCTTTTTCAGGCAGCTTAACTATCCGGTCTCCGCCAATCTTTGTCTTTTGAAGTGGTTTCCGCGCGCGTTTTTAACCGGTTCCCAAAAATTGCAACACGACTTTTTAAAAGCCCAATATCTATACAAAATAAAATAAAAGGAGAGTGAATAATGGGACCAGTTTTCGAGAGACCCGCTTATAAAACCAAATAAGAAGAAATGGCGACAGGCCAATACTCTTGTAGATTCAGTTCTTGCATGACTTTTGGCTGCCCGCTTAAAAGCTTTGATACGAAAAAATTGTATTGTAAAATACCACTTTCTTATCTTGGATTTTAGAAAATGCGTGTTTTTTTTATCGGAGGCTATCAATTTGGAATTTGTAAAAACTAAGTTACGCTAGTGGTATCGACCTTGTACACAGTAAATTTCTGTTAAGATGAGGGTTTTACTTGATAAATACTAAGATACTTGTCTTGACAGTAAAACGAGAAGAATTACATCAAAACTGAATTTAATTTTTGTTGAAAGTTCTGTTAATTAAGTTTTTTTTGTTTTTATGCAACTTCAATATATATTTCAATCAAGTAAACGCGCTGCATTAAGATATCGATGGCTATATAAAAATTGGCATAAACCGATATTTTTCTAGCCGCTGTTACAGAGATAATACGTCATTTGATATAGTGGTAATGAATGGCAGTTTTCTTAACTTGAATGAAAATGCCAAAAATTTCAAATTTGCAGATTGCCCCATAAACCAGCTTTAACTAACCTGGATTTATTTTTAATGCGCTGCTCATTATAAAAATGGCATGCATGCATATTATATTATGATCATGTATAGGTACACATCGGTTGATCTACACAGTAAAAAATATTCACCTGGTAAAAATCATTTCAGGAGTGTTAAAAAAAAGTAGTGTTAATGTTAACACCCGGATCAACATAATTTACCACATTTTTACACTCATATGGGAGCAAAGTTGTTGTAATAAATTTGCCTATGAATTTAACTCTCTAAAAAGTTAATTTTGTTGAATGGGTGTTATTTATTTCATTTTATACTCTATAAGGAAAATTAAATACAATGACAATTAATAACATTGAGTGTAACATTTATTCTTTAATCGTTTTTTTACACGGCCCCGGTAAAAATACCTAAACCCGTGTTACCGAAAACAGAGGCGGCAACAGTGTTGTAAAATTCTAGGAATTGACACGTGACGCCGACGCTACGTGCAAATTCAACTTTCAAGTCAGTCTGATTGTGATCTTTGAACGTGATAATCGTGATATAGAATAATGTTATATTTAAATTGAAATATAGAAACAAAGCAAAGTTCTGTAAAGTGCCAAATGAGGGTGCCTCTTATGAGGATCTTGTTAAATTGGGTAAGCATATTAACAAAATTTAATAGAAACCTTACTAATAGTAATAAGTACGCCATTTTTAAGAAACTAAGTAGGTATTTACATTGCTACAGTTTTCCCTTTATCTTTTAAATTATTTTGATATAAGCTTATAATATAAATGTATTACTTTTTTATATAAATACTTGGGTACCTACCTACATATTTTACTTCATAGATCTCTAAATAAATATAGGATTAATATATTACTCGTCATTTTCATTTTTTTATATTGTTCCAAAGCATACTTTTATTTAGTTGTTTAGTGTTCTAAGTATACATATATCTATTATGTTATTTGTTTTGTTAAGCTTAACAATGAGGTACAGGGTGGCCAATTAAGAATGCGAGGTACTGTCTCTGGGAAACTATTCATCGTAGAGGCTTGCGGCAAAAAAAATTATTACTAAAACGGCCAAGAGAAAAACCTGGAAAATATTTTCAAGTTTCTGAAATGGCCGCTAGGGGGCGTAACTGCAATCTTGAATCTAAAAAAGTGATGTTTCTGTAAATTCCGCTATATTAACCTAATAAAAAAAAAATCCTGATCTTTAAAGTCGAGGACAACCTGAACCTTTTTTGTTTGACACTTTTTGCAGTATCTCTAAAAATAAAGTGGTGGGGGTATTCAAACGTTTCCGTAAATAACATCCTGTATCTTCGAAACGGCTAAGCCGATTTGAACAAACTTGGGCTCGCTAAAAGGAGCTATTCTTGGGCTACAAACATTATTATATTTGAAGTTTTGTAAGTTTCACATATCGCCGCTAGAGGGCTTTTTTGACATTCCAACAGAAATGGTTAATTTTCTCAACAAAATAAAATGCATTGGTATGATTTTTTTTTCATTAAGAACTAGCTAAATGATGCCTTAACTAGCTTGCGAAAACCGCATCTCGATATCTTGTTCCTAACTCAAAATATCGGCAATAGAAAATTTTATACGAAAATCCCTTAAATTTTCATTTCATTGTAACTATATTCTTTCTGGAATTCTTTCTATTATGTAAGTTGTGGCCCTAAAAAGGACCGATTTATAAAAGGAATATTTTTAATGCCCCCGCAAATGCTCGAAATGCTGACCATCACGTTCTCTGCATTGCTGAAGCCTCTCATGGGTAGACAAAACTGCACTTTCAATTTCGGCTCTCGGTATGTTACGTATTGCATTACGAATCCGGTTTTTCAAATCTTCTCTGGTCGTAGGTTGAGTCTGAAACACGATGTCCTTTAACCGCCCCCATGAATAAAAATCCAGGCAAGTTAGGTCTGGTGATCGCGGAGGCTATGGAAACAGACTTCCTCTTACAAACCACCGCTGTTGAAATACTGTATTAATATGCTCTCGCACATTAACGGCAAAATGTGCTGGGCAACCATCCAACTGCAAAAACAAGTTTTGCCTTGTTTCCAAAGGCACATCTTCCAACAACAACGGTAATTGATTGGCCAAAAAGTCAAGAAAGACATTACCATTTAGGGATTGCTCAAAAAAATATGGCCCAATAATTCTGCCTTCCAGTATGCCACACCACACATTTAAACTCCAACGTCCTTGGTGCTGAACTTCACGCAACCAATGCGGATTTTCTGCAGTCCAATAGTCCATATTGTGTGGATTGACTCTCCCGTCACTACTAAAGGTGGCTTCATCGGTCCAAAGAATTAGAAATAAAAATTCTCTATTTTGGCGTATCATACCTAACATCCAATGTCAATAGTCCAAACAATAGTCCAACCTCCGATCAAAATCTTCCCCTTTCAAGGCCTGATGCAAAACGACATGATACATGCATTCTAAAAGTAATTAAAAAAAAGTTTAAACGAATACCTAACTTTGATGGCCATTAGAACTTACCTATGGTCCTTCAAAATATTTTGAACCGTTGTTCGTGATATGTCCAACTCAGGGGATAATGCTCTTGTGCCAAATGAGGATTTCCTTCAATATACCCCAGTATGTAGTTAATATTTTCTTGTGTTCTTCCAATTCTTTGCCGTTGAAACTTAGGCCGAAAAGCCGAAAACAACCATTGCTCGTAAACTGACCACTAATCGGGGAAAAACTCGCACATCGCAAGGACGCCGATTTGGATATCGAGCGGCGTAAACTCTTTTAGCTACTGCGGCATTCTGAAGACATTCAAAATAAACCGCAAGCATATCAACAGCTTCATCATTCGTAAAATGCATATTTTTGTAAACACAAAAATTACTCAAAGTAACGCAAAACTTTGACAACTATTGACAATTTGGATTATTTATGTTTTGATTAGGTATTTGTTTTGTTTCCATGCCTGCTTCTATTAATTGTCTTTTTTGTGCATAGAACGTGATGGTCAGCATTTCGAGCATTTGCAGGGGCATTAAAAAATCTTCCTTTTATAAATCGGTCCTTTTTAGGGCCACAACTAACATAATAGAAAGAATTCCAGAAAAATATAGTTACAATAAAATGAAAATTTAAGGGATTTTCAAATAGAATTTTCTATTGCCGATATTTTCGGTTAGGAACAAAATATCGAGATGCGGTTTTGGCGAGCTAGTTTAGGCATCATTTAGCTAGTTTTTCATGAAAAAAAAATCATACCAATGCATTTTATTTTGTTGAGAAAATTAACCATTTCTGTTGGAATGTCGAAAAAAGCCCTCTAGCGGCGATATGTGAAACTTACAAAACTTCAAATATAATGATGTGTGTACCCCAAGAATAGGTCCTTTTAACGAGCCCAAGTTTGTTCAAATCGGCTTAGCCGTTTCGAAGATACAGGATGTTACTTACGAAAACGTTTGAACACCCCCCCCCCCCCCCCCACTTTATTTTTAGAGATACTGCAAAAAGTGTCAAACAAAAAAGGTTCAGGTTGTCCTCGGCTTCAGATCAGAGATCAGGATTTTTTTTATTAGGTTAATATAGCGGAATTTACAGAAACATCACTTTTTTAGATTCAAGATTGCAGTTACTACTACTAGCGGCCATTTCAGAAACTTGAAACTATTTTCCAGGTTTTTCTCTTGGCCGTTTTAGTTATAATTTTTTTTGCCGCAAGCCTTTACGATGGATAGTTTCCCAGATACAGTCAGTGGCGTAACTAGCCCTCTGACCTGGGGGTGGCCTAGGGTGGGCCTGTTATTGTGACTTGTAGTGGCGGCTCGTGTAGATGCGGGCCGGCGGAGAGCAGGCGAAATTTTTTTTGGACCACGCCCAAATTTTAACAAATTTGGTCAATATTCAACAGTAATATCACAAGATCTCGTTTTTTTATCGGTTAGATTTTTCAGCTGTCACGAAAACTTTTTTTGGAAATTTTTCGAGTTGAATTTGGACATGTTTATTCTAATTAGATCCCGAGAGCGAAGCTCGAGGGATTTAATTTTTGAATAAACAAGCCCAAAGTTCAACGAGTATTGGCAAAAAAGTTTGAGTGAAAAATGGAAAATTTAACCAATAAAAAAATGATGGTCGAGTGATATTTGGCAAGATTATTTATTATAATTTATATAGATTATAATTATAAATTGATGCTATATTTGCGAGGCGAGTAGCGAGCTTACAAAGTCAGCCTTTTTCTGGGGGGGGGGCCTAGCGACGTCTGGGGGGGCCCGGCCCCCCTAGGCCCCCCTGTAGTTACGCGCCTGGATACAGTACCTCGCATTCTTAGTTGGCCACCCTGTACATTAAACGTAGATATATATATGTTTAATTTACTAAATTGTAAATTATATAATAGGTGTGTCATTGTGTTCAACTAGTTATAATAATAAGTGTAAAAAAATCACAGGGTTTTCCAGTTCTGTTGTAACCATCATTTTGTCTATAAACAAACGATAAATAAAACTCAATATTTTCATTCATTTAACAAACCTTTTCCAAGCGATCTGAAGATTTATATATATTAGGGGCTACTACTTTCCGCTTTGATTAAGTCATTTAATCATGTATCAAACTAAGCAGAGGTTAATAATGTAAAACATCTTGAATGCATAATTTTTTACATTTTAATTATAAACGCCCGGTTAGTTTGATATGGGATTAAATTACTTAAACAAGGTGAAAAGTATTCTAGCCCTGGGTAGATTATTTTATTACACTCACTATAGTAAAGTCACACCCAAATAAAATAAAATTTACACTACAATATACACTATATGATATTTACACTAATTAATCACAAATTACCATTAGCATATGGTTTACTTACACCTCTCATTATTTCTTTTGCACCCTAGACCTAGAAGGATAGGTTTACAGTCTGTGAGTTTGATTTACACTCGATAGTGTAAATGTACCTACCCATAAATAAAAAAAACATTCAGAAATATCTTTTTTACCAGATATACTGATTGGTTAATATACCCTATTGAGTATGGTCCTATATGTACCACCATTGAGTGTTAAATTTAACAAATTTTTTACTGTGTAGATAAAGATTGAGGAACTTGTTCACTTTTCATTTTTGAGTACCCAAGAATTCAAATATAAAAGACTAAAAAAGAAGCTTCAGTTTTATATTATTATTGAAATTATCAACAAAAGGTAGAATATTGTCTGCCCCGCTAAGGTCAACTTTGCACACCAATTATTGCTACATTGCTTAATATTAAATTACAATATTGCACATTGTTAAAACATAGCACATTGCTAATTTTCGCTAAATTGCTGATGGGTATTGGCAGGAAGAAAAAGTCTCACAGGATAAATATCTTTCACAAAGATTAATAATTATCTCTTTTGGCGAATATCACAAATATACTGATCATGTGCGTCTTAAAACAGTAAACAATGCTCCACACCGGTTTTTATCCGTTTGTAGGTTAGTTTTTACATTTTTACAAAATTTTATCAAAGTTTAGCATTTTGTGTGGAATGACTCGTTGAGACAGGTTTCTTATCGTTTATTTCTACTATATACTTACCGCTCTGGGTGGAATCAAGCGGGCCACCTCATGTTCAACACTTGTCATAAAAGTATTTGTAAAAGAGGCTTAAGTCGCCAACCTGTCTTCGATGCTCTAGCCTTTCAAGGTTTTTTGTTTGATCATGCACAGTAAAAAATTGAGTGGTAAATTTAACACTCAATGGTGGTACATATAGGACCACACTCAATAGGGTATATTAACCAATCAGTATATCTTGTAAAAAAGACATTTTTGAATGGTTTTTTTACTTTTTGATGAGTGTTAATTCTTCTTATTTATGGGTAGGTACATTTACAATATCGAGTGTAAAGAAAACCCACAGATTGTAAACCTATCCTTCTAGGGTGTAAAAGAAATAATGAGACGTGTAAGTAAACCATTTTTTAATAGTAATTTGTAATTATTTAGTGTAAATATCATATTACTGTAGTGTAAATTTTATTTTATTTGGGTGTGACTTTACTATAGTGAGTATAATAAAATAATCTACCCAGGGCTAGAATACTTTTCACTTTGTTCAAGTTATTTAATCCCGTATTAAACTAAGCGGGAGTTTATAATTATTAAAATGTAAAAAATTATGCATTCAAGATATTTTACATTATTAACCTTTGCTTAGTTTGATACATGATTGAATGACTTAATCCTCATAAGAGGCACTCTCATTTGGCATTTTACAGAACTTTGCTTTATTTCTATATTTTAATTTAAATATAACATTATTCTATATCACGTTCAAAGAGCACAATCAGACTAACTTGAAAGTTGAATTTGCATGTAGCGTCGGCGTCATCTGTCAATTCCTAGAATTTCACACCACTTGTTGCCTGTCTGTCTTTTCGGTAACACGGGTTTAGGTATTCTTACCCGGGGCCGTGTAAAAAAACGATTAAAGAATAAGTTTTACATTCAATGTGTTAAAACAACCTTCTAGCGGGGTTTATTTACACGCTAATATGGTGTTATTAATTGTCATTGTGGATTCGCGTGTTATCAGCCGACGAGTGAACATGTTTGTGTAGTGTTCCTAACTGTATCGCGACACTACGAGTGACTAGTGGTACTTTTCTCTCAGAGTAACTACTGTAAGTTAGATAACTGAATTTAAAAACATAAACGCAAGACTTTCATCGCTATAAACTCTTAGGAAGGAAAATAAACAATCAATAAAAATAAATCAAACCCATTTTAACGAGACCAAAACTCGGGTCCCATAGATAAGAAAACCACAAAGTCGGCAGGCGACATCGGCCAGTACTGCCCGGCCGGGGCCGACGCGTTGAGGTATACGATGCGTCACGTTAGACTATCCAACCGTATAGATACCTAATACAATGAATATAACAGACCGTACTGCTTTTGACTACAAAAGCAGTAACTCAAATAAAAACGAGAATCCAAATGTTTCTAATGCTCACATAACGCAAACCAACAACTCACCATCCCCTAGCACATACTCATCTGCAACTAAATCCACACCCAAACCCGTTTTTCCAAAAAAGGAACAAGCTATTGTTCTCCACGCCGACGACAGTCTCAAACTTCTCGATTATGTTAAAGCCATTGGTGATCTTATAGGCTCCAAAAATATAAGCTTTGCGTCCAGAATATCAAATAACAGAATTTGCATATATCTACTAACCAAGGAACTAGTTGACGACCTTTTAAAATCCCACCAGACCATCTTTATTGGAGACCTAGAACTCAATATACGACGATTAGTTTCACCAACAAAAAGAATATTGATATCTAATATAAGCCCATCCATACCACATGATATAGCTGAAAACGCTGTTAAAAATCTGGGACTTAACCCAGCATCGCCTGTGTCATTCCTAAGAGCGGGTATCCCAGGAGATGAATATAATCACATCCTAAGCTTTAGAAGACAAGTTTACGTACTCTCACCCACAGAGAACTTCGAACTACAAACTTCTGTAGTAGTACCGTTTGATGGAAATGACCATAGAATCTTCCTCTCGACAGACAAAATGGAATGCTTTATCTGCAAACAAACGGGCCACATAGCCAATAACTGCCCTAACCCGCCTTCCCTGACCCTTGCACGTGAAACTAACACCACACAGTCGTCAAATGCCAGTAACTTAATTAACCTCGAAGATCATTCATCCGAGCCTGTTAGAGATACCACACCGCCACAAAAAAGATATCACTCAGATACCTTAACACCAAGCGAACAAGGCCAAGACGCTTCCCAAGAGTCTCTTCCTGATAACCCTAACATGCCGCCCCCGGACAAGCTACCTGAACAAACGATTAAATCAGCTAAAAAGAAGCGCCGGACCGAGGCAATACTCTCCGAAAGCACCAAATCAATTATTAAAAAACGATACCAAGTCAACCCTGGTGAATATATTATTCCAGCTGATAACCTTATAGCATTCCTTGAGAACTCATACGAAAACAGCAATCCTTATCAAGAAGCATTAAAATTTACGAATGATGTAAAAACTCTGCTAAAAGATATGTATAGCATCTACCCCTCACTCAAAGAAAGGTCAATTAAAAATAGATTCACACGCCTAACTAAAAAACTTAAATCGTACTTACACTCTGAGGAAATGGAAACAAGCAGCATTTCCAGCAGACTAACTCAATCATCTGTAGATCTAAGCGATGAAGACCAACCTGATATCTCCCAACATTCTCAAAAATCCCATCATCTTCACTCTAATCCAATGGAATTGTGATGGGTTTTACCCACGCTTACACAGAATACAGCAACTTATTTCCGAATACCTCCCCAATATCATCTGTCTACAAGAAACAAACTTCAAAGAACAACACAAGAAATCTCTAAAGAATTACGAAGGTTATCATCAAATTAGGCAGGACTACGTCCGCGCAAGCGGCGGAACGTCAATATTTGTATCTACAAATCTCTTTTCTCAAAAGTTTGACATAACTACAGAACTGGAAGCCTCCGCAGTAAACATCTGGTGCCCAAATAAGATTACTATCTGCAACATCTATATACCACCCAACCACAACCTAACGGCCGCCCAATTCTTCAACTTAGTTAATCAACTACCGAACCCATTCATTCTAGTCGGAGACTTTAATGCACACAACAACCTATGGGGTTCCGAAAAAACCTTTGGGAGAGGCAAAATGATTGAAAATATAATAAATGAAACTAGCCTTTGTCTCCTTAACTCCGGTATCCACACCCACTTTAATATTGCCTCTGGAACCTTCTCCTCTATTGACCTTAGCTTCAGCGACCCAAGAACATTCCCAACACTGAACTGGAATGCCCTGGACTGTCTGTACGATAGCAACCACTTCCCTATCAGAATATCCAACAATATGCCACAAAATAGCATAACAATAACTAAATGGAGGCTATCTCGCGCCGACTGGGTCAACTTTGGTATTGACGTTGAAGCACAAACAACCCAACTTAACCTCTCAGGAAATATCGACCAAGCCACTAAGCAGCTAGCCAACTGCATAATCTCATCAGCAGAGAAACATATAGGCAAGCAGGAAATAAATCCTTTAGCTAAAAGAGTTCCATGGTGGAACGAATCCTGTAAAAACGTCGTGAAAGACTGCAAAAAAGCTTTAAATAAATACCGCCGAACAAGACTACAAGATGATCTAATCTGCTTCAAAAAACTTAAAGCCAAGTCCAAGCGCATAGTCAGAGAAAGCAAAACTTTATCATGGAATAATTATGTAAGTTCCATAACAATAGAAACTCCTCCTACCCAAGTATGGGCGAAAATCAAGCAAATGCACGGACATAACACCCATCTTAACATTCCAGCTATAAAAAGAAACAATACAGTAATTTCAGATAACGCAGCCATCGCCAACATTTTCGCAAAATTCTATCACGAGAAATCGAAAAACCACACCCGACCTATCCTGCGACAAACAACTCCATCAGAAGATTTTCCACACTCAGCTTCGCTAAACCTACCATTCTCATACAGAGAGCTTACACATGCGCTCTCTACATGTAAAAATTCTGCTGCAGGACCAGACGGCATACCTTTCCTGTTCATTAAGAATCTTACCCATAGTACCTTGAACAAACTTCTGGAACTATACAACAAAATATGGTCAAGTCGAAAATTTCCCACCTTATGGAGAGAATCTATTATACTGCCTTTCAAGAAACAAAATGCTACTCCAGAAGACATAAAATCATACAGACCAATCTCACTTACTTGCACAATGTGCAAACTATTGGAAAAAATGATAAATAAACGTCTGATATGGTACCTAGAAACAAACAACCTGTTAAATCCCTATCAATCAGGATTCCGACCACAAAGAAGCACCGCCGACAACCTAGTCATGCTTCAATCGGACATAGCTAACAGTATTCAATCAAAACAGGACCTTGTTGCTGTGATATTCGATATAGAAAGTGCTTTCGATACTGTTTGGAGACCAGTTATCTACAACAAGCTTAGAGAATTTAATATATCTGGAAACATCCTATGGTTTATACAAAACTTCCTAACCAGTAGAACCTCTAGAGTTGTAGCTAACGGCTCATCATCGGACTCATTTTCTCTTGAAGATGGTGTACCACAGGGGGCCGTCCTAAGTACTACACTATTCAACCTATCTATAAACGATATTAGTAAGTTTATCCGGTCACCTGTCAAACATGCACTTTACGCTGATGACCTAGTTCTTTACTGCACAGGAAAAGTTACCGCAACCTCTTGCAATTTACTCCAAAATACAGTAGACGATCTCCTCAATTGGTCAAGACAAACTGGATTCAACTTCTCTAGCTCAAAATCCAAAGTCATCAGATTCAGCCGCTCAAGACAACACTACACGCCAAATATATTATTAAACGGAACCCCCTTACAAGTCGTAGATAAATACAAATTCCTTGGCCTAATTTTAGACAGCAGACTCTCCTGGAGACAACATATCTTGGAACTTAAAGCAGAATGCCTTAAAAGAATAAACATACTAAAAGCACTTGGGCATCACCAGTGGGGAGCCCAGGAACCTATGCTACTTAGGATTTACAGAACACTAATTCGATCTAAGCTAGACTACGGCAGCTCAGTCTATATGTCAGCCAACAAAACAATCCTAAAAAGCCTTAACACTGTCCATAACACAGCGCTTCGAATCTGCCTGGGAGCCTTTAAATCCAGCCCTACCAACTCACTATACTGCGAAGCCAATGAATTACCGCTATCCTTGAGAAGGGAACAACTTCTCCTATCTTACTCCACCAGAGTGGCAGCCAACCCAAGGAACCCAGTCTATTCTACTTTATATACCAACCACATCCCAGACACAAACAAACGTCCCGATTCTGTTCCAAAAATTCTCAGAGATCTTCTGGACAACCTCGATTTAACTAAAACGACACCGAATATCCCCTCACACTTACCTCCCTGGACAAAAGCGATACCGCAGATTAATACAGATCTTTCAAAATACAATAAATCGGACACCGCAAAACCTATACTTAAGCAATCCTTCCTAGAGCTCATCAGAACCAAGTTTCCAGGAAACGGGATCTATACGGACGCATCCAAAAATGATAATGGGGTCAGTTGCGCAGTCACAACAACTACTTCAACCATAGCTAGTTACCGCCTACCTAGCCACTGTAGTATACACACCGGAGAACTATACGGAATCCTTATGGCGCTTAAATCAATAGAAGAGGCAAACAAAACCGCAACTGTCTGCACCGACTCCCTCGCGTCAATTCACTCCATAAATAACTTATATACAAACAACCCCTTAGCTCAAAGAATCCACGAAACTTGCCAACATCTATCATCAAAAAACGTTCAAACCTCCATAGTCTGGACGCCATCTCACGTTGGCATTCCAGGCAACGAAAAAGCCGATCAAAGCGCCAAGGAAGCTCTGATCTCAGAACTTCCAGCCGAACAAGTACAGCTACAAAAAGACATCAAAAACTACCTTAACAGCACCACTACAAGAAAGTGGGAGAACATTTGGACTCAGTCAAACACCAAGCTCTCGCTTATACAACCTTCCGTCTCCTACTTTGATCTCCCACCCATGACAAGAAAAGACAGTGTAGTCATTCGTAGACTAAGAATCGGACATACACGTGCAACGCATGGTTACCTAATGGATGCCGGAAACCCGCCCCTCTGCGAACAGTGTAACGTTCTCCTTACAGTCAGCCATATCCTCACCGAATGCCCACAACACGCTCGAAGCAGGTACGCAAACCAATTCAGTGCAAACCTGAAAGAAAACCTCAGCAAACCTGACAAGCTCGGAAACACCATAAGATTCTTAAAAGACATTAATATGTATAACTTTATCTGAAACTGTTTAATATATACTGTTACTAGGTGCCAATGGCCAAAGAAGCCGAGGCACAATAAACTAATAAATAAATAAATAATTGTCATTGTATTTAGTTTTCCTGATAGAATGTAAAATGAAATAAATAACACCCATTCAACAAAATTAACTTTTTAGAGAGTTAAATTCATAGGCAAATTTAATACAACAACTTTGGTACCATATAAGTGTAAAAATGTGGTAAATTATGTTGATCCGGGTGTTAACATTAACACTAGGTACTTTTTTTACCACTCCTGAAATGATTTTTACCAGGTGGATATTTTTCACTGTGTGGTCGCCGATCAAGCCAACTAAATGACTGTTGCATCTTATTTGCATTCGTACTTGATCATTTTTAAATGCTTATTTAGCAGTATCTTTACGCAACGTATCATTTTTTACAGTAGAAGTATAAAAGATTAATGATAAACAACCAGTCGCATTGTCACTCATTGCAACGATTCCCTGCAGCCATTTTAGTTCGCTCGTCATTCAGTGGTCTATTTAGGACGCAACTATTAATTTGAAACACGCAGATAAGGGACCACTTACGAACCAGCAAAAACAGACTCGACACATGGGATTAGATGGGTAAATAGGAAGTGATAAAGGTTTATTTCGAAATGTTCTGCCGACAAACCCGCATTTAAATGAGTTGTTTTGTGACCAAACCGTTTAGCCATTTCTTGGAAATGCTCGATTTGGTTAGGAAAGGAATATTTTTTTATATATATCCACTCTACGTTACTACTAGGGTTAGTCAATAAATAAGTACAAACATAATACTAGGTATCCCTTTGAAAAGGACTTTGCAAAATAGAAATTTGCTTATTTTTTAGAAAAGTTCAGCATATTTCTAAAGGGTTCATCGATAATAGTACATTATATACCTAGCTTGAGAAGTGAGCTTTATATGAGCGAGGTCTATAACAGTTTTCTCAATTGAGGTATAGTAAGAATGCTAAAATCGTGTGTACCTTAATTTCATTACACGAGAAAGTTTTGTATTATTTACCTAGGTGATATCGAGGTGATTATTTATTATCATTATTTCCCTGGGTAGAGACGTTGTGCTTTTCATTAGAGATTAGGAGTAAATAGTGGCCATTTCTCAAGTGAGTAGTAGAAAAAATTACATAATCTGGAAAGCAAATAGGTATATCTGTTAGGTCAAGAAGAATTGGCCCACATTTTTTTAAGATGCTGCAGCATTAAAAGTAAATAAGCTATCAATCAATCAATCAATCAATCAATCAATG
Source organism: Polydrusus tereticollis (assembly GCA_963920685.1). NCBI lineage: Eukaryota > Metazoa > Arthropoda > Insecta > Coleoptera > Curculionidae > Polydrusus > Polydrusus tereticollis. Next base: position 83,158,267 of record OY987327.1, read on the forward strand.
TGCTTTATTATCAAAAAATCGTTGTTTTGCTGACAAAGCTTACTATAGGCTAAAACTAAACTGAATTTACAATTTTAATATAAGTTAAAATCGAGGCTATAATAGAATAAAATAAACTAATATAAGTCATGTACAGGGTGGCCCGTTTATCTTGGGACACTACATTATCTCAGAAAGTATAGGAGATGAAGCGAAAAGTTAAATACAAAAGTTATAAGATATATGGTACTGCATATTTTTTAAATATTTTCATTTATACAGGGTGTCTAATAAAAACGTAGCGTTAACATTGTCTTTTTTTTTAAATGGGACACCCTATATATTATTACAGATTTCGATTCTACGTGAAATTCTAGATATGTTTCATGTGTAATGTCATACCTAAGTCTAAACCTTTTTGACATATATCAAATTTTATGTCAAAAATTATCTTTATAGGCCAAAAAATAATTAGCAAATTTTTACATACTGAAGCATTTATTATTTAATTGGGTCTGATTTTTTGATTGAAATGGACCTACTTTAGTAGACTGGTGTTGTATTTTAATAATAAATTAATACAGGGTGGTCAAAAACTAACATTAAAATTTAAATTTAAAAAGTCTCTAAAAGTCATTTTTTTCAAATGGAAACCCAATATTTTTATAATTTTATCTTATTAAGCATACAAAATGAGGGTAACTTCGTATAAGGTTCTATATTAAAAAAAATCGTAGTTTTCGAAATATTGGCACTTTAACATTTTTCTATTGTAAAAATGCTGTTGTAGTCGGCTCATAAGTTTTTTATAAGTTGGCCATGACGGAGAGGCGCGGCGACATTTTTCTACTGTAAAAATTTTCAAAACGACTGGTTGAGATTTATTCGCCAGATACTTCTAACGTTCCATCCATGGTGAAACAACCTGTATAACAACATGAAATCTGCTATGCACCATTTTGGATTTATGCACAGTTATCATAGGTGAATACTTCATTAAAGAACATATTAAACTAGGTAATAACGAGGATAATAATTTAATTAAAGACAAAGTATCATAATTATTGCAACAGGTGTGCGATATGCCCTCCGTTTTGAACAATACAGGTGGTATAAAGAGTTTCTAAATACAAAAAGGCATTTCTCACATAGTCAGTTCCATTTAGGTAGTGAATACCTTCTCGAATCCGACGTTCAAGTTCCTGCGCAGTTGACGGCTTGTCTTTGTATACTCGCTCTTTAAGTGTACCCCATAGAAAAAAATCTAGGGGAGTTAGGTTGGGGCTCCTTGGAGGCCAGGCATAATTACCATTTTCCCTAACCCACTCTCTATAGTGTCCATTCAGATAGTTGGTAATTTCCTGACTTCTATGATAGGGAGCACCATCCTACTGCCAAATAAAATTTGCCCGTTCTCTTGCAGGCACTTCATTCTCTACAAGGAGTTGGATATTATTTAAAAGCTCTAAATAACGCTGAGAATTTAAATTCCGATAAAAAAATACTGGACCCTCGACTGGACCTATGATTCTGGACCTCCAAATGGCGCACCAAACTTTGACAGAAGTTCTTCCCGATCTAGTAACTTCCATAACTTTTTTATTATTCTCGCTGCTCCAGTAATGAGTATTTTTTCTATTAAAAATTTGTGTTGCGGTTGTAAATATGGACTCGTCGGTACAAATAACTTTATCAAATATATTTTCTAGAAAATGTCTGTCCATAAGAATACTGCAAAAATCTAACCTTGTGTTGTAATCACGTTGTTCTAATTTTTGTACTGGACAATATTTATATGGCTTAAAATTGTTAATTTGAAGGCACATTTGAAGCGTTGTTCTTCTGACGTCTAGTTCTAAAGATGCGTTACGTGTTGAAGTTTCGGGAGTCTCTTCAATATGCAACAAAATGTTGAGTTGCTCTTCGTCAGTCAAAACATGACGACGTCTTTTTTTCTCTTTCTTAAAGGTTCCATTTATTCTAAATTGCTGGTAAATTCTATCGAAGATCTTTTTTTCTGGGTGTCGCCTTAATGGAAATTTAGTTATATAATCCCTAAGACCAGGGTCCGATTTTTATTGTGTGATATATAACTTTCTAACATATCCATCTTTTCCTCTGTGGTAAACATTATTAAGTAAGCTAGTTATCTAAATGTAAAAAGAAAAATAAGTACTTAAACAAGATTATATTGTGTCAAAAGAAGAAAGACTAATAGTGACAGTTCTGTAATGGTGGATTGTATTTTTTCGCCGCGCCTCTCCGTCATTGCCAACTTATAATAAAACTTATGAGCCGACTACAGCATTTTTACAATAGAAAAATGTTAAAGTGCCAATATTTCGAAAACTACGATTTTTTTTATTATAGAACCTCATACGAAGTTACCCTTATTTTGTATGCTTAATAAGATAAAATTATAAAAATATGGGGTTCCATTTGAAAAAAATGACTTTTAGAGACTTTTTAAATTTAAATTTTAATGTTAGTTTTTGACCACCCTGTATTAATTTATTATCAAAATACAACACCAGTCCACTAAAGTAGGTCCCTTTCTATAAGAAAATCAGACATAATTAAATAATAAATGCTTCAGTATGTAAAAATTTGCTAATTATTTTTTGGCCTATAAAGATAATTTTTGACATAAAATTTGATATATGTCAAAAAGGTTTAGACTTAGGTATGACATTACACATGAAACATATCTAGAATTTCACGTAGAATCGAAATCTGCAATAATATATAGGGTGTCCTATTTAAAAAAAAAGACAATGTTAACGCTACGTTTTTATTAGACACCCTGTATAAATGAAAATATTTAAAAAATATGCAGTACCATATATCTTATAACTTTTGTATTTAACGTTTCGCTTCATCTCCTATACTTTCTGAGATAATGTAGTGTCCCAAGATAAACGGGCCACCCTGTACACAACAGGTGAAAAGGTCAAAGGGATAAGCATATCAATAATATCAGGATTACAAGTTAAATAAAATAAAATAAAATAAATGATGACATAAAGTTAATACGGCACAAGAACCTGAACATGACAAAAAAAAAAGAAAAACCTACAAACTATCCTGGTAGTACACCCCCAAACTGTAAAAGGCCGCTCGAACCAAGCGGCTCTTCACTGTTTTGCGAAATTGAACATACTTCAAAGATCTTAATTCCAGACTTAGATGATTTAAGATTTTCTTACTTTCGTAAAAGACACAGCACTTGGTAAGAGTCGATCTAGGGATCGGGAGCCGGATAAGCATGTTTTGGTTCTGACGGGTATTATGGCTATTCTGTGAGCTATTCTGTATAGCCTCTCTAGGATATTTGCGATGTATTAGACAAACCGTTTCCAAAATGAATAAACTAACTACTGTTAAAATTCCATTCTTGATGAATAATGGTTTGCAGTGATCCCGATGTTTAGCTTTACACATGTACCTAAGCGCTCTTTTTTTGCATAAGAAGTACAGAATGAAATAGTTTTTGATTACAGAAGCCCCAGAACGCGATTCCATACCTCAGATGAGATTTAAACTAGTGATCGACCGATACCGATACCGATATATCGGCTATATCGGCCGAGAGCCGATTATCGGTATCGGCCGATAGATGTAAATATATATCGGCTATATCGGCCGATGTATAAAAACAACCATAGCAGCTTAAAATATTTTTTTTTATATTTGAATTTAAAGTAATATTTCAAATAAGTTAATCTTAAGAAATTATGGTAGATATAACATGAAATAGGCATTTAATATGAATAATGTAGTTTAGGCAAATTATCATGTAAAAATATTAGTTTCTCGGTTGTTTCTGGATTCAGCCGAATTTACGGTTCCAGCTTCTGAAAACATTTGCTCACTTGCAACACTGCCAACTGGTGCAGATAAATATATAAGAGCTTGATTATATAATAATGTCACACAATTTACATTTTGCGGTGGATTTCTTATCTGCTGGGGATAATTTATTCTTTATGAAATATTTCCAATAAATACTTTTTCCATCCATTTCGCCACTTTGCACTCCACCAAACTCCAATAGGATTATTATTAACTATTAATATTATGTCTTTGTTAAAGATTAACTAAATTACGCCAAGAAATAATCGAACTTAAAACGATCTGTTTTAAGAATGCAATACTGAATGCACGGCAATAAACGCACGGGATTCACCGAGAAATTCAAATTATGGGGATTCACCAATGACTTGGCGCTGAGCCACATAAATTACCGCCTATTGCTGTGTTGCCAAAGTGCAATTTTTGTTTTTATTTTTGTGATTTTAAATTGAACGTTAAAGAATTATAAATTATATTACAGAATATTCAGATTTTAGACATTAATAATGTTATCAATTAAAAAAGGCCGATATGCCGATATATATCGTTATCGGCCAATTATCGGTATCGGCTAAAAAAGTCATATCGGTCGATCACTAATTCAAACAAAGAGTGGTACATCATCCTCACTACAGAACACCCGAGCTCTATCGATGCTACCCCAATTGCAAAACAGCTAGACGACAACTTTTTGTTAAGCTCTATAATATGATTTTCAAATTTAAGCTTGGTGTCCATGAAAAGTCCTAGAAATTTAATAATGGATTTATTTTCCACTGGTTGATCATTTACGTAAAGATCGCTGAAGCTAAAGCCGAAAGATAGTATATTAGTCTTATTAATATTAAAACACAATGAGTTAGAATCGCATCAATCCTTAACCTTCCGTAGATCGTTACTGACCATATCCTTCAAAATCCCGATGTCCCTCGAGTGCCATAAAAGCGCGGTGTCATACTGTTCGATTTGTCTTACCGGTAATACAAGCCAGAAAATTTGTAAAAAACTAAAAAATTTCAACATCACTCCCATACAGGTAAATAAAAACAATTTAGGTAGTCACTTATGTAATTCTAAAATAGAAACAAAGGACAAACTCTTACGAAGCGGGGTCTACCAAATAAATTGCGACAACTGCGATGCTATCTATATTGGTCAAACTGGCAGAAATTTTAAAACTAGACTTAAGGAACATACAACTTCTATCTTAAAAAAACAAAATAAAACAGGTATAGCAGACCACTGCATAATAGAAAATCATTCAATTTCAAATAAAATAAAACCTATACATATCCAGAACAAGAGCAGAAAATTAAACCTTTTAGAGTCACTTACAATTAAAAAAGCAATAAAAAACAAAAGTAATGTTGTTAATAATCAAACAGGAATACCTTTAAGTGCTAACCCAATTATCAACAACATATTAAATTAAAATAAATTAAAACAATTTGACAGTCACCTGTATAAGAATAAGAAAAACCCACAATCTACCCATCCATTGTAATCCGTAATCTTAATTATTTTAATTATTTTATTACCTATATTGATACCATACATTAGAGTTTATATAAATACCTTAGCAATAATTTTTATCTTTGTACTTCTTTGAAAATGACCCGAAAGAGTCGAAACACGCGTGTCAGGTAACTGAATAAATAGTGAAACATAACAAGTAATTTTTTATTTTTACCCATAATGCCTTAATAGAATCAGACTCATCTCGTTGAGAATTTGACGATGCACTTGCTGATCCGGAACCAGTAATCTTGCGTTTTCTAGCCTGGCTTTTTATCAAGTTCAGCTTTTTTTTATCTAGGTTTGGCTGGGATGGGAGAACACAAGCAACTTGTTTGCGTTTTACTCTTGAGGCAAGTAGTGTTGGAATTGGGTTTGCTTGTCCAAGGAGCTTTGTAGGTGTCTTTTCGTTAGCAGGCGTGACTGACGTAGATGGTCAAGCTGGTGATACAACTGTAACACTCGCAGAAGGTACTGTTGAGGGCACTACATCAGGTAGATCAGATATGGCGAAGAAATAATCTGGAATTATATTTGGGTTCATGGGAAATATCCCACAAGCTTTAAAACCTGACACCGCATTGCCCACAGTGGCGGCTTTTCCCCAAGCTTGCCCAATTAAAGTTCCGACTTGTAACCTCGAGATCACCCTATCTTTGTTTCTTAACATCCATGAATGAGCTTTTTGTCCATAGTATGTCTTTAGCCGCTTAAAGAAACTACGATCACATAGTCACCCCAGCTGCAAAAATGCGAATTTACTTAAAGCTCCACCCCCTTCTGATGGCCAGCCATCACAGGATATAGTCGGCATATCCCTGTACCAGTTCCATTGTACGGGTGGCGTGGTGTCGATCTATGCAGTGCGAGAGTTTATGTACAGTTGGTTATAGCAAAAAAAGTTGGGGCACTGATAAAACTGCGATGTCAATATAAACGTTTAGATAGAAAATAGTTTAAAATAATTCGACTTCATATTTGGTTTAATTTTACAAAATAGTTATATGACAACTAAGGGCATAACACATAGGATGATGTCAGATTGCCTGGGTTTTAAAATACGGGAATGTTAAGTGTATTTGTTAATTTTGAACATATCGTCGCTTTTTTCCTAACCGACATTTACACTTATTTAATGTTAGTTATTTTTTTTTAATGTTATTGACAAATAATTGTTTTAACTACAATTAAAACGCTTATTTCCCACACCTTTTCTTCTACAACAACAATATTTTGTTTTAAATATTGATTCCATTGAATTGCAAATACTAATAAATGAATAGAAAATAGATAATATATGCTTATAGTGCGTATCCACTATTTAATATCCTGACTATATCACTACAGCATTTTATAAAATTCGATGACAACAACCTGTTTTCTACTGGCAAAATAGATAAACCTTGACAAAACTCACATGATGTTTTAAAGCGACAAAATTTTGTCACTGCCAAACTAAACATTTTGAAAAAAATTAACATTATGTTCTATTGTTTATTCTTCTTTTTTCTCGCGATATAGTCATGTCAAATATTCCTCCGAGAGATAATCGTGTCTGACAAAATGTTTCTTTTGTTTTTATTCAGGCGTGTTGCTATCTGGCAATTTCGTTCATGACATTTTTCACAAAACCACTCACCTGCGGTTCCTGTATTTGTCGTATAGAATGTCAGTCACGAAATTGCCTAGAAAAAATCTTTTATACCAATCGAAAATTTAGCATATGATAGTATACAGGGTGTCATGAAAGATATGGTCAATAATTAGGGATCGAGTAGATTGGGTCAAAATAGGGGCAGAAGGTCATGTAACATTTTGTGGTATGCCTCTCCATAGTAAGAAACAAGGGAGGTTGGAGCGAACTTTTTTTCATATTGATTTTTATACTTTTTTATATCAGGTTAGGAAATCTCGACGTTTTTTTACAAAAAAAAGGTAATCTAATTTAGACCCGATTTAGGAGCCTATTGGACAATGTTAACTTTAACCTGGGGTGTGCGAATCAGGAGGGTAGTAGGCTAAATTTGACACCATTCCTCTAAGTCTTTAATTTCTTGTCGTTTTGACATCAGATTATGATTTTCCTATGACTTACATAAAAAGAGTACTCTCTGTAAAAGTCGCTAAATGTCATCGTTTCTTCGGAAATTGACTGAAAACCAGTTAACATACAGAAATCATTCATCAAAGTCGAGATCAAAGTTTTAAAGAAATTAGGTCAAAGGAACAATGAGGTTCAGTACAGATATCAAGAGATAAATTAATCAGCGCTATTATTATGTTAGATAGTACGAAAATAAATGTAAAATAGTAGTTGCTGAAAATGCCTGCCACCACGCTCGATACATTTATTGCACCTGCGCAGCATATTTAAGTTGACGTGGTTAAAAACTTCAGGCCTGGTTTTGTTTACTTCAGCCGCAGCGGGTATTCTAGCCACCAAATCTTCTTCTGACTCGACTGATGTTTCATAAATGAGACTTTTCATACGCCCCCAAAGAAAAAAATCTAAAGTTGTTAGACCTGGGAAGCGCGCTGTACAGGTGACAGGGCCTCCGCGGCCAATCCAGTGTCTCCTAAAATTTTTATTTAGGAGCTCGCGGACAAGAAACAAAAATGAGCTGGCGCTCCATCATGTTGGAACCATAAGTTCTGTCGTATATTTAGGGGCAGATCATCTAACAATTCTGGCAATACATTTCTTAAAAAATTAAGATAAGTAGTACCGGTTAAACGAGGAGGCAAGATGATCGGCCCAATTAATCTCTCCAATAATGCTGGCCCACATGTTGACCGAGAACTTATGTTGATACCCCCTTATGTGAACACCATGAGGGTTTTCCTCAGCTCACACATGACTATTTCGCGAATTAGAAATGCATTCCTTTGTAAATACAGCCTCGTCAGTAAAAAGTACATATTTTGGACTAACCTGTACACCGACCAAGAAATCACTGGCAAAATTCTACGCGGGGCATAAAATCATTTGGTCCCAATACTTACACTTTTTGAAGATGGTAGAGGCGAAGAAGCTATTGAACAACCTCCCATACACTGACATGATTTACATGCTTGGCATCTGCGACTGCTCGGTTACTTACAGAAGGATTACTTTCAAATCGCCGAGGAACCTCTTTCTCAAAATCCGGGGTTCGCATGGTCCTTTACGCGTCATTATCCAACCATTTTATTTTTACGAAGCCAGTTTCCCTTAGCCGTTGTTTGACCCTTTCAAACAGTGTGTGGGCTGGGATTCGCCTTTTAGGAAACTGCTCTTCCCATAGTCGAGAAGCGGCTCTGCCATTACATCGAACTTTCCCATACATTAATAACATGCCGGCATATTCAGCGAAAGTGTAATCTTCCATGACTTAACCGTGACAGTAATTAAATAACAAATTCTTCACGACAGTATTATTAATGAAATAAGGTAAATTTTTATTATTAAGCTGCGTAGGTCAAATTTGCCGCTGTCAAAATAATAGTCACTTATTTTTAAACTCACCCCCTTCCTTATAAAATTAATTCTTTTAATGATAAAAATCAAGAGAGATACTTTCTTCAGAGCCTCCTTGCTCAAACAATAAATATACAGTTGACAATATCAGTTTTCTTTTTAACAAATATCTTTTTCTCAGTCCTACCTGTTCCTCAGGCTGCTTCTGGCTTATTTATTAATCTATATGAGTTCTTCTTACTAAACCTAATTCATTTTAAAGGCATTAGTTTCATGCTCAAAGGCTAAAAACACGAAACCAATGGTAACAGACACTTTGACCATATGACATATTAAAGGTTAGAGAAACCTCTTTAGTCTCTCAAGATAATTAATTAACCGTCCTTAGGGAAAGGGGAAAAAAAGTCAAAAAGTCTTTCTCCACTAATTTAATAGTGAGCTATTAAAGGCTCAATTTTAAAATTAAATTGTCTCTACATGTTTCGAAGGTAGTAACCTTCATCTTCAGGAGACCAAAGTAGTGCTGCAGTTATTATTAGCAGTAGAGAGAAAACTGTTGGTGGAAAATGACGTTGATGGAGCTTTTTTTATTTAAAAATATTTTGACAAGATATTAATAATTGAATGTAATCAGCATGCTAAAATTGGAATTGAAAGTGGAATGTTATACTTAAATCAAAGTTTCTGAAAAGACACTGTCAATCTGTGGTCGAATTTAAAAAGGGAAGATATTCGTTATTTGAAAATCATACGTCAGGATATATAAAAAGGATCTTTTGGACATTCTAGATCTTGTTAGAGAAAGATTTTTGTTTGTGATTTGTTTTATGAGAAATTATAATGTTGAAATTTCATTTGTAAAATTAGTTATTGGAGACCTAAGGTCCCGTCACCTTGCGTTATGTTCGTCCCATTATGTAGGGAAAACAATAGAATTTGATTTAAAATAAAATTATTAAAAAAACAGATCTTATATTTTATATACCCTTAAAGATTAAAATAGGGAGACGAACACAGTTAAAATCTTTTAACAAATTCTATTGTTTTCCCTACATAATGGGACGAACAGTGACGGGACCTTAGGTCTCCAATAACTAATTTTACAAATGAAATTTCAACATTATAATTTCTCATAAAACAAATCACAAACAAAAATCTTTCTCTAACAAGATCTAGAATGTCCAAAAGATCCTTTTTATATATCCTGACGTATGATTTTCAAATAACGAATATCTTCCCTTTTTAAATTCGACCACAGATTGACAGTGTCTTTTCAGAAACTTTGATTTAAGTATAACATTCCACTTTCAATTCCAATTTTAGCATGCTGATTACATTCAATTATTAATATCTTGTCAAAATATTTTTAAATAAAAAAAGCTCCATCTACGTCATTTTCCACCAACAGTTTTCTCTCTACTGCTAATAATAACTGCAGCACTACTTTGGTCTCCTGAAGATGAAGGTTACTACCTTCGAAACATGTAGAGACAATTTAATTTTAAAATTGAGCCTTTAATAGCTCACTATTAAATTAGTGGAGAAAGACTTTTTGACTTTTTTTCCCCTTTCCCTATATTTCAACTCCACTTCGAGAATGGACTATTTCTTTAAATTAACCGTCCTTAGTTTATTGTTGTTATTATTGTGTCATATGTTAAAGCTGCCAAGTAAAGCTAAAATTCCCTAAAACTCTGACTGTCAAACTTACCCGCCTTTTTGGAAGGAGAAAACCCATTTTCTTCTTGGTTCCTGCAGTAGTGCGATTCGGACCTTTGGCGCTATTTTCGTCACTTTAGTGAGGAATTTGGGGGCCCAGGCATTTTATCGGTGGCCAAGTATATTCAGCGCCGAAAGCTATTTTGCTGATTTAGTTGCTTCGGGTTTCTCTCCAAATTTCAATTTATTATCTACGAGAAAGGCCAACTACCACCTTAGGTTAGTTTTAGATCAAAGCTGGCCAGTTGGTTTAAACCAGTGCCAAAAAACTCGGATACACACACACGCAACTTCTGCAAGAGATAAGCAGCTTTGCTTTTTATAATGTTAAAAGGTTTCACGTATCATTTATTTCTTACCATTCACGTCATATTGTAGCCAGCAAGTGCATGCTTTGCTTTTGTTTCAGGCCTTTTTTTTTCTTCTCACCTTTTTGTTTTCTTTACACTCCTTTGTCTGCCTTTTCTTGTCCTGCTGTCCTGCCTTCGTTTGGCATACGTCTATGTCGCTTTGGACTGCATGATCCTGCTTTCCACTCTGCTGTTTTTGACATATCGCTGGTGCCTGCGGTCACTTTGCTGAATACCCAAGCTTAGCACCCCTTCATCCGTCGAGAAGTCCTCAAAGGCCTGGCGATACCCATAGCTATACTCGAGCCAGTCTCTCTAGTAGCAGTGCCAGTGGAATGAAGTATAGCCTCAAATTCTGTAACTTTCAACTTTTAAAAGTCAGCTGTTTAGAGCAGTACCATATATTTTATTTCTGTATTCTTAATAGTTTTTTTCGGTTCGACTTCTAAGTTATGTAAGGGGTATAAATAAGTAAATAGTCCCCTTTTAATTTATATTTAGTATTACCCCGTATATTCGATTCATGCTGGAGCCTTTTTATTCATTTTATTTATGGTCAATTCGATGACTCATTTGGGGTTGTCAGAATATACCTATTATATCTAAATATTATTTCTAAATAGATTTTAGAGTTTAATCTGGTGTTTTCTTGATATCCGTGACGTTTCCTGTTTTATTAGTTTAACCAGTGTTGTTGTCTCGACTCAAGGGCCCCAAAACAGGTAGCGCACCCCCTTTAGTTTTACCCACACCACTGGCCGGCCATCTGAGCTAGTCACGAGTCGGCCGCAGCCCTAAAGACAACATTACTTGCTCATTTTAAGAGCCACCTGATCTTTCTCTTCTCTTTTTCCTCGTTTTTATATTCATAAAAACATAACTAATTAATTAAAAAAATTATCTTTCCTAATTAACATCCTTGTGTTCAAAATTAATATCCGTTCTTTTTATTAAACTACAAAAAATTCTATTAACAGGTGCAATAAGGTATCGAGCGTGGTGGCAGGTATTTTCAGCAACTTCTATTTTAAGGTTCTTTTTGTACTAATTTATCTCTTGATATCTGTACTAAACCTCATTGTTCTTTTGACCTAATTTCTTTAAGACTTCAATAATTGATTTCTGTATCTTAACTTGTTTTCAGCCAATTTCCTAAGAAACGGTGACATTTAGCGGCTTTTACAAAGAGTACTCTTTTTGTGCAAAAGGCACAGGAGAATCATAACCTGATGTCAAAACGGCAAAAAATTAAAGCCTTAGAGGAATGGGCTCAAATTTATCCTAATACCCCCCTGGTTCGCACACCCCTGATTAAAGTTAACATTTGCTCAAATAGATGAACTCACTAACAGTAATTTCTGTTCCAAAATTTGTTGCGATAGCTGAAGTAGTTGAGGAGCTATAAGACGAAAAGTAGTTTATGAATGCCATCTTCAAAGGGCTCTAGCTCCCCGAGGAAGCGTTTTCGGGCCTATGTTCATATGACCTTTATTCTTTTTTCTGTGTTTTATCTACCCTAGAAGTTTGTAACATGATCACAATAACACCCTGTATAAATTGTAATGATGCCGATAATCCCCTTTTAAGTTTTTTAGTAGTAATTCCTGTGTTGTCCGAACAAATTGACATTCTTGCTCACCTACTGTGGCTTTACTTGGATAATACATTCGAAATAGGCAGTGATTTGTCAAAAATGGATGGCTCGGTTCGTTCATAGTAGCCACGGTAGTGTACCTTTTAGCGGGATTCATGACCACCGCGGAAAGTAGTTATATGTTCTGTGATGGGTTTGTTGGTGTTTAAAATATCCTAAGCTAAGATGATGCTTAATATGTTGTAAACAAACGGTAAGATATTCTAATAAAAATGGTAAATGGTAGAGTCACTTTTGGTTTGGATTTAATTGCTCGTGAACGCACTCCTGGTGAGATGACTTACCTAATTGTATACGTAATATTACTTTTAACATTTTTAATGAAACCATCTCGACACTGGATCCGCTAGTCTTTTTTGGATGTTCTGAACTAACCGAGACATTCTAATCCGGCGAAAGAAGCAACTAACATTTAGAATTGTAGGTATTATGGTATAAAAGAAAATTGGCTTTTTCATACAGACCTAGGTACGTTTGTGGATGACTTAACTACTTAAGGTATATCTACATAGTATAGATCACAATTAGGCCACAAAGTAGGTTTCTGGTACGTTCCTACATTATTTTTTAAAGCCATTCTTCGAAATTACCTTAATAATTTCCTTTCGAAAACTTTTTATGTTTCCCAGTAATTTAAGACGGGTAGACGTTATGACTTTAAGTGGTTAACATCGTAAATCAAGTGCGCTAATTATTGTAAACGAGCTAACGTAGGAGCCAAATTTTTCAGTGGGAGAACTTTATAAACCTAGTATGGTGATTTATTTTGCACTTGTTTAGTTGCTGCATCGTCCATGCCGTGACAAAGGGGCTTTAATTTTAAAACTGTCTGAGCCGGCGAGGTGTCCCCATTAATATAAATTTGCTCTTTATTGCTACAAATTTTGTGTTTAAAGGTGTTCTTGCACGGACAATTTTTAGGGCAATAATTAGGAAGACAAGGACGAGAGCGAGATAGTATACAGCTTACATACCTATATTTAGGCCACTAAATCCGCATTCCTTAGATAATGAGTCATACTTTTAATATGAGATTCTATTAATATTAGTGTTTACTTCTTCGGCATAACATGAAAAAAAGGAAAATTGTATAGCAATGTAAATACCTACTTAGTTTCTTAAAAATGGCGTACTTATTAGTAAGGTTTCTATTAAATTTCGTTAATATGCTTACCCAATTTAAAAAGATCCTCCTAAGAGGTACTCTCATTTGGCACCTTACAGAACTTTGCTTTGTTTCTATATTTTAATTTAAATGTAGCATTATTCTATATCACGTTCAAAGAGCACAATCAGACTGACTTGAAAGTTAAATTTGCACGTAGCATCGGCGTCATGTGTCAATTCCTAGAATTTCACACCACTTGTTGCCGCCTGTCTTTTCGGTAACACGGGTATAGGTATTTTTACCCGGGGCCGTGGAAAAAAAAACGATTAAAGAATAAGTTTTACACTCAATGTGTTAAAATAACCTTCTAGCGGGGTTTATTTACACGCTAATATGGTGTAATTAATTGTCATTGTATTTAATTTTCCTGATAGAGTGCAAAATGAAATAAACAACACCCATTCAACAAAATTCACTTTTTAGAGGGTTAAATTCATAGGCAAATTTAATACAACAACTTCGGTCCCATATGAATGTAAAAATGTGGTAAATTATGTTCATCCGGGTGTTAAAATTAATACTACTTTTTCTTACCACTCCGGAAATGATTTTTACCAGGTGGATATTTTTTACTGTGCAGGAAACGTGCATAGGCGCATTATTTCTTCGTAGTTCTTGCTGTGCCATTGTCACATAATATCATTATTTTTAATTTTTTTTTTTATGATAAGGCACAGCACTACAGGATAAATCCTTTATGGCGCTCTAGGAGCGGTGCGTGTGCGCAGGAAACGATTCACGTTGGTCTTGAATCTTTGGAGACTATACTCGTTGGGGAAGACGATCTCAGGGAGGTCGTTCCAGAGTGATGACGTTCTCCAGATGAAAGAATTTTGAAACAGTGTCGTTCGAGGGACACTAAGCTGAACCACGTACTGGTGGGCTGCAGTGGCTCGTCGTGTATTTCTACCATGCACCGCTCTGGGTGGTATTAAGCGGGCAACCTCAGTTGAACACTTGCCATGAAAATATTTGTAAAATAGACTCAAGTCGCCAACCTGCCTTCGATGTTCAAGGCTTTCCAGGTTGTTTGTCAGACTATGGTCACCCATCAAGCGAATGGCTCTTCTTTGAATGGAATCTAGCAATCTCAGGGTATGTTTAGGGGCAGAGCCCCAAATATGCGAACAGTACTCCAGTGATGGTCGAATTTGGGCTTTATAGAGCATCAAAAGTTGTTGGGGTGTATAGAGGTTCTTTGTTCGGAAAAGTACTCCAAGCTTCTGCGAGGCTGCCTTAGCAATGGCCGCAACGTGGCCATGCCAAGACATATGACTATCCCAATTAACGCCCAATAAATGAATTGATGAAGCCAAGGGAATTGAGTGTCCCGCCATAACTATATCCGGTTCTTCAACATTAACTTTTTTAGAAAAAACTGCCGCCTGGGTCTTTTTAGCGTTAAATTCTACTTGGTTACTGTCACCCCAAGACAAAATTTCTTCCAGGTCTTTGTTGAGATGTGAGACCTCTTGCTGCCTATAGAGATGTGCAATTTCAGCCGATGTCCGAGCATCCAAAGTAAATGTTGAAACAAGTGTGCTGTCATCAGCGAAGCTATATATAGGATTTTTAGTTTTTTCCAAAAGATCGTTAATGTATAGTAAGAAAAGGGTGGGCGACAATATAGAACCTTGAGGGACTCCGGCGTTGATGTTAAATGTGTCTGAAAGAAATCCGTCCATCGCCACTCGCAGAGGACGGTCTTTAAGAAAGCTCGACAGCCATGAACAAAATTGAACCGGCATTCCGTATGCTCTCACTTTAGTTAGGAGCCCCTCATGCCATACTCGGTCAAAAGCCTTGGAAATGTCCAGTGCTACCGCCCGGGACTCCTCATGGTGTTCTATTGCGTTGTTCCAAACATGAGTAACATAAGCGAGAAGGTCTCCTGTTGATCTAGACTTACGGAATCCATACTGGCGGTCACTAATAATGTTGAAGCCTTCCAGGTATTTTAGTAATTTTTCGTTGATAGCCTTCTCCATAACTTTTGATATAACCGAGAGCAATGCGACTGGACGATAGTTGTTTGGCAAAGTCTTCTTGCCTTTTTTGGGTATGGGCTGGACTCTCGCAGTTTTCCAGCAAGAAGGAAATATTCCTTTTTTGTAGGATAAGTTAAAAAGCCTACAAAATACCGGTGTCAGTTCGTCAGCGCATTTCTTAATTACAATGACTGGAATATCGTCAGGACCAGAAGCCTTTTTAGTGTCGAGACTCCCCAAGATTCGCTTAACATGGCGGTGGCGAAAGACAATCTCGGGCATTCTCGATTCTACAGGGGTAATGTTCGGTGGAGTACTTTCCTGAAAATTTACCGTTGAATGTGAAGAGAATAGTTCCGCCAGTAAGTTTGCTTTTTCCTGTGCTTTGGTCGCAATGGTGCCATCAGAACGTGTTAGAGGTGGAATGGTTGACTTGGTAAAGTTCTGACTGACGGCCTTAGCTACCGACCAAAATGATTTTGAGCCGCTAGGACATTCAAGAAGTTTGTCTCTGATCCTCTGGTTGTGTGCTTCTTTGCTTTGGTTTATCGTTTGCTTGCATTGGTTTCGAGCGTTAACAAAGATGGTACGATTTTCGGCGGTAGGATTTTTACGCCATTGTCGGTAGAAATAATTTTTTGATTTAACAGCTCGTTCGCAATTTTTGGTAAACCAAGGCTTGCCGTTAGAAGGGCACTTTTTTGAGAAAGGGATGAAGGCTTCCATACCAGTAAGGATAACCTCCGATATTTCTGTTGCACAGATGGATGGATCATCAGAGGTAAAACAAACGTCCCGCCAAGGAAAGGTTCGAAAAAGGTCCCTTAGGTCCTCCCACTTAGCTGATGTATAATGCCATATCTTGCGTGGTTTAGGAGGCTCTTCAGCACTAATTGGTAGTTTGTTCAGTGCCGAAATAAGGTTGTGGTCAGACGTTCCTAACGGCGGCTTCACGGTGACAGTGTACAAGTCGGGGTTTGAAGTTAAGAAAAGATCCAACAAACTAGCAAAATCACCATCTCGGTCTGGAATCCGAGTTGGTTCACCCACCAGCTGGGTGAGGCCAGAGCTGATGGCAAAGGATTCGGCTTCACGACCTTGTCCGTCAGTCATGTTTGAGTATTTGAGCCAGTTGACATTATGAATGTTAAAGTCGCCAAGGATGACAACTTCGGAATTGGGATGGTGGGTTTGCAAAAAGTCGATAGTATTAGCAAGAGAGGAGAACAAGTCTCTATAATGGGTAACGCTTGGCGGCCGGTAAAGGCAGCAGATGAATTTAGTAATTCTCTGCGTTGATATTTTAAACCACATTACATCAAAGTCGTTAGGCTCGAGTGTCTCCTCTCGTTGACAAGAAATATCACTCCGGACAAAGAGACAAAGGCCAGAATTCCGCCTAAATCGGTGATGAAAGTCGTACCCAGGATATAAATAGCTGACCGTACTAATCGATGATCTGACTTTGGTTTCCGTTAGTGCAAATACATGAGGTTTGGTAGATTGTAGATGTTGATGGACTGCATTGATGTTGGAGTTCAGTCCTCTTATATTGCAGAAGTCAATTTGGAAGTTGCTAATCTCGGGTCTTTTAACAACTCCAGTTTTCACACCATTTCCATTTAGAATATTGTTCGAAGGACCCGCATGGCTACTGGACATGGTGGATGATTGAATAATCTCGCTTGATAAGGCGCCAGGACCCGCCCCCACACGGAGATCCGATCGGGGGGCTTTTTTAACTCCGGAATATATTGATCTTGGAACCATCATCACAGCATTTTTTGTATATTTCCCACCCTGGAAACCGGAGACATCGGCACAGTGACGAAACGTTAGCTCAAAGAGCAACTTCACGCCACCTAAGCTGATGCGATGGTATTTCACCGGGCGATGTCGGGTGAGCCAACATCTACCATCTATATAAGCAATTAAAATAGTCTGCTTTTCTTGAATAGAATAAGGCATTTTTGACTAGAAATTCTTACTGTTTATCAAAATTGACAATTCATGTTACGAAATTTACCAAGTTAACATTGTTAATATTGTTATCCATGGAAACGATACATCTAGACTTGCATGATCTTATTTCTTACATAATATAGTAATTTTCAAACATCAATAAGTCGAAAACGGATCAATTTAGATATATAGTGTTAATATAAATTATGTTGAGAATTGTCCGTAGAATCCAATAATGCAACAATATACAGGGTATTCCATTTAAAAAAATATAACTTTGATCGGTCACGCTTTTATGCAACGTACCTATCTACCAAAATATATTTTGCAAAAACTTTACATTAAATCCTATGACTTTTGTATTTAACAGTTTTTTCGTAATTGCGAAACAAGGAAGTTACAGGGGGGTAACATTATAAGCGATCTGGTAATTGCTATATTTTGATACATTGTTTTTCTCATAAACGCACCCCAGAGACTCAAGGTTTGCGTTTCGTTTAAAAAGAATTTCTTGGAACGTGTGCCCGTAAATCGTTCGCGTACAGATTTGCGTGTAAATGTACTCAAATGAATACGCACGTTTTGACGCTCAGAATAGCATAAAGAAAGATGAAGAGATTAATGCTAAGTTTGACTCTAAGACACCATGTGAGGAACGAAAATCATCTCACACGACCTGGCGTCAATGATGTCATGCTGACTATAGCAGAACTGAAATGGAACTGGGTTGGTCATGTGACTCTGATGAGGGCAGGGTCAATCGATGAACGTGAAGACTGGTGGAATGGAGACCACGTTTAGGGATGAACGATATTTTTCAATACATCAACATTATTATTTCGAAAATAGCCACGAAACACACGTGTTTATAAATTGAAAAATATTATCTGAACAGTAAACGTCAAATTATCATAAAGTTCGAGTTTTAAATACATTTTCCTGTTTGGCTTAAAGAATGTGATATATTTGTTTTCAAAAATCTTTTGTTTATGTGGGGATACTAATTTTTCTACAAATAGCCGTTTTTATTTCAAAAAATTTAACATGCAAAAGTCATGATAATAAGTAAGTAATAGTAACTATATATATATACCTAAGGAGTAATTACGTTTTTCTTTAAGTAATTTCGTGTGTGTTTTAAAAATTTATTTGGGATGCTGTATGTGTAAAAATGGACTAAATTGATATTCGTTTTTGCTAAGCAATATTTATGTTGCTTTAAGTTGTAGATTTTTAATTTATATAGCGTAAAAGCTACTTCTTAATGGTACTTCCGAAAATGAAAAGTGCGTTTTTCTTAGATATCTTTAGTCTTTATTCCTAAAATATGTTTTGACTTGACCGAAATAAGTCATAATAAAAATCGGAAAATATTGAGATTAGATTTTATTGGTAGAGAAAGGCCAGTCTTGTTGAAATAGGAAAATTATCATATACAGGATGTCCCAAAAAGTCATTTTTTAATTTAAGTGGCTAAAAAGCTCCCTCTCAACTTATTGTCTTCATTTTTTTAAACACAGATAATTATAGATACAAAATAATGGAAGATTTTCATCTAAGATATTTCGTAACGTTATTGAGTGACTTTTAGTGTGCCGGGTGTCCCAAATTATATTGGAGTTTAGCAAAATTCATCATATACATCGGAAGATAAATAAAGAACTGTTTTGTTTACATATTTTATAATAAAAATGAAAATTTATTGGGAGAAAAAGGCCAATTCTGTTGAAATACGAAAATATACATGAATATTTAAGATGTACTAAAAAGGCGTTTGTTGTAGTTCAATGTTTTGAAGTTTAAAAAGTTTGATTTTCTTACATTGCTTTAGTCTTCTAGTCTTATTTCTGTATGCTAATTTTATACAGGATTGGAAAAAGTCATGTAAAAATTAAAAATTAAGACAATTTTTCATAATAGTTAAACACTATAATACCTAGTATTCATGTTTTTCTGGTTATTGTTACTAGTTTATTAAAATTCATGGTTGTTTAAATTACGATTTGCTACATAAGAAATTATGATGAAGATTTTTTGTTGTTTAAGTTTTTCATAGATTTCTTTCATCTCTTTGACTCATCACTGTGCTGATTGTGTACAGGGTATAAAAGAAAGTCATCTGAAAATTTAACTCTATGTTTTGTTGTTTTACATTATAGAGCGATCTTAGTTAATATTTTTTAACGTTTTTGCAAGTTCTCAGTGTACTGCGTGTCCCTAATTCGGGTTAAGTTTTGCTAAATTACTATTAAAAATAAAAAAATATGAATAGCGGCTTTTGAAAACATCAAATTAAAGAGTGTTGTCAACAACTTTAAGTGATATACCTGGAAGTTTTTAACACTTTCTGCCTTGGTGACGATTTAGAAAGTTGTTCTAAATAAAAAAACATGTGTTTTTAGATTGAATTAATGGAATATTTTCATCTAAAGCATTTCGAAACATTTTCGGCGGCTTTTCTGTATTCGGCGTACCAAGTGATTGGGTAATTGAACTATTTAGAAAAAAAAATATTTAAAATTAATTAATTAATATTGAATTATTTTTTTTGTAATAAAGGGTCTCGAGGCATTTATTTTTGTATACAATTATTTTATACTAATCGATGATTAACTTTTATTGGCTTTTTATAAAAAGATTTGAGTCTTTTTGGGTTATTTCGGGTGTGTTTAGGTATAAAGTGATATATTTCTGGTAGGATTATAGGATTCTAGGATTTATTGTTTATTCGATATTTTTTACAAAAACGATACTTTACCTAAAAAAAAGTGACAATTGGGCATAAATAGAAACAAAACTCGGCATTATAAACAAAAAACATATAAACTGTGCACGAAAATAAAATCTTCATCTAATTATGTTTAAACAATATACAGTTAATTAATTAAAATGCTTAAAATAATAATTAAATAAATAATAGACGTCGAACTTTCAATAGTTATATATTCAAACGGTGCGTGGCCATAGGCCTCGCACGATAAAGCAAAGAACAGGAAAGGTATTTAATTTTAATAAATTAAAAATATTTTTGAAATTTAAAAACCTTGACCATATAAAATATTTAATTTTTTTTGCACTTCTTTGTTTAAAAAATTTGAAAAATACGCGTCCTCAAGGATAAAGTGCGTGGCCGTTACTTGACTAAAAACCCGATTATTTCCAAATCATAGTCCGCGTGAGTGTGACCAAAAAAAATTGATATTTTCTTATGTTAAAGATGTTTCAGTTTATTTATTAAATTAACAATCTTTATTTAATTTCAATTTTTGAATGCACTCCATGTGGAACCCGATTGCATCTAGCTAGTTAAATACAGGGTGTTTCCTAACTACGGTTCAAAACTTCAGAGGGTGATACGTAAGGTCATTTTAAGAAAAAAAGTTCCTATAAACATATGTCCGGAGTTGCTTCGTTTCTGAGATACAGGGCGTTAAAGTTTAAAAAAAAAGGGTCGTAAATATCCTTAAACCGATTTGGTTGAAATTTGGTTCAGTTATTTGAAATAATAAGGCGCTTATTTAGCCCTAACTAGATTGAAATTATTAGGTCCAGTGGCGTCTCAGTGGACACCACAGCCAATTATTATTGAGAAGAAAAAGTACGCCACTGGCTTTTTTTTAGTTTTTTTATTTGCTCAGATTAAGCAACTAGAAATACAACTTTTTGGTCTCTTGTGTTTTTTTCATATCCTGGCTTCGTTTGCGAGAGAAAAAATAAAAATTACATTAACTCATTCTAAAAGGTATCCATGGACAACATAAAATAACAACCAAAAATTAAAAAATTAACAATTTCGACCTTACAGTAAATGAGCACCACCTTCTGATAAAATGCACGACTGCAATCGATTTGTCTGGCACCTTCAAAAATACCTGGAGTATTCCTTATGACATTGCAATAGTCAATTATTATCCGATTCCTCAAGTCATTCACATCTACAGCAGTTTTATAAACGAGAGCCTTCAGATGATCCCATAAATAGAAATCTAGGGGATTAATACTAGAACTGCGAGCTGGCCAATTTTGAGGTCGTGCACGTCCAATCCAGCGATTGGGGTAGGTGATGTCGAGATTCGAGATGACGAGCAAGAACACTAAAATGAGCTGGAGCCCTGTCGTGCATAAACCATATGTTGACTCTTACATGTAGGAGTATATACTTCTTCTAACAAAATGGGTAAATGATGTCGCAAAAAGCCCGTGTAGGATTCAACTGTTAATCTTGGCGGTAAAAAAAATGGGCTAATTAGGTAGTCACCAATAATTCCTACCCAAACATTGAGCGAAAATTGTTGCTGAAAATGACTTTTTCTAATAACTTGGGGATTTTCGTCGGCCCAAAAATGGTCATTGTGAAAGTTCATATTAGCATCTCGTGAAAAATTTGTCTCGTCCGTAACTAAAATATTTGGTAAAAAATTATTATTGTGTGCCATCCTATTAATCAACCACCTGCAAAACATTAATCTTGGGTGAAAATCCCACTGTATGTGATATGGGTACAGGAGGTTTCTTTTTAGAACTTTTCAAACGGTTTTTGAGCAGACTTCAAGCTGCAGTGCAATCTTCCTGGTACTATTTGAAGAATCTTCTATCGCATCAAGTATAGCTTCTTCTAGTTCAGGCGTTGTTACAGTTTCTGGTCTTCTACCACCTGTATTTTTATTAATACTCCCAGTTTCACATAATCTTGCATGTAGCGTTCTAAATGTTTTAGCACATGGGATTACTCTGTTAGGATATCTGTCCTGGTAAAGTCTGCGTGCTTCTTCTGAATTTCCATTCGTTAATCCATAAATAAAGTGCATGCCAGCCATTTCAGCGCTAGTAAAATTGTTCATGATGGAATCACTGCTAATTGACAACTTTGAATTTTACTGATAATATGACAATACCATCACTGTCAGCTGCTCTCCAAAGCAGGTAGGTAGGCACTTCATTTGGCCTTGGCAATAATTTGTTATAAATAGCAGATGGTAAGCCAAAAATGTGATAATAAAAGTAAACCTATTGCAACCAGTCGTGCATTTTATCAGAAGGTGGACATTTTGCTCATTTACTGTAAGGTCAAAATTGTTTATTTTTTATTTTTGGTTGTTATTTTATGTTGTCCATAGATAACTTTTAGAATGAGTTAAAGTGATTTTTATTTTTTTTTCTCGCAAACGAAGCCAGGTATGAAAAAAACACAAGAAACCGAAAAGTTGTATTTGATAATTTGTTTAATCTGAACAAATAAAAAAACTTTAAAAAAAGGCAGTGGCGTACTTTTTTTTTTCTCAATAATAATTGACTGTGGTGCCCACTGAGACGTCACTGGACCTAATAATTTCAATCTAGTTAGGGCTAAATAAGCGCCTTATTACGTCAAATAACTGACCCAAATTTTAACCAAATCGGTTTAAGGATATTTATGACCGTTTTTTTTTTAAACTTCTCAGAAACGAAACAACTCCGGACATAAGTTCATGGGAACTTTTTTTCTTAAAACGACCTTACGTATCACCCTCTGAAGTTTCGTACCGTAGTTAGGAAACACCCTGTATATTTTGAATAAGTACTCCTAATCCTTAATATTAGTTGTTTTGTCAACTTATTAGTGTAAATTTAGATCTTAATTAATGTTAGAAATACTTAACAATGAAGAATTTAGTTCTGTTAACTTTAGATGTGTAGAGTTGTGAAGCTACAGTGTAACGAAACATGTCATTACATTGAACAAGTGAATAAAATTTATATGTAATTTTTTTTTCTAGAATTTTCTTTAAGTGAACGTAATAAAGATAAACCATGCTTGGCCTGGTGATGGCAATGTATTTCTCTGTTAAAGTATTATTTACTAAACTCCATATTTTTATAATGAATATGTTTACCTATATTTCATTAGTACACTGCAAGCAATTCATATTTTTCTACGTAAGATAAGTTATTGCCGTCACGATCTGTAAAGAAGTCATTTGTTTGGAACGATTTTATTTCAAAAACCGTGGATAATGTAACTGAAATTGTGTCGCCAATAATTCACGATCTTTTAGAGGAAACAGGTTTTTCTCTTTAAGTGCGATTTCGCCATAACTAAAGATTTCGGATTCGGTATTACTGGAATATCACCTGGCAAGATTGTGGTTTTATCGTAAGAGCCACTAAACTGGCAACAGACATCTGCATTTTTGTTCACTATTCTTTTCTTGAATTATTTCGGGTATTCTTGAATACTTGAAATGGGGTAAATTTACCTTCTCCCAGCGTATGTTGTGCAGAATCCATATTACTACAATGGACAGATAGATACACTAAATTTTGTATTTACAAGAATATTTTTTTTCTATATCCGTCCCGAAAATGGCTCGAAAATCAGCTGTTTCTCGGAATAAATACACACAGTAAAAAATTCAGTGTTAAATTTAACACTCAATGGTGGTACATAATATAGGACCACACTCAATAGGGTATATTAACCAATCAGTATATCGTGTAAAAAATACATTTTTGAATGGTTTTTTTACTTTTTGATGAGTGTAAATTCTTCTTATTTATGGGTAGGTACATTTACATTATCGAATGTAAATTAAATTCACAGATTGTAAACCTATCCTTCTAGGGTGTAAAAGAAATAATGAGAGGTGTAAGTAAACCATTTTTTAATGGTAATTTGTGATTAATTAGTGTAAATATCATATTATTGTAGTGTAAATTTAATTTTATTTGGGTGTGACTTTACTATAGTGAGTGTAATAAAATAATCTACCCAGAGCTAGAATACTTTCCACTTTGTTTAAGTCATTTAAACCCGTATGAAACTAACCTGGCGTTTATAATTAAAATGTAAAAAATTATGCATTCAAGATGTTTTACATTATTAACCTCTGCTTAGTTTAATACATGATTGAATGACTTAATCAAAGCCGAAAGTAGTAGCCCCTAATATATATAAATCTTTAGATCGCTTGGAAAAGGTTTGTTAAATGAATGAGAATATTGAGTATTATTTATCGTTTATTTATAAACAAAATGATGGTTACAACAGAACTGGAAAACCCTGTGATTTTTTTACACTTATTATTATAAGTAGTTGAACTAAATGACACTGCTATTATATAGTGTAAGCTTAACAAAACAAATAACATAATAAATATATGTATACTTAGAACACTAAACAACCAAATAAAAGTATGCTTTGGAACAATATAAAAGAATGAAAATGACGAGTATTATATTAATCTTATATTTATTTAGAGATCTATGAAGTAAAATATGTAGGTAGGTACCTAAGTATTTATATAAAAAAGGAATACATTTATATTATAAGCTTATATCAGAATAATTTAAAAGCTAAAGGGAAAACTGTAGCAATGTAAATACCTACTTAGTTTCTTAAAAATGGCGTACTTATTAGTAAGGTTTCTATTAAATTTCGTTAATATGCTTACCCAATTTAACAAGATCCTCATAAGAGGCACTCTCATTTAGCACTTTACAGAACTTTGCTTTGTTTCTATATTTTAATTTAAATATAACATTATTCTATATCACGTTCAAAGAGCACAATCAGACTGACTTGAAAGTTGAATTTGCATGTAGCATCGGCGTCATCTGTTAATTCCTAGAATTTCTCACCACTTGTTGCCGCCTGTCTTTTCGGTAACACGAGTTTAGGTATTTTTACCCGGGGCCGTTTAAAAAAACGATTAAAGAATAAGTTTCACACTCAATGTGTTAAAATAACCTTCTAGCGGGGTTTATTTACACGCTAATATGGCGTTATTAATTGTCATTATATTTAATTTTACTAATAGAGTGTAAAATGAAATAAATAACACCCATTTAACAAAATTAACTTTTTAGAGAGTTAAATTCATACGCAAATTCAATATCTACAACAACTTTGGTCCCATATTATGAGTGTAAAAATGTGGTAAATTATGTTGATCCGGGTGTTAACATTAACACTACTTTTTTTTACCGCTCCTGAAATGATTTTTACCAGGTGAATATTTTTTACTGTGCAGTAATAGATGTATCTGTCACTTTACCGTACACGCATTTCAGGATATTTTCGCAATTTCGTTAGCCAGTAATTTAGACCTTTCAGAACCTGTTCCGTAAATACCTACTATTTATTAATAAATAAGTAAAGGTGGCGAGGGTACGGGCTTTACTGACATTGCGTGGCAGTGAGTTTAGAACTTTAGAAGTTTGTTGGCATTGTAGGTGACGGAGCGCTGAAAAAGTGCGGTCCTGGGTCTCGGAATCCTAATGGCGTGTTAGCCGGTTATGCGTGTTCGAACCCGTAGCAAATTTTTCTATTAAGTACCTTGGTTCTTTTGAAATAATAACTTTATAAACATTACTTATTAAGAATTTTAAATCTTTCTTGCATATTAAACCACCCCGATTGTAATAAGCATTGAGAAATATGATCATACTTACGTACATTAAAAACAAATCTTAGAAAAAAGTTTTGGGGCGTTTGAAGACTGTCTTTATCTTTTTGCAACAGTGCAATATACTATATTACAGTAAGCTAAATGGGAAAGCACTAACGTATTAAATAAAGTTAATTTAATATTGGGATCAAGAATAATTATGTTCTAATATAAAAACTTTAGTTTAAACATAATTTTTTTTATTATATTGGAAGTATGGTCATTACATCTTAAACTACTGTTCAGTATAATCCCAAGGTTTTTCGCTTGTTCGCTTCTCCAAGTTGAGTTGACTTCTAGTTTTACATCGTTCAATTTTATATTTAAATCATAATCATCACTCTTGCTAAATAATATTATCTAGGTCTTGTTCGCATTTCGAATTAAACCATGAGCATTAGAAATTTTTGAAATATCTTTGAGATTCTTATTTATGTTGGTAACCGCAGCATCAACTTGATCCGGGTAAAAATAATAGAAAACCTGGGTGTCGTCGGCATATTGTTAAAATTTACAATTACTCAAAAATCTATATAAATCTGAGGTATAAAGAGAAAAAATAAGAGGACCCACTATACTGCCCTGCGCGATACCTCTAGATACATCCAACTAGTTAGAAGTACGGTTAAGCTTTTGTCAATACCTCCTAATATGAAGATGCCGAGTATCAACACGAGACTACCCCAGGTGAGTAGAGTAAAACACTCAGAATCTCACACTGAGAAATCAGTCAGCCTCAAGGATTCTGGGGGAGGCAAATATTCGACTGAAATCATAGTGAAAAACAAAGCCCAAAGAAAAATCAACCCATCTTATTTTTATATAGCCACATACAAAATACGAACTATGAGGACCCAAGAACACCTGGAAGAATTGGAACAAGAACTAACCAACATCAAATGGGACATACTTGGCCTTTGCGAAACTCGCCTACCAGGAGAAAAATGCACAACCCTAAAGTCCGGTAACATCCTATTCCACAAAAACTCTCAGGAAAACAGTCATATAGGCGGAGTAGCACTCCTGATAAATAAAAGATTCCCTTACGAAATAACAAAATACTGTGCAATATCCAACAGGGTTATATACATTATAATCGCGTTAAACAAAAGATACAGCATACAGATCATACACGGATATGCACCGACGAGTAACTCAGAAGAAGAAGAAGCGGAAACCTTTTACGAAGATATGATAACGGCAAGAAGACAAGAAAAAAACCCAATTCGTAATAATTACAGGAGATTTTAACGCAAATATCGGAGCGAAAGAACAGGGAGACACAAACTATATTGGCCAATTCGGGCTAGGTGATAGAAATGAGAGAGGAGAGATGCTATACAGCTACTTGAACAACAAAAACCTATTTTGCCTAAATACCTTCTTCAAAAAACCCAAAAAACGTAAATGGGCCTGGACCAGCCCAGACAAAACAACTAAAAACGAAACAGACTTCATCCTCTCAAATAAGAACAACATATGCACCGACGTAACAGTATTGAATAAATTTTACACCGGAAGCGACCACAGACTAGTACGAGCGAAGATTAAGATACACATTAGAACAGAACGCAATAAACTCATCAAACAAAAATGCTACCAACCACGGAAACCCTCACACAAAAACAAACCAAATACCAAAATGAATTAGAAACAAGATTAACACCAATAGAGACAATAAAGCAAATGCAAATAAACGAACTAGCCTCCAAAATAAAAGAAACCATAAACACATCGGTAAAAAAAGTCTGCTCAAATTCAAAAACAACAAAAAACTCTAAACTCCAACCAAATACCTTGAAACTTCTCAAAGAAAGACGAGAAAGGACAGATCGAACAACAGACAGCTTCAAAACTCTAAACAAGGAAGTGAAAAAGGAAATTAGAAAGGACCATAGAAACTATACCAACAAAATACAAAACGATACAATAAGAGAAAACTGCAACATGAAGGTACTAAAAACAAAAAACTCAAGAGGTAAAACGAAAATAAAAAACGGGAAAAACGTGACTGTCCATGCTTGACAGGAAGGAAATAAGCAGAGCTATAGAAGAATTCTACACAAAGTTATACTCGTCACACACACAACAACAACAACGAACTACAAGAACTATACTCAACATCGGCTCAGAGGAAATGCCAGAAATAACGAACTTCGAAATAAAAATGGCACTAAATCAATTAAAAAACAATAAATGTGCAGGAGAGGACAAAATAACAGTAGAAATGCTGAAAATTGGCGGCAGAAGGATAGAACAAATACTATAGATTCTATTTAATCAAATAATCGATGAAGGGAAAATCCCACAAGACTGGTATAACTCCGAAGTCATCCTAGTATTTAAGAAAGGAGACAGTACAAATATCGAAAATTACCGACCAATATCTATACTGTCACATCTCTACAAGCTATTAACCAAAATCATAACCAACCGCATAACAAATAAACTTGATTTTTACCAACCGGTCGAACAGGCCGGTTTCAGAAAACACTACAGCACCACAGACCTCCTACACACAGTAAGAACACTAATAGAGAACTGCACTGAGTACAACGTACCGCTTCATGTGGCTTTTGTAGATTTCCAGAAAGCATTCGACTCCGTCGAAATATGGGCAGTGTTAGAATCCTTAGACAACGCAAGAATTGATTCAAGATACACGAACATCATAAAGAACATATACGAGAACGCTACCATACAAATAAAAATGGACGACGAGACAAAAACAAATCATATAAAACTATAAAGGGGAGTAAGACAAGGAGACACTATATCGCCCAAACTATTCACCCTTGTACTAGAAGATATGTTTAAGAAATTAAAATGGGACACCAAAGGCATCAACATTGACGGAGTATACTTAAACTATCTAAGATTTGCTGATGACATAATCTTAATAGCAAACAATCTACAAGAACTAAACGAAATGCTACAACAACTAAATGATGTATCCACAACAGTAGGTCTAAAAATTAACTATGATAAAACAAAAATAATGAGCCAGGAACAGACAAATATAACAATATAGAACCACAGGATAGAAAACGTCGAGCATTATGTATACTTGGGTTACGACATCAGATTGGGAAAATCAAACCAGGACGCCGAAATAAAAAGAAGAACACAGCTAGCATGGGCCGCCTTCGGTAAACTTACTTACATCTTGAAAAATAATTCTATTCCCAGAAAAAAAGAAAAAAGAAAAGTATATGACACTTGCATAATCCCGGTGTGTACCTACGGAGTAGAGACCATGTGTCCCTCACCAAAAAGTCGTCTAAAAAATTAGAAACAACCCAAAGGGCAATGGAACGAAACATGCTTGGAATATCACTAAGGGACAAAATTAGAAACACCGAGATAAGACGTAAAACTAAAGTCAGGGACATCGTGGAGGAGATAGCAAAGATGAAATGGCGATGGGCTGGCCACATAGCCAGATATGATGACAACAGATAGACACGAAGAATATAAGAATGGAGACCAACGAAGACAACACGAAGCACGGGAAGACCTCAAAAAAGATGGGTGGACGACATAAGAGCAGTGGCAGGAAAACAATGGATGTGATTGGCAAATGATAGAGAAAGATGAAAACAATTGGGAGAGACCTACATCCAGGACTGGATGGGCAAAGGTTGATGAAGAAGAAGAGACGGTTAATAATTACGGTTGTCTGTTGTCGACCTGAGAAATAGCTTTTAAATATCTTCAGTACATGTTCACTTAGACCAAAAGATTTTAGTTTAATGTATAATATGTTATGATCCTGGGTGTCAAGAGCCTCGCTATAATCTTAACAAGATCAAACAAGTGTCTCTGCCTTGGTCATGTGCTCTAAAAATTTCGTCGTTATCGACATCAGAGCAGTTGCAGTACTATGATTTTTTCTAACCCGAGATTGTGTAGAGGGCAACATTTATTTATGAGTTAGGAAATCATTTAATTCGTCCGACATGACTTTCTCCAAAATTTTGGTCATTGTTGGCAAAATAACGTTGGGTCTAAAATGTGACAGTTCTGTAGGGTTGTTAGTTTTGGGAATGGAAAATATATTTGCTATTTTTCATAAACTGGAAGATTTATTAGTTTTTATACATTGGTTAAGAGTAAAAGTAAAATGTAAGTTTAGAAATGGCATCAAAAGTACAATAATCTTAAGACTTATTCCGTTAACACCTTAAATTCGTCTACAGTGACTTCGCGAAATGTAAGACCAGGTTGTATCCCTGACAATGATTTATTTAAGTGAGGGTTAATTATAAAATCATGATCATGATCACTAGATACCAAAGGAGGGATGCTTTTTACGAAAAAGTCATTAAATTTGGCGGGTGTGTGATTAAAAAAGTCATGAAATTGAGAATTAGTATAAACTGGTACCAAATTTAAATATTTTAATGTTTGCGAAAAATGTCTAGGATTAGAACGGAAAACATGTTGCAAATAGGCTCTTTTTACAGATTTAACGGACATTGTTACTAAGTTTCTAAGTGATTTCTAATCGTTCCAAGCCATATCTGTTCTAAAATTTTTGTATTTCCTAATTTTATCATGATTTTTAGATTTTCTGTGAGCCACGGTGCTGGTGGCTTTGTAATTCTAGCTATTTTAAAAGATGCATGCATAATAAATAATTGAAGAATATTTGTATTAAAATAGTCGATTATTTTATGGATATCCTGTAGCAAATAGTTGTAAAAACAGTTAATAAGGTAAATACCCTTAAAAAAAATGATCATATTTAAAATTAGAAAAGTCTCTGTAAGTTTTAAAAAATGGTCTAGATTTAGTTTTTAAAAAGTTTTTTTATGTTACAAGACTAAAAAATGATCGGATATATTATGCATTTTCATCACCTGGCTATCAAGAATCTCAGGAGATGTAGAAATTATTAAATCAAGTGAAGTCTGAGTTTGTCCATATTTAAAAAGTTGGTTGATGAATAAAACACAACCTAGGTTTTTGTTTCCCTGCAGGAAGTCAACATTAAAATCTTCCCAAAAATATTATAGTCAAACTCTGGTGAGAGAGCAATGAAACTATTTTCCAAAACATTTAAACATAAACGTTCGACGACGGAGGCCGATAAATTGAGACAAAGCGCAGCTTCCTACCACCGACCTTTACGTGAATCCACATTGATCTATACCGGAAAGCAATGAATTACCTATACTAGTTACTACTATTACACTATGTTTATTTTATATTATAATATTAATATAAATAAAGCCTTATATGATACCACTTCTACGTTATATAAAGAGAATGACGTAAAACATGCGAACCAGAATGTTGGAGAATTAAGGGAAGCTCCATAAAGCAACAAATTATTTTCTCCTTGACATGGATCGTCGGCTTCATCCCGTTTTGCGACATAATTCCTGGACCATTTCCTCGTAAAGTCCTTTAATAAAGAATATAAGCAAATTGATAAATCCCAGTTGTTCGTGTCTGAGAGTCGGCCGACTGGGCGTCGCGGCGTCTGGACGGCAGGCAGGCGTCTAGTCCCTGTTCGGTTCTCAGCTGTGAAACTGCACCAAAAAGCATTATGCTGTATTGTCTGTTGAATATTTTTTATTCAGCAAGATGGCGTGGAATGATTTGCTTTCAACGTATGTTCTTGCGAAACTTCAAATAGTGCTGGTTGGTTTTTACTAGTTATGTTTATATACTCTTATCGCGATTATGGAGTTGATTTAAGGTTCACTGCTAGATAAATCCACAAGAAGCTACAAATTAATAGACACTAGGAAAATAAAACCAAGAATCGAATTAAAAGATGCCACTAGCAGTATTAGCACTCTCCGGTTAATCAGTACTTGGGTACTTTTCCTGAGAGAACCAAAGACCTCTATATTATTATACACCTCAACAATCATTCACACATTTGGGACTTTTAAACATACTCTGAGACTTGCTACTAGGGATCATGTGCTTCTTTTTGAGTCAAATTTCTGTTTTTTACTCATATTCATTGATTGTGGCGCTGTTCAACACTCATCCTTTTGAAACTTGGTTTGGACGGGGGCTTCTTTGATGGTAGACCTGGAAGCAGTTGCTTTTAGTCTTCGGGGAATGTGAGTGGATGGTAAATCATAGAGGATGGGCCGATCTTAGTAGGAGCTAGTCCCTAGGAAGTTGATAAGGTTTATGTTGTTATATGAAGTGAATGTGTGATTGTGTAATAGATTTAGTGATGCGTTTGTCCATTTACAGTACTTAGCGATGAGTTTGTCGGTATGTAAGTCAATTCTACTCGTTCTGTAGACCCAAATATTTGGCACAGTTACTCCAATTTATCCTTTTAGCAATCGGGTTTGTGGATATCGTACGCTAGACTTTGAAAAGTATATAGCTTCGGTTTTAGCGTCATTGAGCCGGATTTCCACTTATCTAATCTTGACTCCAAAAGTTTGCGCTGTAGCCTCGAAGTTAATGAGACTTGCGGAGATCTTGAGGAAAAGTTTCATTAACATGTAACGTCAAGGAGATCTAGCTTCTAGAACTTTCAGAAGTAGAATCGTTTCCAGGTTGGATTACTACTGGCGCTATAGGCGGTGAAAGAGAATATCTAGTTTCTGTTTTTATAATAGAGCTACGCAATTTTTTCATACATCGCTATTCATCTCGTTATCACCATAGCTGAATATTATCAATATAACTGCGCTTAAAGTTGGAATTGATTATTGAGTGATATTCTTTGCTGACAAGAGCAACACATAAGGTACAAAGCCATCTTTACTTCCGGCATGATAACGCGTTTTCCTCTCGAACACGGTGTACCAAAAGTACAATCTGTACTATCTACCCAACCATACTTAACAACATCATAAGTATCGAAACACGTTTCGTCTGAATAAATTATAATTTTATCGGATTCATGTTACTCCTTTATTTTGGGCAAATGGTCCTGTCGTAGTTCAATGATACGCGGGGTTTCTATTATAACCATTAGATTATCTAATTTTTTATGTATAAAGCTACATTTTAATAAAACACCACGCAATGTTTCTAAACATAGGTACTTATGATCAGGGTAACCTCGCAATTTATCACGAACCAGTTCTAAAGTTGGCACTATATTATCCTCGTAAAAGTTGTAAACAAATCGCAAAATAAAATCCCTTGTAGTATTGTCAGCCGTTTCGAATTTTTGATTTCGTTTTTGATTTATTGGTTTACGCTTTATGGAATGACCGGTTACAATCCCCAAATTAATTACGTTATAAATTCTTATAAATCCCAAGTTGTGTTAAATCATCACAAGTACATACTTGTACATTCTTGTACAAAGCGCATTTTCAGGTTTTCCCGGATTTTCTTTGTTTAAACACGCGTACATATTTAAAATAATGCGTTGACATTGAGCATGTAAATCTTTGTTTCTTAATTCCGGACTTATTTCGCTATCGACGGCCGACTCTGGCACCGACTCATATCTCATATTCCTGCGATAATTCACCTTGACCTTATGTTTCAAATTGTCGCCAAAAAGTCATACTGATATAATAAAATATAGGTACCAAGTAAAAACTTACTTGTCTGAAACCACACAGTTATAGCAGAAAATGAAATATGTAAATTACAGTAAATCGTTTTAACCTTTCACGCCACTGTCCGTATCCCAATATCGCATACCTCAAACATCAAGTGATTTTAAAGCTGATAAGGGATCACCCAATTGGGAGAACCTTTAACTATTTGCTGTTCTTATCTATAGCATATAAATTTGTATTTATATGCTGCTCTATTATTTTCCCATCCGGAGAATATAGTTCGCACTTTAAATGTGTTTTAAATTGCGTGTGGGCGTCGACGGTCTATCGCCAGGGTGTTGCCAGTTCTACAAAGTTTTCGTAAGTATAGGAGAAACATAAGGGATTGTTATTTGTTTATTTCTTTTGTTTAACAAGTTAAAGTGAAGTTCCTTTTTAGTTTTATTTAAATTATTTTCGTATAAATAATATTCCTGAAGTACTAAGAAAAATTATTATAATGTTCATAAATGGCTTGTTCTTTTTTTTCTTTGACATTGAAAATTTCTGATGTTGTACAGGTAGATCATAAAAGTGCTCCATGTGTCAACTTTAATTTTTTTAATGAAACATATTGCTATCTTTACATTTTTATATTCTACAATCAATTCTAGACATTTTTCATTAATCATGCCCTATACTTATTTTCAGCCGTTTACGAAATATTAACAATTTTACATTTTTTAACAATTTTAAAACAAAATAAACAAACAACAAAGAATGAAAATAAACTATTTTATAAGATGTTGAAAATGTCCTTCACCAACTGTTATGCAGTAGATCAATCGATCTAGAGATTCCTGTTGTACATTTAGTACTACTTGTGGAGATATTTCTCTTATTACTCGTCGAATAGACTCCTTCAGTGTATCTACCGAGATGGGTTGAGATTTATAAACTACAACAAAGTACATTTGCAAACTAGCTTTCAAAGATAGTTACTGACTATCAATTAAATACTGATATTAAAGAACACTTTTAATAATAAAAACTTAAAGAATTTTTAAAAAAAGATCTGACAACCCCGATTATGATGCCGGTCCCTTTAAAGCCCGGTCGAAGCTTTTTTATGTCATTACTGGCTTAGGAAAAAGTATAACATCGGGGTAATGTAAAAGAAAATAATGTTACATAAACAAAGCAACTCTGTATGCCAGAAATGACTCTAGATAAATGGCAGAACAATCCTCATTAGTCTCTTGTTATATTTAAATGAAATAAACCTTTTAATACTTTTTTTTATACTTTTGATAATGATATGGTGTGAAGTTACCTCTGATGGGTTAGAACATAGCCCACTACATTTCCAAGCCGCGAAGTAAGAAAGGCAACGTCGCAAATCCTGTCAGAGGTAGACCGATTTTTAATAAGTAACTAACGCAACTTCCGTGCAGATTCGCCCTTTTAGGCGATAAAAATTACGGTTTATTTCAAATTATTTATTGAACTTTTTGCATTTTACTTCAGTATAGATATGTCTAATAAGTAACAAGAATATAATAATATAATATAAATATAATATAATAATAGGAAATTTAAATTAACTTAAAAAAAATTAGTGATTTTAAAACCTATTTTAAAGTGGAAAGAGCTTTCTTTTTTTTGATGATGTATTTTGGTGTTGAATGTCATTTCTGTTTTTTGTGTAATTGTTTAGTAATATATTGCTAAGAGTAAGTGCTACTTTATAAAACATTTTTCGATAGCTTTCTCCGCAGGGACATGTCTCATTAAGCGGTATCACAGAAAGCTACCACTTTCTAAACTAGCCCAACCTAGTTTAGCTAAAAGAACTTGGTGATTTTGCCGATTCAAAAATGTAAGCTTAAGTTCTTTAGTAGCTATAATAAGCTGAAAAGCTGCAAATATATGAAAGTACATAATATTTACTTCATTGGTAGCAAGACATAAACCCCCCCTTTGCAAAGAATCAAAATATTCATCCCCCACATTTAAACCTACGACTCGAACAATAAGGTTTTCAAAGTTGAAAAAATAGTCCATACTTCCAGTGGAGTCAATGTAATATAAATAAAACAATGCAATCTTCCTCCACAGTTTAATTATTTATAATAAGGTTTTTGCATCCATGCATTTTAATTTCCTATTTTTGTAGATATAATGGGCTATATAATACATATACCTATACATTTAAACAGACTTATCCAACTGGTAATCCTTAAGATAATCCCATTGAAATATGTAAGGAAACTCTAATATTTCTGTACTTTCAATATCATGCTTAACAGAGTATTTGATTTCAACACTCTAAAATTTTTTAACCCTGACTTTACAATACTTTGAAGTCTATTTTTTTTTTCTGATTCGAGGATCTGTTTAAATGATACATGACAGTTACAACCAGAAAGGTTCCTATATCGGCCAAATCTTTTTTCAAGGGTATCTGTTTGAAATTTACCAGCTAAAATGTATTCTATTTCAAAATGGATAAATGAGTATTCTATAATTTCTATTAGAACTGTGGTACTGTGGTACCTACTACGTTTAATAGCATCATAAGTGTCCCTAGTTAAACTCACCCCCTTTGGATCGCTATGCCATATATCAAGCCAAGTCACAAATTTCTTTAGCTAGTTTACCTTCAAATCATTTTTTAAATTTTTTTGGGGTAGTTCAATCGTCCCTTTTTTAAACCTTGCCGTACGCAAATAAAAACATTTTTCCAGTTAAACAAACATTGGAACTAACCTTAAGATTTTCCTATAATGATAACATTGATAACTAAAACTCGGGAAAATAACAAACAACGTATGCGTCAAGACTTGTCGATGCACTTCACAATCACAAGTCACAAGCACAAGAGCACAAACAAAAATAGCGAATCATCGGTCTACCTGCAACGTTGCCAGACTTTGTCCTTCATAGCTTGGAAGTAAAGGAATATGTTGTAATTGTATGCTGTAGGCAGCATTTTGGGGCGAACTACCGTAGGGGCGCAGACCGCGGAGCTAAAGCGCCGCAGGCAAGAAATTTTTGGGACCACGCCCAAATTTCGTAGGAATTCACCATCTTCATGCTCCTTAGGAAACAGGGGTCTGGCCCCAAATGAAGTTAAAATCCGCTATATAAAAAGAAATAAATTAAATATGATGGGACGCTCTCAAAACCGGTTTTATTAAGTTTATTCCGATTGCTCTTCTTTACTAAAAATAAAATAAGACCGATATTGTTTTTTAAGAATTATTTTTTAAGTAGTAAAGGGGCGCCAGGCCAAGAGGGGCGGGGGGGGGGGCAATCGCCCCCCTGTGGCTACGCCACTGGCTGTAGCGTCTGTCAGGATTGATAAATTGTCAAACTTTGTCCGATTATTTGAAATAATAATGACCAAAGGAAGAAAATCATTAAACGCTTTTGTTATCGTACGCTAAACATATATCCAAAAGGCTTTTCTTTCACCATAACCCAGAGATCGTATCGGAGCCGTACATCATTGTATTGCTTTAACTTATAAAATACGCATACGGGTTATTATCCTGGTCGAGCGGGTATACATTGTAAATGTAACAATGACGTAGGAACCTCGCCCGCAAAGCCAGGAAGATTTATGGTAAATAATTTTCCATATAATTACGAATACACTTATTGCAGCTAGCGCGGTTATCCGTTTTACATTTAAAATGACCGAGAACTCCGTTTCACGGTGTTATGTTAGGTGCATAAGTAGTCGTGTATTCTTGACATTATCACTAAACTGTTCTTTTTAACACGTTTTCAGGTTTGTTGATGAAGGGAAAATGGTAATAGAAATACCTGCTGGTAATTAAATACTAATTTTACAAAAGTTCTGACATTTTCAATTAAAAAAAAAGTGGATAAAAATCAGATTGGTATTAAGCACCCGCCAGATCTCCAATTCTCATTTCTTTGAACTTTTATTTGTGGGGAGACTTAAGAAATTAAAATTCCTAAAAATGAACCCCGTAATATTTAAATCTTAACGGTTTAATTCATTAAAATTTGTAAAATTCGATGGGATAGTGGATCACGTCTTAGGAATTTAAGGACAATAATGGCAGTTGAGTATCTTATAAAATAGTTTTGATTAGTGTTTTGCTTGTTTTCTTTGTAATTAATTTCAAATTTACAATAATTTGTCAACTTAACAAATACACCCTATACCGTTGACATCACTTTTTTAGCTTATCTTCCTAGGGAATACACAGGGTGTTTGTAAACCATACGGCAAAAATTGAAGGGGTTATTTCTTGGACTATTCTAAGAATTGAAAAAATAGTCCATACTTTCAGTGGAGTCAATGTAATATGAAATAAAACAATGCAGTCTTCCTCCACAGTTTAATTGTTAACATAACAGTTATTAGATTCCCGACATGTTTCGAGCACTTAAGTACTCATCTTCAGGGGATACCAACATCGAGTTTAACTTCGAAATAATAAGTTGTCTCAAATAAATGAGTACAAAAAAAGGCTGGAGACTTGGTGCATTAAATGATTAAATAAATTGAATGAGAGGTAAAGTTAGGATTAAGTTTTGTAATATAGATAAGTGTAACATATTAAGGTATGATAATAGAAGGTTATGACATCTGAAGGTAATTAAAGAAAAGTTTGTTTAAAAAATTAAGAATCTTGAGCTTGTATGGTTAAGTTTAGAGGAGTAACACATATGTTAAGTTAAATAAAGAAATAATGTGAACTTTGGAGGAGAGAAGTTTTCTTTTAATTTTCAAATCATAGGTTTTATTTTAAAAAGAAAAATTTTTTTATAAGACTTTCGTAAAAACTAATGAAATATTTTTAAATGAGAGGGTTTTGTCTAATTAGCTTATGTGATAATACGGGGCTTTGCCCCATATTTTAGAGGAATGATAAAACATGATCATTTTCAATTTTTTAAAAAGGTTTTTAAATATGAAAAAATTTTAAGAAATTACAAAATTTTCAAAAGCTCCGAAAGAAGATTCAATATAACCTTAGTGCGAACACAACCGCGGTACTTCCGCAAAACGTTTCCCACAAACAAAACAAACAAAGAATATTTGATACAGTCATAAAGAGTATTGTCACATATTATTATAGTAGTGAAGTATGGCAAATCAAAGAAAGAGCCGAAGGAAAACTAAGGGCTACTGGAGACGAGCAGCGGGCCGATCAATGATGGATAGAGTTATTAACGAGAGGATTAGAGAGATTATGGGAGTCACACATGACATAATGGATGATATTAGGGTGAAACAACTGAAGTTATATGGACACGTACAACGGATGAACGAGGAACGACTCCCAAAACAGATACTGAAATGAACCCCACAAGGAAGACGAAAACGAGGGAGACCCAGGAAAAGTTGGAAAGAGGCGATAGACAAGGAGATCAGGTTGAGACAGCTGGGGGAAGATCTCTGGCAAAACCGAGATCAATGGAGACTGAAAATCGGAAGACTTCGGAGAACGTTGCAAACCGAATTATATACAAATTGTCCCAAAAATAATGGGACACAGAGCAACGGCAGACTCTAAGGCGAAATAATGCGATTTATTCAAACTTGCCTTGTCCCAATATTGATAACAACCAAGATACAGGGTGTCAAAGTCTTAATTTTGTTTTCGTTTTTTTGCGATTATTTCTTAACGAAACGACATAGCAGCACAAAATTAAGGGTTTTGGGGTTTTTTGAGGTGAGGAATTCAAAACAATCCATAGTTTTTGTGTAACCAGTAGAGGACGCTATCTACGGCATGCCCCACTCATTTTAGCTGGCATAACTTTGTTTACGCTTCTTATATCGATCCAATTAATAAAAAAATAAGTTACTTTACTTCTTTTACATCAAAAACGTATAATTTATTAAAGTCGCTATATATAATAATAATATATATAATATAATGACATTTCATATGTCCAATTAAACTAAGTACGTGGTCCAAAAGTAACAGAAAATCGATCAACAGTGAATTTCTGACTTAAAAGTATTGTAACTCAGCTACATTTGCTGTGTGTCAAAGTTAATGTAGATAATTAAGGTTGACTATTTTTTTCCAATAAACACGCTTTTTCATTTACGGAATTACTAATTTTATTCTAATCAAAAATTTTATTTAACACTTAGTTTAATAACATTTAAAAGTAACAAAATAGTTAGAAATAAAAATGGTAACGCCGTGATAGCAATTGTTCAAAATGGCCACCATTGACCTCGATACATTTCGCTATACGTTTTACAAAAGACTGTAAGACTTTAAACAAGAGATCTTTATCATTTCTGAGCAGATTAACAGAATTTATAATTTTTTGATTTAACTCATTACGGTTGTTTATTGAACTGTAATTAGCAATGGTTTTCAAATAACCCTAAATGCAGAAGTCCATTGGATTAAAATTCGGACTTCGCACCGGCTAAGTCAAGGGGCCACCACTAGGGAACTGTTCATTTAAATAATTTCGCACTTGTCTGGAGATATGAATCTCCGTTTAGAGTTGGCGGTAATTCAAAGGGGCCCATAAGATGATTTCCGATAATTGCCCACCAAATGTTGACCTAAAACTTGTGTTGGAAGTGACGTTCAACAACTAAATGTGGGTTTTCATTTTCCCACGCATGCCTGTTTTGGTAAGTGAATACACTCCATCGAGTAAATGTCGCCTCGTCCGTGAACAACACACGATTTAAGAACATTGGATCTGTATTTTGCAGATTTTGTAAGAAATGAGAAAACTGAAGTCTGGTTGGAAGATCAGGCAGCAGTAAACAATGTACGGGTGTAAAGTGGTATGAGTACAGGCCTTCATCGTGAAATATTCCAACAATTGAAGATTTACTTACACCTGTAGCTGCCTTCAATTTCCTGGAACTCACTTCTGGATTTTCTGGTACACGAACTAAAATCTCTTCTTCCTGTTCTGGTGTTATATTTTTTG
This sequence comes from Polydrusus tereticollis, assembly GCA_963920685.1. Lineage (NCBI taxonomy): Eukaryota > Metazoa > Arthropoda > Insecta > Coleoptera > Curculionidae > Polydrusus > Polydrusus tereticollis. Next base: position 83,198,775 of record OY987327.1, read on the forward strand.
GACGGCCCGAAACCTCTTTTTTTTGTCGAAACGAACCAGTCTCTCCTAGTCGGTCATAAATATTTTGAAATAATTTGCGGTTTGTTTGCCTTCTATTCGGGAACATTTCTTGGTACCTGCGCCCTGCACTCCGACCGTTAAGATTTTCTTGTGCGTAAATACAAAGCATATCAATAAGTTATACGTTTTTGATGTAAAAGAAGTAAATTAACTTATTTTTTTAATAGTCGGATCGATATAAGAAGCCTAAACAAAGTTATGCCAGCTAAAATGAGTGGGGCATGCCGTAGATAGCGCCCTCTACTGGTTTTACAAAAACTATGGATAATTTTAAATTCCTCACTTCAAGAAACCCCAAAACCCTTAATTTTGTGCTGCTATGTCGTTTCGTTAAGAAATAATGGCAAAAAAACGAAGGCAAAATTAAAACTTTGACACCCTGTATCTGGTTGTTATCAATTTTGGGATAAGGCAAGTTTGAATAAATCGCATTATTTCGCCTTAAGAAGTCTGCTGTTGCTCTGTGTCCCAATTTTTTTTTATGACACCCTGTATACATACAGTGTCACCATTAAAGTCCGCACCATATGGAACTTTTTTTTATTAATGAGGTTAGTTAAAATTAAATTTCGGCAATCGTTTTTGCTTCAAATTAGACTAATAATTATATAATCAAATGTCACCATCTGTCATTCGGTATCTGTCAAAAATACATTTTAATAAAAAAATGCTGAAAAATGGCATTGTTTTACCGAATTTCAAAAAATTTTATTAGAAAAAGTTGTTTCTAGTACAATTCTTGGCCTAAATACAAAGTTTCAGTTTTCTAGCTCAAAGTTGATTTTTTTGCCATTTTTTCTAATTAACTTTTTTTTTTATTTAATGTAAGTTCGCTTAATGGATATTAAACTATTTGCTTATACCATACTCAATATTTTATTTAGTTTGTATGAGCTTTTTTTTACTAGAATGCCATTTTTTTTCGAAATTTAAAATTAGGGGCAAAAAAATTTGACACAGGTGGTGCAAAGTTATCCTAATTTAAAAATTTTAACAGATAGACGTCAGATGTTTCGTTTTTCAAATGACAAATACATCTAAATATTTGATAAAAATTTTATTTTATACTTAAAACTATCATTATTATTAAAAGGAACAAAAAGGAACTTTAATCATTTTAAATAGGTAACACAAAAGCAATATAAATTTCACATTTCAGTGTGACGTCCTTCTCGCTCTATACAAACACCCGTCCGTCTATAAACGTCTTTGACAGAATTTTGTAAAAAGCTTGGTCTTATATCGGCACAACACTGTCTTATCGTTTGTTCCAAATGCTCGATATTTCTAAACGGTCGATTCTTATAAACTTTCTGCTTAAGATAACCCCACAGAAAAAAGTCTAGTGGGGTTATGTTAGGCGACCTGGGTGGCCAGTGACATTCTCTATCACGCCCTATAACTCTGTTTTGAAATAATTGGTTTATGCGTTCTTTCACTGCTCCAGTTTGATGTATGGGTGCACCATCAAGCTGATACCATAAGTTATGTCTATGGTGTAAGGGCATGTTATCCAAAACTTCGGTAATCTCGTTATCAAGAAAATTCAGGTACCTTTCACCAGTTAAGTTTACTCTAAAGAAGTATGGTCCAATAAGCTCATCTTTCAAAATTCCACACCAAACATTGGTTTTAAAATGATACTGGTCGCGACATTCAATTGTGAAGTTAGGATTTTCTTGGGACCACCATCGGCAATTTTGTGAGCTCACGGTACCATTCGAAGAGAAAGTGGGTTCATCTGTCCATAATATCTTGTATGGAAAAAGAATATTCTCCTCATATTGTCCCTGATACCAAAACGAAAAATCAAGTCGGATATCAAAATCGCGTTCTTTTAATGTCTTTATAAACTTGGGTTTATATGCCCGAAATCGATTTTTCTGAAGAATTTTTCTAACGCTTTCCCTCTTGCACCCTGTTGAATCACTTATCTTGGTTACACTAGTTTGACCGTGGTCAATAACAGTTAAACAAACATCAAGTTGTGCTGCTTCATCGTATTTACTTGCCGCGTGAGGTTTCTTAAAATTATTTTGAACAGATCCAGTTTCTCTAAATTTTGACATTATTCTTGAAACAGTGCTATGCTGCAAATTTTTTTCTGGATGCCTCTCATTAAAAATGGCAGATACTTGCGGGTGAGGCATATTCTCTCCACAAATTAAGACAATTTCTATTTTTTCTTGAATGGACAACATTGGTGATAACACTGAAAACTATAACTTGCGAAAATATTCAAATTTATGACATTTCTTTTATTTATTCGGCACTCTAATTCGTTTTTTTTTCCATAGCCTACTTATAAAATTCAAAATTGCCTTGATATTTTATTGTGGATAAAAAGAAAATGTGTCTAAATTTTGAACTAATCTGATATCTGGGAATTTTATTATAAGTTTTTTAAACTTCTTAGGTGTATGTACTATCAAAAAAATGGAATATCTGACGTCTATCTGTTAAAATTTTTAAATTAGGATAACTTTGCACCACCTGTGTCAAATTTTTTTGCCTCTAATTTTAAATTTCGAAAAAAAATGGCATTCTTGTAAAAAAAAGCTCATACAAACTAAATAAAATATTGAGTATGGTATAAGCAAATAGTTTAATATCCATTAAGCGAACTTACATTAAATAAAAAAAAAGTTAATTAGAAAAAATGGCAAAAAAATCAACTTTGAGCTAGAAAACTGAAACTTTGTATTTAGGCCAAGAATTGTACTAGAAACAACTTTTTCTAATAAAATTTTCTGAAATTCGGTAAAACAATGCCATTTTTCAGCATTTTTTGATTAAAATGTAATTTTTGACAGATACTGAATGACAGATGGTGACATTTGATTATATAATTTATAGTCTAATTTGAAGCAAAAACGATTGCCCAAATTTAATTTGAACTAACCTCATTAATAAAAAAAAGTTCCATATGGTGCGGACTTTAATGGTGACACTGTATATGATTTTTAAAAAACCGCTTTGTTTCGAAGATACAGGACGAGAAAAATTTTCGGCAAAACCGAGTTTGATATTTTTCAAATTATTAATGTAGTCGAAATAAGCAAATCCGTTTAAACGTGGATTTCACTTAAATACGTCTCATAATTGATTATTTTGTATGTGTCGAATTTGTTGAGACTGATTGAGATTTTGTTGTTTGACGTCTATTTTCTGTGTTTAATAGTCAAACTTTTTTGTGTTTAGTGGAAGGAGTCCTATCATGAATCGCTATACGAACGCCGAGATGGCTGACATGCATTTCATTTACGGACTTGCTGATGGCAATTCATTACAAGCTAGGCGGTTGTACGAACGATTTCTTGGCCGTAATGTTCCTCATAGAAAACCCTTTCAAAGTATTCATGAAATACGCACATTGAAACGAAGTGGGGGACCAGGAGGGCCAGTGACAGTAAGAACGGTAGAAGTGGAAGAGATTGTGCTGGACGTAATAGAGGAAGATCGAGGTACTTCTACTCGAAAAATTGCAAATACTTTGAATGTAAGTAATGGGACTGTTTGGAAAATCCTTAGTGACTATTTGTTGTACCCATATTATGTGGTATAACGCGTTCAGGCACTTCTTCCTGCTGATTTTCCTCCACGGATTGCACTCTGTTAATGGCTTTTGCACACATTGGTATAAATCCCTCAACTACTGACGCTTATTCTTTTTACCGATGAATTGAATTTTTCCAGAAACGCAATAGGGAATTTTCAAAACAGCCATGTGTGGGCTGAAGAAAATCCACATGAGGTACTTGAGGATCGTGTTCAATATCAGTTCTCGTTGAATGTTTGGGTTGGAATTGTGGGTGACTGACTAATTGAACCGGTATTTTTACCGTCGAGGTGTATCGAAACTTTTTGGAACAAACGCTACCTCAGTTTCTGGAGGATGTACCATTGGCAACACAAAATGCAATGTGGCTTATACACGATGGTGCACCAGCGCATTTGAGTGTGGTTGCTCGTGAGCTTGTAACAGTAACATACGGAGGTAGCTGGATTGGTCGAGGTGGACCTCACTTATGTCCTCCTTGATCCCCGGACTTAAACCCCCTGGATTATTTCCTATGGGGCCATCAGTTTTGAGCACCCCGGACAGGCAATTTAAATTAAAAATTCTTGTTGTTTTCTAACTTGTGCGCCGTTTTTAACTATGCCGATTTGCAAAATTTTTTAAAAACTATTCAGTGGTTTCTGAAATATTTGCCATATATTCTATATTCTCAACTAATGTGGAAAATATATTCTCGCATTATTTTAAACATTTTTTTCCTTCATCGTCTTAAGACATTACTTTTTTTTTTGAAATATTTGACTCCGATATTCATAAAATCTCATTTTTATACATTAAATCGTACAAAATTGAAGTTGTGAAAATTATCCGATTTAGTGTTACCGCCCAAAAGACGGTACTATAAAGCAAAAACTTTTATAATAATCTGAGTTTATGTGAAAAATACATGACTGGATAACGAATCCTCGGTTTTTAAATTCATAATAACTTAGAAATGTAAAGCCGCCTTTTATGTTATTACGCTTTTCTGAACGTATCACTGCCTACATATTTTACAATAATACTTAAAAAAAAACTTTTAACTTTTCTTTTGCATTTGTTTCTCTGGAAAACTTTTCTGAATAAAGTGGGATTTTCCGACGAGAGACCGACCTTCCCTTTTGCCCATTTAATAAGTTTAAGTAAGAAGTTGGGTATTTTGGTAGATTTAGTGCTATATAAATGTGTTTTTAACACACCTGAAGTTATTGATTACGGTATTCGAAGTAACCTACTTTTGGTCCAAGTTTGTGAACGAAATTTTTTTTTTCTATCCATATGAAAAATCGCCTGACCCAGTAGAAATTTTCTTTCCAAAACAATTTTAACTTTTTAAGTTGCAAGTTAAAGTAGGGATGACGCTTTTGAACAGAATCTGTTTTTTTTTTAAACAGGTTTTAATATAGAACCGGTTGAAACAGGTATGAATCAATAGGTTTTCCTGTTCCGATGAAACAGTTAACTAACTGCGATCGCGGTTCGCAGTCGTCTCGTTTACTTGTTGCTGTTCCAGGTTCCAGCTGTACTGTTCTGTTGCAGCAGTCTGATAACCTCTTATCTGTTTCTGTTTTGCGAGTCGGATTTTTTACCGAGTCTGCTGTGGCGCTCGGTGCATAAACGAGAACCCGTGGCTTGGCCCGTGCGGTGTTGTCGATGTTCATTATTTTGTAGAAAATACAAAAAAATAGAAACATATTTATTACACTTCATAAGAAAAATATTATATACATATAAAATAAAAAGTCTTTGGATATAGTCTATAGTATCAGTACACATTAGTACCTACACAATAGAAATATTAATCAGAAGAACATTGAAATAAAAAAAAATCGTCCCTGTAACAATAAAACTATTAAGTAGGTACATTAGGTTGTACCGTAATGATAAAAACACATATTTATAAACTAAGTGGAGTGAACAACGAAAAGTAGAATTACAGGAACTTAAATTTTTCAAAGTTTATGATAAATAACTAAATACAGTATACCTAATTACCCAAAAATTAAATCGAATCAAATCAAATCAAGAAACATTTATTTGTCAAATAATGACTTTTATGACAATATTGGACTGTACCGCGATTATGTAAAAACCGGTAGCTCTGCGCTCATATAATATGTATAAGCGCAGAATGGTACAGCCCATCTAATTAGTACGTTTTTTAAAGTGCTTTCGAATTCATAACACTCTAACCCAGCCATGTCAAACATGCGGCCCACTGAGCATTTTCCTGCGGCCCCGAATCAATTTTGAAAACAGCCATGTAATGCGGCCCGCGAGCCTGTTAAAAACCGAAAATAAAGTACTGTTACGATTGGTAAAAAATGGCCCAAATAGTGCCATCTATGTTTAGGAGCATGAACTAAGATGCGCGCTCAACCTAAAAGCCTGGCTTGTTCCGGAAAGTTCTATCGCGCGAGAATACAGATGACGCTACCTGAACATTCTGGAAAGAACTGTCGAGAAATCACAATCCGTATATAAGCCAATACCGCTCGATTGAGTTCAGTTGTTCAGTTAGTTATGAGTCAGTTGCGATAGAATTGCGAGTTTAGTTGCGTACTTATTGTTACAACACGTAACAGTACTTATTGTTATTTATTTCGGATAAAGTTTTTAACATGTCTGTTTCAAAACCAAGTGGAAGTAAGAGGAAACTTGGAGATGAGCATCGTATCTTTCAAGAAAAGTGGGAATTAGAGTTTTTTTGCTGTGAAGTGAAAGACAAAATTATTTGCTTGATTTGTAACAGTACAGTCGGTGTCCCAAAATTATATAATATAAAACGTCACTATGATAGTCATAAAACTAAGTTTGACAAGTATACAGGCATGATTAGAAACGAAAAGTTAAAAGAGTTAAAATCACGGTTAAAAGATCAACAGCTTATGTTTACACGTCCAAAGCAAGAAAATGAATCTGCCGTTCAAGCGAGCTACGTACTGTCGGAGTTGATCGCAAAACACTCAAAACCATTTGTTGAAGGTGAATTTATAAAAAAGTGCCTTGTAAAGGCCGCGGAAATTGTAAGTCCCGGGAGCGTGAAGGCTTTTCAAAATATATCCTTGTCCCGGAATACTGTCGCTAAAAGAGTTACCGAGTTGGCTGCCAATATAAGCGAACAGATAAAAACAAAATCAGACTCTTTCATTGCATTTTCTATTGCCTGTGACGAAAGTACAGATGTGTGTGGTGTGGCGCAACTCGCTATTTTTCTTCGTGCTGTTGATAGAGATATCAACGTTTATGAAGAATTACTGGAATTAGTACCATTGCATGATACAACAACCGGGGAGGATATTTTCAATGCTGTTTATGGACTTCTGCAAAAGTACAATTTAGATTTGTCAAAACTGTGTTCCGTTGCAACAGACGGAGCTCCTTCAATGACTGGAGTAAATAATGGCTTCATTAAAATATTACAAACAAAGATCAGAGAAACGGGCAGTGACAAACCAGATTTTCATCATGTTCATTGCATAATCCACCAAGAAGTTTTATGCTCAAAAGTGATCAAGTTGGAAAGCGTTTTAAAGTCAGTGAAAAAAATGATAAACTTCATAAGGTCACGTGGCTTGAATCAGCGACAGTTTTCTGCGTTTTTACGTGATTTAGAAAGTGAGTACACTGGTTTACCTTATTATGCAGAAGTGCGATGGCTTTCGTGTTCTATGGTTCTCGATCGGTTTTGGAAACTCAAAGAAGAAATACGCCTTTTCATGGAAGTGAAAGAACAAGATGTCAGCTTATTATCCGACGTACCTTTTTTACAAGATCTTTCATTTATGGTAGACATCACAAAACACTTGTCGGACTTAAATACGAAATTGCAAGGACCACGTCAAGTTATAACAGATATGCATGATCATGTTAAAGCTTTCAAGTGTAAGATGATGCTGTGGAAAAACCAGTTAGCGGTGGATAATCTGTCACATTTTCCGACTTGCAAGGCGTATCAGGAAAGTACAAGTGGCCCAATATCATACAAAATGTATACAGAGAAAATGGGAAGCCTTCTGTCAGAATTTGAAAAGCGTTTTCAGGATTTTAAGTCCCAAGAAAACAATTTTTCTTTATTTACTGGTCTTTTCACTATCGATATTGATAAAGTTCCCCCTCACTTGCAGATGGAAGTGATTGAGATTCAGTGTCAAACCCATTTAAAAGAAAAATTTGATAGTGTTGGTACATTCGAATTTTATAAGTACTTGCCTTTTCAATACCAAGAAATGAGAAAATTTGCCTGTAAAATCCTGTCAATGTTTGGAAGTACCTATAAGTGTGAACAATTATTTTCTTTGATGAAAGGAAACAAATCTCCCGCAAGATCGCGATTGACGGACGCACACTTGGACGCAGTTTTAAAAGTTATTTCCGCCGATAAATTCACGCCACAAATAGACAACTTAATTAAAGACAAAAGATGTCAAATATCTGGCAAAAGAAGTTAATGTTTGTAAGTTTTTGTAATGTCCTTTTTATTGGAAATTTAATAAATATACTTCTAATCTAACATAATAGTACTTTTTTTCGTTAAGATTTTCAGTAGTTTGTCTTCTTTAAGATTAGGTTTTGCGGCCCACCTAGTCTATGGTCTTCATGCTTTTGGCCAACCAGTGATTTTGAGTTTGACATGGCTGCTCTAACCTATACAAGAATAAGAAGAATGGGCTGATGGGAGCAGAGGTGTGGATGCATGCTATTTGAAGGTATTCGTTGGCCGAAAAAACCCAGAACAATGGTGTATTTTTAAGATTTGTTATCGAAGATTTATAAGATATTCGCAATTTGCACATCCTACTGTGCATTTGTCTTATCGATGACTGTAGAAAAGTTTCACACTGGGCTACTTTTATTTCGCATTGTTAAACTTTTTATTAACTCATTATAAACTTTGCTTCTGAAACAAAACTGTTAAACTTACTTAGTTACTTAAATCGGCGACATTAATATAAACAGTCGACACAACACGATTTACCACGTACGACGTATAAAACATAAACAGTAAATACAACAACATAAAAACAAATAGAAAACAGGGAAGCCCCTAAAAGCGAATATTTTAATTCTACTCTAAACGCTTTTCTGCTATTAACGCGACAACCGGCAACCTAGTCTTGAACAATGAACATCGCGTGATTGCAATGCACCAGGATGAGAACAGCGTCAGCCGCCAGCGCGAAACAAGTAGGTACAATTACGTTTTGGAACAGCTCGGAACTGAAACAGGTTTCTTGAAACAGGTATTTTATAAAAGTGGAACAGGTTATACCTGTTATTAAAAAATCCCTGTTTCAACCATCCCTACTTTAAAGGTTACTTTTTACCATTTTAGACCTTCCAACAGTGATAAAGAATTGTATAGTTATAAAGGAACCTACAGACGATATTATTCGTTAATATACCTAGGATAGGATAGGATACCACACTCAATTAAATTTTCTATTTAATAAATATTATAGAAAAGGTTTACATCTATAAATTGAATTTTTAAAATAAGGGGTTTTAGCGGGATTGTTTGAGAAAAGGTCATTCGTTGTAAAAAAATTTTGACGTAACAATAATTATCGAATTGATTTCATCTATTTCGTGTGCAAGAGCAACCATTACAATAACATTAGGTGCATTAATAACAGCCCGTGGGTAGTTATCACTTATGTCATCATACGTTACCATGTGACAACATCTTTTTGACACTTCTGTAACTGTTATATTTTAAATTGTCATTAATTTTCTTACCGAATATCCCTCGAGCATTGATCAATAACTTAAAATCTTATTACAACTTCCTCAAGCGCTTAATTTTCGACTCCCTCTGCCTACCTACAGCATCGAACTGTTGTCATGTAAGGGAGAGCGCCCACCAGAGCAAATAATTGCTTGAGGTGAAGTGTCCGTGAAGCACACCTAAGACGCACTTCATGTGTGCTTGAGGTACACGCATATCAAAACCGTGCATGAATTGCACGCAGTGCGTAGAGGAGCAAAGGTTAATGCCATTGTCAAAATGTCATCGTCCGATGATGAAGATGTTTTAGCATTCTACATAATTCTACATGCTGCACGAATTCAATATTAAATTATTGGTCATCACGCGCTTTTATTAAAATTGTAAACACTAAAATAATTATCAAGGGGTAAACCGCCTTGCAAGATATAACCTGAAAAGCTATAATTCGGCGCGCGTCAAGTGAAAATAGAATGGGTTTTATTTTTCAGTACGCATGCCGTGCGGCACTGCATAGTGAGGTGACTTCTTTCGCACGGCCGCCGCGCGGCTTCTGTATGCGTCGTTTTATACACGGAAAAAAAATTATGATTTTTACTACAATTGTAGATAAATTTACTACAAATTGTTGTTAATATAGGAACAAAAATTTGTTGTGAATTTCTATATCATATTGTTTCTTGTTTTTAAACAAATTTCCAACTATCCGACACAAGTTGTACAAAAAAGTTAGACAAAAAGTTGTTGAATTTAAAACTATTGTAAGAAATATATTAAAATAATATTCAAGAAGTAGTCCATTTTCTGTGGCGAGATTATGAAAGAAAACAAGGTCTGTCTATACCACCAAAATAAAATATATTTGTCCTTTTAGGGTGAAATAAGGGTTATAGAGTGTACATAATTTAATTTGACATTAGGTTGTACTAGTTTCGACTTTAGTCAAAGTCATCTTCAGCAACCAAGTAATTAAGAATTATGTTTTTTAGGATGTACCTAAATAAACAAACTAAAACAAATTAAAAGAGGGAACGAAGTGGTTCAACAATACATGGTCATAACGTGTACCTTATGCAGCCAATGGACTCGACAGAAGATAATCACTAACATGATGCTACTTTTAGCAATGAAGGATATTAGATGTAAAAATTGTAATAGAGGACAAAATTCTAAATGGAATCATTTATAGTTACGATATGATGTATAGATGTCTATAATGAACACACATCTATACATCATATCATAACTATAAATGATTCCATTTAGAATTTTGTCCTCTATTACAATTTTTACATCTAATATCCTTCATTGTTAAAAGTAGCATCATGTTAGTGATTATCTTCTGTCGAGTCCGTTGGCTGCATAAGGTACACGTTATGACCATGTATTGTTGAACCACTTCGTTCCCTCTTTTAATTTCTTTAGTTTGTTTATTTAGGTACATCCTAAAAAACATAATTCTTAATTACTTGGTTGCTGAAGATGACTTTGACTAAAGTCGAAACTAGTACAACCTAATGTCAAATTAAATTATGTACACTCTATAACCCTTATTTCACCCAAAAAGGGCAAATATATTTTATTTTGGTGGTATAGACAGACCTTGCTTTCTTTCATTAAAATAATAGTTTGGCACTTTATGCTATAAGAGTTTATAAATAATGTACTCATGTTTTAAGGAAAAATTAAAATTTCACAATATTTTGTTGTATATATTTCAATTTACAGGAAAAGTTTAAATGTCTTGGTGAACATTTCACAACTACTTGTTGGAAATGTTTTGTTAAACATTTCACAACAATTTGCAGGACATGTCTTACAGAAACTAACGGAAGGGATAGAATGAATCTCAGAATCTCTGTTTCCAATAGTAGGATGCTACACTACTGCTACCTGTAGACCGGTTTCGAACTCTTTAGTTCTCGTCAGCACAGGGCACAATTATGACAAGTGAGCATACCGAATACCGACCGTTGAAAAATCGAAACAGCCTATATATGCAATATAGGCAGCGCCATCTTCCAGCAGTCTCTAGCAATCTAAAGTACTTAATACCGTATGCTGGTTTATTATAGTGTAGTAAATACTACAAATTATTGAAGATTTTTATATTTTAATATGTATTAATCTTAAAAATTGTTTAAGTTTCTACAACAAATTGTTTTAAATTACACATTTTAAAGTAGTTTAGTAAATACTGCAAATTGTTGAAGATTTTTATATTTCGATGTGTGTAAACCATTACAATTGTTGAAGGTTCTCCAACAAATTGTTTTAAATTCCACATTTTAAACTAGTGTAGTAAATACTACAAAATATTAAAAATTTTCATATATTGATAGGTATTAATCTTGAAAATTGTATAAGTTTCTGGAACAAATTGTTTTAAATTACACATTTTAAGCCAGTGCAATAAATACTGCAAATTGCTGGAGATTTCTATACTTGGATAGGTATAAAACCTGACAATTGTTCAAATTTCTGCAACAAATTGTTTTAAATTACACATTTTAAGCCAGTGTAATAAATACTGCAAATTTTCTGGAGATTTTTATTTTTGGATAGGTATAAAACCTGACAGTTGTTCAAGTTTTTACAACAAATTGTTTTAAATTATAAATTTTGTACTGGGAGTAAAGTTGCATAGAAGTTGTAAAAGACATTCACAAATCATAATGTATTTTACACAACAAAATTTAACGATTTATAGTATAGTCTTGTCTTGTCTCACTTATATTGATAGAACGTGAACGCATATTAGATTTTACAAGTATCAGTTTAAAATTTTACTACAAAATGGCAAATACAAATCGGTAGTAAAAATTTCAACAGGCACTTATATATTTAGTACTTTTTTTAACAAATGTTAGGGTAAATGTTACAACCTGTAGCAAATGAAAAGATACATTATAGTTGACATTTTTTATTTTTCAATTTCTTCCGTGTATAAAAACATGGTACGCTGCACATATCAACTTCATGCGCACCTCATATCTCTTCACTTGAAGTGCGCATCTTTGATGGGCGTCCTCCCCACCGTGCTTTCAAAATCTGTAATAAAATTATCTCGTAGTTATCAATGCTTTTGGGATAGTATGGATGAAAAACTTTGTCTTATTTTCAAAGTGGCTTATAATCAGTGATCAAAGTCACGATAAAATATATGGGATGTTCAAAAGTTTTAAAAATATTAATTTAATATTAAGTAAACTGTTTAAAGTTTTTTGAAAAAAAATATTGAACAACGTTGTTCCTAATAATTAAAATCAAAGCCTAAATATGAATTTTATGTTATTTTTTAAATTTATTATTATTATTTATATTTATTGCAGCATGCTTAATAAAATCAAATTGTGTAACTATAGGAAGTTAATTTTAGTTTTGCCGTTTTTAAATAAATTGTTTTTTATATTTTTTCTAGGAAATCTCGTTACACGCCTAAGAAATCATCAAAAGAAAGGTAGGATTAAAATAATTATCACATATATTATTTATAAGCTGATCAATTACCAAAATCGGATGCAATAATACTATGATGTTTAGACGAATTACTATAACATTAATATTATTTGTGCGATACATTAGGTAATATTTAAAATTAGAAGTAGCCCTTGCAATGAACCACTACCGAAATTAGATGCATCTTAAAACACCACTTGAGGAAAAATTGTATAACTATGTACCATTGTGGCGAAAAAATACTGGTACAAAAAAAAAAAAAACAAATTATGTTGCTCCTAGGCTATTTTGAAAGCCTTTTGAAAAGACCAAGTGCTAGCTATGATTTCATATTGTTACACGTTTGCATACGAGGTAAAGTTGAAGGTTTTCAGAATGCTTTGCAGCCTTCCTTTTTTTGAAAATCTTTTGTGTAAAATTATTCAAATGAACAATATATCTTAATAATTAATATTTCGTCATTGCACCTTTGTTGCTGTCCATGACGGCTTGTAGACGACGTGGCATGCTTAACACCAAATTTCTTGTAAATTCTGGAGTTATTTAATTCCATGCTTTCAGTACCTTCTGTCGGGGCTATTCTTGGCTTCTCGGTCTAAAATCATGCCTATACATATATACAGTGTATATCAGCCAAATGGAATAAATTCGATAATAAGTACATGGGAGCGTGTCCGAAAGAACGCTCGGACACGTCGATTGGTATTTCTAGTTGCGCATTTTTTTCAATAGAAACTTTTTATACAGGGTGTGTCATGTAACAGTGGCCAATACTAACTTTCTTATTTTAAATACAACACCTTGTATATTATTCAATTTTTGGATTCTTCAGAAAATTTTAGACATGTTTCATGTACCGGGTGTCCCACTAAGAATGGCTGTCGGCCGTATCTCAGAAAGTGTTAGTCGTATGGCTTGCGGAAAAGAAAAATATGTTAGGTAAAGTGGTCATGAGAAATTGCTGGAAGTTTTTTTAAAGTTTCTCAGACTGGCGCTAGAGGGCGCAACAGTAACGGTAAATATGAATCACAAAGTTTCCTCAAAAGTCGCCTAGTTAAGGTATCCCGAAAATAACATTTTTGTATATTTCGAAGATTTATTAATAAAATTCACCTATAGAACGTGTTCGTCACTTTTCAAATAAAGTGGTGGGGGAAGGTTGAACAATATTTGTAATAAATGCTGATAACTACGGTCTGGCTTAACATAATTTAGTAAACTTAGTTTTGTTAAAAACGGCTTTTCTCACTATATATATCATCTTATGAACTACGGCAATATGTGTTTTACACTAGGCGCTAGGGGGCGCTATCTTACAACTTCACAAACATTGCGCGTTTTTTCCATGATTGTAAATATAATAGTATATTCAATTTCACCTGATTACAATGATGATTAAAAGTCTAAGAAGTCAGCGAAAACCGCAAGTTAATATCTATTTTCAATTCGGAGATATCAACAACAATAATCATAATTACGGAACATTATGATTTTATTTTCAAGTTGCCATTGTAAAGGTTTTTTCAAGAGTCAATGAAAAAATCTTGCAAACAAGTTCACAGTCTCCGATATACTGCTACTCACAACTTCATTGTACTCAACATCTTTAGGCAAGTCGTGCCCATTCCTAAGATCAGCAACATAGCTCTAAAACCGTCTTGGGTCCTCCGATATCCCATTTTCAATCCTACCAATGAAAGCATCATAACAGTGCCTCCTAAGGTACCTGCAGCTTTCCCTCAATTCAATAAATTGATTATAACAATTTTCATCACCCGATTCCTTTATTAGTCCAAGAGATTAAAGCAAATTTCTTTGCCCCAGTAAAAGTAATTTGTTTCTAAAATTTTAAAATCTGGATAAACCATCATTTTTAAGTGTACAACACGAACAAAAAACATGCTGGCAAAGACAAGCCAATTATTTAAGCTGGTATTGTCACTAAACCAAACACAAATCCAATTACGGAGTAGAGCATACGATAAACGAACTTGGAAATAGAACGCTTGAGGGTCGCGTCACATCACAACTGCCAACGTACACTGGATATACAAAATACACACGGAGACAAGTTGATGTATGTACTTAGTATTTTTTTTGTACATGCAAAGTTAGTCCCAAGATTGATAGTAACCAAAGGATAATATGGAACTTGCACATTTTTTTTATTGCATAAATATGCTCAATTAGATTAAAAAATACGATATGCAAAATATTACTTCTTATATAATTAATTATTAAAGTTCCACGCGCCGGTGATCAATTTAAAACAAGTTTAAAGCGCAAGAAGCAGCGTGAGCTCTCGTGTCCCGAAATCGGGATTATTTACATTGGCGATTAAATGAATAACGCTAATTTGTTAGAGCACCACCGTAAAACTGTTGAAGATAATATAATTTCAAAGATTTGTTTAGTAAGCTTTGGTGGATGCGCTGGGAAATATCGGGGTACGTAAAGCTAGGACCAACATTACAGCATTGTTGACATAGGTTTATCAGTTTTATATCATTGTCCTTTTTTATTTTATGTACTAATGTACTTATCTGTCCATCTTTGTTTGTGATGGATGTACGTAAGTAACCTAGATAGTAGTTTGTTACGTTGTAGAGTAGAACGCTGTTAGCACCTAATATTACTTTTCTGTCAATTTTTTAAAATGGTTTCTGGTTTGTTTTTAAAAAAATATATTTGATTACTTATTTAATTATTACCGAAGAGGGTTGAAATCTGATAATTTACCCATGGTAGGGTAGATATGTTTATGGTGGCAACTTATATAAAAACCACAGATAGTTTTTCCATTGATAAAGTTCGCGGAGTAAAGGCAGATAAGTACTTATGTGTATTTCATTATTATAAATGTGCATGAAGAGTATGTAGTAGTATCTACTAATCATAATAAATATTGGTTTGTATTCACCTATATACCAAAATAGTAAGAAGTCGTAGATAAAAACTCATAATAATCCAGGCAAAAGTGCAAAAAACACCAAAAGTGTGTTAAAGCCCAGTCACAAGAGATTTCTCTCCAGAAGCAGTCCTTGAAAGGGTTGTTTCGACCTCCGTGGGTGGGTTGGACTTCCTCCACTCAAAGGTAAACCAATTTACACATATTCACTCTAATTCGGCATGAAAGCCCTTGTAAGCCTTCAGCGCAACAAAAATCGCAAATAGAAGTGATTTTTTAACATAGGGGTAGTTCGCTAAGTGTGGCTAGTCTAATTTTGCCAAAGTCTTGTTTTCCGCCCTCGAGCACCAACCGCTTTGAAATTTAAAAATATGGAACCACAAATGTTATTATAACCCCTATCAAATGGATCATATCATATTATTTTATGAAATATGATTGATGTCCGCCCCTGGTAGTACCTATTATAGATTTTAGTGTGGGGTGCTTCTTAGAAATAACAATACTTAACTGACTAAATACTACCACTACTACAACTATTTACAATAATAAGATACACATACTTATAGTTGATGCAAAACAAAAACGGATGCACGCCATACCCTTCGAGTGACGTCAGTTATCGACAGTGTTGCCAACTTGTAACCAAAATTACCGAGTGAGGGAATTACACAATTTTTTTTTCATAAAAACAAGATAAATATATAAAAATTTCCCATAGTTTATATATTTGTTTGCTGCATAATACCATCACCGTTAGTAGATCTAACACTTCTTTTATTTTCATCTTGCCAAAATCGACCAATCCATGGTACCATTCTGAAAAATCCATGTTTCATTCAAGAAAACGACTTGGTACAAGAATGCTTCTTTTTCTTTACTACATTCTTTCAGAAATACCAGTCGTTTGAAAGGTACACGGGAAAGTTCCATGAGCCTTCGCCTCAGTTCATCTTTTTACCATCCGAAGCCTATTTTCTTAAAGAGGCTTCTTAAAGAGTTAAGACAACCATCAAACAGTTCTCTGTCTTTTAATTTCTAACTTAAAGTTGTCAAAGTTACATGATGTTCTAAAAGAAGTTACAGCTTATGAACAACCGATGTAAAATATTATAATTTTTAAATAATACAACTTACTTATTTCGTACATTTCATAAATAGTGTCACGGATAGAACTTATATCCAATCTTTACACTTTTACAACTCTCTTTGAATTAGAACGTTTGTTTTAAGGTGATTCTAATAATTTATTTTCCTTAACTGTTGTTGAAATTGCGCTTACAGTGGAGATATTTAAATTTAGGGCAGCCTTAACATACTCTTTAAATTTACTTCTCTGTACTGCTGTCAGGGGTAACAATAGGCCATTGTCGTTAAGTTCTTCCTGAAAATAGCTTCTTAGAGAAACTATTAGCTCTTTGCACCGACTATTTAATTGCTTCGGCATTTTTCACAAATAGTAAACAACGTAATCGACAGAGATATGTATGTGCACTTTTGTTTCTCTTAATTTTCTCTCAGTTCTTTAATGGTATTTATAAAAAGATCTGGAGTTTTTGTTAAAAAATAGATGCACAGCAACACGGAACCACGAACAATTAAGGTTAGTTTTACATGAAGCGTCAAACCAACTCAAGCCAACGAACGAGCTGGCGCCACCGCACCGTTTACAGTTGTGTTGCCAACTATCGGCCGATAAAATTCAAATTATATTAATTTTTACAAACTTAACTAAACAAAATATTTTTTATAAGTAAGTTCGTATCAAAGAAGAATACTTTAAGTTTGTAGTAAATTCAATAACGCGTAAGGTTTTAATACTTTTTGCCCAAATTTAATTTCCTCGTGTTTTCTTACGAATTTACAATTATCAGCTGATTGATGACTTGCATCGGTTTTTGTTTTGCATTGACTGTATCTGCCTTTAGTTAGCGAACTTGCTCCAAGTGACAAACTCGCCGTGCTCACTATTTGGAACATATCTACCTATATTAAATTATCAGACTGTTACCCTTTAAAACCCCTTCTTCAGGCATGATGAAGCAGGCAATACAATATTTTTATTAAAAATTAAGCAGAAATCAAGAGAACAAGCATCTAAACACCCTTAAGCTCGCTAAAGTACATGGTCCTGTGTCAACCGCGGTAAAAATTCGTGATTGATGACGTCACCGCGCGTTCTTGGTCGCGTGACGTATTTTTAGTTTCGTAGCAATTTGAATTGCTTATGTCACAGCTTATAAACTATAGTTATAGGCTGTGCTTATGTCTTAGAGACGGAATTAAATAACAGCTTTTTTTTGTGAAACGTATGTTTTGTTACACTGTTATTTTATGTTTTTTAGTGTTCTTTTCCCCTTTTAATTCTTATGCAAGTTCCCTATTGCGAATTCATATAGGGGTATTATGGGTTTATTAAAGTTTCAGTTTTAGAATATAAAAATAACACCAAGTTTTGATTACAAAATGATTTTCTTAATGTTAGTCTCAAAAATCTACAATATTTCCTTTGTAATTACTAGTAATTAGGACTTACAAAACGCAAAAACTCATATAATAATTAAAGAAATTTCGTTCTTATTTCATTGGCGGAACGATGGAAAATATCTTCTCGTAACGGAGATATTATTTAAGGACCATAATGAGTCTAGTTACACTTGCAACGCCAAATTGGGTATAAACCGGAACGCAAAACGATTCATAAATAACTTTTCTAAGCCGTTTAATTTTCGTATGAAGGAAAACCGGCTGTTAGACCAAGAGCAGGTTTAAAGTATTTTAGGCGCTAGTCAAATTAAACCTATAATAGCATATTAAAACTTTAATTTTAATACTTATAAAAGACATACATAATCAATTTTCTCCTGAAAAAGCTTTGAAAATTATTATTCCTTAAGACTCTTTTTCCACAGAGCTTTATGCGTATGAGTAATGATGTTGGTATAGACCAGATCGTCGATTTAGGGAAACTAGACTTGTCAACGATGGTGGTCCGGAAATTATTGACGACACAAAAATGTATAATTTGTTACTAGTGAAAATCCGCACAGTATTTCTAGGGAAAATAGAGTTACGTGCTTTAAAAATAGGAATGGTTCAGGAACTTGGTGCTGATGACAGACAGACCGTCGTGGTTTAAAGCTTTGTTAACTCATGATGGATCCATGTAATAGAATTCAGCAATATCATCAAATGCAATTGGACGAAGCAAGTGTATACTCAATATCCCCAAAATATTAATATCTGGGCAGGCATTATCAAAAGTAGAATATTTTTTAACGAAGCCTTAGGCGAAGAGAGGTATTTAGAATTTCTCAAGTTCAAATTAATTCCTGCCTTAATATAATTTTCCTCGACGAGAATGAGTGATATACCAGACAATCCATTTTGGTTCCAATAAGACCGTGCACCACCACCGCCTTTTCAAAATTTTTTAAACGAAGTGTCCTGGACGATTAATTGGTATCTTGCCTGTTCATGTAGCAAGCAGAACCAATGTAGACCGCGTATATTATCACGTGATAAAGTCATAAGCGCCGGCCGATTGGCACAAAAACAGAGACGCGATTGTTTCCAAAACATGACGACACTATAACAGACCTTTGGCTTGAATTCCGGTTACAAATGCTGATTTTGGTGACTATATGATAGATAGGCCTTCAAATGTCGATGTCAGGTCTGCCGGTATGGTTGATGCTTTCTCCTACTTTCAGTTTATGCAGTACAAGAATATAGTAAATAATAATAATAAAATACTAGACCTTATTTTGTGTAATCAGGATTGCATCAGGGATGTGACTAAGAGTAATGAATGTCTAGTAAGGGAAGACCTTCATCATCCGGCACTAGAGTTTAGTTTTATCAATTCTGCTTATGTTCCTCTACGTCACAATACACTTAAAATTCTGAACTTAAAGGCCGATTATGTGGCCATAAATGAGAAATTGGCCAATTTTAACTGGGAAAATATTCTTACCTCATCTGACACAAATAATACGATAAACAAATTTTACTTAGTAACTGATAAGCTCATTGATGCACATGTACCTTCCTTTACCGTTAAAGGTAACTTTCCTGCCTATTTTAAGCCGGACACTATTAAAATAATTAAAAATAAAAATATCTATCATAAGAAATACAAAAAACTTAACAATGCAGAACACTATAACGCCTTTTCCCGGCTAAGGGCTCTTTCTAAACAACTAATTAGGAGAGATTATACCGATTTTGTAAATGGTATGGAGGTCGAAATTTTAAACAAAAATAAAAGATTTTGGAACTACGTTTCATCTAAGAAAAAAACACAAACTTCCATACCCAGTACAGTTCGTTATCGGGACCGGATCGCTGGAACTGGACAAGATATATGTAATAGCTTCGCGGACTTTTTTAAAAGCGTATATATTCCAACCACAGTATCGTCTTGCCCAGTTTCTTTGTGCCCAGGTCGTAGTGTTACAATTAATAATAATATAATTTTAGACCTTATTAACCAATTGGAGCTAAAAAAAGGTGCAGGACCTGATCGAATACCACCTATTTTTATAAAATCTTGCAAGGAGAACTTGGTTTATCCACTGCGAATTATATATGAGTCGTCGTTAAAAACAGGAATATTTCCAGAAAAATGGAAAATATCTCATATAACTCCTATATATAAAAGTGGCCCAAAAGATGACGTTGCGAACTATATATCAATAAGTAAAATCTGCATCTTTGCCAAAATATTAGAAAAAATAGTCTATAACGATGTTATGTCAACTGTCAAAACTACCATTATTGATCAACAACACGGATTTTTTCCTGGCAGGTCTCTAGAAACAAATTTAATGTGTTACTCTCAAAATATTTGCAGCCTAATAGATCGTGGCATTCAGGTAGACTCTGTATACACCGACTTCAGTAAGGCTTTTGACAAGATAAACCATAAGCGGCTGATTGAGAGACTTGCTGAGGTTGGTGTCTGCCAGCGTCTGCTCAGGTGGATATGGTCCTACACCTTAAAGCGTTCTCAGATTGTTTCCGTAAACGGTTATCAATCCGAAACTTTCTTGGTCAGCTCGGGGGTTCCTCAGGGTAGTCATTTGGGTCCCTTATTTTTCATAGTTTATATTAACGATATTGCAAAGTGCTTTCACCACACAATGTTTTTACTATATGCAGACGACCTAAAAATATATCGTCCCATAAGGGAGCTGCATGACTGCCTGAAAATACAAGCGGATCTCAACCGATTGTCCGAGTACTGTGACAGGAATAGTATTTTCTTGAACATAACAAAGTGTTGTTTTATAACATTTACCAAAAATATTTATACTTGGGAATACTCATATAGTATCAATAATTCAAATTTAAAGAAGGTAAATCAAATAAAGGATTTAGGAGTCATTCTGGACACCAAATGGTTATTTCAAGAACATTTTAATAAAATAATTACCGAGTCAAACAAAATGCTAGGCTTCATTACTAGAATCTGTAAAGACTTCCGAAATCCCAAAACAATGATCGCACTATATTTTGCTTTCGTTCATAGTAAGCTCTCTTTTGCCTCTGTCATCTGGAATCCTCAATACGTCACATATATTAATAGACTAGAAGCAGTACAAAACAGGTTTCTCAAAACGATTGCATTTAAAGCGCATTGCACAATAGATCTTGTAAAAGAAAAATATAAATTTATTCCTCTGTCTGACCGCAGAAAAATTTCTGACATATCTTTTCTATATAAAATAATTAACTCGAATTTAAACGTCCCAGAACTATTATCAGCACTAAGTTTTAATATTCCCAACAGAGAATTAAGACATGCAACCCTATTTAATTTACCTTATAGACGCACTAACTTGGGTTTAAATATACCATTGGATAGACTGCAAAAAACTTTTAATTCATACTGCCACGAATTTGACATTTTCAGTGCAATCTTATCTAGTTTTAAAAGACTTTTAAAAGGCTATTTTGTCCAACAAGTATTTGGATAGCTGTAGGTAGAGTTAGTTAGGTTAAGTGCATATTGTTATGTAAATCAGTAAAATGTTACCGCATAAACTGTTTATTGTATATAGTGGATGCTTCTTTGGAACTTCTAGTTCTGTCTGCATCCCAAATGTAATAAATAAATAAATAAATAAATAGGCAGCAACAGAACCTGCATTATGCTTTCAGAGAGGTAGATATGCTATCGGACAAACAAGGCAAGCAACGATATCTACTACATGAACCTTGGGATGATCAAACAAGTAAAAGATCATATAATATTACCTATGACAAGGCTTTTTAATCTTAATATCAAGGAGGATATATTTCCAAGCTGTCTTAAAATTTCTAAAGTATAGTACCGGTTTTCAAAAAGGGGAAAGTCGATGATCCGAATAACTATAGACCTATCTCTAGTCTTAATCCTGTCAAAAATCTTAGAGCATATATCAAAAAAATGAATTATATAAATACTTCGAATAAAATAACCTCTTTACTAAAGACCGATTTAACTTTGGAACAAACAGGTCAACAACTCATGCCGTACTGAATTTGTTGGAGTACATTGCGGGGGTCTTTAGTTGGGTATGTACAGGCTCCATTATGTGACCTCTCAAAGGCTTTCGACTGTGTCTCTCACTCGCTACTGCTGGAGAAACTTAAATGTTATGTTATACAACTATACAACCTGTAAGTCTGCGGTTGATGGAGAGCTACTTAATAGGAAGAAGGCAGCCAACTTTTTACAATGGTCAACTTTCAGGTCATTCAAGTGTTAATCATGGGGTACCCCAAGGGTCGGTACTAGAGCCCCTTCTTTATATTATTTATATAAACGATGTCCAGAATACTAGCACAATCGCGAGGCTGCGAGGCTGTGGCTATTTACAGATGACACCACCTAGGGGAGCAGTGGAGAAGATCTAAGCCAGTTACATAGAGTGGTCAGTAAGGGAGTGAGAAATTTGCATGAGTCCTAATAGACTGACAATGACCTTTGGTCTGAGGAATATTCCGGGTAAGAACAATGAAGTAGCTAAGTTCTTGCAAGTGGATCTGGATTCTAACATTTGGAAAAACATATTGATGATATATCTGAAAAATTATCCAGAAACGTATTTCTCCTTGGTAACTTATCACGGATTCTCCTCCTACATGTGGTAATTCATGCCTATCATGCTGTATTCCAATCAGCTGCGGTATATGCAATACTGGCGTGGGGACACTTTTTCCACACTGGAAGAGTTTTTTCACTGCAAAGGAAAGCAGTACGCATTGTGGCCAGGTTGGGCTATAGGGAGGATGTAAGTAGACGTTTCACTGCGTTTAAGATTCTGACAATACCATGCAAAGATGGATTTATAAACTTCAAAAGTTGACGATGTTGAAGTTATATTCAAGTTGGTGATGTTCGATATTTGATAGTTCAGAATATGGTATTTATAAAGTCAGTAGAGAAGTTCGAAAAGTTGTTGTTTGATTGGTTGAAGTTTGTGTCCAATAGAATTAATTAAATTATTTTATAATTTTGAATGAAGTCGAGTAACAACAAATTAGTGTCATCATTCTTCATACTATCCATCTTTTCTTTTCCAATTTTCCGGCACAAAACATAAAACTAACCTTACAAAAAATGGGAAACACAAATACAAATGGCGGAATAGCGACTTAAACAACGAGCCACATGACTTTAAAATAGCTTCTTCATTGGTCGGAACGATCTTTTCGAACTCCGAACGAACTTTTCGAACTCCGAACATAAGAATTAGTTATCTCGAACTACCCGCGGGAACTTTTCGAAACTAGGTATCGAACTTTGCACAGCTTAATTTATAAATTGAACTGAGTGTTCCGTTTATTTTAAATTGAACTCTTATTTACACCGCCAACTGAATCTCAGCTTTACAAACTTTTGAGTTTATAAATCCAGCTTTAAAGTAAAAGAATTTGGTTTATCTGGTGTGTGTATTTGGTATAATTATATACATTTAATAACACACTATTTAATATTTTTCGTGACTTTTGACGGTTTAAACGGCCAGGAATGCAGTACATATCACCAAAAACATTAAACTTATATAATTATGCAAGAATTCATAAAATTTGTACAATTTTGAAAATAAAATAGTATAATATAGATGGTATTTTACTTGGCTCGAGACGTACGTTTACCGTTAACGTTTAATCAATATACCAAAACCAAGAAATGGTTGAATATACGTAAAACAAACTCTAACGCATAATCGCGTGTTGCTTGGGAAACCTTATGCTTATTTTTGGTTTGGATTAGTATGTAAGTGAATACGGTATAGCGTTGGTAAGAAACTCAGAACCAACCTGCACTAGCAAATCTATGTGTATGGTTCCTAAAAACCGATCTATATATCCCAGTATTCAAAATCTTCCGGACTAAATTCGTTCAGTATGCAGCTCGGAGTTGTCAGTTTATATTCGCCTGGGCTTTCCCTGTTTGCCACTGATTGCGTCCATTATGGAGGTGCATCTCAGTTTTCCTTGTTTATTTGCGAGACGCTGCCGAGAAGGTGTTACTCTCGGAACAGGCTCTAATTTAAATTAGAGAGTCGCGTATCTTGTCGGAGCAAGAAAAGTCGTGAAAATTTATGCTTATGAAGGTGTGGAAGTATTTCCTGTTAAACTAACACTCCCCTAAGATTTTACCGGAGAGTAATGTTGCACGGTGTCATTATAAATTTGTTTACCAGGTTCTTAAGTTTACCTTCCATCACGCCGAGGAATGTTTTATTATTATACTAAAACAAACTCTTAGCTCTCCTGCGTTGCATCATGTTAAAAATGAATTAGTTACGGTAACAAAGCTTTTTGCTGCGACCATATAGTTTTGATACTATGAACAGAAATCAAAACCGCAATATAGCATACCGGGTGACAATGGAACTACTACCCATTCTGGCGTTTCAAAACGACTTAAGATAAAAATTTAAAATTTTGGTCGACGTCTGGGTTAAGCAATGTGCATATTTCAAGCAAAAAAAACAAATGACAATCACTTCCGGTTTCACCGGAAACGATTAAAATTTTGATATTTTAAATTGCAACCCCCGTATATTTTTGCATTCTTGAATGCTGCGAAAAATTCTAAACATTTTTTATGTTGCATGTCCTACCTAAACTTAACAGATTTGGACTTATGGGGCTTTAAAGTTTGAACTATTTTAACATTTAATTCATTTTTCCAAAAAAACGAAGAGCGCTACGACCAAAACAAACGGTGCAATTCGTACTTCATTAAAGGCACTCTAGGATAGTAGAATAAAAAAACTGATGCTAGCAATTTTAAAAAATCGATATTTTCGACAAGACGTTTTTCAGTTTTTGATCCATTTTTGTATGAAAACGGTTTAACTTACAACCATAGGACTTTCACTACCCTATCTTACTTTTTTATCTTCTATCCATTTATATTCTCAGTTTTCATTTTCAAACAACGGATATTATTTTTTAACCAGCTGGACGTTTTATGCTCTTTTTACTAAAATTAAAATAATCATATTAGCCATGACACAGGTTGCTATGGTTTTTAGAAACAATTATATTACCTATGTCAGTTATTTTTTATCATCTAGTGTGTTGCAGATTGTTGGAAATTCTTGTAAATTTTGTAATCTGTTTCAAATGGTAATTTTTACAAGAGCCGAACAAATAGATATGCTTCTCGTTTATGGCGAGTGCTTGCAAAATAAAAGGCAGGCTCAAACACTCCACGCAGAACGATACCCCGACAGAAACCAACCCTGCTATGCTTATTTTCCGTGGCTGATACAACATTTGAAAACAGTTCCCCAAAATGAAAATGAAGAAAATTTTATTATTAGCGAAGAAGCAGAAATATACGTTCTGGCACGTGTGAATGCTGATCCAAATATTTCTACTCGCCAAATTAAAAATGAAGTTGGAGTTAACAGAGAAAGTGCAAGAAAAATTTTGAAGAAACATAAGTACAAGCCTTACAAATACCAAATCCACCAACACTTGGGTGTTAACGACTTTGCTCGGCGAGTTCAATATTGCCGATGGTTTATGGAAAATCATAACCATAATAATAACTTTCATAGATTGATATTATTTTCGGATGAGTCTCGCTTCACGAATCTGGGAATGTTCAACAGGAACAATGTAAGATATTGGGCAAATGAAAATCACCATCTATTTAGAGAAGGATCATTTCAAGAACGCTTCGGTGTTAATGTGTGGCTAGGTGTTTTAGGAACGACAGTTGTGGGTCCAATATTTTTTAATGAGCACCTTAGAGCGCAAACTTATTTGAACTTTTTGGAAACAACAGTCAACGATTTTCTGGACAATTTACCTCTTGCACAAATTCCCAACATTTACTTTCAACAAGATGGTGCGCCAGCTCATAATGCTAGGATTTGTGTCAATTATTTAAATGACAGGTTTGGGGACCGAGGGATAGGGACAAATGGCCCTGTAAGGTAGCCAGCACGTTCGCCAGATTTGACGCCCCTAGATTTTTTTCTTCTGGGGTCATATCAAAGAAAAAGTCTATTTAACTACCTGAAAATTTTTACATTTTCAGAACTCGAATTATTAGGGCTATTAATGATATTAGTATACCTCAAAAAGAAAATGTATTACGGAAAATTGTTGAAAAGTGTGAGACCTGTATTGAACAAGAAGGTCGGGTTTTTGAAAATCTTCATTATGATTAGGTTTGTTTTTTTCATTTCTTTTATTATTAGCTAATTAATATTAATCATGTGTACACCTTTGTATAATAAAGTGTTTGTTTGTAGTTTTGAAACGTTTGCATTTGCGAGTTATTAAATAATATCCGTTGTTTGAAAATGAAAACTGAGAATATAAATGGATAGAAGATAAAAAAGTAATATAGGGTAGTGAAAGTCCTATGGTTGTAAGTTAAACCGTTTTCATACAAAAATGGATCAAAAACTGAAAAACGTCTTGTCGAAAATATCGATTTTTTAAAATCGCTAGCATCAGTTTTTTTATTCTACTATCCTAGAGTGCCTTTAATGAAGTACGAATTGCACCGTTTGTTTTGGTCGTAGCGCTCTTCGTTTTTTTTGGAAAAATGAATTAAATGTTAAAATAGTTCAAACTTTAAAGCCCCATAAGTCAAAATCTGTTAAGTTTATGTATAGGACATGCTACATAAAAAATGTTTAGAATTTTTCGCAGCATTCAAATATGCAAAAATATACGGGGGTTGCAATTTAAAATATCAAAATTTTAATCGTTTCCGGTGAAACCGGAAGTGATTGTCATTTGTTTTTTTTGCTTAAAATATGCACATTACCTAACCCAGACGTCGACCAAAATTTCAAATTTTTATCTAAAGTCGTTTTCAAACGCCAGCCTGGGTAGTAGTTCCATTGTCACCCGGTATATGCTAACAAAACCGTGCACATAGATTTCGTCTCGAGTGACAGAAAATATCATAACGTTAATTTTCGTCTGTAGTGACCAGCGCCGGATTAAGGAAGATGTGGGCCCGGGGCTAAAAAACCTGGAGGGGCCCTTAATGAAAATAAATTAAATATTTATAGTATTATATTTTGTATAAGAATGCAATCAAAGACAAAAACATAACAAAGAACAAACAAAAATAATGTAAACTTTTACCGTAACAAAAATAATCATCTTTAAAATGTTTTTTTACGTGCTTTTAAA
This sequence comes from Polydrusus tereticollis, assembly GCA_963920685.1. NCBI lineage: Eukaryota > Metazoa > Arthropoda > Insecta > Coleoptera > Curculionidae > Polydrusus > Polydrusus tereticollis. The sequence continues at coordinate 83,226,159 of OY987327.1, forward strand.
TTTGAAAATGTATCAGTAATATCGTCAAAATCTATTGAAGACAAAAGATCATTTCCAATACTCTAAAGCTAAACTGGACAGTGTAACTTCGCCCATGGTGGCCCTGTATTTGCTTTTTATAAGAGCTAGTTTTGAAAATAATCTTTCGCTTTCGCAGTTTGTAATTGGGATGCAAAGTTAAATTCTTAAAGCTATATATGTGTTTTAAATATTTTTAACAAATCTTTCTCAATTAAATGAGTTAGAAGAAAGGGAACACTAGTAACACTTATAATGTTTAGAGTTATTAAATATAAAGAAAACTGAATAAGTTTGTAAGCCAAGTTGTCTTCTAAATCGTTGGGGTATTGAGAAATTGAAGTTTTGGCATTGACAGATAGTTACTCTGAAGAAAGAATAGTTAACTTGGTAAAGAATCCAAAAAGGTTACTTATTTTTTTGTAAGCTTCATTTCGCTTTTTAAGCTCAGTATTTTATCTATCATTGGCAGGAACGATTCTATGCGAAATTGGTCTTGACCTTGTCGTGATATTTCTGTTGAGCCGTCAGTTAATTTTTTTACGCTTCTACGTTGATATGCATCTTTGTATGAAGTGTTTAAAACCGAAGATATATCTTTGGCCTTTTCTTCTAAGGATTCGAATTGACCTCGTAGATTACAAACAAATTCTAACAATGAAACTAACATTTTATGTCCCGTTATGACATCGAGCCGGGTTTTTGTAAATAGTATTGGTGGCATCAAACCGCTCTAATAACAATTGTTTCCAAAAAGTAGCTATAAACGCAGTTTCAAGTTTCACCATATTATGCTTCTTTAAAAAAATGCATCATTTCTAGTATCCTTTTTTCTGACGTGTCTTCGGCTAATTGTTTTAAGGCATTAAAAATTCCATCATAGTTTAGGGATTTTACTGCTTGTTCGCGGGACGACCATCTTGTTGCAGAAAGTTGCTTTACAACTAACAACCGTTTATGGTCCCTACATTTTTCATTTTGTTTCTTGATGTTTTTAATTAAAATTCCCAACGATGGGTGGATGCAACAAAAAATGCTTATAATTTCTGTAAAAATCCGAAAAAGTTGTAGCCTCTACACATTCGTCTACGCTAGATTCTCAAACTAGATTTAATGAATGAGCTGCACAAGGGACGTAGTGTGCTAACTTATTACGTTTTTTAATTTCGGCTTGAACGCCTTTGTATTTACCAGACATATTACTAGCATTGTCGTAAGTTCGTCCCCTACAGTTCTCAATTTTTACTAAATTAGAATTGGAATTAAAATAACCCAATTTTTTGTCGTTTGGCGGTAACCCTTTATAAATAAATTATAGGTGTCCGCTATCACCCTACACGTTGTTCGTGTACGGTGCCGCTACTATACAATTGTCTAACTTGAACGTTGAATATATTATTTCAATTTTGAAGGCCATTTGAACTCGGGGGAGTTTAGGTTAGTTCAGGTTAGTTAACGGTAAAGGCTTTTCGGTTGGTTTCTGGGGCCCTTTGAATAACGAGGCCCGGGGCTATAGCCCCATAGCCCCCCCCCCTTAATCCAGCGCTGGTAATGACGAAAGTAACTAATTACAATTTCAGATACTTCCAGCCTCTTATTTATAGCCAATGTAACTATATTTTGTAGGACTAAAATGTATTTTTTCCACTTTAATTAACGGTAAAAGCAGAAAAAAGTTATTATACCTAAATATTGAAAAATAAAGAGAGTCCCATATCTAAAAAAATCCGATAAATTCATATTCAAAGAAAGTGATGTTAGCGTATTTTAGCAATGGTCTAAAGATTTCAAGCCGTCTATATACTAGCTTGCACCTTAGGTTAAAAAAAAGGTACTCTTGTTTGTTGTCGATAAAATGAACCGTTTTCGAGGAAAAAAATAATAAACGAATAGTTGTAGAAGGCAAAAAATGTACATTTCATTTAATTATCGGCACCAAAAAAAGGTATTGTTGTTGCAAACGTTGCTATGGTACGAAATAATTAAAATAACATGCATTTTAAAACCTGTTTTCACATTGCTAACACATTGATCCTTTGCTTCGATATTAATTTACTGATTTTTGGATTTCGTGGTGAATTTAATTGTGAATTAATTGAAACTATGGAATACACGTTTATTGAGTATGCAGATATGCATCTGATTATGGTCTTGCGTCTTGCAATGCTTTAGATGACACTCCATCAACGAGCACTTGAAAATTATTAGCCCAGTTTAATATATCGAAAGCGATAGAAAGTGCATGAAGTTCTTCAAGAATAGCTGTTATATCCATATCATTTGCAAAAAGTACATAAATTGATTCCTGGAAACTTTCCTCGTAGAATGCAGTTTGCAAACTTGTTATTAGATCAGCAACGAAATAATGTAAACTTTATTAGCTTTATTGTTTTCACGGATGAAGCAAGGTCTACCAAAAATGGTATCACCAATTTACACCACACTCATGTATGAGCTGATGAAAATCATCATGCCACTATTGTCTCGCATCATGAACTTCAGTTCCAATCAATTAATATCTGGGCAGGAATCACTTGCAATTTTTTGATTGGACCATTCGGATTGCCGGAACGCTTGAATCGATAACTTAATTTGAAGTTCCTCCAGAACGCTTTCCAGGATTTAATAGAGCACTTACCACTTGAAACCCGCCAAAACATGTACTTCATGCACGATGGGGCACTATCTCATTTCAGCGTTGGTGTGCGGGAGCACCTATATAACGGCTATCCAAAACATTGGATAGGCAGAGGAGGACCTATTGCCTGGCCACCTCGATCTCCCGACCTAACGCCGTTGGATTTTTACCTATGGGGACACCTTAAAAACTACTATAAACTGTATCAGACTTCACGGAGCCCATGTTGAACCCTCTTATGAAGTTTTTCAATAATTTCGTTAAGGTGCCTCCTATTTTAATTTTTGTGTTTTTCCGGATTAGACGACTTAAAATGAAACTTTTCTGTCGTTTGAATGACTTGTTATTCTTTTTCTCGAAAATGGTTCATTTTATCGACAATAAACAAGAGTACCTTTTTTTAGTCTATTGCGCAAGCTACCGAGATTTATTTTATTTTTTTGAAGTCTTTATCATACAGGGTGCTAAAATTTAAGCATTACGTTATAAAGCTTAGTTCGCCCCTGTTAAACTAAAAAATCTAAATATGTTTCATGGACACTATTTTAAGAGGTCCTTACTAGTGTCCATTACATTACATTTTTATTAATTAAATTATATTATTTTGAAAGTTATTCAAGAAAAACCGATTTCCAGCAGCGTCCTTCAGGGCACATATTTCCATAGCCTGTAAGAAAAAATTTTATATTAACTTGTCATCTTATTTTTTCATGTTTTATCGGAATCCGAGAGATTTCCCACATTTTCTCGGACACCCTGTATACAGGGTGTTACTTAATGATAGGCCGTAATTCCAAGGGCGCATTCCTGAACCAAGTAGTAGGAAAGTTCATATAGACATGTGTCCCAAAAGTCTGGTTTTCAAGATACGTTATAATCCAAATAGGTATCCTTTTGCCGATTTTGCTGAAATTTGATATTAATAAAAAAACGATTTTTTTTGAAACTTTGACGCCCTGTATCTTGAAAACCAGACTCTTTATGACACATTTTTATATGAACTTTTCTACTTGAATTAGGTTCAGGAATGCACCCTTGGAATTATGGCCTATCATTAATTAACACCCTGTATAGTGTTCTTGTTCCCAAGGCAAGGTAAAACAGCATTATAAAGATATTCGTAATATAAACGCGATAAATTTATTGGTTATTTATGAATCCGAGAGAGAAGCACCCCCAATTTTCAGTGATTACGAAAATGTGTACACACCACTCCCGTATTACGTATTGGAGTAAAATTCGATGAAAGGTTAACACATTTTGGACAAATGTGTCATTTGTTAAAATTATTATGGGCGGTTTGCGTGTTTTCTGGATCACTAGGTGAAATAAATATTAAGAACGAAGTATTTTAGAAATAGGACTCAGTTTATTTTCAGCACTGATAAAACATTTAGGTTTTCGTTGTAGAAAGATTTGCAAGATATTTGTGCGAGCAACGAAGAATTGCAAGTGAACGATTCGAATTTTTGAAAAAAATATGTTGAAAATTATGATTTAAAGTGTTTTATTTGGATGAATCTTGGGTATTGTCGAAGGGAAGTAGGTCCAAATCATGGCAAGACGGCTTGGTGATATCAGTGAAACGAAAAAAATGTTGCGATAGATAACATGGTCACAATTCATTAATACTTTTTGAAAGTGGAGCAGGAAAGAACTTATACCTACGATCTCTAGACAATGCTGTAACGGTTTAATTTTAGTAGGTACTAGGGGTTAAAGCCTATTTTTGTTAAGGTGTGAAAAATAATCATTAATGTAGTACCATGTGCTCTCTGGAAAACCATTAGGATGTGGTGAATTGGAACAAACCAAAAATTTATTTAAAGTTTATTATTATGTTGCCTTCACCTTTCTGTCAAGAACATTTTAATACATTTGTTTTGGTACTTATTCAAGTTACAAAGATACTTATAAAACATTTTACTAGTAAAAATTAGGCTATACATATATATATATTACTCGTAACATCGCACTGTTGCATAACTCTCTCTCTCTCTCGGTGTGTAGAAGTTGCTTTCCTCTCTTATGACATTTGTTGGGTACCTGGCACCTTCTTTGTCACTTTGCAATGCCTGTTACATCGATTAGTTGATCCAGCTTGTGTCTTATCTAAAATACAGACCGTTTGAATTCTGTGACCGCAGACCGAGATCTTAGGTAATTTTGTCTTCGGTTGTACGTAAGGTGATATAGGTATGGCAGAGTTGCTAAAACGTCTCTGGCTGCGAATGCCTGGTTAATAAAGCAGAGCCTTACCTTATCTTTCTTCTTTATTCCATATCTCCCTTGGCTTAGGGGTTGAAAGTCGATTTTCCTCCCTTGTTAAATGGCAGACCATGTCCTAAGTTAGTAGCCTAAAAACAGTCAGCTACAGACGGTGTAAATAGAGTAAGTTATAGGACTTACCGCTATGGTTGTGTCAAATACATTTTCGAGGGAAATACAGTGGATTTTCCGTATTATATTTTTCTTTGTTTGGTTCTAGAATGGTGTGACAATCTGATCGTTAGGTACATTTCACTTTGTTGGTTATAAATAAACCCTGTTCCTTTAATTTATATGAATAGAAGTGGGCGTCACTATCGATTTTAATCCCTTCGATCGACCTAACTTATTGATATTGTATTGACTGCTATCGGGTGGTTTTTAGCAGCCAAGGGCATTGTATTGTAATCTGTTTATCGTTAATTAATTTAGGAGCCACTTGTGTGTTTATTTAAAGTTGGGAATTTGTTTAAAATCATTTAGTTTCTAGGTTGACACCTTTGCGAGATCGATTATATCGCTTATTCCTTTATTATTTATCTGAGTAATGTGGGTTGTATACGTTTGGACCATGTTTGGTGATAATTGATATTTCTCATTTGTTAGTTCAATAAAAACAAATTTCTTTAGTTTCACAGTCGCACAGGGGGGGGGGGGGGGGTACAATGGTAACCCAGGATTAATTTGTCTCCGCTCTTTGGTTATTTTATTATTTATACGGGTTCGCTTCGGTTATGATAGTTATTAGGTTCTGTATAGGTACTTGGTTTTAAATTCTAGCTCCCTTTTTATTGACAGGAAGCTTTCTATTTTGTTGGTACGATTGCAGCTCTTCCGGGAGGTCGTGCGCGCTTCTTACGGCCTTTATTACTTACTTACTGACCTGTCTCCGTCGTGAAAGCGTGTGTCCAGCCAATTTTTTTTTGCACGTGAGTGGATTTTGGATACCGTTTTTAAATTAAAACTTCCTGATTGCTGTGGCATTTGTTGCTGATTTGGATTGGAAGCTTTTTTACGGCATAGCCGGATTATAAAGCGACGGTGTGCAGGTCAGGAAACGTGAAAACGTGTGAGACCCCATTGTCATCGGGTAAGTTTAATCATTTTATGTTTGAAATCAATTGCAGTCACTTTAATTTTGCTTTTATTTGTAAATAAAATATATTATCATCTTACGTTAATATTTAAAACCTTAAATTTTTGGTCAAAACCCATGTATTTTTTTTTATGCTTTCTGTTATCGATATCTATTTATGTCGCTAGAATTTTACAATACCGTATTGCGCATTTTACTTACAAAGTGCACGTTTTTCAAGCCTACCTTTTTATTTGTTATTTTATTGTCAAAAAAAAGAAACTCGTATCCGAACCGAACCACGTGGCCTCAAGCCTGCATTCTGTAAGTTAATGCCTAGGTTTTTATTTCTTTGTGTCGCTAGTAATTTAATCTAATTTCAATAATTTATAATGTGCCTAATTAGCCGAATGTAATTATGTAATTTGTCTGGTTAATTGCTAAGTTTTACATGTGTTTACTGCAATTGTTGGATATGGTTTAATTAATTTTTATTTGATTGATAATTATGTATTCTTTGCTTTAATTGATTTAAATAGCCGGCATTGTGCAACTGTTTTCTTTGGTATTGCTAAAATGAAGTAAATAACTGTAATTTTCGGGTTTTTCGGGATTATGTCGTGTTAATATTTTTCTGGGATTTTTGTAATTATGTGGGAATAATATTTTTATGGGTCGCTTATTCAGGGTTTGAAGGGGATTTTATTTGAAGTCATTAGCACCCCATATCGGCGTGTGGGCGGCGCATGCGCAGTTACCGTAATGCGATTTAGCAAATATATCTCTAAGTTCAAGTAGGAAATTACTTTGCGACTATTTTTTTTTTTTTTATCTGAAAGATGTGATTCAAATTTTGATCATGCGCGTGGCGCATGCGCACTAACTACTTTTTCTACAAACCAGTGGTTTTAATTTAGTGAGTTCCCTGCTTGGCTTAGATGAAGTTCTTTTAATTTTATTCGTCATCCTGAGCATGCGCAGTGCCCTCACGTCGATATTTTTGTTAATTAATGTCTGCAGAGGGGTTATTGGACACCCAGTGAGGTGCGCAGACAATTTTAGATGCATGCGCGTGGCGCATGCGCAGTAATAATTTTTCTAAATTTTGGGTTTTCGGTATTATTAGGGTGGTTGCACAGTGTTGGTCCATTTACGTAATCATTTGGGCCTTCAGCCAATCATTAAATTCAAATTTTATGCAAATATTGCCGTTGTGCTGATGCGCCTGTTTCATTTCTCAGGGTCCTTTTACCTGGGTGCTTGTAAGTAGCTCCTTGCCTGGGCACCTTTTTACGCCTTTCACCTAGAGGCGCTACCACTTCTACCTAGGATTCTAACCGAGGGCCGACCAGCAGTACTACCCAAGCGCTACATAGGGTACTACCTAGGGTGCACCTGAAGCCGACTAACCGGCAAACCACCTACAGCCATTGGTTGATCGGCAACGTAACCGGCCAGTGTATTCCTTGTAAGGTTTTTTTTTTTGCTTTTATTTTTGCCTTTTTTTTGTAGCAAATATTTTTTTTTTAAGTGTAACCGGTGTGATCACAACCGCAGGGCCTGTGTACAATTTATATTGAATTCATTTTCTTGGATGTCAACCCCAATCAGTAATTTTGTTATTAATAAATGTAGCTAGTGTGTTGTAAACTTTCTCGAGTTTTATTTGAGACGACCCACAACACCCCTTCGTAATTTGCTTTTCTTTGGTTAATACTTTTTTTTATTATTATCAAGTTCAGTGGAGAGTGATGTCCCACGGAGATCGCGGAGGCTTCCGTTTTGGCCTGCCTACGAAACGGTGGCGCCCCTTATTACCCCCCCCCCCTACTCTTCGGCATTTGAGCTAGGGCATTTGCTCGCTCCCTCTAGGCCCCTCAACCTTGGCTGGACTTTGTTAGCAGTAAATTTATTTTTTTTTAATCTTCATTAAAAATTAAATTCTTTTTTTTTTAATAAATAAATCTTTGGGCAAATAAAAGCGTAGCAATGCGTCTTATCATTCTCGGGCAATATATAAAAAGCCAAATTCGTCATGGAAAAAAGCGACATTAGCGAATATATAAAAAGCCAAATTCGTCATGGAAAAAAGCGACATTAGCGAATGGTTGGTTCAAGAAAATCAGAATCCATCTCTCGATTTATTAAAATCTGAACTTCTAATGAATGCGAAATTTATTTAAAAACATTAAATATATGCCGTTGACGAGATTTTATGGAAACAGGGTATTGAGGTTTTGCGGTTATCACCGTACCATTGTCAATTTAATGGCATAGTACTAATTTGGGCAGGCGCAAAATCGCGCTATGAAAAGAATGTTGGTAATAGTCTGAGTTCTTATCAGGTAGAAGTGGTTTGAAAAACTTCCTAGCACATATTAAGGGGGACTACTGGATGAAAGCAATAGAACACACAGCAAAATAATCCTAGACTGTTGGAACAGCGAAAAAGTATTGGATGTTCAAGTAGAACCACTAATTATTTCGGCTGCGGAAGATAGTGAAAGTACTGGAGATGGATTTGACGAATTAGAATTTGAACAATTTGGGCGCTATGCTTTGTTCGATGGTGCTAGAATGTAAAAACGCTAATCGAAAAGTGCACTGAATACAACGTTAAAATTCATGGCGTTCGTCGACTACAGCAAGGTATTTGACTCCATAGAACTGTGGCAATATTCTAAGCCATGAATATAGACTCAAGATATAGAGATCCTCTGAAACACATATATTGAAAAGCAATCTTACAGGTTAAAATTGGAGAAGATCTGGAAACACAAAAGATATCCATTCATCGAGGAGTAAGAGCCTAAACACAATCTCTTCAAAATTTTTAACATTTTCGCTGGCAAATGTTTTCAAACTACTAATCTGCCGACATTAAATTGTGAAGGGAAGCCCTGACATACCTGTATTATTGTGCACACACAATAAAAGTCCATGGGATTTGATTAAGATCTTTATTAGACCAAATGCTTTAAGAACAAGAACACTAGATTAATTACTATGCCTGGCCGCCATACACGCCATGACATCGCCAACTACTGTACGTACTTACATCCTTGCCCGCAGGGGGCAGCACTCTTCAGAGGTACAACACTAGGCCTACTATACTAATATATAGGCCAGACATTAATATTATTATTATACTAAAGGCCGGAATACCTATAATACAATACCTATAAATCAGGGACCCGGACCCGAATGAAATATCGGTTCCGTTCCGGTTTCGGTTCCAGATGAAATTTAGGTTCCGTTCCAGTTCCGGTTCCGAAACAATTATTTCGATTCGGTTCCTACCAATTTTTAGCGGTTCCGATCCGGTTCCCTTCAAAATATGAAATTTCGATTCAGATTCGGTTCCGATCCCAAAACGACCGTTTTGGATAAACTTCGAATTTTCAATCCCGTTTCATACAAAAAAAATTAAGAAAACCGTGTCGCCACAAATGTGACCACTATATAATTGGCAATGATTTCGTTCAGTCTTGTTATTTTGCATAAAGACAAAGAGGGAAAGAAAAACAACTAGCATATTGTCACGTGTCTGGGTTTTGGGGTAGTAGACACAGGAAAACGATTGGAGTACTTTACATAGAGCTTCTTTATTTAACTTCCATAATTATAATTCCTTATAGGCAGTCGACCAGCATACTGTGGGGCGTTACGTAGGAGTCAGGCGGCACGCAGCACCCTAAGGTCAATTGCGAGTACCTGGGATAAGAGGGAGGTTTGTAGGGAATCAGGCGGCACGCAGCACCTCAAGGGTCATTTGCGAGTACCTGGGATAAGTGTGTTAGGAGGTGACCAGGCTATGAACACCGGTGCCTGATCATCTTGAGATCCGCGTATTTATACTCTAAAACGTGCTGAGGTTTGCATACACTTGACCTAGATTCGGTGTACAGTGGAACAGAACCTCAGCGCGTGGTTAAAAATTCTAGCTATACAGTGGTTTAGTTGACATGCCCCTCCTCCGATAAGCATTGGACCCCAATGCTCGAAGTATGCTGATCACCTTATACATTGTTACAATTATATTACAATACCATCTTTAAACCAAATATTTCTTCAAAGTTTTTCTTTTGCCTCTTTACTTCTTTCTTTGTTTTTTCATCCCGTTCCACCAGTTCGCTTGACTTCGAGCCGGCCCTGTCTGTTTTTTCTAACATCGTCTCTGGTAACTAGCATTGTTTTTGGTTCCGATTTGTATGCTCAGTGCCTGTTGCTTGACCCGTTGCCGGCTCCTCCGTTGTCTGTCCTGCCAACTGGTGGAGACGTGGGTGTTACATGGAACAAAGAGAAAAACATCATGCAGTATCTCATCTTAATCGTTTATGGTCTAATAACTATATATTCGCAATCATTTATGTTACAAACTTCTACTATAATAAAATAATAAAAAAAATATATAAAATTCAATGTAAAAATATCATGGATGGACATACTGCAACACACGGTAAAATCAAATAAAGAAATGTTCCTGAAATTCTGTCTGAAAATTAAATATTATTTACATCATTAATTTTAAACAAATATCAATCTTTCAACGAAAAAAGACACATTTATCACATACATTCTCAACTTTTTTCATTTGGAAAAACTTCTTTCTTTGACGCCTGCTTGCGTCAGTACCTAAATTACTTCGACTCTACTGAAGACCACTTCCTCAGCTAACAGCATGGCTCCTCTACCCTTGGATTGCCTTTATGCTGTTCTGCCTCTACGGGGCTGTACCTAAAAAACTCTTAAAACCCATATCTCCAACCGCACCTAATGGTTGGGAACAACTTCTTCTACGCCTTGACTCACATTGGTTCTGCGCGTAGGTTTACCTCTGCCTCAACGGGGCTGTACCTAAAAACCTCTTAAAAAAAACATATATCCAAATGCACCATATGGTTGAGAACTACTGCTTCATCGTCTTTATCATTTAAACACAACTATATTCATAAATTTTCTATCGTACTTTCAAAAACATTAAACAAACTGGGAAATCTCTTCTACTGGGATGCAAGACTGCGGTGGCCAACCTAAAAACCACAAAAAGTTTGCTGTCCTGAGCGTCGCAAACCAGGACACAAAATTTGACGCTCTGAGCAGTTATGCTCCGAACAAGTACTGTTTTACCCTGCCTGTCACTATTTTCCATTCATCAAATCGCTTCCACTCCATACACGTTTCATCCTATACGCACAGCTAAAAAAACGTAAAAATTTAAGTAACTTGCAGTATGACCAAACCTAGAAAAAACTTTGCAAATATCCGTCCTGAAAAATAACGCCTTTAATATTAAAATTCAAATTACACAAAATACTCTCAAGGATTAAGCACTCCGTAGCTATAAACACCTTTAAATTGTTTACTAATAGTATGTTACCTAAAATAAAAGTTATAAACAATCATCAGCATTTTTGTTATTAAAATAAATCAAACACCTTGCTACAATTTTAAAACAATGATTAATTAACCTTTTGTAAACAAGACCAAATTAAGTTAAATGTTATAATACGAAAAAAAACACTCTTCAAGGGCCTAAAATCAGATATCATAAAAATGAATAAACTAATATTTCCATACCCTTCTAAATTATCCGTGGCTCTCTGCGACCGGCTAATGGATGGTTTCTGCGTTTAATGCCCATTGGTCCAATTCTGATCGCTTACTTGGCGGGGATAGATACTTGGCCATATCTGGTAGTGCCCGTTTAGCACCACCTTGTTGGCTGCTGTTTGAAAATCCATTAGTGCCCTTTCTTCTTCTTCAGTGATGTTTTCTGGCTGATGATTGTTGACCGGCGTCCTCCTGGTCATCCCTTGGTCCTGCCTCTATGAATGTAGATGGCTTCCTCGCGGTGTGATGTTCATTGTTCGGGGTGGTTGGTCCTTTGGCCTCGCTGCTAATTGACCGTGTCTCGCATGTTGATAGGGCGGCTTCCAGGATGAGGTGGCTCCGTCCTGTTCAAATTGGTCTTTGACTTTTCTTTTCTTCGTAACCAAATTGTCAGCTTCTACTTCTGTTAGGGGTGGTTGGGGGTAACTGGACTCCTCGTCGTGATTGCTTCTATACGTATTGCAGGTGTGTCGTCTAATAAGCCGATTAGACGGCCCGGGAAGAGAGAGGCGCCTCCACCATGTCACGTGTCTGGGTATTGGGGTAGTAGACACAGGAAAACGATTGGAGTACTTTACATAGAGCTTCTTTATTTAACTTCCATAATTATAATTCCTTATAGGCAGTCGACCAGCATACTGTGGGGCGTTACGTAGAAGTCAGGCGGCACACAGCACCCTAAGGTCAATTGCGAGTACCTGGGATAAGAGGGAGGTTTGTAGGGAATCAGGCGGCACGCAGCACCTCAAGGGTCATTTGCGAGTACCTGGGATAAGTGTGTTAGGAGGTGACCAGGCTATGAACACCGGTGCCTGATCATCTTGAGATCCGCGTATTTATACTCTAAAACGTGCTGAGGTTTGCATACACTTGACCTAGATTCGGTGTACAGTGGAACAGAACCTCAGCGCGTGGTTAAAAATTCTAGCTATACAGTGGTTTAGTTGACAATATTCTAAAGCAAGATCTCAGATTTATTTGCCAAAAGAGGAGTAAATTCGTAAATACCTCTTATCTGTTTAGTGGTCGAAATCTCGGTCGAAAGTGTCTCCACAGAACAAAATGTATAGAGAAACTTAAAATTAGGTTAGGTTTAATTACTGCAAAAGCCTGTGTAAGCTATCTGGCAAAGTATCACCCTGAAAACCGAAAAAAACCCAAAAAAACCGTTTTATTTTTTGGGGTTCGGTTTCTGCAACTAAAATTTTCTATCAAGTAAAATATGTGTTCGGCTTCGATTCCGGTCCACAAAAAGTATCTGTTCCGGTCCGGTTCTTACCAGTTAGCGGTTCCGGTCCGGTCCCGTCCCTGCTATAAATCTTAAAGCTAGAGTATTTAATACCTGTATCCTTCCTGTTATGACATACACGCAATGGAGGCAAGTGCACTAACCGTAAAGGTTGCTAACAAACTTTACGCGCAAAGAGCAACAGAACGAACTATGTTAGGAGTATCACTTCGAGACCACTTAAGAAACTAAGAAACACGACAACGTCTTACAGAAGTAGAAGACGTGATAAAACGTATCACCACTTTCAAATAGACCTGTGTGGGCCACACCGCGAGACTGAGAGAGAGCTTGTTTTCTTATTTTTTTAACCAATTTTTTAAAATTCTATAATAGTTTCATTAGATAAAAGTCTCCAATACATTTTTGGTCCATGGTTAGTTAGGTACTTCTCAGGGTTGGAAGGATTTAAATCGCGATTTAAATCACTTGATTTTTTTCAATTTAAATCATGATTAAAATCAAAATTTCTGATAAGTTATAATTAAGAGAAAATAAAAACTTTCAGTTTTAATTGATGGTTTATTATACCAAAAAAATAAAATCACTGTACCTAAATAATGTTTATTTTAGTTAAGTGTAGTGCTCGTACAAAAAAACTAACTTTGCAGCTTTTTCCGTTCCTAATCGATTTCTGAGTTTGGAATGGACTAAACCAAAAATGTTGAGAAAATTCTCTCGACTGATGCGGAAGAAGCAGCAGCACAAAGTAATTATCTAATTATGAAGAACTCTTTTTGAATAATGGGTATATTTTGTTGCGACTTCCACCAATCTATGGGTTTTACATTCTGAAGAATATCATCATGAAACATAATATAGTGAAAGGTTCTGATCTGGCAAGAAACTTGACTATGAATAGTAGTAAACCACTATTTGGATCTAATTCTTTAACAGCTTTTAGAGCAACATTTTTTTCACTCTTTGTTAGTTTTTGCTGAGTTTTGTTGAATCAAGAAGAGATATGCTTACAAATGATATGGGGTTATACACTGTTCATAACTCCTCTTAAATTTTTGCAGTTGATTTAAAGTTATGTCCGGTTTGTCAAAATGAGGGCGGACGCATCTTTATATAAACAGTGGAGGGTTTTCTTGTTCTGACAGGAATTTGCAGCTCTGAGCGTTTTTCGACAGGAACTATCTTCATTAAAATTTGAAGAACGGTGGGAATAAAATAAAAAAGGTGTTGAAAATAGCAACTTATTTATAGGAAAAAATCGATAAATATAAGAATAGAAAAAACAATCGAAAAAATCAAAAAAAATCTTAATTTTATATATATATTTTTTCTTAACTTGACTTGGAATTTGATATATTGCGGAATACAGTAGTTTTCTCTTGTTCATTTTCAAAGTAATCTATTGAATTGAAAACCATCTCATTAGCCTGCTACTGCACAGCAAAAATTTTAGCCCTATGTCATTTCATTTGAAAATCTTAGACTTTCTTGATATTTAATATGTCTGAAACATTGAAATTTGTAGAACGAAACATTTGTTTCTAGATTCCCACTAACTTTTATGTCTTCAAAACATAACAATTGTTTTGCTAACAGTGTGGCTTTTTCAGATGTTTCTAACCGATAAAAAATAAGTGGAAATCTAGAAACAAGTGTTTCATTCTACAAATTTAATATGGATCTCGATCAAGTATTCAACGCCCATCACTATGCCCGTCATTTTAAAATAAATTGTTAACTTCTTATTAAATTTTATGGCATATCAGCTGCTCATGTACCCCCATATTGATTTTTACGTTTGAAAATACTGTTGGGGCTTCTCTGTTTTTATTGATTGATTCAATTGATCATAACCCACCTAGTTAAATGAAGGCCGACTATATTATATCCATCCACTCAGCACTTTCCCCCCACCAAGCCGACTTGCTGGTTTCGCCACTAAATGGGAGACTCAACTCTCAACTCCGATTGAATCGGCGTTATACCTTCTAACACTTTTAACGCATATATTTAGATTATAATAATTTAACTTAGAAATATTTAAATATGTTTAATTGGTAGTAGTTCGTTCTATACGAATTTCCAGCTAAGGAGAAATATAAATGCCATGATGCCGTTAGAAATGCTTTCTCGGTATCAAATGCACTAAACTCTTGACAGTTGCTTTTACAAATTAATGATATTTCGAAGAAAATACAAAGCAGTTGCCGTGCAAGTTTAGAAAAATTCGTCTTGAATAAATATTTGATAATAAATTGTCTAGGAGAAAATGGATTTCTGGCAAAGATGGAGTTTTTAGTCTTATTTCTTTATTTTAAAGAATAGAATTTTAAAATAATTAATGGGTGTTTTCTTTAGCATTTTGTCATGCGTAAAACCACAACAGCTTTTTTTTTTATCGGATAAACTTTTATTTTTTACGAAAACTAGATTGCTTAGAAATTTAACGCGAACAAACGAAATAAAAAAAGATCGAGTGATCTTTAGCTAGAGAAATTCACTAATTTTGGCATGAATAGATACTAAAAAAAAATAATACTTCACTAAAAAAATGTTTGACAGCATCAACTTAATTTATAACAATATGTCAGGTTGCCGAGCAATGAAAAAGAAAAGCTACTCGATTTTGAGCTGGAGAGGTTTTTAGCATTTCATTTTTAGCTGGAGAGGGTTTTATCGCGATTAAAAAGGATGCACCTTTTTTATCGATGTCAAAGTGATAAAAATGCACATGTCAAATTGACGTTTTATTGTAGGAGTGAATTTATCATATATAATATCACAAGAGAAAAAATTTTGTCGACAAAATTTTCGAAAGGTATGAAAGTTTGTTGCTTGGCAATTTCGCGAATGACATTTGAAAATGTCATGAGCGAAATTGCCGAAAAGCAACAAACTTGAATAAAACCTTGAGAACAATTTTGCTTACACAATTTTTTCTCGGTGGTATTCGACGTGACTATTTCACGAGAAAAAAGACAAAGAACAATAAAATTAGAGAGCTTTTATTTAAAAATAAAACAAAAGAAATAACTTATTTATTGATATAAAAGTTACAGTTAAGCTTATAATCTCTTATCAATAAAAACTGCGAAAACTGTCGCCAAATGGAAGTTTTGGAGATACGCGTATTTCTAGGTATATTCTCCGACACTGCCCTTTTTAATTTCTGTAATGGCTTGTATTCCAAATCTGTTTTTTTCTTCAGAAACACTCATTTTTGAACTGAACTAATCTGACGTTTGTTAACAAGAAATAATACAATGACATTTTAAATAATTAACAGAACCATGGTAACAAAATTTCTTTCGATCAAATATCAAAATTTTGTCGCTGTAAAAATCACATGTGAATTTTGTCCAGGTAGGTGCAGGTAGTAATTTTGCCAGTAGAAAACAGGCCGTTGCTATGACATTTTGCCAGTGTAAAACATTCTAGTGAAATAGTCAGCTGATAACTATATTCGGTTGCAGTAGGTAACGACACTACGTGATCTAACGGTGCGCGATATTTTCTTAAAAACAGTCCAATCCATTGACGTCATAAAAAGTATTAAATTCAACCTTTTATTAAGCATTATACGGACATAATTTTTTTTTTCATCTAGTCATATCATATTTTTATTATTACCTAATTAATTCATTTTGAGTTTAATTTTAAAATAATAGAATGTTAATTCAATTAATGAACACAATAATTATATTGATTTTAAACAAAGCCGTTACGATAATTTCCTAATGATGTAATTTGAAATTAAGCTATCGTTACAGTGAGCAAATGACAATTGTCAGAGGGGCATATAGGTATTTATGAGGGTATTTAACATATTTTCGTAATATTGCTTTGATTCTATTAAACTGCTCATATTTTCAATGTCGTAGCTTTAAGGAGTTCATTTTTAAGGGTAGGTATGACTGCATGTCCTGTTCTGACGAGAACTAAAGCTGGATTTATAAACTCAAAAAGTTGGCGACGTTGAAGTTATGTTCAAGTTGGTGAGGTTCGATATTCGACAGTTCAGAATATAGTATTTATAAAGTCAGTAGCAAAGTTCGAAAAATTGAACTCTTATTTCCAACGCCAACTGAACCTCAGCATTGCCAACTTTTTAGTTTATAAATCCAGCTTAACTAGTTCGAAAGTGATCTCCAGTTAGAAACAACCTACCATTGGAAATAAAGATGCCTTCTTTTACTGGTAGTTTCTGCCATCCGAGTTTGTTTTTCGTAACTTAAATGTGTTATACAGCTTTATAATTCAGCACTCGTTGGGGCTCATCTTTTTTTGGATGGTATCAGCAGATGGTTAGAGGACAAATTCTCATATTTATTGAAGGTAAGGTTGCTCAAATTGAACCGCCTTGGGATTCTCAATTTGAACAATGATGTAAGTAATAATTAACATATTATTTAATGCATTTTTTAGAATAATTAAAACAGTTTATTCATTTTTAAATTGATGGTTTTAATTCAAATTTTGTTGTTGGTTAAACAGTATCTCAAATTGTACCAGGGTTCAATTTGGGCAAATGTTTCACTTTCTCTCAGCCTTTTTCAACGCTACAGCAAATAAAGAACTAATTGATCACTTTTAAACAAATGTGCATGGTGATTCACGATTTGTCTTTGTTTTGCCCTCAGCAGAAAGTATAAGCCACATAATTCGTAGCTTTACATCAAATGCCTCTGGCTCTGGCATAGATGATATCTCACTCACTATGATAAGGTTTTGAATCATATAGCTTATATCATTAATGTGTGTTTAGAGGCGGGTTACTTTCCAAACTTGGGGAGGACCGCAGTTATCTGTCCTATTCACAAGGTTAACTCCCGAGCTACTTTAAATGATCTACGATCGATAAGTCTCTTGCCGGTATTGAGTAAAGTGTTGGAGAAGGTTGTATATAAACAGTTAACGACCTTGGACTGTTGCCTGACAATCAATCTGGGTTTCGCCCGGGATAGGTTCGGCTACGGTCCTTTAACATATTAATGATTTCCTTGTAAAGGGTTTAGATAATCGGCTGGCCTCCGTTTTGGTGCTTCTGGATTTTTCGAGGGCGTTAGACTGCGTTGACCATGTGCTTTTGTGTGCTAAATTACATTATTTCGGTCTGACAAATCGGATGCTCTCCTTTTTCCGAAGTTATCTTGGGGACAGAAAGTAATTTGTTAGAACGCATTCTGGGGTGTCAGATATGGACAATGTTTCTTCTGGGGTGCCACAGGGCTCAATCCTGGGGCCTCTACTCTTTTCGTTATACACCTTTGATATTGCTAACGTAACCAAGTTCTCACACACATATTGTTATGCTGATGATACACGGATCCTGTATACTTTTGATCCCAAATATTATAATGAAATTGAGGCTGACGTTAACTCCGAATTACAGAGTATCTTGACATACAGCAGTACCTAACCACAATCTTAAATTATATGCTACGAAAACGCAGGTGATTCTGTATACACCCCCAACCTGTCGTGACTTTCTGTTGGGTTACCTTCATTTTCACGTGGAGGATCAACGCCTTGCCTTTACCGACACAGCCAGAAACTTGGGAGTGATGTTTGATTCACGATCGAGATATAACCATCATATCTCCAATGTGATTAAAAAATCCTATATGGCCTTGAAGGTTTTATATGCACACAGACATATTCTGAATTTTAAAGTCTGTAAAAAATTATGTGAGGCTTACATCATGTCAACGCTCTCGTATTACATAACGCTTTATTACCTGTGCCTTACATACGAAGATAAACAACGACTACAAATAATTCAGAGTGGCTGTTGCCGTTTCATCTTTGGCCTAAGGAAGTATGATCGCGTATTTGAGAAATTAAACAAATTGAAGTGGCTTATAATAATATATTTTTTCCACTACTAACCTATAACATCGCCATTATTGACCGATTATTAACGCTAGAAATCGTTTTTCTCTACCTTATAATTCATTATTGACCATGGTCAATAATAAGCCATTGAAATCCATTATTGACCGATCTTTGACCTTCCCCGAATTTTGTTTGAACGCAGGTAACTTGATTTTTTAATTCTACAACATCAATTCATTGTGGTTAGGCAACCAGATAATTATCAATACATATTAGATTACTTGATATTGTAAAATATCGATACAATCAACATTTTTTCTGCTTCCATCCTTAATTCGGGAGGTGTACACATAATATTATCACTAACATTTTCTTCGCTCATTTTAAAAAAAAAAAAACGCAAAACTCGTGAAATCTGATGACACAAATGAACACAAATTGACATTGACAAAGCCACCTGACAAAACAACAAAATATTTTGCCAATTCCAAAGCGCTGGTAACTTGATTAAAAAATATACTTATACCTACCTATAATTTTTTATAATTATTAATACTATAAAGATAAATATCATATAAAAGTTTGTAGTAGTGGAAAAAATAATATATTAACCACGGTTTAGACAGCTTATTATAGCCCTCGCGTCTTAAATCCCTCGTCGCTTCGCTCCTCGTGATTTAAACTCGCCGCTCGGGCAATAATGATGGCTGTCTAAACCTTGGTTAATAATATACTATTGCTTGTTAATGTTTATAGATTATAAAAAGTCAGCTCGCACCTACCTAAGATCTAAGCTAGTATTTAGTAATGAGAACCACATTGTTCCCCCTGCCTCAACATTCTAAAACGCTTCAGCGATGTTTTACATATAATGTTGTTCAATTAATGTATTTAAAAAATATATTAAAGCCACTTTGCTGTACAAACAATTGGAAGTAGCATAGTATGACGTGTATTTATTGCTGCTATTCCTTTTTACATTGTATAGCTGTGCTTGCAGATATTGATATGTTATTGTTATGTACTAACTATTTGGTCTGATTTGATTTATGTTTTTATTAAGCCTGGAAGTAAGTGCTAAATTATTGTAAAAGTGCGGTTGATGTGTCGAAAAAACTATAGATTATAATATATAGATAACCGCTATTGGTTTGTGTCATGCGTGTTGTTAATTGACAGTGACGGTGGTAAATCTATGGTAAAAAGGGTTAATGTTGCTTATTAGCTAGAATTCACCCTTAAGGAATTTGTAGAGAGGGTTTAATTTAATTTAATATGATTTAGTTTGGTCTGATTAGTCTAATTATTTAATTACTTATGTCACTGTTTTTTAGTTTACTCTTTTAGTTAATTCTCTCATTTGCCGCTCCTTTGGCCTACACCATTAAGTTATGTGCAACCCTTATAAGGACACTCTATTAATCAGTGTCGAAAAAAATAAAAACAAAAAACCAAATACCCTTGAAGGGATTTGGAGAAACTAAAAATGATTCAGGGAAGTGGTTCTGTGGAGAATGTGAAATGGAAGAATACAGCGACATGATTCAATGCAAATCATTGTCTCATTGAAAATGTGTTCCAGAGAAAGCAAGTTTTCTGTACATTAAGCGTTCAGTAGTTTTTCGAAAATAAAATATCTGATTGATTTTTGATAATGATACTATTGTATTTTGGAAGAAAAGTAAAACCGGTTTTAGTTTGAAAAGAAGATTTTTATTTTGTCTTTTAATTTTTCCCAAATTCAACCATTTGCAATTGAATTTTCTATACTTAATGAATTAAAAATATTCATATGCTTTATAGGTATTATTTATGATGACCATAATTCCTGCAAATGTTCAATGTACATTTCGGATACATGGCAATAACAATTGTAACATTTTTCGGCAGGCTACAGCGAATTTTGTAAAAATCTAGGCAATCTTACCCTATACATATTTAATGATGTGTCAAATGAATGTCATTGTTTGTGATTTTTTTCTGCTTACTTAATAGATAGAATATTTCTTGACTAGTTTTTTGATAAGTGCGTATAATATTTATATTTCTGTGGTGTTCAAATTTTGATGACATTCTCGATAATAATGAAATAAAATGTATTGGAGCATTAGCAGTTTAGGATTTCATATATACAATTTGAAATTTGAACATTATTGCTGAAGTATGGATTAAAATTTATAATAATAACGGTACATATTACTGCATAATAATAACATATTGTTGCATATTAATATACAATTTGTCCATTGTTGTAGATTTGTTATTAAAGTTAATTTGGGAATCAACCAGTGCCCAACAAGGTGACTACCGAGGGACTTAATTAGGGTCCCACCCTGACCGACAAAACAAATTTATATACATGCGTCTGTATTGTACAGGGTGTCCAGTTTTCGTGTGTTTTCATATATCAGCTTCCTTATTATAAAAGATAGAAAGATGGGGTTTGCGGCTTAGTGTTCAATTATTTTTTGAAACTTTCATTGCCGCAAATGAAATTTTCATAGCCCTCTCAGTTTCTGCCATATACAGGGCGGTTTTGAAAATTTGTCATTATTGACTTTCCCCTGTATCTCGATTATTTGATGACTCATTAATCAGGTAAAAATAGGTTATTATAGAGTTTTTTATATATAATTCAGTGGCGTAGTTAGTTTTTTTCTGGAAAGTTGTGTTTTTGAGTTATCTCTTTAAAAAAATGTCCCTGTACAGTAGGATGGGCCGAAAAATTTTTTTTTGGAATTTCTAAAAGCGGTAGTAAAAAAAAGTTGTCTTAGAATTACTAAATTACGCACACAAAAACTAGGATTTTTCTATTAACGTTTAGCCGCGCCCCGCGGGGGGTAAAAGAAGATGATTTCGTACATATATATTATAAGAGAGGGGTAGTCATAAAAATATTTATTATTATTCTCTCATTACGTATAAAAATTTTGGGCATTTAATATTAATGTTTAGCCGCGCCCTTCTACCTACAGATAGTGATGTTCATAGTATAAGTGATGAGGATTTTAAATGGTCTTACTCTTTAGAAAAACGCAAAAAGTCTGAAGTTTCCTCAAAAAATACAAATCAGATGAGAATTCTCTTGACACATACAGCTAAAGCTGCAGATTTGACAGGTATTTCGAGCTGGAGCGTGGCAAAAATTGCTACTGGAGTTCTAGAGGATGTAAACTTGGTGTCTGCTGCCGATCAAGCGAAGGTTGTGGATAAAAATTAAATACGGAGAGAGGTTGAAAGAAACAGGAAGCAGAGTATAAAATCAGATTGGTTTGACATGAGTACTATTGAGGGCTTATACTTTGATAGGCGCAAGGACAAGACTATGGAATATCAAGATGGGCGTCGAGTAATAGTTGCTGAAGAACACATCGCATTAATCGGAGAACCTGAAAGTAAATACTTGAGTCATGTATCTTTAGTACCACCTACTAAAGCAGTTGATATTTTAAATGGACTAACATCTTTCATAAAAGAAAATAACGTTAGTACAACTAAATTGGCAGTAATTGGATGCGATGGAACGAACCTTAACACCCGCTGGCGAGGAGGTGTAATTCGGTTACTTGAAATCCAACTAAAGAAACCCCTCCAATGGAGCGTATGTTTGCTTCATGAAAATGACGACATATGTTGCAACAACTAGATGGTGACACAACAGGACCATATTCATTGTCGTATAACTAGTCATTTAATGCTATTTTATCTAGTGCATAACCCCTGTAGTAGTTTTTAAGTTTAATTTAGTTTTCAATTTTTTAGGAATAATAATTTGTTAGTATTATTATTATTTTTTTTTTAAAGGCACAAATAATGAAAAAATTATTTGTCAGAAACAAAAAGTAATTTTGGCAAAAAGTTGTTTTCGATAAAAGTTTTGAAGTGTAAAATGTTAATTCACGGTATGAAGTGTATTTGCCTTCTGTATTGTGGGTCATTTGTGTTTAGTTTTACGAGAAAAGTCGTTAAATGACTTCAGGCGGACAAATGGGATTTGTATTTTTTGGTCTCTGGGATGTTTTTAAATTTGGTTTTCGTGAGCGGCTTTTATGACAGTCAAGTGAAGAATGGGTACAACGATTTCGCGTTTCTATTTATAAGCCATTCAACTCCCTTAACAAGCCCCGCCTTTTGGTCATTTAGCGATGTTTTGTTCATTGATTGGTCGCGTTTTTTGATATACCCCAAAACATTTTCGGCTGGTAAAATTAATGCGTAATTAGCCCTGAGTAAGTCAGGAGGCTCCTCCCTGTTTCATACATATTTTTGACAATTGTTGCTAAAATTTGTATCACTAAACAAATAAAAGTTGATATTTTACTTTAATATAATGTAACCCATCGAAATGCGATATTTTTTCAAAAAAAAAATTATTGATTATAGAAAATATCGAGTTGTAGTTTTTCGCTGGGTTGTCATTGGCTGAAACCGTTTATTGCGTTGTAATTAAATGGATAAGAATATAAAACGCGGCGTTTTTGGTTCATTCGGGACCTGAATTTTGCTTGCTAAAGTACTTCACGTCAGTTTAATTTTTGAAGTTAAACTTAAAATTTTTTTTTTTAAATTTTCCACTTGTCATCAAGTGTTGTGCCGTACCTTTCAATAGGGGGGCAATAAAGTTTTCGCGTCTATCGAGGAGGTGATTCCCGTCCTTTTTGATATAGTTATCTTTCCGGGATTTACAGTGATTTGATTGGAATACTATTCAAATGTTATTCCCTTGATTAGTTGGTGGATTCCTGTATGTCAATCAAGTGTTATTCCCTTGATTTGGATTATCAGTGATTTATTTTTTGGATACTTCTGTGGATTAGTATGCTCATACCCATGCGGACCTGGGTCGTGTTACGCGAGGTATTGGGGAATCGGAAGTAGGGGGGAAAATATTTTCGGGCGCGAAATTTAAATGTTTCAGCTCTGGTTTTCACGTCGTCGCTTCGCATACAGGCAAGTAAGGAATTCCAGAGTTGAATAGTTCGTTGGCTGTTACCGGACTAGTCCTGGCACTGCAGGCTAGTTTACGAGGTAACAACCCCTAGATTTCTTTATAAAAATAAGAGAGACGCAGTCCCCCAGACTTGGCCGTCTGCCAAAAAGAGCCATTGCGAATTTATTAAGTGGGGCGCAGCCCCCCAAGTGAAAATAAGCTTGATTATTATTTATTTGTTGTTAATTGTTTATAATAATAGTTTACTGAAACTAATTTCGATAAACCTTTTAGTTTTTATAATTGAAGTTTTAGTTTTAAATCATTTTCTTCTTGAGGTAAAGTTTATCGAGATTGGATGTTATATGTTATAAATGTTGGGTTAATATTAAGTTTGTCGATTGTCATTATTGTAATGTAAAAGGTTTTGAAAAAATATTGAAATAAACCAAAACACTTTATTCTCTTTTGCCCTCCGTGGAATTACATATTACAAATTAACATTAATTAAAAGTCCTCCCCTTGCCCCCCCCCATAAATTAGTTAAAAAAGAAAATAGAGAAAAAGTATTTAAGAATTGGTAATACGTTACCTTCTCTCTTACCATTAACCACCATGAGGTTATTGGTTGACCCCTTTTGATTAAATTTTTGATTTCTCTTCAAATATTTTTATCTTAATTTTGGTGGACCGGTGGCCTTTCCGCCATCGGGGTTAAAGGAGGTGGGACCACCCTTAACAAAGAAAAAATTAATTAATATTTTTATGATTGATTTTTCTTATAAATTTAGTTTTTGATTTTTTTTAAAACCAATAAAAAAATCTGGCATCCCTAAATTATCAAAATGACCGAAAAAACCATTGAATGCTCGGGTAGTATAGAGTCCCAAGTAAGCCCTGAGAATCCTGAAGCCCAGGATTTTTCAACAATGGTAGAATCAATCCAAACTTATTTAAATATAACCAAAAATGCCGACCAGGACGCTTTACTTGCTTCCCAAACCAATCCTCGGTGGGACCGAGAATCACTCCCAGGGATAGAAACGCACTCCAATAGGGACATATTGGGCAACGTTAGGCCAACTCGCCCAGCCGAGTTGGCCCCAATGCGAGAAGTAGGAGTCGACCCTCTCTGGAATCCGGCTTTACTTAGGAGAACGCTACTCGGTCAAAAAGACCTCGACTCTGACTCGGGCTCTGAAGGTAGCGTATCTTTCCACAGACCGCCGAAACAAAGACATCCACAGGGCCGTATCGGCGACATGGCATCCCTGGTGGGGAAACAAATTGATGAAATAGTTGCCCCACGTAACCAGTTTGTACAGACCGATGGATCTGGAGGACCCTATACGAAGTTTGCCAACTCCACTTCTTGTGAAACCAAAAAAATGACAGATGTACAGGACCTTGTGCAGGCGATTGGAAGCTTAGTACATATAATCGGTGATCAACGAAGTAATCCCCCCGCCCCCTCAAATAAATTACGAGAAACTTTCAGCGGGTTTCAACACGAAAGCCCCGATTTATTCTTGATAACACTGCAAAGATATTTTTTACAATGCAATATTTTAGATGAAAATGAAAAAATTAATATTGCAGTGGAGCAGCTTCAAAGGGGGGCCCGAAGTTGGATAGAGCCGCTAAAAGGACTAATTTTGAATTTTGAAGAATTCGCTAAGCGCTTAAGCAGACGTTTTAATAGCCCCGAGCTAGTAAGCGACCTAAAATCAAATTTATACGGACTTAAACAAAAGAATAACGAAAAAGTTGAAGAGTTCATACTAAAAAAGAGAGCATTATTTAGGAGGTTGGTGCCCTTTGGGACAGAACAAGAATGTGTTAATGTCATTGTGCCCTTATTAATACCAGCCCTCCGTTCTAGGATAAGATGCGTGGACATATTGGATACCGATCGCCTTACGTGTCTCACGATGGCGATCGAGCAGGACCAGACTGAAGAACGACAACAGACAATTAATACTAACCCCCTCAATCCAACTAATATAGTAAATAATAATGAACGACCAAGGACGAATAATGTCTCGAATAGGCCAAGACCTCCTGTAAGGTCACGCCCCTGCCGACATTGTCAGGGGGAACATTTTGATCATGAATGCCGCCAAAGAACTTATGAAGAAAAGAAGACTCCCCCTGCCCGTGACCAAATTTTGGAAAATCAAAATTCCAAAAAGGAACAGGCCAAAAATAATTCCCAAAAAAAACTAAGCGCTGATCGATCCGCCTTGGGGCAGGACGATCCAAGACCATTAAAGACCCCAATTAATGTAATTAAAGAATCAATTAATTCGATAGGCTCGCGGCCCTTAGTCCGAGTGCAAATGTTTGATAAAGATTATGAAGCCCTCATTGACACGGGTTCTGATTTAAATCTGATTTCAGAGGATCTAATCGAATCTGAAATATATATAGAAGATGATCGGGTTCTCATATTAGCAATAGAAGGTGCTAAAGCGAGAGTTCTAGGATTAATTGAAGTCAATTTAGTTTTAGGGAATTATAGTTATAAAGTAGTTTTCAATATTGTTGCAGGATTAACTGCTAAAATTATATTAGGTAGCGAGTTTTTAAGGACAGAACAAGCCCTAATGGACTTCAATAGAAGCTGTATATATATTGGACAGACTCTACGTCAAACCATATATTGGAAACAATTCCATTCGGTAGATATGCCATGCGAATTGCCGGAAATGGGACCGGACGTCCCGGGAAATATCAGGGATCTTATTCAGGAATTCAAAGACATTTTTCTAATCGGATTAGCACAGCCAACAACTTGTACCACCCAACATAGGATCGTCTTAAAGGATAATAAAGTCATCAATCAACGCTGTTATAATTTAAATCCAGACAAGAAAAAAATCTTGAATGATCAGATCCAAGAAATGTTATGCGCAGGCGTAATAGAACCTACACAGTCACCGTTCTCTTCGCCACCTTTGCTTGTTACGAGGCCAGGAAAAAACCCAAGATTCTGTATCGATTTTAGGCGCCTGAACGATATTAGTGTCGCAGAATCCTCGACCTTGCCACGTATACCGGACTCCGTGAAAGCTTTAGCCCAAGCCAAATATTTTACAGTTTTGGACCTTAAGAGCGGATACTGGCAAATTCCCATGGAAGACTCCAGTAAACAGTATACCGCTTTCACTACACCAGACGGGGCAAGTTATCATTTCAATGTGATGCCATTTGGGCTAAAAAACGCACCCAGTACCTTCCAGAAACTTATGTCGACAGAAGTATTGGTAGGCCTGATACAGGAGTTTGTACAGGTCTACCTTGATGACATTATAATATATTCAACCGACAAGGACACTCATGCTAGACATTTACGAATCGTTTTCGAGCGACTTCGGATACATAATTTGAAAGTAAGCGCCGAAAAATGCCAGATTTGCCAAACTAGCATAGACTATTTAGGATATAGGATTTGTGGCGATTACACTGAACCCCAAACCAAACATTTGGAACAAATCAAAGCATGTCCCGAACCAAGGACCAAGAAGCAACTGCAGTCTTTCCTGGGATTATGCAACTGGGTACGGGAGTACATTCCGAATATGGCCGAACTTACTGCCCCGATGACCGAAGCGTTAAAGGGTTCAAAATTTACATGGACTAGCCTGCAAACTGACGCATTTATGAAAACTAAAACTACTGTAGCCCAAGCAAAGCAATTGAGTCGCCCTAATTTTGAAAAAAAATTCATATTACAGACGGACGCCTCAGCTATAGGCATGTCCGCTGTACTGTATCAAGAACCTGAAGATGGCTCGGAAGTACGAAACATTATTTCATACGCTAGCGCAAAATTTCATTCTTCTCAACAGCGTTACCACATTAACGAACAGGAGTGTCTTGCGCTCGTCTGGGCTATTCAATACTTCCGAGCCTATCTGGAAGATCGGCCTTTTATGGTCCGTACGGACAGCAAGTCATTGACCTGGCTCCAAAAATTTAAGGACTCACGAGCCAAGCTGACCAGGTGGGCGCTCCTTCTTCAGGAATTTAAATTTGAAATTCAACATGTTCCCGGATCAAAAAATCATTTACCTGATTTATTAAGCCGCAATCCCGAGGAGACTCCCTATGAAGCGGAACCAGACAATGATCGATTGTTGCCCCCCTCTGTGGAGACGACTAAATCAACGGTAGCTCAATGTGCTGTAGTTATAGCCGACCTGGGTGATTTATACACTAAAATTGCCGAAAACCAGGAGCATGATAAGGCAATTCGGCGTTTAAAAGTCACTTTGGACCTGCTTGCAGGCCAACAACCAACGGATAACAAACAAAGACGTGTATTGGAAGAGTTCGTACTTATTGATAATTTATTATGGCGTAGACATCCACAGGGAGATAGACTTGTTGTGCCCCGACAATATACACAACAAGTTATTTATATGCACCACGATGACCCGGAACAAAGCCATCCTGGAACTGAGGAAACTGTCCGAAAAATCGCAAACAAGTATTTTTGGGGATGTATGCACAAAGAGATCACAGAATATGTATCTAAGTGTATAATTTGCTCAATTTGCAAAACCCAGCAAAAGCAAAAGCATGCTCCCCAAACGCCACGCACTCCTACCAATCCCTTCGAGATGATAAGTATCGACTTGTTAGGACCGTATCGCGAAGCCGCCGGAACGCACAATCAATATATTCTTTTTGCCGAAGATGTTTTCTCTAAATGGATAGAGGCACGAACTTATTCGGATGTAAGTGCCAAGAATGTATTAGAATTTCTAAAGACGGAAATAATTGCACGATACGGATATCCTAAGCATATAGTAAGCGATAACGCCAAGATATTTAAGGCGAACGTACTAACGAAATTTTGCGAAGTAAAAAAGATTAGACAACATAACTCCAGTGTATACCATCAACGGGCAAACCCCGTGGAGAGAAGAGTACAAGAATTAAAAAAGGTATTGCGAGTTCTTTTATTAAATAAACAAGAAAACCAGTGGGAGCGAGTTTTGCCTCAAGCCCTCCAAGTATTAAGAAGCAGGCGAAATAGAGCCACCGGGGAAACGCCGGCGTCGATTATATTGGGGTATGAACTCAAATGCCCAGGCGAATGGCAAACTAAATGGACCCAGTACCAAAAAACCCAGACGAAAGAACAAAGGGTATTAACAAGAAGACAAGTTTATGCAAAACAGTTGGATTTTCAACGGAAAGAATTTTCTGAAGCCGGATCTGCCATACTTAAGTTAAATGTTGGAGATATGGTAAATGCAAAGTTTCACCGTACAGGAGCTTTTCAACCTGCCTGGACCGGGCCTCATCAGGTCACAAAAGTCTTGGGGAATTCAGCTTATGAGGTTATAGTGAACGACAACCCCGTTAACTTCCATATCGACGATCTGCGAAAAGCGAAGAACGGAAATCAAGTTGACCTCGACGAATACCCCATATATGAAGAAAGCGATGACAGCGACGCGGAATTCGAATTTTCCGCTGAGGAGGTTCCCCCCCAAAATGTCGAAGACTCTGAGGAAGAACCTGAACAACCTCAAGAAAATAAACAAATGGACGAGACGACGCCTCAATTACATGCAATGCAAATTGATCAATGTTCGAGTTCCGAAATACTGGGGAACAAATTGCCCACCGAATTCTTGCACCAGCAACGACTCCTAAAAGATGTTGAACGAAACGTCAATGTTTTAAAAACCAAAGTTTCCAATATTCAACACTTTCAAGATTTATTAATCCTAGAGGAATTGCTCACCCAGGAAATTCAAAATGTAGAGAAGATCGAAACGTTGGGGCATGAATGTTTGAGAAAACAACGAAAAAACATTGTAGACAAAATTGAGGTTGTAATCGACGATATGTATCTACGCGATCATATCCCCATGAAGACAAATCTACGCGATTGTATTCAACCAGAAACCCAGAAGACAAATCTTACAGTTCCTGCAGCCCTAAAAAAAGAAAAGGACGATCTAATCTCAAAAGCAAGTACGAAGTACTTCTATAACTCCAGGCTAAACAAAGACTCAGTACTACCCGGAGCTTATTGTAATAGGTGGGGTGATTTCTTTAAGTTAAAGGAAGAATTTTGGGAGGGGGTTCTTAATTGTTTTTGAGGGTTCGTAGAAATAAACTTAAAATTAAGTACTTTAAGTTATTTTTCCGTCTTGTGGGGGGGGTGTCGTATAACTAGTCATTTAATGCTATTTTATCTAGTGCATAACCCCTGTAGTAGTTTTTAAGTTTAATTTAGTTTTCAATTTTTTAGGAATAATAATTTGTTAGTATTATTATTATTTTTTTTTTAAAGGCACAAATAATGAAAAAATTATTTGTCAGAAACAAAAAGTAATTTTGGCAAAAAGTTGTTTTCGATAAAAGTTTTGAAGTGTAAAATGTTAATTCACGGTATGAAGTGTATTTGCCTTCTGTATTGTGGGTCATTTGTGTTTAGTTTTACGAGAAAAGTCGTTAAATGACTTCAGGCGGACAAATGGGATTTGTATTTTTTGGTCTCTGGGATGTTTTTAAATTTGGTTTTCGTGAGCGGCTTTTATGACAGTCAAGTGAAGAATGGGTACAACGATTTCGCGTTTCTATTTATAAGCCATTCAACTCCCTTAACAAGCCCCGCCTTTTGGTCATTTAGCGATGTTTTGTTCATTGATTGGTCGCGTTTTTTGATATACCCCAAAACATTTTCGGCTGGTAAAATTAATGCGTAATTAGCCCTGAGTAAGTCAGGAGGCTCCTCCCTGTTTCATACATATTTTTGACAATTGTTGCTAAAATTTGTATCACTAAACAAATAAAAGTTGATATTTTACTTTAATATAATGTAACCCATCGAAAT
Organism: Polydrusus tereticollis; assembly: GCA_963920685.1. Lineage (NCBI taxonomy): Eukaryota > Metazoa > Arthropoda > Insecta > Coleoptera > Curculionidae > Polydrusus > Polydrusus tereticollis. The sequence goes on from OY987327.1 coordinate 83,256,644, forward strand.
GCGATATTTTTTCAAAAAAAAAATTATTGATTATAGAAAATATCGAGTTGTAGTTTTTCGCTGGGTTGTCATTGGCTGAAACCGTTTATTGCGTTGTAATTAAATGGATAAGAATATAAAACGCGGCGTTTTTGGTTCATTCGGGACCTGAATTTTGCTTGCTAAAGTACTTCACGTCAGTTTAATTTTTGAAGTTAAACTTAAAATTTTTTTTTTTAAATTTTCCACTTGTCATCAAGTGTTGTGCCGTACCTTTCAATAGGGGGGCAATAAAGTTTTCGCGTCTATCGAGGAGGTGATTCCCGTCCTTTTTGATATAGTTATCTTTCCGGGATTTACAGTGATTTGATTGGAATACTATTCAAATGTTATTCCCTTGATTAGTTGGTGGATTCCTGTATGTCAATCAAGTGTTATTCCCTTGATTTGGATTATCAGTGATTTATTTTTTGGATACTTCTGTGGATTAGTATGCTCATACCCATGCGGACCTGGGTCGTGTTACGCGAGGTATTGGGGAATCGGAAGTAGGGGGGAAAATATTTTCGGGCGCGAAATTTAAATGTTTCAGCTCTGGTTTTCACGTCGTCGCTTCGCATACAGGCAAGTAAGGAATTCCAGAGTTGAATAGTTCGTTGGCTGTTACCGGACTAGTCCTGGCACTGCAGGCTAGTTTACGAGGTAACAACCCCTAGATTTCTTTATAAAAATAAGAGAGACGCAGTCCCCCAGACTTGGCCGTCTGCCAAAAAGAGCCATTGCGAATTTATTAAGTGGGGCGCAGCCCCCCAAGTGAAAATAAGCTTGATTATTATTTATTTGTTGTTAATTGTTTATAATAATAGTTTACTGAAACTAATTTCGATAAACCTTTTAGTTTTTATAATTGAAGTTTTAGTTTTAAATCATTTTCTTCTTGAGGTAAAGTTTATCGAGATTGGATGTTATATGTTATAAATGTTGGGTTAATATTAAGTTTGTCGATTGTCATTATTGTAATGTAAAAGGTTTTGAAAAAATATTGAAATAAACCAAAACACTTTATTCTCTTTTGCCCTCCGTGGAATTACATATTACAAATTAACATTAATTAAAAGTCCTCCCCTTGCCCCCCCCCATAAATTAGTTAAAAAAGAAAATAGAGAAAAAGTATTTAAGAATTGGTAATACGTTACCTTCTCTCTTACCATTAACCACCATGAGGTTATTGGTTGACCCCTTTTGATTAAATTTTTGATTTCTCTTCAAATATTTTTATCTTAATTTTGGTGGACCGGTGGCCTTTCCGCCATCGGGGTTAAAGGAGGTGGGACCACCCTTAACAAAGAAAAAATTAATTAATATTTTTATGATTGATTTTTCTTATAAATTTAGTTTTTGATTTTTTTTAAAACCAATAAAAAAATCTGGCATCCCTAAATTATCAAAATGACCGAAAAAACCATTGAATGCTCGGGTAGTATAGAGTCCCAAGTAAGCCCTGAGAATCCTGAAGCCCAGGATTTTTCAACAATGGTAGAATCAATCCAAACTTATTTAAATATAACCAAAAATGCCGACCAGGACGCTTTACTTGCTTCCCAAACCAATCCTCGGTGGGACCGAGAATCACTCCCAGGGATAGAAACGCACTCCAATAGGGACATATTGGGCAACGTTAGGCCAACTCGCCCAGCCGAGTTGGCCCCAATGCGAGAAGTAGGAGTCGACCCTCTCTGGAATCCGGCTTTACTTAGGAGAACGCTACTCGGTCAAAAAGACCTCGACTCTGACTCGGGCTCTGAAGGTAGCGTATCTTTCCACAGACCGCCGAAACAAAGACATCCACAGGGCCGTATCGGCGACATCATTTTCAGGGTGGATAGGTTTACGACTTACAGATTGTGAAAAACTATCCGTTATACAGTTTAAATCCTTGGATGTTGATTTGCCTGAAATAGACAAAAAAGATCTTAGAACAGACCAACAATATTTATATTTAATTTCGCAAACAATACATTTTGGTTCTTGTTCAGAAAATCTTGCCTCCCGAAATCCTGGGAAAATAAGTCACGCAATATGAATACTACGACTGTATATTTCCACTGAGGAACCAACGGAATCCTTTCTTCTGATAGTTAAATTCATCTTAAAAGTTTATGTACCTATGTGGTTTAAGATTAAATCAAAGCCGTACATTCAATATGGAGCACGACATTTATGGGACACAATACGGGCCTCTAAGACATTTTCCTGACAATATTCAGGCAAATATTAATAAGGTTATAACAGGTAACGCGTACTTCGCCCATGCAGAAAATGTATTGATAGCCATGTTGGCAGATGAACGGCCACATATCAGAGAACTTGCCGTAAAAAGAATTTTAAAGGCAAAATTAAATAAAGCAAAAATTGGCATTAAAATTTTTAGAATACCGCGGTGCGGCCACCTCTCCGTGGGGAGTTCTGGGCTGGTTAATTATTCAAATATAAATCCTACTAAAAAAAACTGTCATAAAAAATTGAATATTCAACTAGGCGAAGAGCTGCACATTGCACAGCTAATATAAAATAGGTATATGTTACTTATTTATACCAAATAAATAATTTCAAAGTAATAGGGGCGCGGTTAAACTGTAATGTTTGGGGCTAATTTTTTTTTGCCAAAAAAACTATTTAAAAAACGTTTTCTTTTACCCCCAATGAAAAAAGTAAATTTCAAAAAAGAGCCCCTTTCAACCCCCAGGGGCGCGGCTAGATATTCGTTAATATCATCCAATTTTCTTCTCTGCTTTTTATTTCATCTAAAACTTTTTTTCACTACCGCAATTTAGATTTCCAAAGAAAATTTTTTTCCTTGATTTTCGGCCCACCCTACTGTACAGGGTGTCAAGTTTTCGTGTATTTTCATATAACAACTTGTGATTTTTTTTAAAACTTTAACACCCTGTATATCAAAAAAGGGGTAACATCGGACACATATTCATATGAACTTTTTCTCTTAGAATATCATAAGAAATCACCCCCTTAAGTTACGTACCGTACTGCTGAAACACCCTGTATGTAGGATTTTTAGTTTTTTTTCCAAGAGATCGTTAATGTGTAGCAAGGAAAGGGTGGGCGACAATATAGAACCTTGAGCAACTCCGGCATTGATGTCAAATGTGTCTGAAGGAAAACGGACCATCGTCACTCCCAGAGAACGGCGACATCCATGAACATAATTGAACCGGCATTCCGTATGCTCTCACTTTAGTTGGGGGCCATGCTCGGCCAAAGGCTTTACTTTAACAGCCACGCCAAATTAAATTTCTTTACAAAATTGGTATATTGCTTTGTAGTAGGATGTGGACATAAATACAAATAATTTCAAAGTTTTAAATATATTAGCAAAATATAAAAGTTAAAAAACAATTATATGACATTATTTTTGTTACCTTCTCCCTAAATAAATGAATAAATCGTAGAAATGGAAAATAAATTAAACAAGCAACACTAAAAACAACAAAATCCACAAAAGCACAAGAACTGCTCAAAGTATTACCGGTTACTCGTAAACAGCTCTCACACATTTTCGTATTTCTACGTAGTACATTTGGAATTATTACAAATCGTGTTTGCAACTCTGTGAAAGCCTGATGGGTGCATTATGCAATTCCTCAGCGGTGTTTATACCTAGCGTGGTAAATTTTATCTTGCAAATAACCCTACAAAAAAAGTTTTATAGTCAGGCGACCTAGGGGGCTATCTCACAGGACCATATGTCCCAATACTCCCAATCCAATGTTCTGGATTGGTATTATCTAAATGCGTTTTAACAATAAAGATATTTTAAGCTACCTAAATTTTGAGCGCTTAACGTTTGCAGTTAGCCGTTGACGTAGGGACGGAGATCTAACCTATAGGAATAAAATTAACAGTCCTTCACAAAGATGCAACCGGGGATGACATTGAAAATGCCGAAGCAGAGTGCAACGCTTGTGACTATTGTGAGATTTGAGATCTGCGAAAACTCATAGATTTGAATGTAATATTTAGGTAGATGATATAAGTTTAATTGATTCATAATATAAAAAATAGTAAAATAAAGGTTATAAACTCTAAAGCTGGATTTATAAACTCGAAAAGTTGGTGAGGTTGAAGTTATGATCAAGTTTGTGAGATTAGATATTCTGAACTCCGAGCATAAAAATTGGTTATCTCGAACTACCCGGGAAGTTTTCGAACCTTACATGAGCTTCACATCAACAACATGAACGAGTGTATAAATGGAACTGAGTTTTCCCTTTAGTTTAAATTGAACTCCTATTTCCAACACCAACTGAACCTCAACCTCGCCAACTTTTCGAGTTTATAAATCCAGCTTAACGAGCCTCTAAGGTATGGTTTCTCTGGAGCAGTCAGCTGCCGCGGCTGGCGTTCGCGATTAGTAGCTCGGTACTGGTTTAATGCGATTTGTATGTACACGGTTTCACTGCCGCAGCTCAGCGACACAGCATTCGCCGTCAATTGCAGCAAAAAAGCAGTACAAAACAATTCTGTTTATTTTTCAGCATTACATTACAAAGCTTATAATTAGGGTAGACTGGGGCAAGTGCGAAGCCCTTTTTAATAGTTGAAGTTTATTTCCTTCCTACTTTAAATATACAATATTTATAAAAGTGTCTTTGTAAGAAAGTAATAGTTTAATATGTTTACTTTTCATACTGCATAGGGCACTCATGAATTATTTTTGAGATCTTGAGATTTGAATGATTATTTTACACTTACCTCAAAAAGGGAAAGTGTAAAATCGGAATACAATTTCCATGCATGTTCGCAGAAGTGGTAATGGGAAAGTGCAAATGAAGTTTATATCTCCTATGCCAATTTTTCTTTTTACAGGCTTAAAAAAAAATAAAAATCTGGGAAGTTATGAACTTTTTATTGTTGGAAAATAGTTAGCCAAACAAATCATAAAAACGAAAAATTAAAAGGTGCCTTTGAAAAATAATAAGTAATCCAAAATAACCCTCAAAAAATTCCTAATAACAAGAATAATATATTTATAAACGTATTTATCCGTTCAAAACCCAATGTTTGCCTTTAATCTCTAAAACAGTAGGAATTATTCCCAAGGAGAAACTAAAACAGAAAAGAAACTTAAAGTTTAAAAATTCGAATAATTTTATGGAACTTTGTTAAATATTGTATCCCGCAAATTTCACATTAAAATGAAAACCTCCTCGGCGTGTTACTACCGGTTCAGGTAAACGAGTCACTATATCGTCTAGCTGTACTACATCGACATCATCGGTGAGTGGCCATAAAAAATTGTCTTTTAATTTTCTAGTAAACTTGATTTCAAAGCCGTTGTCAACAGTGTTTACCTGGCCAATAAAATGTTTGTTTGCTTTTGGTAATGTGTATTTAAACAGTACCCAGTCTCCAATGGAAATATTGTCTTTGTTTATTTCAGGAATCTGATCTTCGCAATCCGATTCTACAGTGAGACTTTGATCCGATTCCATAAAAGGTACACTTTCATTATCTGATTCACTAGAGCTGGATTCAAATTGATACGGACTTGGCCGACTTTGTTTACTCTTTCGGTCAATTTTTATAGCTGGTTTAGATATAGTAGATGAACTTGTAGAGAGTTTTGACTGACTACTTGCGATAGTACCTGCAATGGTTTGGCCACCTTGAATTAAGCGCTTTCGTTTCCTTGGATTAGAAGAAGGACTCTGTCGGAACGAATCAAGTGGTAGATCATTAAAACTTGCCTTCTTTTCTTGCCAATTTTCGGTTGTAGCTGGTACTACAGCTTCAGTTATAGTATCCTGATGATTATTTAGTATATTTTCTTCATTTTGATCAGAGCTGACAATTGCTTTGAGATTGGTGGCACTAGATGCTGATGAAGGAGCTGTAAGTAATTCTGCATTAGATGCTAGTTTCCTTTTAAATGAAGCGCCAGATGTAGAAGGCTTTACTGTTTTTAACATTGACTGTTCGAAAGTAGCGGTTTTTTCTGTTACATTCGGTGCTACAGCATCGTGTTCATTCCTTTCAATATCAATGCGTTCTGGCCTCGGTTGTAAATCTGTTACAGATCTTTGATTTTTTAAGTGTTCCTCCCATCTTTTTAGGGCATCGATGTGATTTTTCTTTAGGAATAACATGTCTATTAAATGGAACCATACCACCCTTTCTGAATCCTGTTTTTATGATTCCGGAATCTACTTCAGCCCAGGTTTTCACTAGTAATGTGGCGAATTCCCTTTTTGGTAGTCATTGTCCCTGATGACGTCTTCGCCATGTTATTATTTCCCTCTCCTATATTGCCTTAAAGGATCTAAACACACTCAAATCGAGAAGTTGAAGTAAATGACTTGTATGTGCTGGCAGCTTAAGTATATAAATATTTTCTTCTCTTGCGGCTTGAATTAATAAGCAATCCACATGCGAGACATGCCCATCATATATAACAATAGTGCCTGATCACGAACCAAAGGAATAAAAGTCTTTAGAAAGTAATTTCTAAATATTTCATCCATCCATTGGCGCTGGCTGCATATACGGTGTCTTTAAAGAGGTCTTCATTTCTTTCTAAAATCCAGAAACTCCATACATTATTGCCTTTAAATATTATCAATGGTGGCAATCTTCTACCACTAGCACTTGCTCCTGCCAGGACGGTTATATTTTCTCTGCCCGATCCAGCAATAATTCTTGAAGAGGGTTTGCCTTTCGCGCCAACAATTTTAAGACGAGAAGGATCTGTACACAGTGAAGTTTCATCTAAATTGTAAATACATTCAGGACGATCCTGAAGACCCAACTCCAATATAGCGTTTTCCAATAAAACAGAATATTGGTTTATTATGAATGGGTCCGTAGATTTCTTCCTGCAGTACCCTAAGCTTTGTGGCTTTTTCATACTCAAAGAGTGACGTTGTTTAAACTTTATTAGCCAATCTATGCCTGGCATATTATTCTTAAAAGGATTGGGAATATTATTTAAATTTACAAAGTCCCGGACGAAATTGGGCAAGTGTAAACTAACCTTTACACTTTCCCCATTACAATTTTCACACATGCCCCACATTATGTTTTTTTTGGGGGAAGTGCAAACCTGTTCGTGAGTAAAAACCGCTTTCAGATTTGGTCGGTATATAGGATTTTAAAGCTACAACAATTGACTAAACACAAGAAAATGCAATAAAACTAAAAGTATATTATAAGTTTTTACCTTTGACCAATTTTTTATGTAGATATCACACACTATTCAACGGACCGATTCGGAGGTTATGTTACAAATGACTACTCAGAAAGAAAAAAACACCTGGTAACTCGCCGGGAGTAGATAATTCAACAGCGCTAATGTATAGTTAGTTGCCTCGAACCACACAGACAAGTAAACTTTCAATATTGCCTGATTGGCGCTCTGATTTACTTACCCCATTTTTACACTTGCCCCAGTCTACCCTATACCATATTTAAATCCAAGATTATGCATACGAAGGAAACATTGATCAGTACTTAATGACAACCGTAACTCTATTTCGATTGGTCAAGCGGCAATAAAACTAAAAGGCCCTGGGCAACAGGGTTGAATTTAGTTTACCGGTGATTTTCGCATTATTGCATTGTATCGTTTGGTGTTAATGTTTGTTATCAATATTTTGATATAAATATTTGTGTTTTTGACCGTTGTATTTGTATGTATACAGGGCGTTTTAGAAGTACTAACCTGAACATGTGTCCGGAGTTGCCCCGTTTTTGATGTACAGGGTGTTAAAGTTTTTTTAAAAAAATCGTTTTTTTTATTATATTTGTAAATATCCTTTTCCCGATTTTATTGCAATTTGGTACCGTCATTCATAATGATAAGAGGCTTAATTTGCCCTAACTAGATTAAATTTATTAAGGCCAGTGGCGTCCCGGGAAACACTTAATGGATATTATTGACAAAAAAAATGCACGCCACTGACTTTTTTCTAATTTTAATATTTTTTCCGGATATACCAACTAATGATACAATTTTAAAATGTTTTGATACTTTGACGTCTTAATCAAATTGATTTGTTTACTTGGTATGCTGCAGCTTTGATTTAAATATGGTACCTATAGTATGAATTCATATCGGCGTTCATTATAAATCATACATAAGCGCTTTCACTACGAAATATGAATATGATCTGAAGCGCGCTCCAGCCGCGCCAGCCAAACCACCCTGTGGTGACGGCCGATGGCCGATTGCTACGCTCGGTGTATTTCGGTGTGACGTCAGGGACAAATGCAATACAAGAATTTCGAATTCAGTACCCCTACTAACGTGCCCGTGCGATAATATAAACATTTTCAATGTTAAAATCGATATCCTGAATCGTTTCCACGATCTTATACTAAGCACAATCGTTAAAAGTTTACGTCGCACCGAAAGTTTTTAAGCCACGTATATAACACGGGGTTTGCAGTTAGTTTTTTGCTGTCGTTCCAACTGCGCTGTTTGACCATGAAGCAGTGAGTGTTTGTCTTCCGGTGGTTCTTGAACTTTGGTGGGTGTCCCGGGGGTTAGGTTCGGCAGAGTTTTTGGTGCGACCAATTTTCGTATATTTGGAATGAAGGCGGATCGGGTTAACTAGGCGAATGTATTAAGCTCCGACGACTGCTGTTATATTTTTTATACTACCTTATTCAATTTATTTAATACAAATTTTCCAATAGTGAAGCTAAAAACCAATAGTTAGAAGGCATGGATAACGCAGGGTATTAAGATTTCGGTGAGAAGTTTGAGATCTTTGCCTACAATTAGAAAATACACTGACAATGCAGGCTTCTTACTATAAAATTTTATTAAAGAAAACTTCAAAATTCGAATAACAAAACAAGAGAAGCTGTGAAATTGTGAATAATCTGCGAGGAGTTGAGAAGTTACAGAAGGACATAAGACAGATAGACCCCAACCTTTTTAATGAGTATTATTGTAACATAGCTTACAGTATGACTTTGAATCTAGCATTGCAAATAAGAGTGCGTCAGACATTGATGGCATGTTGGCCCGAATCTTCGGAAATTTACCGGATACTGCCCTTGGTGCTTTGGTGGAAGCAATAAACAATCTTTTGAGATGGGTGTTTCCCTTCCTTTCTTAAAACGCCTATTTTACTACCCCCCACCTCGTCCAAAATAACCGAGAAAGCTTTTGAAAGTTAGAATTGTTGAGTTTTTGACAAGAAGCAGAATTATGGTCGAGTCGCAGTTCGGGTTTCAGGCATCTAGATCGACCAGCGAAGCCGTATTTTTCTTCCTGGAGAACCTTTATATCGACTTAAATGAGGGAGATGCGGCGGCAGCAGTGTTCTGTGATATATCTAAAGCATTTGACTGCGTTAGCCACAGAATTCTGCTTGCTAAACTGGAATTGATAATTTATATCCGCGGTACTTTTACCATGTTTGCCCATGATACTACCATCTTGTGGCGAGGTCGGGATTCTGATGAATTAAAGCTTGTTTTACAGGGTGATCTGTTCCTTGTTAATAGGTGGTGTGAATCCAATCTTTAGTCCTTTAATGCCAACAAGACTAGCATTCTTACATTTAAATTTTCCTTTTCAGAATTAGTTTTAGAGAATAATTTTGCAAGGAACGCGAATGTTGCAAGGTTTTTGGGAATTTTAATTGGTGACAAATTTAAATTTAGGGACCACATTCTTGCATTGAATGGGAGATTGGCGTCGGATTGTTTTGAGGTGAGAGTCGTCGCAAACGAACTGGGAAAACGTGGAGCGAACTGTTTATTTTCTTTGTTTAAAAGCTACCTGCGGTATGGAATCGCCTTTTGGGGCTTTTGCAGTCAAGAGTCATTAGTATTGTTTTATCAATAAGTATTTGAATCTTCTGATAACAGAGTTTATTTGAATTTAGATGGGACAAGCGCAATTAAACAATCCCTAGCCAGTATATTAAGGGATGTTAAATGTACTGTATACCTTTCGGTTGTGGATTGTGGTAAGGAATGATGGGATCGAAGCGGGGTCACTAGATATAGCTCAACACATTTATCTGTAGCTGCTGAAAGAATGCGGACAATAAGCGTTCACCGCTTTACGATATTGCCACATACCGTTACTTCATTAAAATTTAATATCTATTAGCAAGGAGATCCTGGAATTATATGTATTCATTGAAAATAAATAAAAAATATGTAGGTGTATTTTAATACAATTTCAACATTATTCAAAATTTCTTCTTACCCTATTAATTTTGATGCTGAAATGGTATGGAAATATGGCTCTATTAGGTGCCTATTGTTAATTTAATTAGTTGACACGGGTCGCAAAAACAAGCGGCCGATATTTGTATGTGTCAGTAAGGTAGTAATACAACGAGCGATATAGTTGGAGTCAAGCAAATATTTGACGCGTGACACTTCCATCTTGTCATATTTGTCCAATACTAGTTATTTCGATTTCACCAACTTTATAACAGCTGATACTTAGTCAGGGCCGGACTGACGAATATTGTTATTTATAAACCTTTGCAGAAAATGATTGCTGGGAAACACTACACAAATAAAGACCATAGAACACTATAAAAAGGCAATAAAATGATTTAAATACTCAAAATCCAAAACCAAATACAGAATGTCAACAAGACAACGACATAACTCGTTTTGGAATAAATAAAATGCGGATCTGCAGCCCATATGATTTGACCAAATCGACGAGAATTACGTGTATCTCTTTTTAGTCATATAAAAGGATAAAGATACAAATACTTCGAGTGGGTGGTAATTATTATAATATAAATTAGCCATTAGTAAGTTTTATATTATGAGTTGCCTGCCGTATTTGACACCCATGACAATATGGAAGTGTCACGCGTCAAATATTTGCTTGACCCCAACTATAGTTGCAATCGTGCGCTCTGTCAGGAGGTGACCGTTTTCAACGTTTGCTTTGATTAACTATTGCATTTTTTTTGTATCATTTAAAAAAATTATTTTATTTTTAATTTAAATGTTTTAATTATAAACTTTGAAATACATAGGTACTTTTTTTGTACCGGGTGTTCCACCTAAGGAGGTAATCGGCTATATCTCAGAAAGTAATAATACTAGGACTTTGGGAAAAAATATATATCGATAAAAGCGGCCAAAAGAAATTGCTGGAAATTATTTTTAAGTTCGAAAAATGACCGCTAGGGGGCGTAAGAGAACTTTCAAAATAGAAATGCTGATTTTCTCTTGATTTTTCTTAATAAAAATATATTAAAAATATAAGCATTGTATTCTTCATAAAATTATGCAACTTTATGTTAGGAATCGTTTTTTTCTATTTTCGATAATAAAGTGGTGGGAGAAGGTCAAGCTTTTTTTCTTTCAAGCGCTGATATCTCTGCTTTGGATAAACCGATTTTACTTAACTTGGTCTTGATAAAAAGCCCTTCTTTTTCTTTACACGTAGATCTATTAACTATACCATATTGATTCTGATGGTGGCCACTAGATGGCGTTTTTCCGTAATTCCTCAATGAATAAGGATTTTCTCAAAAAAATCAAATGTTATGATATGACTTTTTCATCATATTTTATTTTAGGCTTATAAAGGCTATTAAATAGTGGAATAAAAAATCCAGGTCCGTATTTAAAATAAAAAAGTTGATGATGGTCGCTTGAATCCGAAACTTCGGATTAAAAAACTAACCCCATCAGCTTGCAGAGGAGGAAAAGTTACTATAAGGAACTGAAAACCGCAACGTGATATATTTTGTCAAACTAGAGAAATTAGGGATAATAATAATTAATATGGAAAAATAGGCCATTTTTTAAAACAATAATTAATCAATTAAATCTCTGGTTTAATGACGTCCAAGATGCTCGAACTGTCTCCCATCATTTTTTTTTATTTTTAATAATAAAGTGGTTTCTTAATAAAAATATGTTAAAAATATAAGCATTGTATTTTTCTTAAAATTATGCAAATTTTTGATAGGAATCGTTTTTTTCTATTTTCAATAATAAAGTGGTGGGAGAAGGTCAAACTTTTTTTCTTTCAAACGCTGATATCTCTGCTTTGGATAAACCAAAACAAGAATTCATTAAGCGTGTAGAGTTGCCTTTTATCAAGCAAACTTTGGAAACAAGCAAAACACCAAGATCCAATGAGCGTGTAAATTTACCTATATCAAGTAAGCTTTGGAAACGAAACAAATTTCCTAATGTCAAAAGACATTATTTTTTATGCTAAAATAATTAATAACCACATTCGCAGTTAAATTATTGATTAGGTTATTGTTATTTTGTGTTAGTAAATTGTTATAGTGCTAGTTAGTTAGTTTGTTAGTTAGTTATAGTGTTAGTTGTTGTTTAGTTAGTCATTAGATTATATTTTTTGAAAATGCCTTTGTCGCTTCAAGAAGCGGTTGATATTATCGCCGTTTATTTTGAGTGCTTTCAAAATGCAACTGTTGCTGCAAGAATATACGCTCTTAGATATCCTGAAAGGCGCCAGTACGGAAGCAGAATATTCACTTGCCTAGCCAATCGCTTCCGTACTACAGGAAGTGTTCATCGGTTACGCCGCAGAAGGAGTCGTACCGCCAGAACTGAGGAAAATATTATCAACGTTTTAGCGTATGTAGAGTTCAATCCTCAGCTAAGCGTTCGGCTAATTTCAGTAGATTTAGATATTGCTCAGACAACAGTATTTCGAATATTGAAAGACCACAGGTAATCATTAGATTGTTGTTATTAGTAGCAATAAAGTGGCTTTTATTTTCACTCTCAAAAACGAAGCAAGATACGAAAACAATTCATTGAGCAAAAAAGTTGTACTATCAGTTGATAAATCCGAAAAAAAGTAACAAAATTAGAAAATTAGTCAGTGGCGTACATTTTTTTGTCAATAATATTCGTTAAGATGCTCCCCGGGACGCTATTGGACTTAATAAATCTAATCTAGTTAAGGCTAATTAAGCCCCTTATTATTATGAATAACGGTACCGATTTTCAATAAAATCGGAAAAAGGATATTTAAAAAAATATTAGAAACGGATTTTATTTAAAAAAACTTTAACGCCCTGTATATCAAAAACGGGGCAACTCCGGACACATGATGAAATGAAATTTTTCTCTTAGAATATCATGGGAAATCACCCCTTTAAGTTGCTTACCGTATACTTCTGAAACGCCCTACTCTACTATTTTTTTATTTTGCATTTTGTTTTCAATGACAATCCATGTTTAAAAAGAAAATAATATGCCATTCAAATTTTATAAATTTTTATTCCTACAATTTATGTTGGTAATACTATCTAAATGTTTGGTCTTCCCTTGTCAAAACAACAATTTTATTTTCCGTATTCATGCAGCCAAATATACATGGCTAAAAAATGAGATTTTATTGGTCACAATTTGCCATGCTTATAGTCAACAGAATAAAACATTTGATACATAGTAACGAGTGATTATTAATTATTTTGCTCAAGGGCGGCTGTGACCCAGTATACATAGTGTAGCAGTAGCGCGTAGATTAAATCATAGGGCGAATTTGCAAGAAAGCAGCGTTGTCACGTTGAAAACCTAAAATAATATTTTTTGACGGTATGTAATATAAAATCCTGAGCTATCTTACTTTGAAAGCCTACTTTATATGGCCGCCTCCTACTTCTAGACACCTTCTGATGTTTCTTCTTACCCTCAGAGACACATTAACCAATACGTTTGGAGAATTATTAATTTCGGCAATTTTTTCTAAAATCCTTCGTTTAAGATCATTTATATCCTCAATTGGTGCTCGATAAATGGAGTTTTTTATAAAAGGCCACAAGAAGAAATCGCAGGGTGTTAAATCGCAGGAACGAGGTGGCCATATTTGTTGCGTATTTCGGCTTATAACTCTGTTTTCAAAAAATTCACTTAAAAAATTTAAATTTTCTTTGGTTACATGAGGTGTAGCGCCATCTTGTTGGAAGTAACCTTCCCGCAATTCATCATCGTGAAGCTCATTAATAAATGTTGTCAGAATTTCGATCCGATATCTCTCAGCTGTAATTGTGCCATCAAAGTAAATTGGGCCTACTATTCTTCTAGAACTAATTGCTGCCCACACACCAACTTTTTGAGGATGAAGAGGTCTTTCTACAAAAACATGCTGATTTTGCGTATTCCACATTCGCATATTTTGTGAATTAACATAGCCTGATAAATGAAAATAAGCCTCATCGGTAAAAAATGTTTTTTCAAAAGCACCACTATTTTCTTCTTGAAAATTGTTTAAAAACCATTCACAAAAATTAAGTCTTTGGGGAACGTCATTGGGAAGGAGTTCATGAATAGCCGTAACACGATAAGGGTATAGATGCAGATCCTTTTTCAAAAGTGTTTGACATGTACTGTAGCATAAATCCGTTTGCTGAATTTGTTGAGATAAATGCCTAATAGAAGTTGAAGGATTATTTTCCATAATTTGTCGCGCTTCTTCAATAACCTCATTCGATCGTTTCGTTGGTCTTCCAGCCCCTTTTTTATGTTGAACAGAACCAGTCTGGCGAAATTTATCAATTAGGTATTGTGACCCAGTACGAAAATTATGAAAGGTCACCGTAACATCAGGAAACTCGGTTCGAAATTCATCAAAGCAGTCATGCATAGAGTAATTCCACACACCGCCTATTTTGTTTCCATTTCTAAAAAAACTTTCAACAATAAAAAATTTTTGTGCTTCACTAAACATTTTTACTGTAGAACTTTCAATCCGGCAACAAAGCTTCACCAAAACTTGATACGCTGAAAAATAAAAAAAAATAAAAAATTAAATTATATCCTGCAAATAGCACTTTATAATAGTCAAAAGACGACTCCCCGGAGAAATATTAGTTAAAGCAATAGTAACCTACCTTCAAATAACTGCAAAAATTACAAAATTTCTCCAATTTTTAAACTTTACAAATACACAAATTCAAATAAGACGTAAATGTCATAAAACAATCATGTCATCTTGTCTACGCAGTACGGCCATGATGCTTTTAAAATGCATGGCCTCCCTTGAGCAAAATAATTAAAAATCACTCATCATTACCAACTTTAAAAAATAAAAAAAAAAAAAACGGTTTCATAAAGTATTACGATACTGAAGCCGGTTTAAAAACAGCCCTGTTTTGAAACCAAAATAGAAAAATTAGTTTTGAATACTGATACAAAACACAGTAAACTGCAAAAATTTGATTTCATTGTTCGTCGAGAGCCTCCAAATTATTACAATGTGCGTATGTTATTACATTGATTGTAATCCATTATTATTTGACATTGGCAATTAATTTAATAAAAGTTTATAATACAGTTTGACAAAACAAACACTGATTTGATTGAAGCTTATTTCAAGCCCCGTCAGAAATCAATTTAGATAATTTGGTTCGAAATCAATGCAAAAATCGTGTCGATCATCCATTGTTTCGATTGAAATTTGAAATTGTATTTTTGTTTCAAGTTTGTTTTATGTGAATTGTATTTTATAACTAGTTATTAATTTGTGCATATTATAGGAATTAGTAGAGTAGATAACGTAGATTTTAGGTTAGAAAAAATGTTATATCGTGCACTAAAGGGATTTGCTAATAAATGCATTGTTTCAAACTAAGCCTGCCCTCTTAGCGGTTAAAAACCCGCCGTTAATATACGCATTTTATTTTACCGCAACTATTAAATATTAAAAAGGACTGTGTAGGGGATTTTTTAGGTATATTAATTTATACTTTAAATCTGAACAGAAAAAATATGTCCTTTTTAGGAACATAATTTAAACCATCTGTAGGAGTAATAAGGTAATCTACCTCGATTTTAACTAAATACCTCGCTAAATACCATTTGAAAATAATATTTTTATATTGTATTCTCTCAATAATATTGTACGAATTAAACTAATACGTTAAACGAATTAAATTAGGTACTATCCGATTTCTCACAACGCGAGTCACAACACTTTTAATGTTAATCTTTGATATCTTCGGAATGTCAAAATCAGACTTCTGGCCTTTTAAGTGCCGACCACAGATTATAATAACTAATGTTTTGTTTAGTTTTTTCTGCTAATATACGCGACTCTTTATTTACGTGATAACCAAAAATAAGTTTTTTACTGGTTTGTTAATAAAATTTCCCAAAAGTGCGTTCTTTGTTAAATTTAAATCTTTCTTCGTTTATTGATAGTGATTGGAAAAAATTTAGGAAACAAAAATTGGCGGATATGACTTAGTCATGTTTTTTTTTTCTTATCTTATGACCTATATTTGAAGAGTGATATTTAAAGCACAGCACATTCTAAAACTATTTATGATAGAATTTTTACTTCCCGTAAATACAGGGTGTTAGTAAATAAGTGCGACAAACTTCAGGGGGTGATTCTACATGAAAAAATAATGATAGTTTGCTATATAACTTTTGTCCGCAAATGCTTTGATTTCCGAGATACAGGGTGTTAAAGTTTTTATTAAAAAGTGACGATTTATTTCTTGCTCTGAAACCCATCGAGATATGCAAATGAAATTTGGTAGGTTTTAAGAGGTAGTTATTGCGCATTTTCTGACATGCAATTAAGAATTTTATGTTTATCATTGGCGCGCATAAGGGTAATAATCTCAATTTTTTTAAAGAAAAAAATGATACGCCACTGAGATATATCAAACTAAAAACAATTTTTGAATTTCTCATTCAATTTGTGAGAAAAAATCTCTCTTTCCTTTTTTTCGTATTGGGCGCCGTTTTTATGCAAAAAAATAAAACATCTTAACGCGTATTTTTCATTTCTTTAATCCATTATTAAAAAATTAATCTAATACAATAACATTAAACCAGAACAATAACAGAAAATAACACTAATAAATAAATAGGCGCAAAGCTACAACAAATGTTGAAAATTACCTCCCTCAGACGTGATACAAGATTCAACTCTTCGCCTCATTGATTGTCGTATTCGCGCAAATATTCCTGGTGTGTTTCTTATTGTCTCACAGCCGGCTATAATTCGATTCCTCAGGTCTTCAACATTTTCGACGGGAGTGGAATAAACTAACGACTTAAGGGCTACGGTTGTGGACGGTACATAGCAGAAAATGAATTGTGAGTTTATTTATAGTCCAATGGATTTTAAATTTGGAATGGTATATAGGTAAATATTAATATACGCCGATGCGTTGTCCCTTTTTTTTAGACGACCTAGGGCCGACGTACTCAGTTTTTTTTTAATAAACTATTAAAAAAATGTAAAAAACGTTCCGCATCGGCATGGCTTTTACCATTTTCTTTACAACCAAACTAAACGAATTAAAGAAAAAAAAATTTAAGTTTGCCTAAATCATTTTCCCTCCGTTTTCAAAATACGGCCGTCGGCTAACGACCTCTTGCGGATTTCAAGGCGAAACTTACCGCAATCGCACGTTTTACGCTGGAAGGCGGGGCCAACTATATGCGGACGGACTCGGGAGATTTTGGAGCGGTTATTAATTATTTTATGTTGAAACTTTAATGTAATTTTCGGTGGTTAGTCGTGTCTGCAGATTAAAAACGTGTTTAAGAATAAGTTTAATGATGTTTCCAAAATTAGCAGTTTCATAGGGTTTGTCAATGCCTACATGTTGTAGTTTTTTGTTTTATTTTCTGTGAGAAGAATATACAAATTTTATACCTAAAAGAGCTGATTTTCAGTAAAAACGATAAAAGTATGTTCACATCTCGCAGTAGGGGTGAAGGAGGTTCTGTTTAAAATGTTATTAATCTTTATAATATGCATGTATCTCTTATAATGTGTTACTTTAAAGAAATATTAACATCGATGATTAGTTTCGATCTTTGTTTGATAACATCGATGTTTATTTTAAACATCGGTAAATCGAAATAAAATCTCAACTTCCGAACGGTGCAGTAGATATAAAGGCGATCAAGACGTCCCGGGTTCGAATCCCGCCTTGAACATGGGACTTTTTAAGTGTTTGTTAGATATTTTATTGTAATTATAATATATTATTCAATAAAATTTATTTTTTGCTTTGATATATTTACTAAAGTAGGTATAGTTACTATATTTATACACCAAAAATAAATTTAAAAAACTACAGTATATTTTATATTGCTTTTGTATTTTATAAGAAAAACATAATGAATAATAATAAATTAACAATATACAGTGTGTCCTGCTTTTCATGAATACACCCTAATATTATCTCAGTTATTAATAATGAGATTTTCTTGAAATTTTGGTGGTAATTGTATGTTAGAAAAATGAAGTATTTGGCATAGTGAACATTTTTATTTACCATTGGCGTGCGGTGTTGGTGGAGTAAAAAAGCCTTTTTTTTTAAAGGATATTAGGGCTTATTTTAGATAACTGTTTCTATAAGATTTAGAATCAGCATCCCCAAAAACCCCTTAATTCATATTTTCAAAATCTCAAGAGCTGATTTTAGCAGAAAAAAAAGTATTGTTTTAATAAATTCTTTATTTGTAACTGTGCTGACAAAATTACGTTATTTTAGATTCTTGTGTTTTCAACATAACTACCTTCTAAAACAATACGCTTTTCAACAATTCTTCTTAAAGGTACATTCATTTTTCTTATGTTAAAGTTTGGTGAGTAATTTCCTAACACGCTTGCATAATTCTAATGCAAAGTTCCTCTCTATTACGCGGTCGAGTAGCATACACTTTATTTTTCAAGTGCCCCCACAGAAAAAAGTCACAAGGGGTAATATCCGGCGATCTGGGGGGGGGGGGGGGGCATGGTTCTAAAGGAGAATTTCTACCCATCCACTTCATAGGGAAAGTTGCATTTAAAAACTATCATAGAATAATGTGCGGGGGCACCATCTAACTGAAAGATTAAGTTTTGTCTCTGTGCTAAAGGCAATTCCATGAGAAAATCATAAAAATCATTTAGTAAAAAATAAAGAAAATTTTGTCCGGTCAAGTTATCCAGGAAAAAAGGGCCAACAATTCGTTCGTTAAATATGCCACACCACACGTTCACTCTTTCACGGTACTGGTTTTCACAATTAATTACCCAATTCGAATTTTTGGCTGCCCAAAACCTACAATTTTTATTAGATACCACACCGTTTGTCGTAAACGTTGCCTTACCAGTAAACATAATGTTCTTTAGAAAAAGTCTGTCGTTAAGATAGTTACCTTGCAACCATAAGCGAAATTCAAACCGCCGTTCAAAATCACCATTTAACAGAGTATGTAGAAATTTTGGTTTAAATGCCCTCATCCTATTGCGTTTCAAACACCTCCATAATTGTTTTTCGTTAAATTCAGTATCCTCGCAACTACACTGATAAAATTAATTATTTGAGTTAAAAAAATTTACAGTTGACTCAAATAAATATTTGTTTCCTATTAGCCAAACAAATATGTATTTGAAAAATACCAAGGGATTATTTGCCTCAATTAGTATCATCTGATTTGATACAAATTACTTTTTATTTGGAACTAATCACTAAGTACAAAATTCAAGCAAATATTTATTTCCTTAACAGTAACCTAACTTAAATAAGCCGTTTCAATGACTTAAGTGAAATAGGTTAAAAGTTAAGTTAACAAAATGTTTATTTGATTGATATTTATATATATTTTATCAAGTACATATTTATTTTACTTTTGTTTTACATGTATTTGCCGTAACAACAACGTTATTTAATTAAACAATTTAAGTGATTTGATTTAAATAAACCGGTGATTTCCATCAAAGTGATTGTTTTTTTATTCAAGTACATAATTGTTTAACTTGTCTTTTATATTTATTTAGATCAAATATAAATTTATTTGGTTTAAATACCTTTTTTTAATTTTCAATAGATCAGAATGTTCATTCAAATCAGTTCTTATTTTATCCAAGTACGTGTTTATACAGACGTCACATAAAAATAAGAAATATTGAAATGTTGCTATTGAATATGGTTTAATCAGTACCTATACCTACCATAATAATCACAAACCTTATCAAATTGTTTATAGTGTTCAAATAATAAGGCAAACCAACAGAAAAAAACACATTTTTGCCGAAAATAAAGGTTATGACAAATTACGCGCACGCGCACAACTATTTTTACATAAAAATAACATAAAATTTAAAAGGTAACCATCTCTTATTTTATTTCTTATTTTTATGTTATGTTATGTGTTTCTATAAACGTCTTATGGCAGATCTGTAGATTCAACTCTTATTTTATTTTTATGTTATGTTATCTTGCTGTATAAACCGACCATTAGTTGTTGTTCCCCTTAAAATATACGTCAATAAAACATTATAGAGAAGTTAATAACTTTGATAAAAAATTAAATAAAGTCAAATTTGCAAATATTAGGTACAATAATTATTAATATTATATTAATTATATTATATTTTTTACGTTAGGAGGTTTGATAGGTATTCAATTATGGTCAAATTGAGAAAAACTGTCTTATTTGTAACCTAGGTAGCCATGATTTATAAATACCTGGCTACATTTTTCTAAAAAGATTTTGTGTTCGAAATTTTAAATTAGGTATTACAAGTATCTTTTCTTTGCCTCTTATCTTACTTCTTTAACTCGTTTCATGCGTAACTAAAATATTCAAATATAGTTTCCTACCTTCAAAAGTATCTAACATATGGGATATACCCCTCGATATACCCCAATCTTCTAAATAATTATTCATATTACGTTTATTTCCCATATCTTCGTTTTAATTTTTGATGGAGCCACTAACTTCTGTGCCACTAACAAAGAAGATTTCACTCTCACTCATAAATTTCTACAAGACAAAATCACAATGACCAATGACCAAAACGCGATGATCAGGCCACTTTTGTATAGCCAATCAAATTACTCAAAGCCCAAAGTAGGCGACAGGAGTTCATTTAAATACTTAATTATTTGTTTGGATGACCAAATTGTTTGAAAAGCTCGGCAATGAATGATTTAAATTAAAGTTAAAGGTATTTAGTTCTTAACTTGAAATGTACTTCGATTAAATAATTAGTTATTTGTAAATATTCGGTCGTTTTATATTCAGGATTTAATGTAAATACATAATTATTTAGTTTAAATGACCTAGACATTTAAATAGTTCTCTATCGGGTGATTTAACTAGCGATTAACGGGATTTAGTTCCCAAATAAAAATTAGTTCGATTAAATAATTAGTTATTTAGATTTTGTTATTTTAGTGGTTTTTTGGTAAGATATTTGTTTGAAGGGTTCTATGATTTGACACAAATCAACCAACAGTCAAATAACTTTGCAAATAAAACGAAATACTCTCATTTATTTCAGTTAAATCAAATTTAGTTATTTAAAATCACATTTATTTATTACCAATAATTATTCACCAAATAAATCAGATTATTTGATTAAGGGAGCACAGTTTTATCAGTGATACCCTTATAACTACCATTTGGGTCGTTTGTCGTCTGAATAATGTCTTTGATTCAAATTGTACCTCCTTGTCTTTTGAAAACCGCTCCAGTCCTGGCGAACAATCTGTTGATTTTGGCAACGGTATCGTGAGTAATTGGTGCTCGTTCCTGATGCCTTTCATTGAATATTCCAGCAACCTGACGCGTAGATCTTTCATTATTACCAAATAAGCGGATAATTTCTACTTTTTTTCCAATTGTGAGAACTACTCTTCGGTTTTGTGCCATCTTATTAACAGTTACGTAACACTGCTTCACCTATTGACAATTCGTACGAATTATTTAATGTCAAACTTAGCAAAATTTTGAAAAAACCTAAATCGTAATTAGGGTACCTACTTAATTGAGATTTTGAAAATATGAATTAAGGGTTTTTTGGGTATGCTGATTCTAAATCTGATAGAAACAGTTATCTAAAATAAGCCCTAATATCATTTTCCAAAAAAAAGGCCTTTTTTACCCCACCAACACCGCACGCACGCCAATGGTAAATTAAAATGTTCACTATGCCAAATACTTCATTTCTCCAACATACAATTACCACCAAAATTTCAAGAAAATCTTATTATTAATAACTGAGATATTAGGGTGTATTTATGAAAAGCGGGACACACTGTATATGTATATATTTTTATTTTGAAGAAATAGCCCATGCTCAAGTGGAGTTCAAAGTATGGGGACGAAAGTAAAAAGTCTTTCTCCGCACCAGATTTTCCTTTCGTCCCCATACAATTTACTTTTTTGTTATTATACAAGCAAATTTAATATTTTAAATGCAATATGCCCAAACTATGTCAAAAGTTTAGCAGCTATTATTGTATAGAGACTACTAATATTATATCAGTCTGAGACCTTTGAGTCTTAATATTCACAAACCGTCAGTTAAAAAAGACAATCGTTCAAAACTATAGTTCTAATTTTTTAAAATTTACATTCCTACACTGATAAAATTAATTATTTGAATCAAAAAAATTTACCGTTGACTCAAATAAATATTTGTTTCCTATTAGCCAAACAAATATGTATTTGAAAAATACCAAGGAATTATTTGCCTCAATTAGTATTATCTGATTTGATACAAATTACTTTTTATTTGGAGTTAATCGCTGAATACAAAATTCAAGCAAATATTTATTTCCTTAACAGTAATCTAACTTAAATAAGCCGTTTCAATGACTTAAAGTAAATATGTTAAAAGTTAAGTTAACAAAATGTTTATTTGATTATCATTTATACATACTTTATCAAGTATATATTTATTTTACTTTTGTTTCACATGTATTTGCCGTAACAACACTGTTATTTAATTAAACAATTTAAGTGATTTGATTTAAATAAACCGGTAATTTCCATCAAAGTCGTTGTTCTTTTATTCAAGTACATAATTGTTTAACTTGTCTTTTATATTTATTTAGATCAAATATAAATTTATTTGGTTTAAATACCTTTTTTTAATTTTCAATAGATCAGAATGTTCATTCAAATCAGTTCTTATTTTATCCAAGTACGTGTTTATACAGACGTCACATAAAAATAAGAAATATTGAAATGTTACGTTGCTATTGAATATTGTTTAATCAGTACCTATACCAGAATAATCATAAACCTTATCAAATTGTTTATAGTATTTAAATAATAAGACAAACCAACTGAAAAAACACATTTTTGCCGAAAATAAAAGTTATGACAAATTACGCGCACGCGCACAACGATTTTCACATAAAAATAACATAAAAGTTAAAAGATAACCATCTCTTATTTTATTTCTTATTTTTATGTTATATTATTTGGTTCTATAAACGTCTTATGGCAGATCTGTAGATTCAACTCTTATTTTATTTTTATGTTATGTTATTTTGCTGTATAAACCCACCATTAGTTGCTGTCCCCCTTAAAATATACCTCAATAAAACATGTATTATCCTTTCTTTGCCTCTTATCTTATTTTTTTACTCGTTTCATGCATAACTAAAATATTCAAAAATAGTTTCCTACCTTGAAAATTATCTAGCAGATGGGATATAAGTAGAGGAAAACGGACAGAGCGAGACCAGGTGGTGCTGGTGGTGCTGGTGGTGCAACTAACCCAGGTGGTGCGGTGGTGCGTTTTACGATCTAACCCAAGTGGTTCGGTGGTGCGTTTTATGATCTAACCCGGGTGGTTCGGTGGTGCGTTTTATGACCTAACCCGGGTGGTTCGGTGGTGCTGTTTACAAAATAACCCGAAATTAAACCCGACTTTTTACGACCTAACCCGGATGCTTTCATGAGGCGGCTTCTTATCTAACCCTAACTTGAACCTGAATATTTATGAACTGACCCGAAATTAAACCCGACTTTTTATGATTTAACCTTAGTGAAACGCCGCTGCTAAAGCGGGATAATTAAATCCCAATTTTTATAAGCCATCCTTAAACCCAACTTTTTACGATGCGAACTGACCCGAGATAAAACCAGACTTTTTATTATTTTCCCTTAGTTGAAACGCCGCTGTTAAAGCGATATAGTAAAAAAAACTCGATTAAAATTTTATCTTGTTCGCTAGACCAATTAATTTCCAAATATTATAATTAAAACATACAATCACTACACTGGCGCACCGTCAAAAATCATGCTTGCACTATCCCAACGTACAGAGCGTCCGCTTCAGAAAATACGGTGCCGTATTTTTTTGCGCCGAACGCTCTGGAGGAACACACTCCGATTTGCAAGTACATACACGCTTTTGTCGCGGCAAAGCTCGCCGTCAAATTACGGCCACTCTTTTGCGATACCGCTTTGTAGGAAACCAAAGCTTTAGTGAAACGCCGCTGCCCCAGAACTCTGTCCATATTCCTCTACTGTGTTAATTTATGCGGGTAATAAAACCGACAAGGGTCGGATCGGCCTGCATACTTATAGAGGTAAAAAACCGCTTTAGAATGTTTTTGGTATATCTTTTTTAGATAATTTTGGGGGAAATAATTTGCCTGAGATGCCAATTAAAAAAGCCTACATTTAATTGTATTTTAGATTCTTGAATTTTGTACATGGATTAAAAATCTACTATTTCTTGAAATTGTATACATTATGTTAGATAATTATTAATATAATGTTATTAAGACTTTGTAAATATCTGTAAAAACTGTTCTAAATCGTGTCATTTCTGAAAATTGTATACTGAGTGTTTAGAATTTAGTAAAAAATTAAAAAAATGTTTTAATGTTATTAAGACCTGTGAAAATTTGTAAAACTGTACAGAATTGTATTATTTTCTGAAAATGATATACTGAGTGTTTAGAATTTAGTAAAAATTAAAAAAATGTTTTAAATTTGTTAAATCATGTGAAATCTTGTATAAAATGACTAGAACCGTTCTTAATCATGTCATTTCTGAAAATTGTTTACTGAGTGTTTAGAATTTAGTAAAAAATTAAAAAAAATGTTTTAACGTTATTAAGCCCTGTGAAACTTTGTAAAAAATGACTAAAACAGTCGCAAATCGTCCTATTTTCTTAAAAGTGTATACTGAGTGTTTAGAATTTAGTAAAAATTAAAAAAAATGTTTTAAATTTGTTAAATCATGCGAAATCTTGTATAAAATGACTAGAACCGTTCTTAATCATGGCATTTCTGAAAATTGTATACTGAGTGTTTAGAATTTAGTAAAAAATTAAAAAAAATGTTTTAACGTTATTAAGCCCCGTGAAACTTTGTAAAAAATGACTAAAACAGTCGCAAATCGTCCTATTTTCTTAAAAGTGTATACTGAGTGTTTAGAATTTAGTAAAAATTAAAAAAAAATGTTTTAAATTTGTTAAATCATGTGAAATCTTGTATAAAATGACTAGAACCATTCTTAATCATGACATTTCTGAAAATTGTATACTGAGTGTTTAGAATTTAGTAAAAAATTAAAAAAAAATGTTTTAACGTTATTAAGCCCTGTGAAACTTTGTAAAAAATGACTAAAACAGTCGCAAATCGTCCTATTTTCTTAAAAGTGTATACTGAGTGTTTAGAATTTAGTAAAAATTAAAAAAAATGTTTTAAATTTGTTAAATCATGCGAAATCTTGTATAAAATGACTAGAACCGTTCTTAATCATGGCATTTCTGAAAATTGTATACTGAGTGTTTAGAATTTAGTAAAAAATTAAAAAAAATGTTTTAACGTTATTAAGCCCTGTGAAACTTTGTAAAAAATGACTAAAACAGTCGCAAATCGTCCTATTTTCTTAAAAGTGTATACTGAGTGTTTAGAATTTAGTAAAAATTAAAAAAAAATGTTTTAAATTTGTTAAATCATGTGAAATCTTGTATAAAATGACTAGAACCATTCTTAATCATGACATTTCTGAAAATTGTATACTGAGTGTTTAGAATTTAGTAAAAAATTAAAAAAAAATGTTTTAACGTTATTAAGCCCTGTGAAACTTTGTAAAAAATGACTAAAACAGTCGCAAATCGTCCTATTTTCTTAAAAGTGTATACTGAGTGTTTAGAATTTAGTAAAAATTAAAAAAAATGTTTTAAATTTGTTAAATCATGCGAAATCTTGTATAAAATGACTAGAACCGTTCTTAATCATGGCATTTCTGAAAATTGTATACTGAGTGTTTAGAATTTAGTAAAAAATTAAAAAAAATGTTTTAACGTTATTAAGCCCTGTGAAACTTTGTAAAAAATGACTAAAACAGTCGCAAATCGTCATATTTTCTTAAAAGTGTATACTGAGTGTTTAGAATTTAGTAAAAATTAAAAAAAAATGTTTTAAATTTGTTAAATCATGTGAAATCTTGTATAAAATGACTAGAACCGTTCTTAATCATGACATTTCTGAAAATTGTATACTGAGTGTTAAGTATTTTAGTTGAAAATAAGATCATAAATCATCTATACAAAACAAGCGCCCCTTATGGATTTGAACGAAAATCATAGATTCCACTATTTTCATGAAAAATAAATCTAAGTACGGAATAATGCAGGAAGATTATCTATTTTCTTGGTTTAGAAAGTGATGTAGTTAAGATTTATAACTTAGGAATAAATAAATTATTATTAATCTTTTCGACCTATTTCTCTTACATATTTAATTTCTTTGATAGTAAGAACTAATCTTTTTATTTTACAAAGTAAAAAAAAAAAAAAAGCTAAAGATCGGCGTTGTCAGTCAGGTATAAGAACTGATTTAACACGATGGTTTTTTGTACAAACGTTCACATACAATTGTATGCTTTTTAACCGATTGTGTCGGAAAAAATGACGATTTATAGATTAGATATTTAGACGAAGAGCTAACCTTCTTAATAAAGTATTGATTATTGCCCTGCTAGCTAGACAACACTTTTTATGTTAGTCAAAAAAAATTTTTTTTTTCGGACGCTATTACAGATTTCATCGTTAACTAACAAACATTAAGACCAAAAAATTAGCGTGCAAGATGAAATGTATAGGTTCACTTCATTTCTACATTATTTTACAACTCTCAATCGCATTAAAAACAAGATCGAATAAAAAATAACTTATGACATATGGACGAAAAATGTTTTTCGGGCTATTTAGGTTAGCGACCGCATTACGTCTGAAATACTACATTTTTCGAGCTTATAACATAATTTACTATTTTAACGTTAAAATAGGGGAAATGATGTATCGAAGTGGGTACTTTTTTTTTGTCGGTCACGAGATTATAGTTTCTTTTAAAATGAGCTCTAATATTTACAACACAAATTACCCTTTAAGCCACATTAGTTTAAAACTCGTCTGTCGCTTTCCCTCTATTGTGAGTTTGATTAAAGTATAGCGTAGTATATATTTAGATGAATTTCGTAAATGATGAATACTTTCAAAACTGAAAAAGCCGCCCTTTGCAATAAATATCTCCGTAGAGTTAGGTACCCTGCAGATTAAGGGTATTTCAGCGGATAATCATATACAAATTCAAAGATTTTGTCTATTTTAATGGATTAACAAACAATATCTAAAGGATGACTTTACTGATAAAAAAAAAATAACAAAAATCCATAAAGTCTAGGCTCACATGAAATTCCATAAAGAGCAGCTGCATAGCCTTATCACATCAAACTATATTTTTATTTCGTTCTATTGTCAAAAGTCTGTGTTTAGGAGATTATCGTTCATTTTAAAATGAACTCTAATATGTACATCACCATAAACTACCTCTTAAGCCGTCGTAAAAATACACTTTTCGATTTACCTCTTTATTGATTTTCTAATATTAAATATCTACAATAGTCGAAATTCGCTCGCTAATACCTATGTATGCAAGGTTTCTTCAAAAAATGACAATTTTGTTGTTTAATGGCTTGAAAAAATGGAAAAAGGAGGTTTTTTGCATCCATTTATTTCCAGATGAGTGTTAAAAATACTTATAAAACTCGGTATACCGAAGATCAAGCATTAATGAGAGGGTTGAGTCCTGTTTGCCAAATCCTGATTTATAATTTGACGTTGGCAACGGTACAATTTTTTAACATTTATCATAAGAGGCGTATATTTTTGGGGCTTAGATCTACCAGTTTATCCACGCCCCATTTATTGTTAGTGCTTTAGTAATTTTACTTTCCAATTATTTTTTACCAAAACGCGTAGTTGAAACAGTGTCTATATCAGACGATATAATAAATTTTAAGGATTAATTTGCTTACAAATACACTTCAATTTATTTAGGCTAAAGCAGCCAGACATATACTGGAACTACGAAAACCCTATTACAATTTGGTTGCCTAGAGAAAATTTTGTAAAAAACATAGCTTTCTACACAAATGCTTGCACATTATGTACCTATCATTTTAAGATACCTGGCGACATCAATGTAAGCATTGACATAATGACGCAAGATATAGGTAGGTACTAGAATATTCAAGATTTCTATTAACGATACACTTCAGCATACATGCGAGATGTCATTAATGTCTACGGAAGGCAACAGACATACCAGCTATTTTTACATGGGATTCCATAGACTTGAACGCTTCTTGTTTAGAAATATTTGATGTCATCTTGAGGAGTTCCGTATTGAAGCATCAAACCTACCTGCCAAATAATTGACGAAATATGGGATATCATAAAATATGTCCCCCATCGAACTAAATGATCCTATAAACCAGCTTCACAGACCGTAATTTGTGATGCTAACACGATTAATACGCAATAGAACAAGATTAAGAAACAAAATTTAAAGTAGCTCTTTATCACACGAAAATAATTAAATAATTTACGGTTACAGAACAATAATTATTTTAAAAAGCTGTATAACTAAATATATTATGTTATTAGGAATATTCTGTCTAAAGTAACAGCTGATCTTAGTCGAAAATGAGATCGTATTATTGATTGTTGAATTCGTTAGGTATGAAATAAAATTAGAGATTTCGTCTATTTTTTCACGATTAAAAAAGAATACCTCTATTTAGCTAAAAATGAAACGATTACAGTGGTAGATTAATTCACTTTACCAAACATGTAAACTACTAATTTTGCAATAAATATCTTCTATATTTCTAGGTAGGTTTACTCGAAAATGTTGGGCTATTTTCATCAAAAATCCCGATACGAAATTGAAAAATTTGTCTATTTTTGTCGGTTTACAAAGTGATAGTGGAATATTGGTTTGATCAAAGAACAATAATTATTTTAAAAATGTTGTATAATTAACTAAATGTCGGTGTTATCAGGCAGGCAAGAAGTTATTTATATGAATCTTATTTGTACCATTAGCGTTTATATACAAATGTTAGTGGTTTTCAAAAATTGATATCTCGGAAATTATTAGGTTTAGACTTATAATACGCTTATTAAAAAATAATGACTACTTTATGCAAAATTAAAAAATATTATAAGATGTAGGGTATCCCAGTAACTTAACCAAAGATTTTTCGGTCTTCGTAAAGCTTTATACGTTTCTTCAGCGTACCAAACATTCACTTTTTTTAAATATTGACATCGGGTTAGGATTCTGAACATAGGATTAACATCACTCCAATAGTGAACATGTTACGTTGTCACAGTTCCATTCGTCGAAAAGTAAACAAAACCGTTTGAGCTACGTGGGAAATAAATAAAGTTGGCTTGTTGAAAAATTTTAATATTTATTAAGGTAAAAGACTATAAATATATCGATACAACACTTTGGCATTTCTAATACTACAAACATGAATATCTAAAATGTGATATTTACAACTATCAACTCTCTCTCCCTTCTCTAATTTTGGTACACCAATGCTGTCTTCTAAGTTTATAATATATGGCGTCCTGCAGTTTAATTCCAAAAATGTTTTAACTAAAAATTCCTCTTTAACACGTCCTTTAACGTAAATAATGTCTGCGTCTATCAGATTGTTGGATATGATATTATGTAGTTCCTTGTAAACGGTATCACCATAATTATAAAGGATACCATGATGATTTCCAAATAGATATTTGACTTGTTTCTTGCAAGCCTTACTTAAGGTGTCGAATGGTTTAACTGGTTTAAAAAAGTAACTTTTCATACTATTCCCATCATAAATAGCCAATTCTTTCGCGTAAAATTCAGGTATGTTAAATCCTTGAATATCGACTACAACGAACTTCATTGTCTGAAGACTCAAATCAAACAAGTATATTTTCATATTTTTATCGCTCTTAAGTTCGATTTCAAAAGCACACCCCCACTTTTCGATAATTTCACAGTCTTAGCACATAGATCCTATATTTTTATTTACGATCAATTCATCTTTATTCGCCAATCGTCTCAAACTAGTCTGCT
The DNA here is from genome assembly GCA_963920685.1 of Polydrusus tereticollis. Classification (NCBI taxonomy): domain Eukaryota; kingdom Metazoa; phylum Arthropoda; class Insecta; order Coleoptera; family Curculionidae; genus Polydrusus; species Polydrusus tereticollis. Next base: position 83,286,815 of record OY987327.1, read on the forward strand.
TTTGAAAGTAATATAGCCTTAGTATTCAGAAAATATTAATAATATCGGAGTCTAAAACATCCTTGACACTAAAAAATCATTGTGTTTCCTAACAAAACCCATCATCTTGTCTATTTAGCTTGCTTTCCTATTGTTTAGCAGGTTAAATAAAATTATTATTTTGCTCTTTTTGTCTGTACTGAATCGTTAGGGGAATACGTTTCTAGTTCTATAAGAGAGACAGTTAAAATTTATGTAAGCAATCAAAAATCCTACACTATGAGCTACTTAGTTAAAATTTCATATTTCCTCCCTGGATCAGGCAAAATTTGTGATGTGTCGGACAAAATTTATAAAAATACGAAAAAAATGCTGGATGCATTTTTAGCGTGACTTTCTATTTAATACCATCTTATTTCAAGCTATAATTCGGTTGTCAAAATGAGAATAAAATAATTTTCCCATGGTTTATGTCATCTTAAAAAAGTCAAAAGGTTATATTCTGTAGAGGGTCAGATACATTCAAATTTAAATATTTTCTCCAAGAAGAATTTTAAGATAGTATTATAGTAAATAAAAATTCTATACCTCCAATATTTCTTGGAAACATATCGTGTTCTAGCGACATAAGCCAAAAGTTCCTCTATTCAGAAACGCATCGTACTTTTCTTGTCAATAATTGTCTCATTGTCCCATCCATTACATTATTATAATCTTAAAGCACCTGTTACCAGCATTATCTGTTTTTATGGTTTTCATAAAACATAGCGATTACCGATGAAAATTAAACGAAAACTTAATAAATAACTTTTTTTTCAACTGAAATAGACTGATTTTCAATGGAAAAATGTTACTTATAACTAAAAATGAATATAAGACATATACGCAATGATATTTAGAATAAATCAATGTTTTCTAAAATTACTATGAAATATTCACAAAATCGTTTCGTTATAACCAAAGTAGCAAGGCTTGCAGATTTCGTATAGAGTTCAAACGCGATACTGAGATGATCTTTTTTTTTTTATATTTTTGTAGGATAATGCACCACTACGTTGTAAGTACTTGAGAGAGGACTTTCTTGAAAAATCCTCAAATTTCTCTGCAATTTTGTTCCTTCTAGAGTTAAATTCACACAGAAAACCCCGTATTCTTATCTTTCAGGTTGGTATATTAAAAAGGGCTTATTAGTATGGTTTAGAAAACAAGCAATATTAATTAACGGATGTTTTTTCGTCGTATGAAGAGTTGAAAAATTTTTTTTTTTCCACTCCAATGGTTGCGATGCAGAGAGTCGGGTTTCATCATAATCTTTCAGGGTAGCTCAGGTTTGATTGCATGTAGAGAGTCGGGTTTCATCATAATCTTTCAGGGTAGCTCAGGTTTGATTACATGTACTAAGGTTAGTGCTCCTTGCAATCGGTTTCAGGTTTGACGCGCCCCCCTCAGGTTTGTTCAGGTTTCTCAAACGTTTGAGAAACCTGAACAAACCTGAGGGGGGCGCGTCAAACCTGAAACCGATTGCAAGGAGCACTAACCTTAGTACATGTAATCAAACCTGAGCTACCCTGAAAGATTATGATGAAACCCGACTCTCTACATGCAATCAAACCTGAGCTACCCTGAAAGATTATGATGAAACCCGACTCTCTGCATCGCAACCATTGGAGTGGAAAAAAAAAAATTTTTCAACTCTTCATACGACGAAAAAACATCCGTTAATTAATATTGCTTGTTTTCTAAACCATACTAATAAGCCCTTTTTAATATACCAACCTGAAAGATAAGAATACGGGGTTTTCTGTGTGAATTTAACTCTAGAAGGAACAAAATTGCAGAGAAATTTGAGGATTTTTCAAGAAAGTCCTCTCTCAAGTACTTACAACGTAGTGGTGCATTATCCTACAAAAATATAAAAAAAAAAAGATCATCTCAGTATCGCGTTTGAACTCTATACGAAATCTGCAAGCCTTGCTACTTTGGTTATAACGAAACGATTTTGTGAATATTTCATAGTAATTTTAGAAAACATTGATTTATTCTAAATATCATTGCGTATATGTCTTATATTCATTTTTAGTTATAAGTAACATTTTTCCATTGAAAATCAGTCTATTTCAGTTGAAAAAAAAGTTATTTATTAAGTTTTCGTTTAATTTTCATCGGTAATCGCTATGTTTTATGAAAACCATAAAAACAGATAATGCTGGTAACAGGTGCTTTAAGATTATAATAATGTAATGGATGGGACAATGAGACAATTATTGACAAGAAAAGTACGATGCGTTTCTGAATAGAGGAACTTTTGGCTTATGTCGCTAGAACACGATATGTTTCCAAGAAATATTGGAGGTATAGAATTTTTATTTACTATAATACTATCTTAAAATTCTTCTTGGAGAAAATATTTAAATTTGAATGTATCTGACCCTCTACAGAATATAACCTTTTGACTTTTTTAAGATGACATAAACCATGGGAAAATTATTTTATTCTCATTTTGACAACCGAATTATAGCTTGAAATAAGATGGTATTAAATAGAAAGTCACGCTAAAAATGCATCCAGCATTTTTTTCGTATTTTTATAAATTTTGTCCGACACATCACAAATTTTGCCTGATCCAGGGAGGAAATATGAAATTTTAACTAAGTAGCTCATAGTGTAGGATTTTTGATTGCTTACATAAATTTTAACTGTCTCTCTTATAGAACTAGAAACGTATTCCCCTAACGATTCAGTACAGACAAAAAGAGCAAAATAATAATTTTATTTAACCTGCTAAACAATAGGAAAGCAAGCTAAATAGACAAGATGATGGGTTTTGTTAGGAAACACAATGATTTTTTAGTGTCAAGGATGTTTTAGACTCCGATATTATTAATATTTTCTGAATACTAAGGCTATATTACTTTCAAAAGCAGACTAGTTTGAGACGATTGGCGAATAAAGATGAATTGATCGTAAATAAAAATATAGGATCTATGTGCTAAGACTGTGAAATTATCGAAAAGTGGGGGTGTGCTTTTGAAATCGAACTTAAGAGCGATAAAAATATGAAAATATACTTGTTTGATTTGAGTCTTCAGACAATGAAGTTCGTTGTAGTCGATATTCAAGGATTTAACATACCTGAATTTTACGCGAAAGAATTGGCTATTTATGATGGGAATAGTATGAAAAGTTACTTTTTTAAACCAGTTAAACCATTCGACACCTTAAGTAAGGCTTGCAAGAAACAAGTCAAATATCTATTTGGAAATCATCATGGTATCCTTTATAATTATGGTGATACCGTTTACAAGGAACTACATAATATCATATCCAACAATCTGATAGACGCAGACATTATTTACGTTAAAGGACGTGTTAAAGAGGAATTTTTAGTTAAAACATTTTTGGAATTAAACTGCAGGACGCCATATATTATAAACTTAGAAGACAGCATTGGTGTACCAAAATTAGAGAAGGGAGAGAGAGTTGATAGTTGTAAATATCACATTTTAGATATTCATGTTTGTAGTATTAGAAATGCCAAAGTGTTGTATCGATATATTTATAGTCTTTTACCTTAATAAATATTAAAATTTTTCAACAAGCCAACTTTATTTATTTCCCACGTAGCTCAAACGGTTTTGTTTACTTTTCGACGAATGGAACTGTGACAACGTAACATGTTCACTATTGGAGTGATGTTAATCCTATGTTCAGAATCCTAACCCGATGTCAATATTTAAAAAAAGTGAATGTTTGGTACGCTGAAGAAACGTATAAAGCTTTACGAAGACCGAAAAATCTTTGGTTAAGTTACTGGGATACCCTACATCTTATAATATTTTTTAATTTTGCATAAAGTAGTCATTATTTTTTAATAAGCGTATTATAAGTCTAAACCTAATAATTTCCGAGATATCAATTTTTGAAAACCACTAACATTTGTATATAAACGCTAATGGTACAAATAAGATTCATATAAATAACTTCTTGCCTGCCTGATAACACCGACATTTAGTTAATTATACAACATTTTTAAAATAATTATTGTTCTTTGATCAAACCAATATTCCACTATCACTTTGTAAACCGACAAAAATAGACAAATTTTTCAATTTCGTATCGGGATTTTTGATGAAAATAGCCCAACATTTTCGAGTAAACCTACCTAGAAATATAGAAGATATTTATTGCAAAATTAGTAGTTTACATGTTTGGTAAAGTGAATTAATCTACCACTGTAATCGTTTCATTTTTAGCTAAATAGAGGTATTCTTTTTTAATCGTGAAAAAATAGACGAAATCTCTAATTTTATTTCATACCTAACGAATTCAACAATCAATAATACGATCTCATTTTCGACTAAGATCAGCTGTTACTTTAGACAGAATATTCCTAATAACATAATATATTTAGTTATACAGCTTTTTAAAATAATTATTGTTCTGTAACCGTAAATTATTTAATTATTTTCGTGTGATAAAGAGCTACTTTAAATTTTGTTTCTTAATCTTGTTCTATTGCGTATTAATCGTGTTAGCATCACAAATTACGGTCTGTGAAGCTGGTTTATAGGATCATTTAGTTCGATGGGGGACATATTTTATGATATCCCATATTTCGTCAATTATTTGGCAGGTAGGTTTGATGCTTCAATACGGAACTCCTCAAGATGACATCAAATATTTCTAAACAAGAAGCGTTCAAGTCTATGGAATCCCATGTAAAAATAGCTGGTATGTCTGTTGCCTTCCGTAGACATTAATGACATCTCGCATGTATGCTGAAGTGTATCGTTAATAGAAATCTTGAATATTCTAGTACCTACCTATATCTTGCGTCATTATGTCAATGCTTACATTGATGTCGCCAGGTATCTTAAAATGATAGGTACATAATGTGCAAGCATTTGTGTAGAAAGCTATGTTTTTTACAAAATTTTCTCTAGGCAACCAAATTGTAATAGGGTTTTCGTAGTTCCAGTATATGTCTGGCTGCTTTAGCCTAAATAAATTGAAGTGTATTTGTAAGCAAATTAATCCTTAAAATTTATTATATCGTCTGATATAGACACTGTTTCAACTACGCGTTTTGGTAAAAAATAATTGGAAAGTAAAATTACTAAAGCACTAACAATAAATGGGGCGTGGATAAACTGGTAGATCTAAGCCCCAAAAATATACGCCTCTTATGATAAATGTTAAAAAATTGTACCGTTGCCAACGTCAAATTATAAATCAGGATTTGGCAAACAGGACTCAACCCTCTCATTAATGCTTGATCTTCGGTATACCGAGTTTTATAAGTATTTTTAACACTCATCTGGAAATAAATGGATGCAAAAAACCTCCTTTTTCCATTTTTTCAAGCCATTAAACAACAAAATTGTCATTTTTTGAAGAAACCTTGCATACATAGGTATTAGCGAGCGAATTTCGACTATTGTAGATATTTAATATTAGAAAATCAATAAAGAGGTAAATCGAAAAGTGTATTTTTACGACGGCTTAAGAGGTAGTTTATGGTGATGTACATATTAGAGTTCATTTTAAAATGAACGATAATCTCCTAAACACAGACTTTTGACAATAGAACGAAATAAAAATATAGTTTGATGTGATAAGGCTATGCAGCTGCTCTTTATGGAATTTCATGTGAGCCTAGACTTTATGGATTTTTGTTATTTTTTTTTTATCAGTAAAGTCATCCTTTAGATATTGTTTGTTAATCCATTAAAATAGACAAAATCTTTGAATTTGTATATGATTATCCGCTGAAATACCCTTAATCTGCAGGGTACCTAACTCTACGGAGATATTTATTGCAAAGGGCGGCTTTTTCAGTTTTGAAAGTATTCATCATTTACGAAATTCATCTAAATATATACTACGCTATACTTTAATCAAACTCACAATAGAGGGAAAGCGACAGACGAGTTTTAAACTAATGTGGCTTAAAGGGTAATTTGTGTTGTAAATATTAGAGCTCATTTTAAAAGAAACTATAATCTCGTGACCGACAAAAAAAAAGTACCCACTTCGATACATCATTTCCCCTATTTTAACGTTAAAATAGTAAATTATGTTATAAGCTCGAAAAATGTAGTATTTCAGACGTAATGCGGTCGCTAACCTAAATAGCCCGAAAAACATTTTTCGTCCATATGTCATAAGTTATTTTTTATTCGATCTTGTTTTTAATGCGATTGAGAGTTGTAAAATAATGTAGAAATGAAGTGAACCTATACATTTCATCTTGCACGCTAATTTTTTGGTCTTAATGTTTGTTAGTTAACGATGAAATCTGTAATAGCGTCCGAAAAAAAAAATTTTTTTTGACTAACATAAAAAGTGTTGTCTAGCTAGCAGGGCAATAATCAATACTTTATTGAGAAGGTTAGCTCTTCGTCTAAATATCTAATCTATAAATTGTCATTTTTTCCGACACAATCGGTTAAAAAGCATACAATTGTATGTGAACGTTTGTACAAAAAACCATCGTGTTAAATCAGTTCTTATACCTGACTGACAACGCCGATCTTTAGCTTTTTTTTTTTTTTTACTTTGTAAAATAAAAAGATTAGTTCTTACTATCAAAGAAATTAAATATGTAAGAGAAATAGGTCGAAAAGATTAATAATAATTTATTTATTCCTAAGTTATAAATCTTAACTACATCACTTTCTAAACCAAGAAAATAGATAATCTTCCTGCATTATTCCGTACTTAGATTTATTTTTCATGAAAATAGTGGAATCTATGATTTTCGTTCAAATCCATAAGGGGCGCTTGTTTTGTATAGATGATTTATGATCTTATTTTCAACTAAAATACTTAACACTCAGTATACAATTTTCAGAAATGTCATGATTAAGAACGGTTCTAGTCATTTTATACAAGATTTCACATGATTTAACAAATTTAAAACATTTTTTTTTAATTTTTACTAAATTCTAAACACTCAGTATACACTTTTAAGAAAATATGACGATTTGCGACTGTTTTAGTCATTTTTTACAAAGTTTCACAGGGCTTAATAACGTTAAAACATTTTTTTTAATTTTTTACTAAATTCTAAACACTCAGTATACAATTTTCAGAAATGCCATGATTAAGAACGGTTCTAGTCATTTTATACAAGATTTCGCATGATTTAACAAATTTAAAACATTTTTTTTAATTTTTACTAAATTCTAAACACTCAGTATACACTTTTAAGAAAATAGGACGATTTGCGACTGTTTTAGTCATTTTTTACAAAGTTTCACAGGGCTTAATAACGTTAAAACATTTTTTTTTAATTTTTTACTAAATTCTAAACACTCAGTATACAATTTTCAGAAATGTCATGATTAAGAATGGTTCTAGTCATTTTATACAAGATTTCACATGATTTAACAAATTTAAAACATTTTTTTTTAATTTTTACTAAATTCTAAACACTCAGTATACACTTTTAAGAAAATAGGACGATTTGCGACTGTTTTAGTCATTTTTTACAAAGTTTCACAGGGCTTAATAACGTTAAAACATTTTTTTTAATTTTTTACTAAATTCTAAACACTCAGTATACAATTTTCAGAAATGCCATGATTAAGAACGGTTCTAGTCATTTTATACAAGATTTCGCATGATTTAACAAATTTAAAACATTTTTTTTAATTTTTACTAAATTCTAAACACTCAGTATACACTTTTAAGAAAATAGGACGATTTGCGACTGTTTTAGTCATTTTTTACAAAGTTTCACAGGGCTTAATAACGTTAAAACATTTTTTTTAAATTTTTTACTAAATTCTAAACACTCAGTATACAATTTTCAGAAATGTCATGATTAAGAATGGTTCTAGTCATTTTATACAAGATTTCACATGATTTAACAAATTTAAAACATTTTTTTTTAATTTTTACTAAATTCTAAACACTCAGTATACACTTTTAAGAAAATAGGACGATTTGCGACTGTTTTAGTCATTTTTTACAAAGTTTCACGGGGCTTAATAACGTTAAAACATTTTTTTTAATTTTTTACTAAATTCTAAACACTCAGTATACAATTTTCAGAAATGCCATGATTAAGAACGGTTCTAGTCATTTTATACAAGATTTTGCATGATTTAACAAATTTAAAACATTTTTTTTAATTTTTACTAAATTCTAAACACTCAGTATACACTTTTAAGAAAATAGGACGATTTGCGACTGTTTTAGTCATTTTTTACAAAGTTTCACAGGGCTTAATAACGTTAAAACATTTTTTTTAATTTTTTACTAAATTCTAAACACTCAGTAAACAATTTTCAGAAATGACATGATTAAGAACGGTTCTAGTCATTTTATACAAGATTTCACATGATTTAACAAATTTAAAACATTTTTTTAATTTTTACTAAATTCTAAACACTCAGTATATCATTTTCAGAAAATAATACAATTCTGTACAGTTTTACAAATTTTCACAGGTCTTAATAACATTAAAACATTTTTTTAATTTTTTACTAAATTCTAAACACTCAGTATACAATTTTCAGAAATGACACGATTTAGAACAGTTTTTACAGATATTTACAAAGTCTTAATAACATTATATTAATAATTATCTAACATAATGTATACAATTTCAAGAAATAGTAGATTTTTAATCCATGTACAAAATTCAAGAATCTAAAATACAATTAAATGTAGGCTTTTTTAATTGGCATCTCAGGCAAATTATTTCCCCCAAAATTATCTAAAAAAGATATACCAAAAACATTCTAAAGCGGTTTTTTACCTCTATAAGTATGCAGGCCGATCCGACCCTTGTCGGTTTTATTACCCGCATAAATTAACACAGTAGAGGAATATGGACAGAGTTCTGGGGCAGCGGCGTTTCACTAAAGCTTTGGTTTCCTACAAAGCGGTATCGCAAAAGAGTGGCCGTAATTTGACGGCGAGCTTTGCCGCGACAAAAGCGTGTATGTACTTGCAAATCGGAGTGTGTTCCTCCAGAGCGTTCGGCGCAAAAAAATACGGCACCGTATTTTCTGAAGCGGACGCTCTGTACGTTGGGATAGTGCAAGCATGATTTTTGACGGTGCGCCAGTGTAGTGATTGTATGTTTTAATTATAATATTTGGAAATTAATTGGTCTAGCGAACAAGATAAAATTTTAATCGAGTTTTTTTTACTATATCGCTTTAACAGCGGCGTTTCAACTAAGGGAAAATAATAAAAAGTCTGGTTTTATCTCGGGTCAGTTCGCATCGTAAAAAGTTGGGTTTAAGGATGGCTTATAAAAATTGGGATTTAATTATCCCGCTTTAGCAGCGGCGTTTCACTAAGGTTAAATCATAAAAAGTCGGGTTTAATTTCGGGTCAGTTCATAAATATTCAGGTTCAAGTTAGGGTTAGATAAGAAGCCGCCTCATGAAAGCATCCGGGTTAGGTCGTAAAAAGTCGGGTTTAATTTCGGGTTATTTTGTAAACAGCACCACCGAACCACCCGGGTTAGGTCATAAAACGCACCACCGAACCACCCGGGTTAGATCATAAAACGCACCACCGAACCACTTGGGTTAGATCGTAAAACGCACCACCGCACCACCTGGGTTAGTTGCACCACCAGCACCACCAGCACCACCTGGTCTCGCTCTGTCCGTTTTCCTCTACTGATATACCCCAATCTTCGAAATAATTTGTCATAATTTTACGTTTATCCCCCATATTATCTTACTTTAATTATTGCTGAAACCACTAACCATGGAAAAATGAAACAGGTTCACTAACTTCTGTGCTAAGTCACTAAAGAACATTTAATTTTCACTCTCACTCTAAAATTTCTAGGAGACAAAATACAAGATCTAACACGAGTACCGCGATGTCGATTTATGAGGCCACTTTTGTATAACCAATCACGTTACTCAAAGCAGGCGACTTTCCGAATTCCAGGGGCAGTAAGGAGTTAATTTAAATACTTAATTATTTGTTTGGAGGACCAAATTGTTTGAAAAGTTCGGCATTGAATGATTTAAATTAGGGTTTAAAGTATTTAGTTCTTAACTTGAAATTTATTTTGATTAAATAATTAGTTATTTGTAAATATTTAGTTGTTTTATATTAAGGATTTAATGTAAATACATAATTATTTAGTTTAAATGACCTAGACATTTAAATAGTTCTCCATTGGGTGATTTAACTAGCGATTAACGGGATTTAGTTCCTAAATAAAAATTAGTTCGATTAAATAATTAGTTATTTAGATTTTGTTATTTTAGTGGTTTTTTGGTAAGATATTTGTTTGAAGGGTTCTATGATTTGACACAAATCAACCAACAGTCAAATAACTTTGCAAATAAAACGAAATACTCTCATTTATTTCAGTTAAATCAAATTTAAATAATTAAAATCACATTTATTTATTACCAATAATTATTCACCAAATAAATCAGATTATTTGATTAAGGGAGCACAGTTTTATCAGTGTATACCTACTAAATAAAGTGATATGCTGTCTGTGTAATTATATATTACAGAAAACACCACAACAATAGTGTTTAGGTACGTTCATAGTATTTTGTTGGACTAGTGTCACAACTGGCAATGATTTTTTTAGTCATACATTTATAACTCTGTATAATTAAATTATTATTACTATAATATTATGTCTATATTATATGTGCCAGTGAAAACAAGTACCTAACAGGGAAATTCGCAGTATTAGGTAAAGTAAGCGCCACAAATACCTATAACATTATTGTTCACATTTCTTTCTTCTGTATAGAAACTTCCGCAAAAAATGCCGGCTCTATGCGTCATGCCTTGAGGCTAAAAATATGTACCTACCTACTACACACTACTAGACAAAAACAAAACAGCAACATTTGCCTATTAAGAAAATTAATAGAATCTAGAAAAAAAAGCTCTTATAAATCATTTGTTTCTATTGAATTATTTTTGTTTTTATTGTAAACTTTCTAAAGAAATTGAGAAAATTATTAAAAAAAGTCTTGCAAAAAATGATGGATTCTTATTCTATCTCGGAAATTTGAATGTTATTTTCGGGTTATATTTTTAAAACTAATCTAATTTATTGTTTTTTTTTGTGACTAACTAGTGAGCTAAATAGCATCTGGGTGTTACTATAACAACAGGTTTCTCCTTATTTGTGCTATAAGAATAGAAATCTTACTCATAAGATTATTATTTAGTATCTTCGTAAATATAGTAATTGAATTTTACATTTTCTCTTCTCTTAGCAAAACCTATTTTCCCGGACAAACGTATATTCCGTTTTCTTACATATTTATAATTTTCCATATTGAAAATCGTAAGTGCTAACTATTTCTTATCGATGTATCCGCGCCCGCAACAAATAAATGATTAATAAGCACTGAATGCGAATCGAAACGCCTCAGCTAGCAAAATATAGGCACGCGATAACACCGGCCCTGGAAGTCTATTTCACCGCCCATTCCCCGACGGGTAGCGTCGGTACTCGCCGCGACCGTCCAAGCAAACCTACCGAAAGCCGTTGCCCTTAAGAAAACCCCAAATGCAAAAATCTAGAGAATTTAAATCCGGCGATCGATTAGGCCAATTTTCCGTACCTCCCCTACCTATCCAACGATTTGGATATACTGTATCTAAGTGATTACGTACATTTATGCTAAAATGAGCTGGTGCGCCATCATACATGAACCAGAAGTATTGTCTCAGCTGTAGAGGGATTTCTTCTAAAAGAGCAGGTAGCTCTTCCTGTAGGAAATTAAGGGAAGAGTCGCCTGTTAGTCGTTGTGGGAGGAAATATGGACCGACTAAATGATCATCAATTACCTATTAATTAGCCTACTAGATGATGTATTAAAGAAATGAAAAATACGCGTTAGATGTTTTATTTTTTTGCACAAAAGCGGCGCCCAACGCGAAAAAAAGGCAAGAGAGATTTTTTGTCACAAATTGAATGAGAAATTCAAAAATTGTTTTTAGTTTGATATATCTCAGTGGCGTATCATTTTTTTCTTAAAAAAAATTGAGATTATTACCCTTATGCGCGCCAATGATAAACATAAATTTCTTAATTGCATGTCAGAAAATGCGCAATAACTACCTCTTAAAACCTACCAAATTTCATTTGCATATCTCGATGGGTTTCAGAGCAATAAATAAATCGTCACTTTTTAATAAAAACTTTAACAGGTGTATCTCGGAAATCAAAGCATTTGCGGACAAAAGTTATATAGCAAACTATCATTATTTTTTCATGTACAATCACCCCCTGAAGTTTGTCGTACTTATTCACTAACACCCTGTATATAGGTAATTACCATTTTTGTGTAAAATTACATAAATGTCGTTTGGAGGCAAGTTATGTATAAATTGAATAGAAAACTATCCCAAAGTCAACAAATTCTGTCAGTGACGCATTTAATACCAATCACCAAATCTAGGAAGCGGTGGAATAAAAATATTGTACAAGTAAGTGTTTTTTATGAATATACTAAACTTTGCCGCTACAATTACAGTGAACTTAAGAGGCGATGTTGTCATACAAGCCGCAATCAGTTAAATGCATAACAAATAGCACGGCGATTCCGATATTGGAATTCTGTTCGCGGAGAAAATAAATGTGGCAACACACAGAAACTGAATTCACAACTTCAAAGATTTAAAAATAAGCGTGCTGGCAGGGTTTTCACAATGCTTGATTAATTTGTGCTTTTATTAATAATTTATCCATAGATTTTGTGAGTTTTTTTTTCAGTTTTCGTGGTATATGGGTCGTTCACATAGATATTGTTTTGTGTAAATATATAGTTATTAAACTTTATTTAGTACTGTTAACTGCTTTTAATTGAGTATGGATATTAACGAAGCGTCTTCGAAAATCGATATTTTGGCCCAGGGAAAGAAATATAAATTTAAGTTATTGAGCCTTAAAAAACGTATGTGCTAAACAAATTTAATTTTCAACCCATGTTTCTAAAATCTATGGAGGGAGAGGGACCTAAATCTTATAAACCCCCTTCGAAAAAGCATGCCTTAAATGGTTTACAGCACCAACCCGACCATAAAAACGAATATGTTCATTTAGTCGGCCACACCTTTATCAATCAAATCTAAAAGCTATTGACGTTCTTAAGGTAAACGGAAAAATTCAATTCGGGCTTTCTTTTATCGTCGCTGACCCAATATTGGATAAACGCTTGATAAGACTAAACCCCAATATTCGAAACATTTTAGGGATTTCATCCGCGTGTAGTTTTCCCAGGTCTGCAAGTTAACCTAATCCCGAATCAAAATACAGCCTCGATTCGGTTCAGAAAAAAGAAAATACGAAAGTGAAAAACCATAACGGACAAGTTAAGTTTTGAGTTTTCAATATATTTGTGTCAGGTTTGCTTAACAACAAGAAAACAAATACAGTAAAGTGTATAAAGTCACAATAATTATATAAGTCTGAAATTTAATGGGTTTCCTATATCTCCAAAGTTGAAAGAAAAATCGTATTTTTTTTAATTGCGTATTATTATCTTATGTGCTTTGCAGAATATTCAAAAGTTCCCATGCAATAAAGACGTAGATTTAAAGATACATGTGCACTTAGAAAACTACTGGCTCCGGCAAAATGAACTACCCAATTTAAACAGCTTATAAAAATTTATTGACATGAATAATAAAACGAATTACTACATATTTTTCAACTAGAAAAATGGGAGTTTTATATGATTTGAATATAGTGCTTCGCAAATGATCGCCATTGTTCTCAATGCATTCTTCTAATTGACTAGCAAATTTTTGCATATCATTTTGAGTAACCTAACGTGGGAGAGTATTAATTTCATTTCTAATATTTAATTTCAAATCTATTAAATCTTTGGGTTTATTTACAAACATTTTGTGCCTTGAATAGCCCCAAGGAAAAGAATCTGGAAGATCTAGGGATCATGCTGGCCATAAAATCGTACCATTTCTTGAAATGAGTTTATTTGAAAAGGATTCTCTTAAAATGTCCGTGCTTCTTCTCGCCGTATGACTTGTTGCCCCGTCTTACTGGAAGTAATGTCCTATTTCTGCTTCAATTTGAGGTAAAAAGAATGTCCGCAGCATTTGAATATAGCGCGTGGCGGTAACGGTTACCGTTTGACCATTTTCTTCAGAGATATAAGGCAAAATTATTCTAGACAATGGCACACCATACAGTTACTTTGAGGCAATGTAAAGATCGTTGATGAATTTCCCGAGGATTCTCTTAAGCCCAATAACGGTAATTTTGCTTATTTACATCGCCGTTGAGATAAAAATGTGTCTTGTTATTCATGAAAAGGATTTTTTCGATACCTTGGTGATTATCATGAATCAGACAACAAAATTGATAATTTATTTCCTGAGCTATTGTAATGTTATATGGATGAAAGATCATGCGTTTCAACATTCTTCTCCAGCTTTCATTACTCAAACCAAGGATGGAAACATGGTTAACAGCGGGTTTTTTCGATCTAGCAATAACTGCATTTCTTACCCTCTCTTTGTTACGTTCATTGCACTTGACTTTTTGTCTACTATAGTCTTAAGCTGGATTTATAAACTCAAAAAGTTGGAGAGGTTGAAGTTATGTTCAAGTTGGTGAGGTTCGATAGTTCAGAAAATGGTATTATAGTAAAGTCAGCAGCGAAGGTAGACAACCTGTTGTTTTGATTGCTTCAAGTTTGTGTCCAATAGATTGAAGTTCACACTATGTAGCTCAGACAAAACAGATCTAAGGCCGTAACCGATTTTTTATTGTTTTTTATTCATTAGGGAAGTAGATATAGTCAACCTCCGTCGAGAGACGACACCATACAGACAAGACACTTTGATCAGTTCCAAAATTCCTGTTAGAGTCCGTCTATCTATCTTAAAAACTCATTATAAATGCTAATCCCTAATGCCGATAAGGGTGATCGAATGAAAGCAGGGACGCACTCGTTGCTGGTAGAATAAAAGGTTGCCCTGTTTTAGGATAATAATATACAGGGTGTACCAAATTAAGTGCGCACCATTGCTAACTTTTTTATTATTGAAGATACAAAGTCGGTTAAATTAGCCAAAGTAGTAGCATTTTTTCTGTTAAATAAAATGGTGAAAGCAGAAAAACCATTGAACATAGCGTTTCTGAATAAATGAGGAAAATGTATTTTTTTTTTAATGGTACACCCTGTATATTTTGTACCGAAACGTTTGCAAATCATATGCGGAATAAAAAAGTTCATATGCAATATTGGCCTAAAATTAAAAAAAACATCAATACAGCCATGGAAATAAAAATGGTTTGCCTTTGACGTTTTCACCGAGGCTGCCATGAAAACAAAAACGAATTTATTTATTTATTTCAGAAATTAAAACTCGATTTTATTTTTAGCGGAAGAAATAAAAAAATAGTACATTATTTAACGAGCGTATAATGAAGGCTATATTACAGCCTTCATTATCGGCTCGTGTTTTAAGGATTCGAGTGTAATATAGCCATTATACGCGAGTCAAATACTATACTTTATCTACGACTATTCAGTATTCAAGAAGTTAGAAAATGGATTCAGAGCAACACATTTTATTACAATAGGATTATTATTAATGGTATTTCTTAACTAAAAAATACAATTCAACGATGTTAACCATAATTAAACAAAATACAATTGCAGCCCGAATTTCTGGAGGGGTACTTTGGATTTCGTTTTCGTCATCCGAAATCATGATATTTTACTTTGAAATCAACAACAAAATGTCACAGCGAAACTTAAATGACTGAGGAAAAAAATGATTCGTTTACTTGTCAATCGGTTGCTATGGTATTAATACCATTCACGCCTGCTTAAACTAGATCTGGTGCGTTTTTATCGTAATTCAGGTAACTTTGTTTTGTTGGGACCGTGGAATATGAAATCTCATATTCCACGGCTGTGGCATATGAGTAACTATGGTAATATGAACCACATTATATATGTACTAACAAACACATTATGCTTCTATTATTAAATAGTCGTAGATAAACTATATTATATATTTAAACACATCACCGTTTTGTTCAATACATTTGCGGGCATTCTTTATTACACGTTTTGTAGCTTTTAAAACTGTTCTGCCATCGATGGATGCTATAATGCGTCTAATGTTGTCTTGAAGTTGAACCAGATTCGCACATCTGGTTTTAAAGACTTCGTCCTTGATATACCCCCAGAAGTAAAAGTCTAATGGAGTTACGTCAGGAGACCTTGGGGGCCACGTATCGGACCATTTGTTGCCATCCACCTATCTCTAAAAAGCCTTTCTAACAATATTCTCACTTCGTGAAACTGATGAGGCGGAGCTCCATCTTGTTGAAAATAAATTTGGTTACGGTCCTCTAAGTTCACATCATCTAAATATTCTTCTAGTAATTCTGACAACATATTAACGTATCCCCTGCCGGTCAGAGTACCTTCATAAAAACTTGGCCCAATAATTTGGCTGCCTATGAGATCACACCAAACATTAAAGCTAAATCTTACTTGCGAATTTCTGGGAACAGCAATAAACAAATTTGTTCTAAACCAATAGTGCATGTTTTTACGACTAAACATACCCCTATTTAAAAAGTTCGCTTCATCGCTCCATAAAATTTTCTTTAAAAAGTTAGGATTTTGCTTACACATATCTTGTAACCATTGGCAAAAAATGAGTATTCTTTCAGTGTCACCAGGTAATAATGTTTGCACTGGTCGGTACCTATAAGGTACAAACTTATATTTTTTTAAAATCCTCCAAATTGTAAATAAACTGAAACCACTGTCTCTTACCAAATCTCTAGTTGAATTATTTTTGTGCGCTTCAAAATATGCCAATACTGTTTTTTAGTCCTTGTCTTTATGAAAACTCTTTCGTTACTTCTAAATTTTCTACACAGCCTTAGAAAATACCTTCTGTCTGGTTGCTCACGTTCAGGATACATTTGGCCGGATTGCTCGAGTGCTAGTACACTATTTTTTCTGCAACCAAGATACGCTTCTAACGTATCGCAACGTTCTAAATGCGTGAACGCCATTTTGTAATATTTAAAAGCAAAATCTAGATAACTTAACGCAAAACTACGAAAATTTTGGCTTCGTTAACAGTAATGGCTACCCAAAACGAGGACACTTTAATTAATTCGTTTTTGTTTTCATTACAGTCTCGATGAAAACGCCAAAGGCAAACCATTTTATATTTCCATGGCTGTGTTGATGTTTTTTCAATTTTAGGCCAATATTGCCTATGAACTTTTTTATTCCGTATAGGATTTGCAAACGTTTCGGTAAAAAATATACAGGGTGTGCCATTTAAAAAAACACATCTTTCTCATTTATTCAGAAACGTTATGTCCAATTGTTTTTTCTGCTTTCACCATTTTAATTAACAGAAAACATACTACTACTTTCCTAATTTAACCGACTTTGTATCTCTAATAATAAAAAGTTAGCAATGGTGCGCACTTAATTTGGTACACCCGGTATATAAAAGCGTGGAATTTTTTTTATCTACCTGTATGCAACAAAAGTGTCGTACTGATGTTTTATGTTAGAAAGAAAACGCAAAAACATATTTTAAACGTAATTTAATAATAAGTAATAATAATAAAATAATAATATAACAGTATATAAGATAAGATAAGATACATCTCTGACTGTACTAAAGCTGTCACAAATGAATTTAAGGTTGGCGAAACATTATTCCTCCTTACCTATGCTTTCAGCTGGTGCCATATATCCTCAATTGGGTTCAACATGCAATGATAAGGAGGAAGTCTTAACACGGTATGACCCATTTCTGCCGCCAAAGTGTCACAATAATATTGCTTTTTTATTGAAAATTATTTTAAAATTTCGAGCAATTGCTTTTTTGTGTAATTTTCCTCAAAATACATATTATTTTCCATCATATAGTCCTGGATGGTAACTTTTGTGTCATTGGAACACGGAACTTTATTTAACCTACGACTGTGGTAGCTCGCATTATCCATCACTATCACACTATTTGGTGGTATATTTGGTAATAATTTGTTTTTAAACCAGTCTTCAAATAGTTCTGCCGTAGTATCATCGTAATAATCAACAAGGGAGTCATTAATATTTTTGGCTGATAAGGCCAAAGCGTTTGGTATAAATCCGTTTTTTGTCCCAGCATGAATTGTTGTTATACGCTTACCTTCATTTAATGGAGCTTTGGTTCTGCATTGACCCGATAAATCTACCCAACTTTATCTGGAGCTTCGTGTGTGTCATACCACGTCTCGTCCAAATAAATAATATCCCTTCCATCCTGTCTATATCCATGGACTGTAATTAGGTAATCCATCCTCCATCTTTTTCACCGGGCCGATTCGATAATTATGTACTTGTCGTTTGTTAATTGTTTTCATTTTAAAATCGTTTCTTAAAATACATTTCCTTATAGGCTTACGACAACACTATTTCTGTATCATCTTTTTTTAATCTTTGCTATAGGGTTTTTAAAGTGAGGATCATTTGTTCCCTGTACACGGTATATATTTTTCTACGAATTATATCGACATCCGTCGCGTCCAGTTTTTTAAAAGTAAAATACTATTTGCTCTTTCTTCATTCCACTATAGGTTTATTTACAACAAACCACACAGGTCACTGGCCTGCGTGTCAAAACTGCCGCTTCCTTCACTGCACCAAATTTTGAAAAACCACGTTCAAAAATGGTGGTGTAAATGTCGAAGATTACTTTTTTTGTGTCAACTAATAAAATATCGCACTTTTATTGGTTTTTATCACGACCTGTAGATCCACTTGGCGTACTGGTTTCTTCCCACGGACGAAACATTCTTATATATTACGTTTAATTGGTAACAAATAACTTCTTGTCTAAACCAATACAAACATCTAACTGAATTTTAAATTTAAAAATCAGTATATTTAAATAACTAAAATAAACCTATTTTATTTTCCCCAATTATTTTAAGAGAATTACTGGGAAAATATAATAATATAATAGTCTTTAAAGAGATCCGTACCAAGAGTCCCCAGATCAGGTGACCGAATTTTACACCTCACACAATAGGTTATTATGACGGTAAGGGATTAGCATTTATAATGAGTTTGTAAGATAGAGAGACGGACCATATGCAGAACATTGATGTAGGTACTAGAGAGTGCTGGAGACTATAAGATTACCATTAACAACCATATAGGGGTTTTGTTATATTAAAATGCCTATTATTACCATGAAACTAAATTACCCGAGTTGTCTAATCCACACAATCCAGCCTCGTGTGTATACAATTAAATCTGATTTAAAATTCTACCAGATGGTATTTGGACATATAAGGCACCTTCTAATTATAATTTAACCGTTGATAACATCTTTAACATCCTCCCGTCGCGAGTTTTTAAAGTAGAGTGACAGATCCATTTAAAGTACGTCATTCTGTTCGTACAAACTTTAACGTGTTTGTAATTTTTATTTTGATTGCGATCTGTATGGCTTTAAGTTATGAAATGTTAAAATAATATAATCTTTTAGGTAAATTGGTAGAGGTTCTTTCTCAAATCTCATTTACTGTTTACAATATTTAAGGAACAGGGACCGTTTAAATAAATGGACAATAGTTTGATAGTTTTTCTAATAAATATAAGCAGTTTTAATTGCTATTCCACTGCTTTTAAGCTTTTTCCTAAAGAAAAAAATGTGCTACTCACCAGCATGGCATTCAGTATTCAAGTTTCACTATAATCTTTGTAATACCTGTACTCCGGTACCAAAATAATTGGCAGTGACTCATTTTTACCGGGGTGTGCAAGACGTAAGGGGAACGCCAATTCCAGACGCGTGTCATTTCAAACAATAATAATTGAAAAAATATATGAATTTTTTGTTTATTATGATATATTTACGTTTACTAGGTATAATAAATATAATATTATTAATTGAACTGAAAAATAAATTAAATTTTACATTTGGTGATCTAATGAAGTAATTAGAGAAATTAAATTACGCAGGTATAAAATCCAAAAAGAATATTAAAGCAACGGTATATGTTATTTTCATAATGTTTTTACTATACTACATAATAATAGAAACATATAATAGTGGATTAAGGGCAAAACCTAAACCTAAATTATAAATGTTTATAAATTTAACCTGAACTAACCTGAATGAACTAACCTAATGAACACTAATTGATAATAATTTGACAACTTATATTCCACGCCGACATTAAAAAGTGTTATAATGACGATACGTTACAATTTTAAATTCATTATTACTATTACATCCTCGATTACATCGGTTATTCACCATCTGACTATGGAAGCATTTCATTACTGTCGCTACTGCTGTCATCATTTTTCTACGCCCTCGAAATGTAATACGCACTTATGCCAATCTGCTGCTTGAACCTTTGCTATTGCCGTTTTTAACAGTTCTTTAACATCTTTTAGTTTAAAATTACAACAAACTAATGTTTGTCCCTTATCCTTTCCATCAGACCCAATCTCTGGACGCGTTTCGCTGTATAACAGCTCATCAGCAGAGCTATAGGGTCTGACGGAAAGGAAGGGACTGTCTGTGAATTTCATCACTATATATAGAAAACAATATAGGAATCGGTGGTACGCTCGATTACCATGGGATGTCGCCGTTGTGCTTCATTCCTATATTGTTTTTTAGTTTAAAGTTTTATTTTCACGCGCCACTTCGCCTTTTATCTCTGCCCATATAAGCTCGATTGGATTTAGTTCACAATGGTAAGGCGGTAAACGTAATATTGTAACACCTCGTTCACGAGCCATTTCATCCACTACATATTTCGTATATTTTTTTGTGAAGTCTTGCCAGATCGAGCAACTGCACTTTTAGCATTTTTTCGCCAAATGCAATATTTGTTTCTTCGAGCCAGTCAACAATCTTTCCTTTTCGCCACGCAGAAGTTGTCAAAGCTTCCACCCGACGGCTGTGGTATGGTGCATTATCCATCACGATTACCGACCCACGTTTAATACGCGGTAAGATGGATTTAAACCAACTTTAAACACTCCGCAGTTCATATCCTCATGATAATCACCGGTTTTACGAGATTCAAGCACGTTTAACCCACCTTCAAGAAAACCAGAATCACTCCCGATGTGGGTTATAATTAACCGACGACCTTTTCCTAAAGGAGCTTTCAATCCATGTGGACGGTCCATTGATAAAGGCGTTACGTGCACTTTCCGACGAATGGCTAACTTTGTTTGCTGATCAATAAAAAGCTTTTTCCGTCCTCTTGTTTCCTTCTGATCGGACACTTTAGTATTCCTATTGTCCTTGATAGTTCTATAAACAGTACGGCAAGGTGTCTTAGTCAATGTGGCATAAAGTTCTGCTGCATCAGTGAATGATATTCCACTGTGTGTACTTAGAATTCCCCTCATACACATTTTTTACAATTGCACGCTCCCCAGGTTTTAAATTGCGTCGTTTTGTAACTTGTTGGTTACTATCACTTGAAGAACTCGCCTGCATTATAATATCTGCTGTTTTGAGTGATGAAATTTATCACATATTCGAGTACTTACTAACCGACATTGATACCATCATGAATTAAAAGATAGTTATGATCAGCGCAATGGCCGATTGACCATTCATATCCGGCCATTACCTTTGCTATTTAAAGTTGTTTTCCCTATAATAATCAACGTTATTAAGGAAATTATTTTTAATTTGACTCTTTGTTGGGCGCCATATAATTCGTAACTTATTGTTTCATAACTGCCACACTGATGATATACTTATTAAAAAAAGTTACCGTCGTATATTTTTAATGAAACGATAAATAGCCTATTATTTACGCACTGAATCCATGAACGATTATCTAGGTCCTAGCGTGTTGTCAGCCTGGTTTTTCCAAATAAGCAAACTAATTGTCGAGGAGGAAGTTGCTTGGAGTCCCTGTTGGGCGCCATTTAATTAGTCAAGTTATTTTTTCATAACCAGCTTTTTTATGATAGGTATAATCTGTAAAATATTGCTTCAAAATTAAAAAGAAAAATTCTTGATTTATTAGTTTTTCTGGCTAAACATCATTCACAACAGCATAAAACATAATGACTACATTTTTTTATGACTGTGGGTTTACTTAATACGAATTTTTCACTAATGGTCTTATGTTTAAAGTCATTTTTGACTAAGAAATCATATAAATCAAATTTTATTAAAACATAAAAATATCCGTAGAAATTTTGAAAAATATTTTGCATCCTTGCTTGTTTTATCTAGAGTGTGAGCGGCAAGAAAATAAATCCTGAAAACGAGGGATTTTTTTTAAAGTATGTTTTATTATTAATATTTCACGAACAGTGAGCGGTTTTACCCGATGGAACTGTTCGGTACTAATTTGTTAAACGTTAGTCCGCGTACATTACAGGAGGTTTATTAGATCACAGAACTATTTGGTATCTCAGTTAATTATTGCTTTTAAACACAGACATTAGTGTTATCACCTATCACAAATGGGGAACTTTAATCAGAGGCAAATAATCACGGTAACGGGAACTTCACTAAGCACTGTGGTGTACCAGTGTGGTTCTAAGGTTTAGAAGATCCTTGTCAACACTGTTTTTAAAAGCATTTACCGTCGGTATTTGAAATGAAATTTTTACGGTGGAGCTTTGCACATCTTTCTTTATCAATTTTTTTGCTATGTCCCCTTAAATTTCTACCTTCGCTTACTCTGTATATGTCTAATTCAACTGAGTAATAATTGGAAAGCATTTTATAGGTTTGAATTAGATCCCCACGTTGTCTTCTCTCTCTTAAAGAGGTGAGATTCAGTATGGACAGCCGTTCTTGGTAAGGCAAGTTTCTTAATTCATTAGGCATACGTGTTACCTTCCTCTGTACCCTTTCAAGAGCTTCGATGTCTTTAATGTAATATGGACTCCAGATAGATTGTCCGTATTCCAGAATTGGTCTTATGTAGGTCTTATACAATTTAAGGATTAAATAGCTAGATTTGTTGTGGAATGATTTTTGGATAAGGTATATTATTTTGTTAGCCTTCTTGATAATATTAGATATGTGGGGTTCTCATTTCAGATCATCCGAGATAGTAATTCCAACAGGGCCGAGCTGTGCCGGGGGTGCAAGGGGTGCACAGCACGCGGGCGGCAACCCAGTAGGGGCGGCAAAATTAAAAAGAAGTAAAAGCCAAAAGCATTTTTTAATTGAGAGATGAATCAGTTGATTCACCAGAGTTGAATTTTTATTTCTATATTCTTGATATAGTATCATCAAAATTAAATGACAGATTTGAACTATTAAACGAATACAACGACTATTTTGGCTTTTTGAATAATTTAGGTTCTTTATCCATAGATAAAGAAGAGTTAATGAAATATTGTATGGATTTACAGATTAAATTAACAGATTTATCCACTAAACAAATGGATGTAAATGCAACTGATTTGTGCAATGAAGTTGAAATGTTGTCTACCTATAAAAAATTTAAATCGGCCAAGGAGGTCATAGAATATATTGTGGTTAATGATTTAATTAGTACTTTCCCAAATTTATCTGTAGCCCTACGAATTTTTCTAACGATGCCTGTCACTGTTGCTCATGGCGAGAGATCGTTTTCAAAGCTGAAAATAATTAAAAACTACTTGAGATCTACTATGAGCCAGAACCGACTTACGAATTTGGCTGTGATAAGCATCGATAAAGAAATCTGCGAGGCATTAGATATAACGGATTTGATTAGAGAATTTGCGATTAAAAAAGCAAGGAAAGTTGCTTTTGAAATTTAGAATTTATATGTAGGTACATTTTAACTCAAAGTGTATAACTTCTAAGTTCTGTTCTATGTTAATAATAAGGTGAACTATTATTTCAAATTAGTTTCTTTCAGTTTATATTTTATATGAATAATAAAGTTTATAGTAACATTGTTTTTCGTTTGCAGTTACAGTTACCTATCAAGGAATTTTTGAATTTTGATTTTTACAATAAATACTATTTATGTCTATAGTCTATAGGGGCGGAAAATTATATCTTGCACCCGGGCGGCAAATACCCTAGGCTCGGCCCTGAATTCCAAGATCCTTCTGTTGCGTGACAGTTTCCAGTAAAGTATTGTTGAGGTATAATGGATTCTTGAGATTATTTGGTCCCAGATGCAGCATGGTGCACGTGTTAGCATTGAGTGTCATCTCCAAGTGACGCTTCTGTAGTTTTAAGATCTTCTTCAAATTCTCGGCTTTGTCTTAGAGGATCGCAGAACAATTTAGTATCATTGGCAAAGAAACTGATATTTGTCTGGATTTTGTTTGCTATGTCTGATACGTACACAAAAAAAGTAGTGGACCCAACACAGATCCCTGAGGCACCCCACTGATTACGCTGTGGTTACTTGAAAGAGCCCCATTTGCTCTCGGAACTTCGTAGAAAGGCTTCAATCCACGATAAAAGCTGTCCTCTTTCACCATAATGTTCCAGCTTAAGCAAAAGTAACTTTATTGGTACTTTATCAAATGCCTTTTCAAAGTCCAGGTACAGCACAGATGTTGGTCTTTCTTCATCGTTGTTCCTAGTCCAGTTATCCAGGCACTTAAGGATATTTATTTCTGCATTTTTTGGTGGAAAACCGGGAAAACCGTACTGTTCTTGTGGAATTATGTGATTCTGGAGAAAGACTTATGTCAGCTCTTGGGATATTATTTTCTCCATGCATTTGAAAAGCATACATGTGAGGCTGATAGGTCTGTAATTTTCGGCAAGCATTTTATCGCCTTTTTTGAAGATTGGTGTTACGTAAGCTTGCTTCCAGCTTTCCGGTATGAAGGAAGTATTTAAGCAATGATTCATAGCTGTGGAGAGAGGAACCTTAAGGACTTCCGTAGTTCTTTGCAAAAATATAGGGGGAACTTCATCTGGCCCATATAGATCGATTTGTGTGAATATTTTGTTGGGTTTTTGCAGATAGATCATAAGTGTTTTGAATGGTGCAGGTCTAACCATCAGATATGGAGAAAAGCCACTTTGTGAGACGAAGGAGTAACATGAGAACAGTTAGTCCCAATATATCTCATCCCTTCGTGAGGAAGGCGACGATTTGTGCTAAGAATCCAGTTGGTTTCAGTAGTTTCGGTAAAATGCCTGCTGTTACAGCAGAATTCTTGAAACTCCCAGATCCGAAGCTTCACACTGGCCACTGTTTCCGTCGGTCTTTCACCACTTTATATATAATATAAGAAATGCATCTGTTTCCAGAGAGCTCAGGAACAGGCTAAATCTAGGATACAGTATATATAGCAATTAAAAGGATCACCCAAACTTTCTTCAATACAACAAAAAACGTTGATTTTGCATATGAATGTTCAAGGTTTGACATCACACATGACTGAAGTAAAACAGTTATTATTGGACCGAAGCCCTTTTATTGTTTGCGTAAGTGAGACGCACACTACGCCTGAAATCGACGTCGAAGAAGTATCTGTACCTGGATATAATACAGTGATATGCTACTCACATAGCAGACACACTGGTGGAACCCTTATTTATTTAAGAAGCTATCTGAAATTTACTGTTGTACGTAATGACGCTGTCAATTTTGGTTTTTGGGCACTTTTGATTAAGGTCGAAATGAATAAGGAGGCTTTAATGGTGGGAGCTCTTTACCGATCTCCAAACTCTAATAGCAACGCATTCTTAAGTTATCTTGAAGATCTGCTGAATGATGACTTACTTAATAAGCAAAAAACCGCACTTTTGGGAGATCTGAATATAGATATTCTAAAAAACGACTATGGTGCTAAAAATTTGATAAGAATTATTCAAGCAGCAGGATTTAAACAGATTGTCACCCAGGAAACAAGAGTTACGAATACTTCTTCGACTCTGATCGATCACATTATTACAAATGATTTTAATGCCACGGAGGTTTTAAGGAATTTTCCTATCATGAGTGACCATGAAATTATCGGCACTTACTTGCAGGTTGATGGTGTCAAGGAAGAAAAAAGATGTATTTATAATCGGAATTTCAGCAGCGAAGAAATACTTAAACTTACCGAAGAATTAATAAGTGCAAACTGGAACTTTACATCAACTGACGTAAATAGAGTGTATTCAGACTTTATGGAAATTATCCAGGTAGCAATGGATAAAATTGCCCCGAAAAAAACATATGTAGTACCAAAATATCCATGGATAACAGGGGCAGTAAAAGTGGCACAAGCAAGCAGAGATAACGCTTACAAAAAATTTTGTTTGACAAAAAATGAAAAGGATTGGGAAGACTACCGAGTAAAACGAAATACAGTGATTTCCTTAATTAGAAATGAGAAAACAAAATATTATGAACATAATATAGAGAGATGCAAAGGTGACGGAAAAAAGATGTGGAGAACACTAAAAGACTTAATAGGGAACAAGAAGTATTCTATAGATTTTACAGAGATCAATTACGGGATATATGATGGGTCTGTGGAGGATAATTTGAATGACTTTTATTCGGACAGTCTGGAAGAAATTTCTGGTAGCATAGAAAACAAGCGGTGGATATCTGGTATTCATAAAATTGACAATAACGACTTGCTAACTTTTAAAACTGTCAGTCTATCAAAGTTAAGAAGAGTTATATACGGATTCAAAAATAAAAGTACTAGTGACGTATCACTAAATATTAAATTAGTTAAAGAGTAGTTTTGTGTATTAGGGTATCCGCTTCTTTACCTAGTAAATATGTCCTTGACCACCGGAAAAGTACCTAGTGAATTAAAAATTAGTGTAATTATTCCTATTCCTAAGGTGTCGAGACCCAAGGTTCCTTCTGAATTGAGACCTATTAATTTACTCCCTGTTGTAGATAAAATAATTGAGACGATAGTTTGTGAGCAGTTAAGAAGTTATTTTGAATGTTAGCAATTATTATTTGCCGGACAGTCTGGATTTAGGAGTAAACATTCATGTGAGTCAGCTCTACAATATGTGTGCGCAAATTGGAGAAACTTCATCAACCAAGGCAATGTAGTGCTAAGTGTATTTGTTGACTTACAACGCGCCTTCGAAACTATAGATCGTGATATTCTTGTTAAAAAATTATTGTTATACGGAATAAATGGTAGTGTATTAAATTGGATTACAGATTACTTAGGTAACAGATATCACAGAACAAAAGTAGAACATAAGCTATCTAATAGCAGGGAAAGTAAATGGGGTGTACCCCAAGGAAGTGTTTTAGGCCCTCTTCTGTTTATTATTTATGTCAACGACATTCATTTATCATTAAAAAACTCTTTTGTCAATTTATTTGCAGATGCCACTCTCATTTGTGTAGCGGGAAACAATTTTGTTGAGGTTACCGATACTTTAAACAACGAACTTTCAATATTGTATGACTGGCTATGTCAAAATAAATTGAAGTTAAATGCTTCGAAAACAAAGTGCATGGCTTTGGGATCGAAAGCAAATTGCAAAAAATACTCCGAACTGGGCCTCAATCTTAAAATAAATAACAATATAATAAATTTTGTACATGAAATAAAATATCTGGGGGTCTTTTTGGATCCTCAGCTAACATTTTCGAATCATGTAGATTATCTCTGGAAAAAATTAGGTAAGAAAATTGTTTTTTTTTATCGGATTTCTGATTGTTTATCTCAATGGACCAAAACACTAGTTTATAGCACAATTATCAAACCACACTTCAATTATTGTTCTTCCTTGTTAATATCATGTACAAAAGAAAATATAGATAGATTACAACTACAGCAGAATAGGGCAATGCGTATAATACTGAACTGTAATAGGTACACGCCAATAAAGACCATGTTACACACCTTAAATTGGTTGTCAGTGGAACAGGGCATTGAAAGGGACAACCTTGTTTTAATATATAAGATAGAACATGGTCAACTGCCAAGGTACCTACATGATTTTCTTCAAAAGAGACTTAATTTTCATGACTATAATATTCGTTCTAGGCAGAACTATAACATCCAGTCAGTTAAGACAGCTACATTGCAAAAATCTTTGTTTTATGAGGGGGTTCGCCTGTTTAATGCCTTGCCTGAGGTGGTAAAATGTGCATCGAGCCTGCATTCTTTTAGTAGGGATGTACATAAATATTTAATGGATAATTAGTAGTTGGTAAATTTTTCTTTTCCTTTTTTTGTATTTTTCCCTTTAGGTTATTCTCATTGTAATTATATTAACAAATATATTCGAAATACTGTAACTAACTGTAAGATGGTGGAATTTGTATATTTTTTGTATTCATTACTAGCCAAGTGCTAAATAAAGAATATTTATTACTTTAATGGGAGACTCTGGTGCGAGCCTGAGAACTATCAAAAAACATGGTGGATGGAAGTCTTCAACAATGGCATATATTGAAAACTCATTGCAAAATAAAAAGAAAATTGCCAAAAGCCTTCTTAAGACGTCATCGTTCAGCTATTGTTTCCAACCCTTCACAAGCTTACAAAATGACGGCAAAACTCTGATCAGTGGAACTGCAGAAGGAATTCATATTTCTGGTTGCTCAAATTGAATAATTAATGTTAATAATAAAAGTTAAAAAGGTCCTTGTATTTATCGTCAACACTAGTGGTAAAAGTATTCCACTTTTAACCCTAGTGCTATAAAATTACATTTTAAACACTGACAACAAGCGGTAAAACGTCTACTTTTACGTGTTTTTATAGGTAAACATGTTTAAAAGACATGTTTTAAATGAAAAAGTTTAAAATATAACAACCTTGGTTTTTACGGTTTTTTACGGTAGTAGAAATATTTTTCAAAGTTTTCTGTTTATTAATATTCATTGCTGCTTGGAATGCATTCTCATTAAAATCTAAAATAGTTTTTTTACACTTTCCTTAAAGACAATTTGATAAAAATTTGTTAGAAAAACTGACCGCAGCTTTTGAGGGTGGCTGTGGGCAGCCCCGTGAGTGCGTGTCGCGGCGTCTTCCCGGCGGTGGCGGCGTCTCCCCGCCGCCGCCTGAGCTTACGTAATTAGGCGGCCCGGCGGCGCTGGGGGTGCGCGCCCGCGCAGCGCCCACCTCCCCCTGCTCCCGCGACTCTGCGCCCCGCGCCTCGGCGCGCCGCGCTTCTCTCGCGGCCGCCAGTCCCTTGCTATCGCCTGACCGCTTAGCTTGCCCGCCGAAGCTTTCTCAGAAACGTTGTGTCTGTTTCGAGGCGCGCACACACATCCACTCTCTCTCTTGGAAATTTGTCGAAATCTAAAAAAAAATCCACTTTCGCACGACGACGACACTGCGTAGGCGTCTTTGAACATCTGCTGGAAAATTGCCCAGGCCGCGCGCCAGTGGAGGGAAAACGTGGTGCGATCCTCTTTGACGGGAGCCGGTAGTTTTTGAAAGCTTGTTGTGCAAACTGTTTTTTGAATTTTTGGGATTTTTTAAACTCCGCAGGTCAGCCTAGCCTCTTCTTGGACCGTCTGCTGAATTACTAATGTGAGTTCTGCATGGACTGTTCGTATTTGTCACTTGTGTCAGGATTGCATGCCAAAATATCCCGCGCCCATATTTAAAAGTTGCACCATCATGTCGTTATATTAGGTAGCAATAGCAATGTTTTGAAAAAAAAAAATTGCCTCAAAATTAAAATTTATTTTGAAATAAATTCCTGCATTTTGTTATGAATTTAAAATAAGCCTGGTAACATTCGGTAGAGCCTTCAGTCCACTGTTTTGTAAAGAAAGATCAACGTGTAAATAATTAGCGTGGTCACCGGTCACTTTTTGGAATCATTCCCAAAAATACATAATCGTGGCAAAATGTCATAAATTAAATTAAGTATAAAAACGAATTACATGGACGATATTTTCTGCTAATAAATACAATATGTGACATACAAACATACTTATCGCAAATATACCGGCAAAAATACAAAAAAAAAATGAAATTTTATAACCAACAGAAAACACAGCATTTTAAAAGATAAAATTAAAGATTAGTGCCCTCATTCTTACATCTCTAAATATATCTGTTGCTCGGTGTCATAATAAGTCTATGATGTTAAAACAGAGACTGACTGTAAAGCTGTTTGCGTTTGATATTTATTTCTGATTTTTTAGTATAGTTTTTATATATAAGTCATAAAAGAAAGTTGTACTGATTATTTAAGAAAATTTTTACTTTAAAATCTTATTGACAAAATTTCTTTGGTAATTTCTGAATTTACCTTTCATTTTGGAAATAAACAAAACAATGGATTTTTTTCGAAACAAATTTTTATTTAAAAGAAAAGCGACGAAAAATTAGGTAAAAAACTTTTTAAACATATGTTGAAAAGACAAAAAGAAAAATATAATTTATTTATTTGCAGCTGAGGAATCCTCTTAAAATTCAATTCAATAAAAGATTTGGCAATTTTCAAGGTTATTTTCATTATAAATGAATAAATTATTCATATTTTAAACGATCGTCACATCGCTGGTGCCAGTAGGTTATTGAATCGATTTTTTTATATATATATAGTAGGAGGAGCGGACATGTGTGAATGGTCACTAGGTTTTTTTAAACTACGTAGAACTTTTTAAGAACAATAGAATAAAAACACATGTAAAATAATACCATAGAATAAATGAAGTAATTACCTTCCAACATCGTCTTTATAAACTTATCTTAAATCAGTAAGCATATGGAAGAGACTATAGTGCTATAGTTTATTTAGGGTAACCTAACCTGGCCTTACCTCTATTAATTATTTCCCCGCTAATTTTTGTAAATGCTGTGATATAATCTTCAATAATTACCATTTTTGAAATCCGCAAAAACCTAGAACTGATAATGGGGTTCTCTGAAACGAAATATGAAAAATTTTAAAATTGTTTTCATACCCTATTTTATGTTCTCTTGTTAGGGAATTCCCGTTCGCGTAGCACATTTAGTAGGACACTAGAACAAATTTCAATAATTTTCATATGTGGGTACCTAATTTGTTATATTCAAATTCATTCTAAGCTCTAGGTTTCTGCGTTTGCGGATGGTAAAAATAATATTTATAAAGGATTATATAGCCTTTTAAAGATTCGATGACATACCAGAACATAAATGTTTTATTAAATTTAAATACCTTATAGTCTTATAGCAACCAGCTCGTAAACCTAATGCATTTACATACCTCTATGTCCCGTTCTTTTAACTTATTATCTCGTGTGCCAATTTAAACAGACATGTGCTACCTTAATTATCGTAAAAGCAAAAGGTGAAGGAGAAGGTACAAATATGAAGTACCATTTTGATTTTGTGGCATATATGACGCTTTTTTTAATCCAAACTCCAAACATCACCGTTTCTTAAAAAAAAGCACTAACGCATCGTTATCCACAATAATCCCTTTTGTTCCTTTTCTAAACCTAAAGATGATATCTAAAAAAATTGATTGGAATATGACTATACAAATATGGACTGGAAAAACATCCAATCAAAGTAAAAATATTTCTTTGTTTGCAAAAGTCGCGGATATAATCATCACACACAACATATTATTATGAGAAATCTATATGACTCAACAAGCGACATATTAAGCATTATATTCATGTTTCCCCTCGACGATCTTCACACAATTCCTTGCAGAAAATGCATTCGACATCCAAATCATCTGGTTCGTTTGTTCCTGGAACATCATCCAACTCCAGATCGTCTTCTGCTGATAAAAACTATGCATTGTCTTCTTCGTTTTTCAATATTTTGAATCGCTAAGTGACATTTTACTGTAGTCAATTGCCGCACTGCACGACTTTTAACGGTATTTTTTTCGATTAACCGGGAAGCAAGCACTTTCTACATCATTTTTTAATCGGAAAATATTACTTTACCGGCAAGATAGAGAGGCCGGTAACGTTCTTTAGCGGCCCCTCTTTCATTACGATTTTTTTTATTCAGTCTATTAAATATTTTCCTGACTATCGAGTTTTCAAACTGTGTAAAACTATACCAACCAAAGGCATTATCAAAATTTTCTCGTACGCCACTGGCCTTGTCTCGATTGAAAAAGAAATTGTACATTACACATTCGAAAAGTGTGTTAACAGGACGATGTAGGCAATTTCCAGGGCGAGTCACCAGTCGAGGCCTGTAAATTGCCTGCATCGCCCTGTAAAATATTACTTTGCGGTCTTGTAGCGTAAAATAATATAGGTAACTTCTTTGGGGTCTATAGAAAGTTCTCATATTTCTTGTTGTTGGTTCAGGTTAGTGTCGGCTTGCATTGTTCATTTCTTTTACGACACAGAAAAAGCATTAAATAAAATAACACTTTTCGTAAGCCTGGTGATCCCGATTTACATTAGAAATCTCTGAAGAAATCAATCACTTACATAATATCGGCTAACCCCAGACTAGCAGTGTACTTTCTACTTGCATAATATTATTATGTTAAAAGAATATACCTTATAAAAACATGTGCCATAACTAGTAATACTTTAAAGCTGAATTTATAAACTCGAAAAGTTGGCGAGGTTGAGGTTCAGTTGGAGTTGGAAATAAGAGTTCAATTTAAACTAAAGAGGACATTCAGTTTAATTTATAAACTCGTTCGTACAAAGTTCGTAAGTTTCGAAAAGTTCCCGTGTAGTTCGACATAACCAATTTTTATGTTCGGAGTTCGAGAGGTTCGTTTCGACCAATGAACACGCTATTTTAAAGTCATGTGGTTACAGCGAAATGTCCTTTCGTTGTTTACGTCGCCCTTCCGTCATTTATATTTAGATTTTTTGTTTGTTGTAAACTTAGTTTTGTGTTTTGTGCCAGAAATTGGAGAACTCGAAATGGATAACAATAAATTAATTTACTTTATAAATGCCATATTCTGTACTGTCGAATATCGAACCTCACCAACTTGAACATAACTTGAACCTCGTCAACTCTTCGACTTTATAAATCCAGCTTGAAACTTTTTGTACCCACGCAAGTTTTGTCAAAAATTCAATAACAACTAAATTAAATACAAGCAGTAAAATTAATAACAAATTTACAAGAACAAAAATAAATTTAAGTAAGTCGTTATTTAATTAAATGTTGAAAATGTCCCCCTCCCACAGTTTGATAATGGGCTAGGTTATAATAAAATTTGTCGATGACGTTTTGTAATATTTCTTGCTTTATAGATTCACATTCTTCAATAATTCTTCTTCTCAATTCGTTCAGATCTGTAGGTTTTGTCACATACACTTTATTTTTTAGTTGTCCCCAGAGAAAATAATCAAGGGGCGTTAAGTCTGGCGACCTAGCGGGCCATTCTATGGGGCCCCTTCGCCCTATCCAGCAGTTAGGAAAAGTATTATTTAAGTAAACTCTTACAGCTCGCCCAAAATGAGGAGGAGCTCCGTCCTGCTGAAACCACGTATGTCATAATACTGCCGTCCTAAGGAAGAAGGTCCTATCTGCTGTAACTTTACTAAGGATAATTGTCATATCTGCTGTAAATTCAAAGTAGGTTTACTAGCTTTAATTTTTTAATAGCCATATGATTTAAACACACATTTCAATTATGTATGGCAAATTTAAACCTTTACAAGTAAATACAGGGAAAGGCTTTCAAAAATAGGTGAAAGTCGAATTATCTCAAAACCAATATTTTGCAGATAGGACCTTCTTCCTTAGGGCGGTAGAATAGTGGTCCTACTGTATTGGTTATTGCTAGCGCAATTTGATTTTGCAGCATGTGGAGATAATATTCTGCATTCAAATTCCCCTCTATAAAGAAAGGCGCTACTAATCTATTGCCAATAATACCGGCCCACACATTATCTTTCTGGGGGTGCTAAGTGTGTGTTTCTCTCATCCAATGTGGGTTCTGATCAGCCCAGTAACGACAATAATGTTGGTTGACATTCCCGTTTAACATGAATGTTGCCTCATCCGAAAAACCTAGGTATTTGATTAAAAAAATTGTTATTTTCTTCCTGTTTTTGCATCATTACTTCGCAAAATTCCATTCTACGTTCGAAATCGTCTTCTGATAATTCCTACTAAAGTTGTTTTATAGGGGTAAAAATTACTGTTTTTAAAATAATTTCAACTGATTTAAAACAGACGTTAACTTGGGTAGCAGCTTTTTTCAACGACAAATGTGTATCCTGAACAAAATGAAGTAATGTCTCTAATTTTTTTTCGTCACTAGTTGCCGATTTTGGTCTTCCGGAACGAACTTTATCTCTGCAACACCCGGTTTCCTCGAATCTTTGAGCTGTTCTCACAACTATAGATTTTGATATAGGCTGTCGGTTTGGAAAAGTTATATTGAAAAATTGCTTTGTTCCGGTAAATGATCTTTGTCGGTCTCCAAAACCTCTGATCATTAGTAAAGTTATACGTTCCCTTTCGTTGAGAGACATTTTCAGAAATTAATATGACAATGACGCAAAACATTCTGGTACCAGCTTGTAAAAATGCAAAATGTAAGTAATATCTTACCTGTTGTATTTATGTCCTTTAACTCAAATTATTTCTTAAACTAATGGGTTTAGCCATATGACATGTTTCATAATTGTTGTTTAGAATATTTAGAGGAATCAGAAAACGCGATTAAAAAGGGGTCATTCCATTTAAATAAACCAAAGGTTTGTTTACCATGACTGTTTGAGGCACCCTGTATAATTACAGGTGTCCTAGTTTTATAGATTTTTTTAAGGCCCACAACTTTTATACCGGAAGTTTTTTTATATTGTGCGCCATTTTCTAAATAATTGACCGGTCCGGGACTTTTTACACACTGTGTATACTGAACCAGGAACTAAGCATGCATAACATAAAATATTTAGTGTAAACTAGGTTTCTATCTCTAAAAGCAGACCTAGTCGGCTTTTAGTCAAATGACAGGATGACAGAAGCCTGACCCTTAATAAGTATTATTGTATTTATCTTCTACTAACCAATGATAAGTATTGCTAGTTGTTATTAACCATATAACTGTTACAGACTTTAAAATAATACTAGAAACCGCTTCATTGCTTGTTTTATTATTAAAATAACTTATTGTTAAATCAACTTTTAGCATTTTTAACTCAGCTGTTGTTTTCTAATTCGCCTTCTTTGCTCGTTTAATAAATTAGTTCTTTAACTAAACATGGCATATCTTCTCGTTGTAAGCGATTTTCTTTCTTAACAACTCCAACTTGATACACATTTTCATGTTGCAAAAATACGGCAAACAAAGAGAGCTTCTGGTTTACATTTTTAAGTTTGAGACCTTGGCAGCAAAGTTTTATAAGTTGTTGCCTTGTTTTTACTCGTGGTCGCCTAAAGGGAACATCTGCAAACACGAATGATAAATAGGACTCTAAAAAAGTTCGCGATGACTTTTTTGTCTCGCATTTTTTTTTTGTAAATGAGATAATTACCTCACTAAGTAAAGTTAAATTGGATAAATGTCCTTTGAGATTTATAATTATTTATATTTAGGATTTCATTCAACTTTTTACTTAGAATAGATAACATAAAACATACAGCATAACACAAATACCTTAAATTCCCTCTGCTTTTATCAAATCTTGATAAAGCTTTAAATTTTTTATATGCATTTATAGAGTTTTATTGTTTGATGACTATGCATGCATACATACTCACTATGCTTCTGTTTGATTTATGATGAGAGGAATGATTTAAACACCTATCCTCCTCTATCTATATCATTTATTACCAGACAATCAGCCCTATGATCAAACACACAAGTTAACTTTTAACGTACCGTTTCCATGACAATAACCGAAAAAAGCCTACTTGTTAATTTTTTACTGTGGTTGAAAAACAGGTAATTTTGAAGTTAGCGTCTAGAGTAAACTTGTGTGTTTGATCATAGGGCTGAATATGTTGAATATTGAAACTTTTTATCTCGTTGTTTCGATTTAGTTTCATAAACTCAAACCTAAGGGGTTGAGCTTAGATGTTTTTTTGCCAACGTTAATAAATATTAATAATTCGTTAACTTAAGGACAGGATAAGTGTCAGTATTATTTTTATAACTACAAGTTTTCTGTTAATCTTGCAATCTAAACTAGCCATAGAAAGTTTTCGAGGGAGTTTCCTATATTTTTTAAAGAAGTTTCCTTTTTAATGCATGGTATGCATATCTACCTTCACGCAGAGGCCGATCTACAAAAGACGGGGAGGGGGGGGGGAGTACGTTATAAAAGTTGAGTACTTGGAATAGGAAGTAAAGTATTCTCAGCAAGTAAACCTGCAATATGGCGGCGAATAATTTATGTCAACACCAATCGAAAATATTGAAACGCGGTTTCGCTAGAATTTTTGCTTCTTGGTGCTCTTTAAAACAGCTATAAAAAAGCACGCCATTACATTTAAAATTGTTTAGAAAATTATATTAAACTCTAATTTCAGAAAACAGTGTCATCTATCTAATTTATTGAAAATCGCCAAGTACTACTAAATCGGAATTTTAAATCAGTCCAGAATTCTCTTTCATTTGGATCAATAGAATATAGAAGATACAGCCATTGAAATATATTATGAAATTCTGAAATAAAACTTATTGAGAATCAACTTAGTACCTATTTCAATGACGCCCTCAAAGTTATACCTTCTTTTAATAATTTGAGCAGAATTTATAATTTTTGCTATTTAATATTACGTTGCACCCCCTTGTCGCCGCTTTACAAGCTTCAATATATTTTCAATCAATGTCTCTTCGCTACTTTTACTATTACATTTTTTTTTCCGTAGAGCTACGACCAAGGGTTTTTGAGATATGGATTGTTGATGCCTTTAACTGAACATCCTGTATATCTGTCATGTTCCTTTGTGTTAAGTTAAATAAATGTTAGAGAGAGATACATATTACTATAACTAAAATGAAACCATCATAGGATTACAGGGCAGGTCAGGCTTTGCTTCTTCCTTAACATAGTTTTAATAGTATAGACAAATCAAATAAAAATTAATTGTGTGAAGGAAAATGTGAATTTCAGGGCATTGTTATGAAATGCCTTTTAAATTTAGTAATTCCCTAAGCCTCTCAATTGGTACTATTGCACTCTTGCCCCAAAAACTGGTGGTCACGTAGAACACTTTGAATTCTACATTTCTGACACAAACCAAAGTGAATAATCGTACCGAAAGGGGTACCCCAAAAATTGCGATTAGTGTTGTCAGTCTATGTGTTTGAACGAAATCTAGTGTGAGAAAAATTTTATTTAAAGTGTTGTTTTGCCTATTTTAGCCAAAAAATAAAATGGTCCTTTATATTCGATGTTGAAATTTTGTATTTTACTTTGGGAGTCGACAAAATATGGTTTAAATAGTCCGTTAAAATCACTTTTTAGCTAGAATATGACTTTCGTCAGATGACATGTCGCCCATCTTGCAGGTTTACTCGCTGAAAATATTTTATTCGTATTCCTGTAACCTGGCCATTTGGTTTTAACCACACTCGATCACATACACATTCCTGTAACGCGAACAATTATTATATAGATATGAGGATATAAGAAAACGATATCGGGAAAAATATGATATTACACCTACATAGGTACACATTGTCGATATTCATTAAAG
The DNA here is from genome assembly GCA_963920685.1 of Polydrusus tereticollis. Classification (NCBI taxonomy): domain Eukaryota; kingdom Metazoa; phylum Arthropoda; class Insecta; order Coleoptera; family Curculionidae; genus Polydrusus; species Polydrusus tereticollis. The sequence continues at coordinate 83,324,308 of OY987327.1, forward strand.
TTTCACTACAAAACATTGTATATTTTGTGACAACTTTTACTATGGTAGATTTTGTGTATTCTTTTTTTTTATCTGGCAGAGCACTACAGAAAAAATGGCGCTCTGCGAGCCGTACGTGGGCACATAAGGCGATTCTCGTTGATCTTAATTCTTTGGAGATTCGGCTCGTTGGGAACACGACCTTAAGGACGTTGTTCGAGAGTAATGACGTTTTTCAGATAAAAGGATTTTTTAACAGTGTCGTTTGAGGAACACTAAGCAGACACACGTATGGGTGGGCTGCAGTGGTTCGTCGTGTATTTCTTTTCTGGGTAAAATCAAGCGGACAACGTAAAATGAACACTGCCATGAAAATATCTGTAAGAGATATTTTCATGGCAATATCACCAACCTGTCTTCGATGTTCTAGGCTCTTAAAGTTGTTTGTCAGGTCATGGTCGCCGATCCAGTGTGAGCGGTATTCCAGCGATGCCGATTGTCGAATTTGGGCTTTATATAGTTGTTGTCTAAAGCTGTTGTACGAAAAGAAACCTCAAGCTTCTGCGAAGCTGCCTTAGCCATGCTTGTAACGTGACTCTGTCAAGGCATATGACCATCCAATGGATTATGTTTCTTTTTCTATTTAAAGCTGCGTTGATGATGTAATTTACTGCAATTCCATATTAAAGCGGATATGCGCGGGAAACTAAGTGATTATCACACCGCATGTTTTTGTGTTAGCAGTTTCGTTTACACTTTCATTTAAAATATTGAAAATTAAATTGTTGGTTTGAGCGTGAAGTACTCATTCTGCATGAGAATGTTTATGCGTTTCATTAGTAGTAGTCTAGGTATAGTTTTTCATATGTTATATGTATAGGTATGTATGTAATTACATATTATAGTCCATGCTGCCGTGCCAGAGTGTCCCAAATATTTTGCATAATATTGCATATGTCTAAGCTAGTCTTTGAATGTAATAAGAAAATCTGAAGAAGAAAGAAGTGACCGAATTTGCAATATTTGGTGGTATTCAGCTAAACTAACTATTCGCAACTTTCCATAATTATTGTTAAAGAAGCAAGTGTTATTTTTCTTAGTTATAATAATATGATGATGAATGATATTAGCTTTGCATCGGATTCATTATTATCCATTGCATTGCAACTCGAAACTATCGGTTTTGGTTTTATCCCTAACCTGACCTAAAACATAGAGAAATTTTATTTGCATCTCCTGTGCGAGATTTCTTTGGTGGGCGACAATGAAGCTTCATTCAGTAGTATTTCACACACTAAATAACATAAAGTTAACACATTAATTTTTTTTAAATCTGTACGAATATATAGGTACACATAAGCAACTATTTTAGGCTTTTTTATTTTCCCCAAATTCTTATATAGCATAAGAGAGAGTTTTATAAATTTATTGGTACGTCACTTATCTTTTGCATTTATAAAGATTAAATATAAATATGGAAGCAAACTTGCGAACTCTTATCAGTAGATAACGCAACAGTAAACGAGAAACTGTCCTAAATAAATGTCTTGACATCTTTTATCGGTCTTTACATAAACCAGCTATAAAGCGGATTAAATAATATTAGGGATAACATATTATTTAAGAAATTGAAAGAACAACAGAAAACTTTTTTAGAATTTGTCTCTAAAATGTTAGATACAATGGGGGCGTTTAAAAGTAAAAGTAAAAATTGTATACGATATTAAAAAATTATATACAGAATAGGGAAATCATATTTAGTATACCAAGTATAATTATTAGAAAAATTTGGTAATTGGCTACCGCCAGTCATAGCGGGGACGCACTGAACTGGAGAGTGCGATAAAAATTCTGAACAGTTACATCATGAAAACCAATTCGCAAAGTAACATTGACACCAGGTAGCAAATATTGCGTTCTTGAGTTGCCCAGCCAAGTAGGAAGTAGGGTTATGTCCAAATCAAATATCGATATGAGGATTGGCCCATAAAGCCGTAAAAGAATGAAAAGGAGTTAAAGACATGATGCCTGACTCAGTTGTCAAGTTCGATCCCAAATAAATAAAAAAAATAGTAAGTCAGAAACATTTGTCAACTAAAAATATAATATTTTATATACCACAATGCAAATAAAAAATGTACCATATAGATATATTATTATAGGTACTTAGTTAAGAAAAATGATAATATTTATATATAAATTTCTATGAGTAGTAACTTTCAAAATCTAGTATATTCAACTTTTAAAAATAATTTCAAATATTTTTGTTTAAATTATCAGAACTAAAATTAAATAAGATGAAGCCAATTTACCAATATGGATATACTGCACGTGTATACTAACATATATATTATAAAATGTGCTGTATGTTTGCTTTAAAATTCTTATTTTTCGAAATAATCAGAAATTAATGATTCATATTTTTTATTTTATTTTGATAAAATTCAGATTCACATTTTAATAGCAATTGAGAACTATTGGTAGACTTGTCAAAATTGTTAACATTATTTAAAAAGTTTTTTAAGTCTCTCAAACTTGCGCATGCTTTAGATAGAGTTCATATTTTCGACACTGGAGTCAGTTTAGGTTCCGCTTCTTCTGTCTTAGAGTTGGGAGTAGTTTCATCCGTTTCTTGCAGGATCTCTTCAATACACTCGATGATAGTCAATTATGAACTTTCTGTTGGCAAATCGTTATCAATGGAGGCAAATTGTTTCAAGTTCACAAATGTGTCCGTAATGTTAAAGGAAACAGTTGGGCGAGCGGAATATTATCTTCTTCTTCGAGGTCGTCAATATTATCTGTACACATAAATCCGGCTTTCATACAGCATATTTTTATTGTAACTGAATACAAATTGCGCCAGGCCATCGAGACCAATCTCAAGGCGTTGGTTATGGCAATATTATTTTCAATTTCTTGAAGAGGACAACCACTGTCTATATATGTTAAAAGCCTCTTAATAAGGTAGCCTCTGTAGATCATTTTAAAATTCTGAATAATGCCTTGGTCCAAAGGTTGGCAATGTGAGGTAGTATTGGTTGAAAGAAAAAGAGTGAGCCTTAAACAATGTACCTCTAACTAAACATACGATACATTTTTACAAATATTTTAAAGAGTAAATAATAAGGTAAATAGCTAAACGAACTTAAAACTTAAAACAATATAGTCATATATCAACTTCAAGAAATCAATTTTTTTTTCATTTAATTTATTGGCCTTCGTCATTAGAAAAAGCGTTAAACACTAGCTTAGAGGCTTTTTCGGTTCCGAACCTGTTACGAAGCTTAGATTGTACTAAACCAAATGGAGAGAAAATTCTTTCTACGCTAGCTGAAGATGCTTGCGATGTATGTAATTGTTCGATGTTACTTATCCAGCATATAAGATAAAAAATATGCCGTTGTCATTGCCATTTCATTGCGGCTCTTGAACTTTTTTAAATTATACTAATTTGCATTAATTTTTTTAGTTACCATAACCATCTCTAAAATGTCTTCTACTATTCTAAATTTCAAAACTTAATCTAAACTTCACCTCTATTTAAATACATACAACCATTTCATACACCAAGTCTTCAACCTTTGAGTTGTACTTATTAATTGGATACAACTCACTTTTATGTTAAACTCGATGTTGGGTAAGTCCTTCTTAATCATTAATTTATATTCATTTTTATTCTCAAATTTGTACTGTCCTTTTAGTATCCCCTGAAGATGAGTACTTAAATACTCGAAACATGCCGGGAACTTAAAATTTTTATTACAACTATTAAGCTGTGGAGGAATACTGCATTGTTTTATTCTTATTAATATGTGTTTTTATCATTATGGTACGACATAATGTACCTAATAGTTTTATTGTTACAAGGATGATTTTTTTGTATGTTCTTTTTAATAATATTTCTATTGTGTGCTAATGTGTAATAATACTATGGACTTTATCCAAAGAGATTTTATTTTATATTTATTTAATATTTTTTTTATAAAAAGTAATAAATATGTTTCTATTTTTGTGTATTTTCAAAAACATAATGAACATCGACAACACTGCGCGGGCCAAGCCACGGGTTCTCGTTTATGCACCGAGCGCTACAGCACACGAGGTAAAAGATCCGACTCGCAAAACAGATAAGAGGTTATCCGACAGGACTGCTGCAACAGAACAGTATAGCAGTAGCTGGAACGGCAACAAGTAAGTGAGACGACTGCGAACCGCGATCGCAGTTAGTTAATTTCTTCATCGGAACAGGAAAACCTATCGATTCATATTAAAACCTGTTAAAAAAAACAGATCCTGCATGTTCCAAAGCGTCATCCCTAGTTGAGAGTAAGTACCGCCCTTGCCATTGCACTATTACTATCACTACGCTCCGTTTCATTAAAGGAGGTGGAAGATAAAGCTGCAGTATAATCGGATATGGTCCCTTGTTCACAGTCGGCGTCAGCATTCATAACTTCTAAAGACTAAACGTAAAGCTATATTTTTTTCAATTTTGTGTAATAATTTAAAGGATAAAATAAATAAACGGACAGTTCCGCTAACAGGTGTTTCTTTTTGATATTCAATTACAACTGAATTAATTTTTAGTGTTTAGGGTAAACAGGTAAAATTAAACAAATATTAATATTAAAGTAATAATAAATAAAAATGCCCTTGCGTGTTATACAATAATAATTCGCTAATTTAAATTTCAAAAATAAATTTTTTATTCGTGCGCTTTGATTTAAGCAAATTAATTATTTAATGAATATATTATTAAATAATAATTCATTAGAATCTTTTCCAGAAGAACATTTGGTTAAATTGTAACAATGTTACTTTCATGTATGTTCTAATTACTATATTATTGCGATTGTCGTAGAACTGCTCTAAGTCTTTGTGCGAAACCGCTCTTCATTTTAGGTTGTGTTGGCTCAACACTTTGCTGTGGGTTTTTGAGATTGACGGAAAACTGTCATCTGGGTGTCATTCGGTCAAATTATACTCTGCAGACTGGTCACCTACTAAGGCCTTTGTGAAAAAATTAAGGAAATCCTTTTCCATCTTTGGATTTCACACCTAATCTTGATTTAAGGCACATATATTTGCTTAGTTTACAACGCATATTTTCATAGATTATAGATAGAAATTTTTAAGATTTTTGCCACATTACCTAAAACTTCACATTTTTGAGAACAGTCTCCTTTACGTTGCGTTTCCCAGTTTCGAAATAACTCGGCTTTTTCAGCCAACTCAGATTAAACACGTATGTTTCGGACCTCATACTTTTACTATTTTGCCTGATTTGATAAATCAACTGAAGTTATTAGAAGTTGAATTAAATTTGTAATTTAAAATCACCTTTACTACGTAAACCTTTTCTTAATTAAATAACTTTTAGTTAATTTTGTATGTTTGTTTTGGCACTGTGTGTGGGCCTTATTGTTCACTCACAGGAACTTGGTGTTGTAATGACAGGTTAGAGCTAAATGCAGCTGTTAGTGGTGCTCACAACTCAGTCTTACATCTTAGCTTGCACAAAAACATCCTTTGGAGTTCATATATGCATGCACACATTCCTGAGAAGGACCCTTCACCAAAGAACTATCCCGGTTACAATTGCCACGAGCTTGAGCTACCTGAGGTGGGTGGTGACCTTAAACTATATTTATCATACGTAAAACCACAAGAGCTTTTTTTTATCGGATAAACTTTTATTTTTTACGAAAACTAGATTGCTTAGAAATTCAACGAGAACAAACGAAATGATATTATCTATTACCGTTTGTTCGAGTTTAAATTGCTAAATTGTGATTTTTAGCTAGAGAAATTCACGAAATGAATAGATACTAAAAAAAAATAATACTTCACTAAAAAATGTTTGACAACATCAAATTAATTTATAACAATATGTCAGGTTGCTTAGCAATAAAAAAGAAAAGCTACTCGATTTTGAGCTGGAGAGGTTTTTGCCATTTAATTTTTAACTGGAGAGGGTTTTATCGCGATAAAAAAGGATGCACCTTTTGTATCGATGTCAAAGTGATAAAAATGCAAATGTCAAATGGACATTTTATTGTAGGAGTGAATTTATCATTAAAAATACCAACAGTTATATTTTGTTACCACCTTTAAAGGTTATAAAAGTATTTATATTCTACGATGCCTGGACCCTCTAGAGTTATCCCACATTTTGTACAGTTTGCCCTTTCAGCTTCCCTGCCTCTTATCTCGATACTTTCGGAAATGCGGCACTACATCAAATCTTAGTCCACCTTCCGAACCCGACATTTTCTGTTTCCTATTTACTATTTGGTATTTGTTCGAAATTTGTTCAAGAAACGTACGACCTGAACTATAAACTACAGTGGCAAGTTGCAATTTTCGTGGGCACTCCTCTTGGTAAATATTTAACACAGCCTCCAGCGCTATGCAGGGAGACGCTGTACAGTAGTGTACAGGGTACTGAAAAACCAGGGTCGTTATGTTTAAAACAAAATGTTTAAAATATTTGTTTTAAACATGTTTAAAACACTTACTATTGTTTTAAACAGATTTGTTTAAAACTGTTTAAAACATGCTTAAAACTGTGTTTTCTTTAAGTTGTTTTTTTTGCCAACCGTACTGAAAATCACATAAAATTTGTTGAAACAAAAAACTTTAAATTAAAATCAAAAATAGCAATATGACGTTTACTATTAAAAGTACATAATTATAAAAACACGTTTAAGACTAGCTCTAAGTCTTAGTTTATCTACCTACCTACAGTCTGTGTACCGTGTTCCAATAACATAACCAAATAAAAAGTGTAAATATATAAAAGCGCATTATAAAAGTAACAAAAGACAAACAAACTAAAAACTGAACAAAAATTCTCCTAGTTATTCTACTGAACTCTACTCTTGATTTGAATTAAGCTGTTTAAATATGGTTACAAGTTTCGTGGAATTTTCTGTTCCTAATCGATTTCGCAGCTTACTATGAATTATGCCAAATGTCGAGAAAAGGCGTTGGAGTCCTGCAGAGGAAGCTAAAGCTGAGTGAAGATAATAATTTAGTAAAAAATATTATTTTTTCCGATGAAGCTACGTTTCCTTGATTGGTAATGTGGACAGAAAAAATTGTCGTTATTGGGCAACAGAAAATCCGCATTGGATGATGGAGGTTCACAGCCAGTACCCTCAAAAAACAAATGTGTGGTGTGAAATAGTGCGCGGAGGAGTAATTGATCCATTTTTCTTTAGGTGAACAAATATATCTCGAATTTCTCCAACTTGATTAATTCCAGCGTTAGTGACTTATTAGTTATTTCCGAATCCATTGAACCCAGACTCCTCTGACGAAGAACTGATGTTCCAGCAAAATGGTGCTCCTCCCCACTATGCTGCCACTGTGCGTACATGTTTAGATAAAACCTTTTCCAATCGGAAGAAGAGGACTTATCGAATGGCCTGCTAGATCGCCAGGCCTAACTCCGCTCCGCTGGACTTCTTTTTGTGGGGTTACCTCAAATCGAAAGTGTGTGTTGACCGGCCAAACAATTTGCAGGAGTTGAAAGAGATGATCTGAAGGGAAATGCTTGCCATAACTCCGGAATTGGTTGAAAACGTGCAAAAAGTTATTGATTGCGTTGGATATTGTCAAGTCATAAATGGCACACATTTTCAACATTTAATTCGATTTGTTGTTCTGTTATTTTTAAAAAAGCGGGTCTTACTAGATGAATTTTTTTATTCAAACCTTAAATTAATTTTGGATGTGTTTAAAACACGTTTTAAACATGTTTAAAACTGTTTTTTTTTTTTCATGAACAGTTTATAACAGTTTTAAACAAAAAAACATGTTTTTAAGTTTTTTTTTTTTAATAAACATGTTTTTTTCAACCCTGACTGAAACATACTATTGAGGACGGTGATGTATCAGATTGCCTACTCAGTTAAAAAATATAATTCAAAAAAAGAAAACAGGAACTTTCTTTACAAGCCCAGTTGGTTTAAACCTGCCAACCCAACCAGCTAATATTCTTGTCGTAAGTATTTTTTTACCACAACTCAAGTAGTAGCCCCAGTCCATTTTTCCAAGGCGTTCATATTTATTAATAATTTGAATAAACAAGGATAATAAATGAAACGAAAAGTTTGTTCCATTCCAAATCCAATCCGAGATTAATAAAAACTCGCAAATTGTCTAAAATTCTTTTATTATCTAAAACATTGATATTATCCTGTAAAGAAAATATTTCTCCAAGAAACAAATTTGATCAGAACGGTCAGCACGTCTCGAATATTCCCTCGAACTTTGTTTTCATCCTCCGGTTATGTTGCTCATAAAAGCAGATGTTTCTAAATGTTCGGGTTGAAAGCAACAAACAAGCTTTTTGAAAGTTGTAAAATCCTATTTGTATATTTTCCTTTCATATCCCTGTTATGACGATCTTAAAAAGTTTCGTAGGAAAGAATGCTGCATGTTTCGTGAAAATACGTTAAGGCTTTATTTGCTTTGTACAAATGGTTCGCGACGAAATAAAAAAAACTGTAGGGAATAAAGTATTCGTTTATACAACAATACTACCTGTTCTTATCGTAGAGAAATTGCAGCAACTTTAAACCGATAAGTAGATTAAAAGAACAAAGATTTGTAGCAACGTACTTTGCAGAATTTAAGCAGCGAGCAAACTGCATTCACCTTTTGCAACAATCATAAATGTCTTAGTTGAAAGGAAGTTATGACTATAAACTTTAGAATGTAATGTCAAGTCAGAACACAACGGCCAATGTTGATAGCTATTCAGTCATATTACCTTACAATATTGCCCAGCTCGGCCAGACGTGCTTATGTGTTCAAAGAATAAGTAAAGGTAGACGAGCTGGTTTAGTGCAACTTGCAAAACGGTGTACAGGGTGGATAGAACGTTAGACGTTTATGGCGAACGGGTGCTACGTTTTTTTTGAAAATTTGGTTGCCTAGATAAACGACCATGGTCTATCGTTTTATAATATTTTCAGCAATACCGCTTCTGTGGACCACCCTATATAATATTAAGTTTTTAGATTCTACATGTATTTCTGAGCAAGTTTTTTGAATATTACCCTATATTACTTCTATAGCTGTTTTTTATTGTTTATTGTTTAGGTATTAATTAATTTTTTTTTTTAACGATAACATAGCTTCTAAAAAATCTGATTTTTCTTCAAACATTAAAACATTACTAGGCTGAAATTTGCGTACAGTTAAAAAATGCCTTTAGGTATTTGATATTTTGGTCATACAGTGTGTCCGCGAATGGGGGGGTACCCAATAGGGAAGAATTCTTTATTATTCATTTTACGACCAAAAGTCATTCTTTATAAAAAGTTCTGCTTGTTGAGAAAATGAATTAACGATAAAAAAAATTTAGATCACATGTACAGGGTGTTAATAAATTAGGAAAATATGAAAACGCTTCAAGAGAGAAGTACCATTATTTATTATTTTTAACAAAAATTTTATGAAACAAAGTTCTTTATAAAGTAACGTAAAGTCTTAATACAAATTTTAAAATAAAAACCATATTATGCACGACTTCCCAGACGATGTAAAACATCTACTGTAGTATGGTTTTATGAGTCTTTAAAAAGCCTACAAAAAATATTAAAATTTCATTTAATCATACATGTCGACTTAATAGGGAGGGCCGAAAAGTTAAGGATTTTTTTCTATTATAAATTAGGGTTATTTTCACCTCCCCTATACGATCCCCAGAGTATGGCATATACTTACCGGACACCCTGTATACAGTGTGATTCACGACGATATCGTATTAGACGTTTCTGGCGAACCACTCAATGGAATGACCCAAAAATTTGGTTTATTGCATAAAAGGACATGCTCTACACAGCTAAAATATTTTGGATAATGCGATGTTGCCGCTTCTACTAGGAAGTAGTAGCAACTTTGATATTTTAAATGGAATACCCTATATATTAGCTTATTCTTACAATCGCTAGTAGTTGCTTAACACATTTCCTTATCACTTTCCTATACCTATCTCTTGCCGATTTTGAGATATTAATTATTTTCCATTTTTCCTCGAAAAACATGACCTGCAATACATGGTGATATTTTTAAACTTTAAGATGCTAAGTCACTGAAATTCAGTTGGTAGTTAGGCAACACCGGAGACCTTTTATGTTATGTCCAAAGCTTAGTTGCAATCTACAGGGTGGTCTAAAAATCCAATTATTTTGGTAACTTGAAAAAATGTGTAAAAGTCTTTTTTTTTAAATGGAACACCCTGTATATTATTACTGATTTGAAAAGATGATAAAATTTGCTATTTACTTATGTATACCATACCTATACCCAACTAGTCAAATTTCTGATTTATAAGAATTTTTATTTGAAAAGGTTCCTTCAAATAATAGTTATTCATATGAATTTTTTAGTTAGTGTGTCATGCATTCTCATATGTTTTGTGTTCTGTCATTGTTGTTATGGTTTCGATATTTTAGTTCCTCTAGCCCTTGTCAGCCGAACAATAATTAGTTAACATTTTTTCAAGTAATCAAAATAATTGGATTTTTAGACCACCCTGTACATTGCAACTAAGCTTTGGCCATATCATAAAAGGCCTCCGGGTATTACCTAACTATTAACCGAATTTCAGTGACTTAGCATCTCAAAGTTTAATAATATCACCATGTTTGCAGGTCATGTTTCTCGAGAAGAAATGTGTTAAGCAACTACTAGCAATTGCAAGAATAAGTTAATATACAGAATGTTCCATTTAAAATATCAAAGTTGCTACTACTTTCTAGTAGAAGCGGCGACACTGCATTATCCAAAATATTTTAGCTGTGTAGAGTCTGTAGAGCATGTCCTGTTATGCAACAAACCAATTTTTTGGATCATTCTATTGACTGGTTCGCCAGAAACGTCTAATACGCCATCGTCGTGAATCACCCTGTATAATGAAACTGGTGAAGATCGGTTTAATTACATAATACAATAATACAGAGAGCACATGTTTGAAATAAAGCGAAACAAACATTGACTTCTATGAAATTTTAAACAACTGGCGCGTAGGAGTCCTGAACATCCAGGGTACCAGAATAGAACAAAGTTTATAAATAAAACTTTTATAGAGGAAAACACAGCGATAACTCATTTACAAAAATGCGTGTGCATTAGAGCCATTTGCAAGAGAGATTTTATCTGATTCGCATTGAAAAACATTCTATAGTAACATACCTACCCTTTTACAGTCACAATTTTTAATTACGGGAACTCAAAGTTCCTAAGTTTTTGTTTACAATTACTACTTCAAAGATCACCGAATGTAAAAAGAAGCGCCAAAGCCTATAAACCTATGTCCGGAACTGCTTTGTTTCGGAGATACAGAGTGTTTAAATTTTATTTTTGTTTTTTTTTACGTACTACACTGAGAGAAGAAAAAATAACCATAATAGGAAAATCACATATTGGGTATACAAAAGTTATACAGATAAACTGTTTTTTGTGGTTATACAACTCGCTTTTCTAAAACTACACGAAGTTTACATTTACCACTAAATTACCATTGTATATCGGTTAGAACTAGTTATAAATTATAAAGACTTGTATTATATAGGTTGTATAGTTGTATAACCATTATAAAACGTTGTTTAACTGATAATATGGTCATTATATACCAATAAGAACGCTTTGTATAGCAACAAAAATACGGATTATATAGATTTTTTTACGGCAATACCTTGGTTGTATCACTGTTATATAATTGTTTGCTTGTGGTTATATTCTAGTTGTATCACTATTATATAAGTATTTGCTTGTGGTTATATTCTAGTTGTATCACTGTTATATAATTATTCGCCTATCATTATGTTCCATTTGTATTAGTGTTATATAATTATTCGCTTATCGTTATATTCTAGTTGTATCACTGTTATATAACTATTCGCTTATCGGTATATTTTAGTTGTATCATTGCCAATATTTACTTTCTTCAAACACGGTCGCCAAAAATCAAATGTGATATTATATACTACACTGTTTTGCTTTTTTTAAAGGCCTGTTGTGGATAAAACAAAAAATAATATTAAAAAAAAAATTACGAAGGGGTTTTCCAAAAATTGGGTTTAATGATCCGCTGAAAATAAAGACCAATGCAAAAACGTGACGTATTTATTATATATAAATATTATAACTCACAAAACATGTGCCCCAGGGAGCAAAAACTTGTACGAACATAAATAATATCATATAATATAAATCAACAATAAAAAATGAAACGATGTACTACTGCTATATGGTATACCGGGTGTTTCTCAAAAGACGCTCACCCCTATAACTTTTTTGTATTTATAGATATTAAACTGAAAATTGGAATTGTGCATAAGAGATGAGTCTGCACTTATTGGCATAATTTTTGATTTGTTAGCACTTCCGGTTTAACCGAAAGTGACCTTGACTTTGGTATTTTAAATGGGACACCCTGTATATTTTTACTTATTTGGATTCAGCATGATATTCTGAGTAAAATGACATCCCACTTGTCATTTTTTGACGTGTTATAACATTTTTATTCTTATTTTTTATATTGAATCTAGAGGGGCATGAAGCAATTAAATAGATTAATTTATAGTCAAGTAGTTTACGAAAAATAAAATTATGTCATATTAATTGACTTTCTAAGTTTCTCAAGCGTTTAAAAAATGAAATGACGTTTACTCCATTTTCCCAAATGAAACGATAGTGGTTCACTAGGATACTTGAAACGAGCATTTTTTCCCAACAATTTAATACCATACACTCCTATGCTATTTTAAAACTAACACGAAAAAATTTGCCTTAAATCCCAATCACATGCGGTATGTATTATTATTGCCGCCCTGTCCTTTCTAAAGAAAAGAAACATAAAGGCGGCTTTTAAAAACAATTGAATTGTATATCAAAACCAATATGGCTCTAATTAAAAGTTGTTCAAATGTCATTCGTTTATAAAACTTAGATTGTAAATCAGATAATATGGTTAGTTTTACTAGAAATGAACAAATTGATATGCTCTTAATTTTTGGAGAGACCAGAAAAAATTATTCTGAGGCCGCAAGATTGTATGCAGAGAGATTTTCAGGTCGTCGACTTCCAATCCGGCATTATTTTTCAAAACTAGAACAAAAAATGCGTACAGAACCCAATAAGGATGCGGTCAATAACTATGTTGTAAGTGAAGAGAAAGAAATTGACGTACTATCATTAGTTAACATAAATATTACTGCCTCAGTCAGAGAAATTGCTGTTGAATGTGATATTAGTAGCTCGTCAGTATGGAGGATCTTACATAAATACAAATATTATGCATACAAATACCAGCTTCATTAACATCTCTATAAAAATGAACATGCCAGAAGGCTTGAATACTGTAACTGGTTTTTACAAAGACATCAACAAGATCCAACATTTCCGTCGAAAATTCTTTATTCGGATGAGAGTCGATTCACAAATTTGGGCATGTTTAATAGAAACAACAAGCGTTGGTCACAAGATAACCTGCATTTAATGGAAGAATGCAATTTTCAAGAGCGATTTGCATTCAATTGCTGGTTAGGTATCATTGGAGAGAATTGTGGGACCAATTATTTTTGATGGGCACCTTACCGGCGAAAGATATTTAGGTTTCTTGCAAGTAGAAATAAAACAATTTCTTGAAAATTTGCCTGTAGTTGAACAAATGGCTATTGTTTTTCAACAAGACGGGGTTCCACCACATAATTCTCGTGCTGTTAGGGAATACCTTCATAACGCGTATGCGGAAAATTGGATTGGCACTAACGGACCGATAAGATGGCCAGCAAGGTATTGAGCTTTTTGGTAGGTATGTCTCTTCATCCTTTAACATTTTTATTTTCTAGATTAGATCTCCCGACCTAACTCCGTTGGACTTTTTTGCATTGGGAACCCTCAAAAACAAAGTCTACAACGTTCCACCAGTCACTCGTGCAGAGCTTGAAAATAAAGTGAGAGCAGCAATTCAAGAAATGAATGTAAACCAGTTGAGAAATATAATGAGGGCAACTGTCGAAAAAGGGGAAAATTGTTTTCATCAACAGCGAGGACATTTCGAACATTTATAGCGATGATAATTGGTATTATAATTAATCTTCTATTAGTTGTTTGTTGAGAAAGAATTAGTTAACTGTTTAGTTATTTTAGTTTAGTTTTAATTGAGCCTAGTTGCCTAGATCAATCTCTTAACACCTGCGTAAGTTTTAAAATAGTATAGAAGTGTATGGTATCAAATTGTTGGCAATAAAATGCTCGTTTTAAATATCCTAGTAAACCACTATCGCTCCATTTGGAAAAATGGAGTAAACGTCATTTCATTTTGTAAACGCTTGTGAAACTTAGAAAGTCAATTAATATGACATAATTTTATTTGTCGTAAACTACTATAAATTAACCTATTTAATTGATTAATGGCCCTCTAGATTCAATACAAAAAATGAGAATAAAAATGTTATAACACGTCAAAAGATGACAAGTGGGATGTCATTTTTTTTTTTTTTTTTTATTTATGATAAGGCACAGCACTGCAGGATAAATCCTTTATAGCGCTCTAGGAGCGGTGCGTGTGCACAGGAAATGATTCACGTTGGTCTTGAATCTTTGGAGATTATACTCGTTGGGGAACGCGATCTCAGGGAGGTCGTTCCAGAGTGATGACGTTCTCCAGATGAAAGAATTTTGAAACAGTGTCGTTCGAGGGACACTAAGCTGAACCACGTACTGGTGGGCTGCAGTGGCTCGTCGTGTATTTCTACCATGCACCGCTCTGGGTGGTATCAAGCGGGCAACCTCAGTTGAACACTTGCCATGAAAATATTTGTAAAATAGACTCAAGTCGCCAACCTGCCTTCGATGTTCAGGCTTTCCAGATTGTTTGTCAGACTATGGTCACCGATCAAGCGAATGGCTCTTCTTTGAATGGAATCTAGCAATCTCAGGGTATGTTTAGGAGCAGAGCCCCAAATATGCGAACAGTACTCCAGTGATGGTCGAATTTGGGCTTTATAGAGCATCAAAAGTTGTTGGGGTGTATAGAGGTTCTTTGTTCGGAAAAGTATTCCAAGCTTCTGCGAGGCTGCCCTAGCAATGGCCGCAACGTGACTATGCCAAGACATATGACTATCCAAATTTTACTCAGAATATCATGCTGAATCCAAATAAGTAAAAATATACAGGGTGTCCCATTTAAAATACCAAAGTCAAGGTCACTTCCGGTTAAACCGGAAGTGCTAACAAATCAAAAATTATGCCAATAAATGCAGACTCATCTCTTATGCACATATTCCAAAATTTCATTTTAATATCTATAAACACAAAAGAGTTATAGGGGTGAGCGTCTTTTGAGAAGCACCCGGTATATTTTATAAGTTACTTAAAAAAAACCTTTGGTAGAAATATAAATCTATAAAAACATATAAAACATTGAGCTTGCATGGAACAGAGAAAACGGTTATATAGGACTACAAGACTAAACTCTATCTTCTTGGTATATAATGGTAATGGTAATATAATTTTATTGTACCAACTAAGGTACAACTTTAAACTTCATTTCTTTCCTAAATTAAATGTTGAATACCGTCTAATCTTAAAAGCCGCCATATTGGGTCAAAAAGCCAGCAAGAGAAATAACATTAAATAGAATATTGCTTCCTACTTACCCGTAAACCTCGCCAATTCGTTTTCTGATAACTTAAAGGACTCCATTTTCAATTAAACAGTACTTTAACATGCACATGACATAACAAAAAAAAAAAAAACGATAAACACACGCTGATCGCCGCCAAGCTCACGCTACCCCAAACTAATGCCACATGGCCGTGAGCCATGATACGGAAACGGACGCGAATCAGGTTATGATTCCTGTCGTCCCATTGGTTGGTAACAACAAAAATTAGGCGCATATTTTAAAATACCTAGTATAAGTGTAAAATCAATTTCAGGTAACAAGTGTTTTACAGCAAAATAACGGGTTTTCTACTTGTATAAGACCGTTTATTTGACATTAGAATTCCTGGAGCCGTTGTATAACCATAAAACGAATGTTGTTTTGGAATGAAACATTTGGTGTCTAATCTAAATACAATTTTTGTATCATGGATAACACATACTCCTATACAACTTGTTCGATTAGATGTATAGAATAATTATATAGCAGATATTATATCTCCAATAGAACTATTGTATAGCGGTAAGTTTCCTCGACTCAGCAAAATCGTTGTTTTGCCAGAATATAATCGTATACTATTTTTATATAAAGTTCTGCCAGTGGGTATCCATCATTGTATAACCACAAATATACTCGGGTTAAGATAAGAGTTGTATGACTCCCACTTGTAGAGGGCGCCACCTACATATATTTTTACTTTTTTGAGGAGTCCTTACTTTTTTTATACGTGATTATATTACATTTGCAAGCAAAAAAATAAATTTCCCTATCATTTTTACATAAAAAGGGCATACTTGGTAGAAGTCGCTACGAACAACCGTTCTCGACAAAAAGGATAATAACATTTTCAGAAGCAGAAAACAAAAAAAGGCGAAAAGGCATCGTATACCGACGTTAATTAGTAAAAGGTGTCAAGTTGTCAAGCCTTTCAAAATGAATTACACAAGTAGTGAAATGTGCAATATGTAGTTCGTTTATGGCCTGGCCAACGGTAATTCATTAGCAGCCAGGCGTCTTTATGCGGAAAAATACCCTAATGGTGTTATCCCGCATAATACGATATTTACCCGTCTCTATCAACGTCTTAGTAAAACTGGAAGTTTTTTTAAAAACAAACCGCTGGAAACGAGCGACCCCGCACAGCAGCCCCTCCACCAGTAGAAGAATATTATGTGCTTTATGAAATTGGGGAAGCTCCTGTAAGTATCAGAAATATTGCTTTAACGTAAATGTAAGTTCTTCTACAGTTTTTACAATTTTAAAAAACAATCTCCTTTACCCTTATCACATCCAGCGGAACACGCACTGTTACCGACTGATTTTCCATTAAGAAATGTCAATGGATGCAGAAAGGATTTGCGAAAATCCCCAGATTTTTATTCACCGTTGAGGCAAATTTTTCCAGAGATGCCATAATGAACTTCCACAACAATCATGTATGGACAGATGAGAACCCTCATCCAGTTTTAGAAGGTCGTCATCAACACCAGTTTTTAATTAACGTATGGGTCGGAGTTGTTGGAGACCATTTGATATGCCCATTATTTTTACAATCGAAGCTTACCAAAGAGTTTATCGTCGTTTTCCTGAATATGAGTTGCGCATATTTCTGACAGACATCCCATTGCCATTCAGGTTGCAAATGTATTTCATGCACGATGGTGCTCTACCTCATTTAGGTTTAGTTGCTCGTGAATATTTAAACAGAGTGTATCAAAATCTTTGGATAGGTCGAGGAGGAGCACAACCCTGGCCCCCAGTGCCTGTAGGTATTACAGTTGAGGGTGCACAATTTCAACAAGTGTTGTAAATTAAGTGAAGTATTTTTCAATAGCATTGTCGTTTTGTTAAATATTTTTTCTTATGTAATTGTCAGGGTTGAAAAAAATCATGATTTTTTTGAAAAACATCAAAAATCGCGATATTTTTGGAAAAAATCAAAATTTTTTTTATTTTTTTTTCTATTTTTATTTTTATCTATTTTTTCCTATAAATAAGTTGTTATTTTCAACACGTTTTTGATTTTATTCCCACCGTTCTTCAAATTTTAATGAAGATAGTTCCTGTCGAAAAACGCTCATAGATGCAAATTCCTGTCAGAACAAGAAAACCCTCCACTGTTTATCTAAAGATGCGTTCGCCCTCATTTTGATAAAACGGACATAACTTTAAATCAACTGCAAAAATTCAAGAGGCATTATGAATACTGTATAACATAACCCCATATCATTTTTTGGCATATCTCTCAACAAAAACTCAGCAAACACTAACAGAGAGTGAAAGAAATGTTGCTTTTAAAGCTGTTAAAGAATTAGATCCAAATAGTGGTTTACTACCACTCTAGTCAAGTTTCTTGCCAGATTAGAACCTTTCACTGATATTAAATTTGATGATGATATTCTTCAGAATGTAAAACCCATAGATTGGTGGAAGTTGCAACAAAATATACCCATTATTCAAAAAGTGTTCTTTATAATAATTAGACAATTACTTTGTGCTGCTGCTTCTTTCGCATCAGTCGAGAGAATTTTTTCAACATTTGGTTTAGTCCATTCCAAACTCAGAAATCGATTAGGAACGGAAAGAGCTGTACAATTAGTTTTTTTTGTACAAGCACTACAATTAACTAAAATAAACATTATTTTGGTACATTAGTTTTATGTTTTTGATATAATAAACCATTAATTAAAACTGAAGGTTTTTATTTTCTCCTAATTATAACTTATCAGAAATATTGATTTTAATTATGATTTAAATTGAAACAAATCTAGTGATGTAAATCGCAATTTAAATCCTTGCAACCCTGGTAATTGTTAATGTTAATGAGTTAAATAGGTAGTAATATTTAGTGACTGACTTTTTCACAGCATTATTGTTAATTTTTTTTTAAACATAAATGTGCACCGAAGATGTTATAATTCTTTTTCTCGAGAACGGTTGCTCGTAACGACGTCTACCAAGTATGCCTTTTTCGCGTAAAAATGACAGAAATCTATTTTTTTGCTTCAAAATGTAAAACAAGTACGTTTAAAAAAGTTATGAGTCCTCAAACGAGTAAAAAGGCATGAAGTTTGCGCCCTCTACAAGTGGGAGCCATACAAATATCAGATTTGAATTTCGCATTTTAATGAAATTTATGAATAACAAAAATTAAAATAAAACTTAACACCATGTATCTCCGAAACGACGCATATTCGGACATATGTTTATAGGATCTTTTTGTCATGTTTTTAAGCAGGGATCATACTGAGTTTTCTCACTATAATAATGAAACACCCTGTATATCAACATTAAAATATCGATGCGTTACGAACTCAATCTATATTATTACAGATAAAAAATACAAAATGTTTTAAAATTATTATAATTTCTTGGGACTATTCCTTTATCAAAATTATGCGGTGACGAAAAACTTCCTGCGCTAAAGACGATAATGCACATATTGTTATCAATAAATTTGGTGTTGCCTGTTTAACTAACGTGATAATCCCATCAGAAGTTTTGTTTGCTGTAACTCTGTGACTTCTATTTATTTGGTACTGCATTATTAATATTATTATCTAAATAAACCGAGAGTAAAAATATGTTGCCTCTTTTAGTGTATTGTCTAAAAGTAATGGCCACGTTTAGTGAACATCAGCAGCAGCTTAGAGTCAAAATCAACTAAGAAAAAGCCACCGGGTCATCCGCATGAAGATGTTAAACGTCTTTTATAGTCAATGCAAAATAAAAATCGATGCACGTCATACCCTTCGAGTGACATCAGTTATCGACAGTGTTGCCAGCTTGTAACCAAATTATCCGAGTGAGGAAATTACACATTTTTTTTTCATATAAACAAGATAAATATACAAAAATTTCCCATAGTTTATATATTTTTTTACTGCATAATACCATTTACCATTAACTTTAGTATATAGATCTAACACTTCTTTTATTTTTATCTTGCCAAGATCGACCAATGGTACTATTCTGAAAAATCCATGTTTCATCCAAGAAAACGAATTTCTTCAATATATTCTTTCAAAAATACCAGTCGTTTGAAAGCTACATCGGAAATTTCCATAAGCCTTCGCTTCAGTTAATCTTTTTACCATCCGAAGCCTATTATCTTGAAGAGGCTTCTTAAAGTGTTAAGACAACCATCAAACAGTTCTCTGTCTTTTAATTTCTAACTTAAAGTTGTCAAAGTTACATAATGTTCTAAAAAAAGTTACAGCTTATGAATAACCGATGTAATATATTACAGTTTTTAAATAATACAACTTACTTGTTTCGTACATTCCATGAATAGTGTCACGGATAGAACTTATAACCAATCTTCACACATTTACAACTCTTTTTTTGAATTAGAATGTTTGTTTAAAGGTGATTTTAATAACCTATTTTCCTTAACTGTTGTTGAAATTGCGCTTTCAGTGGAGATATTCAAATTTAGGGCAGCTGCTACACGCTAAAAATTAGTAAAGTAGCAATATCTAGACCTTAACATAATCTTTAAATTTACTTCTCTGTATTGCTATCAAGGGTAACAATAGGCCGTTGTTGTTAAGTAGTTCTTCCTGAAAATAGCTTCTTAGAGAAGGTATTAGCACTTTGCACCGACTATTTAGATGCTTCGGCATTTTTCACAAATAGTAAACAACTTAATCGGCAGAGATATGTATGTGCGCTTTTGTGTCTCTTAATCGATGAGTTTTTTAATGCAATTTGTAAAAAGATCTAGAGTTTTTGTTAAAAAATAGACTCACAGCAACACGAAACCACGAACAATCAGGTTAGTTTTGCATGAAACGTCAAACCAAGCCAACGAACTAGCTGGCGCCACCGCACCGTTAACAGTTGGGTTGCCAACTATCGGCCAATAAAGTTCAAATTATATTAATTTTTACAAGCTTAAATAAACAAAATATTTGCTATACGTGTGTTCGTATCAAAGAAGAATAGTTTAAGTTTGTAGTAAATTCAATATTGCATAAAGTTTTAATACTTTTTTTTTCCTCGCGTTTTCTTACGAATTTACAATTATCAGCTGATTGATGACGTGCATCGGTTTTTGTTTTGTATCAACTGTATCTCACTTTGACTTTAATATATCTTCCGTCGCTTGAGAGCGATAGGCCGTGGCGTAAGCAAATGATGCAGTGGCCTGCAAAACGGCTAGAGAAGTTTGACGTTTGACAGAACTAAAGCTAAACGTTTTTGTAATCTGTCTAATGTTTTTGAAACAATAATGCTGGATTTATAAACTCGAAAAGTTGGTGAGGTTAAAGTTATGGTCAAGTTTGTGAGGTTAGATATTCCGAACTCCGAGCATAAAAATTGGTTATCTCGAACTACCCGGGAAGTTTTCGAACCTTACATGAGTTTTACATGAACAACATGAACGAGTGTATAAATGGAACTGAGTGTTCCCTTTAGTTTAAATTGAACTCCTATTTCCAACACCAACTGAACCTCAACCTCACCAACTTTTCGAGTTTATAAATCCAGCTTGAAAGATTATTTCCAAGAATCAGAAATCGGCCGCTTTAGCGAATTTTCAGCTGCTGACGTTCGCTAAATGCGTCCATTATATGAATTTATTAATGAGCATGTGCAAACAAGTCACAGTTTTAACGGAATTTTTTTTTTTTTTTAAATTTCGAATTTTATTTGTCTCCAAGAATCAATCTTTGATATTGTGTAAAAATAGGAACAACAATAACAACATCTAGTGTAAATGGAATTAAATGGATCAAAATGGAGTTGGGTTCAAAGCTACATCGCGTAATTTTTGAAATGTATTTTCTATTTGAAGAAATTAGAATAAAATAAAAACACATTTTAAAAGAATGTTTTTAATTGTAGATATAGTTGGGGTCAAGCAAATATTTGACGCGTGACACTTCCATATTGTCATGGGTGTCAAATACGGCAGGCAACTCATAATATAAAAGTTACTAATGGCTAATTTATATTATAATAATTACCACCCACTCGAAGTATTTGTATCTTTATCCTTTTATATGACTAAAAAGAGATACACGTAATTCTCGTCGATTTGGTCAAATCATATGGGCTGCAGATCCGCATTTTATTTATTCCAAAACGAGTTATGTCGTTGTCTTGTTGACATTCTGTATTTGGTTTTGGATTTTGAGTATTTAAATCATTTTATTGCCTTTTTATAGTGTTCTATGGTCTTTATTTGTGTAGTGTTTCCCAGCAATCATTTTCTGCAAAGGTTTATAAATAACAATATTCGTCAGTCCGGCCCTGACTAAGTATCAGCTGTAATAAAGTTGGTGAAATCGAAATAACTAGTATTGGACAAATATGACAAGATGGAAGTGTCACGCGTCAAATATTTGCTTGACTCCAACTATACACATTAAAAACAAATTAAGAGTTCAGTTATTATTATAGTTACCTGTATCCTGCATCTAAACTGTATTTCATGATACTTATACTGTATATTGTCTTCAGAACACTTGACTAGCAAAACAATGAGAACCAGATGGTTTATGAGCCAGGCCATCATTAAATATTGATCAATAAATTAAACTTCAAACTACTCTTGCTCTTTATGGGTGTGTTTGGTATAATTTATTAACATATTTTTTTTGTGTACCTATGGAACATACATTATGGTTTCTGCTCTAGGGGCCCGTTACAGTACATAATTTAAGCCTCGTTTAAGCAGATAATGAACCTCTAATTAACTTTTGTTTGACCATCGAATTTTCAGACGCATATGGATGATTCGTGTGGTTGTAATGGAGTTTTGTTGTGAACGTTTTTGAATTAGATTAATTTGCTTAATATAGAGACCTGTCGAGCATCAGGCTACCACAAAGTAAAGTAAACTTTCGTTACTTAAAATAGGCTGTTTGAATTTAAGAAAGCAAAATGAGAACAACGTGTTGCTGCTGCTGATGTGTAAGTGAGTAAGGAATGCCTTTCTCTCTTCAGCGGCGGATGTGTCTTGTAGATTAAATGAATTTGAAATTATTGCCATCGTTCTTAAGATTTGTATTACATTGAAATATCAGTTTAACATGAATCGGTATATTATTCATTTCTATATTTAATTTGACATTAATGTCTCTGTGCCGTAGCTATAAACAACGCCGTTACAAAAAATACCCGCGTAATCAGGCAATAAAAATGCGGCAAAACACAGATTTTTAAGCCTCGAACCTGAAATATCTGAATGCCGTCTAGAGACATGCTGATGCACGGTAAATTAATGCGTAATTCACCGTCATTGTCGGAAGATACTTATCTATACCATGTCTTGCTAAAACTCTCTTATTACTTCCAAGGACGTCACATGACGTAACGTTTCGACACATCATCCTGTTTACAGATTGTGTTGAGCATATAGACGCAATGAAAAATTGGCTTCCAAAATAGATAATATGCGAATAAAAAAACGTTTATTGGTAATTTATTATTCCAATACATAGATCAGAGAACCCAGCCAAAAAGTTATGTTGAATATTAAATATTTATTCTAAAGGTGATTAGTTGCAGACTCTGGCGCTGCTTGAATAACTCTGACTGGGTAAAAACTGTAACGAATTGGTATTTTTAGGTTTGAGAAGTAAAAAAAGCCATAAAAATATTAACAAGTTACATAAACAAAATGTTTATAATGCCCGATGTTTTTTGATAGGTGACATTTAATCTCACGACGAAGGTAATTGCAAACTGCTACTGCTACCTACTACAAGAATTAAAGAGTTTTTAAGCAGCCGAAATTTCCATTAACGTTGTAGTTAGCACTTAAAGTTGACGTACGGGACCAGAAATCTAACCAATAAAAGTAAATTCAAATTCTATATAGAGATTGGATAACAATCATATCTGTACTATCCCATCCTTACCAAAATCGTAAGGGTATATTATAGTGCGAAGCTAACAGAATCCCTTAACATAGTGGTTAAGGATTTAGTATGGCACCTTGCCCATGTGACCAATGGAAGTGAAGCCGAGATGCGTTAGTCCCGTGAGGGAATTTCTAGTGCGCATGCGCGGCAGGTTAGTTTAGCAATTTGTAAAGAAACATTAAGGTTCTTGTTTTGTTAAGATTTGGTATATTTTGATTCATAAAAGTAAAATAATTTGTATTTAGTGGAACATTTATTAGATATTTAACAATTTTATCAATAAAATTTGATTGAAGTCAAAATAAAGGTTTTGTGTTAGATTCCCGTTTCAACGAAACATGATATGCATTTTTCATATGCATAATTATTTTGCAACAAGTAGATGATGTGACGTTCATATTTTTCTAAATAAAACATACATTCAATCATAACAACGATTTCCGGTCCGTACGCCAATTATTATAACTGCTAATTACGTTAAGCGTTGAAAATTTCGGTGGCTTAATATCTTAGACCACTGTGCACACAGCCCTATATCCATATCCAATCGATTATTATATAGTTATCGAAATTTAGTAATTTAAGGTACGCAGAATATGAAATTTTCCGACAAATTAGGTAAATAAGTAACACTTTTGGCATGTCCACAGAATTTGCGGAGTGCAAACTTGAGTACCTACAGTCCGTAGACTTTGCAACAGGCACAATCGAAGGACGGATTTTATAGAATCTGAAAAGATTTTTTTAGGGCATGTTCAATTTTCCAAAGCGTGTTAGTTGTTAAACCATTGACAATAATGCAAAAAAAGAACTATCGCAAGAAGTCTGTTCTCTGTAGCGCACAAAACGGATCCCCGCAGCTGTCATATTTAATGATTCTAAAAGATGACAGAAGAAAACGAGGTTTTAAGTATACAGGGTTAGGGGAAATTACCAGAATCTCGGAAACTAATAAATTTAGGCATAGCATACCTATGGTTAATAGAAAATGTTTAAAATTGACTGGACGATCAAAATAAGTAATAATATACGGGGTATTCTATTTAAAAAAATATAACTTTGACTCTCCACAACTTTTTGGGCGTACCTGTATATTCCAATTTATTACAGATATGTAGATTTTTAAAAGCATTACAACCTTTATAAAAGACATTTTTTGCTAACTCGTATATCTTTTGAAATAATCGACCGTTCTAGTAATTTCTCCTAACCCTGTATAAAATTACCCCAAACTAAACAGCTTACCAAAAGATACTAGTTTCATAGCTGCGATGACAGAGCTTTAATTAAATGGTTGGTTTTGTTTCAGTGATGCAAGGCTTTCTTAAAAATAGAAAGTTAATAACTCGTAGCAACAAGCTTTATATGTAAAAAATATGGGATGTAAATTATCAAAATTCACTTTCGTCGCAGTCACCTTGACCGATTTTCTGAAAATTAGGAAATTTAAGTGAGGACCCAAAAGGACGTATGTATCAGGAATTAGGGTACGTGCACAACGGAGCTGTGATACTAGATGATAGCTGCGATTATAGCTGTGCTTGATGGAAATATACTACGTATTTAAATGTAAGCGTGCACAACGGAGCTGCGACTACATAATATCCGTCTATCTTTTTTTTTATGATAAGATACGGCACTGCAGGGTAAATCCTTTATGGTGCTCTGGGAGCGGTGCGTGTGTGCAGGAAACGATTCACGTTGGTCTTGAATCTTTTGAGATTATACTCGTTGGGGAACACGATCTCAGGGAGGTCGTTCCAGAGTGATGACGTTCTCCAGATGAAAGAATCTTGAAACAGTGTCGTTCGAGGGACACTAAGTTAAACCACGTACTGGTGGGCTGCAGTGGCTCGTCGTGTATTTCTACCATGCACCGCTCTGGGTGGTATCAAGCGGGCAACCTCAGTTGAACACTTGCCATGAAAATATTTGTAAAATAGTCGTTAACCCGCCTTCGATGGTCAAGGCTTTCCAGGTTGTTTGTCAGACTATGGTCACCGATCAAGCGAGCGGCT
This sequence comes from Polydrusus tereticollis, assembly GCA_963920685.1. NCBI lineage: Eukaryota > Metazoa > Arthropoda > Insecta > Coleoptera > Curculionidae > Polydrusus > Polydrusus tereticollis. Next base: position 83,349,870 of record OY987327.1, read on the forward strand.
GTTCTTTGAATGGAATCTAGCAATCCCAGGGTATGTTTAGGAGCAGAGCCCCAAACATGCGAACAGTACTCCAGCAATGGTCGAATTTGGGCTTTATAGAGCATCAAAAGTTGTTGGGGTGTATAGAGGTTCTTTGTTCGGAAAATTACTCCAAGCTTTTGCGAGGCTGCCTTAGCAATAGCCGCAACGTAACTATGCCAAGACCTATGACTATCCAAATTAGCGCCCAATAAAAGAATTGATGAATCCAAGGGAATCGAGTGTCCCTCCATAACTATATCCGGTTCTCCCACATTAACTTTTTTAGAAAAAACTGCGGCCTGGGTTTTTTTAGCGTTAAATTCTACTTGTTACTGTCACCCCAAGACATAATTTCTTCCAGGTCTTTGTTGAGATGTGAGACCTCTTGCTGCCTATAGAGATGTGCATTAGCAGTCGATGTCCGAGCATCCAAAGTAAAAGATGAAACAAGATCGTTAATGTATAGTAAGGAAAGGGTGGGTGACAATATAAAACCTTGAGGGACTCCGGCGTTGATGTTAAATGTGTCTGAAAGAAATCCGTCCATCGTCACTCGCAGAGAACGGTCTTTAAGAAAGCTCGGCAGCCATGAACAAAATTGAACCGGCATTCCGTATGCTCTCACTTTAGTTAGGAGCCTCTCATGCCATACTCGGTCAAAAGCCTTGGAAATGTGCAGTGCTACCGCCAGGGACTCCCCATGATGTTCTATTGCGTTGTTTTAAACATGAGTAACATAAGCGAGAAGGTCTCCTGTTGATCAAGACTTACGGAATCCATACTGGCGGTCACTAATAATGTTGAAGGCTTTCAGGTATTAATAATTTTTCGTTGATAGCCTTCTCCATACCTTTTGATATAACTGAAAGCAATGCGACTGGACGATAGTTGTTTGGCAAGGTCTTCTTGCCTTTTTTGAATGGAGCCGTTAGGACATTCAAGAAGTTTGTCTTTGATCCTCTGGTTGTGTGCTTCTTTGTTTTGGTTTATGCTTTGCTTGCATTGGTTTCGAGCGTTAACAAAGATTGTATGATTTTCGGCGGTAGGATTTTTACGCCAATGTCGGTAGAAATAATTTTTTGATTTAACAGCTCGTTCGCACTTTTTGGTAAATCAAGGCTTGCCGTTAAAACGGCACTTTTTTGAGAAAGGAATGAAGGCTTCCATGCCAGTAAGAATAACCTCCGATATTTTTGTTGCACAGATGGATGGATCATCAGAGGTAAAACAAACGTCCCGCCAAGGAAAGGTTCAAAAATGGTCCCTTAGGTCATCTCACTTACCTGATGCATAATGCCAAACCTTGCGTGGTTTAGGAGGCTGCTCGGCACTAATTGGTAGTTTGTTTAGTGCCGAAATAAGGTTGTGACGTTCCTAACGGCGGCTTCACGGTGACAGTGTACAGGTCGGGTTTTGAAGTTAAGAAAATCTTCCAAACCGTCATAATATAACCTATTGTGTGAGGTGTAAAATTCGGCTACCTGATCTGGGGACTCCAGATACGGATCTATTTAAAGACTATTATATTATTATATTTTCTCAGTGATCCTCTTAAAATAATTAGGGTAAAATAAAATAGGTTTATTTTAGTTATTTAAATATGCTGATTTTTGGTTTTAAAATTCAGTTAGATGTTTGTATTGGTTTAGACAAGAAATTATTTGTTGCCAATTAAACGTGATATCTAAGAATGTTTCGTCCGTGGGAAGAAACCAGTACGCCAAGTGGATCTACGGGTCGTGATAAAAACCACTTAAAGCGTAATATTTTATCAGTGTTTTCAGTAAATAATCTAAGAGAAAAAGCTTAATATGTAATGAAAACGTAGGGCATTTTAATTTCTGGATTTGGAAGACAATCATCTGCTGGAGTACTTAGTAAATTTAATAACATTATAGTAAATAGAATTGAAGATCTCTACTTTTTATACCCTCGCGATATCAATTACAGAAAATTTATAATCCGCATCAACCACGCCAATATAAGAAAAAATAATCTTGTAGCTATAATATATAGTTTCTGTGTGGCTAGGGTGAATAATACGAACATGTTTCCCGTCGATAGTCCCGATAAAGTTTGAAAAGTTCCATATTTTGTAAAATTTTTGAATTTGATGCCTAAGTTAATGTGTTAAATATATAGTTATTTTCTGTTCACTAACAATTAAATTAGGAATATTATCGTGAAATACATAATCTAGCTTTTCTGATATCTGTATATTCCACGCAAATAAATGTTCCTCGAAAGTAATGAGTTCTACGCAACGCAATTATATAACACACAACATTGTTCTTTATCATTAACGACTATAGATTTAATCTGTCCTAAAGTTGGAGTATTCTCATTTTTACGCACCTGTATTAGGAGAACAAACTAACTTAAACAAAGATAAAATATCCCGCCGATCAACGATTGCGCGGATAGCAAGTCCAATCGTGTGATCCGTGGCAACGCGGCGCGCATCAGGTACTAATGACAATGGATTGAAGTTACCACGCCAGACCGGCACGAACACGAATTCGGAACTTTTCGTAACCTTTCGATAGGTGATTTACCCTGGACATGGATTTTTGGAGCACTTTTTATGACTTATTCCAACTCAAAATAATTTAATTTAGAGTTAAAATAATGCATGTCCTGGTCAAAACGACACGTTAAAATCAATTAGTAAGTTTTCCCGACCCAAAAACTGAGTTCAGGTAACTCATAAAATGGTTACAAGATGAGAAATTGTGGTCATCCCAAATGTGTTTAAAATGTTAATAAAAAAATATTTTTCTGTGTTAAGGCGAACCAAAAGAAGCTGAATTATTGTAGCATTGTTAAATAATTTAAATTTAAATTCTTGTAAAAACCATGCTGATTACGATCTATGATACATTTGACCTTGAAGAAGAGTTGTTCCAAAATTACTGTCTCAAAAACCTTTCCAAAGTGATTAAATAGAGAGATGGGGCGATAGTTTGAGATATTAGCCTTATCTCCAGATTTGTGAATTGGCACAATTTGAGCTATTTTCCATAATTTAGGAAATACTCCAGACAAAAGGCATTGGTTATATAGAATGTAAAGAGGTTCAGTTAATGTTGGACAGGACTTTAAAAAAAGAGAAGGAAGTCCATCAGGACCAGGTCCCTTATTTACATCAAGATTATTTAGGCATTTTTGTATACTTTCTTTTGAGATATGAACTATGGTGAAGATATTTTGAGAGTCATTAGAATCTACTAGAGATGGGGTATCCCCAGGTTCAAAAACACTGGTAAAGTACTTGAAAAAAAGTTCGCAGATCTTTGTATTATTAGAAGAAGAATTAGACCAAAAATATTTAGTGTCTTTTTTTAAACTGTCCTCTGTTTTTTTGATGTAATTTTTATAGTCACTTTTCAATAATAACTGACCTAAACTAATTGGTTTTACAATGAAGTTATTTTTTTGAGAATAATTGTAAGCTCATTTTGAGAATACCTTTTTTTATGTGTAGACCTTGTAGTTGAGACTTAAATGATTTTTTCACTGTAAGTGCCAACTTGAATATCTCACCATTACAAACAAAGAAATATATTCGTTTATTTGCTCTTGTTTTACATAAACTATTTTTTGTTTCCAACTCATGCATATTATACTGGGTAAACGGAGCATAAACAGGATGTCACAAACCACTGCTGATGCAATTTTTTGAATTATTCATTACTTCATTATTATTTAACCAAAATTTATGTTCTGAAATTTTATTTGCACAGTATAGAGACGGTCATTAGGTAGAAGTAGCAACGCTGTTAAATGGTAAAAAGTTAATTATTGACTAATTAAATCGCGTTTTAGATGATGTACGCTATACGATTAAATAAAGTCTACAGTTAACCTTACCGTAAATCATAATAGAACTAATTACATATAAGATTCGTGTAACTTTCGCGGAAGATTGTTGTATAATTAAAATATTTCAATTTATTATTTCGGTAGCAGATAAGCTAAATGTGTGGTAATATCCGCATCGATCTGTATTTCTTACTGTCCACTGTGATGGACTAAAAATAGGTCCGGTTCTGCGAATTTTTTAAAACATTCTGATACATTTTTTATGACGACTGGATAAGCTATCAAATGTATGCGCCATTCCACAATTATTCGTTGATTTCTCGACCGCAATAAAATTTAAATGACAACCGTCAGTCGTAATCCCAACCATAAATAAGTTGCCTATTGTGTAGGCACCGGACCTTTTGAAAGGGTACAGGTCCTGATTACCTATCAACTGCAATAGTTTAGGTTAGCTATTTTCAACAAAACAACAAATATAAAATAAAAGGTAAGTATCTTTATTTTAATCATGTAATTATATAGCTATTAATATTTATACAAAAATACTAATCTACAATATTACAATAATACAATATTTAACTTAACCTACTCTATATTTAGCTCTGTTTCACTATCACTATCGTCTTCATTCATGCCTAAACTAATTGTTAAGGGCCTTACGTTACTATTAATTATGTTATTGGAATCTTCGACTTGGATCACGTGTCTCACAGAATTTTTCCTTTCTACTGGGATATTATTTACACATTTTTTAATTAATTCTATAACAGAACTACTTAGTGTAGGGGATGTGTTTTCTCTTCTAATCGTCGTCTTTCACTGGCTCCATATATGTTCTATATTGAGTTAAAAATACAGTAATACGGAGGGAGGCGTAAAACTGTGTGACCATTAGCAGCACTTGCGAGATTGTCAGAGATATATTCTTTTTTAATATTGAATGTTTTTAATACATTTAAAAGGTCCTTTTTTGTATAGGTTTCCTCGAAATATATATTATTTTCCATCATATAGTTTTGAATTTCCACTTTTGTATTATTTGAATTCGGCACTTTACTTAGTTGGCGAGTGTGGTAACTAGCGTTGTCCATTACAATAACACTATTTTTGAGCACATTCGGAAGCAGACGATTCTGAAACCAATCTTCAAACAATGTAGCATCCGTGTCTTGATGGTAATCCAAAAATGAATTGGCAATTTTCTTCGCAGATATTAATAGAGCGTTCGGAATAAATCCATTTTCAACCTGCAAGTTACCATTAACCTACCTAATATACCAATATAATAACATAATTAATAGTAACGTAAGGCCCTTAATAATTAGTTTAATCATAGATGATATTATAATATTGTAGATTAGTATTTTTGTATAAATATTAATAGCTATTTAATTACATTATTGAAATAAAGATACTTACCTATTATTTTATATTTGTTGTTTTGTTGAAGATAGCTAACCTAAACTATTGAAATTAGTAGGTAATCAGGACCTGTACCCTTTCAAAAGGCACTTATTTATGGCTGGGTTTAAATTTTATTGCGGTCGGGAAATCAACGAATTATTGTGGAATGGAGCATACTTCAAGTATAGCCCCGCGCGAGCAGAAATTATTATTATTAAAAGTGTGCTTTGCATCTAAGGCCGTACTGCTTAGTGGCAGAGCTTAATATCTGCTGGGGGTCAGTAAATACCAGCATTATCAATCAATCACTTATTCCGTCATTTTTAACAGTCGTTACAAGTAATTTGATTCATCGCTAATGTATCCAATTTCTTGAATAATTCACGCGTATTTTCGAAACGAGGTTAGAGTAAATGGTGAGCGGCAATCAAATCAGCGTTTGTGCATGGACGATTTTCTCGAAAATTCTCTCAACGTCGCTTTTACTGCTGGGGATTTATTTTATTTTTTTTTATGACACAGTTACAGGGACAATATTTTGAATCCATTTGTGGAGCAATTACTTGACGATGAACTACGTTTTGGTTATTTTCAACAGGACGCGACGGTGCGAATTCTCACACAGATTACCTTGCTTGACGGTAATAATAAATTACTTCATTTTTCCTCATTTAAAGAACAATATTTAATAATATTTTTAAAACACCATTTAAAAACTTAGAACAGTTACAAGAAATCTTAGAATGTGATAACATTGCTCCAGAGATATATCGTCTCCTTATAATTGTGATCTGAAACAAGCCCTACGTTTTTCAGTCCAAGCCCTCTTGCATGAAAATATTTTTTTTAAATTTAATAATTATTTTAGTAACAATAAAAGTGATTAATAAATTTGATACAAATTACAAAACTTACGTATCCCACAGACGATGCGGTCATTTTCAACATGCATGAATTTTCTTGTCCGCCGATTCGGAAACCGTTGTTTTGACAAAAGCGCGATTAAAGTCTACCTTGTAGACGTCATTTCTTTAGCAAATTTTTCTCACTAAATTCTGTCTATTCCGGGATCATAGGATGGCTCCCAGTTTGACAGAAGAAGGCACACCCGAATTCCCCCTTAAGCAAGGACGAATATGTGTCTACAATATCCTCTATTTAATCGACCTTATTTTAATCAAATTGCTATTACTGATATTTTTGAACCACTATTGGAGGTCAACCATATTAAATATTGAGGTAGGTATAGTCGTTGACAAGCACCTTAAATGGGACCAACACGTTTTATATTTGTATAAAAAAGTTAGATGTTTAATACACAAATTTTATACACTGAGAGAAATTCACAACAAAAAGCTCATGATTATGGTTTATAGGGCGCTTGTCAAATCTCTACAACTACGAGTTGTCCAAAATTGTATTGTAAAGATTATAGTCTTAAGAAACCAAAACTTTTCCCTACAAACCAACTTTATTGCAGAGAACTTTGTAATATTAGAACATTATATATTATTACGGTATGTAATTTTTTTCACTCAAATGAAAATTTTAACAAATTAAAAATACATTTATAGAACTAGAACAACAATGATGCAACATTTTGTAACATATTATGGTCCAAAATTATATAATTTAATACCTCAAAAAATCAGAACTTTAACAAACAAAAGACATTTTAAAAAACAATTCTGTGACTACTTCTTTGCTATATTTCTGCAGTTTTTTTAGTTGTCTACCCATTCTTTTTCGAAAAAAAAAATAAAGTAAAATAAAATGAACAAATAAGGAAAATAAAGTTATATTGTTTACTGCATGGTATTTAATAAAGATAATAGGCTTATCTTTAAAATATTACCTAAACAAACAAATACAGGTGTTCCACACGTAGGTGTATAATTAAGAGTATATTATATTAAATCAAATGTAAATAAACTTTTATATGCCACATTGTATTGTGAAAATGTATTAATGTGAAATTCAATTGAATTAAATAAATAAAAAAAAAATAAAAAAATCAGGGGCTGCATCACAATTTTATGACTTACCGCTTACCACGTACTCGCAATCTTAAATGACGCCGAGAAACAAAAAGTAACTACCTAAATAGTAAGTCTTACTAGTCGTCTTTAAACTTTTAATGCCCAGATTATCGATGTTTTTCTAACTCTAACTACAAAATAACTTCTAAGGATTCCATTGTTGTAATAATAGAATTATTTAATGAAATTTATTACTCTTAAATAACCATATAGTATTACCAAAACTCTAGATCCAATATAATGCTTTGCTTGTGATGACAGAACAACTTACACTACTTTTTACCAGATTTGCCCCCATCACTATATTCAGTGGTGCGAAAAACCAATAGGTGCATACATTAAAACAAAAATTAAAATATTTACATAAGTTCGTTGAATATTTCCCTCGTGTATAAAAAATTCCATAAGAGGTGTGGTCTTTCCTCGGGTCTTTAGCAAGAATTACAGCTATAATTCCCCAGTAGATAGCTATTTGTTGTCATGTCCAACCTATATTACAAGTAAATATCATTTTAACAACACCAGAAGATATGAATCATTCTTTGTCAAAATTAGAAGCGTCAAAGTCGACAGCAACATAAGAATTCTTATTCCAGAAATATTCTGCCTAAACACCGCTCGTGCTTTCAAATTAACCAAATAATATTTCATTCAAGCGTGTTTTCTGTACAAATTTTACTCGTCCTGGCGGACTCTCGAAATTATGAAATAGCTATTTATACAACAAGTTACGAAATAAGGGTCTTTTAGGCACCCGACGTGAAAATTGTCCTATTAGGCGAAGCCGAGTTGGGCAACACGTGAGAGTGACTAAAAGACATTGGTTCGTAACGAATGGTATACAATATCTTTTCTACGGGCGTTTTATAATAAAAAACTTAGTTTATTTTACCAAACATTTTATTACCTGTGTTTCATTTTCACCCTTATGTCAAAAAAAAATTCAAAAGAAATTGCGGCAAATTTTAAGTAAAAAATGAGTGATTAAGAAGACTCAGACATTGAAAATGCCTCAAATGAGGCAATGGTCAAGCATTAATTTTAATAATATAAGTAACTGTTCTTTTAATATTTATAATAAATAGGTAAAATTATAGTCTGTGTTTAGTTTTTAATTGTAAATAATTACTTTTAGGCACAGCGTGCTGAAAAAACTTTTAAGCACGCTGTTTCTAAAAGAAGGTTATTTAAAAATCAAAAAGGGGTTATTATAAAACGTCAATAGAAATAGTTATTTATGTATCTAGGGAATTATAATGGTCTTAATTACCGAGGGCAAAGTTTACGTCCCGAGGGCCTTTGGCCCGAGGGACAGCAATTGCCCGAGGTAATTGAGACCCTTATAATTCCAGTGATACATAGATAATTTTATTTCTGACCGATTTTAGTAACATTTTGTTCATTTTTAAAGTGGAATAAATGTTTCAATAGATGACAATCAAATTGACATTAGATGTCAATCGTTTGATTTTATGTCCCAATATCCCAAGGGAGTTATGACCCTTATAATTCCCGCGTAACTAAGACGTTATAAGCTAATAATATACCGGTCAGAAATAAAAATATTCTTTCATGTAAAATAAGCGGATATTTTTCCGTCGTCATAACAACCTACATTACCAGTAAATATCATTTTGACATCACCAAAAGATACGAATCATTCATTGTCAAAATTAGAAGCGCCAAAGTCAATAGCAACAAGAATTTTTATTCGAGAAATATTCTCTCTAAATACCTACTCGTACTTTCAAATTAACTGAATCATTCTTCATTCAAGCGTGTTTTCTGTACAAATTTTACTCGTCCTAGCGGACTCTTGAAATTCTAGAAAACACACTTTCACTAATTATCGGTAATTTGAAGACACTCATGGTATTACCCCCGAAAATTTATTTTTATTTCTTGAAGCTTGTGAGTTTTTCGCATTCTACATTAAATTCGCAACTAATGTTTCTCTGTACATGACAATTCTATTTAAAAATAATAGGACTAATAATTATGTTGCAAAAGAAATATTAAATTTTTATAGCGTTCTGAATTTACGCAGACATGATCCATTAGAATAATAAATGGTTCGGTAGTCTCAGACTTTTAGCTTTTCATTGTGTTTTGCTTAAGGCGCTTATTTTAATATTTTACTGTACTCTAATTATCTAGTCCATTATATAAATAAATGGTTGCATCACGCAAGGCATTACTAAAATTTGGCTTAAACGAACATATTAAGATTAGTCACAGTTAAAGCTTGAATTATATCACATGCATTCTTTACTAAAGGATTTGTTCCAACAATCATTTCGGTACTACTTTTTAATTAGAATTACGCAGGGATTTAAATTGTAGCCCTTTGATTAATCTAAAGTCACAATTTCTAACTACTCAGATCATCAACCATTATGTTACAACTTGAATTAATTGGTTGCTCTATACTTATCTCTGATAAAATTGATGAAATAACGCTTGAGAAAAAAATTAAATAAATTCGGATGAGATCACTCAGAATAACTCAACAGAACTTTTAAGCGGCATTAAAAATAAACTCGACTTAAAATATTTGACCTTAGGCAAACCCAAACAATTCACTAAATCAATTAGCAGATGTGCTTTAGAATTGTGGGTGAATAAAGCTGCTTAACTTTTGGCTGGATAACTTTTTAAAACATGTTGTATGCATTAGGCGAACTCGTGTATTTTTTGTTCGTTTTAGAACTTTCAGCGAATAATTGAGGAATAAAAATTTGTTTTGCGTGTGGCTTATTTGACCAGAGAGTAGTAAGAGGAGTCTAAAGTAGCAGTCTAAACTAAGCAGACTCTGAATGACATCTAAATAGAGTAAGATCCTTGCTCTCATTGGAGTCTAATAAAATAAAAATAAACACAAAAAACGTTGAGAAAGAATAATTTTCAATAAAAGAACATAAATATCATAAAAATGTATTTGAAAAATAACATTTCTTATAGTCTGTTGCTTCATGCGAGAGAGTAATAAATCATTATTGAACTATAAAGGCTTACACACACCGACGCGGCCACGGCCACGTTAGCGGTGGCGGCCGCGGTGGTGATCATATTAGCGGTCGGGCGTATTCACACCAAAGCGGTGAGTAGAGCTGTAAGGTAGTTGCCGTTTACAGATTTTATGTATACGAAAACATATTTTTAAACGTCCAGGTTCCATTTTTATTTCTATTATTTGTTATTATGATAGACGATGTTAAACCGCGGTCGCCACCGCTACCGTGGCCGTGGCCGCATCGGTGTGTGGAAGCCTTAAAATCCAGTGGTCTTCGCCGTATTCCATAGGTGTAGTCCAATTATTATTATTTAATTATGTTTATTGTCAGGGGTCCCGAGATCAGGTAGGTAGAGACACAGGTACTTTACCTACCTTCGTTCTTGAAAATGGCTAGTGTTTCTGAATTTGTTGCTGAGAAACGGATAAGTAAAACTGCGCTTTCTAAAAATGAGAAAACTATTATTCTCAATGTGTTCAACGCTTTTCGCCATTAAAATTGAACATTCGGAGTTGCAAAAATAGTTGAAATGTGTTCGAATATAACTGAAGTCAGACAGTTAACAATATCAGGTCACCAGAGAAAAGTACAGGAAGAAAGGAAGCTGTCATAAATGAGGATGAAAAGACTGCCATCAGAAGAATAATACACTCGTTTCACTTAAAAAAAGAAATACATACCTACCTTGGACAAAATAATGTCTGAAATGAAAAAGGATGATTTCATTCCACCCATGGATAAGAAGAAACTATGGAAAACCTTGAAGGAAATAAATTTTTGTTATGAAAAAATTAAAAACAGAAAATCACTTTTAATAGAGAAAGACGAAATTATTGACTGGCGACGACAATATTTGAGGACAGTTAGACAGTTTTGAAGGGAAAACAGGAATATCTATTATATGGACGAAACTTGGTTAAATGTGATGTTAAAATATACCGTTGGTGAAATATGGCAGGATAAACATAAAAAAGGGCGAGGCAAGCTTTCATGGATCCACTGGAATAAAAGCACCCTCGGGAAAAGGTAAAATATTAATAATTACTCACATTGGTAGCAAAAGTGGATTTGTCGATGGCGGCTTACTAGCATTTAAATCAAAACGGACTGTAGACTATCATGAAGACATGAGCGCTGATGTCTTCGAAGATTACGTCCAGCAAATGCTAGATCTTATTCTTTCTGGGTCTGTTATAGTCATGGATAATGTCAGCTGCCACTCAAGAAAATCCGAAAAATTACTAACCTCTTCTTGGAAAAAAATACGTCATTCATTGGCTTACTGTAAATAAGAAGCCATTTCATAAAGATGTGCTGAATAAGGAGCTACCGAAGATTGTAAAGTTGAATAAACCTCTTTGTACAAAATTTGTTGTCGACGAAATCGCCTCAAAACGAAATATAACGGTACTTCGCCTTCCGCCATATCACTGTAAATTAAACCCCATAGGATTGGTGTGGGCGCACGTAAAAGGGTTTGTATAGCAAGGCATAACACCACGTTTAAAATGAGAGACGTTGTAAACCTCTTGCAAGAAGGAATAAAGACAGTGAGTTGTGAAAATGAAGTAAGTGCATCGAACATGTGATTAAAATAAAAGAAAGAATGTGGGAAGCTGATAACATGCTTGAAAGCACTGTAGAGCCCCTTATTATTTCTCTGGACTCCAATGACGATAGTTTATCGGACTACTCGGAACATGATGACTAAAATTTAAAAATTGAGTTGTTGTATTGTGCATAGTAGATTTTTTTATAAATGTTAATATTTATTCCAATTTATCAATTTTCATATTATTCTTACTTCTATATAAGTTTGTATCTACTTAATATTAGAATAATTAATATCTCAATTATCTGCCTATCTCTATAATTATAATTATATATAATTATTATTATACTTATTATTCTAATAAACTACCTACTTGCAGTACCGCCGCTGTCACCTTACTTTCATTCACCAAACTCGTCTTTATATTTCATGCAAATTAGGGTGACCCTAATTTAGGACCGATTCGGGGTGTGTATGTCTTACATATCTAAAATACGGAATTTTTAAAAACTATCATTGCGATTTACCTGAAATTTACAATGCAGCCTTAAAGTTGTTCACCCTGCTTAATGGATCCTGTCATTGCAAATTTACATTTTATTACTCTCTTGCATTAAGCCACAGAGTAATAATAAGTAGATATAATAATTTTTTTCAATATAAATAATGATGGTGTAAATGTGCCAAAAAAATTACACCAAACTATTTTATGCAAAACATTTAGAATCTGATATTTAAGGATAGACAGAAGATTAATAAAGCTAAAAAGTGTAATACTTGTAAGAAGAAAAATTATATGATAAATTTTGATGTATGTAACCCATGTTATTGTAAACTATGTACTAGTAAAATTATGAAACATATTATGATAATAAAATAAAAAATAATGTTTATGAAAATAATAAAATATATTATTGTGAATGCTGTAAGAATATTACACAAAATATTATGAAAAACATTACCAGAATGATATTCCTAGAAGAAGAATTAATCATATTAAGAAATGTAGTAGATCTAAAGAAATAAAAATGATTTTACTTATTATTGTAAACATTGTTTTCAAGAATTATATAATTTATCAAAATCAAATCGAATCTAAAAAAAAATAAAAAAAGACATTTTTTTATAAAAAATCCTCGAAAAAATCCCTATTAAATTAAATACAGTCTAAAATGAACGAAAACTAAATGAGTTCTTACTAAAAAGATCTAAAATAACTTTTAAAGAACTAGGAGGTTACCTACTATTATCAGAAACTAAAAAACAACTGATTTATATAATTATTGTAAAAGTACGTAATATCAAATTATTTAAACTAAATAAACTTTTATTATTAGCTCGAATTGCAACTAAACATTTTGTTTCTTTACGAGTATTACATTTTTTAACTTTATTTGTCTCCTGTCTATGAATATCAGATTCTAAATGTTTTGCATAATTTTTTTACCACATTTACACTCCATCATTATTTATATTAAAAAAAAAAATTATTAAGAAATGTTGTTTTTAAAGCACATTTTTGTGATATTTATGTTCTTTCCTTGAAAATTCTTGTTTTTCAACGTTTTTTTGTTTTTATGGCTCTATGGAGGTTAGGTGTTCTCCCAACTCAGAAAAACCAAGATATCGCGAAATGCAAGGTTTTCGATCTGGCTCACTAAGCTTGGTGACTAAAAATGGGGTAAATAATTAAATTAATAAATTAGGGGTTTAGGTTAGTTCAGGTAAGTTTAAGGCATGTCAGGCAAAGGGATAGCTAATTTTATAACATTTATAGACAGAAACCGTCTTTAGTATTAATTAAATAATTATGTGATTAACATTTTTTTAAAATACATTATTTTATGTAAGAACAATTTAATTATTTTTAAATTCGAGTAGAGGAAAGAATTTATCTTTTAAACCCTTAAATATCAAACTCAAATCTTCTTTATTAAGTTCTTTGATCTTTTTTCATTTTTAAACTCTTTAAATTCTACACAAACAGTATAAACAGATATTTATTTTTCAAATTTTAAAATTTTAAATTGTTCTCTTTAAATCTCCAGTTCTTTTAGACTTTTTGTTTCTTTGAATTCATAGTTGTTGCTAATATCATTCTCCATTATTATCTAATAGAAAAAATTTGAAATGTTATTTTTAAATTAATTTTTTTGTTCTATAAATTTATCGATGCTTTTGATCTTTTTTCCACTATTTTTAATCAGTTTCTTGATTTTTTCAAAAAGTGGCAATATTTTTTTTTAACTTATTTGAGATATTTGTGTTTTTTTTTTAGGTAATTTTGTCTGTTTTTGATCTAATTTTATCTTTTTGTAAGATCATTTTTGACTAAGTTTTTAACCTCATTTTGTCTCGACTTTTTCTAGTTTTGATGGATCTTTTGAACCATTTTAAGCTATCTTAGTCTGTTTTTTGGCCCCCTAGCCTAGTGCGCCAGAACGAACACCTTGCCTACTACTCAGAATTCAGGTAATGTTTAGAGGAGGATGAATCATCGCCTATTCTAATCACGTTGTATCTTGCAATATCGAAGAACAATACTGTCCCTAGATCTCCAGTATTTAGGTATCCACACAATACATGGAAGAGATTCAACTCAGAAGACTATTGGCATTTTTGCAAGAATGGGGATAATATATTCTGAAATATAGAAAATGTAGAAATGCCCGGCAACTTCACTACCCCAGTAAAATTCTGTTTTATTAAATTCGGATTCGATTTTTCTTTATAATTTCTTTCTTTGCAATAGCTTTCTGAAAAGTTGCATGATAGTATTACATTTTCCTATATTAACCTTGTTTACTTATGTAGTTTGCATCAAAAATGTAAATATAAGTCAGCTTTTTCCTACAAAATGACATTCTGAAAATAAAGTATAGCTATATTACTAAGTCGATCCTTTTCGAGGGTTTTCCCTTGGGCTTTCCCCGACCTAATTTATAATACGGTGTATAAAATCTGATCCATCATAAATTTCGGTTCCAGCTCATTTGTCATTTTTGAAATGCCGACGAAATGGCAACCTCGCATCTATCTTCTAGTTTATTATAAAATATACGACCGTACTCTGTTTTTCACATTGAAGCGATCAAGCTAGAAGTAAAATATTATAATCAACCAAAAATGTACCTTTCTACAAAATTTTAAATTTGAAAGGTATATTGCATATTATATTGGGTAAGAAGTATTTTCATATACTGTTTAGTCATAAGTCAATGTCAAAGTCAAAATGCTTTTTTATCTGAAAGAAATATCTTAATCGACAAAGGTTTTAGAAATTTGAATCAACAATAAAATATACTGCCTATAGTAATATTTGAATTATTAGAATAAAAAATGCAAATAATGGTGACAGGTTATCATCAAAATATTAATTTATGGTATAATAAGCTTTTTCAATAATAACTTTTTAACAGTTTTTTTAAACATTTAAAATTTTACATTTTTTTAATATAAACTGGAGGATAATAATTAAAAAAATTGTTTGAATCAAAAATTATAGATTTCTTTACTGACTTGGCATCTTTTTCTTACACCTAATACTTAGAATTTATGCACGTCCATTTCATGTGATTTATCTTATGCATAAATGATCTCGGAGAGAGCATTCAATTTAATAATGTTAAAAAACAAGGTAGAGTGGTGCCACTGCATTTTATATTGCTTTTGTAGACAGAAAAATAAAAAAAAAATTTTTTAAATAAATGTGACTAAAATCTTAATTAAGAAAAAAATATCGTTGCTCAACATAGATGTGCCCATCCCTAGAACGGTGTCAATTAATTTTTAGTTAAAAAATCACTAAACGCGAGCAATGATTATTTTCGATTAAATATTGGGTGATGTAAGGTCTCTGTCAATCTCTTACTGTTAAACAAACATAGGCTACTGCACTGCCTTATAAGGTCCTTAGCTTAGTCCGAACAAGTATTAATGATACGCCAAACCCGAAGGTATTTAAATAATAATTTTGTTTTCTTCCATCTCCAAAAATCTAGGAAATCTCTCGGATTCAGATAGAACATGAAAAAATAAGATAACAAATTTTTTCTTACATGTAAATATGTGCCCCTGAAGGACGCCGCTGGAAATCGAGTTTTCTTGAGTAACTTTCAAAGTACTTAATATAATTTTATAAAAATTTAATGACCTCTTAAAATAGTGTCTTTTATTATCCTTTTATTACGTATACGATTTGCAAACGTCTCGGTAAAAAATATAAAGGGTGCGCCATTTAAAAAAAAACATTTTCCTCATTTATTCAGAAACGTTATGTCCAATTGTTTTTCTGCTTTTACCATTTTAATTAACAGAAGAAATGCTACTACTTTGCTAATTTTACCGACTTTGTATCTCCAATAATAAAAAAGTTAGCAATGGTGCACACTTAATTTGGTACACCCGTATATTGATTCTTGATATTTTAATTATTCACTAATGGGTTACATTTTAGTCGATGTATTGCCGATTTGCCTTTGATATTTCGATGATTATTATTATTGCCTAAAAGTTTGGCATGCCAGCTAATGTTTTCGCCATTTTTTATGACAAATCTTGCTAAATCTGCCTGTACGATGTTTAAGCTGCAGGAGTCCAGAGCCTTACCGTTTACAGTTGAACTGAATAAGCACTTTGAACCCAAAATGCTATAAAAACTGCCAGAAGTTTGCGAAATATTTTGACTTAATATATTGAATTGAAACTAATAAAAACTGAATACGGCCCTTCTATTTGATTACTACAGTTAAATCGATTTTTTGATTAGATAGCTGGAAAGGCAGCGATGGTCACAGGATTAGACTCCCCTGCCATTTTCAGCTTGTCTTATCGGACTTAGATCGACTCCTGCGAGGCCTCTGACATTTAGCTTGACTTTCTCTTTTGTATCACATCTATTGCGGACGGATTAATGTGGATTTTCGTAAGTTGGCTGTTGTTGGTTTTATTGTGTATGTCGGGTTTATTTATTTTTTTGATATATCAAGTTTAACGACGTTGCTTTGTATTTTGTATTAAATTGATATGACGACCTTTCATAGGGTGCATAGTTTCTTCAATTCCAGATCACACACCATTCACAGCGCATCTTACTTTTATTATTGTACTTTATTTCTTAATGCGAGAGAGCAATAAAATGTAAATTTGCAATGACAGGACCCATTACGCAGGGTGGGCAACTTAAAGGTTACATTGTAAATTTCAGATAAATTGCAATGATAGTTTTCAAAAATTCCGTATTTCTGATATATCGGTCCTAAATTAGGGTCGCTCTAATTAGCATACAATAGAATGACCAGTTTAGTGAATGAAATGAAAACTAATTGTGGTAACAGCGGCGTTTCTACAGGTAGTTTAAATATTAATATTTATAAAAAAAATCTACTATGTAAAATACAACAACTTAATTTTTAAATTTTAGTCATCATGTTTCGAGTAGCCCGATAAACTATCGTCCTTGGGGTCCAGAGAAGTAATAAGGGTCTCTACAGTGTTTTCTAGCATGTTATCAGCTTCCCACATTCTTTCTTCTATTTCAAGCACATGTTTGACGCACTTACTTCATTTTTCACAATCCACTGTCTTTATTCCCTCATGAAAGAGGTTTCCAACGTCTCTCATTTTAAAAGTGGTGTTATGCCTTGCTACAAGCCCTTTTACTTGCGCCCACACCAATTCTATGGCGTTTAATTCACAGTGATATGGCGGAAGGCGAAGTACCGTTATATTTCATTTTGAAGCGATTTCGTCGACAACATATTTCGTACAAAGAGGTTTATTCAAGTTTACAATCTCCAGTAGCTTCTTTTTTAGCATATCTTTATGAAAGGCTTCTTATTTACAGTGAGCCAAGAAGACATTGGTATTTTTTCGTATTTTGTTGAATGGTAGCTGGCATTATCTATGACTATAACAGACCCAGGAGGCATAAGATCTAGCATTTGCTCGAAGTATTCTTCAAAGACATCAGCGTTCATGTTTGTCTTCATGATAGGCTCCAGTTCGTCTTGATTTAAATGCTATTAAGCCGCCATCGACAAATCCATTTTTGCTACCAATGTGAGTAATTATTAATCTTTTCCCTTTTTCAGTGAACCATCCTTCCATGAAAGCTTGCCTCGCGCTTTTTATATGTTTATCCTACTGCCATATTCTACCAACGGTATAACCTTCATTTAACCAAGTTTCGTCCATATAATATATATTCCTGCTTTCCCTTCGAATATAGTCGTCGCCAGAAGATGATTTCGTCTGTCTCTATTAAAAGTGATTTTCTGTTTTGAATTATTCATAACAAAATTTCATTTCCTTCAAAGTTTTTTAAAGTTTTTTCTTACCCATGGGTGAAATGAAATCATCCTTTTTCATTTCAGACATTATTTTGTCGAAGGCAGGTATTTCTTTTTTTAAGAAAAACGAGTGTATGATTCTTCTGATGGCAGTCTTTGCGTCCTCATTTATTACATTTTCTTTCTTCCTGTACTTCTCTTTGGTGACCTGATGGGGCCGCGTTTATCCTCGTGCACAAGTCGGTATAGGATTGTTGACTTTCCAGTCATATTCGAACACATTTCAACTATTTTTGCAACTCCGAATGTTATATTAATTAATAATAATTGGACTACGCCGAACGAACGACGAAGACTACTGGGTTTAATAGTTCAAAATAATGATTTATTACTCTCTCGCATTAAGAAATAGACTATAGCGACAATACTGCAGGAAACATCCTTTAAGACCCGGTTGGTTGTACAAACACAGTTTAAGACTAAGTTCAACAAAACTTTACTCAAAGTGGAAGTAGGTTAAAAAATGAAATCCGGTTGAACATTTGATACTTATTTCGTTAGGGATTTGAATACGAATACGAATACGAATTACGAAACGGATTTCTTGTTTAGGTAATCTGAAACGTTTCCTAAAATCCTTTTATTCCATATTAACAAATAATCTTGCCTTGGTCTGTGTGCTTTATGGTGCTTTCTTACGATTCATAAAATATCTACTATTTCAACAAAATCTTCATTGTCAGTTAATTCAAATAAATTTAAATCGAGCTGTTCCCCCATCCATTTGAGATTATTTTTTTGTTCTAGATAAACGGGAATAATGACAAAAAATATTAATTTGAAAAGCCAAAAATCGAAAACATGTAAATATTGAAGAAATATATATTTTTTAAATAACTCTTAGGTTATCATTGTGTGATAAAATGCTGCGAGCCGAGTTTAATCCTAGACCTATCAGTCAGAATAACATCTTCCCGAAACCAACAATAATTCGTGCAATTTAAATCATTTTCAATAGTACCATTTTTTAGTTAATCAATAATCACAATAGATCGTGGACTATGCCCACCGGGGACACCACGTTAAAAAAAATCGAGTACACTAAACACAGGTGGTTCGCAGAATCGCAATATCTCAGGAATGGTGATTCTTAAAAAAAAAGTATAAGAACAATTTTTGTAGTTTACCTTTGACCTTAAATAACTTTTTTTGCAAATGTGAGATCGGTGGGGAATTTTAGTATATTGTTTGTAATAATGTTCCAAAAATCTGTACCAACTTACAGCTCTATGCGAATTATTGTAAATTGAAATGTCTACTGTGACCTCGACTGTGACCGACTGCGTATAAAATATCCTATTCCTCAACACTGCTTTTTTAAACTTCTTCCAGTTTCTGTGAAGATGTGAAAAAGGCAATTACAACATTACACAAAAGAATATTTCGTAAAAAATGAAATATCCTTTATACAAAAAGTTTCACAGGAACTTTATAAACTTCATTTTTGGTCATGGTCATGTCCATTGTTGGTAGAAAATAAACAATAAATCATAAAAGATATTTAAAAATAGAACAACAATGAGGTTTAATTTTCTAAAATGGTATAGCAGACACAAGTTATTACTTCACGCTTTGCATCGACTAGACAGAATTCGCAGCCAAGTCGCAAAGTATTCATTACCATAACCATGCACCATAAAAAATACAATAAGATAAAAATCCTTAGTAAAATTTAAATGAAATTAAATGAGATCATCAGAATAAGCGAAACACTTCATTCCTTATTAAGGATTATTATTTCCTTTTCGGTACTATATCGAAATAAAATATATCCTTTAAGATTTTGTTTATTAATTGAACAGAAATAGAATGGTAACTGATAAAATTGTAAAATATCTATACAATTATTTCTAATAGAATTAAAAAAAATAGCTGAAAGCTGCGCCCTCGTAATTATACTTTAGAACCACATCTTATACAGGGTGTTACTTAATGATAGGCTGTAATTCCAAGGCAGCATTCCTGAACCACATTCAGGTAGAAAAGTTCATATAAACATGTGTCCTAAATAGTTATAATAAATAGGTTTTTAAAATACAGGGTGTCAAAGTTTAAAAAAAAATCGTTTGTTTATTAATATCTCAAAGATACTTTTGCCGATTTTGGTGAAATTTGGCAGTGTGGTTCGTTGTGAGAAGACGCTAACTAGATGATAATTATGAGTACCAGTGGCGTCCCGGCCTGGGGGGCAGTCTCAGGGTCTAGGACTATTCAGCGCAGGCGTTTCAGCGCCGCCGTTTTAGAGCCGCCGTTTCAGCGCCGCCGTTTCATCGCTAGGACATTTCAGCGCCGGCCCATTTCAGCGCTAAATTATTTCTCAAGATTTTATTATTAAATATTTATAATAAAAATAATCTAAATAGAATTTATTAAATAAAATTAAAAATAGATAAAATACTGGTAATACAAACTAAAAAAAAAACAATAACTAAAATTTGTTTAATAAATAAAATTTATTAAATAAAACTACAAAAAGATACAATATTGGTACTACAAACTAATAACATTTTTAATATAATATATACAATTAATTAATCAGTCATTTGGTAATTGTGGGCTATTCCTCTTAAATATTCTATTGGAGTTCTGTTGCCGTATTCGGTAACAATGCGGAGTATGCGTTCATCTGAGAAATAATTTAGCGCTGAAATGGGCCGGCGCTGAAATGTCCTAGCGATGAAACGGCGGCGCTGAAACGGCGGCGCAGAAACGGCAGTGCTGAAAAGGCTGCGCTGAATAGTCCCATTCCCCAGTCTCACGAGTAATATTGACCAGAAAAATGTACGCCACCGACTTGTTTAAAAATTTTATACTGTTTACGGATTAATATTTTTTATTATTATTTTTTTTTTATTTACAAAGAAAACGCATTAACCACTTAGGGTTATTAGCGTGACCAGAGTTACAATTTATTAGTTATATTTGGTTAAGCAAGTCACTGTCTTTAAGAAAGTTTAACACATTTTGTAAGTCTGTGTTCAAAATTTCCTGCATATTGTCTTTAAGGTTAGATTTAAGTCTTAGTTGGTTACATTTTGGGCAGTCTATTGAAATGTGTTTAATGGATAAATTATTATTTTTTCGTATTTTACCTCGTTTTCGAGAAAAGAATTTTTCGATATGCAATGAAGTGACTTTTATTAATTAATAATATGTATGTTTATAGCCAATATATTGCTAATCTCGTGTAACAAAGATGCCCCAGTATGCGGCGTTTTGCGGAAGATTTGCGTCTGCGCAATTCGCGTGTACGTCAGGTCCGACTTTAAACTTATTTAATTTATTTTGTTTTGAATAGGTATTGATTCATAAAAAAAAATAGGCAATTATAGCAAATCTTGATATCTTATGAAATATAAGAAGATGTAAGGCATTAACTGTCTCGAAAAACCATACACCGCAAAAGCTTCAAGATGTTAGGATATAAAAGGAATATGTTAGAAAGCATATAATTGTGGAAGCCTCATTGTTTAAACTATAAAACCGTAAAACAAACAGTAATGCAATTAATATATTTATTTATATTATAAAATTACAGTACCAGTCAGAAAAAATGTTAACCTTCCTAATACTGACTGACTTCATCATACCCCGTAAAGTACTAACTGGGGTAATTTTGTACCCCAGCTAATTTATTGATTTTTTACTAAATTTTCTGTAGTATCTTATATTTGATGTTAAATCAAACACAATTAATTAAATATATGAACAAAATATATATTATAACAAAGTTTACAAATAAGAAATGGTATCCCAAAAAAACAACATAACATTTTTTGAAGTAAAACAATTTTTAAACTTTGCACTGTCCACAAAAAACTTTTTTCTCACTATGTTCTAGGCAAACAAAATTTTTACAGGACTCGCATTTATTGCGGGTTTTTCTGTCTTTTTGGCGAGGACAAATAACACAACGACCAGAAGATCTCTCCGCTAAAGGTGGTACTTGAGGGCCGCCTAACTCGGGAACCACAGTGATCATGTGATCGCGGATTAGTTGCTGGATCCTATCCTTGTTACCAAATCTTCTACGTATTTGATCCTTTACAAGCTCTTTTCCAAGGCATAGGAGAAATTTGAGCCTAGCATCTAGATATGACTTGTTTCAATCGGGATACTTTAGTCTCCATAAAATAAAGGAATTTAGAGCTGCGGTATCAATGAGATGACAAAAAATAACCATTGGCCATCTGTTTGTCATTCTTCGCGTAGTGTATTCCTTGACCATTTTGTGCGCGGTATCAACGGCTCCTTTAGTGTAAAACTATTTCAGGTTAGTTTATACGAGTTGGCCTCATCACTAACTTCGTCTAAAACATGTTCAGTCGATAATAAAATGACAGCAATGTTTTTGTCAGCTCAATAGGAAACTAATGTGTGGTCCTAAAACTAACCTGAACTAACCTGAACTAAGAATTTGCAGGAAAATACCTGTCTACAACAACAGAAAAGAGTTTTTGCGCGCCCACAAGTTTTACGGACTGGGGTATTTTTGTACCCCAGACACTATAAACCTTGGAAAAAATATTAGTATAGTTAAAAGCTAATCTCATTTCAAAAACTAAGTTAAGAATATCGTCTAATTAGCATTTCTAAGGCCCAATTGTATAGATATGAATTAATCTTAGAGTTAAACCTAAGTTTTACCTTTGAGTTAATTCGTGAGTTAACTCAAGGTAAAACATATTGCCAGTTGTATAGGTTTGGATTAAAAAATAGTTTTTAGCTAGCTGCTAACTTAGTACCTGACATAAGTTATCCAAATTTATTTCTAAGGTAAAATTTATTTGTAAGGTGTAAATTATTCCAACGTCCAAGCTTCATTTATTAGGTGTTGAAGTCATATATTTTTTTTATATTTGTTAAAAAAATGTAAAAAATTGAAAACTACAACTTTATTAATTTTTATATTTACTTTTCCTTAATGAGATTACTATAGTGAGAGCTCTATCAGTTCTCAAATATAGTTATAAATTTCAGTTTTGAAGATAGGATCGGTTCAGACGCAAATTTTTTCAAAATTACGATTTCCCGATCTCAATGAATAAGTTTCGTCAGCACTCCAATATTATTTGAGAAAACTATACTCCTAAAAAATATATTAAAAATACAAATATGTAGTTGCATTATTAAGGAAACCTATTTAATTTAATTAAACATTTTCTTAACAAAAATGTATGCTAAATTTTCAAAATAGTTAATTAAATTATGTCTTATTTAAATTCCATTCCCTTGAGGGAGTTATTATTATCCCCAATGTGATTATCATTTACAATAGGATAATTAATCTACTGGTTGGGGATCATCTATTGCAAGGTTATGCAAGATAGCAGTTGCTAAAATTATAGCTAAAGTCGCTTGTTGCACCCTCATTTCTTGCCTTAGATTCTAGAATCTTCTTTTCAAAATTCCGTATTGTCCTTCCACGACATTACGGGTTCTTATTTAGGATTTAAAATTGTATAAATTTTCAGCCGTTGTAACTGGATTTGCTATTGGGATCATAACATGTTCATCTAGGGTATATCCAGAGTCGCCTAAAATAAAGCTGTTTTTGATTCGCCATTATTGAATTGAGCTTTTAATCTCCTGTTGTTATATATTAGTCTATCATTTGTGGCACCTGGCCACCGAGCCACTATATTCCTTTTACGAAGCTTTGCATCAGATAATGTTTGAACGTAGAGTTTTAAAATGCCCATTGTAAAAATGTAATAAAAACTCACTGGCCAGTGTTTCTTTGCAGGTTTAGGCCAATCGTTTGAACTATTAATTCAACTAAAGCCTTCGACACTCTTAATCTTGAAATAAATTTATTATCTATCCAGAAATCCATATTTTCAATACGAGGCCTGAATATTCGGGGCCTCTGTGCGTTTTCTACTATATCAATAATATCTAAATCATCTTCATCATCCAAAAGAAAATCGTAAATAAACCTGCTGCAACCTATTATTTTATAAATCAAATCAGAATATACGTTAGGTTGGATGATAATGACAATGACAATGAAATAAGAAAAATGTCAAAATACGACATTTTTATCCCAAGATTGCGAGTTAACTCATACCCAATCCAGGAGTTGAGGGTTAATCCTAGGACTGGAGGTAACCCCTGGTTATACAATGCATTTTACTATTTACTCCTGGATTAACCTCCACTTTTGAGTTAATCCCAACCTATACAATTGGGCCTAAAAGGAGTTTCACGCGTGATTAACGAAAACGAAATTATCTTGATTTTTCATGAAAAAAATCAACTTGGGGTACAAAATTACCCCAGTTAGTATTAGGAAGGTTAATGTTCAGCAAACTGAAAAAAAAGACAGGGGTAATAAAAGTAGTATTTGGATGTAGTTTGTGATTTTTAAACAAAAAGAAAGATTTTTACTTTAGAATATGGGGGCCACAGTAAAATAGCAGCCGTATTGACGAAACACATTATATTGATGCATAATTGGATATGCCTACTGTGCATTAGTTGGACACAAATAACATTTTTTACCTAGTTTAAACTTTCTGTTGAGTTTCAAACTTGGCAAATTATAGTAGTTGAACGTTATAGTATATTAGGCGTACCTATCACAACAATTAACAGCTAACTAAATATTGCGGTTTCTGCAGGTACAACCAAGTAAACTGATAAAATTAATTATTTGAGTTAAAATAATTTTCCATTGACTCAAATAAATATTTGTTTCCTGTTAGCCAAACAAATATGTATTTGAAAAATACAAAGGGATTATTTGCCTCAATTAGTATCATCTGATTTGATACAAATTACTTTTTATTTGGAATTAATCACTAAATACAAAATTCAAGCAAATATTTATTTCCTTAACACTAACCTAACTTAAATAAGCCGTTTCAATGACTTAAGGTAAATAGGTTTTACTTTTGTTTACATGTATTTGCCGTAACAACAACGTTATTTAATTAAACAATTTAAGTGAATTGATCAATAGATCAGAATGTTCATTCAAATCAGTTCTTATTTTATCCAAGTACGTGTTTATACAGACGTCACATAAAAATAAGAAATATTGAAATGTTGCTATTGAATATGGTTTAATCAGTACCTATACCATAATAATCACAAACCTTATCTAATTGTTTATATTGTTCAAATAATAAGGCAAACCAACAGAAAAAAACACATTTTTGCCGAAAATGAAGGTTATGACAAATTACGCGCAAGCGCACAACGATTTTTACATAAAAATAACATAAAATTTAAAAGATAACCATCTCTTATTTTATTTCTTATTTTTATGTTATGTTATGTGTTTCTATAAACGTCTTATGGCAGATCTGTATATTCAACTCTTATTTTATTTTTATGTTATGTTATCTTGCTGTATAAACCCACCATTAGTTGTTGTTTCCCTTAAAATATACGTCAATAAAACATTATAGAGAAGTTAATAACTTTGATAAAAAATTAAATAAAGGCAAATTTGCAAATATTAGGCACAATAATTATTAATATTATATTAATTATATTATATTTTTTACGTTAGGAGGTTTGATAGGTATTGAATTATGGTGAAAATTGAGAAAAACTGTCTTATTTGTAACCTAGGTAGCCATGATTTATAAATACTTGGCTACATTTTTCTGAAAAGATTTTGTGTTCGAAATTTCAAATTAGGTATTACAAGTATCTTTTCTTTGCCTCTTATCTTACTTTTTTAACTTGTTTCATGCGTAACTAAAATATTCGAATATAGTTTCCTACCTTGAAAAGTATCTAACAGATGGGATATACCCCTCGATATACCCCAATCTTCTAAATAATTATTCATATTACGTTTATTCCCCATATCTTCGTTTTAATTTTTGATGGAACCACTAACTTCTGTGCCACTAACAAAGAAGATTTCAACTCTCACTCATAAATTTCTACAAGACAAAATTGAACACCAATAACCAAATACGCGATGATGATTTATCAGGCCACAATTACTCAAAGCCCAAAGTAGGCGACAGGAGTTCATTTAAATACTTAATTATTAGTTTGGATGACCAAATTGTTTGAAAAGTTCGGCAATGAATGATTTAAACTAAAGTTAAAGGTATTTAGTTCTTAACTTGAAATGTACTTCGATTAAATAATTAATAATTTGTAAATATTTTGTTGTTTTGTATTAAGGATTTAACGTAAATACATAATTATTTAGTTTAAATGACCTGGACATTTAAATAGTTCTCTATTGGGTGATATAACTAGCGATTAACGGAATTTAGTTCCTAATTAAAAAATAGGTCGGTTAAATAATTAGTTATTTAGATTTTGTTATTTTAGTGGTTTTTTGGTAAGATATTTGTTCGAAGGGTTCTATGATTTGACACAAATCCACCAACAGTCGAATAATTGTGCAAATAAAACGAAATACTCTCATTTATTTCAGTTATATAAAACTTAGTTAATTAAAATCACATTTATTTATTACCAATAATAATTATTCACAAAATAAATCAGATTATTTGATTAAGTGAGCACAGTTTTATCAGTGTAGAGTTCAGAAAAGCGGGTGTAATGTGATCAAACTTACGCAGCCCAAGACTGTATCTTTCTAAGACAAGAGTTTTGCACCCTTTGCAAGCTATTCCTGTCTTTGAAGGTCAGGGCAGGCCAGTACAAGACGTCACCATATGTCAAATGAGAAAGGACAAGAGAATCAGTCAGCCTCAGTTTAGCATTAACACTCAAAATATCTTTGTACCTATACAAGAGTTTAAGCTTAGCGTAGGATTTTTATATTAAAAAGATAGTGCTGACTGAAGCGTGGATTTGTATTCAATATGATACCCAGGTTTTTGCAAAACTCTGAGGGACTAATCGTAAACCGTTGAGTACAACATTCAGGTTGTTGTTGATGGTAATACTTTCCCTATTTCTTCCAAAAATAAGCATTTTCGTTTTATTGTTATTAATTATTAGTGCATGTGCTTCAGAAATTTGACTAAATACCACTTTGATCCCTATTAATTAGTGACATGCCAATACAATGTCATTAGACGAAAAGAAGAAATAGATTTGCATGTCATCTGCATATTGGCGCGAAAGACAGTGTCTAAGATAACGCGAGAAATCCGCAGTGTAAAGGGAAAATAGAAGAGGTCCCAAGACACTTGTGAGATGTAGATTTTTTTCTACTACTAACACTAAAATATTATATATTTAATTCGCTTAGATCTTTATATAGTATTTTTCAGTTTATAAAGAAGTTACTGGAGGTTAGAATTTTATGACATGTGTCACTTTCTAGTTACTGTAGAAGGTAACTCAAAAATCAAAAGTAACTGTTGTTAAAAATATGATTGTATCGAGCGTATTTTATTTATTTCGTTTGTTGATTGCCGCCAAACTGTCACGTTGATTGTTTCGATGTGGTAGAATTTTGCAGATTTTCGAGGCATTTTTTATGGCTTTTGATGCCACTTTGAGACAGTTTATTTAGGTGATATTGTACTTAGTGTGAAAATTAGAAAATAATGGATCACGATTACTTTGTTCCCAGTAGGAAGAAGAAATTAAGTAACATATGGTAATTTAACCAATTAATATTTTAGACATGCACAGTTTTAAAACCCCTTTACCTATTTTTCATTTTTCAAAGTTGACGATTTTGTTGGTTAACAGACCTCGCCGCTATTTAATTAATATAGAAAAAAATAATAAATCCGATCCTGAATCAACATAAACGGTAAACACACCTAAAATAAAAATAACTAGAAAATGACACATGCCATAAAAGTCTAACCTCAACTAACTTGTTTCTAAACTGAAAGATATTGTATTAACCATTTCCGCCTAATTTTTGAAACATATTTTAAAAACTAAGTAGCCTGAAATTTCCCTTGACAAACTAAAACATTAAAAAGATGTGCGATTGTAAATGACAGTTTGTAGAAAATTTGTGGTCGTATTCACATTTTTGAATATAACAGTTTCCTTTTGAACATGTTAAAGAAGCGGTGAGTAAGAATGCTAAAAATCGTGTGTTTAACCTCTTTATCGCTATTTCCTTAGGCAGAAAAATTTTACTTCTCATTAGAGAAATATAGTAGATAATGGCAATTTCTCAAGTTAGTGGTAGGAAAACAAATTTCAATTAATTTTGAAAAGAAATCAAAGGCTTATCTGGAATAACACTCCTTAAATATTTGACGTTCGTCCCAACAACAACTCAGGAAATCAACGCACAAAGCGGAAATACAGAATACGCAATTTTTATGGGGAAAAACCGATGAATCTTGGAAAAACATTTATTTTCTTTCGGAGTAACCTATTTAGAAACTGTCACTCATCGATCTGGACTTTCTGTTGAAAGGATAAGCGAGCGGGCGACCGAATGACGAAGTGGTCCGGTTATAATGCCGAAAAGGTCGACCTTAGTAATCTCGTTTGGATTTGGTTTATTCTATTTGAAATGACAGTCATCATAATATGAGACTTTGATGATTTGTCAATTTATGGGATAATACTAAGCCAGTGAAATTAATTTTAATGGGGTATCTCCCTTGTGATTTTAAAAAACTAAAAAAACAATCTATTTCATTTTTCGAGAGTAAGTATAGGTAAAGTTTTGATAAACAGTAATCAGTTTAGGTATCCTAGGTGTAGTTTTAAGTGTTCTATAAAATTTTGTTAATTCAAGAATTTTTAAAATGTGACAATTTTCTGCTTACGTATACTTAGCTGACGGAGAATTGACATATCAAATTTGTCACCAGCCAGATAAAATCTGAAGGGAGGGGGTAAATGTCAAAAATGTTTTAAAATATGTCCCCCAACTTATCTATTGGCGGTCTAAAATTTGAATATAGTTATTTGTTTTACTAGGCAGGAAAGCACAGGATTTAATGCCGCGGCTGGGTTTCTAGGTTTTCTAGGTGTCAAGGCATTAAATCTGCTCTTCTGCCGTGAGAAACATATAATTTTTTCTACAAATTTGTTCCAATTTTACGCAAAATCTTCTTTTTAATATTTATTACTTGCGTTTCATTATCAATATCCAAATAATTAAATTACTTTAACAAAGGTAACTGGCTCTTCGTTACTATGTTTGCCGCTGATGACGTTTGTTGAATTGTTTGTGTTTACATTTAAAAAGTTGTCAAGTAACTGTTCGAAATGGATCTAATTGAAAGTGAGGATGAGTTATTATCATTAACGCCACATGAGATAAGAGACCAGGCGCGAGATGTGGAATTGAATCTACTACCAGCTCAGAAGAAGAAAGAAGAAGTCAAGAACTGTATATGAATTCACATACAGCAGGATCATGGAATATAGACAGAAGAAAAATGTAGTATCTTTCTCTGAAAATGTGCTGATTGCCTATTTTTCCGATCTTCCAAAGAAAATGTGTTTAACTTTATGGTCTACCTATTCGATCTTGAAATTTACTCTGAACAAAAAGAATAACATTGATTTGGCAAAATATCTAAAGTTACGAGCTTTTTTGAAACGGTAGTCAGATGGTTTTCATGCAAGAATATCCCGAGTTTTTCAAAGAGAAGAAATCGATACATTTTTATCAGAGGCCCCAGATGAACTGTATTTGAGCACGAAAGTAGGAATATACTGAAAATTATCTTTTATGAATTAGAGAACTATTTTCTAATTTATATTTTAGGTTGCACTTATTGTTGCAGTCGCTGGAGCTTCTAGATGTGATGAGCTTTTGCAAATGAAAACGGATGATATAAATGATTTTGGCGACAAATTTCTAATTATGCTACTAAATACTAAGACCAAAAGTTCAAGATCTTTTGTAGTAACGGAATATTTAAGCGTTTACAGAAAATATGCAGCCTCCAGACCCTCGAATTTGAATAATCGGCGTTTCTTCTATAAGTATGCGAACGGTAAAGCACATCAACAATTCATTGGCATTCACAAGTTCGGTAAAATGCCAGAAGAAATTGTTACTTCTTTAAAATAAGCCCATGGGAAAGAGTATACTGGGCACTGCTTTCGCAGAACTTCGGCCACGTAGCTGGTACATTCTGGTGGGGACAACAATGTTGAAGCAACATGGGGGATGGAAGTCTTGCACGGTCGCGGAGGGCTATATCGAGGACTCGCTAGTCAATAAGTCGAGCATCGACAATAAAATATTTTCAGGCGTGTCTGGAGTATCAAGTAGTGTGGATAATATAATATTGTTAATTTTACGAAAAAGGAAGTGGAGACAGTTCAATTGTATTAAATAATTATTCACATGTCACCATAAATATTTCTAATAAGTAAAAATTTCTTGTTGTATTTTGTAGTTGTAATGTAATAAAACCAGTTTCGTGTAATTGTTTTTTTCTAATTTGGTTTCATATAAAAGCTGTTTCGATATCGTTTTCAGTATCGTAATGAACTTTTTATGAAACAGTTTTCTTTATTTTTTTAAGGTTGGTAATGATGTTCACAAATGTTCTATTTTGCTGTCGTGTATGTTTGGTTGCATTAATTCTATGAAATGGGGATGAGTTAAAAAAATATCAAATAATCCTACCAATTTACTATATTATAAAACATAGAACTATAAAATTTACCGCAATTTTCCCTAACTTTGGGGGAGTTACAACTAAAATCATCTTGTTCCGTATTTTCAAATTATGTAGGTATGTTAGAAAAATTAGACAACTTCGTGACAAAATGCCTTACATGGAAATAAAATGATTTTTTGATTTCAAGGCTACTATGATAAATAATTTGATTGTAGTACCAACATAAAATTTAGGCCTAAAAATTTTGAAAATTTGTATGTTTTATTTTCTTTTTATATGGATTTATTTATTGAAAAAAAAAATGCCAAAATAGAAAAAACAATATAAAGCACACGTTTTATAAAGCTATTAGCGCACTTGTCCGTTATAAAACTCACTGCAAGCGGCTCGATCTCTAACTTGGACGCGTGCGCTAAAATGAGCTTTATAAAACTTGTACTTTAATATACTATTTTAAAACTCCATCATTTTGTGTTTACCTAATGTCATTGTCAATTTTAATTACCAATTTGATTCAAATTATTACCAAAGAGTAACCCAACTAATAATAATAATAATCTTGTTTCTATTCATTGTCTATTTAAAAGGATTTTTTTTTATAATCAATTTGTGTAAATGCTTACTACTTTTATTTAATATAAATTGATTACCTCTTTCTTAACATACCTCCCTGTATCCGTTGGAAATCTGAAAAATGAAATTCCTTTGCCGGTTCTGTTGGGACACCCACGGTAAGCACACGATGTACCACCTTTAAGCTTCGTTTCCGACATTTAAACAAATAGATTTTAACCACTGACAAGTTACAAAACAATAATAAGTTTTGGAATTATTAAAAAATACGTCCTAACACACTAAAAACACCGATGGAAAAAAATAAAACAGGAAAACCACAAAAAGTATCACTTTGTTTACGTCAAAACACGATTGACAGTGATTGATAACAAAATATGACAATGTGACTGATATACTACTAACTTCGCGCATGCGCATACAAATTTGGTTTTGCCGGACTGGCTTTCTTTCGCTTCTTATTGGTTATGTTACTCTTTGTTATTACCTGGAACGTTGCATAGCAACGAGGATTTTCTGCCTATGCAGAAGAAGGCCACTTTCTGGCTATAAGCAGTAAAAATACACCTTTAAATCCTGTCAAGTGTCACTAAAAATCCGCTTTTCATGTCATTTGCAGAAAAAAATATTTCCAGCCATTTTTCGGATTTTGCATTCTAATTCAAAATCCTCACCCTGTGTAGTAAAAATTTTTCAAAGTCATCTATTTTTTGGCCTCTACCTTTATTTTTTTTCTGATTTGCCATATAAAATTTTCAGTTTCCCAACTTGGGCTATTTTTCTTAATAACAGCTAATATGTAATTTTATTTTAAAATTACTTAGCATAATGAGAATTTGACCGTCAAGTTTGCAAACTCTGTTAATAAACTTCACTGAATGCCATGTTTTGCGCCCATTGCGTTAAATTTGGAAACGCCCTGTGCTGTAAATTATAAAATCAGAATATTTATTTTACTTTTATCATACCAAAATAACGCTTGCGGTGTTGATAAAATAAAGCCAGCAATCTTTATATAATATACAATATACGAATAACTAGGTTTTGTCGAATATAACTATGCAAATTAACTGAATTAAGCAACAATGTGATGGCTTGTTTAAAACCAAATTATGCGTACTATTCATGAATTCTCTTTCATACACATAAATGAACTGTTAATAATATTTTTATTTTTATTATTGCCATAAATAATAATACTCTCTTTTTTTGCAGGTAAGCTTTAAACAATGAAGTCAAGAAAAACTCAAAATTCATTGGCGGTAGCAGCTTTGGTAATTAAGGTTTTCTTTTGTTTAACCTATATAATTACATGAAAAATTAGCCCCATGCAATAATAGCGAAAGATCACCCTGCATACGGTTTGTGTATTATAGTACAGTAAATCGTCTTACATTTTATTCGAAACGTATTTTAAATAAATACGGAACATAACTAATAGATTTAGTAAAAACAAGTTTACTGTGATAAGGCGGTTCTATTAATTCATTAATAATTAATTAATCTTATAAGCGGATACAATTTTATTCATAGACAAGCATATTTATTTACCTTTATTTCATAGTAAAGTATTCAAGTACGATAAAAGATGCGTATCATACCTATAAAATAGGGGAATGAATTATTGATTTTCTTCATTACACTAAATTGTTATCCTAATAGTTATACTTTGAAATTATATTATTTTCAATTATCATTAATTGTTATCATTATTTTACATTTATTATAGGTACCTAAAACTAAAAATACCTGTCTATTTATTTTAAATTATAAAAATAAATCATGTGGTAAAGGTACATTTTCAAGCCGACCCTGATCCCATTTATTCAGCTTTGAAGAGGTTGAGGAGTATACAATAGGATTTAATCTGGTAGATTATTTATGGCAGTAAGAGTCAACGGTATAATTCTGCAAATATTATACACTAAAAAATCAGTACAATGAACAAATTGAGATACACACCTATACAGTATGCAATAAAACAGAAGATACAGCCTACAACCGTTGTAGACAAAACAGTAGTTATTATTATCTTATACATATACAGGGTGTCAATTTGAAAACTTTCAATGCAAATATCTCGAATACTACAAAAGTTAGAACAAGGCGATTTGGTATAAATGTTACTAGGGTGGGGGGAACTAGAACCACCACACTTTAGTCAAGGGGTCAGTCACCTCCTAGGCGCCCCACACCACCACTTTAAAATTTCATATGGCACCACCCTCTTTGTTATACTTCAAATGAAAGGTATCATTGAGTAGTATTTAGCTGCACAAAAAAAATCGATAGAAAAGAAAAATTGTATCTAATTGAATAAAATTAAAAATGAAAAAAATTAAATATTATTTTATTTGATTAAATGCTCCAAATGCATTCCATTGTGTTGTAGTCAATAGTACAACCTATTTTCAGATCAAACTCAGCTGGATTTTGACGGAAATAGGAACTTAGATTAACATTTGCTACATTTTCAACAAGATTCAATATGTCAATATTTTTATAAATTACAAAGTTTTGTTTCCTGTCATGCCATTATAAAAAGTTTTGCTTGATGCGCAAATAATATTGACATATCAAAACTTAAGATATGTACAGGGCGGCAAAAAAATATAGAAACACAGAATTACGTTAAGAGGGAAGTACCCTCAATTTTTATTTTAGAGCAAATTGTTAGAAGAAAACTTTACCAATGACTACAAAACGTGGTCAGATACAATTTTTCGTTGAAATATTTTAATTTCCAGGGTACCATCAAAAAGCCTTTGGAAAATATTTTTTTATTTTATTTCTTTAACAGTTTACCTGCAACAATTTTGCAACAACTATGTGCAATACTATACTAACGAATATTGACATGTTAGTCAAAAATCATTTACTATTTTTCGACTTATTAACAAGAGCAAATAGCAAAGGTATTGAGTAAATTTGAAGCTACTGGTTCCGTCGAAAAAGTATTTAAGAAACAACGCAACAAATGGTCCACAATAGAAGAAAAGCAACTCAATGTAAGGCAAACGGTTATCGAAGACCCGAAAATTTCTTTAAGAAAATTGTCAAAAACTATTCCAGTTGACGTCAAAAGTCTACTGCTAGTAATATTTTAAAAATAAATAAATTTCATCCATATAAACTTAAATACATTCACATGCTTCCTCCTAGAGATTTTGAATCCCGTTTCCTATTTTGCGCGTGGTTCCAAGGCGAGTGTGAAGTTGATCCTTTTTTTGCAAGAAAAGTATTATTTACAGATGAAGCCATGTTTACTTCCAACGGCGTGGTATGCTCCCGAAGTTGTCGGTGGTGGAGTGACAACAATCCAAATTTTATAATCGAATGCCATAGTCAATATTCATTTAAAACCAATTTTAGTGTTGCATTTTTAATGATCGGATCGTTGGACCATACTTTTTCCGACAAAATATAAATGTTGCCATTTACCAGGACTTCTTAAGGAACCAGTTGTCTCAATTTCTTGACGAACTGCCACTAAATATAAGACGTACAATTTGGTATCAACATGATGGAGCCCCATGCCATAGTACTAACACAGTAACTGGGTATTTGAATGAAGTATTTCCGCACCGTTGGATAGGCAGACGTTCAAATATTCCTTGGCCAGCCAGATCGCCTGACATCACACCCCTGGACTTCTTTTTATGGGGTGGATTAAGAGAAATGGTGTATGGGCATAGACCTTTTCAGGATATTGACCATCTTGAAGCAGTAATAACAAACTGTGTCCACGAAATCAGCCCCAATATGATACGGGCGACAGTAAGAGAAATTACAAGGTATACTATAGTTTGCATGGAAATAGAAGCGGGGCATGTGGATACATAATTTTTCAGTTTAAACTATCTGTTTTTAGATCACTTTTATCATGTAATTGCTAAAATATTGTTTATTATTCACATTCACAATTTATTTTTGCTCTAAGGAAATCAAATGTTTTTAATATTCCTGATAGGTAGATAGGTTGATTTTAGAACATGAAATAATCTCGCATTATTTTTTTACGTAATTGGTTTCCAACAAGAGATAATGAATGCTCAACGTGTTTTTGATAGTACCCTATAATTTAAAATATTTTAACGAAAAATTGTATCTGACCACCTTTTGTAGTCCTTAGTTACGTTTCCTTATAACAATTTGCACTAAAATAAAAATTGAGGGTACTTCCCTCTTAACGTAATTCTGTGTTTCTATATTTTTTGCCGCCCTGTACATGATATGTTAAGTTTTGATATGTCAATATTATTTGCGCATCAAGCAGAACTTTTTATAAATAATACCTTTTTTTTCGTAAAATCAACAATAAAGAAAATTTCCATATGTCTAGAACTTTTCTGGACACGCTGTATATACATAAGCGAATAAAATTTGAACCTTTTTTTAAAATTATTATATTTTTCTAGAATTCACTTTAGTCTCTTGAGATTAAATGACCTACTTTAGTCCCGGAAGTACAAAAAATATACTATTATAATATGCGTCGCAACAATGTAAAGCAAAGCAAAGATGTATTACATACTACAAAAACCCAGTTTATAAGGTCATGAATAATATGTCTCGCGATAGTATCCACTAGTGGCGAAAACATGTCAATATGAATGAAGGAGTATATAATAGACGTATTTGTATTATCTGTGACCTGCATTTTGCCACTGCTTCTGGAGGCATTGCGTCGTGGACTGCATTTGCTTATACTGCACCTCCAAATTACTGGATTTTGTACCCATAAGGTACGCCTATGGCTTGAGAACGCGATGTCATCTATGCATCGACTTAATGCCTTTCGCTACTGAGCTGAACGAGCTTTTAACTAGCTTTTGATGAGCTTTCATTACCTTTTGTAAATATGCGCTAAATAACTAGACTAAATTTCCTATTATTCAAAATTTAAATTTTATGGGTCAGTTTATAACAGAATTTAGATTTTATGCTCTAACCAGGTGATTTTCTAAAGTTTACGTCAAAAGTAAATTTAACTGTTCTACTGGGCTTTAAGTTTAATATTTATAATGTGTTTATTGTCCTCTGATGTCACTGCAATAACATCTAAGTATCTTAGTTTATTTTTAATGCACGTTTGGAATGTAAGTGTTAAAGTTACTTAATATTTTTGGTGGTAACATAACAAATTAAAAGTTATGGCATTATTTCTTAACTAATTTTAACTAAATTTAAACTGCTTAGCTTTCGAGATGCTACGGATTTTTTTTATTATTTTTAATCTGCTTTTATATCTTCAGCCTTTCTCGAGACAAAAATGGGCTCAATTAACATTTTTTTTATTACATTTTCTGAAAGATTTTGTAATCTTAGTGCGAACTGCAAACAATTTTAAGTTTCTGACGCCTCTAAAGCTTTTAAAATAATTTACGAATATCGATTCGCGGAAACCGTTGTGTGACGTCACTATCTCCTATAGCAAGTCAGGTTGCACTCGCTGCCGCGGTTGCATGCTGTTTACCACTGAAGACAGGTGGCCATTTACATCGTTGCGCCCTTTATCCGTTGCTGGGTAACGAAGTTGACATCGACAGAAGCGAAAAAAATCATTTTTGTATTAGAACGCTATTTTAGAAAAAAAGAAAATGACATTATTAAAAAATTTCTCGAGGAAGTCGAGAAAGTATAGTCTTGAACTCGAATGGAATGGCATTTCCTACTTGTCACTATTAAAAGTAGTAATAATAGGCTTCTGCTTTAATTGAACAAAGAAACAGTAAGTGCATCTCACTGTGAAAGAAAGACCGTTGCACAAGTTCAAAGCGGACGAACTGTGGGACTTATTGACGTCATCGCCTCGCGAGTGTTTTATTTTATTTTGATCTCGTATATTTCGAAAACTACTTATCGGATTGACTTTAAATTTTCAGGGCCGACCATACCTTATAAATGCTTCATAAAAATTTGGTAAAAGTGTAATTTGAAGTTTGAACAAATGACCCTATTTTCCTAAATTTTGAAATGGTTCTGAATTTTAATTTGATGCACATAAGTCAAGCAAATTAAGTAATTAGTTTGAAGATCTTTAGAAGGAACTCACATTTCTTCTAGTAATTAAGTTGCTGCTCAGCGAGTGCTGTTTAAATATTTTTCTAGATTTTCTAAGACCGTGCTCAACATTAAATAATTAAAAATATAAAAAAGATTTAGAAAGGAAGAACGATTCTAAAGCAGGACGCACTCTCGATGCACTCAAATCAAATATCAAAAGCAGCGCCGCATATGAAGTCGCGAGGCCGGCCCTTTCAAAGAATGTACCTTCCATTCGCTTACCTTTTTAAATATTTCAAAGTAATAAGTGAACACAAAAACGAATGTTTTATTCATAAAGTCGAAATACCTAATTGTACAACTTACTTAACAATATTAGGTATATGATTATGGAAGTCTTCGTGTCCAATGATGGTCTTTGTTAAAAGGGTAGATAATCGAAGGAGAGCAATAAAAGAGGGATAACATCACTCTGGAACGACCTCCCTGAGATCGCGTTCCCCAACGAGTATAATCTCCAAAGATTCAAGACCAACGTGAATCGTTTCCTGCGCACACGCACCGCTCCTAGAGCGCCATAAAGGATTTATCCTGCAGTGCTGTGCCTTATCATAAAAAAAAAAAAAAAATGCGTGTGAACGTTTCGCTTAAATGGTTTAAAGCTTCTTCAGGACTTGCATTTAAAAAAGGGGACTAGTTAAGTTGACTTAAAAAAATATAAAAATCACATTTTTTAGGATGGGAAAAACATTAGGATGGACGAGTGTGATTTTTCAAAACTACAATTCTTTGAAAAAACTCTAAATACAATGCTCACCAGACCTGGTATTATGCTTTTGGAAAATCACACTCAACCTGAATGTGATTTTTATGTTTTTTTTTTTAATGTCAGATTGGTTCATCCCCTTTTTTAATTGCAAGCCCTGAAGAAGCTTTAAACCATTAAAGCGAATCGTTGGCAAGCATTTGTTTGCTCTCTTTTATTGTCCTCTTCCGACTATATTCTTTCAACAATTAGGTGTATGGTATAAATAAACCATAGCAATATACTTAATATAGAAAATATAGGGCAAGATGATGTACCTACACAAAAGATATTTCAATTTAGAAAAAAAATGGGTTTTTCTTAATATTTTGAGACCGCTTTAGATATCATTTTGAATTTTAGTTGGTTGCATAAAACACGTTTATTTCATAAAAAATATTTGCTTTACTTCTACCAGTGGCGTCTGCGCTAACATCTATTTTGATATTTTTATCGAAAAAAATGACTACTGTTTTTCTTGAAAATAAATATTATTCTGAAAATTACGCTTTATCACTTAGCAAAAATGGTTTCTAGACTTTTTTTCGTGTGACCATTAAAGGAATAAATTACATTTATTTGCATATCGCTATGCCCAAATCAGAGTTTGATAAAACTGCGTTTATCTCCTAAACATAACCGACATAAAAAAATTATTAAAAGGTACCTTGCATTATACATTAAACTTCCTACATAACTGGAAAGAGAAGTAGAGAAAACCGCAGTGCCGTACATATTTTTTGCTCCGCTTAAAAATTGTAACACTCTGTATCTCAAAAATAAATCGGTTGCTGACTTATGTTTACAGGAACTTTATTTCTTTTTTTTTTATTAAAGTATCACCCCTTAAAGCTTGTCAGGAGAGTTTCTGGACACATACACTGAAAGAACAGATCCTTTAAACCAAGGAACTAGGATATTCAGCCAAGAGCTTTTCGGTTTTAAATAGGTCCAAATCCGAAGTCTCTTAATCTTAAACCAAATCCCTAACACTCTTAAAATCAATCACGGATTTTTCTAGATAGCCCATTCTATTGGTTCAATGGCAAAATTTCTCTTGTTCTAAGAACAACGAAATGAAATTTTTTCTCGACTTAAGATCTTTCTCTTGATCCAATAGCTTTATATATCTAGTACCAAGAGCTTTCGGGCTTGGCTTAAAATAATTTTTAATTTAAAATCTTTCTCTTGGTTCAATAGCATTAAATATCTAGTGCCAATAGCTTTCGGACTTGGCTTTAAAAAAATTGTTCTTGTTCCAAGAGGGTAGTTTACTACATTTTGGCCTAGTGAAATCATCCTCAGGCAGTTTTTTTTAATTTCAAAAAAGATATCATAAAACGAAAAAAAGAAAATGATATTTAAGAAACAAATTTATTAAAAAAATTGAAATTGTTTATACATGTTTTGTGTACCAAGTTGTGAGTTGTAGTGGGGAGTGTTGTTCTTGTGCCAAAAGCGGCCGACTGGAAATCTGAACTTTTTCCTTTTTCTCTTGCGTTAAATAAAACTTCACTTCTTAAAATCACGCTGTCTTTTCCCAACAGCGCCTAGGATTTTAAAGCAAAAGGTTTAGATATGAATTCAAAGCATTTATCTCTTGAATGGAATGCTTAATTTCCGCGATTTTAAGACAAGAGCTTTGGATTTTGTCTGGAGTAAAAAACATCCAAGAGAAATTCGTTTTTGTGTCAAGAGAACCATTTCTCTTGCTCCAATATAAATTCTCTTAATTCAAATAACATTCGCTTAAAGCAAAATATTTTCTCTTGTCTACAAGAAGTGACGCTCAAAAGCAACCCAAGAGCATTGGGGACTTTGGGCCAAAGCCCTCTATTTTTTCAGTGTATATATACTTTCTAAAAATAACTAACAAAATAGTAGTTTGGACTATTATGGCCTGCTGGTTCGGTGTAACTATGACTCCATTCCCAATCCGAATCCGCTGAAAGGAAGCAACATCGTACACTTAAATGTTTATGAATGTTAGATAGTGTTGGCGATCAGTTTGGAATTTTGTACGATTTCTTCCGACATAATAACGATATTCACTTAATATAAGGTTAAAATGTCCTACCTGCAACAAACGAACAGAAAAATGGCACAATTTTGTATAATATTGTACGGGAATTATAACAGCAAATCATATTAATAACTTTTTTAAAAGATATATTAGGTAGATACTCATTTTTGACGTATTTTTTAAAATCTTTAATTATTGTATCAATACAAAGCGCAACAAGAACGAAATTTATAATATTTTTTCCTAATCTTTAGTAGATCATATGCTTGCAAATAAAATGTGCTTTAACTAATGCACTTGGTGAAATAACCTAGTTTGCTCACAAAATATTGTAATAACCCAAAAAGTTTCCAAGATTATTCCACCCCATGAAATACTCACTACAAGTTGAGTAAACCTTCAAAATACGAGTATATATACACTTTATTAAGGAGCTGATTTTCTGTTATTCCTTAAAAATAAAAAAATATATTTTCGACTATAAAAGCTCAACTTAACTCATTTATCACTTTCTTTGTTCGTTTGTTAGTTTTTTTCTCTGCCTATAATTACGGTTTAACCGTACGCCACAATTTATTCTTCCGATCATAGCAGACATGTTCTACGTCACTGACTTTCTTTCCATAAACACCACTTTGAAAAGTGGCGTTAATAACAGAAAGCTGATTATCCAGTCCGTTATCTGATGACCCGTTTCGAAAATGGCCGATGCATCCAGAAAACTAATTGCTTTAAAACCCTCCTGCAGTATACACGTCACACACCGGGTGCATGTCATTTTTAAAATGTCAATTCTCCGTCGGTCGTGGGCTGAAGCCATCTTTGTTAAATGACGTCCGAGTTATTAATGGTTTAAAATAATGCAAATATTTATGTACCGAAACGAGAGAGCTGTGTGGGCGATTTAATTTGATTTTTTTTTTAAGTTATAAATCAATTCTAAATAATTGCTATAGGTTACGAATTTCCATTAAAAGGTTAGGATATTTCTGGATCTAACTCTGCATCACAAGTCTTGATAAAACTTTTTTTAATGCATATTCATAAATTAAATAAAGATAGTAGCTTGTAAACTCTCATAATAAGTGCTGATAAGTTTCATAAGGCGTGGGTTGAAGAATTAGAGGCCATTAACATCATAGGACGTTAACATGTTCTTAATATCTTGTTACTTGATAAAATTTTGACATTAAATACGATAAAATCTAATCTAAAGATAACTTTTCAGATTACATGTTTTTAAAGAGTCCCATAAGTAATGTCTAAATTCATTTAAAATTCAGCGGTGTGTTTTTTGAAAAAACGCTCGGACCCGTCGATTTTTATTTATTAATGTGGTAAATTCCTGTATACAGAATAGCCCAAAAATAAGTTACGACCATCGACTTCATTTTTTCAAATGAAAACATCAATTTTTTATTTCATTTTTGAATTTTGCATCGAATTCTAAGTATCTCCTATACCTAAACTCAACAGTTCAATCGAAAAAACTACGATTGAACATATCAATAAGTAAGACCGTATTTCTGAGGATTTTAATTCTGGTATTTCTGAATGACTTGTCACCGGCTAGTCCCATAGAAACTGTATGACAATTTTACTTCGAATATATAATTGTCAAGCGTAGTTGCAAAGTTGTGGTTTTCAAAATGGTGAAGTTAACGGAACGAGAAAATATTGAAATTCTATGTATGCATGGTTGGGTTTGGTGATAGTACACGTACTCAAATAGAAACAGTTCAATTATTCAATGAAATCCATCCTGATCGTCCTTGTCATGTTAGATATTTGCCTAAATCTGGTCGTCCTACTCGAGATAAAAATGAACAACTTGACGTTTTGCTGTCCTTGGAAGAAATTGGGGCCAATTTACACATGCGGAAATCTGTTAATAGTTCAAAAGCACAAATATCACCCATATAAAGTTATTCCAGTGCATTAGTTATTTAAAGATGGTTTCTATAGGCGAAATGAGTTTTGTGAACGCATGCAAAATATGTGCAACCTAAATAATAATTTAGTGAAAAATACTATTTTTTCCGATGAAGTTACGTTCTGTTTGAATGGCAATGTAGTTATTGGGCAACAGAAAATCCGCATTGGATGATGGAAGTTCGCAGCCAGTACCCTCAAAAAACAAATGTGTGGTGTGGAATAGTGCGCGGAAGAGTAATAATTGATCCATTTTTCTTTGAACACTCTTTAACTTGACAAGTATATCTCGAATTTCTCCAACTTGAATTATGCTGCCACTGTGCGTAAATTTTTGGATGAAACCTTTCCCAATCGATGGATAGGAAGGAGAGGACCTATCGAATGGCCTGCTAGAACTCCGCTGGACTTCTTTTTGTGAGGTTACCTCAAATCAAAAGTATTTGTTGACAGGCCAAACAATCTGCAGGAGTTAAAAGAGAGGATCCGAAGAGAAGTGTGTGCCTTAATTCCGGAAATGGTTGAAAACCTGCAATGAGCGTTTATTGATAGCCTTGGATATTGTCAGGCCATAAATGGTGCACATTTTCAACATTTAATTTGATTTATTGTTTTGTTCTTTTTAAATAAACCGGTCTTACTTATTGATATGTTCAATCGTAATTTTTTCGATAACTGTTCAGTTTAGGTATAGGACCTGGTACACGAAACATACGTAGAATTCGATGCAAAAGTTAAAAATGAAATAAAAATGTATGTTTTTATTTGAAAAAATGAAGTTGATGGTCGTAACTTATTTTTGGACTACCTTGTATAAATGAATTTATCACATTAAGAAATTAAAATCGACTGGTCCGAGCGTTTTTCCAAAAAACCACACCGCTGAATTTTGACATATCTTCTGTGACTCACTGTATAGGAGTTAAACCTTACAGGATAAAACTAGTTTTAAATAATGATAGTGGTTATATTTACATAACATTCGTATTGTTTCCTTATATGGTTGGGTTAGGCAAAATTATTTAATCACATAACATATTGCTAAACTTCAACCCTATTTAAATTTCTAAATGCTACCTGGCACACGATTTTAAGAATTTAATCCAATTTATTGGTGGATTGTCTTAAGTATATGTAGGACAATTAATTTATAGATTCCAGCAATGTAAATAAATGCATACAATGAGCACGTCAGCACGATGATGATCTAGGACCGTCCCCGAACGGTCGCTCAACTAATTTACCACTGAAGAAATCTATTGCCATGTGCAAAATTTAATTGACGGGCTGGAAATGAGGTAATGATGAGGGTACGGTTTTTGGTCGTGTTGGAGCAAACCTGCTGTTTATATCTTTTAAATCTGTAAATGAATTTTAGTATAGGTAAATAAATTTTTATCTCATTTTAGTAAAGTAGGTACCATGTTAACGGGTTGACTGCCAAAACCAATGCGACCGCCATAATATGTTTTTGCTATTTTGCCATGGTGCTGGTGGTCGTACGTTAGGATAGCTGCTTATATTTTTCCTATTACTTAGCCAGTGGTCGTGCATATCATCGCTTTACTTGCCTAAAATACTATTTTCAACTTTTTGTTTACCGGTATTTCAACCATATTTTTTTATTTCTTTACTCTGAAAGTCCAAAACTTTTGTCAGTGACTCACTACTAGCAAATAAAGAGCTCCAGGTTGTGCGACGTCATAAGAATGAGTTCCAGAGGCGCGTGCGCATTATAAAAA
The DNA here is from genome assembly GCA_963920685.1 of Polydrusus tereticollis. NCBI lineage: Eukaryota > Metazoa > Arthropoda > Insecta > Coleoptera > Curculionidae > Polydrusus > Polydrusus tereticollis. Next base: position 83,393,668 of record OY987327.1, read on the forward strand.
AAATATATTATGAAATTTGGCTTTTTTTTTTATTTCGTTTAATATACTTAAAATTATTTTCTTTTAAAGTTTGTTTGGAAACTCCTAATGGTATTTTGGGTAAAGATGTGTCCTTCTTAATTTCAGTCATCATTTTTTTTATTGTAGATATTTTACTTAGAAAAAAAAGTCCTTGGATTTTGCGACGCATGGCGTATTTTGTGACATCATCAATGATTCTTCTTTTCCGTCCTGTCGTCTGTGCTCCTCGACTATTTTTTTCTTCTTCATTTTCTTGATGAAGGTCTTTCAAAACCCCAAATACAGTGAGCGAGGGAAGTTTCGTTAAAATGCCGCATATTTCAGCAGTATCCAATGTGGGTAGTTCAGGATTTCGTTCCCGAATTCCCGAATGGTATACGCTTTTAACCATTATTCGTTCTTTTAATGTTAATTGAAATTTTTTTTTGTAGGCGGACAATTATTAGCTGAAGGTTCGTTAATATCTATAGTGTACCCAAATAAAAGCTGTTAAAGAAGAAAGAACTATATGTTTACACGAAACAATAGCCATGTGAACGACCCATATACTTACTACGAAAACTAGAAAAAATCTAACAAAATCTAACGATAAATTAATAATAAAAACACAAATTAATTAAGCAGTGCGAAAACCCTGCCGACTCGCTTATTTTCAAATCTTTGAAGTTGTGAACTCGGTCTCTGTGTGTTGCCACATTTATTTTCACCACGATCAGAATTTCAGTATCGCATTGGCCGTGCTATTTTAAATGCATTCAGCTGGTGGCGACTTGTATGACGACGTCGCCTCTTGGGTTCACTGTATTTGTAGCGGCAAAGTTTGTTATATCCATAAAAAACATTTACTTGTACAATATTTTTATTCTACCGCTTTCTAAATTTGATGACTGGTATTAAATGAGTCACTGACAGAATTTGTGGAGTTTGGGTATAGAATGTTTAAAAATCGGTTTCGATTTTGCATGACAGGCAACCAAGAAAACAGTCGGGGATATCTTCTCTGTCACATCTGTCAAAGCTCATAAGAAAAATTCAATTAACTAGAAATAGCATTTACAAAAGCGCGAGAAAAAGTTATAAAGAAAATTTGTTTACTTCAACATTGTATATCCGAAGTTATTTATATCTTGATTTTTTTTAGTCGTTAAGAAATACGACAAGAATGCCGTCAAATTCCTAATAGGTTTTATGTCGTTCAGATTAAAAATACATAAACTAAAATGTGATATTTTAATTGCAATTTAATTAATTCTCCGTTAACCACAGAAAATTAAGCATTAACTTGAATATAATAGTTGGGATATTTAGGTTAGTGGGATTTCAGAAATTTTTTTGCCGTCTAATCACTTAAATCCATTTTGTCTCATACTTTTATCGTGTTTTGTGTATAAAGGATCGGTAAGGCTTGTAAAATAAATATAATATTTCTCATTATTTCAAGGAAAGAAAAAACTAAAACCAAACGATTTACGAGCTTGAGGTAAATATAAACAATTTATCTTCTTAACTTTTTCTCGCTTTTTAAAAAGAATGCTATTTTTGGTTGCCTGTATATTTCTGCAAATAAAAAAATGCACATACTTCGCATACTTTGTCGTGGACACTGATGTACCATGTACCTATACTAGCACTGGTCGAACTATAATTAAATCTTTTCATTAATCAGAAAATTTTACAAGATTTAACAATAGCATTGTTATTTAACAAAACAGATTTTAGATATGCTGACAACCACACTGCTCTTCTCCTATTTGGTTATTGTTTTCAATTGTATTAAATTTAAGTTAAAATTACGGTTTTAAAATAGAACTTTATTTTTCTGACAAAAAGCAGCTTATTGTATTAACGAGTTCAACTGTTAAATAACAAATATAAACACAACCAAATTACCATCCGCTCGACTATTTTATTATTACTAATAAAATAATAATATTGTAATGGTTTAGAGCCACAAGGTTTTTACTAATAACAGTAATATTATTCAATTTATGGTGCATTTTCCATAACTATTATTGTATGTAGGCATAAAATAAGGTTATTTAGCACATAGTTTTATCTTTAAATTATATAATTTTGCAAGTTTAATGACATACACAAGCACCCCGTGTTCATTTGATCCTTGGTTTTATATACCTACAGTAGTTGCTATGAGATATTTTGCCTCAATAGTATATTATATAGGTACTTTAGAAGTGAGCCATTATTGACCGAGCACTTTTGTGTGTGAGGTCAATAATGGCCTTCTCAACCGAGGTATATGTAGAATTTTTTCTACAACTAACAGCCGAACTAACACCAAAAGACTTCATTTTTATTTTAAAGTTAGCCATTTCCCCTATTATTCAAACATATCGAAATATCAAGTAGCCTGGGGCTCAGTTGTCACGGCAACGAATAAAACAATTGAAGCTGATGAGTCTCAATAAACGTCATTATTCCAAAATAATTATGGGCACCTTTTATAGGTTTTAAGTAAAAATTCTACAATTAAATATTAAAATATGGCTGAGAATCTTAGCGACCAAAGCGACAGTGATTTAGAAATGGAAAATTGTACCCCGCCTGAGCTCCGAGAGGCAGGGGTTAGTGCGAGCCATGATTTGTTGCCTGAAAAATCAAAGCGACTTTATGTGAAGGCATACACTCAATTAAAGAAATGGTGTGAAGAAAAAAAAGTCGTTAAAATTACTGAAAATGTCATGCTGACCTATTTTAAGGAAGAATCGGAACACAATGTTAAAATCAACTCTTTCACTGAAAGAAAATATCGATATTTCAAAGTATTTTAAAGTTGTATCATTTTTGAAAAAGAAAAATGTCGCCTATAAACCCAAAAAATCACGTGTATTCTCGAAAGAAGAAATTGATGTATTTTTAAATGAAGCCCCCCTGATGATGAATTTTTTTGTCCTGCTTTAATAAGCTCTAAATTCTAGGCTATTGTGATACTTAATTGGGGTAGCCGGTGCTTGCAGAACAGACGAACTTTGCAATTTGGTTCTTGATGAAGTGGACATCCGAGATTGGATTATTGTGATAAATATTCCTAACTCAAAAAATAGATCATCCAGGAGATTTGTCATTGTCGAACCGCAATGGATTAACGTCGTAAAAAAATGTACAGTCCTTTACAAAGATGCAACCGGGGAAGACATTGAAAATGCCGAAGCAGAGTGCAACGCTTGTGACTATTGTGAGATTTGAGATCTGCGAAAACTCATAGATTTGAATGTAATATTTAGGTAGTTGATATAAGTTTTATTGATTCATAATATAAAAAAATAGTAAAATAAAGGTTATAAACTCTAACGCGCCTCTAAGGTATGGTTTCGCTGTAGCAGTCAGCGGTCGCGGCTGGCGTTCGCGATTGGTAGCTCGTTACTGGTTTAATGCGATTTGTATGTACACGGTTTCACTGCCGCAGCTCAGCGACACAGCGTTCGCCGTCAATTGCAGCGGCTGCGTTCGGACTGCTAGAGAGACCAGTCCAGCACCGATCGTTCAGCAGAATGCCACCGTTCTCGGTAATTGCTAACGAGTCTTTGATAGAGGAGGTGCAAAAGTTATCCCCTTTATACAACTACGAGAACGAAAATTACAAAAATGTTGTAATTAAAGAAAATGCATGAAAAAAAGTGGCAGCAAGTGTAGGGAAGAATGGTAAAGTGTACAAAACCATTTTGTTTATTTTTCAGCATTATATTACAAAGTTTATAATTAGGGTAGACTGGGGCAAGTGCGAAGCCCTTTTTAATAGTTCAAGTTTATTTCCTTCCTACTTTAAATATACAATATTTATAAAAATGTCTTTGTAAGAAAGTAATAGTTTAATATGTTTACTTTCCATACTGCATAGGGCACACATGAATTATTTTTGAGATCTTGAGATTTGAATGATTATTTTTTTTTGATTATTTATTCTGAAAAATAATAAGTAATCCAAAATTACACTCAAAAAAGTCCTAATAACAAGAATAATATTTTTATAAACGTATTTATCCGTTCAAAACCCAATGTTTGGCTTTAATCTCTAAAACAGTAGGAATTATTCCCAAGGAGAAACTAAAACAAAAATTCGAATAATTTTATGGAACTTGTTAAATATTGTATCCCGCAAATTTCACATTAAAATGAAAACCTCATCGGCGTCGTACTACCGGTTCAGGTAAACGAGTCACTATATCGTCTAGCTGTACTACATTGACATCATTGGTGAGTGGCCATAAAAAATTGTCTTTTAATTTTCTAGTAAACTTGATTTCAAAGCCGTTGTCAACAGTGTTTACCTGGCCAATGAAATGTTTGTTTGCTTTTGGTAATGTGTATTTAACCAATACCCAGTCTCCAATGGAAATATTGTCTTTGTTTATTTCAGGAATCTGATCTTCGCAATGCGATTCTAAAGTGAAACTTTGATCCGATTCCATAAAAGGTACACTTTCATTATCTGATTCACTGGAGCTGGATTCAAATTGATACGGACTTGGCCGACTTTGTTTACTCTTTCGGTCAATTTTCATAGCTGGTTTAGATATAGTAGATGAACTTGTAGAGAGTTTTTACTGACTTTTTGCGATAGTCCCTGCAATGGTTTGGCTACCTTGAATTAAGCGCTTTCGTTTCCTTGAATTGGAAGAAGTACTCTGTCGGAGCGAATCAAGTAGTAGATCATCAAAACTTGTCTTTTTTTCTTGCCGATTTTCCGTTGTAGCTGGTAATACAGCTTCAGTTATAGGATCCTGATGATTATTGAGTATATTTTGTTCATTTTGATCAGAGCTGACTACTTTAAGATTGGTGGCACTATTAGATGCTGATGAAGGAGCTGTAAGTAATTCTGCATTAGATGCTAGTTTCCTTTTAAGTGAGGCGCCAGATGTAGAAAGCTTTACTGTTTTTAACATTGACTGTTCGAAAGTAGCGTGTTTTTCTGTTACATTCGGTGCTACAGCATTCCTTTCAATATCAATGCGTCCTGGCCTCGGTTGTAAATCTGTTACAGATCCTTGATTTTTCAAGTGTTCCTCCCATCTTTTTAGGGCATCGATGTCATACTTCTCTTTAGGAATAACATGTCTATTAAATGGAACAATACCACCCTTTCTGAATCCTGTTTTTATGATTCCGGAATCTACTTCAGCCCAGGTTTTCACTAGCAATGTGGCGAATTCCCTTTTTGGTAGTCGTTGTCCCTGATGACGTCTTTGCCATATTATTACTTCCCTCTCTCCTCCTTTTGACCGTTGTCTTTCAATGTCTACAGGGTGTTTCAGAAGTACTAACCTGAACTAACCTGAACATGTGTCCGGCGTTGCCCCGTTTTTGATGTACAGGGTGCGTAAGACTTTTAAAAAAATCGTTTTTTTTATTATTTTTGTAAATATTCTTTTCCCGATTTTATTGCAATTTGGTAACGTCATTCATAATGATAAGAGGCTTAATTAGCCCTAACTAGATTAAATTTATTAAGTCCAGTGGCGTCCCGGGCAACACTTCAACAGATATTATTGACAAAAAATGTACGCCACTGACTTTTTTCTAATTTTGATATTTTTTCCGGATATACCAACTAATGATACAATTTTAAAATGTTTTGATACTTTGACGTTTTATTCAAATTGATTTGTTTACTTGGTATGCTGCAGCTCCTATTTAAATATGGTATAGTATAAATTCAAGTGTTAATATGACGCTTGTCGAAATAGAGGAATTTGGGCTAACATCTCCTCTTCATTTTCTTCCTCCAACAACAGCATGCAACTAATGTTATCGGCGTTCATTATAAATCATACATAAGCGCTTGCACTACGAAATACGAATATTATGATCTGAAGCGCGCTGCTCCAGCCCCGCCAAACCACCCTGCCTGCGACGACGGCCGATTGCTACGCTCTACACTCGATCGCGAACGCCAACCGCACCCGCTTCAGCGAAACCATACGTTTACTCCCGACTTGGTCTGATCCCGATCATTTTATTGCGGTGTGACGTCAGGGACAAATGCAACACAAGAATTTCGAATTCGGTACCCATACTTACGTGCTCGTGCGATAATATAAACATTTTCAATGTTAAAATACTTGGCTAACCGGCCGACTGACATTAGAAAACTATTTATTTTATACCGCAAAGGTAAACATCATAGACAAAATATTGGGCACAATACTATTAGTAAAGTACCATATGTTATGGCTCAATTTCTGAAATTACAACATCCTGAGTGTTACACTGGTCATTCTCTACGGCGCAGCCCGGCAACACTTCTAGCAGAAAATGGAGGAGACCTACTAAGCCTAAAAAGGCACGGTGGATGGAAGTCGGCGACAGTAGCTGGAGGATATATTGACGAATCGATAGCGGACAAGAAAAGAATAGTCAAACTAGTACAAAAACCCATCCTATCCAATGAAAATTTAAGTATACCCTCCACTTATTTCGCACGTCAAGAGGTCTGGCAGAAAACTTACAGAGTGATGACCAAGTGTTAATTAACGTTCACAAATTATCGAAAATATTTATAATACTTAAGTAAATTTACCTATAATAAATAATGGTAATTCCATTAATAGTGAAAATGCAGCAGTGCATATGAGTTGTAATAACTGTACAATCAACTATTATTTTAAATGATTTTCATACTTTTTGATAATTTTCATTATCTTAGGACATTTTCTAGAGTTTATTTTTCATGTTCACTTCGTTAAATCGATAAAGTTTCAGTCAATTTCTTTAAAGAGATCAAAAAACTTCATTATTAACGTAAATAATGAATCATCATTATTTACCTAGGTTAATAATGAACTACTTCTCATTAGACAAATGAGGTAAATAATAGGGTTTTCTCATGTAGTAGAAAAAATTCTATACGGTACAGTGTGCCCGAAATTTGAGTCTCTATCTTGGTATCTCGCTTAATATAATAATATAAGATGCAAAGTTCGTTAAAAGGGGACTATTTTAGAGAATTCAATGCTGATCTCGAATCCTTTTTTTAAATTATTAAAAGTTTTGTAATTTTTCAGTTATTGCACAAAAACTAAAAGTGGCGCATTTCGTTTTTTTTTTAAGTAGCGGCTTGACGGTTAATTTGACATATTCCAAAGTCTTACATTACAAAGTTATCACCGTAACCTTGTTATTTTTTATGGTGGCGATCTTGGATTTATACATAATATTAGTTCACCTTAAATTACCTCTTAAACGATGTAGCACATGTTATCAAATTTTTGAGGAAATATATAGGTATATACCCTTAAATTATTAAAAAACTTAACTTAATTGGTTTCTGCTCCTATGCATCTTATACAGAGGCGGGTTTTCACTAAATGCTTGCAATACAATAATTATTGATCCTCATTATTTTTATTATAATTTTCTCGGAATTCTTCAACGAGATGCGCCACTTTTAGTTTTTGGTTAATAACTGAAAAACTACAAGACTTTTAATAATTTTAGAAATGGATTCGGAATCAGTATTAAGTTCTCTAAAATATTTCCCATATAACCAATTTTCTACAGTCGGCGGTGGATCTTTGCCGGTGCGTCCTTGCTTGCCAGTGACCAAAACTAATCAAACATACAAACAAATATAAATACTTGCCGCTAACACGAAAGTACGATAAAAATAGCTCTGAAAAGAACTGGCGCAAGCCCGGAGGCGCTCCATTATATTTTATTCACTTTTAAGGTCATAATAAATAAAGATGGGGAGTTGTAAATCACGTTGTCCCTTGGTCGCTTATTCATGACACACCAGCAAAGATCCACCGCGCTGACTGTATCTCTTGTATTAAGCGAGATACCAATAAATATACTTGATTTTTGGACACACTGTATATTCTATTTTATCGCTATTGAACCGTTTATTCATTGTGCATGCAATTTTTATATTTAGTACAACTTATGAGGTCAAAAAATATTGCTAACTACTTATATAGCACACGTGAAACATCTTCGCTAAAAGTATCTAAATAGAAGTTTAAAAGGTGAACACATCATACACCCACCCACATATCTTGTATCAGTTTGCTCATGTAGTTAGAAGGCGATTTATTTTACATAAAAAATAATGACCGGAGTGTCATATATATTTTTAAATTTTTTAATGTGTAGAACTCAATGAATAATCGGTTATGGTCTTCAAGGTGTTTCATTGTCGTTTTTAATTTTAGAACGTAAAAGAAGTTTAAAAAGCCATTGACAGCTTTATTGGGCAATGACAAAAACATATTTCTAGAGATATTCTCCGTTAACATAAGCTATTTCATTGCAGATTCATCTGGAACTATGATATTAGAGAAAATTTTCACTTATAATATCCCGAGTGCTTAAGTTATTACTGGGAATTTTTTCGGGATAATTTTCAAAATATTCGTTACCGATAAAAAGTTTCCTGTCAATAATTCAAGCTCGAGGGATGTTCGGTAAGAAAATTTCATAAAATTTGTTAAGTGTTTATTATACAGAGTGTCCCAAAAGTAATGGGACACAGAGCGAAATAATGCGATTTATTCAAACTTGCCTTATCCGAAAATTGATAACAACCAAGATACAGGGTGTCAAAGTTTTAATTTTGTTTTCGTTTTTTTGCGATTATTTCTTAACGAAACGACATAGCAGCATAAAATTAAGGGTTTTGGGGTTTCTTGAGGTAACGAATTCAAAATTTTCCATAGTTTTGTGTAACCAGTAGACGACGCTATCTACGGCATGTCCCACTCATTTTAGCTGGCATAACTTTGTTTAGGCTTCTTATATCGATTCAACTAATGAAAAAGAAGTTACTTTACTTCTTTTACATCAAAAACGTATAACTTATTGAAGTCGCTAGGAGCAACCATTTTCGAGATAATGGCATTTCATATTTTTAATGCAAGAATGCTAAAATATTTAAAATAATTGTGTATTCGTATTCGTGTTATTTATCACAGCTTCTCCAGACAAATGCGAAATTATTTAAATGAACAGTTCCCTGAACGTTCGATAGGCCGTGGTGTCCGGATTTTAATCCAATGGACTTCTGCATTTGCGGTAATTTGAAAACCATTGTTTATAACAGTTCAATAAACAACCGTAATGAGTTAAATCAAAACATTATAAATTCTGTTAATCTGCTCAGAAATGATGAAGATCTCTTGTTTAAAGTCCGACAGTCTTTTGTAATACGTATAGCGAAATGTATTGAGGTCAATGGTGGCCATTTTGAACAATTGCTATCACGGCGTTACCATTTTTATTTCTAACTATTTTGTTACTTTCAAAAGTTATTAAACTAAGTATTAAATACAATTTTTGATTAGAATAAAATTAGTAACTCCGTATATGAAAAAGCGTGTTTATTAGAAAAAAATAGTCAACCTTAATTACCTACATTAACTTTGACACTTAGCAAATGTAGCTGGTTTACAAATAATTTTAAGTCAAAAATTCATCGATTTTCCGTTGCTTTTGGACCACGTAGGTACTTAGTTTAATTGGACATATGAAATGCCAGTATCACGAAAATGGTTGCTCCTAGCGACTGCAATAAGTTATACGTTTTTGATGTAAAAGAAGTAAAGTAACTTATTTTTCGGATCGATATAAGAAGCCTAAACAGAGTTATGCCAGCTAAAATGAGTGGGGCATGCCGTAGATAGCGCCCTCTACTGGTTACACAAAAACTATGGATAATTTTGAATTCCTCACCTCAAGAAACCCCAAAACCCTTAATTTTGTGCTGCTATGTCGTTTCGTTAAGAAATAATCGCAAAAAAACGAAATTAGAACTAAAATTTTGACACCCTGTATCTTGGTTGTTATCAATTTTGGGATAAGGCAAGTTTAAATAAATCGCATTATTTCGCCTTAAGGAGTCTGCTGTTGCTCTGTGTCCCATTACTTTTGGGACACCCTGTATAATACGAAATACAATTTGTGCGCGAACACGTTTGTAACAATGAACGACACTAAAAACTTTAACCTGTGTATCCACAAGTCGACTGGTTCAAAACTTTGCTTTACTTGGAAAATAAAATTTCTTCTGAATTTTACTGCATAACTATTTATTAACAGATTAATCACTTTGTCATTTTATCCCCTAGCATGGGTATGACCTACTAACACATTTCTAACTAGACTCGTCAAACAACCACTTAACTAACTTTATATATCGTAGACTATTATTCTCACATACTTTCGACCATTTTTACGTGGAGTTTGTACCGGTCCACGGAGCGCAACTTAACTCTTTGTGTCTCAGTGTGACACTGCTTTGTTGACAAAACATTGTTAGTCTCGTACCCCATCCCGACATCTTGACCAATCAGGTCGTAATACGTCACAATCCAAAATGGCTTGTTTCACGTCAAAATACTGTTGCTAGCCAATGAGAATACAGATCTGCTGTTACCATGCACGTGGCTTATATCGCACTTACATTTGCGTGCTGGAGAATAATACAAAATCAGACAGATTTTTTATGCATAAGGTTTTGATTTAAACTTATATTTTCATGGATTTGTACAACGTTGCCATTACTGTAATATGCGGTATTGCCAATTATATTGCATGTAAATATAATGTACGTTTCTCTATTTTTTACCATTAGGTATTAAATAAACACATAATGATTTACCACGAAATGCGGCGTTGCCGCTTAGATTAGTATTACGTTACATTAATTCCTAGAATTGAGTTCCACGCATTTACTTTAACTTTTGTGCTGGGTCACGACAGAAATATGATGTGAGTCCCAAACACAATTTGTGATGTAATAACTTTCTTTTTGTCCCTAAATGAAATAATGCATGAACATCAGCACCAAAATAATGTTTTTCTGCATCTGCAAGTTATTTTATTCAATTCCGTGGGTATGTAGGTATACTAATTTTAACTTTCATGTCATTATTTTGACATTTAAAATGTCAAAAAGTGTCCACATTCAATAAAGTGGCTTTTATTTTTTTTTTCGAAAACGAAGTAAGGTACAAAAAAATATCAAGAGACAAAGAAGTTGTATTTTTAGCTGCTTAACCCAAAAACAATATTAAATTTTTAAACAAGTCAGTGTCGTACATTTTTTTGGTCAATATTATTCGTGAGACTGCCATCCGCGCTGGAACTCATAATAATTATCATCTAGTTAGTGCCAACTTCGCGTCTTATCACAACGAACAACACTGCCAAATTTCACCAAAATCGGCAAATGGATCTTTGAGATATTAATAGAAAACCGATTTTTTTTTTAACTTTGACTATCTTGAAAACCAGACTTTTTAGGACACATGTTTATATGAACTTTTCTACTTGAATTTGGTTCAGAAAGGCGCCCTTGGAGTTACAGCCTATCATTAAGTAACGCCCTGCATTTATATTAGCCTTGCTGGTTGGAGGCTTGCTTGGTCCTGGTTACTATTGTGGGTTCTTAATTCCCTCTAATAATATTTGTTCATGGTAAGCGTAACCAAGGCGATATAAGAAATAATAGTATATTATTAACCAAGGTGTAGACAGCCATCATTATTGCCCGAGCGGCAAGTTTAAATCACGAGGAGCAAAGCGACGAGGGATTCAAGACGCGAGGGCTATAAGCTGTCTAAACCGTGGTTAATATAATATTTTTTCCACACTACAAACTTTTATAAGACATTTATCTTTATAGTATTATTAATTATAAAAAATTATAGGTAGGTATAAGTATATTTTTTAATCAAGTTACCTGCGCTTTGGAATTGGCAAAATATTTTGTTGTTTTGTCAGGTGGCTTTGTGAATGCCAATTTTTGTTCATTTATGTCATCAGATTTCACGAGTTTTCCGTTTTTTTTAAAAAATGAGCGAAGAAAATGTTAGTGATATTATTATGTGTACACCTCCAGAATTAAGGACGGAAGCAGAAAAAATGTTGATTGTATCGATATTTTACAATATCAAGTAATCTAATATGTATTAATAATTATCTGGTTGCCTAACCACATTCATGTTTATGAATTCAAAATGTACAATCAAAAATCAAGTTACCTGCCTTTAAATAGATTCTTGAAGATCGGTCAATAATGGATTTCAATGCCTTATTATTGACCATGGTCAATAATAACTTATGAGGTAGAGAAAAACGATTTCTAACGTTAATAATCGGTCAATAATGGCGATGTTATAGGTTAGTAGTGGAAAAAGATTATTACAGACTGTAACAATCTCCTTGTGAAATATTATAATTTTTTTTTTCGACAATGGAGTTTTTATGTAACCTACCTATATAATTTAAAAATTCAAACAAGTAACTTTGGTGGTTTTACCATGATGCTTTTGTATTTTTTCCGTTTTGCATACCTAATGTAATCAATGGATGTTTAATATTTATGGTACAAATTTGATTTCTTGCATTTAAATTACAGTTTTATCTGCTACATGTGCTATTAAAATTTACGGTATACACAACAGATGATTTATTATTTAAACTCTATTGTTCGCAAGTGGTGCAGGATAAAACTGCTCCGTTACCAATTATTTTGCCCACAATTTCCGGCTTCGGCCACGCCGAGTGGTTTCATTAAAATTTGCGCCTGAATAATGTTTCGTAAGCAAAATATTCCTTGTTTTATTGGTCTTGCTTTATAAATGCATTACACAGTTTTTTTTTTTATAACGAAATTTAAATCTCGTATGCCCGAAGCAGGAAGGAGGGTAAAATAAAGAAACTGCACGATGAACGAATATATTAGCGAGGGGCGAAATTGTGTACATCTATTCCCCAATTTCCTAAATATTTCAGCATTTTCTTTGAAATTGAGAAGATCGGAATGTATACGATTTTAATTTATACCTAATCTATTTTTTAATGGTTGACAGCACAGCGAAGGATCATTAGTCGTAAAATCGCAATAAATCATAGGCGTGACAATAACAGGTACCTTATTTCATAGTAGAATATTTCCAACTTACTTAGTTTAGTTGTCAACGTGTTATCGAAAGCTTGTGGGTCTATTATAAAAATGGCTAATAACGGTTTCCCAGTGTTTCACATGACTCTCAGTGACTATCGCCTGATTTCCACTCGATCTCCTGATTTTCGCATGGATTCCTAGGTTATTCCCGTGGGTTCGCAAGTAATTTCCATATGATTTCAAGAAAAATGTACGTACATTGATTCCCAGTAATGGTTAATCCGAGGGTTAATCGCTCGAAATATGTATTTTTTGTTCATGTAACATTAATTGTCATCATTAAACAAGACTTGTTAAACCTTGGAATGGTAAATACTAACAAAAATTTCATTGTTTCTTGTCGAAAGATCAAAAATTAGGTTCATTTGTAACATTGGTAACCGAGGGTAAACTCCATTTCACAATAATTCGTTGATTTCTCGACCGCAATAAAATTTAAATGACAGCCCTCAGTCGTAATCCCAACCATAAATAAGTTGCCTGACAAATATCTATTGTGTAGGCACCGGACCTTTTGAAAGGGTACAGGTCCTGATTACCTACTAATTTCAATAGTTTAGGTTAGCTATTTTCAACAAAACAACAAATATAAAATAATAGGTAAGTATCTTTATTTTAATCATGTAATTAAATAGCTATTAATATTTATACAAAAATACTAATCTACAATATTATAATATACAATATTTAACTTAACCTACTCTATATTTAGCTCTGTTTCACTATCACTATCGTCTTCATCTATGCCTAAACTAATTATTAAGGGCCTTACGTTACTATTAATTATGTTATAGGAATCTTCGACTTGGATCACGTGTCTCACAGAATTTTTCCAACTTTCTACTGTTATATTATTTACACATTTTTTAATTAATTCTATAACAGAGCTACTTAGTGTAGGAGATGTGTTTTCTCTTCTAATCATCGTCTTTAACTGGCTCCATATTTATGTTCTATTGGGTTAAAAATACAGTAATACGGAGGGAGGCGTAAAACTGTGTGACCATTAGCACTTGCGAGATTGTCAGAGATATATTCTTTTTCATTATTGAATGTTTTTAAAACATTTAAAAGGTCCTTTTTTGTATAGGTTTTCTCGAAATATATATTATTTTCCATCATATAATTTTGAATTTCCACTTTTGTATTATTTGAATTCGGCACTTTACTTAGTTGGCGACTGTGGTAACTAGCGTTGTCCATCACAATAACACTATTTTTGGGCACATTCGAAAGAAGACGATTCTGAAACCAATCTTCAAACAATGTAGCATCCGTGTCTTGATCGTAATCCAAAGATGAATTGGCAATTTTCTTCGCAGATAATAATTGAGCGTTCGGAATAAATCAATTTTCTGAACCTGCATGTAATATCGTAATTCTTTGTCCTTTGCTTGAGGGAGCTTTAATTTGACATTTGATCGTTGAGTCGCTCCAACCTTTTTTAGGAGTGTCGTGGGTATCAAACCAAGTTTCGTCCAAGTATATAATTGAACGATTTTCTTCCCTATATTGTCTGATAAGATTCAAATGATCTCTACGCCATACTTGTAAACGCTGCGATTCCATTAGTACTTGTCGTTTGTCAATGGTACGATATTTAAAACCCATTGCTTTTACTATTCTCCAAAGGCTTGTCCTGCCACATGAAATTTCGGTTTCGTCTGCTGTAAGTACCTTTTTTAGCGTATCTATTGTTGGGACTATTTGTTTACTGTACATGTCATAAATTTTCCTCCGAATCAGCTTATTCGATGCTTCTCAATTTTCCGCGGTCACACCGTTTTTTTCCTTGGCTGGATGGGGTTGGTCACTATATCTTTTACTGTCGTTAATGCAACTTTGGTCAAAATACTCGTTTCACTAAAACTTGCACTCCGGTCATACCCTTTTTCTAAAAGGGTACAGTAAACGTTATTTATGATGTTTTTGGCATCAAGTGATAACTGTTTTTTCTTCGTTACACCATAACTTCCGGAAGTAATATTATTTATGGCTGGGTTTAAATTTTATTGCGGGCGGGAAATCAACGAATTATTGTGGAATGGAGTATACCGTGTATGCCTTTATATAAAACCTTATTTAGATTGTTGTTCTTCTCGTTCAGAATAAATAATGTTTAATATGGAACAAACATGCTGGTAATATTCAATTTTTGAATTTTTTTACCACCTGTCGAATCTTTAGGCTTATCTACTTTAAAGATATACCTAATATAATTTAACGGAGAACTAACTGCAGGATATTTATTATCCATTACACATCTTTTCCTTATCTTTTGTTTGTCAAATAATTACATTAGATAAAAAGTAAAAAAAAATATAACATTGATATGGCGGTGTTCTCGGAGAAAGACTAGAATAATTTAGAGATAACATAGTTGTTGTTGCAAGTTAGACCATTTTGCAGTCTTCATTGTTGTCTGGCGAATTGGAAAGGTTTTTGCACGGGTCATGGGCACAGTAGTTCAGACATTTCTAATACGAAATAGAACACGGATATTGTTGGTATACCAGTTCTATTGTATTCACAAATAATACTCCTAATATGATTAATAATTTCACTAAAAAACGTGGTTCTTTATTGCTACTCATCAAAAATGTTCAGATCATGAACGTGTTTGACGTTGTTGTCAATCAGTTTAGTTGGAGTTATTTTTAGGGTAGTCTTCCTTATAAATATTTTTCATACATTACACCTTGGTTTCCTCACAGATCACTGCTTTAGAATAACAGTACTATAAGCAGCATCGTTTACAGATGACACTACTCAACACTAAAAAGTTATCTGATTAGGTTTATAGTGTTTCATAATCAGGTTGACCATGCGACGTTTATTGTTTTAATGCTCGTTCAGGTTTAAAACCGCAGGTATAACCAAGAAATAACTGCGTTGTGAAAAAAACCCTTTTTATTTGCTAATCTTTCATACCAGGACAAACAAAAATGTTAAATATGAACCTTTAGTTAAGTAACGTTTGATTTTTTGTCGAGGGTGTTTCAGGGTCTGAACCGGAGAAAGGCTTATGCTGCGGTCTTTTGTGACCTATCAAAAGCCTTTGATTGCGTAAGCCATGAGCTACTACTGCGGAAGCTTTATGCCTATGGGTTCCGAGGCATTGTGTTGCAATGGATTAGAAGGTACCTTGTGTCCCTCAGGGATCCGTGCTTGGTCCAATTCTTTTCCTGATGTATATAAACGATCTCACTCAACTGGAAATTGCGGGCCACTTTACACTGTTTGCAGATGACACAACTGTACTATGGCAGAATAAGAACCTTGAATGCTTGATATATCAGATGATTTTAAAAAAATCAAGCAATGGTGCGAAGCAAATTGTCTTTGTTTAAATATGTCTAAAGGTACGTGTACATTAGCAAGAAACTTGCGACATTTATTTCACAATAAACTTGGATGCATGTTTACACTAGAGCAACTATTGGCCGCAAATCGTGTCTGGCAAGTAGTTCAAGTAGTTGTGAGAGAAATGTCATGCATTATTGCAGAAAATATGTCTGGTGCGTTTACACTGAACTTGCACTGTAAATATTTGTGGAGGAAAAGCAGAGCAAAATTTTATTTAAAATGGCGGGTCAACAAGGTCGATATGCCGCTGCATATATAGTATTACGTTTATTGAAAAAAACTCGGAAAAAAAATAGAAGATGGACAAGAGATTGGATATTGAAAAGGTGTGATCTTGGGGTTCATGAGACCTTATTGTCCGAATTAAGGATAGAAGATCCAAAACAACTTGACAATTTTTTGCGAATGCCAAAAGCTGATTTTGACTATCTGTTAAAATTAGTTGGACCCAACATAACCAAAATTGATACGCAAATGCGATGTGCTATTTCGGCAAGTGAACGCCTTTGTTTAACATTAAGATTTTTAGCCACAGGTAAAAACAATGTAAACTGAAAATGTATTTATTGAACGAAAAACTAGTTACAAAATGGAATAAAAAAAAAGTTACTTATTGTGAGGTACAGTAGTACCTGTTCCGAAATCCAGTGTATACGATTGCGAAAATAATACCGGAGTGTTGTAAGTATTTACTTTTTACATCCCATATTTCCGGATATAATTCCCACTGTGTTATTAAAGAAAAAGTGTCATCTTTCGACCAACACTTTTTTTCTGCCATTTTATAACTTTACAATTCACTCTCGCGTAAAATTTCCAACAGATATTAAATAAAATCTTGAACTCTGAGAGCAGAATATACGTCGTCTACACTGAAACGTATTCAGTTGCAGAGATCAACTGTCGCAAGTACACCTCACCTCTCGGACTTTGGTCCCGCGAGTGTTTACACAGACGCTGACATCTACTTGCGCAATAAATGTCGCAAGTTTCTTGCTAATGTACACGTACCTTAAGAAGCATCTCTTTGGGTTTAGCTGTGCGGTTGATGATATCGATAATTCTCTGATAGAATCTGTGAGTGGTACTAAGTTCTTGGGTTTGTTTATTGACGAGAATTTAAAATTTTATTCTAATATTATCAACCTTAACAGAAATCTCGCTTCTAGCTGCTTTGCTGTCCGCATCTACTTTTAAGGAACTTGAAAGAGAGGTCGCACGGTGTGTGTATTTCTCCCTTGTTGAATCCCATTTGCGGTATGCGGTTGCCTTCTGAGGTACTTGTGCAAATTTCCTTTTTCAGTCTGTTTTCATTCTTCAGAAAAGGGCTGTCCGTAATTTATCTAATGCACTTCCAAGAACTCATTGCATACCTCTTTTTAAAGAGCACCAGCTCCTTACTTTACCGTCTTTATTTATTTTGGAGACTGCTTGTTTGGTCCACAAGAACAATTATCATTTCCCCAGACACCAGCAAACTTACATAACACGTCATACAGAATATCCCTGCTTTTCAATATCTCAAGCAAAAGTTTTCCAAGCTTAGTAAGGCAAAAATTAAAGAGGGCGTATTCGTAGGTTCCAATATTAACAAAAAGTCAGCCAGTCCTCAAGAACTTCGCCTTTCCAGCCAAGGCATCATTGAAGATTCCAGTAAGTACTTTAGTTTGTCCTGCTGTTTTATCTGGAAACTGAGATGTGATGGAAAACTATTTTTATATATTATGTTAATAGTAAAAAATAATAATCACATAGTAAGACCGCAGATAATCTTAAAAGTGTAAAATTTGTTGAGTAGTGTAATTTTTTATAATTTTTGTATTTGCACGCAACAGAAAGGTTCTATAACTTGCATCAGCACATATAAAAAAACTTAAGTTTTTTCTTACATTTTTATTTCATTTACTTGCTTTATTCATCTGAAGGCGGCTGGAGATTTTTGAAACGTTGTGATTTAATAAATAACAACAATGGAGGCCCAAAACACGTATACAATTAAAAATTCTCTTCTAATGCAAACCTTTACATGTTCGGGAAATGTGTGTCCACCACAAGTCCCATGTTTTGTGCAAATTTAACGGGATTTAAATTTAACCTCATAGAAATACTGTGGACTTTCAAACAAAACAACCTGTGGAACAGGGTATCTCTAAAAGGTCTTTACAAAATGTTACCACAAATTCCTAAGGCTATATGACGATTTAGCGGAACTTACCTTAGCCCAAAAGGTTATAGTTTTCAAAATACTCAAACGTATTGTTTTTTTAAACTTTTTTCCAAATATTTATCTTAATAATAAGAGAATTTGCACGAAATTTGGTATTAAGTAGGTATGCACAAAATTAAAAATACATCGAAAATCGATTCATCAAGTTTATTTCCATCGATGTAGCAGAAACATCGATCTTAATTCATCGATGTTGAAAAAACATCGACTGAAAAGCATCTATATATACTGTGGCTCAAATTAAAGGAGTACACTTTTTAATTGTGAATATTTTTTTTCATTTTGCACTGATTTAATTTTTTTTTGGAGTGATGATAAACTGAAATCGTCTCAGTAAAATGTGTAACTGTTATCAAAATATTTTGAACAGGGCCGGATTGACAGGTTTTTTTCAACAAACGTGCGCTTATGTTCGTTGCAAACGGAAACTGATTTATTTAAATTTTAGATGATACGTTTTTTTGGTAGTTTAACTATCGAAAATTCTCCAGTATAGGTCTTATTGTGAAAGATTTTAAAATACAAGAAATACAATTTTTATTGTTCATTGATGTACATGAAATTTGAAGTCGTTTGAACCATGATCGCAGCATCCATGACCGTTATTAAAAGTCAGAGTATCCATAACTGTTATTATAAAATCAGAGTATCCATGACTGTTTAATACATAATTACGGTGCAAGAAAAATTGTAAAGGAGTTTCCCGAAAAAAATTGGTATGTTGGAACAGTTGGAAAGTTTTTAAGACATCTTAGAGAAAATAAAGGATCCATAAAAATAAAAGTTGGAAGGGGAAGGAAGAAAACTTCAAGAACTTAAGGAAATATTACATTGCATGGTAAGAAATATTATAGAAAATGTACGACCTGAAAAATCTGTAGGTACCAGAAAAATAGCGAAAAGAACAAGAATTTACCGTTCTACAGTTCAAAGAATTATAAAAAATGATTGCCAACTTCAAGTCTTTAAGAAAAATTACTGTCAAAAACTTAATGCCAATGTGAAGGAGAAACGATTAGATATATGAAATCTATATCTATGTAATTTTTTTAAAGGATTAATATTCGACGAACTGGCAAACTGATATTAAATATTGAAATTTTGTAATTGTAACACAAAGTAAATATTTCTTAAAAGTTTTAAGGAGACGTAAGTATAGGTACCTATTATAATATCTGAATTTGTATAAAATACCAATTAAAGGAGAAATATTATTTCTTAAATTATTAATACCTTTTTACAGTTAGTTTAACAGTTCGTAACAATGAATAAATTTTAATTAACATTATCAAAAATTTGGTTAATAGAAATAGGTCCATTGTCGGATAATCTATCTTTAAGATCTATGATGACAAAATCAAGGATAGACGACACAGACAGACGAGTAACGAAAGACCACTATTAATAAACAATATTGTGAACCTTTTGTGGTTTTTGCTTACCTTAGGGGCTTGAAAGAGACTAGGATTTTTCTCACCACGATTTTTCCTGAGATTTCTATCAGGCGAATGTCCAGTTTTACACCCCGGCACGAAGCAAACGCTACTTGTAAAACATTGTACGCCACTCATTGTTTATATTAATAACGCAAAAAAATGATTCCAAAGCTTATTTTTCAAGATATTCGAAAAAAATACCGCACTCGCCTATCAAAACCTGCAAAAAATAGCCGGGAAGCGTGCAGTGGCGCCCCCGTCGGCCAACCAGCGAAGTAACGAAAAACAGGGACGTAAATTTAAAATTCGGCCATATTCGATCGGCCTCCTTCCTAAAGCCCTCCATAGTTATAATAAAGGGTTTTCCAATAAGAGGTGTTATTTTGATATTCAAAGGAAAATGCCATTTTTTGAGATAAATGATCGGATGTTTATTTCATTATAAAGAGGAAGGTATGCCGTTAATAATGGAAAATAACATCAGCCAAATGACCACCACGACCACGCCTACAGGACCATATCCTTTTCATGAAATTTTCCATAACCAAATCGCAAAGTGGCTGCCCTATGTCCTCGATAGCCTCACGAATTCCATCTTTGAGGTCTTGAATCGACGCTGGGCTGTTGGCGTAGACCTTCTCTTTCACGTGGCCCCAAAGGAAGAAGTCGCAAGGTGTTAAGTCACAAGATCTCGGTGGCCAATTGTGATCACCTCTTCGAGAGATAACACGGTCCGGAAACTTTTCCCGTAAAAGATCAATGGTTTCATTGCTTGTGTGGCACGTAGCGCCGTCTTGTTGAAAGTAAACGTTGTCCAGATTAATACCATCCAATTTCGGCCATAAAAAATCATTAATCATCTCTCGATAGCGCAATCCATTCACCGTAACTGGTGCTCCAGCCTCATTTTCGAAAAAGTAAGGTCCAATGACCCCGCCGGACCCTAAACCGCACCAAACAGTCACACGTTGAGGATAGAGAGGCTTTTCAACAATAACTCTTGGGTTTTCCGAGCCCCAGATGCGACAATTTTGCTTGTTGACGAAGCCATCGAGGTGGAAATGGGCCTCATCACTCAAGATGATTTTTCGATGGAATTCCGGATCATTTTCATGCATTTCAAGGACCCAATCGGCAAAGACACGACGTTGTTGATGATCGGCCGGCTTGAGTTCTTGTGTTAACTAAACTTTATAAGCCTTAAGACCCAAATCTTTATGCAAAATACGGTGTAATGACGTTTTAAGAATGCCTAATTCCAAAGAACGACGAGGAATCGACAAACCTGGGTTTTCTTCAACACTTTCGGCTACAGCAGCAATATTCTCGGTAAGAAATATTATGGAAAATGTACGACCTGAAGAATCTGTAGGTACCAGAAAAATAGCGAAAAGAACAAGAATTTACCGTTCTACAGTTCAAAGAATTATAAAAAATGATTGCCAACTTCAAGTCTTTAAGAAAAATTACTGTCAAAAACTTAATGCCAATGTGAAGGAGAAACGATTAGATATATGTAATCTATTACCACGAAGATTCCGTTCTCGGGAAAATATCGCAAAGATATGGTTTTCAGATGAGAGGATTACTACGAAGATTCCGTTCTCAGGAAAATATCGCAAATATATGGTTTTCAGATGAGAAGATGTTTTATTTGAGGCCGCCAAAGAATACACAAAATAATCGGGTATACACAAATGTGCGAGTAAAGAGGGAAATCCCGTTGGAAAATCTTTTAATCGAGAAAAGTCACTTTCACCTGGCGTAATGGTCTCTGTGGCAGTTTCCAAATTGGGGAAGTCAAGTCTTATTGTTGTAGATGCCGGAGTAAAACTCAACTCGGACGCGTATCAACAACAAGTTTGCTTCCTGAAATTGAAACAATCTGGCGACGATTACGTGTTCCAACAAGACGGTGCTCCTTCCCATACCTCTCGGAGTACAAGAATGTTGTTTTTTGAGCAATGCCCCGATTACATCGAACCGGAGATGTGGCCACCCAATAGTCCAGACTTAAACCCTGACTATTCCATATGGGGAATTTTAGAGGCAAATGTTCACAATTGTCAAAGGTTTAACACCATCGAAGAGCTAAAGGAAAGGTTACAGTTCTGTTGGAATAATTTTAACCAGGACATAATCAATGCAGCTATTGACCTATGGCGAGGGCGACTGCAATCGGTGATAGAAAATCATGGTGGTCATATTAACAATGTTATCCTGTAAATATTTAGACTACTTTCAAATTTAAGTGATAGTTAGTTCATATATCATTAATTGTTAATATTATTAAATTTGTTAATTAAGATTGAACAAAATAAATTGTATTTCTTGAATTTTAAAATCTTTCACAATGAGACCTATACTGGAGAATTTTCGATAGTTAAACTACCAAAAAAACGTATCATCTGAAATTTAAATAAATTAGTTTCCGTTTGCAACGAACATAAGCGCACGTTTGTTGAAAAAACCTGTCAATCCGGCCCTGTTCAAAATATTTTGATAAAAATTACACATTTTACTGAGACGATTTCAGTTGCTCATCACT
Organism: Polydrusus tereticollis; assembly: GCA_963920685.1. Classification (NCBI taxonomy): domain Eukaryota; kingdom Metazoa; phylum Arthropoda; class Insecta; order Coleoptera; family Curculionidae; genus Polydrusus; species Polydrusus tereticollis. The sequence continues at coordinate 83,416,191 of OY987327.1, forward strand.
CCAAAAATAAATTAAATCAGTGCAAAATGAAAAAAAAAATATTCACAATTAAAAAGTGTAGGTACTCCTTTAATTTGAGCCACACTGTCCATGGAATTTATTGATATGTTTTTTATTGCAAAATATGTCTTTATATTTTTGACTGTGGAGCAAGAAATTTCAATTTTGCGCTTGCTAAATGTTGGTTTTCATGGCAACATTGGCAATAACAACAACCATACATAGGCATAAAGGACTTCCTAATTTAATAATTTTTAATATGATGGTTACTAGGCAAGTCTCCTAAATATGGGCCCTTTTAATAACATTTGGCTTATTTAGTTTGCCAGGGACGGACTAGCTCCAACACAGTAATCCTATTTTTGTACACCCTGCACAATAAAGGCACAACAATAATATTTTCGGACAGCTTGAACCTTAAACTAAAGAAGAAGGTACTCTTGATCGACATCGATGGAATAAACTGTTTACGAAAAAAAAAATATTTTTGTTCAATATGGTTGTTTGCGTTGGTTGTCATCTTCATAAAATTCCTTTTTTGTTGGTTTTTTTAACATATACCGATTTAAATAAGGATATTCATTCCAGTGTCAGTTGGAAATAGAGTGTCTTGAAATTTTCAATATTTTTTCTTCTTTTTCTTCGGAAAGTTAATTAGTAATTGAATTTACGTTTGCTGAATATGCCGACATGCATTTAATGTATATATATCATGTAATACCTTAGAAGCAAGAAGGCTTTATGAAGAACCATGTCCATATAGAAAATTTCCTGATAGGAAAGCCTTTGAAAGGGTGGATCGTCGTTTGAGAGAGACAGGTAAAAAGTACGAAGTTTTTTTTTTACTAGTACTTATCGAATGATAGAGATTTAATGTAAAATGTCGCAAATAATTTTAGGAAAGTTTAACAAAGCCAGCCACAATTGTGGAGATCCAATCCATCGCGCAGAGGGTGTTGAAGAAAACGTTCTAAACGCCGTAGAAGCAGATCCTTCTACAAGTGTCCCAAAATGGACTGTCGAGTTTGATTGCCCAAAATGGACGGTCTCTAGAATCCTTAGAGTGCAACAGTTGCATCCGTACCATCTTCAAAAAGTCCATGCGCTTCTTCCTGAAGACTTTCCGCGGAGGATGGAGTTTTCTAACCCGGTTTTAGATTGGCACAGAGAAGATGCAAATTTCATTGGTTCAATTCTCTTTACGAACGAAGCTGGATTTTCTAAAAACGGCATCATAAGCTCCCATTATTTGCGTTTATGGGCAGAGGAGAATCCTCATGCTTCTATTGTAACGCATCGTCAGCATCAATTTGAACCCATCAACGTGTGGGCCGGAACCATCGGGCAATGGCATTGGACCATTTGTATTGCCAATAAGGTTAACTGAAAAACTTTCTTTGGAATAGGTATCTTCAAAACAATTTGCAGGAACTTTTAGAAGATCTACCTCTGCCAATACGACGTGATATGTGGTTCATGCATGATGGCGCCTTGCCACATTTTAGTCTATTACTTCGACAACACCTAAACAGGAACTTCAAAAATCGATGGATAGGAAGAGGAGGCCCAGTGGCTTGACCTCCTCTATCATCTGACCTAAATCCATTAGATTTTTTTTTGTGGGGCTATTTAAAACTTTAGTCTATGCCAATCCAATGGACAATCGAGAAAGCCTATTGGAAATGATTAATTTTCATTGTCGCGAAATAAGGACTAATGTTGAGGCATTGTGGAGGGTCCAACAATCTTCAATTTTTAGAGCTAGGGAATGCATAAGAGTAGAAGGAGCTTATGTTGAACCGACATACAAAATTATTCAATAAAAACCATATGGAACAAAAATATTTTTAGATATACAATGTAGGTATAATTAATAATAATAATAATTATAATCGCCACCTTGGAGATACATAATAAAATATTAATTAAAGTTTTAGATCGAATACACGCAGAAGGTATAACCTTAAATAAACAAAAATGTATCTTTGGTATTGAATGACTAAAATTCCTTGGCCATGTGATATCGAGTAAAGGCATCTCTGTGGAACCTGAACGAGTATCTTCTATAGTACATTTTTCTAAACCAGCTTAAAACAGCTTCTTCAGGATAGTTCATGTCTAGCTTATTTTGACCCTTCAAAAAAATAATTTTATCCTCAGACGCTTCCTCGTTTGGTCTCGGTTCTTGTTGGATACAACAAGATGAAGACGGCCAAAAACAAATTGTTTGTTATGCTTCAAGATTACTCTCTAAAACCGAACGGAGGTATGCTCAAATAGAGCGCGAAGCTCTAGCTCTAACAGGAGGTTGTAAAAAATTTGCTGAATACATTTCAGGTATTAAAGTATTTCTCGAAACCGATCATAAACCACTTGAACAAGTATTACAAACTAAACCTATTGCCGAGTTAACTCCGCGTTTACATCTTTTCGATTAAGGCTCCTTCGTTACGATTATGAAATATATTACGTCCCAGGAAGGGACTTAGTCATAGCCGATGCGTTGTCAAGAAAATTTCCAGACCAGCAAGTACCCGATAATGATAGCTATAGAAACAGATGCTTACGCCAATTTAATAACAACCTCCTTTGCAGTTAAACCCTATTTTCTCGAAGAAATTAAACAAGAACAAAGTAATAATCTGATATGCAAAAAACTGAGAGAATATTCTGTGAAAGGTTGGCCTAATAAAAGTTTATTAGAGTCCGATGTTTTGCCCTATTTTCAATACCGATGTGAAATTTCTGAAAGTGACGGTTACTTATTACGTGGAACAAGGGTAATTATATCTGCTTCGTTGCAAGCTAAATGCTTAGGGTTTGTTCATCAATCGTCTGTGGCAGAAAATTGCGGTGGATCTATTTAAAGACATATTATTTCTCGCGATTTTTCAAAATTTTTAAACTTAATTTACTGCAGGATAAGTCATTATCACCAAACTGAAGGAACTGTTTTCAAATATGGAATACCAGAAATAGTTAGATCAGATAATGGTCCTCAATTTCAAAGTGAGCTTAAACGTTTTTCTCATAAATATGCAGAATATGACTTCAAGCATATTACCAGTAGTCCATATTTTAGCCAGTCAAATGGATGTATAAAAGCTGGGGTTAAGATTGCAAAAAAATTGTTAAAAAAATGTGACGATATATATTTATCTCTCCTAGCGTACCGGACCACTCCTTTGGAAAACGGATTCAGTCCTGCTGAATTGCTTTTTAATGATATAAATATATACTTAGTCGTAAATTGTCCATAGAATTAAATATTTTTTGAGCTTATTTGCAAATATTGTTTAGACTACTAAATCGTCACTAAAGTAAAGTTTTTCTTGCGTATTTAATGATTGCTAAAATAATAAAAAAATATATAAATTTAATTGTCCTAAAATTCACTTATCGTGGGACATACATATGCTGATTTATTAAAATGACCTAATACATTTTAGGAATGACTTCACCAGTAATTATTTGAACAAGGCGTGAGTTAAAATCTAAATAAGTTTAAGTGTTTTTATGGGGAATGATATAATCTTTAAGTCGATTCCCATTAGAGTAACGCGTAGAAGTGCAGCGTCAAGAAACACGAAACAGCGTTTCTAAACTCATATTTGTAAGACGTTTTAACATAAAATCTAGTAATAATAGTAATAATAGTAATAAGTCGGTCGTACTTATTAACTAGGGTGTAACAAATTCGTTTTATCACCCGTATACCGCAAAAGATACGAAAATGGTTAACTAGGGACAAGGTTGTGTAGTAATATCCAGAAGAAACCACGTATATTCCAAGTACTTCCGGTGCTATTCGAAAAAAGCGAAAAATTGTCAAATATATTTTTTCAGTTTGTGCCTTAAATGTGACAGAGAGAAGAAACCTAATGACACTTTTCATTCTCGTTTAGAATCTGTTTAACTTTTTTGAGTACGAGCCCGTTTTTTTAAATTAGGGCATGATTATTCAAAACTTAAGTTAAATGTTAATTTTGCAAAATAATTTTTATTTTATTTATATTTTTCTAATCCGGCCCTGTGTTACACAATATGGTCCTTTTCTTTTAATAACGACGTCCGTGTAGGAATAAAAACTAACTGCTTAAAAGAATACTACATATTATTAACAAAAAATCCTTGCTAATGATGTTACATTATTTTAATTCAGCAATATTTTGTTATATTAAAATAAATGGATTTTAAACAATTATCTAAAAAACATTACAATTGTGCTATTAAAAAAAACAAGAGTAACTTCGATTTCATTACAAGCATCCAAACTAATAATGACTCTAAGGGTGTTATAGTCTTTATTTACAACATTCAGATATCACATTAACACAATAGATAACATAAGTGGCGAGATCTAGCAAAGCTTCTCATCTAACCACCGCAAAGAAGATATACAGACTGGCAAAAAAGTCGCGCATATTGCCTGTAACTTTTGAATTACCTCGTATACGAAAAAGTGACCTTTAGTAAATTATTCCGCACATTTCTACCTGCATGAATTTTTTTCTGTCATTTCTGGTTTGGTTGCCACAGAGATTAACTTACTTTTTTTAAATGGAACACCCTGCATATGATTGCATATTTCGTATCTACTGGGAAAACTCTAAATTTTTTGTGTTTCAAATTTTTATTTATTTAAAATTGTAACAAGCAAAAAAAGAAATATGTATTTAGAAAATGATGCTAACACAGAGTAATTTAACAAAAATAAATAAACATTAAGCTGTTTTTAAAAGTGTTAACTGTTAAGCTGTTCTTAATATTTGACGGAATAAGATTAAAATACTTAACCAAGTTAGTTATACCTAAACGATCGTTGAAATAGCGCAGTCTTGTGTCTGGGGATAGAACAGAGATAATTACGGCGCGTGAGCCTGTCGCGTGCATCATAACCTCTAACAAGCTTCTCAATAAGATGTTCGGGCTGCTTAGATCTAGTTATCTTGAACACCACAGATACAGATGAAACCTTTGTTCCAGTTTCAACCAGCCAGAATTTATGTATCTTTAGGTAACATGATAATACTTTCTCAGTCCATAGCAGAAGCTTCTGTAAACTGTTGCTATCATCCAGCAACAATGCAAGCCAGTACAATACATCAGAGTAAGATAATGACGACAAAATAAGTGAATCACACAATCTTGTTGTAATTGGGGTTGAGAAGAAGTTTTTAATTATGTAGAGGGTTCTCAGTTTACCATAACCCTTCTGCAGCAAGAAGGAAGCGTGCTTGGGAGTATGAGTGTTTTACATAGTTCTATCAAAGTGTGCTGTATACATTGAGAACAACAAGGGACCTATAACACTCCCTTGAGGCACGCCACGATTTATAGTTAAGATATCAGAGAGAGTGTTGTCAAACTTTGTCAGAGGCCACTTTAAAGAAAGCTGACATCGGTAACTTCCAGTCCATAAAACTTTAGTTTAGTATATTATAGAATGTTGTGATGGAGTGTGTCAAAGGCCTTGCTAAAATCGAGTAGCAGTAAACAGGTGTTTCTACCCTTATCAGTAGCACGAGTTATATCATTGAAAGAGTGGTTGTTGGGATCGAAAGCCAGACTAAGCACGGAAAATAATTTTTAGTATTAACGAATAATCGTACAATTGCTCCAAGACTATTTTTTCCAAAATTTTTGGAGATAACAGGCAACAGACTGATAGGTCTGAAGTGTGAGATCTCAATCGGATTATTATTTTTAGCTACTGGAAGAACATTGGTAAATTTCCATTTATTGATTGATTGAATTTATATTATCATTTTAAATGTATGGTCCTAGCATGTAATTGCTTGTCCATACATTGCCATAAATTTAACTTGTTTCTGAATTTACGGTGCTTCATAGGAGTTTCAATACGCAAAATACGTTCATTTCGTCGGTTGAATATTCCACAATTATTAGTAAATTTAGTTTCGTCTGATCAAATAATACAGTTAAAAATATCATAATTTAAATTTATTTTATCTTGTAAAAACAAACAAAAGTTCATCTTTTTGATGTCGGTGAAGGTCTTCAAGTTCGAGCTTAAAAAGGAAAATGTGACCTCTGGAAATGTTTTTCATGCCTTAGAGAGAAAGTTTGACGTTTTCAACTTAGTTGAAACTCGTTCCTTATGATTCGTGACGAGGGCGATACCTGCTCCAATAGTTTAGGTCCAGTTACTTTATAACACCTAATGTTTATAAAAGCCTGTTGAAGAAATACAACCACAAATTGAAATTAATTAAATTAATTAATTGATTCAGCCGATACTAGGTGAAAATCCATAACTAATCTTATGGGATAAAGTAAAACAAAGTTGAACTTTAAAATTCCACTATATTAAAAACAAAAATGACATGTTTCGCTTACACTGTAGCTTCGTCAGATTACAATGAAATTATATTTATGTCATGCTTTTAAAAACTTTTTTCGTATATTTGATGTTTACAACAGTAACATTTTTTTCGATACCTACCTAAGTACGTATTCTTTAGAATATTAATTTCATACAATTTATGAATTTTGTAGTATTCTTTTAACGAGTTTTCAGTATTACACAGACGACAACGGGATTGTATTAAAAGAAAATATCATGTGTAACACGTATTAGCAATATCTAATTAAACATTCTGCAAAATTTAACATTTAACGTAGGTTTTAAATAAACATGAGCAAGGTATTTTATTTCAATATTTAAAAATCCTAGATCCGTATTTAAAAAAGTGAAACTCCACAAAAATAAATCGGTTTATGGCAATACCAATTGCCAAACAACTATCGTCAGTCGCATTGCTTTCGGTTATATTAAAACTTGGAAATGGAGAAGGCTATCAACGAAAAATTATTAAAGTATTGGAAGGCTTCAACATTATTAGTGACCGCTAGTATGGATTCTGTAAGTCTAAATCAACAGCAGACCTTCTCGCTTATGTTATTCACGTTTGGAACAACGCAATAGAACATCATGGGGAGTCCCGGGCGGTAGCACTAGACATCTCCAAGGCCTTTGACTGAGTATGGCATGAGGGGCTCCTAACTAAAGTTAGATCATGCGGAATGCCGGTTCAATTTTGTTCATGGCTGTCAAGCTTTCTTAAGGACCATTCTCTGCGAGTGGCGATGGACGGATTTCTTTCAGACACATTTATATCAACGGCGGAGTCCCTCACGGTTCTATTTTGTCGCCCACCCTCTTTTAACTACACATTAACGATCTTTTGAAAAAAACTGAAAATCCTATATACAGGCTGTTATGGAAATGACTTATTATTTTTTAACCCGTAAATCTATAGGTCGAGCCGAATTGGGGAAAAATTGCGTTAAATGGCGCTCGAAGCTAGAAATTCGAGAAAAATGCCTTCAAAAATTTAGCTCAAAACACCTACGCGCCAATGATCAAACAGCTGATTCGTACTACTTGTTAAAAAAAAATATTGTTGACAAAAATCTGACAGTTACTGTCAGATATTGTCTTTAGATATCGTCAGCCCAAAACATGTGTTTTGAGCAGTGTTGCCACATTTACTACATCAGTTTCATCAGATAACCTTTTTTGAATATTTAATTTTTTCTACTTAACTTTAATATGCTTTAGTTTCTACCCTATTACACGAAAAATTGTCTACGTATTGCTCTAGTTTTATTTGTACATACCTTGAAATAAAAAACATATCGGCAAGAAATCCACGTTATACCGTTACCATTTCAAATGATTCTAGCGGGACATTTATTCACTTTAACAACACATTAACTGTTCGGGACATTATCAAGTTATTAGCTCTTTAATTCTGTGTTATTAATACAAGAAATTATTAGTTATAGACTTAATACTTTATAACAAAATCCGGATTGAAAACAACGCGTTTTGGCCAGACACACGTTTGATACGGTTATGTAAATCAGCCAATCAGATGCGGTCAAACGCTCGCTAAGCCGATTGGTCGTCATTTTCAATTGGCGCGCGATTTAAATGAGTTAATTTAAAAAATGTTATAAAATGATATCAATTTAGGAATTTCTAGGTGTTAGAATAGGATAGCAGCATACATATTTAATGTTACAGATGAGTCTTGAGTTTTAATACTTTAGAAAGGCAATATCCATAAAAAAATAAAACGACCATTTTTGAGAGGGCCCTCGGAAAAAAATGTTGACCCACTTTGTTGCACTCGCATTGTTTAAGAAGGCTTGTGCATTACTAGTCGTAACTAATATTTACTGACCACAAACTATTCAAAAGAAGTTTTATATTGGCACTATTTGCTCTAAAAAAATGTATAAGTAGAATGCAGAGTTGTATACCTACCCACTCAAATAAAAGTATTTAAATGTATTGTAAATATCAAGGGCTTGGTATCTAAGTTATCCAATATTTTTATAATGTAATTGCCTTTTAAGTAGGGCCACCGAATCGTGTTTAGTGCAGGTATGGATAAAGTATTAGTTTATTTAAAATTAACGGTTTAGACTATCTAACTAAAATTTTACACCTTTCCTTTGGTATGTGTATCCACGTAGATTTTTCAGATGGGTAGTAGGGACCACTTTAGTTTAAAATAGCCTGAAACCCTTCAGGAACCTCGAAGCACTTGTAAGCCCTTTTTGCTAATAATTTTTAGAAAGTAATTGATTGAACAGCTCAATTTTTTGTTTTCAAAAAAAGGACATCAAGGCAAATCACAGATAACAAGCCCTCAAGGTCTAATTTTGGCAGTGAATGCTTCAACCCGAGATGTGGGAAATGTTTAAAAATAATAAGCGAATTAACAATAGTTCTTTATTTTATGATTCACAAACTGTTAAGGAAAACAAGCAATAAAAAATGGTCCTAAACCAAGTTATTCCTGAACTCTAGTGGAAATTTTACGCCCGGATTGTCAGTTCAGTCAGTACTTCTGCTTTTGCCAACCATTTTCTTATGGTGCGTTTTCACGTTCATGCAATTTGCGCAAATAGGTTTGTACCTGCAAATTTGCACAAGTAAATTGTTGTGTGAAAACCAAAATCGTTAACTTGCACCAGCCAGAATTCAAATTTGTTTGCGTTTTGCTGCTGGAGTGTATAGTTGTTGAATAATGTGATACATGATAGATATATTGCTTGTTCTTGTTATTCTGTGGTTGATATACGTGGCGCCCTCTGAATTTATGTTATGAGAGTGATTCTAGACATGGCGAACGTATTGTTATCATCAAGAAAGTAGTAGATTTGTTTATAATCATTTGCACAAAAGTTTTACAAGATTAAAGACTAAATATGAATTTCGTTGTTATTAATTAAAGCCCACTTTATATAATAATACACATGTGATGGGAATGTTTTGTGATGTGATAGTTTATCTGTGTAAATTTCCAGACATAGGGCTTGTTGTTGGTATCTACGATTTTTACTCAGCGAAGTATTATGATAGCAATACAATTTCATGGGGTGAGTAAAAACTATACCTATTGAATAAGGCTTGTTTAATTGAAATCGCAGTATAGTTTTTGATTTAATCTTTTTTAAAAAACCTAAAAAAAAGATTTTCCCCAATACTTGGCAACGTCGCAAGGTAATCAGCTGTCTGTAGAAATTCCGCCAATTTGTCATGTCAAAAACACGTGTTTAGGGGTAATGAACTTTCATAGAGGCACAGATGGTCCGGTTTTAAGGTATTTTACAAAATTCAAAATACTTCCGATTTTAGAAAAAAAAACTATCAAGTGTAACTCTAGGCCACCCCAGGAGTGGCCCCTTAAAATATAATAAGTCATTTCCATAACACCCTGTATATAGCTTCGCTGATAACAACACACTTCTTTCATCTTTTACTTTTTTTGATGCTCAAACATCGGCTGCCAATGCACATCTCTAGAGACAGCAAGAGGTCTCACATCTCAACAGAGACCAGGAAGAAATTCTGTCTTGGGGTGACAGTATTCAAGTAGAGTTTAACCCTAAAAAAAACAGTTTTTTCTAAAAAAGGTAATGTTGAAGAACCGGATATAGTCATGGAGGGACACTCGATTCTCTTGGCTTCATCAATTCACTCATTGGACGTCAATTTGGATAGTCATATGTCTTGGTATAGTCACGTTGCGGCCAAAGCTAAGGCAGCCTCGAAGAAGCTTTGAATACTTTTCCGAACTAAGAACCTCTATACACCCCAACAACTTTTGATGCTCTATAAAGTCTAAATTCGACCATCGCTGGAGTACTGTTCGCATATTTGGGGCTTTACTCCTAAACATGCCCTGAGATTGCTAGATTCCATTCAAAGAAGAGCCATTCGCTTGATCGGTGACCATGATCTGACAAACAACCTGAAAAGCCTTGAACATCAAAGGCATTTTGGCGACTTATATTTTCATGGCAACTGCTTAACTGAGGTTGCCCGCTTGATTCCACCCAGAGCGGTACATGGTAGAAATACACGACGAGTCACTGCAGCCTACCCGTATGTCAAACGACACTGTTTAAAAATTCTTTCATCTGGAGAACTTCATCACTCTGGAACGACCTCCCTAAGGCCGTGTTCTCCAACGAATATAATCTCCAAAGATTCAAGATCAACGTGAATCGTTTCCTGCGCACACGCGCCGCTCGCAGAGTAACATAAAGGATTAATCTTGCAGTGCTGCCTTAATAAAAAGAAAATTATTCTATAAGAGTATAAAAAGTTGCCCCGATGAAGAAATACCTATAAGTTTTTTTTTATCTCTTACATTAAATTGAAAAAATCTATTTGATCATTTTTCGGGCTTTTTCGAATATCGCCGGAAGTACTCGGAATCTACGTGTTTTCTTTCTGGATTATTATTAAGCACCAAATGCCGCCATTTAACAATCTTCACATCTCTTACGGTTTACGAGATCTATGTACTGATAAGCGAATTTGTTACACCCTGTATAAAATATTATGTTTCTAAATTTAAGCTTACTTCTTTCTATTTTAATTTTTAATGCATCAATTATTATCACAGACATTTTCCCAAAAATTCTTTCATCTAGATTTACGTTTGATTTAAAAAAAATCTCATTTTTCTACTCAACTTCGCTCACAAAAAGATCAATATTTGATTTAAGACGGTATTATAAAGCTTCCGAAAGGCTCTTTGTAAATTTGAAGGTTTTCCCTTTTAATCTTGATTAGTATTCGATTATTGACAGCTTATTAGGGAAAGCAGGTTTTAAGAATCGCCCCAAATTGGATTTGTCCCAGTTTACATTTGGTTATTGGATATGTTTAAGCGTTAATCTGTAGGTTTTAATAAGAAGTAGGATTATATAAGATACTTACAAATAAATACAGCAAATATAAATTTAGATCTATTGATTTACAAAACTAACACATCGTTAAAATTTTGAAAATAAAAAATGTGAGCTGGATAATAATATTGTATATTGTGTAAATAGCAGAAAAGATACATTATATTCAGGGTGTCCCACATAATATAATGGAAGCAGCAGTGGCGTGCAGTGCCATTTAAAATAGGGTTTGCAACAGAATCGAAAATGTCAAAGAAGGAGAAAGCCCGAAATTTTTATTCAGGTGCCACGCCCAAAACGTTCTTTTTAAGCCTCCAAAAAAATGTAGGCGTTAGGCAAAAAAATAAAACTAATAGTACTTACCAATATGGTAGGTACTTTCACGAATGTCTTACGGAAACGTAAGCTACGGCATAAATAGCTGCAAATAACTGCTCTCTTTTGCGTTAAATGTCTTGTCTTATTAAGGGCTTACTGTTAATAAGTTTCACTAGACAGTTTACACTGTTATTGCACTGGCACTCCATAATTAAAAACACTAAAACCATTCAAAAAATCTTTCTAACCCACAAAACAACAATCCCTCTTGTATAGGTAAATTACTAAAAAAAGTTACCTACTAATAAGCTTTAAAAACAATTATTAAAAGTGCGGCGCGTGAAATCCCGATCTCATACAAGAAGAGGGCACAGAGATTTATAGGAAAACTGAAATTATTGGTAATTAATAGCGGGCCGGTGCGGTGCCGGCATTGTCTTATCAGGTTCCAGTTTCTTACAAAATTGCATCGCATTATTAAATTATTAATGCTCAAATATTAATAAATTTAGAGATGCCCGATGTACTGTAACTTAATTTAGAGATAAGCGCTTTCTAACCAATTACTAAAGGGTAAAAACGATGTCTATCAGAATATTAATTAATGAAAGCACATTTTGGCAACGGTGAATCCCAGTCAAATGCACTCATCGTTCCTTCGGCGTCGTCGGTGGGAGTCGTAAGTCGTCGCATGGCTTCTGGCTCGTCTCTTCTTTTTATGTATCGTTTCATTTAGCTGTCTTTTTTTAAGCACTGCTTTTCGCTTGCATATAAATCCTGTATTGACGGTCAAAATGCATGCCTTTGATTTGTTATGGGATGCTTTTTAATGTAAGCGGTCGCAGGAGGCCAGGGCGGTGAACATTATTCCGTTTAATATACGTAGCGTTATATGAGTGTTAGACTGTGATGTTTTTCTATGATATAATTAATATTTTAATTGGCCCTTAAAACAGACTTTTTAAATTTTCATTATGCTTTTTAACCGAATTATAAATTATATTATCGCAATTAAAATTAAATGGGAAAATAAAAAAAATATCAAAACGTCAGGGTAGGCAATGGATTTGTGCTTTCATTGTATGCACGCCACTGGGAAGCAGGCTATATTTTCGTTATTTCTGAATTGATTTTTTTGAATAATGGTATGATCCTAGGTAGCACTTTTCTGTTGCTTGAAATTTGCTGCAATTCATTATTTTGCTTCTTGACCTCGCTATGGAACTATAAAAGATAAAGTACTCGTCCAGTAACTTCACTAGCTTAGAAGGATCGTATAAGGCAAGCATACAAATTCTATGTTTTAGTGCCCTGAGGATGGCCGAAACGTTGGCAAATACAATCAATTAATTCCTACGTTTGTTTTTCATTTGACCTAAATTCATTTATTCAATTCAATATTCGGATTTTAACACTTTACTTAAATCATAAACACTTTGTAAATAAAACCTTTAGTTGTTAGGTTGTCGCACTGATAGTGACGGTTGTCCCCTGGTTTGAGTAGTTTTGTCTCAAGTCAAAGTGTCTGGCAAAAGTTAGTTTGATAATCTTGTAACTTTAAAAAATGGAACGCTTAAGTGAACGAGAGCGAATAGAATCATTAATAATGATTGGTTATGGAGATAGAATGCGCACACAAAATGGAAGTTTGCAAACTCTTCAATAACAGGAATCCTCGCATAGAACCGATATCTACTGTCAGTAAAATAGAAAAAAAAGATGGATATTTAGGTCACGTTAGGGACAATTATACGAAAGATCGACCGCGGTATTAGAAGATACACAATTAAATGTGTTGTTGTCGGTTCAAGAAGACTACCATAAGGCGAGTAGTACTATTGCTTTGGAAAATCATATCTGTAAAACATCCGTTCTAAAGTATTTAGGCAAAAATAAATTCCATCCTTACAAAGTTCAATTGGTTCATGAACTCAATGAAGATGATCCAGACAGAAAAGTCCAATTTTGCGAAATAATGATGAATATGTGCAATCGGGTTCGAAACGAATTTTATTCTCGGATGAGGCAACGTTTTGTTTGAATGAAAATAAACAAAACAATATTTGGGCCGGTATTGTTGAAAATAGAATTTGAAACACTTTTTTATTGACGGAAATTTGACAGGTGAACCGTATTTAGAAATTTTAGAAAATGATTTAGTACCGTGCCTTGCCACATTATATCCAAATCCAGAAGATCCTGATGCACCGAATAATTTTTTGTGGTATCAACAAGACAGAGCTCCGACCCATTACACCCGCCGTGTGCGTGAGTACCGTAATACAGTTTTTTCCGATCGATGGATTAGCTGACGAAGTCCAATTGATCTCCAGATTTAGCCCCTTTAGATTTTCTTTTTGTGAGGTTATCTTAAGTCTTAGGTATATGTTAACCGACCAAACAATATTGAAGATTTAAAGAACAGAAGGAGAGGCGAAATAGGATTGATAGAACCTTACTTGGTTAATAACGTTCTGCAAGGATTTGAAGATTGTCTCGGGTACTGCCAGATTGTTGGTGGAGGTCATTTCCAACATTTGATAAAGTGGCTTTTAGTTTCTTTTGAATTTTCTTTTCTTTCCGCTAGTAAATAATGTGTTGTTATTTTAAATTAAAACCGAGGTTAAAACGCAGTTTTCTCGCAAACGGCTGAATTTAAGTATATGAGATATTTCATGAAATATGTTTAGAATTTTATGCAGAATCCAGTAAAATATTATAAAATAGGGGTATTTCTTTAAAAAAATAAAGTAAACCGCCATAACTTGTTTTTGGGATTGTATACATGAAATAAACTTCAAAAAATGCACAACAAAAATGAGCAATTTACGGGTCCGAGCGTTTTTTCGAAATAAAACACATGAATTTATTCCAACCTTGACGTTCTCACAGTATATGTTTTGCGAACGACCCCAACGTGACGCAACGCCTTACTAATTAATTTTGGAAGTTAGTCTTTTTTTCCAGTTCATTTAAAAACTTTTCATTACGTTAATAAACGTAAGATGTTGAACGCTTAGAAGAGTGCATTTTACCATTAACGAAGAAAATTATGTCGTATCTCCTTGTAACCCGGAATTAAATTAAATCGTTGCATGCAAGGTATCTATTAATTAAGGTAAAAAACTAAAAGCTTAAAAATCGTGTCAAGGATTTTGCTACAATGAATTATTAAGGAATGCTTTTTAACTTTCATTTCTTTTGTTATATTTACTTCCAGATAATAATTCGACCACTTTTAATGGATTTATATCGGTACAACAGTGGCGTCGTCACACCTATTATTTTAATGAGGGTGTAAAATAGGATAGGGGACAGTGCATGCTGTGTCAATGAAATCCTTCGGCTCCTGAATATTATAGTGGGCAACAAGTGTTTAAAATAGCTGTTTCCACATAGCAAAAAATTGAGTGTTAAATTTAACACTCAATGGTGGTACATATAGGACCACACTCAATATGGTATATTAATTAACCAATCAGTATATCTGGTAAAAAAGATATTTTTGAATGATTTTTTTACTTTTTGATGAGTGTTAATTCTTCTTATTTATGGGTAGGTATATTTACAGTATCGAGTGTAAATTGAACTCACAGATTGTAAACCTATCCTTCTAGGGTGTAAAAGAAATAATGAGAGGTGTAAGTAAACCATTTTTTAATGTAAATTTGTGTAAATATCATATTATAGTAGTGTAATTTTTTTTTTGGTGTGACTTTACTATAGTGAGTGTAATAAAATATTCTACCCAGGGCTAGAATACTTTCCACTTTGTTTAAGTCATTTAATCCCGTATCAAACTAACCGGGCGTTTATAATTAAAATGTAAAAAATTATGCATTCAAGATGTTTTACTTTATAACTAACCTTAGCTTAGTTTGATACATGATTGAATGACTTAATCAAAGCCAAAAGTAGTAGCCCCCAATATATATAAATCTTCAGATCGCTTGGAAAAGGTTTGTTAAATGAATGAAAATATTGAGTGTTATTTATCGTTTATTTATAAACAGAGTGATGGTTGCAACAGAACTGGAAAACCCTGTAATGTTGTTTACACTTATTATTATAACTAGTTGAACAAAATGACATACCTATTATATAGTTTACAATTTAGTAAATTAAACATTTAATGTACCTCATCGTTAAGCTTAACAAAACAAATAACATAATAAATATATGTATACTTAGAACACTAAACAACTAAAAAGTATGCTTTGGAACAATATAAAAGAATGAAAATGACGAGTATTATATTAATCGTACATTTACTTAGAGTTCTATAAAGTAAAATATGTAGGTAGGTACCGAAATATTTATATAAAAAAGGAATACATCTATATTATAAGCTTATATCAGAATAATTTAAAAGATAAAGGGAAAACTGTAGCAATGTAAATACCTACTTAGTTTCTTAAAAATTGCGTACTTATTAGTAAGGTTTCTATTAAATTTCGTTAATATGCTTACCCGATTTAACAAGATCCTCATAAGAGGCACTCCCATTTGGCATTTTACAGAACTTTGCTTTGTTTCTATATTTCAATTTAAATATAACATTATTATATATTACGTTCTAAGAGCACAATCAGACTGACTTGAAAGTTAAAAGATAGTGGGAGCCTAAATATTTGAAGCCACAGCCAGCATACATACATACACTATTTACAAGTCTTAACTCTAAAAATCTTGAGAAGTAGATAAACAACTTACTGTTATTATAGATATTCTTGGCTTCAAACTCCCGTTATGTTTTTGTTAAAAGCCCGAGGGATTATATTGGTATCCCGGGGGGAAAACTTTATAACTTTCCTTGCTCTTATCCGCATCAACCTCTACACACTTTCGCTATTTTTGGCCTTCTAAAATTGTATGGGAAATATTCTATTGCACTAGTGTTCTAAAGGCTCTTCAGCCGTTATTGTCCTTGAGACAAAAAAGTTCTAAAACAGAAAAATAAAGCACGTCAATCTTTAACTTGATGGAATTTTACAGAAACGAGGGTATAAATTTGGTTGTTATTTGCAATAGTTTCCATTTGACTAAAATGCCTGTAGGCTAAGTAACTGAGCTAGTTAGTTATTTTAATTAGGTAGAGGAAGTGGACAGTAATTCCTGTAAAATAATTGTCTTTCTTTTTAATTGCAGGTAAGCAGTTTCTTCTCAACGCTGAAGCAACTCGCAATCATTTGGTAAATATATGGAAGCAAATACATATAAGTACCCCGTTAGAGATATCATACTTTACACAGTACCTACCTTCTCAAATATTGCTTGTTGTGAATACGACAATAGAAAAAATCGAAGGGTATTTTAAAGGGTTACCTTAATTCGAGCTGTACGTGCGCTTGCTGGTTAATGAAGCTACGGGCGTCTTTAATCGACAGCAACTGCCATTTATCAGCTCATTTCATTATACACCTCGAGTGGTTCGCTGTCCTTGAAAAATATATCGTTGACGTGATTTATTGTGTGTCGGTAATATATTCCTGCATCAGTAAATTAAGAATTATATGTGGGACGTTATAAATTCCCAAGAAAAGGTAAAAATTAGAATGACAAACCCACCACCTTGGTGGCGGATGATTTGAATGACTTCTTCCTAAATATGCTCCTATTTATGCCACGGAAAATATTTCCATTGGTTCCACAAAAACTAAAACTGATATCGCAATTATAGAACTGCGGAGTATAGCAAATATAGAAAGGAAGCAAGGATATTTACTAACTAAATATAAATATGATAAAAGTAGTTGAAGATATAGAAGATAAAATTAACAAATAATGCAAATGTATTTTTGGATTGCCTAAAAACATAAAAAGTCATATCGATTTTCAAAAAGTACGATAATTAAGATGCGAATAATTATCGCCTAATGTTAATCATCCTAACCATTGGTAGAGAATAGAGATAGATATGTAGGGCAAGGTCGCCCATATTAAACCAATTTTTACAATAATCGCTATGGCCTGGCGGAAAATGTTAAATTTGTTATTTCCATGTGTCCCAATGTCTATTTGACATTTGGATATATTTTGGTCCTCATAAATAATATGTATAAAACATATAAATATTTTAAATTCATTATAGAAAAATTGGTTGCAGGTGGTTCAATTTCGGAAACTTGAACCACCAATATCCCAAATTGAACCTGCACAATAAAACAAGATTAATCACTGGTTTTTATTAAATAATAGTAGTATACGAGTATAGGATAACCAACAAAGGGTTGACGGTTATAGAGCTTATAGAAAAACAGTAGGTACTTGTCACAAAAGCATTGCTTTTATTTTAATGAAATTAAACAAGAACTTAAAACATAACTAATGTGCCATATTAAAAATCATTAAAACACAAAATAAGAAAACTTCGTTTTAAACTAAAACCGTTTTCACGTTTTTTTCCAAAGCACAAAAATATCATCAGCTAGGTATTTTATTTTGGAAAAACTACGCAACGCATGAAGTACAGAAATATTGTTTTTTTCTGGAACTTACACCTACACCTTTGCAATGAAACCATGCTTTGCATCGTATGCATTCAATCATGTCACTGTATTCTTCCATTTCACATTCTTCACAAAACCACTTTCCTGAGTCCTGTTTGGTTTCTTCAAATCCCTTCAAGGGTACCTTTGGTTTTTTGTTTTTCTTTTTTCTAAACTGATTTCTAGAGTGTCCTTATAAGGGCTGCTGGTAATTTCTACTGCTTTCTGAATACCTCTGCTTCTTTTATTTGGCAAGTTCTTGAATGGTCTAGGCAAAGTAGCGATTTTGTCTAAGCTAACAGATAGAAGGCTGTTCGTACTTGTTGATGGCTTATCCAAATCGATTACTGATTTATCTGCTAGAGGCGTTGAGCAGGCAGATACTTTTGTCAGCGCTGACAACGGGATGTCATCATCATCAGTACTGTTATGATTTCCAAATTCAGATGCATCATTCTGGCCACTTGTCTGAATAGCATTCGGTGTGAGAGTTTGAGAAGCAACAATATCGCACTCTTTAAATACATTTCTGTTAACAGGCCAAACACCAGATGCCCTGAACCCATTCACTGCAGTTTTAATGGTCGCTGCTCTTCCATATGCTGCATTTAAGAGCTCTACTACTTGAAATTGCGTTACGGTTCGTCCAATATTACTCCTTAACCAACTCTCCGAAGCCTTAGTATAGAATACCTCTAAGGGTTTAAAAAATGATCGATCGAGAGGTTGTAGCCGATGAGTGGTGTGACCAGGTAACTGCATCAAAACCACTCCATTTTCTTTCGCTAAAAGAAGAGCTTCAAGATTTTTAGAATGTGTTGTGTGTCCGTCCAAAAGAAGCAATATTTTATTGTTTTGTGTGGGATGAACAGTGGCTATAAAATGTTGCAAGCATTTTACGAAAATTTTGCTGTTTATGTATCCTGAATCAGATATTTCGATTTTACATAATTTTTCCAGTAAGTCGAAAAACTGTAGAACGTTTTCCTTGTTAAATCCTTTTATCCTATTAATTGAAGTGGATTCAGATTGACGTAGTGATAAATTTGGATGGGATTTCATAAATCTATAGTACCATTTTTTTCCAGTCATTTTTTCTCTCTATTGAACTGATGAGGGATTTTATTTTTATTAGCCGAATCAAATGCAATCTTTTGGATATCACGTATTGTCAATCCAAAAAAGCAGTCCGAAAATTGGATTATGCGCTCACAAAGTAGTTTTTCGAGTTTAGTATCAAATGTAGTATTTCTTCCAAATGCTTTCTTTGTACCTTGGGCTATTTTATTCGTATTTCGGATATAATGAAGTTATGTTGATTTGGAAATATTATAGTCCCGACCACATTGGTTTAATCCTTTTTCGCCTTTATTGTATGCACTTAAAGCCTTCTCCATATCATCCGTGGACCATTTTCCATAATTTCCACGTTTTGCCATCTAAAGAATGATACGTATCAATGCCGTCAATCAACCTGAATCCCGGTGCAATTTGAGATACTGTTTGAGGTTCAATATGAGCACCCCACAACAAAATTTGAATTATAATCCTAAATTTAAAAACGAATAAATTTTAAAATGTTTTAATTATTAAAAGGAATGCCTTAAATATCATGTTATTTATTAGTTATATGTTGCCCTTACCTTTATTTTAGGTTCTTTATCTCCTTAGGAACAGACGGAAAAAATTACATATCAGGTGGTCGTTTAACTTGTTAGCACAGGAATGAGATTGTTTATATCTATTGAAGTCACATCCTAGAAATATAAACTTCTCTACAAATGTTGATTCAACTAAGCACTTGTAGGTGGCGCTAGGTTTCTCAAAAGTTCGAAATCTCGGGAGGGTTCAACTTGGGAGCCGGTTCAATATAGGCGACCTTACCCTATGTACAACTGATAAGAGTATTTCGAGGACAACTCTTTGCTTTCGCCTGTACAGTTTGGGTTTTGGTCAAAGCTAGAGCAGCACTTAATATTCTGATTTGTTCAATCTCAGAAGGGTTTCAAGAAAATTTGAGTACTTTACTCATAATGCAATTTTGGAACATGATATTTTATTGGGGGGAGGGGACTGGAGAGATATGGGCTATTGAGTCCTTAATAAGGTTAACTAAAAAATTTGGAGTACATTCCTGATTTAGTTAAATGATCTAGATAGATTTATGGTGGACTCACTTTTAACCCTTTATGCCGATAATTCAACTTTTTCAATTACAGATAGAGAGTACCAAATTTTCTTACCCCGCCCCTGCTCACGCAACACTGTACGCAGGAACTTATTAAACTCGGTTTTTTAGCAATACTGACTACGCTGCCGACATGTATGATTTACTATTACTCTTGAGTTTTCGCGGTAGAGACCAATACGTCTGGTACTTGGCAAGCATTGAAATAAGTGGCGAAGAAAAACCTCAATGTGTTATATGCCTCAAAATTTTGGCTGCATATAGCATGCAACCCAATAAATTAAAAAGGCATTTAGAAACTCAGCACAAAGAATTTTTCGATAAGCCGTGTAAATTTTTTGAAGGGAAAGATAACTCATGTTTTCGCAAAGCTCTCACGCAAAATGAGAAATCTTTATTGTCATGATAGAAAGTGGCTTATCGAATGCAAGAAGCCACAAACTCATTTTACCAGCTGCCATAAACGTTGCAGGAACAATGTTTGGTAAAATCTATGCAAGCCAATTCAAGAATATTCCTCTGTCAAGTCAAATGTAACAATTTCCCAAAGAATTAACGATAGGTCTGTGGACAGCTTCAATCTCAGCTAGTTGGAGAATAGTTTGCCTTACAAGTTGATAAAGAAACGGGCAGCAGTTACGATTCTCATTTGATTTGCTACGTCTGATTCTGCCTGGGAGCTGATGCTATTATAAGCGCAGTGGAAGGATTGTGTTGGAATTTGCACCGATTTAGCTCAAGCCATGTCTGGTAGATATAAGCAAGTCTACAAGCACTTGTGAAAAAGGAATCTCCAGGAGCAGTCTGATTCATCGGGAAGCTTTAGCATCAAAATCGTTAAGTCCTGGTCTAAATGGTGTGTTGATCTTGGTTATTTATGTAGTTAATTTTAAAGTAAAAACCAGACCTCTAAATTAAGGACTTTCACTGATTTTTGGGAAAATATGGTAGCTGAATATGTATTGTTACTGTTTTATTCTTCATTCGGATGGTTGTCACGCGGTAAGGTGCTCAAGCACGTCTACGAACTGAGAAGTGATAAGCATGCGGAAGAATACTCATAAGGGGGCGGGGGGCACCTTACAGTGATTGCTATTCATTTGAGGAGTTTTATTTATTGCTTTGACATTAATGTTGTTTGTTAAAATAATGTTTGCATGTTTGTATTAGGTATGTATGTAAGATACACCATAAATATTTTAGTACTTTTACTGCTTGAGAATTTTACAAATTACTTTGTTTCATTTTGGACATATTATATAAAACCTTATTGGTTGATAACATGAATAAATTATTTTATTTTATTTTATTGAAGTACTAAAAAAAGTAATTTAAAGTTTAGCCGGCTCAGCGACCCGATGCATATTTATAGAATGTAGGCCGCCCAGCAACAAGACACCGTCTGTCTAGAAAGTATTTCTGTAATTTAGTTACAAGAGTGCAATCTCATTTATAAAATCCCGATGGATTCATAAACGAAGAGATTCTTCACATTCCGTTGATGCACTAAATCATCTGGCGGGTTGTGCATATGTTTTTGCTTCTGTTTTTGCCGACAAGTGACAATTACTTTACGGAATGAAACTTGTTTGTGTCTTGAATGAACAAAACTCAAAGACCCAATTTGATAATTTAAAATTAATTCTCTTAGGTAGTCAGTTAGACTTCCCAAGCCTAGATCTAGACCATGTTTTTTATAACTAAACCGATGTGACCTCTAGTTTCCTTTAGTAAAGTTATTCCTAATTAAGATGTGGTATCTAACCATGAGAGCCGCACAAACTTAACGCGTATTGCGTATTTTTAACATTCAATTCTATCTTTGGCATTTTACAAATAAAAGTATGGACAGTTAAAAAAAAAACCTTTTTGGCTCTACCATGGTCTTTTATTGTCTACCTAATTGTTTATTTAACTAGACATTGCACTGAATTCTTAGGAAAAGTGCAATTACCTATGCACATATAGTTATACACAAGAAAGTGATCATTTGGTACAAAATAATTACTAACTTATAAATAATCATTAACATTTAATCACTATGTACTTTCCTTTAAATCTAATTAAAAAGTTATTAACTAGAAACCATTCTCTCAGTGCTATTTCTGGCTTGAAAGGCATTTCTATCCCATCGGACATATGCCAAAATTGCCAACCATCTGGTGCGTCTAAGAAGCTAACCTAAATGACCTTATGCCAGCGTAGCTTCATTAACCTAGGGGGTCAATCCTGCTGACCTGATATAATGATAGGAATTTGACTTGGCCCCAATTTAAATAAATTTGGAGAGAATAACATTCCAAATTTACTGAATGAGGTTTAGATTAAATTAGATTGGGTATATTCTCAAGGAAATATTTCCTCCAAAAGTTTTGATAAAAATGTGATATGAACTTGATTATTAAGGCATAAAAATGACAAAATTAAAATTTACACACACAGTTTTTTATTTTACATAATATTTATTGCATTCAGTTAAATTGTGAGACTATTTTTTTGGCAAAACGCAGGAGTTGCGTCAATATTCAACAGAAACTTCACGACTTTCAATCGATTTTGATCAGGCAATCAAGTAATGCTTAAAAAGCGTATGCATGATAGCATCGTAAGAGTGAAATGCTATAGTAGAGCTTGGGATACCCATAATGATTATCGACCGTACAAAAGCTTGCATGGAAGTATTTATACCTACGGTGAGAATAGGAGAAAGCACTTCACATTCCTTTATTATCCGGAGTGATCTCAAGCTCGGTATTGTTTTTAACATCCCTCTAGAAAGCATTGTGCAAAGGGTAAACACAAAAAAGCTTCTATTAGGTAATGATGGTCCTTGTATTATACTGGCTATCGCAGATGACAAGACTTAAATGTAGTTGGAAAGATAGCCATTAATGAAAATGAGTTTATGAAGGTGGAAAGTGTGCGCGTGAAAATGAAGACAAAACACAATACATGACTACAGCAAGAACAGAATATTAAGACAAAGTATGTTTAGGACATAACGTCACCATGGAGCAGCACAATCTTGAAAGGGTTCCTGAAATTCAAAACCCAAGAGCCATTATCACCTCAGGTAATAACATGACAAGGGTATCAATAACAGGATTCAGAGTGCCATCGCTGTTGAAGGGCCTTACGGAAATAATCATATCGCGAGACACGAACATAAATTTAATTATCAGAACAAATTTGACATAACAATATGTTGGGGACTCCTGTGAGGCATGGACTTTGACAAAGCAGAATGAGAGCGGGCTAATGAATGCAGAGAGAAAAATTTTGAGGGGTAGCTTAAAATTGGGACCAACAAAAGACAACCCCACTCTATAATGCAGCACTAGAAGCAAAAGAGAATTAGAAGAACTTCAGGAGTAGTTAAAACTCCCTTTTCGAATATTTTTACAGGTACAGATATTCTACTGTTTAGTCTGTGTAGTAATTCACCCTGTCAATCATACAGTGCTCATTTTTATGATATGTAGATTAATAACCGTCAGTGTAATAATATACCTACAAATTTACCCAATGAATTTTCTACTCAACTTGCAAAGGTGTACCAGTCCTACCGTGGGCAGTAAAATATCTTTCCAAGCGTCGGGTGAAATAACCTTAAACTTTAAATTTCAATTGCATGCAAAGTCAAATGCTATAAAAATAGAAAATGCTAGTTCTTAACAATGATAAATTGCTATAGTGGCTTTCCACTTTAATAGCGAATGCGTTGTATATAATATAAGTCTTTGTTGGAGCATGGTAATCTATCATGGATTTTAAGTGGTATGTGAAATGGATGTTCTTCTATAACCGTGAATTGCTGTATTGGATGTTGGATGTATGTTTATTATACAGGGTGGCGCATCGAAAACTTTTCACCCAGGTTTATTGTCATGTAAGTGAATAAATCAAAATACTCTGGGCCACCTAAATGTTAGTTCTCTTGCTCGTTAAAATCAAATAAGTAGTTCGGGAGAAATAAGGCTAAAAAGAAAAGGAAAGTAACACAATTATATTGTTTATCACTTGTGTCAATTAAGTATATATTGAAAATATCCACCTTCAACCTCCTTGTAAATATAAAGGCACTGTTCGAAATGTTCACGAACATTATGGAGCATTGCGGGTGTTATTTGTCGGCACTTTATTCGTTGTCGCAAGTCTTCTAAAGAATTAGGTTGGGTGGCATAAATTTTAGATTGTAAATATCCCCCCCACAAGAAAAAGTCCATTGGCGACAAATCTGGAGATCTTGCAGGCCATTTAATCGGACTTCTTTTCCCAATCCATCTGCCTGGGAAATTTTGATCTAGGAACTGCCTTACAGGAAATGCATAGTGCGGGGGTGCTTCATTTTGCTAAAATATTAGATTTGCTGGCCGATACCGGTCATCTTTCTCAATGACGTTCGTTAAGGCAGGGTAAATAGTGACTCTCAACAAGTTGACTTACTTTACTTTCGAATTTCTTTATTATTTTTCTCTATATTTATAACTACACGTAATCCCAATAGCTAATGTGCACTTCTCCCATCGTCCAATAGTAAATGTATTTATAATGTGGATATTTCAAAGTTTCGTCTTTGGTGTGTTATTTGTAATTGTGTTTTGAGATCCTAAGATCTTTCGATCTTAAGATCTTGTGTGAGTGTGTTTATGTGTGTATGGGTGTGATGGTGTGTGTGTGTTGTGTCTATTATTGTAGCAATGGGAGGAACCACAGCGTAGTATATGGTAAAGTCCTTTGTGTGTGAGTGGGTGCACGGAAAAAAAAATTATAAGAATATCCAAAAATATAATAGAAGTAACTATATTTTATAGTTCTATATAGGACAGCCATATGGTATATTAAGGAAGACTATAAAATTATAGTAAAAACGAGTTAATATTTTTAATAGTTACTACAAAAATATTATAGATATAAAAAAATTCGTTACAGTAAAAACTATTAAACAGGAGTTCAAATAATATAAAAATATGTTGTTGTTTTTTTCTAGCTTCTGTTACGGTTGTAATAATTACTTGTAAAAACTACCAAGCAGCTTTGCACATTTTACTAATGAATATTGTAAAATTTGTAATATTTTTTCGCAAATTCTATTAATTTTAGTTGAATTTCTACTACCAACTTTTGTTATACTAATTAAATATTTTAGTACATATTTAAAACTCCTTTTGTAGATTCATTTAAATATTTTTGTAACATTTTTTATTTGCTTTTACACATGGTATAATGAAATATATTTGGTCTTTCTTTCTTGGTGGTCGAAACTAAGTCTTCCAGATTCCATTCTGCTAATAAATCCTCCAAACTCCACATAACAGCACCATAATATAATAAACATAAAATCAGAGACAAAATTATGCAGTTTAAACTTAAAACACATAAGAGTAAGAGTTAGAGGTACGACCCCTTTGATGGCATAACTAAATGCGACGGCGGCGAGGGACGGCGCGGCTTTGACTATTCCTGTAAATTATTTAGGAGTTTCTACTATATTCATTTAGTAAAATACGAATTTTCCTACGAAAATTTTATAAGCGCTTCTATATTTTTCGATATTTTGCAAATATAGTGTTATAAAAATTCAAATAGTTTATTGTTAAACAGTCTTACTATAATTACACCCTTCTAAATTCTATTAAATATTTTAGTAAAGAAATATAGTAATTTTTACTAGGTTTCCTTTATAACCATTTTTTATGCTTGTCTCTTAATATAATAAAAAATTATAAAAGCCACAAAAGGATTTAGTAAAATTCACAATACAGTTTCGTACTTTTAACTAAAAGAAATGGTTATTCAATTTAACCAAAACGCATTTGTAAAATGTAATATATACCTTAGTAGTGGCATAATTATACTATGTTATATAAAAAAGCTAACCATATTTTTTTATAAATTTTTATTTTGGAAAAGACTGATATAGATATTTATAGTTATAAAGAGGTTTTATAGATAAATATACTATCAAATTCTTACTAAACTAAATTTACAATACTGTTTTTTCCGTGATGGTCTGGGTCAAATCGGGAGTTTGCTAAATGTCTGGTTAGTGGTGAATTTACAAGTTTGTTTTGGTAAAAGTCCATAGAAATGTCTATAATAAAGTCCGTTATGTACTGTACGTCTGCCAGATCCGCGATGCGTGTGTATCTATTAGATGACGTCACGCATCACAAAATCTTGTTTCTTAGTCTAACTAGTCTATGTAATTGTGTCGATGTTGAACACTGAGGCTGCGTATGTAAGTAAGTGCTTAATGATTTTTACGTATATTAGTCTTTTGTTTTGTGGGGATAGGGGAGAGTTAGAGGAAAGAAGCTAGTAAAGACTTTGCATTGCTGCAAGTATCAAAAACAACAAAGACGCGTGTCATATGTTAGTTCGGCCGTGGTCACCATACATTATAGTTTTAGAGTTAAAACTCGGTGATTTCAAAATAACGTAGATTGGCATCAAACTAACAACTAGTTCCTCAAATCAAATTCCTAGAGTTTTTAAAAAGAATATCGTGGCAGTTGCAGTGTGATAGAACATTTTTTTTTGTTTTAAGCTCGAACTTTCTTGGCAAGAGAAATCTGAAATATTAAACTATAACTTTTGAATGTTCTTAATTCTTAAATATGATGTTGTCAAAGGGATAACTACGGTATTTCCGTTTAACACATAGGTAGGATGAAATATTTCTTTTCCCATTTTAAAACTTATTGTTTCTGTAAAGTGAAGAAGTTCTCTTTATTTAACATCTCAAGTGTACTAAGTAAATAAATATTTCTGAGATCCATTATTTCTTTGAAATAAGACTTCACATTTTTATGTGTGAAGTTATGCTTTTTTCAAATTCGCTGGATGGTTTTATGGAAAACATCAGATATTACTTTCCTCCAACTAAGTGTGGGATGGACTGTGATATGACTCGAAACTGCAACATCTACAGCTTAATTTGTTACAGGATTTTCAGCATTTTTTTTTAGCACTGACTCTGTTTCACGAAATTTTGCCACTAATTCCCGCAAGTATGAGACAAGTGTGCATTTGGATGTAATTCATGAGACTAAAGAAAAATGAAATGATTTAACCCCTTTTCTAAAAGAGTATACGTTATCTTAATTCGTAATTGTTGAATATAACGAAATGTATAGCAAAATTTAATTCTCACTATGAATTTGACCGTTGGTAAAAACAAACTGATAATAGCAGTTTTTTCGACCGACCTCCTGTTAGGATAGTATCCTTGTTTGCGTATTTACCATTTATTTGTTTACATTAAAGCACAAAATTGTTTACCATTCAATTTCTCGAATGTACTCAACGAAATGCAACGAGGTCCCGTTGGAAATGCTTTTTAAGGCCCCTTAAAATATGATATCACTCGACCCGCCTTCCATTTAAAATTTTAAGGGTAAAAATAGCAAAAAGTATGTCCTCTTGATTCTTCGGTTGATTTTAATTTAACTATTGTGTCTTATCTTGCTGCCAGAACGTTTAACAATTTTAAGTAATTTTATTCCACTTACTGTTGTAGAAAGTATTAACTAGTAAATACTATCAACGGTTAAACCAAACTAAAGTATCTTTGAAGCATTTATAATTACTTTTAATAATTAAAATCTAAATATTATAAATATTCGTTTTAAAACTCTAAACCACTTTACGCTGTGGTGCTTCAAAGACTTTAATATCAATTTAATTTTCGACAAATTTCTCCAGGGACCGGATTAAAACTAATTAAAAACCGAAAAGCGTATGTTCAAGAAGAAAGAAAATCTTGGATATGCTCTCGACCACGATCCGACCGGGGAGGAATTTAATACCGCAATATTTTATCTTTTATATGAAAAATCATGTTTAAGAGCGCAGCCATTGCCCGAAAGTGGCGCCAAAAAGAGGAAATAAAATTAACGGGCTATAGAGTAATTAGTTTGAAAATTCCTCGCCTTCAGATCGACGTTTCGCGGCGTTATATTGAAAGACAAATAAATGCCAATATTTTTAATAACGAGTTATTCCCGTAGAAATATGTCAATTGACATGCTTTATACAAAGGTAGAATGTGATATTATCAATAGTAATATGTTAAGTGCATGTAAAATTGCTGAAAATCATGCATGAAGGTTTGTTGCCCTAGAAACAGCTTGAATGCATTTTTATTGTTATTTACCAAAAAGTGCCCGACCGAAGGGAGGGCACTTTTTAAGGTAAATAACAATAAAAATGCATGAAAGCTGTTTCTTTAGGGCAACAAATCTGAGTGCATGATTATCAAGCCATTTTACATGCACGAAATATATTTTTTAGACTATTTCCTGAATCATTTTGATAAATTGACGCGAAATTGTCAAAGCAGAAATTTCAACTTGTTGTGACAGTGACGGTTATTCTCGTAGGTAACCAACAATGAAAAACCAGAAGAGTGCAATTTTCAGCTCAATCGCGACCGAGGGCTGATTTTCACCGAAAATCAAGTGAAAAGCGCATTGTAGTTACAGTATATGAGGGAAATAGTCATTACAATAAATAAATAAATAATAAATTTATTGTTATATACGATTATTAATTTAGGTAATTTTTGATTAAGGTGATTAAGGTCGAAATTTTCAAATTAAGATTATGGACTATATTATGTAAGAAAACGATATTTTCAATATTTCTTTACGATTTTGCCGTACAGTTAGTCGTTGCCTTCGACGTAAGTTTAGGTTGTGAATATCAGATCTGAATGTGACCTCTTTATAAATGCTTCCTAAGTAAACTCTAAGATGTAGCCACCGACAAGTGTCACAAGCATTTCGTTACGAAAGTGACAAGTTGCAGTCAGGTTTCATGATAGCAATCCATTGCATCAAGAATCAATTGCTAGAAATGGATTACATATTAGATAACGATGCAAGAAGCAGTATTCCACTGATATTATCCAATCTTTTCTCTCTTTAATAAAAATTATATTGCCACTCGATCTTTATATATTGTTCCATTTAGAAAGTACTTATATTTTTTAATCTTTTCTATTGCTTTTAATTTTCGGTAGAAATTAGTTTTCCTTTCTGGGTGCTACCGTTATTATACAGGTCCTTTTTTTAAATGATTTGCATATTTGGGTTTGTATTAATGCCCTTAAAGTCGCCTAAAATTTGATTTGATTTGCTTTGGTAATTTAAGAGCAATAAATTAGAAACTAAAATCATAATTATGCAGCCCTGGAAAAATATCAAATAAATAATCTAAACACATATTTTTTTAACCACGGCGTTGTATAAGATTTATGGCAAGGGGGTCTAGAGATGCTATCAGTTAAAATGTATTGATTTTATATAGGGTGTTCAAAGTATAGTTTAAAAAACTGCACATTTTAAACTAATTTTTTCTCAACTTTTTCAAATAAAACACCCAGTATATTAATTCCCTATTGAGGTGGAATTTGAAAACATTTCAATTTATTTAAAATTCTGAACTGTTTTTAAAATGTTTACCAAAAACCATAAATTCCGCTGTCCATAATTAAGTTTTATAAACAAAATTGCTAGGCGGCATCAAAAAATTAAGCAGTTTTTCAATTATAACTACTCGGTTTAGAATTTTGAAATTCTACATCACATAGTCAAATAATACATAGGGTGTTCCACTTCAAACACTTGAGAAAATTAGTTTAGAATATGTAATTTGTGGAACCTTATTTTGAACACCCTGTATAAAACAGATAAAATCTCACAGAATGCCGTGGTTACAAAAATTATTGTTAACGAAGGAAAGCAACTAACTTTTGTTATTCAATAGTTGGTACTCGGTCCGTTTACCGAGATTTGGCTTTTAATGCGCTCCTGGCGGCGACTCTGTGAGGCTACCGGCTCGCCGGATTTTTGCAGTAGTTTGCTTCTCCGACTCTGACTGATTTTTATTAGACGGGCCAGGTTGATGCATTTGGTTGCCACTAGATGTCGCTTAAAGGCTACATCTGCCATTATTCATCGATCTTTCAGGGTCAAGTAGGCTCTTAAAGTTGCTTTCTTTCGTCGGATTCTATAGCTTCACTGACGAGCTGTTATACAGCGAAACGCGTCTGGAGATGAATCCGGCGAAGGAAAGCAACTAACTTTTGGAATTCAATATAAAATATACTTACTTATTCCTTTAGAATTTTGCAGGAATATAGATACAACGAAATCATCAAAACATCTTAAATAGGGAAGCAAACCGTTAAAGTGAACCCTATTAAACTTAAAGATTCCATCTTTATTACTTGAGGTGGATTCAGCTTCTAAATGTGCCCGGTACTTAATATTCTTTTTCTCGTAAGGATAATTAAAATCATTTATTGTAAAAAGTATGCTAAATATTGTTCTCAGCTAAGAACCATAATGAATAAATAAATATTTATGTTTACCATGTGATTCTGGTTCGTAACGTTCATTTGAAACGTAAAGCGATGATAAATATGCACGGCCACGGCGTTCCTGATTCTTTGCGATCCTTGAAATAACAGACGAAAAACGATTTGCAATTTAGATATACCCACGTACGTATAACATCGACACTTAAAAGAAACATATTTTCATAAATTTTATTACACCTCGGCCCTTAATTTAAAATTTTCAGGTGAAGAGTTACCGATATATCGTTGTCGATAGTTTTCCCTACTGATATTTTCAGGTATCCCAAACAATCTTGCCCTGAAGAAATCATCTACTTTTGAAAAATCAACGATATTAATAATCAAGTGAGAATGTAGCATTCAAGCGACATGACTGACGAAAGGAAAAAGACAAATCTTAGGAAATGTATACTTTTTACATTCTACAAACTATTTGTTGATGTTTGTAATATCGATACTCATCGATTATATACGGTGTCCGAAAATTCCGCTCGTATAATTATATGATTCGTATGATGATATGATTTATGTTCGTCATAAGTCCAAAATTTCTGTCAGTGACTCTTTACAAGCATATAGAGAGCTCCTAAATGCCTGCCTTGAACTTTTAAAATTTAGATCATGCCATACTTTTACAACTATGTGCCCTTCATTGAGTCCTGTTTCGTCGGTGTAATACAATTTTCCCCCGAAACTTCCGTATTTTTTTCAAATATTTTCGCCGTCATACAATAATTTAATTTTTTTTAATTAGTAGGCTGTTTCGATTTCGTTTAATATACCTAAAATTAATTCCTTTTAAAGATCGTTTGAAAACTCTTAATGATATTTTAAGTGAGGATGTGTCTTTTTTAATTTCGGCCATCATTTTTGTTTTTCATTAATGCTTGAGGAGAATTTCGTTGAGTGCCACATATTTCTGCAGCATCCAATGCAATTACTTCAGGATTTCGTTCCCGAATTCCATGGTATACGTTTTTATCTATTATTCGTTCTTTTAAAGTGAATTGAATTTTTTTTTTGTAGGCTGACAACTAGTTGAAGGTTCGTTATTATTCATAGTTTACTCAACAACAGTCAACAACACTAAATAAAGTTTAACAACTATATATTTACTTAAAACAATATCTATGTAAACGGCCCATACCTATATACTACAAAAACTGAAAAATACTCTATTGATACATTAATATTAAAAACCCAAATTAATCAAGCAGTGCGAAAACCCTGCCGGCACGCTAATTTTCAAATGTTTGGAGTTGTGAATTCGGTATTTGCGTGTTGCCACATTTATTATATTCGCGATTAAAATCCCAGTATCGCAATATACTAAATAATATCGGCCTTTCTATTTAACTGCATTTAGCTAATAAAAGCCCTCCTGCTAGACTGTTTGAAGGCATTAATGATTTTATCGATACAAAAGTTTGTCGATAATTCTTCCTGTCTATAGAAAAAAATAATGCTGTACAGTGATTAATTTACATGAAGTTGTTTTTCCAACGAGAACGTTTCTCGACAGACCAGCTTAAGTGCGTGGGTAATTCACACCGAAACAGTTTTAATTTATGATCGAGTGACTCATGGAAAACACATGTAATTACACACCAAAATAAATTTAACAGATAAATGCGTGGTAGAGAGGTTAAAAATGCAACACAAAAAATAAACTTACTGATACATAGCTTACAATTAGTTTTGTTTGTTTTTAACTGATATATAGCGACAGTATACCTGTTGAGTTGCAAGCATGCTTTATTCTTGCAAGAACCTAGAACCTAATCCGAAGAAATATCCACAAATTTAATAATTTATATGAGTATTAATTACTAATATAGTGCAGAAGTTTCTATATAAAGCGTATTTGTCTGCGTTTGTTAATTATGTATATTACAGCATACTTTAAAATCGCGGTGACCTTATGTTCTTGTTGTTAATCACGATATTTTCTCCAGTATGTGCGCGCGATGTAATACATTTCTATATACCACACTTCAGCGACAAAATTGTCGCGCGATTGGTAGTATAATATAAGACCGGGAAGTACTACTTTACGACAACTTTCTGGAATGAAAGCCTTTGGGTCCTGTTAACGTACTTTCCTGATATGTAACATTCAATTTATTTTTCAATCGACACAAGGCCAGTGGCGTACGAGAAAATTTCGATAATGGCTTACTATTACTAACAGCCTTCGAGGTTGTTGATTATTCACTACTTTTGAGTAAACTTCAAAATATGAGATTTAGGGGTGTAGCATTTAATCTAATTGAATCGTACTTAAATAACCGGAAACAATATATAACCTTGGGTAATTGTAATAGTGTAACAAGAACAACTAATTATGGAGTGCCTCAGGGTTCTGTATTGGGACCTCTATTGTACACTTTGTTTGTTTTGAGTTTTCGCTTGTCGGGATTGCAGGCAGAATATTATACTTTTGCTGATGACACGGTTCTTATTTATAAATCTAAAAGTTCTACAATTATTGAAAATAAAGTTAATAATGATTTAAAACAATAAAATAAATTTAAAAAAATATAGACAAAACAAGGTGTATTATATTTAACCAAAAAATAGAGTAATTGACAATATTCACATACAAATAAATAATATTACTGTTGAAAAGACTAAAAGAATCAAATATTTAGGTTAGTTCAGGTTAGTTCAGGTTAGTAGGACATTATTACTAATGTCCTAGCCGTTAACTTTGTGTCGCTACTGCTCGGTTTATATTTTTAATGCAATCAAGCTTATCTCCTGGAAGCAAGGCAAATGTGCGCTAAGAACAGCCATGCACAGCCATAATAATACACATATTTTAGATAAACTATTCCTAAATTTCCTCAAATTGATTACTTATTATACTCATTCTTCAATTCTGGCAAGTTATACCAGCTCGCAGACTCGCAGGACTTCTGTCTTGCGCAGCGCAAAGCAACGTTCACCGATGACCGCTGATAGTTAAATGAAATGACAGGTCAGGTTTTGTTTCCTACTTATTGAATATCTTGTTTTAACATACAGTATTTTAAAATTTTAATATATAATATTTTATAAAACCTTTCTTTAATATTTTGTATATTAAATTTTAACATATTTTATAAATGAAACAATGCAGTGTTCCTCCACATTGTTTCATTTAAAATACTTTGAATTTACTGAAAGTATGGACTATTTCTTCAATTTTAAACATAATTAATTAATTAATGATAGTACAGTATTTTAGGTATTAAACATATAGGTGTGTTATTCTGTATGTTATATATTTAATTTGAAATATGATATCCGAAGTAAACACATGCTGAATGTTACTTTTAAATATAGGATAAGGGCTTAATATATTGTTTTTTTACTTCTAAGCATACAGTATTAAATATTTAGCTATAAATTATGTGTAACCTAAATATATTTATTTTAAAACATAATATATACCATACAATTTTCTCAGTGTGGTATTACGCATGTTTAAATTTATGTTCCAGAAAACCGGATGTTTTTAGACATACTTAAATATTATATCAATTGAAAGCGGATTAAATAAAGGTTATTCTTCTAAAATAATAATATAAAGGGTGTTTTATTTAAAAAAATTGGGAAAACGTATGATTTGTGTTTGCTTTAACACCCTGTAAAACATTTAAAACCTAAGCTAGTACAATTATGAACTACAACATCCCAAGCAAACTTTTGTAGGCTCGTCTTTTTTTCATTTGTTTTTAGGTATTTCGAAAATATCACGAAATATAGGACGTTTTGCATAAAAGAAGCCCAAGAAAGTTCATTTTTCTCAAAATCTACCAGCTTTTGATCATTATTTAACCTTATATTAAAGTGATCAGGATGATGGAGGCTATAATTTAAAATCTAAAAAAAAACGTAATTTTATATCATAAGAACTTTTTGGGCCACCGTGTATGATGTAAAATATTCTTTAAATATGCGTCTGGGCCACCCAAAGTACCGGGTGTCCCACTAAGAATGGCTGTCGGCCGTATCTTAGAAAGTGTTAGTCGTGTGGCTTGCTGAAAAAAAATATATATTAGGTAAAGTGGTCATGAGAAATTGCTGGAAATTATTTTCAAGTTTCTCAGACTGGTGCTAGAGGGCGCAACAGTAACGGTAAATATGAATCACGAAGTTTTCTCAAAAGTCGCCTAGTTAAGGTATCCCGAAAATAACATTTTTGTATATTTCGAAGATCTATTAATAATATTCACCCATAGAACGTGTTCGTCACATTTCAAATAAAGTGGTGGGGGAAGGCTGAACATTATTTGTAATAAATGCCAACAACTCCAGTCTGGCTTAACATAATTTAGTAAACTTAGTTTTGTTAAAAAGGGCTTCTCTCACTCTATATAATATCATCTTATGAACTACGGCAATATGTGTTTTACAGTAGACGCTAGGGGGCGCTGTCTTACAACCTCACAAACATTGCGCGTTTTTTCCATAATTGTAAATATAATAGTGTATTCAATTTTACCTGATTACAAGGATGATTAAAAGTCTAAGAAGTCAGGGAAAACCGCAAGTTAATATTTATTTTCAATCCGGAGATATCAACAACAATAATCATAATTACGGAACATTATGATTTAATTTTGAAATTGCCATTGTAAAGGTTTTTTTAAGAGTCAAATAGGCCCTGGCAAAACGAAATATGAATGTACGTATGTTTCAAGCAAATATATCGTTACGACAATAATTCTCAGTGTTGCCCTAAATGTTCAAATGTCGCCCATCATTCTGTATACACGACTCCAATCTCTCCCTGGTTGA
The DNA here is from genome assembly GCA_963920685.1 of Polydrusus tereticollis. Classification (NCBI taxonomy): domain Eukaryota; kingdom Metazoa; phylum Arthropoda; class Insecta; order Coleoptera; family Curculionidae; genus Polydrusus; species Polydrusus tereticollis. The sequence continues at coordinate 83,451,574 of OY987327.1, forward strand.
TAATACTGCAGTTTCCACCTCTGCCATAGGGATACGGCGGCTGCTGTCCATTATCCTTTCTATCAAGTTTTCCCTTGTGATGGGTCTGGTAACGAAAACAAGATCCTTCAATCTCCCCCATAGATAAAAATCTAGGCATGTTAAGTCAGGTGATCTAAAATAGAAATTACCACTTTTATTAACAGTATCACAATATATACTATAATATTACCTGGCAGGCCACGGAAATATACTCCCTCTTCCTATCCACCTTGCAGGAAATGTGTCGTCAAGAAGTTGACGAGCGTTTGCCGCAAAATGTGCAGGACATCCATCGTGTTGGAAAACCATGGTTCTGCCAATATCCAAGGGCACATCTTCAAGAAGAATTGGAAGTTCGTAATTTAAAAAATGAAAATATCTTTGCCCAGTAAGCGACTTATTAAATACAAACGGTCCAATCATTCTGCCACCCAAAATGCCGCATCAGACATTGACACTCCATCTTCCTTGATGCTGCACCTCCCGCATCCAATGGGGATTATCCCGCGACCAATAATGCATATTATGGGGGTTTACTCCTCCATTACTATGGAAAGTAGCTTCATCAGTCCACAAAATTCTGGAGAGGAGATTTCTATCTTCCAATATCATATTGAGCAACCAATAACAATGATCTAATCTTCTATCATAATCTTGCGGGTTCAAAGCCTGGTGGAGCACAATATGGTAGGGATATAGCCTAAAGTCCTAAAGAAAAACAAAATACCTTATACTATTGACTTGAAAACTATTAAGAGAAATATTGGCATTATTCTAAACTATTTAAGAGTTATAACATATAGATATAATTACTTACCTTTCTTCTAATAAAATCCTATGCACAGTATAGCGAGTAACGCCCAAGTCTCTAACAATTAATCTAATACTAATTTGTGGATTAAATTCCACATATTATGCCAAAACATTTACAATGTTTTCCTCGGTTCGACCTCGGCGGCGTCTGCGATATACAGGGCGACGAATACTTCCAGTAGTACGAAAACGGCTAGCTAAACGATTAAACATTCTACTGTCGTATCGGCGCCTTTGAGGGTATCATACTGCGTAAACCCGTTCAGCAATGGTTGCATTTCCCAAACATTCAAAATATACCGCTATGATGTCAACCGCTTCTTCAAGTAACTGATGCATTTTGAAAATCAAATACGACACAACACTGTTGACACGACAAAAATTTTGACGTAATAATGAAAGATGACACGCGTGCACAGTTTCAATTCATATTTTGTTTTTCCAAGGCCTATTTGACTCTTAAAAAAACCGTTACAATGGCAACTTGAAAACAAAATCATAATGTTCCGTAATTATGATTATTGTTGATGATATCTCCGGATTGAAAATAGATATTAAGTTGCGGTTTTCGCTGACTTCTTAGACTCTTAATCATCCTTGTAATTAGGTAAAATTGAATATACTATTATATTTACAATTATGGAAAACACGCGCAATGTTTGTGAAGTTGTAAGACAGCGCCCCCTAGCGCCTAAGGTAAAACACATATTGCCGTAGTTCATAAGATGATATTATATAGAGTGAAAAAAGCCCTTTTTAACAAAACTAAGTTTACTAAATTATGTTAAGCCAGACTGGAGTTATCGGCATTTATTACAAATAATATTCAACCTTCCCCCACCACTTTATTTGAAAACTGACGGACACCTTCTATTGGTGAATTTTATTAATAAATCTTTGAAATATACAAAAATGTTATTTTCGGGATACCTTAACTAGGCGACTTTTGAGGAAACTTCGTGATTCATATTTACCGTTACTGTTGCGCCCTCTAGCGCCAGTCTGAGAAACTTGAAAATAATTTTCAACAATTTCTCATGACCACTTTACCTAATATATTTTTTTTCCGCTAGCCATGCGACTAACACTTTCTGAGATACGGCCGACAGCCATTCTTAGTGGGACACCCGGTACAATACATATAGATATTTTGGCAAAGTTTTCGTATAGTATTTCATCCGAGTTTCGTTTGACCACACTGTATATGTGTATAAGGGAATAATTTCTCAAAAACTTTGAGAATAGTCTATAAATTGACCTCTCAAAATTTGTTCTATAGTTTAAAGCTTACTGGGCATTAAACATTTATTTCGTTACATTTGTTACATTGCAATTATTGCTTAGTTTATATTCTTAAAAAAATATCTTTTAATATTAGTCCTTCCAAAAAGAAAAATATTTTATCTTTTGGTCGTCACATCGTGTTCATTTTAAACGAAATCTGACATCTTTTTAGTATATTTTTAACATCATTTCAAACAGAAAGCAAATCTTCGATCCCGTCACTCGCGTATATATTAGAAAAATAAAGCACGTCTAAGCCGACCCAAATATCCTAGACTCGCTTTCTTAAAATATCTCCAATACTTTAAAATGTAGCCAAGCATACTTTACTTTTTAAAAATATATGTCCCTCGTTAAGATTCTCACAGTAAAATTTTCATTTTTGTTTATGTACTATAATAAAATTAAGTTGAATTCTTGAAATTCTGCTTCTTTTTAGTATAAAGATATTTTTAAAAAGTTGGAAAGGAAATGGTCCGATTCTCTAGATACGTAAGAATTATTTATTTATTTGAAACTATACAAACAACATGTACAAAAATACTTGTTGATAACATGTAAAGTTGGTGTAAACTTATATGCTAAAAGAATTAAACTAAACTTAATAAGAAATAAAACAATGCAGTCTTCCTCCACAGTTTAATTTTTAACATAAAAATTATTAGATTCCCGCGAAGGGGATGTAGCTCAGTGGTAGAGCCTTCGCGGGAATCTAATAATTTTTATGTTAAAAATTAAACTGTGGAGGAAGACTGCATTGTTTTATTTCATATTACATTGACTCCACTGAAAGTATGGACTATTTTTTCAACTTTAAACTTAATAAGTGTTAGTATTAGCACTGAGCACCATGAGAGATCTATGCACAGCTTTTTAATTTCTGTGGCAGTTGTATGGAAAATATCGAAGTTGGGGTATTTGATATTAGTCTGTTGCATAGATCTAGCATATTAGCAAGTGGTGAGTGTATTTAACACAAATAGCCTATCTCGTCTTCTTAAACTTCAAATTTGGTACATTAATCTATATATTATTTAAAAAACAGCAGTTTTATTTATACAGAAACATGAGAATAGGTTGGACCACGTTGTTGATAATGTTTCGACTATTGAAGTGGAGTTACATTGCGCTCTCACTTTTCGCGAGACGGGGCAGTGAAAAGACTAATCTAGGCGAAGTCAAAATCGTTGTTCTAGAATTTAATTTTAATTTTTTGAAGTGTTCATAAAGTGCTCTTTTAACATTGAAAATGTTTATATTATCGCACGGGCACGTAAGTATGGGTACCGAATTCGAAATTCTTGTGTTGCATTTGTCCCTGACGTCACATCGCATTGAAATGATCGGGATCAGACCAAGTCGGGAGTAAACGTATGGTTTCGCTGGAGCAGTCAGCGGGCGTTCGCGATCGAGCGTAGAGCGTGTAGCAATCGGCTGAATCGGCCGTCGTCGCAGGGTGGTTTGGTTGGCCCGGCTGGAGCAGCGCGCTTCAGATCATATTCGTATTTCGTAGTGCAAGCGCTTATGTATGATTTATAATGAACGCCGATAACATTTGTTGCATGCTGTTGTTGGAGGAAGAAGATGAAGAGGAGATGTTAGCCCAAATTCCTCCATTTCGACAAGCGTCATATTAACACTTGAATTTATATCAAACAATAACACCAAACGATACAATGCAATAATGCGAAAATCACCGGTAAACTAATTACAACCCTGTCGCCCAGGGCCTTTTAGTTTTATTGCCGCTTGACCAATCGAAATAGAGTTACGGTTGCCATTAAGTACTGATCAATGTGTCCTTCGTATGCACAATGTTGGATTTGAATATGGTATAGGGTAGACTGGGGCAAGTGTAAAACTGGGGTAAGTGGAAAATCAGAGCGCCAATCAGGTAATATTGAAAGTTTATTTGTCTGTTCCGAGGCAACTAACTATACATTAGCGCTGTTGAATTATCCACTCCCGGCGAGTTACCAGGTGTTTTTTTCTTTCTGAGTAGTCATTTGTAACATAATCTCCGAATCGGTCCGTTGAATAGTGTGTAATATCTCCATAAAAAATTGGTCAAAGGTAAAAACTTATAGGTAATATACTTTTAGTTTTATTGCATTTTCTTATGTTTAGTCAATTGTTGTAGCTTTAAAATCCTATATACCGACCAAATCTAAAAGCGGTTTTTACTCACGAACAGGTTTGCACTTCCCCCATAAAAAACTTAATGTGGGGCATGTGTGAAAATTGTAATGGGGCAAGTGTAAAGGTTAGTTTACACTTGCCCCATTTTCCTAGGAATGCTAAAGTTCGTTGGCACTGACACTTAAAGCTTTTATTCTTTACAGAGAGTTGGCGTCATGGTACAAAATTATAAAAGAAAGTCCGATAGGGCTGCCTATGGGGAGGAGCAATTAAATGCTGCAGTAAATGCTGTCAATCAAGGTCAATTAACCATGTCGATGGCTAGTACCGAATTCAGAATCCCATACATTACAATCTACTGTAGAGTAACTAACCGCCGTGGCGAAAAAAGCAAGACACAGGGCCGACCTCCAATACTTTCTTGGCAAGATGACTTTGTAACTTTAAATAATATTTCCAATCCTTTTAAGAACAATATGCCAGGCACATACTGGCTAATAAAGTTTAAACAACGGCACTTTTTGAGTATGAAAAAAACCACAAAGCTTAGAGTACTGCAGAAAGAAATCTACGGACCCATTCATAATAGACCAATATTTTGTTTTATTGGAAAAGGCTATATTGGAGTTGGGTCTTTAGGATCGTCCTGAATGGATTTACAATTTAGATGAGACTTCACTGTGTAGAGATCCTTCTCGTCTTAAAATTGTTGGCGCGAAAGGCAAACCCTCTTCAAGAATTATTGCTGGATCGGGCAGAGAATATATAACCGTCCTGGCAGGAGCAAGTGCTAGTGGTAGAAAATTGCCACCATTGATAATATTTAAAGGCAATAATGTATGGAGTTCCTGGAATTCAGAAAGAAATGGAGACCTCTTCAAAGACACCGTATATGCAGCCAGCGCCAATGGATGGATGACCTCCGAAATATTTAGAAATTACTTTCTAAAGACTTTTATTCCTTTGGTTCGTGATCAGGCACCATTTATTATTATATATGATGGGCATGTCTCGCATGTGGATTGCTTATTAATTCAAGCCGCAAGAGAAGAAAATATTCATATACTTAAACTGCCAGCCCATACAAGTCATTTACTTTAACCTCTCGATTTGAGTGTGTTTAGATCCTTTAAGGCAATATGGGAGAGGGAAGTAATAACATGGCAAAGACGTCATCAGGGACAACGACTACCAATAAGGGAATTCGCCACATTGCTAGTGAAAACCTGGGCTGAAGTAGATTCCGGAATCATAAAAACAGGATTCAGAAAGGGTGGTATTGTTCCATTTAATAGACATGTTATTCCTAAAGAGAAGTATGACATCGATGCCCTAAAAAGATGGGAGGAACACTTGAAAAATCAAGGATATGTAACAGATTTACAACCGAGGCCAGGACGCATTGATATTGAAAGGAATGCTGTAGCACCGAATGTAACAGAAAAAACCGCTACTTTGGAACAGTCAATGTTAAAAACAGTAAAGCCTTCTACATCTGGCGCCTCACTTAAAAGGAAACTAGCATCTAATGCAGAATTACTTACAGCTCCTTCATCAGCATCTAATAGCGCCATCAATCTCAAAGTAATTGTCAGCTCTGATCAAAATGAACAAAATATACTCAATAATCATCAGGATCCTATAACTAAAGCTGTATTACCAGCTACAACCGAAAATCGGCAAGAAAAAAAGACAAGTTTTGATGATCTACTACTTGATTCGCTCCGACAGAGTCCTTCTTCTAATCCAAGGAAACGAAAGCGCTTAATTCAAGGTGACCAAACCATTGCAGGTACTATCGCAAGTAGTCAGCAAAAACTCTCTACAAGTTCATCTACTATATCTAAACCAGCTATGAAAATTAACCGAAAGAGTAAACAAAGTCGGCCAAGTCCGTATCAATTTGAATCCAGCTCCAGTGAATTAGATAATGAAAGTGTACCTTTTATGGAATCGGATCAAAGTTTCACTTTAGAATCGCATTGCGAAGATCAGATTCCTGAAATAAACAAAGACAATATATCCATTGGAGACTGGGTACTGGTTAAATACACATTACCAAAAGCAAACAAACATTTCATTGGCCAGGTAAATACTGTTGACAACGGCTTTGAGATCAAGTTTACTAGAAAATTAAAAGACAATTTTTTATGGCCACTCACCAATGATGTCAATGTAGTACAGCTAGACGATATAGTGACTCGTTTACCTGAACCGGTAGTAACACGCCAAGGAGGTTTTCATTTTAATGTGAAATTTGCGGGATACAATATTTAACAAGTTCCATAAAATTATTCGAATTTTTAAACTTTAAGTTTATTTTCTGTTTTAGTTTCTCCCTGGGAATAATTCCTACTGTTTTAGAGATTAAAGCCAAACATTGGGTTTTGAACGGATAAATACGTTTATAAAAATATTATTCTTGTTATTAGGACTTATTTGAGTGTTATTTTGGATTACTTATTATTTTTCAGAATAAATAATCAAAAAAAAAATAATCATTCAAATCTCAAGATCTCAAAAATAATTCATGTGTGCCCAATGCAGTATGAAAAGTAAACATATTAAACTATTACTTTCTTACAAAGACAATTTTATAAATATTGTATATTTAAAGTAGGAAGGAAATAAACTTGAACTATTAAAAAGGGCTTCGCACTTGCCCCAGTCTACCCTAATTATAAACTTTGTAATGTAATGCTGAAAAATAAACAAAATGGTTTTGTACACTTTACCGTTCTTCCCTACACTTGCTGCCACTTTTTTTCATGCATTTTCTTTCATTACAATATTTTTGTAATTTTCGTTCTCGTAGTTGTATAAAGAGGACTACTTTTGCACCTCCTCTATCAAACACTCGTCAGCAATTGCCGAGAACGGTGGCATTCTGCTGAACGATCGGTGCTGGACTGGTCTCTCTAGCAGTCCGAACGCAGCCGTTGCAATTGACGGCGAACGCTGTGTCGCTGAGCTGCGGCAGTGAAACCGTGTACATACAAATCGCATTAAACCAGTAACGAGCTACCAATCGCGAACGCCAGCCGCGGCCGCTGACTGCTCCAGCGAAACTATACCTTAGAGGCGCGTTAGAGTTTATAACCTTTATTTTACTATTTTTTATATTATGAATCAATAAAACTTATATCAACTACCTAAATATTACATTCAAATCTATGAGTTTTCGCAGATCTCAAATCTCACAATAGTCACAAGCGTTGCACTCTGCTTCGGCATTGTCAATGTCTTCCCCGGTTGCATCTTTGTAAAGGACTGTAAATTTTTTTCTATCAAAGGATAAAGGTGTATTTCAGTGAATTGTTGCATTTTTGCCCCCCTTTCATAATCGATATATATTTCTGAACATATTTTGATTCGCAAAAAAATGTTGAGGCTAATTGTCAAAATGACGGTATAGTACGTAGGTTGGGCTCCCTTTTTTTTCATTCAAACGTCATGTATACAGTGTGTGTATAAAGTCTGGAAACGGCTTAATAACATCATAATTTATTGGCGGATTTAAACCAAATTTGGTACAGTTGTGTAAGAGGATCCGACGCATCGAATAACGATATTTGCGTTGTTGCCAGCTTTTTAGTTTGTCTGGAATTTGAACGAATTTTATATTTTTAAATGTAACCCTGTATATTTTTTCATTTATAGTTTTTACTTTAAATTTGTTAACACTTTTGGTATAACATACTTTGTTCCTAATATCAGTAGTTTTCGAAATAACGAGTACAATTTAGAAAAAATATATTTTTTATATTAAATGTTCAAACTGTTTTCCCTGTACAGCTTGACAGTGTGCTAATTAAAAATAAAATTTTTCAATTGTGTTGTAAATCATTTCTGGCGTTATTAATTCAAATTCGTCCAAAATTCGACGCTGCAAATCGGCCAAATCTTGAGGTTTTGTGGTATAAACTCTGTCTTCAAGTGTCCCTATAAACATTAGTCGTTAGGCGACAAATCAGGGGACCTAGGTGGCCACTCGATTGTACCCCCTCTACCGATCCACCTATTCGGAATAGTGTTGTTCAAAAATTCGCGCATGTTTCGACCAAAATGGGGAGGACCTCCGTCCTGTTGGAAGTATGTACTTACTTGCATAATTTGAACTCATCACATTTCGTATAGTAGGCACTATTTGCGTTTCCAAGAGCTCAAGGTAAAGTTGTGATGTCAAATTTCCATCATCATCAAATTTGCATGTGTATGTTTGGGATTTTCTTCGGAGTGACTTTCAATCGAATTTCTTTAAAATGTATGTACCTATGTATTTGTTGTGATTTTTTGGGACAACAAAGCAGAGATAAAGTAAATATTAAAAAATTTGAAAAAAAATTACAGATTTCTTAAGCGATGAAAATTCCCGATCTTTAGTTTACTTTGATTCTGCTTTAGGTAACTAACAGGCGATGCTGATGTGGTTTAACCTATGGACCAAATTCGACAAATTCCGATATGCGATAATTTTGAAACTTGATGTAAAGTTCGCCACACAGTGAGCTATGAAAGGAATCTGAACCAAAAATGTTAATTTGTATGTAATTCAAATATATTACTTAAAACAATTAGACTTATCCATATCCCTGTATATTGTATACCCTGTAATATATCCCGTTGATATTTTTTTTTGCATTGCAAATAATAATAGCTTAATATAATTTATTATATTCTTAAAGGAACCGACGCCGAAATCAAGCAATCAGCGCGGATTTCTGTCCCTTACTAATGGTTTTCTCTCTTTTTATTGTATATGATATTGAATTAGTGGGGATCCAAGGCAATTATATTCTTAAAGCAAACGACGCCGAAATCAAGCAATCAGCGCGGATTTCTGTCCCTTACTAATGGTTTTCTCTCTTTTTATCGTATATGATATTGAATTAGTGGGGATCCAAGGCACATTATGACACCTTGAGAAATTTTACAGGCATTGCCGAAGTTTAAAATTATTATACCGAGCGAGCAAAAATTATTTTTATCCAAGAAGGATTCAACTGAAAGACGTAGAGCTTAGTTTAGATCTCTAACCAAAACTAGGTTAAAATTGTATCAAATTCATATTATGACATGATATGCCAAAACTGATGAATATTAAAATAAGTAAACAAATACAAATTTATTTCTGTTGTTTACAAAGTTAACAAAGTAAGAATATACCACCATGCTCCAAGCATAAATTTACATGTCTCTCCATATTTTCGAAAACGTTGACCAGTATCTCTGGAGAAATGCTACTACATTCTTGGATAATCCTTTCTTGTATGTTCAACTGGTGTTTTAAAAATATTGATTTTCAATGAGGAAAAATAAAGTAATCCATAACCGCCAAACAAGGTAATCTGGGTGGGAATTCAATGTCTGTTCGAAAACTGATCAATCTGTCGTCGAAAAAATTGCATAAGAAGCTAATAGTTTCGGCGGATGTATGGGCGGTTGCACCGTCCTGTTGAAAATTACGTAAACGTAGCTTATCGTCAAGTAATTGCCCACAAATGGATTCAAAATATTGTCCCTATACCGCTGTGCTGTAACTGTGTCATGAAAAAAATAGGACCAACACTCTTCTTTGTGAAACGGCCAATCAAACACTAATTTTTTGAGGGTGCTATGTGGACTCCACATGCGTTTATTCTGAGAATTCATATAACCGGTAAGGTGGAACCAGGCTTCATAAAAAAAAATGCCAGGTCTAATCAATTAATTATTTCCAAGAAATTTTGGGTAAACCACTGACAGTAATTCCCGCGTCTTTCAAAATCTGCAGCTCGTATTTCTTGGAATACTTGAACTTTATAAGGAAACAAATTTAACTGTTTTTTAAGAAGAGCCCTGCATATTCCATAAGATCTTCCCACTTCTTGAGACAGACGTCTTACACATTTTGTTGGCGTATTTTGCATTATTTCACGAACGTTTGCAACAAGTTCTTCCGTTCTTACAGATGGTCTTCCAGCTCCTTTTATATGTTGTATAGAAGTTGTGTCCCTAAACAGAGCCACAGTTCTTCTCAGGCAATGATAAAAGTTGCCGGCAGTAAAAGCGACGTTAGGAACATTTTCGCGAAGATCGTCTATGCACAAACGCTGATTGCATTGCCACTCACCATTTACTCTGACCCCGTTTCGAAAATACGCTTCAACCATGGATTTTTTGTACTGTTCTGTAATTGCGTCAATTATTTAAGAAACTGGATAAATTACCGATGAATCAAATTACTTGTTACACCTGTCAAAGATGATGGAATAAAATGCAAAGCACACTTTGTCAAGTCAAGCTAGGGCAGAAATTGCCAATAAATCAGTTGATATTTGTTTTTATATTTTACGCAATTTACGACTAAAATAATAAAAAGAAAATATTACTCGTGCCTATACTGCCATTTTCATTTTACCGCCCTGTCTCCTCAGGCGTTGTAGCTCGAGAACCGTGTGACGAAGTATATTTTGTTGGTTTTCCTATGACATCAAAAAATGTTCTTTAAGAAAGTTTTTTTATAGGTTTTTTAAACAAGAAAGTGGGAGGGATTTTTACTTGGTCAGCTGAAAAACATAACATAAAAAGTTCCCTGAACTTTACAGTGATCTTTAATGAGGCAGTTGTTTACAATTTTTGGATTGTGGTTATAAAGGTGCAGGTTGAAAAACAGCCGCTTATGGTAGGAGATATTTATAGGTCCCCAAATGCAAACTGTTGAGAATTTCTAAATTACTTGGAAGAAAAGCTTAGTGATGGAGTTATCAATCAGCAAAAAACAGTTCTTTTGGGAGATCTGAACATAGACCTAATAAATAAAGACAATGACGCCAAAAAATTAAATCTTAAATTTGCACAAATCGTCACAAAAGAAACAAGCACTACTAATTTATCGTCCACATTGATTGATCACATAATTACTAATGACTTTAATGCCAAAGAAATTCCAAGAGATTTTCCATCATTAAGCGACCATGAAGTTATTGGTGTTGGCTTGGAATTTGAGGCTAATATACCAGTGAAACAAGGTTTATATTCAAGAGAGATTTAAGCAATGAAGCAATTTCCAGCTTGATTGAAGAACTAATAGGAGCAAATTGGAATTACGCCTCTATAGATGTAAACGTAGTTTACTTGGATATTATTCATATGATTCAAACGGCAGTTTCAAATAGCACCAAGACAAAAACACAATATAGCAACAAAATATCCATGGATTACGAGATCAGTTAAGCAGGCACAATGTAATAGGAACAGAGCATACACCAAGTCTATAATGACTAAAAAGGAGGAAGATTGAAAAGACTGTCAAACTAAACGTAATGGAGTTACTTCTTTATTACGTAGTGAGAAAACAAATAGCATAGAAAATAAACAGTGGAAATGTAATATAGATGGAATTGATGAACATAACTTTGCCGATTTCAAACCTTACTTTTCGGAACTAAAAAAAATTGTTTTTGGATTTAAAAATAAAAGTACTAGTGATGAATCATTAAACATCAAATTGGTAAAGGACCTTTCTGTGTAATAGGATATCCCCTTCTTTACTTAGTTAATACCTCCTTACAAACTGGGAAAGTACCAGATGAAATAAAAAATAGTGTTACAATTCCTATACCTAAAACTCCATCCGAATTCAGGCCAATTAACTTACTGCCTGTTGTAGATAAGATCATTGAAACAATCGTCTGTCGACAACTAAGGACCTATTTTGAGAGTTATCAGTTATTGTTTGTGAGTCAACAGTGCAATATGTATGTGCAACATGGCGAAAAAATCTAAATGAAGGAACAGTGGTGCTTAGTATATATGTAGGCTTGCAGCGTACGTTTGAAACAATCGATCGTGAAATTCTTACAAAAAAGTTACGACGATATGGTGTAAATGGCAGTGCATTAGATTGGATTAAAGATTACTTAAGTGACAGGTATCAAATGACTAGAGTGGACGATAAACTATCAACTAAAAGGAAAAATAAATGGGGCGTTCCGCAGGTCCTTTATTGTTTGTTATTTTATGTTGATGATATTCATATTGCTCTACAAAAATGTTTTGTCAATTTATTTGCGTATGATACCTTTATTTGTGTATCAGGAAATAACATTAGGGAAATAATTGATATTTTGAACAGTGCATGAACTTAAAATAATGTATGACTGGCTTTGTCAAAATAAATTAAAATTGAACACGTCAAAGACAAAATGTATGATAATAGGTTCAAAAGTAATATGTAAGAAGTATGCTGAATCAGGACTAGCCCTTAACATAAATGAATGTGAAATTAACTTTGTGTCGGAAATAAAATATTAAGGAGTTTTTTTGGATCCTCAGCTTACTTTTGCTAATCAGGTGGATTATCCTTGTAAGAAATTGGGGAAAAAGATTTTGTCGCGTTTCGAATTGTTTGTCCCAATGGGCCAAAATACACAATATAACAAATATATTTATATATATAAATAATTATAACACAATTATTTTACCTCACTTCAATTACTGTTGTTCCTTATTAATATCGTGTACTCAGGAAAGTATATATATAGGCTGCAGATTCAGCAAAATAAGATTATACGGATTAATCTTCAATTCAATAGATATACCCCAGTAAGAAACATGTTACAGAATTTAAAAGGGCAAACTTAATTCTAATATATAAAATACCAGTTACCAAGTTATTTTAATGCTTTTCTTAAAAAAAGATCAAATTTTCATGATTATAACATTCGCTTTGGACAACACTATAACATTGAAACGGTTAAGACTACATCCTTACAAAAGTCGTTATTTTTTGAAGGAACTCGCCTTTTTAATGACCTCCCGGAGAGGATTAAAAATGTAAATAATTTAGGTGACTTTGGCAAAAAAGTATTTCATTATTTAAGGGATTAGGGTTTATAAGTTTTGAAACTAACATGTAAACACTGTTTTTTGTAGTATTTCAGCAATAACTAGCCAAGTGCTAAATAAAGATTATTATTATTATAATCGAAGGAAACACAAGCTTAGTAGCAAACACATACGTCAACAAATGAGGAGCTTGCGATCAAAAGCGGCTATATCCATTTTTTTGCCGATATGCTTTTTTTTGCGATTTTCGGCACGATCATTTTCGTTCAAAACGGGCTATTTGTATTTCAAACTCACATATAAAGTCGGCCTTTTGCATCAAAACTTTGGTTATATCCAATAATTCATTATATTCAGAAATACGGCAACATATGCTGCATCTGGCAAGACTGTAAGATCTGTGACGATACACTTGGCTTGATTGAGAAAATAAGAGTTTTCTGTGATGGCTGTACAGGCCAAAACAAAAATTCCTACATAGTTCACGCGCTTATGTTTGGCTTAAAAATAAGTCTCCAAAAGGTCTGTCCGAAATCTCAATCACTTTTCCAGTCCGCGGACATAGCTTCATGGCTGCTGATCGTTGGTTTTGGAGAATGGAGAAGTTGCTTAGGAAAAATACTGATATAATTTCTAGGAATACATTAAATTTTATTCAGAAGTCGGACAAGTGAAACTTTTAGGAAACGACTGGAAAATTTATAATGTAAAAGAACTAGAGAAAGCGTAGAATATGGTTACGGGCATTGCTGAAATAAAAAGAGTTTTTATCACAAAAAGTAGCAAAAATCAACGAAATCCTAAGATTGAAGTGAATACACATCTGTATTATCGGTTTGCACCTGGAAATAAATCGTGTCAGATGATGCTGAAGAAAGGAAAAGACGATGACAACCTTAACATAATAGAACCCAGAAACTCTTAACCCGATAAGAAGAAACCTAGTCTTAGGAAGCTTTTGAAAGAGTGTTTTGGTGAAAATTGGATGTCACGAGCAGATCTAAAATGGTTTAAAGATGTACTTATTTCTGGTAATGCAGATACAGAAACTAGCGACAACGAAGGAGATGAGGGCGAACAGGATGTGCCATGTGACTGTTTAGATGAAGAAGCTGCTCTTCATATATAAATATTTTATGTTTCTCTTGTTTTTTTTTTGTTTTTAAAGCTTTGCTATCAAAACCATCTATATCTAGATTAATTTTCAATTTTTTTCAAGAACTATTGACATTTGAGAGAATTTCAAATTGCATCAAACTACTTCCCTAAAACCCTACAAATAAACTTTTTTTGCTATCTCTTTGTATTAAGGCGAACCGATGAGAAGTTTTCGTCGATTCCTGAACATTTTTTCTAAATGGATATAGCAGCTTTTCAATGCAAGCTCCTCAAATGACTAAACACATACCTCAACATTGCGCTGATTCTGACTGTAAATTCTGTACGGTTTTGCCAATTCTTAAGATATTTGTTACGTATCGTAAGTCCTCGTTCCTGTCGGTCGGTGTATGTTTGTTACTTTAAATTATCACCAGTGTGTTAAAAAGAAACACCGAAATAATCTCGCACCAGACTGGCTTAAAACTTGAAACGACAGTGCGTGGGTTCTACCTGAAGGGATAATATTTAACGTGTTTCGTTTCGTAAGAGTTACTCCATTTCATTATGGATGCGGGCCAACGACCTGCCATTTGGGTGGCTCCATGAATATTTGCCATTCTAAATTTGCCTGAAGTAAAATTCGAATGTCATTATTTTTCTGCAACGGCCGGGTGTCGTGCTGCGTGCGACACGTAAATGGTTTTCAATTATAGCATGTAAGTGTTGCAGCAGCTTTGGTCGATTCGAAAACTATGGCGCGTGTTTGCTCGTCTATTGTCGTCTTTTATACAGGGTGTTCGGAAAATGTATTACGAACCTGGGAGGAATGATTCTACGTGTTAGAACATAGGTAGGCCATGTAACAAAAAATCGAAATGTATAATTTTTTTTTTAATTTTTAATTTAGTTTTACCAATTTTATTCGAGTAATTAAATAAAAGTAGGAATAAATAATTACAAATAAAGTTTATCCATTGTTATCTTTTAATTTTCCGATAAAATCTAGACCCTCTATTGTTATATTTGACAATTTTATTATTTTACTTAAACTTTATGAATTGTTGAATTGATTTTTGCTTTTCTTATATGATTTTAAAATCTTTAATTCTAATTTGTGACTAAACGGTGAGATGTATCTATTCCGATGAAGATTAGCTTATAGCTGGCTAGTATTTTATTATCTAACCTGTGGGAATCAAGTTGTATTTTTAACTCCCAACATTAAAAGTGAGGCTTTGAATTTTCCTCGGGTTTAGGTTATTTCACTGGTTGGTTTTCTATTTTTGGCTAAGTGAAGTAGACAGTTAGATCACATTTAATTTGGCGTCTATTTCATCAAATTCGGCACTTGTTTACAAGATAAATCTTTAATACATGATTATTTACTAACTAACTAAGTACAGGACAACTTTTATACCATTACTATATTTATTACTTGGTGCTTTTTGTTAAGCGAATGCAATTGTCATGTCCGACGGACGATGACACACGGTAATTTTGACGTACGTGTTTACCTTCTAATGGTTTAACTCGCAGTGGTTCCCGAGGAACCGAAAATGTGCTCCGTCGCCAGAAAATCACGTCCCGCTGTCATACGGATCAATCACAAGGTAACATATTTCGCGCCTTATCCCTAATAGGCTATTTATTTTTCCGCCATGTTTTCTTTGGACCAATTGTTATTTTTCCTGTTTTTTGTACAGCGATGGACTTAGTTTCCTGGCGGCAAAACGTGCCAAAGCATATGCGTTTTTACAAGTTCTAAAAATAGACGTTTTAACATTGAATTGTATTGAAAACACTTTTTTGCTTAATTAACCGTAGCGACAGGCGCTTATTTAGGAAATAGTAGTTAAATTAAATGATAATAATTTGCTAGTTCTGTTATTTGTCTGGACGACAGTATTATTCGTTCTACAAACATTAGATACATTTTGTTTCTCTGTTTCTTTGACCGTTGAGGAATTGTGTTGCTAATGGAATAATCGCTGTAGCAAGTTATAATATTTGAATTTTATGAAGACAAAAAGTAGTATTGATTCTGAAAACATTGGTTGCATTTAATTTCATTATTTTTACCGCATTTGAGCAATCGTTTCTCCAACATAACCCACCACGTTTTTGTAAGTTTTTTCTAAAAAAGGTAATGTTGAAGAACCGGATACCTATACTCCTGGCGGGACACTAAATTCGATTCCCTTGGCTTCCTCAATTCATTTATTGGGCGTCAATTTGGATAGTCATATGTCTTGGCATAGTCACGTTGCGGCCATTGCTAAGGCAGCCTCACAGAAGCTTGGAATACTTTTCCGAACCAAGAACCTCTGTACACCCCAACAACTTTTGATGCTCTATAAAGCCCAAATTCGACCATACCATACCCTAAGATTGCTAGACTCCATTCAAAGAAGAGTCATTCGCTTGATCGGTGACCATAGTCTGACAAACAACCTGGAAAGCCTTGAACATCGAAGGCAGGTTGGCGACTTGAGTCTATTTTACAAATATTTTCATGGCAAGTGCTCAACTGAGGTTGCCCGCTTGATTCCACCCAGAGCGGTGCATGGTAGAAATACACGACGAGTCACTGCAGCCCACCCGTACGTGGTTCAGCTTAGTGTCCCTCGAACAACACTGTTTAAAAAATTTTTCATGTGGAGAACGTCATCATTCTGGAACGACCTCCCTGAGGCCGTGTTCCCCAGCGAGTATAATCTCCAAAGATTCAAGACCAACGTCAATAATTTCCTGCGCACACGCACCGTTCGTAGAGCGCCATAAAGGATTTATCCTTCAGCGCTGTGCCTTACCACAAAAAGAAATTCGATCATAACAAATAGATATACGAAAAATAAAATTTATTTGTAACAGAATTATAGTAACCAGTAAAATATTGAGATTTTGTAGAATCCCTTCAATGTTCACAACACATTTTCGAACAACCTCTTTAAATCCAAAAATGTATGCCCAGCACTTCTTCACATTTTTTTTTTTTGGGGCTCACGATACCCACGACGCTTGTATCCCACTCAAAATTATTACTTTTATTTGTACCAACCCAATAATGACTGATCTCCGTATAAAGAAGTTCTCAGTTTTATATTTTAAAAAAATTTGACATTTTTGGTTGTCAAAATTTGAAACCGGGATTTCATTTAGGTATATTTCCACTGAACTTTCCACCCGACCTAATATAACAACTAACGGAATAACTCGTTTTTGGCTCTCCCAAGTTTAACAATAGTATACTTCATTAGGAGTCCAAAAAATAGGCTTTTCACGTGCGCGCGTGACGAATTCCCTTATATTTGTATATTAAAAAATAATTCTCGAAAACCGCTGTGTGACGTCACTATCTCCTATAGCAAGTCGGGTCGCGCTCGGTGTCACTGTTACTTGCTGTTTGCGACTAAGAAGATAGGTGACCGTTTACATCGTCCTTTTTCCGTTGCTGGGTAAAATATCGACAGGAGAGAAAAAAATTGTTATTAATCTATTTTTCTGTTTTCTAGAAAGTATAGCCTACAACTTATGTGGAATGGCATTTCCTACTTGTTATAGAATATACTATTAAAAGTAGTAAGTAATATTAAGCTTCTGATTTAACTGAACAAAGAAGCAATAAGCGCATCTCCCTTGTTTATGCACAGAAACACCGTTACACAACTTTAAAGCGGACGAACTGTGGGAGGTAGTGACGTCACCGCCTCGCGAGTGTTTTATTTAATTCTCGTATATTTCGAGAACTACTTATCGGATTGGCTTAAAATTTTTAAGGCTGGACCATACCTTATAAACGCATCATAAAAATTAGGTAGAGTGTATTTTGAGGTTTGACCAAATAGCCCCATTACAATTTTTTTTGGTGTTGTCGTTGTGTTTCCTATACTTGACTGACTGAACATTTACTAGAAGCTTTAATATTTCTGCTGACCGATTCTTCGATGTAATCTTCCGCTGCACTCGCTAAAGGTATGTCGACACTAAAGAAATACAAAGGAACATTTTTTTGTTGTTCCGCGAAACCTGTTTATGGAGAGAGAAACGGCATTACTGATTACTATAAACATTCTGTCCACACCAAAGAAACTCATTTTAGTACATTGTATTGCTGCAGCAAGAAACGTTCTATGTATAAATAAGATAATTTATGCTCTAACCACCTGCTGACATGCACCTTATACATTACATATCAATAAATAAATGATACTAAAACAGCTCGGGGCTATAATTATAAAACAACATTTGCCGTATTTGACTAACACAGTACCTATCAAAATATAAACTCAGTTGCAGACACTACCGGAATACCGGTACAATGGTTGTTGCTACCTGCATAGCGGTTTCGAACTATTTAGTTCTCGTCAGCTTATGACAAGCAAGCAACCCACCCGCGGAAAACTCCTTAAAGTATCGGAAGTGTTAGCTGATTGCGATCAGGGTCAGTTAGAAAATTATGATTTATCTGAAGATAAAACTCGCAAAATACTTGGATTATTTTGGCAACCAAATAAAGATACTCTAGGTTATTCAATTAACTTTGAGAACTACGCGACGATAACAAAACGTCAGATTTTATCGGTTATCGCAAAAGTATTTGACCCTCTAAGTCTGGCAGGCCCAATTACTGTACGTGCAAAAATAATTATGCAACGTCTTTGGCAGTGTAAGTTAGGCTGGGATGAATCGGTGGCCGTAGATATTTATACACTTTGGACTTCATTTTTTGAACAACTACCAATCCTTGACAAAATAAAAATACCGCGTCAAGTAGTCACCCCAAAATGTATAACTATACAATTGCATGGTTTTAGCGATGCAAGTGAAGCCACGTACGGTTCTTGTATATATTTAGTTACGACCGATATTAACGAGTTACGTCATTCAAAGTTATTATGCGCTAAAAGTAGAGTTCCTCCTTTAAAAACAATCTCATTGCCTAAATTAAAAAGCGTAAGCAGTTCAATAGAGGCAGCGCCATCTTATAGCAGTTTCAGGCAATCTGAAGTCAGTAATACCGGATGGTACTACCACTACAACAGTAAATTAATCCTACTTGACAAGTAGTACATATAAATATGTTTAAATGAGATAATTTGTTCTATGACCACCTGCTGAGAATTTATATAATAAGGATTAAACAAATGAATTTGTTTATCGAATCTTTTAGGAAGAAACACGCATGGTGTCGTACATCTCACGAGTTCAATAAAGAAACATGATGATATTTTATAATATCAGAATGTTGGTTTGATAATGGAAATATAAAAAAGCTTTTGTCGCTTGAGTATCACTGATTTAAAATGTTAAGTGTTGAATTTTAGTGCTTTATCTCACAGAAATGCACGGGCTATATAGAGAGCTGCTAAAATATCTCCTTTGGAGCGCCTACCGCTAACACCTCGATTTCTTGGGACGGCAGATCCATATTATAGTTTTTTGGTACATGTAAAGTGTATGCACAAATATAAGAAACTGATCAAATACCTTATTGACACAGTGCCGACTGAGCTAGGACCGTCTTAGAAAATACATAGTATTGAAATATTTAATTTAGCAGCAAATAAATATGAAACTGATGTTTATTTAAGTTTATTAAATTCAAAATATAAAAATAAAATTATGGTCTTACACTTACACTTATAATGCTAAATTATTATATTAATTAATAAATTACCCAACTAAATCTACTTCACTAATTTTGGCTTTAGTGTCTTTTGAAGAAGGAGCTTTATTTAATTGTCTACTATGATAACTAGCGTTATCCATAACAATGACACTATTTGGTGGAATGTTCTGCAATAATTTAGTTTTAAACCAATTTTCAAATAACTCCGCTGTTGTGTCTTCATGATAATCAACACATGATTCACTTATATTTTTTGCCGAGAGAGATAGACTATTCGGCACCCACCCATCTTCAGAACCAGCATGTAAGATTGTTATCCTTTTTCCACGGTTTGACGGGGCACGTGTCACACATTTGCCGCTAGAATCGACCCAACCACTTGCCGGGGTGTCGTGGGTCTGAAACCACATTTTATCTAAATAAATGATCGGCCTACCGTCAGTTCTGTACTGTATTCATTTACTTTTGTCAGTTATTCCCACTGCCATTCTTGAAGACACTTGGACTCCATCGAATCCTGCTTTTTATTAATCCTTTTGAATTTAAAGCCCATGTGTTGAAGGCGCTTCCACAATGTCGTTCTTGAGCATTTAATTTCTGTTTCATCTGTTGTCAGCCTTTTCATTAAATTGTCCAACGTTGGTACACTTTGCTCTTCATACATTTTATAAATTTTTTGTCGTATAAGTTCCTCGTCACCTTGGTCCAACGTTCTTGATTTTCCAATATCACTTATTTTTCTGCGTTCCAAAATTGGCCCTTGTGTAATTTTCCAAACTGTGGAAAAGGATTTTTTTGTAAGTAAAGTCGTTTCCTTTACAACGTCTTTAGGGCACAAATTTCCGCGCGACATTAATGTCAAAAACACGTTCTTTATAATCTGTTGATAAATGCACTCTGTAATTTACTTCAGTTTCATTGCTTTCACAAATTTTACTAGAACACCAAGGACGAGACATTTTTAAAAAACAAACTAAACTCAGCAGTGTACGTTGACAGACTAAAATCAAAAAGGACCCTGGTTTATCCGCATTTTTATTTACCTTAGTACGGTACTAAAAATTTATTACGCGCATATCATTTCACAGAACTGGTTTTTGTTGTTTATTATATTTTGAATGTCCTAATAATAGCAGTCATTTAGGTCGGTTTCTTATATTTGTGAACACACTTTACTTATTATTAATAAAATAAACTAAATACTAGCATTCTGGCGGAGGAGTGAACTCGGAAATTAATGCAGTCCATCAACATTTACAATCTACCAGCTTAGTGTCTCTCGAACGACAGTGTTCAAAAATTCTTTTATTTGGAGAACATTATCACTCCGCAACGACGTCTCTTAGGTTGGTTTCCCAACGAGTATAATCTCCAAAGATTCAAGACCAACGTGAATCGCGTCCTGCGCATACGCTTCGTTTGCAGAGCGCCATAAAGAATTTATCCTGCAGGGCTCATTATACAAAAAAAGAACATTCACAACACAAAAGTTTCGGAAACATCTATCAACGTGAACACACTGCATATGTCAAGAGAATAAAAGATTGGATAAATTATATCATTACCAGCTTTTAAAAAATGAAAAAAAAAACAGATTAATAAAAATTCTATTACGGTACTGCAAACGGTGTCGAAACAGCGTTATGAAACCAAAATAGAAAAAATATCATATTTTTGTTTGATCGGTCCTATGCAATACATTCAAATTAAGTAGGCTTTGTCATTGCTAAAACAAAGGTTGCCTTGGGTTTAAATTTGGCATGAGCTGTCAGTTTCTAGCCTCAGTTTTAAAAGTACAATCAATTAGTGCATACTGTTTATTATTGTTTGTGATGTTGCAAGTGGTTTCTATATCTTTGAAAGGTAGGATGGATTAAAATTTCTTACCTATATACTTAATATTCTTTTGTTAGGTATTTTTGTTTAGTACAAGCACATCATGGCCTTTTTACTTTATTTTAAGTTACTACTTATGGGGGATTTATAAAAGTTTTCAACGTTCTCGCTCGCCGTCACCGTTCTAAGGGTATTTATACAACTTGCACGTTGTAAATCCGCGAGAGGCGTAACTATTTTGGGGTAACGACTTTAAATTTTGAAAAAATTAATAATGTGATCAATATTTAATATTATTTTTTAATTATGAATTAAATAAAGCCCTGTCTATTGAACCCTGTCATATCTGACAAATTTCCAAAGGTCAGCGAGTTAAAATGTCGTCATGTGTTGGAACTACGAGCGGGAGCGGTGGCGGTTTTATAATTGCATACGTTATTTCCCTTAAGGTTGAGTTACGACGGGAACGAAGGTGATGAGTGGGAACGGTGACGAGAAGTTTTACAAATCCTTTATAATCATAGTACTAAAAAAGAAAGTCTTTTATTTAATTTAGTTATCATGTTTTTAGATTTCTAAGTTAAAAGTGATTTTTTATTATTAGACTTTCCTATCATGCAAAATATTAAAACATCAATATATATTTTTTAAACAGTCCGCATGGTACGTCTTACCGATCCCTATCAAGAAATACCCTCCTCTTAATTATTTATTACTTACTTACCTTGCAGAATATTTTCTAATATTGTACATTGTTAGCAACAAAAGCTTGCTGCCTAGATATGGCATGGAAATAGATACTTACGACTTTTCTCTGTATCTTTTTAATTATAAAATTTTGTCTCCATTTTTAAGCTGGATTCAAAGTTTTGATCACGTAAGCGGTAAGTTCTTCTTTTTCGTATTCCGCCATAATTTAGAGATTTTAGAAAAAATAAAATCGTTAAGAAAAAAAGGACAACAAATAAACCTTAACGACGAAAATTTGTGATATTTGAGAAGATTTCCAATTGGCCGTGCGTACGAGGATGCCCGATTTTTGCTGAATCGATATAAGTCGTAACGATAAGAAATGAAAATGAACCATTTCTAACGGCTTACGTCTTATCGCTTAACCCTTATCTTTTACTATGAGCGCGCCGATTATAATTCGTGGATTTATTACGCTATACGTCATATCGCTTACCGCTTACCTTATCGAAACTATGAATCCAGCTTAAAGCTGTGATTATTCAATTTTGTATAGGATATTGCTTTAATGACATAATTATCTTCTTGTGCTATATATGCCATATTTATAACAAAATTGATAAGTGCAATGCAACAATTTAATCTCGACTTTATTAAACTTTATTTAGAATAGAATGCTATTAATACATAATGTGTATGTTTATTCAAATTGCAGCTTATCTAAACCGAGCTTAAGTTAAGTTTTTGCATTACAAATGGGGGTATTAGGTAAAGAAAGTGTAACCAAGGGGGTTGTTAGAGAACCTATAGACAGTCATAAACTATTTCCCTTAAAATTAATTCATAGTATGTAGAGAATAAAAAAAAAACCCAAGATTAAGGTAGTCCACAGATAAAACGGATATCTTAATGTCAAGCAAAACGAATTTAAAACAAGGCCGCCATGTCTTTTGATATGTACAAATGAATATAATAAATGAATTTGATAAGAATCAGCTGCATCCTTAGAAGAAATTTTCGTAATTAGCGGAAACAAAACTTTGATTAAACGAAGATAACAGATTTAAACCATTCTAAGCATATAAGCATTGAGTTAAGTTTATTCACTATCTTAAAATAAGGATAGTTATTTTTTAGTAATTTTCTTAATGAATGAATCCTTTAAGTAAGATTTATATTATACCGGTTCAAGAGATGACATCCTTGAATGGAAGCATTTCAATCTGAATGTACTGTGTACAAGTATTTATTTACTTCTGTCAAGTATATGTGCCTTTGCTTTAAGCACACAAGGCTTTGTTGATGCTTTGACCTAAAGACGGCATCCTTGATTACGACAAAGAAATTCTGAATTTCTTTCGTTGAAGGATTTAATGAAATTGTTTTAAGTTCATATGGCTTGTTGCAAGAATCTATTTCTTTGCAGCCAACATACAAACACCTGGACGGCTTTAGAGCGGTTTATGGTTCGTTTATAATAATAAAGTGTTAATTCTTCTTATTTATGGACAGAGCTGGGCAAGCTACTGGAAAAAAGTAGCTAGCTACAAGCTACAAGCTACTTAAAATTGAAGTAGTTAAGGTACCGTGCAATCAAACTACTTTTAAATAAAAGTAGCTTAGCTACCGGTAGCTTAACTACCGGTAGCTAAGTTACAAGCTACTTCTATAAGTTACTCTGAAGGTTATTTTACTTAATGTCAGTGAATGCAGTTTTGAAAAACTGCGTTCTTCGGCATTAAAAGAGTTTTTTTTATTAACATATTGATTAAAATAAAAATATTAAAGTTTTATTAATATACCTAAGTATAAATATATTATTTAACAGTGCAGAATAGAAGAGGTACATCGTAAAAAAATATTTTTGCCCTACTTTTAAGCAATTATAGGTAATAGATATTTTTTTGATATATGACTGACATGACTGTTAAAGTTTTACACATTTTTTTACTTTTTCAAATTTTAATCTAATGGCCATGAACAAAGGCAAGATGCTAAGTCTATAAACAAATATACAAAATATAATATCCTTTAAATTATTTTACTTTATATTCATAATGTAGCAGAATTACAGAATGACTAGCATTTTTATTTTATTCCCTGCTTGCAATTTATAGAGCTTTACTTTAAGGGGCACTATGCTGGGCAATACATAACCAAAGTACGTATTATGTTCACCCTGTAAAAAATTCAAAGTTTTTGCAATTGGTTTAAGCATTGTACAATATTTTTCCAAATACTGAATATCCTGTTTCTTTAAAAGCATTATTTTTTAAATCTAATTTGTCAAATTATTCCTACTGAAAGTAGCTTAAGCTATCGAGAGTAGCTTAAGCTACTGAAAATAGCTTAAGTAGCTTTTTCGAGTAACTAGCTACTTTTAAAAATAGCTTTATGAATACACTAAAAAATAATGTAAAAGCTACATCTACAAGCTACTTGATTTTAAAAGTAGCTCGAATAAAGCTATTAGCTACCAAGAACGTAGCTAGCTAGTAGCTTAACTACTTAGTAGCTAGCTACTGCCCAGCTCTGTTATGGGTAGGTAGCCGAGATGCTTTATAGAAACCTCAATTTCTTTGGGCACTGGAGTACTGATGTGGCTCCGCGCAGATGCCGAATTGCACGTAAATGCCTTTTTTTTTTCTTATTTCAGTGAGGTTTAGGAAATGTTTTTCTATGCACTCTGTAGCAATGATTGTCGTTTTGCTACAGGCGTGTGGGACTACAGAGCATGACTGACCCACTAAAACCCTGTCCTCACTCTTCCCGGAACCGCCTCTCGGCATTACTTCGGGGTTTCTTTACTCTTTTTTCCTATAATATTTCTTCTTTTCTATCGTCTCCACTCTCCTTTCTTCCTTTTCTTTTTCTCTCATGATTTCTCTAAACATATTCATATCTGCATTCCATCCTTTTTCTGATGTTGTGATTATCTCCTCCACATTTTCCTTTGTAATCTCTCTTTGGCATATTATGTTATTTTGTTTGCTTTTCTTCTACCCTCTATATGTCTATTACATTTGAATGTTCTGGGGTATCCCTCTCTCCACAAAACCAGCAGTCTTCGTCCTCTTGTTTGTTTATTCTTTTTAGGTACGTTCCAAAAATCCCATGTCCTGACATCGCTTGTGTTGTATAGTAGTCCAAATCTCCGCCTTTTCTCTTGATCCAAGTTCGTATATCTGTGATCAAGTTTTTTGTCCAGCCTTCGTATGTATTCCATCTTGCTTGCCATTCGTTCAGCATCTGTTCTCTAGCTTGTTTTTTAAAGTCTTTCCCTTCCTTGCAAATCATTGACCGCTCTTTCACTGCCAGATCTAGGGGCAGCGTTCCTGCCAGTATCTGTACCGCTTCTAGTGATATGGTTCGGTATGCCGATATTATACCTATCGCCAGTCGTCTATTTACTCTATGAAGCATGTTTACATATTTTTTATATTTAATACCTTTACTCCAGATTGGGGCTGCGTATAAAATTGCTGACGTCACAGCACTTGTCAATATTTTTCTCTTGTGGCTTTTTGGGCCTCCTATTTTGGGCATTATCCTCATGAGTGAGTTTATCGTGTTGTTTGCTTTCTCTTCCATTTTTTTAATATGTTCTTTCATCTCCATATCTCTGTCTATATATACCCCCAGATATTTAACTGCTAATTGACTTTATATTACTGCGTGTGTCAGTCTTACTTCTGAATTTCTTATAGTTCTACGTCCTGCCAGTATTACCATCTCCGTTTTACTATGTGCAACTGATAAATTCATGTTCTCTAATTTCTCTATTATATTTCTTGTTGTAAATTTGGTCTTTTCTTCCAGTTCTTCTCTTGTCCTAGCTCTAACTATAACTGCCAGGTCATCGGTATACGCTACTAGGTCTATTCCTCTTTCGACGTCCGTGCGTAGAATCTCATCGTAAAAAATATTCCACAGTAGCGGTCCCAGGATCGAGCCTTGTGGTACTCCGCAACTTACTTTTCGTATTTCGTTGTTTGGGGTGATTATACGTAACGTAAATGCCTATACCATACTCTTAGGACAAGCGCCGATTGCTTTGGCACAAATAACTTTATCTTTGTTAAAATAACCATTTTAAAATGTTACAATTCGAAAGACGCCAGCTTTTCAACAAGAAATTTTGCCGCCAAGAACATAACTAGAAATGACCAAAAACATAGAAGATCATATATTAAGAACACTTTCGCTCTAAATAAGATTATTACCTTCAGATTAAGCAATCTAAAGTCAAAATAATTTATTCTCTTCTGGCAAATGCTGCCTTTTATCAGTGTAGTTCTATAAAATTGTTAACCTTATCTAAAGCAAACAAAAATGAAATCGTCGTCTTTAAATTTAGGGAAAAAGAAGGTCCGTAGGGAAATTACTCAGCTTAATAATTAGGTACAGAAAAGCGTATGTCCGTTACCCGTTTGGGGTATTATTTTATTATCTAAAAGAAAGAAATTGGCAATCTTCCATTTAGCATTCTCTAAACAGTAAGCGGCAATGTATGCAAATTGGCGTCGTTTTGTTTCTTTTTAGGGTGTGTTTCGCCTTGGAATTGGCAACAGTAGAGATATAAACCAGGTATTTATGTTCTCAGGCAAAGAAATTCCGCAGACCGACAATCCACGTACACCTCTACAATTACGCAATTATTCTTTTTCCGGATTAAAGTGAAAATGAAACCGCCACAAAAGGAGGATGCTACCGCTATAAAAAATACTATTATGCGAAATTAAAGTCATTCAGATACAATAATTCAGACGAAAGCCTCTTCTTTTCCCCCCTTTTGTACTTGTTACATAGAGAGAGGCCCCAAGAAGTTCGTATTTTTCTTTTGACAAGCTGATGAGTAGCGAAGAATACCGTTCATTCATTCATTATAAAATATTGCTCTTGTGTTACTATACCTTCTCCGTTGTCATCTAGGCACACTGAAAAAAGGCCTCTGTTTGGGACAAACGAATTGATTCTTGTGCAGTTTTTTGTTTAGAGCAACGCAAATTAATTTAACGTAAAATAGTCACTATTAGGATAAGAACACATCCATTGTTGGGATTAGTTCAATGTTAGGCAAAAGAAAAGCATTCTTCCCAAAAACTGTTTCGTATTCGTCTATCAAATTTTAAATCGGTTGCCCAAAAAGTGCCACCATGTATAAAGGGTCCGTAGTAAAAAAACATGTTTTCATAGTTCGATAATTTGAATCATTTAATAATAAATCGTCGTATTATATTCATTATGCATATTTTTACATGCTATGCTTTTTAGTTTAAACCCTAATTGTCTTCTTAGGATTATTAGTAATTTACGTCTTGTAACGTTGTTTAACGTAGGTATTTATTTCATAAAGAACTGCCAAACAACAAGAAAATAAACACCTTGGTGTTCTTCGTAATTATAATAGAAAAAAATAATTACCAAATGTTAGTAAGACGCCAAAAAAATATCCAACAATTTTGTTTTTGAATGAAACCGCCTCCACAGGTTAGTTGAAGCCTTCAATTGTGTGATTACATGCAAAGCCAAGTATACATTTTACGTACAGGCAAGCAAGGGATGTTTGGATTCGCCAACCGCTGTGTCTTTTAATTGCATACAGAATACCCAAGAAAATACAATATATATAAACCATTAACCCATTTGTATAAAACTTCATGGCATTTATAGCAATAATACATCCACTCGTTTAGAAAGCATACATTACAACAACGCTCTTTATCTTTTTCTATTTGTCTTACTTGTCTATTGCATGCCAAATGCCAATTTGAAAATACTTATAACTATCGCTATTAAAATGATTGATGGATGCGCCCATATAGATGCTCGAAACCGGTTCCTTACAGAACTATTCATTAGACGAATCATACAATCAGCATCATTTATATTTACAGGCATTGTGCTGTTGTTAAAGGGAAGCTAATTATTGCCATTTATCATTTCCCATTTTTATTTCATCCATTTTCTTAATTGTTTATCAGCTATTTCGCATGGTGTTTATCTTCACTGCTCCGCCCCGTGAACTTACATGAACATTTTTTATTGACATAATTGAAAATAAATGTTATAAGGACGAAAATTGTCGTATTTTGGACGTAATGCGGGAGATTACCGAGGTCGGTAACCCGCATAGTCCGAAAAACATTTTTCGTCCGTATGACATACGTTATTTTTGATTCGATCGTGTTTTTGGTCCGATTACCAGTTATAAAATAATGTAAAATTAAAGAAAACCAATACATTTCATCTTGCACGGTGATTTGTCGCTCTTAATGTTTGTCAGTTAACAATGAAACTTGTAGTAGTATACTAAGTGTTGCCTAGCTACCAGCGCAATTATCAATATCTTATTGAAAACGTTACCTTTTTATCCAAATATCTAATCTATAAATGGTAATTTTTTGATACAATCGGATAAAAGAATTATTTTTAAATCACAGAATTATTTCATTTTCTTTCTTAGTGTTTTGGTCTCTTGGTCCATCTACCTTCCACGATCCTGGTATCCAGCTTATCTCCAATTTTGTATTGCAAGTGGTCGACTTTAATTCGTCTGCTGATTCATAATTTTTTACTCTCTGCAAGTCGAACTAACCTTCTGTTGTTTCATTCTCATTTGCGATATTGATAGTATTTTCATGTTGTTGTTCCAGTTGGAGTTTCAGTTTCTTTGCCATGGGTTAAAACTATCATTAGATTAGTGCTTTCCACTTTAATGCTATCGGGATAATATCATCTTTAAAAATATCTCATTTTAGAATTCGGTAGGTCCGATTATCATTCTCTTTGTTTATTTTTATCTCATAGCCTAGATAATAGGATATTGTGCATTTACTAGGAACAATAACATATTCTCGGATATGGATGCAAATTTGCAGCGTCCGAGGACGAGAATATGATTTTCCCACGAGGTGCACATACTATTTTTTTTTGCTTTTTTGCGATCGAAAATGAACTAGAATAAATTGATATCATTTCAGTAATGGCTCATAGTTCTCACAGATATACTGCATGCACCATAGTCGTCATTTTATTCTATTGTAACCTAAAACTCGTACTATATCAATAAGTAATCGAAAAGAGGTTTCAACTTTAGAGTTTTATCATTCGAAAGAAAGTTCGTGCTTTTGTTCACAAAAATTCACTTTTCTCTTCACTTTCTTTAATAGACCAACTCTTTAGTGCACTTAGTCTATGACAAGGTCGTAGCCACAAGTAATAATAATAATGGTAATAAATTAATGACGTCACATTTTACACTTGTCGCTTTTAAGTCAGGTCGCGTGGGAACGAAACGAGGTTAAACTTCTAGAAGACCAATAAAGAATTTCAGATTTCCTAAAGCTTTGCTGCTGGTAAGCAATTTTGTAATCGACTCCAGCGTACCTAAATTCGTTTTCTAATATTAGCAGCTCGTGGATGAATTAATTATTATAGACACCTCCACCGACATGATTTATTTGATTTACATTGGTCACCTACGCAATAATTATGTTCATTTTTTTTTCTTCATGTCTCATCTCCATTTTCTTTTGTTTATTACTTATCATCTTAAATATGTAGGTCGGTAGAACAAAAAAAATCCTCCTCCACTTGTTATGCCAATTTTCAGAAAATAATTATGCTTACCAGCTTCGAAATTGCGATAGTCATATTCTATTATTGCCAAGATAGCAGTAATACGAGGGCAAGGTGCAAAATTCTCTAAATATATCTTGCATTGTTCTTAAGAAGGCATGGAAGAAAAGTTCTCGGCCTGGTAGTCAAATACTGTATTTTTTCATTTTAAAAAGGCGTTCTCCGCAGTTCTCCATTAGTTCGATGCACTTTGTTCAAGCAGTAGATTCCGATGAATAGATTCCGTCCGTTGAGTACGATTCTAAAGACAGAAGGTGACAAATCTGCATGGTAAATAGGGTGGATGTTCCAACAATTAAATTCGTTAGTTTTCCTATTTCCAAAGCTTCTTTTTAAGCAGGTTCCAGAACTAATGCGTAGAGGTGTTGTTTTACTTTTTTTAATGAAATAAATGGCAGGAACCCTTTTTGCATCCGAGAAAACACTGGCCATGACCTTTCTCACAGTTGAAATCAACTTCGCCTGTTTTGGTGCACAGGCACAGGTTCACTTACTGCTTTGATAATCCATAGTAATAAATCGGCGCACTAAAGCTATTGAATCCTTTTCAAAACGGTCTAAAAAATTATGGAGAAATTCGTTATCGTATTTGTTTTGGTCAATATTTAACAAATGCAGCGTACAGTCACAAGCTTCTCCGATGTCTTCATCTGCGATTCCAGTTTTTGCTCGTCCTTATAGTGGATAATCTTTTAGAGATATAAACCTTTACCAACTATGAAAAATTTTCTGATATCACAGTATTCCAGTTTATCTATTTCAATAAAACGCACACTTGCGTCTACTTTAAAAAGCCGTTTAAAGAAACCTATGGCACATACCGAGTAGTTGCTTCAGACTGTTTTTTTTGCTTGTTTTTACCAGACTAGTTTTACTTTTTGCAGGTACCCTTAAACTGTGTGTTGTTTTTAGTTATAGTCATGTTATTCCGACGAGCGATTATGGGCACCTTATATAAATTCATACGCATACACATTCGACAAAATAAAAACATTACATCTTACAATAATAACAGCTTCCACATAAATCATAAACATCTCTTCCGACGCTAATTTAATTTACCTCACCTACACAGAAATTATTTTAATCTTTTTATCTTTATGTTACACCTAATACTATTCTTTTGTATTATTTATTGTCGCCTTTAATAAGACAGGTGGTTATGACTAACATTAATCTTTTTAAACTAGCTTCAGAATAAAAAAAAGTTAATAGTTATTTACGTAACAAGTCCCAAAAGTTCTTTTTACTGGGCGAGAAGGCCAATGCTAAAGCGAGTACAAGCCTTCGAGACCAGTGCAATTAATAATAATATAATAGTAGTAAATTAATTTTATTAGCAGATTAAATAGTAAATTTTACAAAGTAATTATATATAAATTCATCATCATCATCATCAATCAGCCATCTGCATGCACTGCTGGATATAGGCCTCCCCCATTCTTTGTCACTGTCTTCTGTCCTGAGCGTTACGTATCCAATTGCATGTGATCCTCTGGATGTCGTCGGTCCATCGTGTAGGCGGTCTTCCTCTACTTCTCCCATCGGCTCTCGGTCTCTATTCGAGCAATCTCCTCGTCCATCTTCCGTCCTCTATTTGGGCAACATGCCCATCCCAGCGATCCGTGATATGACATCAGTAACACCAGTTTTCCTTCGCAGATCTTCGTTTCGGATATGATCCCTCAACGACACCCAAGCATAATATATAAATTAGTTTAAAATAAACAAAATAGGCAAAGCCTACTTTGGCGAAGTGTAGCCGTCTGGCTACTCTTACTTAACCAAGGGTAGGCTCATATAAATGATACAAATACATATGACACAATACACAAAAAGAAAGAATAAGCAAGACACTATGCGTGATGAATTCGTTCAAAACAAGAGAAATATCCAGATTTTCAGCAGCATGTCACTTGGCAGATAATTACGGAGTTTAAATTTGAATTTATTAATATTGTATAATCTGAATTCCTCAGGCAAAACGTTATATAGACTAATGGCGTTAAATAAAAACTTCTCTTACCATTAGGTTCAAGTCTCTAGCAGAATTGACAAAGTTTAAAGAAATGTCTGAAACTTCTTCACATAGTTTGTTTTAGCCTTGGTACCTATACATAGTAACTGAGAGTTTTAAATTAAACTTAGTAATATCGTGAGTCGCATGAACTGTGTCGTGACTGATAAAAAGAATAATAAAGATGTATGTCATCAGCGTAAGCCTGTGTTTTACAATATGTTGTTGAGGTTATTATGTCAATAGTATAAATTATAAAAAGTAAAGGAGACAAGAGAGCCTTGAGGCTCTCCAGAGTGGGTGCTTGCCCTGCTGGACTCAACACTATTATACGGAACCCTCTTCGAACGTTTAAAGTTTAAAATTTAGAAAAGTAACACTTTTCTGATTTAGTTTTTACCCGTGGCGGGAAAGTATCCATTCAATAGATTTAATTTAAAATTTCTAAAGGAATCGGTAAATAAATAAATGCCCCAAATTGTTCTTCATATTCAAACAGTGCGAATACAAAACATTTTTTTCCTATTTTGGTTTCATAACAGTGCTGTTTCCATGCCGTTTTTTAGTATCGTAACAGACTTTTTCTAATTTGGTTCCATAAAAAAGTTGTTCCGATATCGTTTTCAGTATCGTAATGAACTTTTTATGAAACAGTTTTCTTTATTTTTCTAAGGTTGGTAATGATGTTCACAAATGTTTTACTTTGCTGTCGTGTATGTTTGGTTGCATTAATTTTATGAAATGGAGATGAGTCAAATAATCTTACAAATTTACTATATTATAAAACATATAACTATAATATTTACCGCAATTTCCCTTAACTTTGGGGGAGTTAAACTAAACTTGTCTTGCTCCATATTTTAAAATTAGGTAGGTATGTTAGAAAAATTAGACAACTTCGTGACAAAATGGCTGACACCGAAATAAAATTATTTGTTGATTTCAAGGCTACTATGATAAATAATTTGATTGTATTACCAACATAAAATTTAATCCAAAAATTTTGAAAATTTGTATGTTTTATTTTCTTTTTAAATATGGATTTATTTATTGAAAATAATGCCAAAATAGAAAAAATAGTATAAAGCACACGTTTTATAAAGCTATTAGCTCACTTTTCCGTTATAAAACTCGCCGCAAGCGGCTCGTTTTCTAACATGGACGCGTACGCTAAAATGAGCTTTATAAAACTTGTACTTTAATATACTATTAGGAAACCTTTTTTAGTTTTTTTTTTAAAGTTGATCATGATATTTTTTTTAAATGTTATATTCTGCGGATGTGTGGCATGGTAAGTTGTAACCAATAAAATCACCTTTTTAGTTATGTATTTTTGGTAGCACAAACACGGACGATAAAATTATTGTATTGACAGGAGAAGACCGGCCATTTTGATGGTGAAATGTAGGCATACAAATTCGAATTTTCATATTTTCTATACCATATACTTGCTGGTAATATAAATTTATATTTGATACAGTATAACTCGACTAATATGACCTTTTACTAATAATAATAATAATAATAAGAGTCTTTACTAAGAATTACAGAAATACAATTATCTTAACTTATGTTAGCTTCTCAACATTAAACCTTTTAGTATAAATTTAATAATATTACAAATAATCGATAATTACTAATTATGAAATACCTCTTTAAATTTCATTCATGAGGTTCTGAATAGATCTAATCTATAGCCATACCAAAACAATAATATATGTTTAAAACAAAACGTAAACGATAAAACGACGAACAAGATTTGATTCCCCTACCCTAACCTTACTTTTTACTAGTAATGGGCACTAGAGGCGACTATTGATAGTAGGTACCTAAACACTATCAATATATTTCGATGGTCCAAATTATCGATAGTGTTATAAATAGTTCTCCACCGCCCAAGCAGCTCGTTTTCATTCACATTGACGCTAAAATGATGCTTTATAAAACTTTAATATACTATTTTGTAATTTTGACTGCTTGTTTCGTCTAAAAATTTTTACAAACAATGTTTGTTTATTTTTTTATGACCAGAATGCCTAGATAGTTTTTTAACCGCAAATTATGTCTTTACCGGTCTAGCCCGGACAGCAAGAAACGGGGACCGCTAAAGTACTTAACCGGTCTAGACCAAAAAGCAAGGGAACAGGGACCGGTAAATTACCATTCAATTTTTTAGTTAGTCTAAATATTTTAGTTTTCCGACTGTCTAAAATTATACCATTATAGTGAACCATTATCAAAATTTTGCGAGCCGCCAAGCAAACCTGCCAACTTATAACTTAATGACTTTGTTGAAAGTGCCACATACTGACAACAAACATGCTTAAACAGAATTTATTAAAAATAAAAATGGTTGTAAATAAAATAGTACCTATACAAACCTCGATGAAAAGTTCAATTTCCAATCTCCAGACGAAAATGAAACACTCCATCTCGGTTTGTAATATAAGTACTATTAATAATCTTTATCAAGTAGGTGTGAACTAAAATACTTGTCACTGTCAGCATTCCATCCCAAAAGTGGCAGTTACAAGAATTTTCGGGACTGACGAAAAACAGTTGATGTCGGAAATAAAAATTGAACCCATGCGGACGTGTAAAACTATATTTCCTTTGTAATTACGTCACTTTCTACAAAAATATGTCTGCAGTCGATTTCTCTGTTGTGATATTGCTCTAAAGAGTAGGTACTAATAATAGGATACTAATGAATAATTAAAAACAAAAGAAATATCATTATTTTTGGTAGACTATGTTGAAACCTTGACAATATTAAATAAATCTAAAATTAATAGATGTCAAGAGATAAAGACTAGAATAGAACAATATGTTATATACCAGAAACTTTTTCAAATCGATTAATTAGTCTATTCATATTTAGTTCCATAAACGAGGTTGACCGATTATAGATAAAATTGGTAATGTTGAAATAATTTACTGTCAAAATTTACATAATACGAACTGTGAAGGCGGTATTAATTTTTTTTATTAAAGTTGTCTTACACCATGTTAAGTAAGATTAATATCGCCAATAAATCAGGTACCACCTGAGTTTTTACTTTAATTTTTAATTATAGCATACATGTTTACAGCCAATAACAAGTGACACGACGAGTCTAGATAACTATATGGTATTTGAATATATTTAAGTGTTTTTAGTTTTATGTAATGAATGTCTGATGTTTTTTAATGTTTCTTCGCCGCCTCATGTATATAAGAATGCCATACACATACCGATACGTATCTTCTTAAAATCTGAAGGTTATCATTCACCCTTAGTAGTACTTGCCTTATGTGGAGTGTAGAGTGATGACTGAAAAACGTACACGGAAAAATATTTTAGTTGAATTTCTACCACCAACTTTTGTTATACTAATTAAATATTTAAAACTCCTTTTGTAGTTCCATTTAAATATTTTTCTAACATTTTTATTTGCTTTTACACAGGATATAATGAAATATATTTGGTCTCTTTTTCTTGGTCGAAACTAAGTCTTTCAGATTCCATTATACTAATAAATCCGCCAAACCCCACATAACAGCACCATAATACCATAAAACACATAAAAGTAAGAGTTAGAGAGGTACGACCCCTTTGATGGCATAACTGTAAATGCGACGGCGGCGGCGGACGGCGCGGCTTTGACTATTCCTGTAAATTATTTAGACGTTTCTACTATATTCATTCAGTAAAATTTGAATTTTCCTACAAAAATTTTATAACCGCTTCTATATTTTTTGATATTTTGCAAATATAGTGTTATAAAAATAGTTTATTGTTTGACAGCCTTACTATAATTACACCCTACTAAATTCTATTAAAAATTTTAGTAAAAAAATATAGTAAGTTTTACTAACTTTCCGTTATAACCATTTTTTATGCTTGTCTCTTCAAGTAATAAAAAAATTATAAAAGCCACAAAAGGATTTAGTAAAATTCACAATACAGTTTTTTACCTTTAACTAAAAAAAAATGGTTATTCAATTTAACCAAAACGCATTTGTAAAATGTAATATATATCTTAGTAGTAGCATAATTATACTATGTTATATAAAAAAGCTAACCATATTTTTTTATAAATTTAGTTTACAATTTTATTTTGGTAAAGACTTATATACAGATTTATAACTTTTAAGAGGTTTTATAGAGAAATATACTGTAAAATTGTTACTAAACTAAATTTACAATACTGTTTTTTCCGTGTAGGGCTTGGTTTAGATCGCAATTATAAGGGGACGATATATCTAACCAAATCTAAGTTAAAATTCATATTATGACATGATTTGACAAACTGATGAACATTAAAACAAGTAAACAATTATTTTTGTTGTTTACAAAATTAACAAAGTAAGAATATAGAGAAAGGAAAATAAAAATTATAGAAATTGCTGAAATTGGCCACCATGCTCCAGGCATAAATTTACACGTCTCCTCGTATTTTCCGAGGTATTTTCGAAAGCGTTGACCAGCATCTCTGGAGAAATGTTATCACATTCTTGGAAAATCCTTTGCTGTAACTGTTCTATAATTTCAATTGGTGTTTTAAAAATATTGTTCTTCAAATGAGGAAAAATGAAGTAATCCATAACCGTCAAATAAGGTGATCTGGGTGAGAAATCAATATCTGTTTGAAAACTGATCAATCTGCCGTCGTGTTGAAAATACCGAAAACGTAGTTCATCGTCAAGAAATTGCTTCACAAATGGATTTAAAATATTGTTCCTATACCGCTGTGCTTCGTATTTTCCGAGGAATTTTCGAAAGCGTTGACCAGCATC
The DNA here is from genome assembly GCA_963920685.1 of Polydrusus tereticollis. Classification (NCBI taxonomy): domain Eukaryota; kingdom Metazoa; phylum Arthropoda; class Insecta; order Coleoptera; family Curculionidae; genus Polydrusus; species Polydrusus tereticollis. The sequence goes on from OY987327.1 coordinate 83,488,353, forward strand.
TCTGGAGAAATGTTATCACATTCTTGGAAAATCCTTTGCTGTAACTGTTCTATAATTTCAATTGGTGTTTTAAAAATATTGTTCTTCAAATAAGGAAAAATGAAGTAATCCATAACCGTCAAATAAGGTGATCTGGGTGAGAATTCAATATCTGTTTGAAAACTGATCAATTTGCCGTCGTGTTGAAAATACCGAAAACGTAGTTCTTCGTCAAGAAATTGCTTCACAAATGGATTCAAAATATTGTTCCTATACGGCTGTGCTGTACCTGTGTCATGGAACAAAATAGGACCAACAATTCTTCTTGAAATAGCCACCCAGATACCAATTCTTTGAGGGTGCAATTTGGATGCATTGGAAATGGGGATTTTGATTACTCCACATGCGTGTATTCTGAAAACTCACATTACCGGTGAGGTGGAACGAGGCTTTATCAGAAAAAAATGTCAGGTCTAATAAATCATTTCTTTCCAAAAAATTTTGGGTAAACCACTGACAGTAATTCCTGCGTCTTTCAAAATCTGCAGCTTCTATTTCTTACTACTTGCACTTTTTAAAGAAACAAATTTAACTGTTTTTTAAGAATAGTCCTGCATGTTCCACTGTATCTTCCCATTTCTTGAGGCAGGCGTCTTGCACCTTTTGCTGCCGTATTGTGCATTATTTCACGAACCTTTGCAACAAGTTCTTCTGTAGACTTATGAAGTACAGTAAAACACAATTAAACTGTAAAATTTCCACTATATTTAACTATGAAATGACATGTTTCGCTAACACTGTAGCTTCGTCAGATGACGCTGGTATAATGATTGTTAAAAATAATTAATGTACAATAAGGTTTAGATAATTTAAGATAACAATAACAATAGAGGGAGGGTTACAATTTTGGGAATATAGACTCCAGATTTTTTATTAATGTCGCTTTTAGTTTTATTATTTTTAATGAACCTGCCTAAAGAGTTATTTGTTTTGTAAGCTACATTTATATCTAGTTTATTGAGAAAGTTACCAATTATTTTGCTGGATTTCCCAATGAAAGAAACAGTTTTAAATTTGTCTGAGGACATTTTTAATCTTGGAAATACTAAGTCAATTTTTTTTTTGTACGTCTTCTTTTTTAAGATGTTATCAATTAAATTAGCTTTATAACCATTGTTTACGGCTATTTGTTTAATATAGTTTATTTCTTTTTGAAAATTTATCTTGTTAAGAGGGAGAGTTACTAGTCTATGAATCATACTATGAAAAGAAGCTAGTTTGTGTTGAGTATATGGCAAAAAGAGTTAGGTATGACGGTGTCAGTATGTGAAGGCTTATGAAAAACCCAGAAACTGTGCTGATCATTTTCTCGTTTAATATTTAAATGAAGAAAATTAATAGAGTTATCAATTTCTTGTTCGATTGTGAATAATGAAAAAAATATTTTTGTGTAAACTATTAATATACTTATTCTAAAAAGATTTTTAACTGTCTATCAGTTCCAAGAAAACAAGCCAAAACGTCGCCAACGTACCTGTGCCAGTAAAGAAAATGTTTGAAAAGAGGGTGTTTGCTGATCTTATCTTCTAAAAAATCCATGAATATTTCAGCCAATAAAGGGCTAAGAGGGTTGCCTATTATTAGGCCATTTTTGCTTACTGATTCTGCTGATGCGATCAATTTGTTGTTAAAATATATATAGTGAATTCTAACTACTAACTGTATATTCCAACTACCATAATACCTGCCCCTATCCTTTCTTGGCAAGGAAAACTCATTCCTCCTCGCGGTCCTGGCTGGACAAAGACAAAATTGAAAATGGCTTCGTATCTGTCAAATTTGTAAGCCTATATATTTTTTGACATTTAGTGACATACATTGTTCTCATCTCCGAAGATCCAGAAGAGCTAGAGGAAATGATGGAACAATTGAATGATACATCAAGAAAAATAGGGCTAAAAATGAACATCAATATAACCAAATTCATGTCACCCAATCACATTCAATTATCACTATCTAACGAAAACATCGAAAACGTTGTCGAATACGTATACCTAGGTCAACTCATTAAACTAGGACAAGAAAATCAAAAGTCGGAAATAACGCGAAGGGTGAAGCTAACATGGGCAGCTTTTGGAAAACTAAAGTACGTTCTAGGAAATCCAGATATTCCAATACATTTAAAACGCAGAGTTTATGACATGTGCATCTTGCCGGTGGCAACATATGGCCTCGAAACAATCACAAAGGGTAGTGCAGATCGATTGAAGACAACACAAAGGGCAATGGAACGGGCAATGCTTGGAGTCTCCATAAGGGACCGGATCAGAAACGAAGAAATAAGACGACGAACAAAGGTAAAAGACGTGATCCGTTACATGGCCGAGATGAAATGGAGGTGGGCGGGACATGTTACAAGACAGGAAGATAATAGATGGACAAACAGAGTGATTCACTGGCACCCCAGAGAAACAAAAAGAAATAGAGGAAGACCGCAGAGACGTTGGCTGGATGATATCAGGGAGGTCGCTGGTAGAAACTGGGTACAACTAGCGCAAAATCGACAGGAATGGAAAAGACTCGGAGAGGTCTATGTTCAGGAGTGGACCAGATAAGGCTGACGAAGAGAGAGAGAGAGAGAGAGAGAGAGAGAGATGTTGTATAGAACCTGTTTCCCTAAACAGAGCCACGGTTCTTCTCAGAAAATGATAAAAATCCCCAGCAGTAAAAGCGACGTTACGAAAATTTTCGCGAAAATCCATTGCGTGAATTATTAAAGAAATTTTATAAATTAGCCATTATTTAAATTACTTGTAACGACTGTTAAAGATGGCGCAATAACTGATTGATTGATTGATAATGCTGCTATTTACAGACACTCAACAGGTATTAAGCTCTACCACTAAGCAGTTCGGCCTTAGATGCAAAGCACAGTTTGTTTCTATCCTCTTTTTTGCTTTTAAAGATTTTATTTGACCCAAAAAAAATCACATTGGCAATAGGCATAGTAAAATGTCTCGATTTTGATAGGCGCTGAACAAATCTTATTCTTTATTTAAACTTACCTATCGCTTAGCTGTTAGAAAGTTTTACATAATAATAGATCTATTTGGCACGTGTTTAGAAAGTCCCAAGTAATGACAATAGGATAGTGATCAGAGCCCAAGGTATCGGAATTGATATCCCAGTGACACCTGTCACATATATCAGCAGAGCATAGAGTTAAGTCTACAGCGGATTTATTTTCGCCTGGACGTCCACGTCTTGTTTCAGAGCCATTATTCAAGAATACAAGGTTACTACCCTCCATGACATTTAGGATCTGTTCACCTACTTTACAATTTTTTGCAGAACCCCACACGCTACTATGCGCATTAAAATCACCACCTACCACGCACGGAGTATTAATCTGCGAAAAAAGGTTATTCCAATCTCTGTCATTTGTCGAAACGTTAGGGGGTTTATACACAGACACAAAATTAATATTTTTATTATGTATCATAACTGTAGCACCACATACCATAATACCAGTATTAAAGTTAAATAAAAAGTCAATTTTGCTAAAAGAAAATTTCTTCGAAACGAAGACTGAGACACCAGCCTTCCCATCAGCTCTATCTTGTCGAATAATGTTATACCCCGTAAAATTTATATCACAACCAGGTTTGAACCAGGTTTCATTAATTAACGCAATATCTATATCATTTTCATACAAAAAATATTGTAGACCTAGTTTTTTAGCTATAGCGGACTGAGCGTTCCACTGAAGTATTTTTACGTTATTCTTTTTGATTTGAATTCGCATTTAGTAGAATAAAGTAGATAATTCATGTAACATTCAAATTCGCCATGTATTAACAGTAATATATCTGCCTGTCACTGTCTATAAATAAAGCACAAATATACTCCGCTGCTGTGTAAAATTAAATTTACATTATTCAGTTAATGCATTATGTATTAGACTGAACCTGCGACCTTACCAGTGTACAGGATGTTCCATTTTCGATATTTCTAGGGGGTATTGGAGTTATTATCAAAGATAGAGAGTTAAGGTTTTTGAATTGAAATTGTGTTAATGTGAAAAGAATTGGAGTTTTCAGCTTAAACGGCATATTTATCAAAGGGGTGAGGCACTTAGAAGACAAAATTGATGAAGGCAAATTAGCAATCCACGCATTTCCGGAACGGTTAATATAAATATCAACAACTATATATGTTTTTGAAATCGGACTACGAAATGCAATTCACTCGTGTCGTTCTTTATAAGGGTTGCCATTTAAAAAAATTCAAAATGGCGTCGTATCTGTCAAATTTGTAAACCTATATATTTTTTGACATTAAATTTGGCTTCCTTGTCGAAAATGATTGAGAAATATGTAATTTGTTTCTTATTATAGTCAGCAGGAGAATCGCCAATCGGGTGAGACACCTAAAAAATGTCCCTGTACACTGATAAAAGGCAGCAGAATAAATTATCTTAACTTAACATTACTTAATCTGAAGGTAATAATCTTATTAGGAGTGAATGTGTTCTTAATATATTATTTTCTGTGTCTTTGGTCATTTCTGGTTATGTTCTTGGCGGTTAAGTTCCTTGTTTTGAAGCTGACGTCTTTGGAATTGTAACATTTTAAAATGGTATTTTTAACAGAAGAACTTGAGGTTTCTATAAAACATCTCGGCTTAGTGTTATATCAATCATCTTTTGTATGGCTTAGTGAATGTGGATGCCGTCTTTGAGTCAAAGCAATAGCAAAGCCTTGTGTCTTTGAATCAAAGACACATATACTTGACACAAATAAATAAGGGCTATGCTTGGAATGGTTTAAATATGTTATTTTAGCTTAAATAAGTTTTCTTTCGGCTAAGATATAATTACGAAAATGGCATCCAAGGATGTAGGTGACTATTATCAAGGACATATTCATTTGGACATATCGAAAGGCATGGCGCTCTTGTTTTAAATTCGTTTTGTTTTACATTAGGATATCCTTTTTTGCTGTGTAAGTTTTATACAATGCAATGAAATTTTTTTTTAGTAAAGTGTGTGTTAGTAAAGAAATATAGTAATTTTTACTAATTTTTCATTATAACCATTTCTTATACTTACCTGTTCGTGTAATAAAAAATTATAAACGTCACAAAAGGGTTTAGCAAAATTTACAATACCTACAGTTCCGTTCTTTTAACTAAAAAAAAATAGTGATTTACTCTAACCAAAGCGCATTTGTAAAATGTAATATATACCTTAGCAGTGACATAGTTATACTATGTTGTGCAAGAAGGCTAACCATATTTTTTTATAAATTTAGTTTACAAATTTGTTTTGGTAATTTTTCCGTGCACACATTGTTGACCCTCCGATACAAAAACTTTAAATTTACTTTCAACAGTAAGAACAGAGTATTTCCAAAATGAAAGACCTTTACTTTCCTACGTTTGTTCACGTTTATACTACTTTGAAAAATGCAACTTAAAAAACCAACTTTCTGTAAATATTTTATATACAGGGTCGTTGGTATGTATGGAAACGGTCGATTATTTGTTAAAGTAAAACAGCTAACAAAAAATTATCAAGACAAAGGTTTTATGGTTTTGTTAAGTCTATTAGAATTAAAAAAATATGAATATACAGGATAAGTCAGAAAGCCGTAGAGAAATAAAGTTACTTTTTTTTAGTGGAACACCCTGTATCTTAGAACATTTTTGGATTCTACATAAAATTACAATTATTTTTTAATAAGTGTATTATAAGTCTAAACCTAATAGTTTCCGAGATATCGACTTTTGAAAAATTACATTTTTGAACTTTGACAGATTCTAGCTTTCTATCTAATGTTATGCCGTGGAGCAAAATGGCTTCCATGTCCCTATCTTACTTTTTTATTATCTTCCCGAAAATGTTAACTTCCGGTTAAACCGGAAGTATGTACTATATTTGTGGCTTTTGAGTTACATCTGGTTTAACCGGAAGTTGACACCAGTAGGAAGATAATAAAAAACTAAGATAGGGATATGTAAGCCGTTTTACTCTAAGACGGACCGTTAGAAAGCTAGAGGCTGTCAAATGTCAAAAATGTAATTTTTCAATAGTCGATATCTCGGAAACTATTAGGTTTAGACTTAATGTATTTATTAAAAAATAATTGTAATTTAATGTTAAATCCAAAAATATCCATTAAAAAAGGTAACATTGTTTTCCTACGGCTTTCTGATTCATCCTGTATACTGATTCTTTTAAAATATTTATAGACTTTAAAAAACCCTAAAACTTTTGTCTTAATTATTTTTCGCTAGCTGTTTTACTTTAAGAAATAATCGACCGTTTTCATACATACCAACGACCCTGTATGAATATGTACCTGAACCTAAACTAATTAATATGAACCCTGTTGTATTACACAAAACAAATTGTATCTGATCCTTTTAAGCACATTATTTAAAATACCACATTTTTGAAATATTCCTATGTAAAGAAACTATGAACTATTAAGAAATTGTTCGGCAACGTCGCTTTTTAAAAGGGTTAAGGGCGTCGTAACGTCCATCTGTTCGCAAAGTGGACCGGTCAACAAATATGATTATGCAACGCATTTTGTGACGTTTCGCCTTAGGAAACTGGATTTAAAGGGGAAATAGGATCGAACCCTTTCTCTTTGCTTTGAGACAGATTTTCAATAATGTATATAAGATCTTGAATTTTTAGAAAATTTGAATTTGAATGGGGGTTGAAGTAACGTATAATGACTAGCGGGTTTTTGGAATAAAATTGTGTTAATTATCAGTTTCTTAGGTTAAAGGTGATTTGAGCTATGAGAAAGTTTGCTTTTCGAGATTAGGTAGAATACAAATTATAGAACTTTATTTATTATACGTTATGAACTTATTTACAAAAATTTTACACCTACCTAATAAATTAATTTAATTAGTATTATTGTGATTTATATATTGGCGATATAGTTTAAGGTGTTTTTAAGACCGCAAAATCTTTAATATCCTCGGAGGTAATTATATTTAATCAATGTTGTTTACTAGGGAATAAATCTTATAAGTAATATTATGCCTTCGGGTCTTGTAGCAAATCAGTGGGTGACATTGAAAAATTTTCTGCGATACAATAGAATTAAAATCGCCTTTTTTTGTTAATACACTTCTTCCATCTTAATTTTATTTGTACTCTCTTGTTGTATAGTTGTATACGTATTTAAACAGCTTCTACTGAGCTTACAGAGACACCTGTTCCATATTGTTTTTAAATGAAACACCTTTTATATTAGTGAATATTTTGATAGGCTTAAAAGTCTCTTTTCCATTCTCATTTTTGAAATATTTACTTTAAAATAATCAAATTTATTCTAAATTAATTACAGTGACCACTGAGATGGACCAATAAAACTAAACAAAAGATAATGCTATCAATTAATAGCAATTCAGATACAGCAATCAACTAATCGTCAGCCCAAGGGTCTGTACTATGGACACTACTTCTCTAAGTACATAATTCAAAGCCTTAAAAATTTAAATCTATCAATGTAGACCTCAATGTATGCTATGACTGGCTTATGCTATAATAAATGAACTGTAAACATGAATATAACCATAAATAGTCCAGTGGCGGCTCGTGGGTGCATAAGGGGGGGAGGCTATAAAATAGCGCCGCAGACGAAAATTTTTCGCGATTTCAAGGTCATTGGCTTAAAATGATTAGTTAGGAATTTAACCAGCAATATAATTACTTTGAAATACTAGGTTTCACGAGAAAAATATTCAATTTGCAAGGTCAGGGTCAACTTCTCTCAGTGCATCCGCTATTGTGTCTCTATTTTGCTCTACTCTCGTAAGCGCCACAGAATTCTTTATATTATGTTCTTTGGAACTTTTGTGTGATTTTACCGCCTGTGAAAATTTTTTTAAATCAGAATACCCACCCCCTGAACTCCAATTGTTTTTTACGCTGCCTAATAAAATACAAGGCCAACAATATAAGCTTTCCTTATAAATACTTTCGCACAGCCACTTATAGGTTTCGTACCAAGTTACCTGAAAAGCTCTTGAATATTGCTTACCCTGTCTCTTATCGTTAAATATTGGCGAAATTTTTGGTGTCAGACGACTACATAATATCTGTCTTTTTTCCGTTTTGTTTCTCCTTAAAAATAGGTATGAGAGAATAATATCATGAACAGGATTTATATTTTTTTAAAACAATAAAATTTAGCGTTTAATAATTAATAACATAATAAAGAAATCTTAAAACTTACCGGATCTTGAAAATATAACCTTAATTTCACTTTAAGTCTTTTATAAACAACTTATCGTCGCAAGACAGTCGACTAAATCTATATTTTATCAAGTATTCGACGATATCTTTGCAATTTCGAACATTTATTTCATCATTATTAGCATTACAGCTTCTACTATATTCGCCAATTTCAGTTACCTCCATTTGTATAATAATATAGAGATAAAATTAATAAATAAACAAATAGTTCCGTATACTGTGCCGGCACACACTACGGGGCTTCCGGGCTTCCCGCGAAATATTATTTGTGGGCGTTTCTGCCTCCTGGCTATCAGTTTTTCACGTGACAAAAACAACTCGCGTCGTGGTGACGCTCGGTTCTTGCATTAAAACAAGTGGACAATTATGTGTTATCCGTGCTGAAAAATTAAACCGTCGGAAGCCTGCCTCCGTTGATAATAGTCTAGGCGCATATTCGCTGATGCGGGCAGACACCACCTAATAGTACTAAAGCTGAGCGGCAATAACAAAAATATTATATTATAAAGAAAGTGTTTTTCTAGAAGTAGCTAATTCAGAATTTTTGATACACTGAGAATATAAGAATATGAAAGTATCATTTTCAAAAATGAATAAAGTTATCTTTAAGAAAATAAAATGTTATTTCGTAAGTTTTTGTTGGGGAGGCACCGCCTCCCCTGACGAGCCGCCACTGATATAGTCAGACTTTGATAACTCGAACCATGGCTTGCCACAAATAAAGTTCGAGTTGTCAATACTTCGGGTTTTAAATAAAATAAATAATACAATGTATGTGTTATTTATGTCTGTCCTACCAAATGCGTTACATAATATGGTACATTGTGGTACTTTAATTCTGAAAGGTATACCTACACACATAATATATATGTTAATAATTGTAAGCATATAGTTTTTATTATAGTGTAAAAAAGTAATTTATTTGGAACTGACAGAAGAATTTTTTATTTTATTTTTTAAAAAAAGCCTTAAAGATTTTTTTACAGAGAATCGGTAGTATGCTCATTGGATTTTACATACGAATGCAAAATGCTTAACAAATTTGCAACTGACTCTTTGAATCAACACATACAACTCTATCCCAGTCAATTTGTTTGAAGGAGCATACAATATAGTGACACACAACAAAACAACAAAAAATACATAAAATAATAAAAATTCGTTACAGTCAACAGAAGCTGTTTAATTATAAAGAAAGACCCTACACAATACATTAGTTTTAAAGACTGTCAAATATATCTCGTAAATTATCATAATAGCTTGCCCAGGAGATCAATTTATATCCGTATCAAATATTTTATATTTTAATACATATTTATTTTCGTATTTTACAGTATTTATTACTATGCTCTCTTGTACATTATAGCTTTATTTTAATATTTTCATTGTTCTAAATTTGGTTCAGGTGCATTCACGAACAATATAGGGAAATACATATTAATATTTTATATATTTGGTATAACGATTGGTGTATTGGTAATATTAATTAGCCAATTGAAATTTCATGTTTATTTTTATATGTGAGTTGTGTAAGACAAACATGCAGGTAGAAGCGAATATCAATTTTACAGAAATACGCTACTAGCAAAGCGTAGAGGGGAATATGGTTAAGCTGCATGTCAGGGCCACAAAAGAGCGATAAGTGTATCTGCACTAAAGAAGAGAATTATTTTGGTTCAAATAAAATTGGAGTTTACACAAGCAAATATTCGTTTCGTATAAGCCAAACAAATATTTCATTAAAAATGTTAGATCGTTTATTTGTCTTATACCTATGTTTTTGCTTAGTACAAGCAATTCTTTGTTTTAGACGAATTTTTGCGTTTATTTACGGCAAATATTAATTTATTTATTATAAACAATAATATGGTGTCGCACGTTATCGCACATCAATATTTATTTAATCCCAATAAATTGTTTATTTACAATGAATACATAGGCAAAGGGTATAATAAATTAAAACCACGAGAAGGACGTGTTTTAAAAAAAAGTGTAGGAAGTTGAGTAGCGATGTAAATCACAATTCCTGTTTTTAGAAATAAAGCAATAACACAAGTGCCTAAAGTTCAAGGGTTGCTTAAGAAAAGATGTTCTTTACAACACCGCGAGATGGAGCCGTTTGGTTTCATTCTTCGTTGATAACAAATATCTAAAGCAAGCTGGAAACAAAATTCTTTAATCAGTATTCGTCATTTTTTAACTTGCCACCAAACAATTTAGTATTGTAGGAGATTGTTCCTTGAATTGACGGAATATTTTTCCAAGAAGTAATGTTTTAAGTGTTTGTATCGTTTTTGCTATTAATTTGAGAAATTGTATTCAATAAAATTTAATTTAAAATTATCTCACCTTTAAGGCAAGACAAAATGTGGTAACACTAATTTGTCTGTAGCCGTATTTAATTACAAATAATGACTAAACAACATTTAACACAGTATTTTCCATATTGTCGGCATGTTTCGTACACCTACCAAATTATTTATTTTGCAGCAGATATTTGCAATGTCATTTTATCTGGCACATGAATTTAATCGCAATTAATAAAAATAAAAGTAACTTACTTGTCCCTGGCAACAAAAGATAGAAATAATCCTTCGGGATTATTCCGACGGTTACGGTAAAATTTTGTTTATAGTTCCTAATAGAAAGTGACATTTGATTTGCTACCAGGGCGTGCCCTTGGGAATATACGCTTATTCAAGGAAAAAGACCAACTCATTTTCTTGGCAAAGGGATTTCAAGTTTTGTTAATAATAGAGTAATGCTTTTGCACTGAAATATCTCGCATTTGGCGATAGACAAATATTGTTTTTTAATAAATCGAAAAGAAACTTTTATACAATGTGTACAGGGACATTTTTTTAAGTGTCTCACCCGATTGGCGATTTTCCTGCTCACTATCATAAAAAACAAATTACATATTTCTGAATGATTTTCGATGGGGAAGCCGAATTTAATGTCAAAAAATACATAGATTTACAAATTTGACAGATGAGACGCCATTTTGAATTTTCTTAAATGGCAACCCCCATAAATAACCACACGATTGGATTGCATTTGGCGATCCGATTCTAAAACTATATAGTTGTTGACACTTATTTTCAGCCGTTTCGGAAATACGGGCGTTCCTAATTTGCCTCCATCAATTTTGTCCTTTAAGTGTCTCACCCCTTTAATAAATATACCTTCTAAGCTGAACACCTTAATGTTTTTCACGGTGACATAATTTCGCGTGAGCAAGCGATCTACGCTATAGTCAAATCCGACAGATGTCAAAAAGTGACAGATACGACGCCATTTTGAATTTTTTTAAATGGCAACTCTCATAAATAACTAGACGAGTCAATTGCATTTGGCGATCCGATTCTAAAAGTATATAGTTGTTGACACTTATTTTCAGCCGTTTCGGAAATACGGGCGTTCCTAATTTGCCTCCATCGATTTTGTCTTTTAAGTGTCTCACCCCTTTAATAAATAGACCTTCTAAGCTGAACACCCTAATTTCTTTCACAGTGACATAATTTTCCGTGAGAAAGCGATCTACGCTATAGTCAAATCCGACAGACGTCAAAAAGTAACAGATACGACGCCATTTTGAATTTTTTTAAATGGCAACCCTCAAAAATAACTAGACGATTCAATTGCATTTGGCGATCCGATTCTAAAAGTATTATTGATACTTATTTTCAGCCGTTTCGGAAATACGGAGGTTCCTAATTTGCCTCCATCGATTTTGTCTTTTAAGTGTCTCACCCCTTTTTTGTGGGGTCACCTGAAAAATGTTGTTTATCAAATAAGACCTGCCAATATTGACGATTTAAAAAATTAAAAAGAATGCAGGAATATTTCAGAAGAAACCATAATAAAAGTCCAACAAGAGTTTATTAATCGCTTGGAGTGCTGCCAGGCACAAGAAGGAGGACAATTATTTTAACACTTAATTAAATAGCTTATTTCATTTTTTAAAATTTTTTTAAATTAAAAATACTTTTATTTCATCGAAAAGTTTTTGGGTCTTGTCTCTGCATGGTCATGTCTATTGCACGATCATGGTAGTGCTTCTCTACTGTTAGAGGTTTATGCCAACGGGGAGCCAATCTTTCGGCAGTTTGTATGTAGAGTTTGGTCTGGTCTTCGTATGCGAGTCCGTTATTAGTTATCGTTAGGTCGATACGTCCATACGTCTGTAATAGTTGTGAATGATTATTTTTAAAAATAATTCGTTGATTGTCGGTATTTGAAAGTTCTGATGCAAAACACGGTTCATTGTATATCTTGGAGCATTTGCGATGAGTTGGAGCATTTGCGATGAGTTTCAGCGCCTTGTTTTGAATCACCTGGGACTTATTCAGCTCGTACTTACTTATATTGCACCAAGATGGTGCTTCATAAGTAAGTACCGGTCTGACCAAGACCTTATAGAGGTTAACTTTGGTTCGATTACTAAGTCTACCCCGCCTGTGAAGGGGGTAGATTGAGCTTAATTGACGCAATGTTGCCTTGATTCTATTAATTGAATTTAACCTCCAATTCAGTTTTTGATCGAATATAATTTAGGTAAAAGACGTTTAGTTGGGATTTTCATCGGGATTTTCGTAATTAATTCGGTATTAAGTTAAGGGTCGTAAATTCCTTATACAAATATCTAACTTTATCGGCTCTAATAGACATGCAAATAGGCGTCAAAGTGAAAACCACAATTAGTTATATTGACAGCTTAAGTGGAACACGAAAATGTAGTCTTCTGGCAACAATTAGTACCTACTGACTAATTCTCTCAGGTACCTAAATTACAATAGCTTATTCCAGGTACATAATAGATTTTAAATATTGTTACCAGCCAGACTGAAAGGAGAAGCTATTATTGATTTTGAAATAAGACATGCGTACTTCAAAATTAAAATCACTTTGCCGCCTATTTGCACGTAGATTAGAACCGGCAAAGTTAGATATTCGGAATAAGCTATCACTATCTTTAGACTTAAATTCAAACTTGAAAGGTACAGGAGCGTCACCCGCTTGATAACGCAAAACGAGTTCTATCTCACTTTGACTTTAAAATGTTCCTGTCTCGTGTCGCTCGAGATCGACAAATCCGTGGGATAAGCTGGTAAAGTAAGCGCCACAAATATAACATTATTGTTTACATTTCTGTCTTCTATAAAAACTCCAGCAAAAAATGCCGCCTCTATGCGGCATGCATCGCGACTTAAAATGTGAGGTTTCGGCTACTGCATTACTTGGAATTCAAAAGCCAGATGCCGTCGAGTACGATTTCGTGCAGACATGAGCCCTCCCGTATCTATCTCTTTTTAACGTAGCAGAGATAAGAACAGAGCGAAGTCGTATCGACGCTTCGCTACTAGCGATAAAAAATACTGGCAATATGTCAAATTTTACATGGTGATATCAATTTCTAACTGATTCAGCCAATGAAAAGCGGAAAATGAGCGTTGAAGGCCAATAGAATATTCATAAGAGCAATTAGATAGAACTTTCTTAGCGTCCACGTTGACTCTTAAAGTTTAACCAAGGGGAATTGTCGCTTCGTTTGATACATCTTTGGCTGGAGATTTTATACAGATATTTAAATGTAAACGATAATGTTATATTTGTGGCGTTTACTTTCAGTTTAAGTCTAACTTGGTACCTCGACCTGATCGCTGAGAGTTGTTTGTTAATGAGAAAAAGACAGTCCCTTATGCACGGCAAAGTGGGGTACAACGTTGGATTGGGGGTGGCAAACGCGCATATCCTGATCTCCCATAACTAAATTTCAATCTGGGAGATTTTTTTACCAAATCGCGATGACATATGGCATTTTTATATGGATGCGATTGATAAATTGATAGAACCGCGGTTTCTGTTTTTAATTCTGTTTACGCTTAGGGAAAAGGAATTGAGAAAACACGAAAATGATCAGTGTCGACATAATAGAAATAAAAACGTGCATAACATTTAGGTAAAAATTAGTACCATATTAAGGGACAAGCAGATAACAAATCTTTATATAACAAAATGAACGCATATTCGCGGTAAATGCTTTAATGTAAAAACACTAAGCGAAAACATGAATTTTTCCGTTTTATTTCTTGTTTATGACGGCTTTACATTTATACGGGTATTTCAGCGGATACTAAAACTTTATGGTTTTCAGTTTTGAAGTTTTAATTGGTTTTGTTTTAATACATTTTCTTTAAAAGAATTTTGTAATCAAACGTACATTTTTTAGTGTTTCTCATTATTACGAGAATTTTCATACCTACTAAGTATGTATTAAAAAAAAAAGTTTTTTTTATCATTTGGGTTTTTACGATAATATTTTAGGTATTGATATTGATATTAAAAGGAAAAATGTGTTTTTTTTTAACCACATCTGTAACACAATAGATAACAAATAATTTTAAGAAAAATAAATTTTATATGTCATCAGACATTAAAAAATTGGTTGCAATAAAAAACATCATGACTAACGTGAATGTCATACGTCAAATAAATATTCACAATAAAGTATAGGATATAATTTATATGCCAAAATATCTATATTTAATAGCAATAATTATTATTAGAAGGTGGTGTACAGTGAAAGTAGGAGGTGACATGGCAAAGTTATAATTTATATAGGTATGTCACACATTTATTTATACGAATGACTTTATGTAATCCCATATTTGAGGTTTGCATTCAATCAAAGCGGATTGTTATTCTGTTGCGGGGTCAAATTCAAATAACAAGGATACGCGGTTATATTTATTACATAAAGACTAAACCGTTGTAAGCATGGAATAATATTTAAAGTCTTAAGCTGGATTTATAAACTCGAAAAGTTGGCGAGGTTGAGGTTCAGTTGGTGTTGGAAATAGGAGTTCAATTTAAACTAAAGGGAACACTCAGTTCCATTTATACACTCGTTCATGTTGTTCATGTAAAGCTCATGTAACGTTCGAAAACTTCCCGGGTAGTTCGAGATAACCAATTTTTATGCTCGGAGTTCGGAATATCTAACCTCACAAACTTGATCATAACTTCAACCTCACCAACTTTTCGAGTTTATAAATCCAGCTTTACTTCCAAACTGTGCTTGGACTATAAATTGCACGTTTTTCAAAACACGTCTTAATGCTGTTTAAGTAGAGCACAAGGGTCTACTTTGCTTGTTAGGGTTAGATTCTTTGTTAATTTGCAAAATTGGATTAAAATCTAATGCCTATTCACGGCCTCTCTAATAGGAAAAAAATTGTTTTACTTTTATACATGGGGGTATTTTTCAGTAACATATTTTTTATCTATTTACTTAAATAGGTAGGTAGGTATAATATAATATCCATCAAACCGCTTTGCTCGTGTACTGTGTTTTCATACTTTTCGCCGCAAAACTGTTTGCAAATATTGAGTTTAACATGCTTTTAAATAATTTGCCAACGCTAAAAGCTTGTGTTAATTATTTTTCAATTTTATTTAATCATATCGTACATATTCTCCTATTAAAAACTTGTTTTTACTTATTTATTCCAAATTTCTGGAGGTGAGGGAGGTTTGAATCATTAGTTACGAAAATTGTTTCGAGTCAAAACTTTGTAGTGCCTTTTCAAAAACAATGCCGTGTTAACTCTAACTACAAGATAACTTCTAAGAATACTATTGTTGGAATAGTTGTTGTCATTAAAGGTATCTACAAATATTATTTTTAATTACAATGGTTGGTCCTTATTAAATTGTTATTTTCGCTGCATTGAAACTTGAGTAGTAGTTTTCATCTAAGCCCAAAACCACTGTATTTTCTTAAAGTTTTATAGAGGAAATAAATTCATATATATATTCTATGTATCCTTACTAATTTAAGTATAACTGCTAGGATAAAGCGATCGTGTTGGCAACGCCGGCCGGCGCAGCATCCCATCTCTGTAGCCGGCTGAAGTTGTCTCACGAGCCGCGAGTAGAGGTAGAGGTGGACCTAATTGTTGCTTTTGCTTTGCAGACAGAAGACGCACGACGACCGTCAGCATCCACTACACAAGCATCAGGAATTGCAACATGCGCTAGAACCTCTTCCGTAAAGTCGACAATCGCTTCGCTTTTTTGCATACCCGCTTGTGCGATTTTGTAGTAATAACAGTTTCAAAAAAAAAATAATAAAGCAGCAATCCGAAGCTCCTTTTTGTCTAGTCCGTTGTTTTAAGGAACAAACATTGTGTTGTGATCGAGTTTAGTTTAAAATATATAACCGTCAAAGAAGCACCGAAGTTTGCGCGATATTACCAATCTGTAACATAGTTACTTGAAATGGACAATAATTCTACCTGATTCTGAAAAAAAAATTGTGAAGCCTTTTTGTGTGTTTCTGCCCACGTCGCGCTACGTCCTCAGTGATTATCGCGTCCACACTATCCCGTGTATTTTAGAAGAATTTTACCGCTTTACCGTTTAAATCGAATCAATCCGATAGTGTCAAAATGGCAATGGTGAATTTGTTGAACGGAAAAGACTCACGCTGGTTACAGTTGGAAGTTTGCAGGGAGTTCCAGAGGCAAAAATGCTCCAGACCGGACACAGAATGCAAGTTCGCACATCCTCCAGCCAACGTTGAGGTACAAAACGGCCGAGTGACAGCTTGCTACGACAGTATTAAGGTAAGATTAGTTACTATTTGAAATGGGTTATGGTAAATATTGCGTCTTTGTAGATTAATTTCAAACAACTAGCTATTTATAAAAACATATGACGGTGCACAGCGACCTGCCATTTTAAAGCCTAGCCAGTAACTAATAAATCTTACATTAGAATCTATTGAGTTTATGGAGATATTTCTTTAAGTATATACATACACAGTTCTTCTGTATTGATCCGTTTCCTTAGCAGACCAAGTACAAAATGCAAAGCTCATAAAGTTCCATTAAGTATCGTTAAATGATCATATCCTGGGTTCTTAACTTTCATCAGGATCAGAATTGATTTTCGGAACCTATTTCTTGTTGAAAATGGGATTGTTTATTGTCATCATTAAAGAAATAAGGTATCCTCAATTCATCAACCAATTAAAGCCTAGTGCTGTCGCGTGGGTTCATTCCAAACTTCAAGAAGTTCAATAAAGTATTTCTTTGTATATCCGTAAGTTATTTCTGCGTCCTTGCCTGTTCTCTTGCGCTTGTTATTTTAGTCTCTGGTGTACCATTTAATATACTATTGAAAAATTCAGTGTCTTCAAAAACAAAACTGATCTCTGCATCCACATAACCAACTGAATTCGACGCGATTTTAACACTAAACATGTAGATGAATTGGTGTTAAAATGTATAAACAAAAACGTATTCAATAAATGTTGAACTTTCATTGATATACTTCAATTGCCCAACTAAACCCCTTCTATATGCCTTCTCTTTTAAAGCAAAACCCTCGACAAAACCAAATGCTGTTTTTATCAGGTCTTAATCTGCTTTTTATCAAATCCCAATCAGCACTGAGTATAGGTACACCAAATAACTGGTAAATGGCGTTATGTAATGCAATGCACGTTTTCATAGCTCCATTTTGTCTCTCTTAAAATTCGCATAATACGTGAATACCTGATGGTGATAAAACTGTGCTCATTTGTCATTATTTGATGGGCTTTACAAATTTAGATAAATAGAATAAAATTTAGAATACTCGACTCTGTAACGGTATCAGAAATTATCTTGTAAATAATTTAAATAAAGTGTCATGCACTCGGAGATGTTCACCAATGTAACTGTACCAAACAGCTTTATGTTATTAAGTTGATTTTAGTTTATTCCGGCTTATCTACATGTTTTACATTTACCTTGACATAAACCATGCTTAGAGACTAATAAGTCACGGAGGTTTCATTAGATGTAATTAAGTTCTGTAAGCCTTTTGGATTTCATTAACGAATCTGTAACATAATTAGAAGCAAAGTTTAATATGGTATTTCGAACAATATTAACTTTTTTTTAATAACCGTTTGCGAGGTTTCGTTCTTACTACAGCGTCTACTAATAAATCGATCCTTGTTTGCGGAAACCCATTTTTAAACATTGAAGTACCAAATTTCCAACAACAACCTGTTAATTAATTTTTCAGAAATTTGTTGGTTAGGTATATTTTTTCTCTCTTCATTTAGTTTTCCAGCTTGGAAGGTGGCCCTCTTACTTTTCCCTAAAAATGTGATGTTCGTTTTAATAATAAAATGGTTTAAATTATAGTTCGAGCACAAGTTGTGTTAAATACTTTAAGTAACTATCACTTAAATGAATATCTACATCAAATTGAATGGTACCTTCTCGGGTACTTCTGTAGAATCTGTATTTTGTGTAGTCTTAAGAAAAGCTTTCAACCTTTTATGTGAACGAATTCTTGATAGAGAATTTGGTAAATTTATTAATTTCATTAGAAATAAATTTACTATGGACCATAAAATGACGAAAAAATAATTTATGTACCTACAACGAGACATACAGTTAATGTCACCATTTTATTATAATTTATATTTCAAACAGCAATAAAATTGGTTCCCCTTGTTGGCATCTGGTGTAATAACAGCTATTTAACGAGTGCGAAAGCGCTAAGTTGAAGATATTATATTTAAATACAAGAGAATCAAAATGGATTTCACTTTTATCTAACTAATCCGAACATATTTTGGAAGAAAAGCTGTTTCTAGCTTTGTCGGAAAATAAAAGTAACTTATTTACTCATATCCAGGGTGTCCCTAAATTGGCAAGGTACGATGTTATGGAAGCCATAAACCTTACGGTTTCGTGATAAAAATTTTATTGACTAAATCGATCAAAATAAATTGCTGGAAAATATTTTCAAGTTTTGAAAATTACCGCTAGCAATGTAAAGATTATTTAACAACTAAACTGTAATTGCGTAGTTACTTTTATTCTTAAAATTCGAAAGACCAATGGATTTGAACAGCGACAATAAAACAAAAACTGTTTAAAGCTACGAAAAAAACACTTAAGTTTAAAAAGGCAAAACGAAACGAAAAAATGAAAAGAACAAATAGTCTTTATAAATGTTCAAAACGCATTCCATTATTTTCAATATAACGATTTAATATGCGTTGCGTGCTTAATACTGCTGCTTCAATTTTAGCTCTTGGAATGCTGGCAATAGCATCGTGGATACGTTGCTTCATGCTTTCAGCAGTAGTAGGACGAGTTTGAAAGACAAGAGTGTATTTTAGCCTGCTCCATAAATAAAAATCAAGCACAAAAAATCAAGCACAGTAAGATCTGGGGATCCAGGCGGCCATGAAAACAAACTTCCTCGTTTGATCTAGCGGTTCGGGTATCTTTGGTTCAAAACGTCACGAACTATCAGAGAAAAGTGTCCATCATATTGAAGCCACATAGCCCTTCTCGTTACTAGTGAAACCTCTTTTAACAGAGGCGGCAATTGGTTCCTTATAAAGTTCAAATAAATATTGCCATTGAAATGTTCATAAAAAATTACTTTACGAATATCATTAAATTATTTTATTTTTGTTTAAGATGTACGATTTGAATGTGATTTGTTTTCTAGAATTTTAAGAATAAAAGTAACTTTACGCTATTACAGTTTAGTTATTTTTGTTTTTACCTCTGGATCAATTCGTTTTTTTTTAGATTTTAGGCGAGAATAGACTTAAAATAATAAATGCACCAAAAGGGTAAACATTTTAATAATTTAATTTAATAATTATTGTTGATATTAAATTGATGAAATATTATGACATTAGAAATAAAATTGTAAATAACTCGAAATCAAATAAATACATCGAATCCCGGTTTTCGCCGAAATGTACCTACTTGTATGCTCTATAAGCTGAGCAATAAAAAAATGTATCATGCCATTTAATTTTCTTTAAAAAATTTGAAAAAAAACGTGACAGCTACTGCAATCTGTAAAATAATCAAATCTCAAACCAGTTTAGTGTAGAGCTTCTTTAATTTTAAACGAACCTAACATTGTATTAACTAGTGTTAGTTTTTACACGAGATATCCGACTAACATGGAAGCTATTTCATCAATCAGCTATTCTCTTTACTTTTTCAGCTATTTTTATTTAGCTTACCTTGTTCTACAGCAGGTAGCTAATAAATGAAACATCAGGTACTTACTACTTAATAATTATTGCCGAAATGGCTCGTACCCGTAAGTATTTTTTTTGAATTTGTATGCCCGATTTTTCCAATCAATTTTTTTTTCTTTAAGGTATCTAATTTAAAAAATCGATATGACTTCGAAATTCTTTTTTTTTTCAATGAAAACCCTAATTATCATTTTCGTTTTAATTCACTTCTGCGACTGTAATATTATTTTCTTAAGATTTATAGTTTTATAAAAATATTTAGAACTTCAGGTTAAAAATTTGAAAACTTTATTACGATAAAAAAAAAATGTAACTGTGAAGTAAATCTATAATACTATATCAAATGTTCAAACTAACTTACTTCTTGGCAGTAGGGTATCTTTAAATTCTTTTAACGCATTGCCAATATTAGGTATTGAAAACTGGTCTAATCTAGTTTTAGATCATGTATATTGGGGTGGGCTGATGTATGCTTTTTACCTTAAATGCTCCCAACAATTTTTTTTTTTTTATTTTATTTTTTTTTGAGTTTATGAGCCATCTGTTATCTGTTAGTTAGTTGTCTTTAGGTGCGAATATTGAGTAATTGAGTAAGGAGAAACGTCATCGCCCAATGGGTATTATTAAAGCTTCAGTAACGATAGTTTTGACCACTTACTAAACCTTTTAAAGAATACGTCGTTTCGTCTGAAAGAATATCATTTCGAAGAAATTGTTAGTTAGATCTACCATGAATTGACAAAACTTTAAACGTCGCCGAGAATCAGGATTACGGATGTGAATCCCGAAAGGTTTTTTTAATCCCGGGATTTTCGAGATTTGTACGACAAATCCCAGGATCCCGGGATCTGACCCCGACACTAGATGTACCTACCGAAAAAAATCAGATAACATTTAAAAACTTTTATTGTATTATTGTCATAAAAACACTGCAGAAGAGAAACATCTCTTAGATTCCACGCTTGTGAGCTGAATGGTTAATAAAAATTCAAAGCCTTTTCGAAGATTACGTCCCCGACTACCACCATTTGCGTAAATCAATTTCTTGAGTAATGATGTCTGGCAGTCGCGTCTTATTACTTTTTTTTGTCTGCTTTTATATTGACTCTGAACAATGTTGTAATGCCTTCTGCAGTTTAACCTTTAAGGGTTCATTTTCTGCTCTTAGAGTTTCCGCAATGTGAATCAGATCCTCGTCGCTGTTTTCTCTTTCAGATGCATCTTCATTGTCTAGCCCGATTAAAAGTTTTTCTAATTCAGATTTAATTACAGAAATACTTGATGTTTTGAAGCAATCATCTGGTTCAGAGTTTATAAAGTCGGAATTTATGAGATAACTGAAAATTTCAGAATAACAGGTTCTGCGTTGCTTAATCTTTTTTCTTAATGAGTCTTGTAGATCAGCGCTGACTGGGTGTTCTAATTTTGGATAGTTCTTTCAACATGAATTTTAATGCATCATCTGCTTCTAACAACACTAAATGTTCTAAATAACTGTAAAGAAATAGAATATGAATTTACATTTCTTTTGGGTCCATTTCCCATAATAACAAACAAATTTTAACTAAAGTAACTTCTTAAAAGTCTTTGAATAAAATATTAAATACAACATCTATTCAGAACTGCAAGATTCTATGATCAAGCGTGCAAAATCTGTATTATTTTACTAATAATATAGGTATACGACAATTGTACCGCTGTGATTCCCCGATGCCGCGGTGATTCCACGAATGCCGGGGCCGGCTGATCGGTTCAACAGTGCGTTATGGTTCCTGATTGCATTGCAGCAACGTTGTCGGTTTTCACGTTAATTAATTTAGTTTTAAAATAGCGAAATGAAGTAAATTAATATATGCATAAAAAAATCGGTATGAATCCCGGGATTAACAGGTCTAATCCCGGTATTTTCGACACAGTTTTTCCTTCCGGGATCCCAGGATTCACATCCCTATAGTCAGGATCCTCATCACTAAGCTCCTAAACCAACTTATATTGTTAGGAGTGATATTTTCAATTATTATTTTTAGACAATCAGACTTCTGAGAATATTTCCAGTTTCCCTAAATTTACCAAAACGCACCTGTTACTAGGCGATATTTGGGCAACTATTTTCTCGTAGGTAACGACCGAAGTAACTATAATCAATTGCATGTGATATTTTGATTTACGAACAAACATCCAAGTTTCCCAACAACCATCAGATTAACATCACCTGGCGATATAACGAAACAAGAAGATGTAGCTTCTGCGATTTCTTAAGATTTTTAACATCAGTTACCTTGTTTATTAAATTGAAAAAAATGCACATGAAAAAAAAATTACGAGTACGAGCGAATTCCGCAAAATGAAGACCTGATTTTTTATCGAATTTGTTCCATACATTTGCTTCTCACTCTAGAGCTTTTGTATTTTTTTATTACTTACTAAACTTTAAAGCGATGTAATTCTTTTTATCATAATTTATTGCCGGTTATATATTTTTTTTAACCTTATTAATCACAGTATGATTAAACTAAAAAATGTTTGTGTAACCATGCCCTTATTGACCTCGCCTAATTATGTCCACTGATTTGATCAACCTAAATTTTTAACGCAATATTTTTGTTGCCGTTCAACGTCAGATATATTTAAAGTAATTTTAATGTTAATTAATTTGTATGTAGTTAAATGTGGCCTCTGTACCGCAAACTGAATAGGTAAATTGTTCTTAACTTATAATTTTTTTTTAATGACAAAATCATATAGAGACTAATCTGAGGACTAACCTATAATAATATAGTACAATATTAGGTTACTGGGAGTATAAAGCAAACAGCCCAGAAGCTAACATCGCTTATGCTACACACTGGGCGCAACACATAAGAGCCTTCTACTCCGAGTGGCATAATATAATAAGTGTTGTAATAAATAGAAAATAGATAGAAGTATTGTTGTATCATATATGGACAATAAATGGCGTAACATGGCATCTGAGTCAAAAATAAGTACCTAAACAAAAAACGTAGTAAGAAGCAGAATTCGAACCTGTGACCTCCCGTTAACGGTCCAAAACACTGTAGCGTTGAGCCACCACAGCCTTCATTCATTTTTTGCTTAGAGAAAACTTTTGACCTTTTTGGTTTATAATTTTTATTTGTTTGCTTGGAATAGGCAAATAACTTAGAACAATTTTTAAGTTTTACATTGTGTTTAATATTTAATTTGAATTAAACCATTCAATACCAATTTTGGTTGTAAAAAAAGCCTGTTTACGTGAGACTAAACTTCAAACTGACAGTTGGAAAACATTGTTACTGCTTCTAACATACGGTATTACCGAGGGTATTACCGAGGGTATTACCGAGGGTATTACCGAGGGTATTACCGAGAGTATTACGTTCTAGAGTGTATAATATTATTACACACTTAAAGAAAATAGTAAAGCACAGGCTTATTTTTTATATTTCCGTACCCATTACAGGAGTTAATATAAGCGACAGAAAAAAAATGCATATACAAAATTTGCATAATTTGACCCGTGTGAACGCCTCGACAACTCGATTATCATCACTTCAATTTATCAAAATTCTAAACCTAAATATTCCAAAAACGGCTGAACTAAATGTTGTCATGTTATATATTTTTTAAGTCAGGGGAATGAGATATTTCGTCCTGGTGAAAAATATATAGGATGTCCCATTTAAAAAAAAAAAAAAAAAAAAAAACTTGCAATTGTTTTTCAACTTTGCGATGCGACTATTATTTTTGTCCACAAGTTCAAAAGATAACACGGGAAAAGTTATGCAACTGTTTTATTTAAACGTTTTTCTGCCCTTTATATTAACTCCTGTACAAGTTTTGGTATGGCCACCTTAAGAAATTTTTACCTTTATATTCTGTTGTTATTGGTTTTGTTAATATTGAACGAAATTAAGCGTTTACTGCTCTAATACACCTAATACTTCTTTTCCTAAAACTGCTACTAAAAAAAAATATAAACATATATTTTTAAACAGAGCCATTTTCTTTACTTTTTGCCATCTGTTCACTACTTATTGCCAATGTGTTCTTGACTTATTGTAAAAGACACAAGGTACGTACACTTTTTAATCGTTTAAAATACCTTGTTCTTAATTAAGCTTTCGACCATCCTGTTTTAAGCTAGGTTGGTCCAGATGACATAATACGTCGCATCTGTTCATTATTGAGACGTCATTGTCTATAATATTATTTTCAAAGTCTGTCTTCTCCTTGTTTAGGCTTTCTAGACACTGTATTCCAAAATCCTCAGAGGATACATTTTTTAATGCTGTAGATATATTATATTTATGTAATTAAAAACTATTTAAAAGTTATTTTAACTTCTTTATTGTACAGTTGTTATACATTGTTGTGATTAGCACCCGAAGAAGCTATAGTATACTGAAACATATGTCATACAGTGTACAATAAAGAAGTGGAAATAACTTTTAAATAGTTTTTATTTATATAAATTCAAATGGATTTCCATCAAGCATCACTGATTTTATCAATCAATTATTATATTATATTTGTATATTGCAGTAGACCTGTTTCTACTGACTTGGGGAGAACAAATTCGCCAGTCTTTATATTAGTTTGTGGCAATACTTCTATGTCTTCAGATTCAATCAAGTAAATGTCTTTATCTTGATCGCTTCTTCCACTTTCTTTCCATTCTTTTTCGCTTATTAAAGATGAATCTGAATTCTGAATCATTTTTTTTTTTCACATTTTTCAGAAAAAAAATCTTTTTGTTGCTGGTGTAATAAGAATATTGCGTTTTATTGAGCTCAAGCCGCTCAAGAAAGCACTTTTAGGTTTACATAAAATAATGCCCATCTTCTGTTACTCTGCGCCTCTAAAAATGTTCTGCCTTCTTCGGCGAATCCTATTTATGGCGGTTTAAAAAAGAATAAACCATGTTTTTCCAGGATGGTTGGTAGAAACTTATTCTGCACAATGCAATGTCAAAGCGGCTAATTGATTTTCAACTTCTTTTCCAAGATGTCGTTTAAGTGGCCAGTTGATTGTTTTGGACATACTATTTCACTTTCTTCCTTAATGAGGTCCGTCGTACTCCAAAGTTTTTATGAGCAATAGAAACAGGCATTACATCTTCTATTGCATGCTAAGGTGACTTTTTGCAGGAGATCGTTGAAACTGATTCCTTTTTTGAACTTTTCCGGCAAGAACAGGTGGTAGCATGTTTGTTTGAAAAGAAAAAAAACCTTTTAAATATTTAAAACTTATATTTAATCTTATAAAATTTATAAAGTAATTGTCGTGGTGGCCAAAAGTAATTTTAGTTGTTTTATATAGGTATGGACATCAATGAACGAATGAATGAAAGTGTTTGATTATCCAAGAGGTATCACAATAGATACATTTTATTGACAAATCATGATAACTTATTATACAGTGTAACCAAGAAAGTATGCAAGATATGGGAAAGTTCTTTATTATTGGTTTCTCAGAAAATTTTATTTTTATTAAAATTGCCGTGAAACCATAAATGAGTATTTTAAATTTCATGTATGGCTTTTAGTGCGGGAGTAAATGTATATTTTCTGAAATCTAAGAAGTATTCTAAATATAAAAGTTGATACAAACTGCAGTTTAGAATCAATCACAAACGATAATCTAATAAAAATCATTACTTTACATTAGCCTTTAATTTTTTACGAAACAGTTTAGGGTTTTGACTCTTTCTTGTTTCCAGGCTCAGGTGGTCATATATCATCTTTATGACGTAACGTTACTAATTCAAAAATGTTGTGATTCACTACTAATTTTTCTATTTTTCATTTTTTTTTTAAATAAAAATCCCATATTTAAAAAGAAAATATGCCACAAATTTTGCAAAATGTATGATTAAATTTGATGTTGGTAATAAAATCAATTGTCTGGTCTTCTCCCGTCAAGAAATAATTTGATTGTTCGTGTTTATGCCACCAAACATACATGACTGAAAAAAGAGATTTTTTTATTAATAATTTATTAATAAAACATATTATGACATATAAGTCATTACCAACTTTTAAAAAATGTTCATAAACTGGAGCATTATTAAACTTTTTTTCATACGTAAACATTATAAAACCCAAATAGAAAAAGAATATTTTTGTAATATATCTGCTAAAAACAAGCAAACATTTAATGGCACAAGTCACGTCATAATATCCGTTTTTCGAATATGTTACCCAGGTTTATATTATTTATAGACCAAAACCACAGTCGTAAAGCATATTTAAGTACACAGAAACATAATTTCATATATATCCTATTAAATAAACGTTTAATTCGCCAAGCAAGAGATAAAATTAACATATTATTATTTTACGGCCAGGTTTATTCACCTTTTAAGCAAGCAGTAAGTGCACCAAAGCCGTGCTAACTTCAATAACATCGGTCCATACTTTCACATCGCAAAATGAAGGTTTTTAGTTGAAAGGCGCTAATTAGACTCTGCAGAATTAAATTAAAATTTAGGCATCATTGCGCAGTGGCTAAAATTTAAACTGATGGAAACATTTTTGAATCATTACTAGAGTTACCAAATCGTTTGATATCTGAGTCTCAAAATTAACGCCTGTGTTTCTGAGAATTAATTTATTGGGCTACTTAAATAAAACAAATAAAAAATTAAAAGTCTGATGTCCTCGGCTAGATATTGATTTAAAAAAAGAATCGAACATTTAATACCTTAAGTGTATTACAAACAAAATACTATTGTGTTGTCACGAACGATATGTATTGTTTATATCGCCCCCCACTACAAAGCATTCGCATGATTCATCATGGAAGCACGAACTTCCAGGATAATGTTTTCAAATGAATGTTACAGGAGCATTTCGTTTTATTAACAACAGGTTCGCGGTTTACGTTTCCTTTTAAAAAGCCCCAGGAATTTTTTTCTATATATAATCGGAGATCTGGGAGGCCATGGTAGGTATGGACCCTCCTCTTCCTCGACTTCTTCCAATCGAACTCTCCGGGAAGTTTTAATTTAAGAAATTTCTCACTGGTTTGGTGTACCATCATCTTGAAACCAATAATTTTGGATAGCTGCTAATGGAACTTCATCCAGCAATGACAGAGGTAAACCTTCATTTAAAATATAGTTTAAAGAAATAGTCCATTCTCAAAGTGAAATTGAAATTATAGAGAAAGGAAAGAAAGTCAAGAACTCTTTTTCCACTAATAAAAGAGCGATCAAAGGCTCAATTTTTTCATATTAATCAAGTCTACATGTTCCGAAGGTAGTGACCTTCATCCTCAGGAGACAAAAGAAATGTTGCTGTTAGCATTAGCAGTAGAGAAAAATATTGGTGGAATGTGACGTTGATGGAGCTTTAAAATTTGTAAAATGTATTAAGCAGTGAACGAAACTTGATGAAAGCAATCAGCATACCGAAACGTTAGATAAAATTTAATTCAAATTTATTTGTACAAGGTTTGTCACCCTTAGTAGCTTATGAAGGAAAATGAGGTTCTTCCTATGAAGGTTTTTATGAAGGGATATATAAAGAGAGTTTGTGGAACATTCTAATCCATATGATCATATATGTTCAATAGAATGGAAGAAAGATTTCGTTGGAATTTAAGTACGATTCTGTAAAATGAAAAGAAAGTGTAATTAGTCATTAGTTAAAAATATTAATAAGGTATGCACTTACTCCATTTTGTTGAAGTTACATTTATAAAGGTTCAAGGAAATTTTTCTAAATTTTGTGGTACTGGAGACCTAAGGCCCAGTAACCCGTAATTAAGTTAGCCCCATTTTGTAGACAAATTAATAAGAATAAAAAGCTCAACTCCTTATTTTTACATCTTTGAGGGTATATACCTACCTATAGTCAAATATTTTATTTTTGTAACAAATATAATTTTTTACTAATTTCTCTACAAAATGGAGCTAACTCAATTATGGTTTACTGGGCCTTAGGTCTCCAGTACCCCAAAATTTAGAAAAAATTTTTTAAACCTTTATAAATGTGACTTCAACAAAATGGAAATCATACTTAAATTCTAACAAAATTTTTCTTCCATTCTATTAAGCAAATATGATGTTATGAATTAGAATGTTTCATAAACTCTCTTTATATATCCCTTCATAAAAAGCTCCATAGAAAGAACCTCATTTTCCTTCATAAGCTACTAAGGGTGACAAACCTTGTACAGGGTTATCCAACCAAGACTAGACAAGGCGATTTTTTGACTTTTCCTGTACTTTTATAAAAAAACTGAAATAGCCATCTTAAGTCATTTTCTCCCGCGAATTCGAATATCTTCAGCAAAAAACAATTGAACATCAAACAAAAGTACTAGGGGTCACTTTGATATTTTTTTAAATGGGATGCCGTATTTTTAATGAGCTTATCCGATTTCTCATATAAATTTTGATCTAAAATGTTGGATCTTTAATTTATTTTTTTTTATTTTTTTTATTTTTAACATTTTCCGAATTTAAAACTGAAGAAAAAAGGCGTTTTTGAATTAAAAATTCAACATTTTAGATCAAAATTTATATGAGAAATCGGCTAAGCTCATTAAAAATACGGCATCCCATTTAAAAAAATATCAAAGTGACCCCTAGTACTTTTGTTTGATGTTCAATTGTTTTTTGCTGAAGATATTCGAATTCGCGGGAGAAAATGACTTAAGATGGCTATTTCAGTTTTTTTATAAAAGTACAGGAAAAGTCAAAAAATCGCCTTGTCTAGTCTTGGTTGGATAACCCTGTACAAATAAATTTAAATTGAAATTTATCTAACGTTTCGGTATGCTGATTGCTTTTATCAAGTTTCGTTCACTGCTTAATACATTTTACAAATTTTAAAGCTCCATCAACGTCACCTTCCACCAATATTTTCTCTACTGCTAATACTAACAGCAACATTTCTTTTGTCTCCTAAGGATTTTTTCGTAAAGTATATTGTAAGTGGATTTAGGGACTTATAGACCAGTTCTGTAGTTCAGACTAGTATTGTTTAATTTAATTTTTAAGCAAGTTGGAGACAATATAACGTCGGTGTCATACATGTCACGTTTAATTTTAAAAATTAAATAACTTCTAAGGATTGTTTTTTGAGTGCTTCCTAATATTGCACGTATAAATTAGCTAGTGAGTTTTAAACATATTACTGATTTTATCATTGCCTACATATTTTTGCTTTTTGTTATCGAAAAGTAATTTGACTATATACTTTTCTCATTCTATACCACTGTGCATCGCGGTGTATGAGCAAATATGACTTGAAAGGCAGCTTACTCGAAAATGAAGTGGGCAACTCGGAGATGTAACTAATGATAGCTTTTTCACCCGAGGCTCTTCATTAACATACATTTAGAAAATTTTATGTACGCTTCAAAAAATTTATTAATTTCTTACGTCCATACGGAGGAGTGGTTTAAAATAAAATGACTAATAAATTGACAAGATTCATTTGTTATATATTTTGAAACATGAGATGTACCTAAGGATATTTTTGATGGTTTTACAATTTTAGCTATAAAAGTTGGTTAGAGAGCATTAGCTATAATATACCATAAGCTTTCTTCTAGTGTTCTGGAATATACACCCATATGTTACGAAAATTATTTAGATACATTTGAGTAATATCATCTATTATAATATTATTCTGATAAGCCAGTAATTGAAAACACGAAACATTAAACAGGCCTTCACGAAACGATATAGTTATGGCATGTAACATGCTTGAATTTACCTAACTAGGTCAAATATTCTTCTGAGCTGATGAACCTCCTTTCAAAGATATCAGTAGTACAGAAAAACAATAAACTTTAAAAGGTCTTGACGAACTGATTTAAAAGTACTTTTATGGAATCTGTTCAGCTGACGTGTTCATTTTATCTAAAGTCATAAGCTTCTGAGCTCCTGTTTCTCATTTTAAACATATTATTGTCAATAAAATGGTGGCCCCCCCACTACAATTACCTTTTTCTGAAATCGATCAAAAATGTAATCTTTTCAACGCAATTGTAGGTCCTAAAACACCATATTCTATTATACGTTCAAGTAGTCCATTCTCACAGTGGCTAATATTTTTAAAAAGGTAGGAATAAGTCTGTCTAAACCACAAAATTTTAATAGAAATTAGAAAGGGAAGAGATCTATTTATTAGAGCATGATCTGCTGAATGAAATTTGGTACCGTTATGCATAATGATAAGGGGCTTAATTAGCCCTAACTAGATGAAATTTATTAAGTCCAGTAGCGCCCCGTGGAGTATCTTAACAAACATTATTGACAAAAAGATGTTCACCATTGACTTTTTTCTAATTTTTATATTTTTTTTTCGGATTTAACTAATAATATAACTATTTTGTTCCCTGAATTGTTTGCTTATCTTGCTTCGTTTTCGAGAGAAAAAATAAAAGCCATTTTATTGCATGTAGACAAAAATTAGGTACCTACCTATGTATTTCTAAGTTAATTAAAATATGAGGTAAAAGTAAGTTTTAATGTCTAATTTACCTGTTTTGTCAATAACACGTCAAAAATGAATAACTTTACTAATTACGCCCAGAAGCATTTCAATTAGGACCTGGCAAATGAAAATTCTGAATAAGCTCGGCGAATTTATGAGGAACGTTATCCAAATAAAGTACTGCCATGTGCCAAAACATCTAGACAGCTCCATGCAAGATTGAGTGAGACTGGGAGTTTTAAACGTAATACGAAACTTCATGGCAGACCTGCTCAGCTTAGTTCAATTTTGACTCACAAAAATTAATTTATTTTTAAAATATATAATATAATATACAGTGTGTCCCGCTTTTTATGAATACATCCTAATATCTCAGTTATTAATAATGAGATTTTCTTGGAATTTTGGTGGTAATTGTATGTTGGAAAAATGAAGTATTTGGCATAGTGAACATTTTTATTTGCCATTGGGGTGCGGTGTTGGTGGGGTAAAAAAGGCTTTTTTTGTAAAAGGATATTAGGGCTTATTTTAGATAACTATTTCTATCAGATTTAGAATCAGCATCCCCAAAAACCCCTTAATTCATATTTTCAAAATCTCAAGAGATTTTGGCAGAATAAAAAGTCTTGTTTTAATAAATTCTTTATTTGAAACTGTGCTAACAATATTACGTTATTTTAAATCAGGGATGCACATACCGCGGCCCGCTGTCGATTTTTATGCGGCCCGCCAACGAATTTTAAAAGCGATATTTATGCGGTCTGCCAACGAATTTTAAAAGTATTCTACTCGCCGCGCTCCGGTCTAAGCATATAGTTACGAGACTAGAAATCTGTCGCATCAACTAGATTACTTTAAGATTCGCGAAACACGTCGGTAGTATCCCCGAATTGATATCCCTGATTGAGAACTGTAATCTGTGACGGGTAAATATTTCGTCGTTCGAACTTGGCTTCTACCTACGTAACAATATAAAATCAATTTTGATATGGATAAACCAGGCCCCAGTAAGAAACGTAGTCGTAACGTTGAAGATAAAAATCGACAGTTTCAAGATATTTGGACCGAAAAATACTTTTTTATTTCATGGCATAACAAAATTGGCTGTTTAATATGCAAGAGTAGTGTTTCTATTCCAAAGGAATATAATGTGAAAAGGCACTATGAAACCCAGCATCCTACTTTTACCAAATTAACTGGCGAAAATCGAACACAAAGAATTTCCACTTTACAACGGGAACTAATAGGCCAGCAAGCTATGTTTACAAAACCAATTCAAGATGCTGAAACAGCTACTGAAGTTAGCTTTGAAATATCTCGAATAATAGCGAAAACTTGTCGGCCTTTTAAAGATGGTGAGTTTGTTAAGCAATGTTTAGATATCGCCGCAAAAAAAAATTTGTCCGGAAAATGTAAAGAAGTTTGAAAAAATTCAGTTAAATCGAATAAATGTTCAAAGAAGAATTACCGCATTAGCAGCTAATATAGAAGAGCAATTAGCTACGAAATGGAGAAGTTTTGAGTATTTTTCTATAGCACTCGACGAATCTACAGATATAAGTTCCACTGCTCAACTCTTAATATTTTTACGAGGTGTAACGCAAAATTTTGAAGTGAGTGAAGAACTGATTGGTATGAGTTTTTTGACAAGTCAAACCAAGGGGAGTGACATGCTCAAAGCTCTTCTGAAAAAAAAAATGTTCTATAATGGATTTGGATTTAACGAAAATATCTGGAATTACGACTGACGGAGCACCTTCAATGGTTGGAAGTACATCTGGGATAGTAACTATGTTAAAAAAATATTTACAAACTAAAAACATAAATACCAAGGAATTAATGCAGTTTCATTGCATTATACATCAAGAGGCCCTCTGTTCAAAATTATTGGGATTTGAAAATGTGATGAAAGTTGTAGTACCTACTGTAAACTTTATAAAATCCCGAGGTCTCAATCACCGACAATTCAAACAATTTCTCGAGGATATTGAAAGCGAATATGGTGATCTCCTGTATTACACTGAAGTAAGGTGGCTAAGTCGTGGGTTGGCACTATACAGCGGTTTCTTAACTTGATTGAAAAAATTCAATTATTTCTGGCGGAAAAGAAAAACGACGTCCACGAATTCGACAACCCTGATTGGCTGTGTGACTTAGCGTTTCTTGTAGACATCACAAATCACTTAAATGTCTTAAATACGCGACTCCAAGGCAAAGATCAATTGATTTCGCAGTTATACTTTCATGTTTCGTCCTTTTAATGCAAATTGAGTCTTTTCAGGACACAAATCAATTCAGCCAATTACAGCCATGTTTGTTCATAATTTTTCTCAATTTTCTTGAATTGTCCATTGAACTTCAATTTCTTTCCTTGCATTGCTAAAGATGACCTTCACTAAGGTCGAAACATGTCATCTATTTAGTAGATCATGTTCTCATATGTAAAGATCTCTTCCCTTTCTAATTTCTATTAAAATTTTGTGGTTTAGACTTATTACTACATTTCTATTCTATTATGTTAGTCCGTTACTGACTAACAATCAAAAAATGTTACAAGAAAGTAATGTGCGGGTCTATGTCGGCAAAGTAACACATTCCCGTACAGAATTTGTTTTTTTTTATTATTTATTCTATTTTATTTTCAATTTTAGAAAAAA
Source organism: Polydrusus tereticollis (assembly GCA_963920685.1). Lineage (NCBI taxonomy): Eukaryota > Metazoa > Arthropoda > Insecta > Coleoptera > Curculionidae > Polydrusus > Polydrusus tereticollis. The sequence continues at coordinate 83,521,800 of OY987327.1, forward strand.
TAGTATGTGCACCTCGTAGGAAAATCATATCTAGAGAGTATGGTATATTTTTTCTCCTAGATACACAATATACTATGTTCACAACTCGAGACCACTTTTGCGTTGAGGTCTCGGACCACAGTGCCACCCAAGGTCAAGTTCATTTAAGCACTTTCGGTGTATAAATACTCGAGCATTCAGTCTCTCCCCTAGCTACCTACCTCATCCTCAGGAGTGTCTTGGTCACTTGTTTGCGTCGACTTGGTCTGATCCAACCCTCATCAGGAGTGTCTGTTGAATGTTTACTGCGTTTGCTGAGGTTAGCTTAGGGTAGTACTTCAAAACGAACATAACAAAATGGAAAAAGGATAAGACTAAAGTAGTTTCCAGTGGAATTGTATTCCTTTAAAGCGTTCATTTAGGTATTAAGGAAGCAATCATATATATTTTCTCTTTCTCCTGATTAAATAAATTTGCTGGCAAATGGATAACAGCAACATAATTACAAGACATATTGTCTGGTATCTTGTCACGATAATTAAAGTAACCCAGGGCAAAGCTGTACTCTATATTATGTTTTAAGCAAATTTTTAATGACAATCGTTGTGTACTAATTGTACTCAATAATTTAGATTACTGTTCCAACCCGGGTTTAAACCAATTTTGCTTTCTAATTGTCACGGCTATGCGAAACTAATTATACCCTTACAACTGGTTAAATTACGCAATGATGAAGCTGATCCTATTTCTAAAATAAATGATCTAATTTAGCTCGCGCTGCGAGGGAACGTGATTTTAGGGTAGGTAAATAAAATAAATTTGTTCTCATTTATCACATATTTTTTGCATTGGTGCTTTAAAAATATAATATGTGAGTGAAACAAACCATTACTTTACTTTTCAACTTTTCTTTATTATTCATTTCTTTGGTATATCAAATGTCATCTTAAGTACTAATTCAATCTTATGTCCAAACTACCCTAAACCTAAGTCTAGAACCAGTTACAGACAGATTGGACTGTCACCGAAGACGCAGCCCCGGCGGGTCGATGGTATTGACCGTATTGGTTAAGAGTAGTTAAGACTACACTTTTTATTTATATACTGAGCACTTTCTTATCTGGCAAAGCCTTAAAGAGGGTTATGTCAGAGCTTATCTTGCGATTTTTTATTTAGTTTTATTCAGAAAGCTGATAAATACAATTTTTACAAAGGCAAAAGCTAAATGAAGCCGTAATAGTAATTTACGTACATTTTAATGTTTTACTATGTGTGGTAAAACTACGACTTGATGTTCAGAATTCACTTTATTGAGTTTTCAAAATGTGCTCCGTTATTGGCTAAACAATAATAGAGCCTATTATTCGCGAACATTTTAAAAAATTCTGCTGGTTAATTTGCCTACATCCTTCAGTAATTCTGTTTCTCAATTCGGGAATGCTCTCGGGCACAGTTTTGTAAACTAGGGACTTCAAATATCCCCACAGAAAAAAATCAAGAGGTGTGAGGTCTGGGGACCTCGCCGGCCATTCCACAGGACCTCTCCTACCTATCCATTTTCCGGGATATCGTTCATTTAACTATGTCCCAACAGGTAGCGCATGATGCGGCGGGGCTCCATCTTGCTGGAAATACAAATTTTGTTCATCAAGTTCCATATCCCCCTCTTGATCAACTTGATTTTCCAAAGATTGGGTAATAAGAGGATCTATGACATTTTCCAACAGATTTACGTATAGTTCACCTGTCAAGTTTTCTTCCATAAAAATTGGCCCAATGATCTCATTTCCAAGAATGCCTGCCCACACATTTTTCTTTTGAGGATATTGGGTATGATCTTCCCTAAATAAATGTGGATTTCCATTATCCCAATATCTGCAATTATGTTTATTCACGAATCCATTCAAGAAGAAAGTTGATTCATTGCTGAAACATACATTTTTAACAATATTCCGTTCGGCTTAAATCACCTGAGGGAAAAACTTATTTAGTTTCAGAGTTTTGTAAATGGAACCCACTGAAACGTGTGTCAATTGTAATACTTTTAATATATATATATATATACACAATCACTCTTATGAATACTATACTAATGAATAGTAATGGCACAATTATAACAATTACTTATAATAATACTATTAGGGATATTAACAAAAGTGGCAGTATTGAAATTAGAATTAGACGCATCAGCATTGTACTAGTTTTCGAGATATTAATTTCGTTACGGCCCTTTTCAATCTGTGAAGCTATGTGAATTTTGTTTCTTAAAGAATTTTCTATGTATCCCTCTGCTACATTGGTTGATTTCCATCCTCCGTGTCTCTTGAAGTTGGTTATGCTACCACCACTTTCAGCGAGTAACGTGGCTGAGCTCCTGCGTAAACAGTACCCGGTGATTTCTTTGGGATTCGGTAATTTAAGAAATTCAGCAATTGTGCAAGCGATTTTTCCAAAAGTGTGCATACCAATAGGTTGAATTGTACATTTTCCGTTTTTATAATAAACAAATAATCTACGATGTGTTGTGTTTGCTTGACGTAATGACATAATATATTTTCTGTATAAAGAAATATTATTTTCTCCAATGACGACAAAGGTTCTTTCCATATTCGTTTTAGAATTAGGAATTAGAGACCTAAAATAAAAAATAAATTAATAACAAGGAAGAAGAGGAATTAGATTCAATTATATTACCTTTGTCATTAGGTAGATATTATCTCCAGCTTCTGATAAGAAGTGATTTATTTCTTCTTTATTCAATACTCTTCATTTTTTTGGTTTATAGCCAATAGATTTTCTTTTAAGGAAAGCAATAACTTTTGGATAGCGGCTTATATCTATATTATTTATATTGAGGCTTGATGGCTTTAATATTTTAGATTTTTCCAATAAATATGCAAGAATCACTTGTTCATTTATAGTATGCACATTTTTATTATTGCTCCATTTTTAAAATTAATTGTAGACCAATTCATACCTCTCTCTTGACTTTACCGGCAATAATTCATAAGTAGCCGCTTTAGCAGATTCAATAATCTCACGTGAAATCATTTCAGCCTCACTTTCACTACTGATTTCCATTTTTTGGATTTGAAAAGCGAAAAAACACATACCAATGTAACATGAAAAGCGCTGTCATAATAAAATACAAAGTTCATGTTATTGTCAAAGCCGCCTACATAGTTACCCAAATCGTTCCGAAAGTAAAGAAATCGTTTCGAAAGTGAAAAAAGTCGTCCCGAAAATAGCTACTTTCGGTACCATTTGTTTTAAGTGGTACTTTCGATTTAATAAATCATACCGAAAATTTTATATTCGAGACGGCTGCAGAAAAACAATATTATATTCTCTTATATCTGGCATAATTCTTATGGCTCGATTTTTTTAAATTTTAGGTGAAACTTAACACATTGTATTTCGTGTTTGCTAATCTATCCGTATATTTTCTTGTCACGCGCTCAACTCATCAAGAGCGCGATTTTATTCAGGTTTTTGGCTTTGTCTTTAGTAGGTATGTATAATATGGTATAATATAGGAAATCTTAGCTGTAACAAACGGAAATCATTAAAAACTTAAAAATATTTTTATATGAATTCGTAGTGGGATTTGCTTTGATATTTGGTCCAGACCTTATCAGCACAAAACGGAATGATTTTAGAATTTTATAACAGAAAACATCGTACTTATCACAATCTGCAGGAATTTTCATATTTTCATCGGGTTTAATATAGCACTAATCTACATTGTATTGAAAATCTGAATTTCGTGTGATGCCATTGTGCTTTGCTCTCCCTTTTTATTATGTTTGCCCCATTGAGTAGCTTTCCGACATTTGTCGCGAGATCTCTTCACAGCTAATTGAAAAAGTAATATCCTGAAAGTTTGAGCCTGCCAAATTTATTCTAGTAATGGCTCCTTCCTGCCGAAATAAATTAAAGTATTCTCACCTATAGGAAATATCATATTTGCTATAAATGCGGTTTTTTTGTTGTAAGATAGATCGTTAAACTAGTTTTATATTAATTAAAACCTTGGTTATAGCATGTAAGATGCCATAGGATATCTTTCTGCTTTCTTCTTTTCTCAACTAAATGAGATTAGCATGTTCTATAATTCCTACATTTAATTCTATACACAGTGTGTAAAAAGTCCCGAACCGGTCAATTATTTAGAAAATGGCGCACAATATAAAAAAACTTCCGGTATAAAAGTTGTAGGCCTTAAAAAAATGTATAAAACTAGGACACCTGTAATTATACAGGGTGCCTCAAACAGTCATGGTAAACAAAACTTTGGTTTATTTAAATGGAATGACCCCTTTTTAATCACGTTTTCTGATTCCTCTGAACATTCTAAATGGCTTAAAGTTTTATTCATATTTATTTCTAAAATTCTCCGAGAGAGAATGACTGACCTGAAAATAAATCAAAACCAAGAGAGTTTCAAAAATGATGCAAAATCCTCTGTTCAATTGCAAGAAGACATTTCACTTTGCATCAAGGAAACTTATTTTCTATTAAGAGATTATTGGTCAAGAGAGTTAGTGCATGGATAATATTACGTAAATGTAGGTTTAATCCTTATGGAACTGTAAGAACTCTTATGGTGTGAACCAACCTAAAACGTGCTACTTAGGTTTAGTGTCAGGCAGCTGTCTACGACAACTAAGCTTTCTAGATGCCTTACGGGGCGCTCCAAAATTTTTTATTTTTTTGCATAATCAGAGATGCTGTACTCATCTAAAATATTTTCGACAATGTGGTGATGCCGCTTCTACTAAAACATTGTACCAGCTTTGCTATTTTAGCGGAACACCCTTTATACAAACTTTTTGGTATTACCTAACTCTCAACCAAATTTTAATGCCCTAGCATCTCAAAGTTTAAAAATATCAGCATTTGTGGCAGACCATGTTTTTCCGAAAATATTGGAAATCTCGAATACGGTAACAGATAGTTATTGGAAAATACTAAGGAAAGTTGTTAAGAAAGTAATGGTGATGCAAAAATAAATGTACATAGAGGGTGTTCTGTTTAAAATGTCAATGATGCTACTACTTTCTGGTTAGTTGTACCGCATTGTTTATGCAACAGTTTAAAATGTCAATGATGCTACTACTTTCTGGTTAGTTGTACCGCATTGTTTATGCAACACACCAATTTTGTTCGGCATTAACGTCTACAGGCCAAAATGTAATAAAGTTATCCGACTGCGTTGTCGAACAATAGCCCAGAGATCGAGACCCATCGAATGCGTCTGGCCGATCTGCCATGGCACCGTAATTTATACGATAAAGCAATTTTACGGCCGAACCTGTTTTTCCTCGAGACGCGAAGAAATCCTTGCTTGGCAACAGATACAGACGGACGTTATAATATCTTTGCGCAGTTGCGCACATTGGCGTAAAGTGGTTTAGCTAAAGTGGGTCTCCTAGAAGCTTTATGATGATAATTAAAATATATGGGAATCCTAGCGAATCGTTATTGATGTATAGCACGGTTTTTATAAGATTGATGCAGCTGACAGTTAACAACAGACAAAATTAAGTTAGTAGCCATAGTTTTCTCTATTTTAACCCTCAATTTAAGCTCAACTATAAATGAAGCAAAAACAAAAATAAACTTGATTTATTGATAATTTTATTTGCTTTTATTTGTAATTACATAAACAAGATCGCAAAGAAATTCTTATTAGAAAATAAAGTACTTTACATAACGATAGTAGAAATTCAATGAAAACACTAAACAAAAAAGTATTCTTCATAAAATGGGGCTCGAGCGGAGCCGATCCGCTTTTCCCTCGAGTTCCCTGGATTTTTATTGTCTACTCCTCATTATCGATCTCCGTGAAATAGCAGATATTGCAATTAAACTTTTTTTTTATCAAAAAAATTTAATCACATTTTTGGGGTTGTGCCTGACTTTAATAGCCTATATTTTCAAAGCAATCGACAATATAACTAAGTACCCGCGTCAGACACCCCTAAATGACTATTTTATTAAGCTACTAAAATAGTCGTGAGTGTGATAAAAAATAACGCTTTTTAGAGAATTTTTTGAGTTTGGGGTCTGCCATGACCCCCCAATAACAGTTAAGGGTTAATGAGGTTACTTCTTCCTTAGTATGCATGTGTACGATTATGTATTGCAACAAAATATCAACAAACAACAGTATTTGTTATTTAGTCTACATGCCCAAAACCTAATGACTCGCCTAATGAAATCACACAAAAAATCGAAAAAGCGAAATCTTAAGGAAAATAACCTGTTGTGTTATAGATAAAACGATAAATAATTTAGCAACAATAAAGAACTGGCTGCAAAGCTATAAACTAACATTAAACCTAGCAAAAACAAACTGCATAGTTTTTCACTTACTTATGCAAACAGACCACAATATAATTCCATTGTAGTAGATAATCATTGCATTAAAGAAACTTCATCTACAAAATACCTGGGGGTTGTAATTGATAGGTTTCTTAAGGGGCAATCCCATATTGATTATGTCTCAAGCAAAATTCGTAAATTTATTTTATTTATTTATTTTTATTTATTTATTTATTTATTTGCTTATAGTACACACATTATACGGTTAGGTACATTAAATTTATATTCTAAACACTAGGTTATATACGTCAAATAATTATGTTAATTATTTGTTCAATTTGAATGCATATATTATAAGTAAGCACCTAAGTGATTAAACACTTGTGTTGTGCTATACCTTGGTAAGAAGGCAAATTTATCTAAACTAAATCTAAGAAAAAAACTAACTAAAAGAAAATTATAAAGTTATTATTACACATATACATATTTATCTAATAAAAGAACGGTCAATTTTCTATTATATTTACAAATTCACGGTAATTTCCAAAGATATATTTTTTTGATAGTTTGGAGAATACTTTTAGGTTATTTTTTAACTGTTTAATATGTAAAGGTAAGATATTGCAGGTTTTAGGTAAAGTATAATTTATAAATCTATGGCTAATATTTCTGTTAAATCTGGGCGTAGATAGAAGCCTAAAGTTATTACTACGTGTGTTGAAAGTGGAAATTGTATAATTTTGAAAACAATTGTTTTTAAAGGCGTATATACAGATGCTATGAAAGTACAATGTTCTTATATCACAAATTTCCTCTGTATACAGTAGGTCAGTAGGGAACAGCCTCGTCTTTTTAAATATTATTTTTAATATGTAATTTTGCATAATATTTAACTTTTGTAGTGAATTCTTATACATTCCCCCCCATATTAGAACACCATAACGGAAGAGTGATTCGGCCAGAGTTTTGTATATAGTTACTAATAATTTTCGAGATAGTATTTCACGCAGTTGATAAAATTTATAAATAAGTTTTCGTACCTTCTTTGTTAAATAATTTATATGATTAGTCCATTTTAAGTTTTCGTCAATAATTATGCCCAGGTATTTTATTTCACTTGTTTCTTTGATTTCATCTTATCATATTATTTATTTTAATACTAGCAAATTCAGGTTTGTTTATTCCTGTTAAGGTAAAGGCTATATAATGAGTTTTACTTGCATTCAAAGAGAGTTGATACATATCTAGCCAATTTTTTATCTTTTCCATACCCTGTTGGCAGGCTATTTTTGTTTCATTCCAGGAATTTTCACAAAATATAGCAACTGTATCATCAGCATATGACACAACTTTCGCCCGGGCCTTTATGGATAAGAGTGAGTTTATATAAGCTAAAAAAAGTATCGGACCAAGGACAGTTCCTTGAGGAACCCCGATTTTTACTACTCTGGGTTCGCTGATTGTACCATTGATTTTTACCCGTTGTTCCCTGTTTGTTAAGTAGCTATCAAAGATATCCAGCACTATACCACGAATACCACACCTTTCTAGAACGACAAGGAGCTTCTTGTGGTTAACAGTGTCAAACGCCTTGGCAAGGTCTAAGAAAACTGCAATGCATTTATTGTTCGTATCCAAGCCTTCCGTGATCTTTTTAATTACTGTATACATGGCATCAGTTGTCGCCTTACCAGCCCGGAAACCAAATTGGTTCTCGTGTAAAATATTATTTTGAATAAAAAATTCAACTAGTCGAGTTTTTAGGCACTTTTCCAAAATCTTTCCAAAGTTATTTATTACACAGCTTTATGTATTGGCGTGACAATGGACGTTTTAAACTGAGAAGGGATGAGTCTTTTTTCAAAAATTAAATTAATCCATAAGTTTTACTTATTAAGAGAATTTCTGAATAAAAAGACTCTTCTAATACTAAAGCATTAATTTGTAGAATCGATTCTAAGATAAGGAATATTGGTGTGGGGTGGACTTTATAATAACAGCCCATACAAATTAAACATAATACAAAAATATATACTAAAAATTATTAAAAAAAAAAAATATATTGTATCCTTTACGTTTACTTGTTAGTAAAGATATTTTTAACATTCGATCAATTTATATTCTCATAATTTGCTATCATATACAGTAATATACACACCCGACCGAATTTGAACCTTTTTGTTGATCACACTTATAAAACAAGAACCAGGTACGATTAAACTGCCAATATGTACCAATAACCTTAGTTTAAGATACATAAATTATTTTGGTCTTAAAATGTACAATTTACTGCCTAGGAAAGTAAGAGATTGTCACAAAATAAGAAGTTCAAATTATTAAGTAAAAATGTAATTTATGAAAATCTATATTAATTTGAAAGGTTTTTCAGCTGATTTGTGTGTGGTGGTTTGCTGTTTTTTTTTTTCTTTTTTTATGTAAACTCTTTTTTTTTGTCGCTCTCACCCTCATAATTGTTAGAATACACGTCAAAAGTGATAAATTTAAATGGACAGACTGCTAGGCATAGTTTTACATCTAGGTGCTTATAAAGAAAAAAGTATATTGTGGGATGTTTGTGATGCAGGAGGGCTAGATTGATATTGTAATATATATGTAGAAGAAAATTAAATTAAATTAAATTAAATCCTGACAAAACAAGGTTAAATCATATTACAAACCATCTAAAGGCCTCATTCTTCTTTTTAATAATGTGCTATCTCCATCAGTGGAGGTTGGATATCACAGTAGCAAATTCTTCTCGATCTTCGGCTGTTCTTATAAGCTCTTCAAAGTTCAGTCCAGTCCACTGGCGTATGTTTCTCTTAACAATAAGTTGTGCGTAACGATATTTAGGGTTTCTCAGAATGTGTCCCAAATACGCTGTTTTCCGGATCTTTACGAGTTTAAACAGCTCTCGTTCTATCCCCAGCCTGCGTAGAACTTTTTCGTTTGTGGTGTGCGATGTCCATGTTATTTTGAGCATTCTACGGGGGGTCCACATCTCGAAAGCTTCTAATTTATTAATGGTTCGTGCTTTAAGTGTCCATGTTTCGGCTCCATACAAGAAGGTAGACCAAACGTAGCACTTCGAGAGTCTTAAACGCAGACTTAGGCTGAGTCGTGAGTCGCAGAGTAGCTTCCTAAGTCGCACGAAGCAGTTTCTGGCTTGTTCTATTCTACATCTTATTTCTACGTCAGGATCCAACTTGCAGTCCATCCAACATCCCAAATACTGAAACCTATCCACCTATTCCAGAACTTCGCCGTTTATTTGAATTGGAAGGCCTTATTAAACCAAAAAAAACCTATTTAAAACTATTTTATAAAGATCTGTCGGCCTCAGAGGCAACTTAGTATTTATAGAAAATGAGGCTAAGTAATAAAGACACAGCTGCACCTTTGACATTGGCTAAACATTTTTCTAAAGTTTTTCAACCATACCCTATAGACAATAACATTAATATGGAACATGAAGTCCTACAATAACTTGACTCACCCTACTAATTATACAGACAAAGTTAACCACGAAAAAATAAATTTTTAATTATTTTCAGTTTTATTGTGATTATACTTTACAATTTTATTGTCTATCCTGAGACCAAGCTAAGGCTAAATAAACAATTGAGGAAGTGATCCATTGTTTCATTTTCCGAAGCTAGTGCTACTCACAATTTAAATTTAACTTTAATTTGGCACGCTATTTATGGCCTAGTTATAAGAGCCGAGGGTATGGAAGTCATATGTCGTCGCGATTTGGTAAAAAGTATCCCAAATTGAATTTTGGTCATGGGAGGTTAGGATACGCTTTGTTTGCTACCCCCAATCAAGGTGGCACCCCACTTTACGCGTAAAGAGGGTTGTTATTAACAAATCATTCTCATAGGCGATCTGGTCGACGGATGTATGAAATGAAAGGTCGTGAATCTCTTATGAACATCTAACTAGGACAAAGAGTAACCTAAAAATTGTAAATTTAAACGTGTCCACCTTCTACTTCCAAACATGTTTTCATGCTTCTAATTACAGAATCGAGAACATTGGTGAGTACTAGGGGGGAATTGGTAATCTCCTGAAATTTATTTGTAATTCTAGACGGTCTTCTAAATTTTTTGGGTTTTGAAAACCGAGTTTGCAATGTATGCGCGAGATCGCACGACCGTGGTGACCACCTAACTTGTATATTATTACGACTAGTTATTCGTTCTTCGACAAATTCTCCCGATCAATTGAAATTGTCAAAAGTTACGTGAATTGGTGCGCCGTCCTGCTGAAAGTAGCCTTGTTGCATCTGTTCATCTAGTGTTTACTAAAATTTCTACAATTTTATGCCTAAATTTGCCACATTTAAAAGATCGGTTCAATTACCTTTCTGTTTGATATGATACCCAGACTCCTCTATAAAGAAATGTGGATTTCTGAACTCCACATTCATATTTGTTGAAAATTTAAATACCTAGAGAGGCAAAACCATGCCTCGTCAGTAAAAAAGACGTTTTACCCATAAACCACTCTGAAAATTAGATTCGCTGCGGATTATCGTTTGGTAATAATTCTTCAACTGAGCTTAGACGATGAGCGTGCACATGCAGGTCACATTTCAGGATTGCATTACAGGTTCTGGCCTAGGATACTTGCTGGCTTGAACGCCGATCATGTAGTGTTTCGTATCTCCCACTGCCTTCCTTTCTATTCACACTTCCTGTTTCTCTAAACAAAGTCACAGTCGAAACTTGACGAAACTGATCGAATGTCATGATTAGGTATGTAAGTTCTGTTTGATAATCCTAAATAGGGTCCCGTGTAGAATAAACCCACTCACCATCAACCCCTCCACCATTTCCAAATAGACTTTCCATCATAAAAGCTGTTCTTGCCGTAATTGCCGTATTTAATTTCTTTAAACATAAAAATTTCATTGTTCATTCACTACCTTTTTTCTAGGTTAGCTTCGAAGTGTTGATCCTACAATATAATATGTGTCAATTAAATATCAATAATACATAGGGCTGTCTTTTAGTCGGGTTGTCAACAATTAGTCTAAACGATTTCAACCAATAACACCGTTGGCTCAACGCGTTGAGAGACCAACGCAACGGAAGGGAGCCTCAGTTTGCACTTGCAGTCCCGTACTCGGTTTCACTCCTCCAATTTGTGAATACCTACATAAAAAGAAAAATGCGACACAATATTTTACTTTCTGCCATGTGGGCTGAGGTGGGAAGGTGCTGCCTCAGTTACCTCATCCGACGAACCGCCACTGGCAAAAACTACTAATAAATCACTACATAACCAGTCGGCAATCCCTGGTAATCCTATGGAATCGTATACATATTTGACAATCCTTAGGAATCATAGACCGTGATTCCCAAAAGTGATAATAAATATACATGGTAACCCCTCGGAAGAAAGACACGATTTCTGTCCTTATTCGGCGTATTTTAAGGATAAATATTTAATTAAAAAACACCTAATAAATGTTTATGTTATTATTAAAATATTGTGTAGGTTGTAGGTTATGGTTCAGTCCCAAAACGATTACAGCAGAATTTATTTCTATATTTGAAGGTTTTCAAGCTAGCAATTCTGTTAATTTCCATTTTTGTTGAGAGTTCTACGGTTGGATGCTGCCGGGTTTAGCAACTCGACGCCCACTTATGTTAAATATTAGGCAAATATTAATCTTTATACATTTACATATTTGTTTATCATTTGGCTTTTATTGGCAACTATATAATATATTAGGCAAAGAGTAACCATAAATATCATCAGGTCAGTCTTTACATAAAAATAATTATTCTCTTTTCTATGGTTGTACATTTTAGGTTGCATTTGTTTATTTATAGAGGGGTTCATCAACGTGACATTATATCCGCGAAATTGTTCAGCTTAGTGTTAGAAAACGTTCGTTTTTAAAGCATTGGAATGGGAATTAACATGATGGCGAGCACTTTAATATTTTGCGGTTGGTCGATGTGATGCGGTTTGTGATAGACGACCGTTTATACAAATCCGGAAAATATTGCTGAAGATGAACGTTGGCAAATGGTATATTCATAATTTCCCATACCACAATCAAGTCTTACGAATTTGTTCCTGCAAACGATGGCATTACATAATTATAGCATTAGCAAACTGTTTCTGCAGTCTCTATATAGTTATATAGGAAATGCCGTGTCGCATCTCAACGCGCGCTGGTTTCTTCTTGTACTACGAAGTCAGGCATTTTTTTTCTCTTTATTTAAATTATTATACTGAGTGCATTACGTTCTCTTTTCTGCCAGTTCACGAAGAAACCCTTTGCCAATGCGGTATCAAGACTTACACACACCGACGCGGCCACGGCCGCGGTGGCGATCATATTAGCGGTCGGGCGCATTCACACCAAAGCGGTGAGTGGAGCTGTAAGGTAGTTGCCGTTTACAGATTTTATGTATACGAAAATATATTTTTAAACGTTCAGGTTTCATTTTTATTTCTATTATTTGTTATAATGATAGACGATGTGGAAGAAGATACTTTGTTACTATTAGCTCTTTGTCCCACACTTTGATTTTAGCCCTTATATTTTTATAATTTAGATGGCTTAAGTCGAAAAGTCTGGTATATAATTGAACATTTTCTATTAATAATTTTATTATATTATTTGCCATTACTATACTGTCACTTCTCCCAGTCAAAGTTGACACGTTGTATTTGACCGTCAACGCATATCAGAACGCTGCCCTAGGCTGCTTGATCTAGACCTGCCCGCGCTGGTATGATTTCATTCATTTATTTGTATGTGTTTAGATTAGCCGCCGCCGCGGCCGCCACCGCTACCGTGGCCGTGGCCGCGTCGGTGTGTGGAAGCCTTTAAGGACAGAACATAGCTTTGGGTAAAGGGTATCAAGTCACCGAAGTTGAGAGACGTCTTCTCTGGAAGGGATGGTTTGGAAGGCCTCGTCAGATATTTACGAACAACTAAAGCACTTCTAAACTGGAACGTTTTCAATGAGCATGTTCCGCCAGTTCGGATCTACGATATGGAAGCAGCTGCATTAACCAAAAAATCGGCTAAAAAATTTCAAGTATGGAGCGAATTAATGCTCGGCATTTCAGAGGGTTAGTACAGGTTATATTGTATTATATATCGCCGCTTTATTATTTATCGCAGCTGATTAGCGATGGATTAAAGAATGGCGAGAAAAGACGGAGTACAATGAACGTCGACATCGTTGAAACTATGACCTAGCATAAAAATAGATAGGATATATAGTAACCACAACGGATAATAGGTAATCGCAGACAATTTTAAAATGCGGCCCCAACATTACGAAAAAAACTGGTCTGGAGGCTTTTACCCATCTATATCGATAATAATGGATCAATAGTATAAATTTCTGTTTGGATTAGGTCTCTGCTTGTGGGTTGCAGGTATAAGCAGAGACACGGCTACCTTGCCCGAGTTGTGACCATTAATTTAATTTATAATATAGACTAAAGCTAATAATCGTCGTCATCAGATTTTTAGTTAAAATATATTTTTGTGACCTAATATTTCCTATTTCATAGTTTGGTATTCATTCCTACATAGGTTGAAAAGACGTAATAAAAATATTGAATCAATAAATGTTGGCAAATCTAGATCCAATGCTAATTTAGCAGATTCGGCAAAAACGGAATACGGCCAAAGAGAGAGAGATGGAGACCCGGCAACAACCACATCGCGTTCCCTCTTAAAGCCAAGGCCAAGAATTAATTGGCAAATATATCAGCTCAACGAACCGTAGCGTCGAATTTATTATCGGCCCGAAAGTGAAGCTAACAGACGATGCCTACGTCACCATTTATGTCACGGCACATACACACATACCCTATGAAATTGAAATTGTGTGAAGCGAACTGTTTCATCTGTTTTTTATTTTGCACAAAATCATCATGTGATAATAATCTTACCAAACCATCTTCATAAAAATAATTTCCTGATTAGATGACTCGTGACTAATAAAATGGATCGAGTAATCTTGTACCTAGATGAAAATGCATATTGATTGATTGAAAACCTATTTAGGAAATAATTAATAATTACTCTAAATATTTTTAGCAATTTTGAAAATAGGCTTTGACAAGAAAACATTGTTAAAATTTCAACGACTTTTTTCCAATTCAAAAATAAATTGATTTTTATTCGCCCACATATTTCTTTTTAGATATAAGTTAAAAAAATCACTGTAATTTAAAGGTAGGCAATTAATTGTTACCAGCTTTTTAGATGCATGGTTAATGTATCGAAGGAGTGGTAAAACATGCTGTTGAACCATAAAAACTAAAATAACTTTCAATATATATTTTTTCAACCATTTCTTTTGGCAGAAGCCTCAAGGAAATAATTTCGGGAATAACTACAGTTGTTGACAAATTGCTTTAAACATTTTGAAACATAATTTGATGGAATTTGAAGTATGTTTGTAACACAAAAGCGGGTCATTTTAAATTTTATTTAGTTTTTCGAAAGATTAAGCCGAACTAGTTCGCGTATGTAGACTAAACCATCATTTTATTTTTATTGCCAATAATAATGATTATGATTGTGAAACTGCTATAATTTTAACCTTAGAGGGCACTCTAGTTTGTGGAATTTTAATATTATATAGGTATTGTCCTTTATTAAAACTTAATTACAAATTTTAACTTTGGAATAAAAATTAACCCACATTAGGAATAAACCAAAATACGAGTCTCAGACGCTACAATATTGAAACATCTACAATGATTCTTTAAGTAGGATTTAATTGATTTCAATAGTATTATTTATTTCGCAAAACCTAAGCTTTAAAGATAAGGTATCTTTATACATCCAGGTAATAAACTTATTAGTAAATAACTTAAGTCATGAAATTAGATATTCCCTGCAACGAATTTCGATTTTACGAGCTTTTATGATATTTCCATGGAAAGCGGTGTTTGTATTTTATCGTGCAACAACAGGTCTCGATTGATATAGTTGAGCCCAATATATTTAGTTGATTCATTCGTGTACATGTTTATTTTTAATTTTCTAAGAATTGTGTGACATTGCTTCTAAGTTAAATATTTGCATTGTGCAACGAATGATTACTTTTCTTTCAATAATTTTATCAACGTTCTTGTCAGTACTAGTTGTTGAATGGAAATTCTTGACTCATTATGTATCAGTGATGTTTCATTACAAGAACACCCAAGAGAGGCCCTTAGTTTATACTTGGAATTTCGGCTTTATCCGCTAACTTTGTCCAGCTTCAATTACAGATTTTTATACCGTCCAAAAATTATGTATAAATAATTGTAGTACTTCTTTTCTTCCTGACTCATTCTTGTTTCGTACACTTCAAAAATTGACCTGAAATATTCTTGTTTCGTACACTGAATAAATTAACCCATTTTCGTCTTCTCATTTCGTACACCGACCATTGTGATGATTTGGTTACCTGGTAACATAGGTAATATCAAAATATATACACTTTGTTACTTTATTTTCTATCACTTTAATATATAAAATTAATCGTATGGACAGGGTTGTATTTGTATTTTTTTATATTTTATTATACATATATACATTAATATAAGCTACCTAATCAAATTTTACAATATATATTAAACGATTTAATGTCTTAACGAATTTCCATTTTTTTAAGTAAATATTCGCTTAATATTTTGCTTAAGCGGCTGTCCAAAGCACTGTATTTCTTGGAACGTTTTGGTGTAGATATGTGCAGGTCGCATCGCTGCTGTACAATGTCATAGTACTGCATTTCTTCTGTAAGTACTTTGAAGAGTTCAAATATATTAGGGTGACACTTGCCAATGCGTCTGTTCAGTCTATTATGCCAGCCTTCGACGGAGTTTGTAGTCGGTGTCGCTCATTATAGCATATCCATAGCAACTCGTTTTCCAGCCATTGTTTGACAAAATAATTGTTGAATTTAACAACAGCTTCCTCGTTTGGTGCATTCACCATTATGTGTAGCCAAGCGTTGCTGATATGATCTTCTGGTAGGTATGCCAACGCGGCACACATACGTATGTGATCTCGAACTTCTTTATTTTCTTTGTATTGTGGGACCAGTCCAAGTTCTTGCACTTTTCTCCAGATGGCTTCGTTAAAATGGAAATTGCATCCTTTGATAACAATTTCGTAGAAAGCATCTCCAAATGCGCTTATTGCGGCACGCTGAAAGTCAATGTGTACCTTTTGCGGAATAAAATTAGGTACCTTATCTTGCAGTAACTTAAAAAGCCTCTTTTAGGTAGTTTCTCTGCGGTTTGGCAATAGCGCGTAAACAGCAGGAATGATACGTGTTGGACCTGGAGTACTTCCCAAGTCTACGTGTATGGTGTACCTAGAGTTGATCGAAAAGGGTGCAACAACTTTTAAATGTCCCGTCCATGAAGAATTCTGACGAGTGTGTAAGCGACTGTCCTCCATTGCTCGCAAAAATTAGTATTCTGTCTTCTTGGCTATCGTCTACTAATAAATAAGATTTCATTGTTTCAGTCAAGGTAACGTCTTCTCGCTTTTTTGGCAGAACATCTATGCCTAGAGCCCTCTGCCGTTCTCTATAGAATCGATCTTTAACGCAGGAAAATTCAGGAATATTAACTACAAAATCGAGCCCAGCGTCTTTTGCAACCATCATTTCTTGCCTGTAGATCTGTGATATTGGAAGCAGTTCTTGTCGAGCACGTTTCTTGACCTGTTGCAAGCATAAGTCAACTTCATTTTTCGCTATGTCAGGAACACATGTGTGGCTTGATTTTGTTTGGATGTACTTATAGTCCTTGCAGGTTGTCAACGTCCCACGGCATGGTCTCTTGGTGCACATCCACAGTATAGTAGTTGTTGGTATATGTACGTTTCATTGTATAGCGATGTCCTGAATGCAAAATGGCTGGTTTCCCTCTTTTCGTTTTAATTACTTGAATATCCATGATGAAAAATATCGGTGTCGCAGTAATACTTGATATGATCATATGAGAGCTTTTACAATAATATCAGAAACAAATTCAACACCCTTTATATTTACACCATACCGATTATTGCATCCTTTGATGAAATTATTATAGGAAGTTTTTGTTTCCTAATTACTAAAGTTAGTACCCGGCACCTGTAAATTCCAGTAACCCTCATATAATCTGTTAATGACAACGAGATTTACGTTAGTAGGAACATCTAATATTTTTAAATTCTTTTAATACCATTATTAAATAATTATTATGAAAGTGCCTACCTATAAAAATACCTACGTAACCTGGTACCAATACCCTTATGGCCATCACATTTCACAATTTTTCACAATTCACCCTTCTTCCTTTATGTAAACTTTTTTTGGGTTTAGGCTCGAGTTTAGGTTTTCTTGCGATCAGGCACACACACTGCCGGAAAAATACGCTACCTTTCGCTATTCATCGCTAAGTTACCATGAGCTGTCACCATAGTCACCATGACAACGGTATCCGGTGTGCTAAAGAAACAATATAATATAATACGAGTATAATATGATAATCGTACCAGTTAAATATTTATAACTAAAATTATAACTTAATTGTTAGGTCGTGGTAAAAATGCAACATTTTTTAAAACTGTGCCGTCCAGTACACCAACTGTTGATCTGACGGTTGTTCCGGCGTAAACGGAGCGGGCGATGCCGCTTCCGGCTCGCCGTGCGTTATGACGTATGGAGGCCGTTTGTAACCTCGCGGAAGGGCCCAAGCGAGGCGTCCTTCTATGAACAGCGGGAGCCGGTAGCTCGTTATTCATCGCGGTTTTCCTGCCCGGTCATTTTAAACTCGATTTCGAGAGAATGATAATTGTTTAAGAGGTGTAAAATAAGTGCGAATGGGCTCTTTAGCAGGAAAATGCATTGGGGTTGTCTTTAGACTCATTTTTAGTTGGTTTTTTAGAAAAAAAGTACCGCAGCTCATCTAACTTTTTTAAACGTTTTATTCTTTAGGACTTACGGTTAAATTAAAATAAATCAACTTTACCTACTGGTCGAGTCAGTTCACCTTACAACGGAATAATTCGCCTATACATAAAGCTACTGAACTCTCAAGAGCTTGTGCATAATATGCTATTTTATATACACAATCCGTTTAAATCAGGCTGTTTTCCAAATGGATAAGTCTATTTTAATTAGGCTATTCTTTGGACAACTTGCTAATAGCCTTGATAGGCAGGTGATAATCGTTAGAGTGGTGGAGATAAGGGCTTTCCTTTCATTTTAAAATCTCAAAATATATGGTCATGCCAATAAGCAACAACCATGCTAACCTGAACCAGCTCACGATTTATCCCTGTTTATTAAGAATATACTAACTGGAAATGCTATGCGTTATTCCGGTACTGCTTTACGGAGGCTTAGACTGTGACCAAAGCTTTATATAAAGGCTAGAATCGTTAGAAATGTGGTTGTTATAAAAATAATGGTGAGTAAATAAAAAAATTGCTTCTTTTGATAAAAACACGTAAGTGAGAAACAACCAGCGAAGTGTTCTGATTCTATAGAGCATAGCAGAAGGCAGGATAGGACTCGGTAGAAGAAGGCTATTGGCGTAGTTGAAAAACTTGCGTACATGGTTAACTACAACAACAATAAGCTTTTTTCGTTTTGCCGTCGACAAAGTACGCATTGCCATAGTGGTCGCCAACATCCGTAATGGGAAGACACCACAAGAAGAATTCGGAGAACTGATAAAAAAATACTCCTTGTGTCATGACGTTAGAGATATCAAGAAGCCGATTACGGTGGATGTCCTACCTCTCTAAATATTTGATATCAAGCAAAATTGCGATCTACTTATTGTAGGAAGGAAAGGTTACCACGATATCAGTCTATTGGGTTGGGACGAAGAGATCAATTTTGTTTTAAAGTCTGTGAAAAAGAATGATCAAATAATGTTATTATCGTCTGGAATTTCAGACTTGGCCACCAGCAATACATTGATTTAAACTTATTTTAAAAAAATCTACCATTATTTTTAACGATCTTTATTGCGTGCAATCATTATAACACGATAATCCTTCCTGGCAAGGTATTTTATTGTTTCTTCGCGTTTTGTTCGATCGCCGTAGGGAGGAAATCGTGCCTTGGCTCTTTGTTTTCACCCCTTTTCTCGTTTCTAAGGCCCGGTATGTGTGCATTTTCGTAATAGGACGTCCGTAGGGAAGACCCTGCATCTGAAGCTGCGGTCATCACTGGCAGATGTCCGTTGAGAAAACTCTTAATGGTACGTCGGAATTACAATGGCCGGGACTTGGGGAAATCGCTGGGAAATTAAAACCCTTTATTAGCTCAGAGAATAAGCAATGTTGACGGTTTAAGAAGAGTCTAGACTGAATTTTAATTATTTGTTTAATTTTCCTAACAGTTTTTTTTCAGGAAGACACGGCGTTTAATTAAAGGTGTTTTATTTATGTAACAAAGGACAAGATTAGCTACATGGATTTTGTTGAATCAACTAAATTTTTTTCGGTTAATAACTTCCTGCAATATATTTCATTGATGAAATATAGGCTGTTTTGCCATAATTAGCAAAAAATAAATTAAGCGTTTTATCGCACAAGAAAAAGTTTTTCCTTAGTGTATGGTTATTTGAATACTTATGTCTATGTTTTGAAATACAGGCTCTCGAATATTGATTTAAACACAAAGATGCACGCCAGTGATATTTGAATTTTAGAAGTTTTTGTTTTGGCATCATTTAATTTCTCCTACACCCCCGCCCCTGGTGAAGCGATTATATTTTTCTTTACACTGCGGTGTAATCGTTGAAAGCTTGATAAATAGCAAGAGACCGTCATTCAGGATAATTAAAGAACGAATTCAACATTCTGCATTTTACAAAATGGACCTTTTTGGAATCGTTTTCTATAAGCAGACCTGAAGAATTTCTACTTGAAATATTGCAGATTGCTTAGGATAAAGACGTTGAACACCAGATTCTCGTCAATTATTACTATAGGGATATCCCAATAACTTTTTTTTAATGTTCAGCCACGTCTAAAAACACTTTTTGTATTTTTTCAATAAAATACAAATTTGATTAAAAATACTTAGTGAGTTCTATATAACATACCCCAGAACTGAGATATCTTGTTTAATATAGATACTAACTTTCTATTTCTATAGTACGTAACTTATTTTTTAATTAATTTATTTTTGTTTCAGGTAAGCCTCGTTGAAAAAGACATTAATCATTATTGGTAAGAAAAATCTTATTTTAACGTGCTCCTTTCATCAAACTAACATGAAAATTTGAAAACCTAACACTGATAGTCTGGTTAGTTCAGTTTTGTTTATGTGATATGAATACATGATCTAATAGTAAATAGCCCAAAATTAAAGACGAGCTTAAATCCTATTCTATAAGACAACATAAATTTCCTGTATTTGCTATTAGCTTTTTATAAAACGTCTAGACAATAGCACTTGCATACCACCCGTGACATACTTCTTCTGACCTATATTCCGGTATGGGACCCTCAGCCTACCACAAAAAAAACCAGCCAGGTAGGTCGTAGGTATTCACACTGGTCTCGAGTGATAAATCTAGCAGAAGGACCTTGACCGAATCCTAGACAGGCAGATGGTCGTTCACTCTTACTTTTATCAACACCTGATGAGGAAATAGTGTTAATGGAGCAAAGTAAGGCTTGAACGCGTGTTTAGGTTAAGAAGGAAATAAGTTAATAGAGATTTAATGATAGTAATAACTTTAAACTAAAATGGTATATTCAGGGGCTCTACAAAAATTGGTATAATATGTTGGTTTAAAATCAGCTTTTAATAAGATTTCTTTGTGACATTGACAGAAAAATCTTTGACCTTAAAATTACACACTTCTTGTGACAACGTTTTAAAGACGTCTACAACGCTATTAATTTTCTTTATGTCATATGTGGTTTAAAACATGATATGGTCATTTCCAACATCTGTAGTGTAGACACGACGTGCTGCAACTCCCGTCTGTTTAATTCCATTCCTGTGTTAAAAGCACTTTTAGATCCCTTACCTTTTCGTCAGACCCGGAGCCTTGCCGATGAGCGGTAGACGGCAAAACGCGTCCAAGGATTGGCTCTGATGGAAGGATAAGGGACAACCCTGTACACGAACTTTTAAGTTTGTTGTTTGTCAATATCTGTGTTTAGGGTTACGTAAGGTTTGTCTCAAATTTATTTATTACTTTTATTGTTATTAAAATAATTAGATTAGAAAAACCATTTATTATCTCGGAAAGTATCTGACCGAATTTTACGAATGAGATATCATTTGAAAGAGAATTGTACGCCCTTTGTAAGGAAGTATCACTCGACCTCTTCGTCTATTTGAAATTCTAATGGTTGGCCTCACACAACTTAGGGGGTTAAAGTTGCAATGTTGATAATGCTAACAAAAACTTGTCTCCTTGACAAATCTAGTTACGTGTACAAGCGATTTTGTAGAAAATAAACCCTAATGGTACATATAGAAATAAAGGTCTGTCTTTACCAGCAAATAACTTTATTTGCCCCTCTAGGGTAGAAAACAAGGGTTATAGAAAATACATAAAATGACGATGAATTAAGTTAAATTTGTTAACTTATGTGTTGTACTAGTTTCGACTTTAGAGAAAGTCATTCTCAGCAACTAACCATTTAAGAGAATTAAATATGAAAAGAAGTTAAAACAGTTGGGGGAGCAGAGGGGTAATTCAATAATATAATATAATACAATGCAGATTATGCAACCATTGGAATCGACAGGAGTTTAGTATAGGAACGGTGTATCTCCATGTAAAGGTAGGAGTTGATTTATACGCAAGTAGAATAAAGGACCTTAATCACAGTAGAGTGATTTAAGCAATGTTGAAGTCAAAACATGTTGTAAAAGAGGAATTTTAACATATCAATTCATTCTTTTTTAATGAAACCGACTTAGTGAGGGGACATATTTAATGTTATGGTGGATTCATTATGAATGGAGATACACCGTTCTTATACTAAACTCCTGTCGATTCCATGCAATGGTTGCATAATCTGCATTGTATTATATTATATTATTGAATCACCTCTCTGCTCCCCCAACTGTTTTAACTTCTTTTCATATTTAATTCTCTTAAATGGTTAGTTGCTGAGGATGACTTTCTCTAAAGTCGAAACTAGTACAACACATACGTTAACAAATTTAACTTAATTCATCGTCATTTTATCATACCCTTGTTTTCTACCCTAGAGGTGCAAATAAAGTTATTTGGTGGTAAAGACAGACCTTTATTTCTATTTACAATCTCGCCACAGAATATGGACTACTTCTTAAATCTAAATGGTACACCTTATATAGCTGAGGCCCATAATATTTAATAGCGGTTTGTTGCAGTGCGCTCAGTCTAGATCTCATACATTTTAATGCAAATATTTATACTTCTCTTCTCATTGAAGATATTTTTAGAAGATCCCGTTCACTCATTTCTTAAAACGATTTAATTCCAATTGATCTCCATCCGCACTTAAACTTTTTAAAGAAATTCTTTTACAGCAGGTTGTTCGCAATAAAACTTTTATTTTTTATTTTTAATACCTTGTCATTATCTATACAGGGAACCGATCAATGAGTTAATTGAAAAAGATTATAAACTGCTAAGCTTTAAGTAAGTTTTAATGTTTCTATACCCCAAACTTCAAGAATTTCCAATAAAGCCCCTCTATAGCTGCACAATTGTTAAAAGTTTTTGCTGTTAGTAGCGCTCGGTGCCTCATTAAATGTTTTAAAAAGTTTCGGCGGCAGACATTTAGTTTTTGTGACGGAAAACAAAGCATCGGGATTATAAATAGAGACTAATAGGGTTGTGGTAGGACATCTAATAACAAGTGTAATAGGCACCACCAAAATCAATTATTTTATTTAGTTTTCCAAACAACCTGATAAAAGAAAATGCAAACTTTCCAATAGTAGTAGTAGTAGAGCGGGGAGGCACACGGATCTGGCATCTAGACTAAAGGCGATGCTTTTTTGTCTCCCTCTGAGTCTTTACCCATCCCCTCAACTACCAAGGCCCTCGTTAAACCTGCCTGACCTTCTCATGAAGGTCAGGACGTCGTTCCCGTCAAAGTTTCTGCATGACTTCCTTCGTTGGAAGCCCCACGGTCTCAATACTTGATGTCTGAGTCTTCCTAAAGCTTCACGGGCACATAGGAAGTGCCCACTCGTCCTCTATAAGCTTACTTACTCACTTACTTATTCCGTGCTTATAACCCTGGGTGGGTTTTTGCCGACAAGACTACATGCCTCCATTGTGTCCGATCTAACATCAGACCCACTCCACTTATATTCATTGCTCTCAGATCTTTGGCAATATTGTCCTTCCACCGCAGGCGTGGGCGGCCTAGCGGTCGTTATCCTACAGGAGCCTCCTCAAAAGCCAGTTTGACCCCACGATCATCAGGAAGACGCCTTACGTGCCCTGCCCACTGTAGTCCCCTTGCTTTAACTTCTCTAACGATGTTGGCCGCTCCATATTGTTCTTCTAGTTCTCTATTGCTACGCAATCGGTACCGTCCCGATGTTCCATCCCAGATGGCTCCATATACTTTCCTTAGTGCTCGGCGTTCAAAGATGCGCAGTCTCTCCTCGTTTGCCACGGTCAGTGTCCATGTTTTACAGCCCTACATCACCACTGGTCTTATTATGGTCCTCTAGATTGGGATTTTAGTTGTCTGTGTCAGTTGTTTTGATTTGAGGAGCTCATTCATTGCAAACAGACATCTGTTCCCTGCTTGTATTCTGCAATTTATCTCTTTTGTTCAATCTGCATTTTCTGATAATGTTGCCCCCAAGTACTTAAACTTCTTGACCCGTTCGAAGTTATAGTCTGCCATTGTAATGTTTTGTCCTATTCTATCTCTGTTCCTGCTGTCTCTGGTTGTGTACATATACTTAGTTTTTTTCTCGTTAATTCTTAACCCAATGGTGTGCGCTTTGTTTTCAAATCCGATAAAGGTCTCCTTGATGGTTAATCTGCTGTTGCCAACTATGTCCACATCGTCTGCAAACGCCAGTAGTAATTTTGGTTCATTGTTTCTAAAAAAGGTTTGCGTGGCTACGTATCTCGGCTTTTTTAATAACATATTCTAGGGCGATGTTAAACAGCAGTGGTAAAAGGGCGTCGCCCTGTTTTAGCCCATTATTAATTACAAAAACATCTGAGTACTCCTGTCCTCTATAAGCACACCGAAGAAATCGGGTCCTCCTACACACCCATCGTAGCTTTGTCAAGCCAAGTTATGAAATCTTTGGCTTGTCTGATGCAATCTGGAGACTGCTGGCATTCCCTGGAGAGGTTGACAGCCCACTCACTACCTGTTGTTTTAAAATGCTTAGTGCTCGTTCAGGTTCCGCTGATCTGCATTAATTACACTACAAATATAATTTAAGACATAAAATGTATGTTTAAAAAGCACTATGCTATTATTAAACGATGGATAATGATTACTTTTTGGTGGACATTAATAACTGATGGTTTATTATTCCGAGTAGTCGAATTATTTCCTTGCTGTAACGTAAAACCAGCATCATAACTTTTTACCTGACTGACTTTAACACGCAACATTGGTTATACGTATACAGGAATTTAGATATCTGAGACAAATTTGCGTACGGTTTTGGCTCGGCGGCGTTGTTACTCTCAATTTTTATCCTTAGAAGCGTTATATGAGGTTATAACCATAACTAGGATCTTTATTTTTGTCCTGTATATATGGTAATTTTTTTTATCCCTTTTAACTAGTAAAACGACAGTTCTTTAAACCACTGTTTATCGACCCTCCAGTTCTCAGCCTTTTTTCCTTAACCCTATTTTACTTTGTTTGAGAAAACAACCCTTTTCAATATATTAGGGTGACTAAGCGTCTAGCGTTTCTCTATTTGAATTTCAAATTTGTTTAGATTGGTCATCCTAGGCCATTTCTGTTTACTTGTCGAACGAAATATTACGAAACCGAGTTTAATATTAATATTTATTTAGTCCCAAACTGCCTTTTAGCAGCTAAATAATTCCATTAATTCGATATAAATATGTATTAATACGTAGGCTTTAATGCAAAGAATGACAAGGTATACTAAAATAGAAACAAACAGGAGCTGAATAAAGTTTAGCTTATAATACCTTAAATAGTTATTTTTAATATTTAACAGTATATTTTTTAATTTAAAGGTTGTTTAGTGTTTCCAAGAACTCATGTTTTATTTACCAAGTAATTTATTTTTGTTTCACTTACTTCAACTTACATTTATCGTTTTCTAAATCCCGAATCCTGGACTAAAACCCTATTTTGCAATCCACAACGCTTAGTTGCACTAAATAATTTTTTTGGGTTAATAGCGTTTCTAACAGTAGGGTTTTATGGCTGTGTAGAAAGTGCATTTTATTATCGTGAAATATGCGAGAATATACTCATGATTACTGCATTTAAAAATAAAACTGGGATAATGAAAATTTTCTTGCAAAATTAAAGCATATCATTTAACCAAAAGATCCAATTTTACGGTACTGGCTACTGACTAATTTAAACCATACGAAATACATATTCAATCGTACCTAATCCAATACAGTTGCATAAATCATAAATTATATTAGTACTGATGTAAGATATAATTTACAACTTTCTTTTTTAACCTGTCTGAGAAGCTATTTATGTTTTTCAAATCCATTAAATCTTTATCTTGATTTTGACGAAATCTAAATGCATATTATTCTATACACTGTGTTCAAAAAGTCCCGGACCGGTCAATTATTTAGAAAATGGCGCACAATATAAAAAAAACTTCCGGTATAAAAGTTGTAGGCCTTAAAAAAATCTAGAAAACTAGTACACCTGTAATTATACAGGGTGCCTCAAACAGTCATGGTAAACAAACAAAATTTTTTTAAATGGAATGCCCTATATCTTATAATACTTTTGGATTTTACATAAAATATCAATTATTTTTTAATAAGCACACTATAAGTCTAAACTTATAGTTTCTGAGATATCGATTTTCGAAAAATTGCATTTTTGAACTTTGACAGCTTCTAGCTCTCTAACGGTATATCTTAGAGCAAAACGGCTTACTTGTCCCTATCTTACTTTTTTATTATCTTCCCAGAAGATTAAACTTCCGGTTAAACCGGATGTAACTCGAGAACCGGAAATATAGTACTTCCGGTTTAACCCAAAATTGATATTTTTAGGAAGATAATAAAAAAGTAAGATAGGGACATGTAAGCCGTTTTGCTCTAAGATATACCGTTAGAGAGCTAGAAGCTGTACAAGTTCAAAAATGTAATATTTCGAAAGTCGATATCTCAGAAACTATTAAGTTTAGACTTATAGTGTGCTTATTAAAAAATAATTGATATTTTATCTAAAATCCAAAAGTATTATAAGATATAGGGCATTCCATTTAAAAAAATGAAAGTTTTGTTTACCATGACTGTTTGAGGCACCCTGTATAATTACAGGTGATCTAGTTTTATAGATTTATTTAAGGCCTACAAC
This sequence comes from Polydrusus tereticollis, assembly GCA_963920685.1. NCBI lineage: Eukaryota > Metazoa > Arthropoda > Insecta > Coleoptera > Curculionidae > Polydrusus > Polydrusus tereticollis. The sequence continues at coordinate 83,548,636 of OY987327.1, forward strand.
TTTTATACCGAAAGTTTTTTTATATTGTGCCCCATTTTCTAAATAATTGACCGGTCCGGGACTTTTTGAACACAGTGTATAATGCGTATCTGTTTAATAACACCTTCAGAAAGTTCTCTTTGCGCGCAATTATTAGGTATTCAATGTCCTAATACATAATTTGCATGTTGCATTATAATTTTCTTGCTGCACGGGGTTAATCAAACAATTTTATAACAGTTTTTAACACTAATTTATTTGTATTACAAAATTTCCGTCTTAGTGAACGTGACCAGTCACTTTTATTATCTTTAGAATTTTATTTTCGGTTTAATTTCCATTAGTGGTCGACTTTTCTTTCGGACGTTATTGCTTCACAGTTTAAAATTCAAATTATCTAGTTACTCATAATATTATGTAGGCGCAGCAATTTTTGGTGTGTTTCGAAATGTTGATCAAAAAAATGGATGTGTTTCTAACAATATGATTAGTTAGGTACGTCTGGCTTGGTTAATTTAGTTGCAATACGATTTTTATGGATTTTTTGTAATATTACGGTATAGCGCCTGGGCGTTAATAGAAACAAAATAGTTAGGATTAATAAAGCCAATATTTAGCTATGGTACAGTTAGCATATTTAATGAGCTATCATGACTAAATAAAAATTTGGACTTTTTAGTTCCATGTTTATTGTTTATACACTGTGGGCCAAATTTATTTGGAACCCAATTTCACTCCGAATACCTTTTGATATATTTGTCGGATTTTGGTGGTATTTTCTGTGAATATTAAAGGGGCCTTTCCTTAATTGTAGAACAAATATCCAATCAATATATACAGGGGGAGCCAAGTAATAAGAAATATTTGTAATCATTGCCTTTGGGGCTGTTGCAAAATTAAATGGTTTACTCTAAAACTACAAAAATTATTTGAAATTATTAAGAGACTCTGAAAAAATTGTTCTAGAAACTTTAGGTTTTGTATTTAAAACGTATTTTTTTTTCGAAAACTTTATTAAATAATATTACCATACAGCTTTATTAAATATCAAATTAACAGAGCAAAAATGTAATAAAAAAAAATATTTTTCAATATGTTTACAAGAAATTATTGTGAATATGACTACCTTGATTATCTACAACAGCTTGAAGTCTTCGGCGCCATTGTCCAATTGAGTTATTAATAATTTCTTGTTTATATTGTTGCCAACAGTAGACTATTCTCTCTTTAAGCTGATCAATCGTATTAATCCGAGTATTTTCATAAACTTTTCCCTCTCATGTCCCCCAAATGCTATAGTCGACGGGGTTTAACTCCGGGTTATTTGGAGGCCACATGTTTGGTTCAATAAAATCAGGACAATTTTCCTGCAGGTATCTTACAGTACTTCTTGACGTATGGCTTGGTGCGCCATCTTGCTGGAATGTGTAGTTGTCGCTAACTATTTCTATTTCTCGAAGCATACCTTCTAAAATGTCCCGTTGATAAACTTCGGAATTAATTTTTACTCCAGAGCCAATAAAATAAATTTCAGTTTTTCCTAGCATCGATACAGCTAGAGAAACCATAACTGACTTAGAAAAATGATCTCTGGGAACCAGAAGATGTTCCAGTGGTATCTCCGATTTATCTTTGTACATTAGAATATACTCTGTTGTTCTGAAAATTTTTTGGCTGGCGCAAAGAAAAAACTTTTTTATCTGAGAACCAAATTCTTTCAATATTATCGCGTCGTCTAAATCTTCTTAACAATGCTTGACATCTTTCTACTCTTTTATTCTTAACATCATTTGAAAATTTGTGACAGTATATTTTTTTAAAGGGTCGATACTTCAAATCAATTTTAATAATTCTTTTTATCGATGATCTTTTAATAGTAGTCGTTTTTGTTATTTTTCTTGAACTTATCGTATTACCGGGTTCGACAGCATTAAGAATTGCCCTAACTCTTTCAACGTTTTCGATACTTCTACCAGTCTTCTTTCTTCCTCTTCCAGGCTTCATTTGGAATGAACCATTGGTCTGGAGTAAATGCCGTAGAAAATAACTAACGGTACTTAATTTCCAATTACGCTCTGGGTAATTTTTAGTAATCTTTTTTGCACCATAACCTTTGACTCTTAGAGATAAAATTAAGATTTTGTCTTCAAATGACAAATACGAGTAGGTACACCATTTTGAAATAAATTTAACACACTGCCAAGTTACTAATATTTATATACTGTTGTCAAGGGATCCAACGGCATTTTTTCTTTTGTTTCATAGGTAACTCGATATCGAATTATTTACGTATTTTTGCTCTGTTAACTTGATATTTAATAAAGCTGTATGGTAATGTTATTTAATAAAGTTTCAAAAAAAAATACTTTTTTAATACAAAACCTAAAGTTTCTAGAACAATTTTTTCAGATCCTCTTTTCCGATAGTCTCTTAATAATTTCAAATAATTTTTGTAGTTTTAGAGTAAACCATTTAATTTTGCAACAGCCCCAAAGGCAATAATTACAAATATTTCTTGTTACTTGGCTCCCCCTGTACATAGTAATTGGATATTTGTTCTACAATGAAGGAAAGGCCCCTTTAATATTCACACAAAATACCACTAAAATCCGACAAATATAGCAAGAGGTATTCAGAGTGAAATTGGGTTCCAAATAAATTTGACCCACAGTGTATATTTTTTAGCAGCATCATAACTAATTACAGATAAATAATAAGGTTGTTCTGCAATTTATGTATACTTTTGGCTTTTAATGTATTTACATTTAAGTGCACAATTTATTAACCTGAACAAACTTATCGTGTTTGGTTTGTCGGCAAAAAGTGGTCGTCGTGTAAATTATCAATAGCAGAAACGCATCGAGCTATAGGAAGCTCAATGCGTTTTAAAATATGAAATTCACTTTTCTGATATTATAGGACCTTGCGGTACGGTCCTAGCTTATCGAGGGAACGAGAAGGGAAAGCAGTTATCCGTGCAGCAACCGCACTTTGACGACACATAAGCGACATAAGATCCTAGTAGTGTTCAGAGATGTCATGAACATAAGCCATTTTTACGTTTGAAACAATTGCAAAGTAATAAAATAAAACAACGGCAACCTACTTACTGTAAAGTTACAAGAGAGATCGAGAGGTCCACGTAAGATGACCCAGTACCTTTTCTCGGAAACTGTAAAAGCTATAAAACAAAGTTTGAAAGTTGAAAAGCGAGAGTTGATACCCACTTTCGTTTTTTAAATATAGAACACCCTATATTTTACAATACTTTTGCCGAAATATTCCCGAACGAGGCAGGTAGTAATATGAAGATTAACTTAAACATATACCCTGTAAATATTCCATTTAGTTTATCATACACTGCACTGGTATAATGTTAAATTTATGACTTTTTATTAATATTCATTTTTCGGTAGATAGGAATTTAGTTAAAAGTTTTAAAATTATTTATTAACCATTTCTTTTTAAATATTTCAACTTTTTGCGGTATAAACGAAACCGATAAAATCATGAAATGAAATGCTGCTTTTTTATTTACTAATAATTAAATTCAGCCTGAAGCAGTTTTTATCGAAAATTGGTTTGGTTTTATCGATATTTCTCGCCAACTGATATCGGAACAATTTTACGCTTTAATTGTTTGCTCTCCATACAAAATTCTGTTTTTCTGGCCGATGCCGTGATATGAAAGGGGTTTGGATGATCATAAAATATTTTTATTTCACACATTTTTAGGCTTTGTTTTCAAATGATTTTAAGGCCAAATTAACACATGGTTTTATTATATCATTCAATTTCTAATTTTATTTTTAAAAATAATTTATTTTTATTTCAAGTTTTTTTATATTCATTTTTCATTACGCACTTTAATAAAACTTAAAGCAATCTTATGATAAAACTTATTCTGGAAATTTAAGTTTAGACTTCAGCCGAATAATATGCTACATTTGTAGAACCACGCTTTCAAACAAGATGGCAAACATCAGGTTTTGCAGGATATAAATTGTTTTATAGTTTACCTCTCAGGCGCTTTTCTCCTTTCGTGGCAGTTCTGCATGTCTGTGGAAATCGCTGAGAAGACGAAATTGTGGCGTTCAGCATGCAAGTTTAGCCTCCTAAAATGCATCTGACAGTGTCATGATATTAAGATGGAGTTTATTTAACGATCAGAGTTTGTTTAGTTTGATTTGCATTCTGCTGCACAGTGGAATATGTAAATGACGTATATATTTATATAAAAGTTGACGTTTATAGACTTCTCTTTGAGTATGCGGACTCTGTCACGTATGTATAGTATTGGACATAAGTACTGCAACAAATCGAAAAATGTTTAAAATAGAAAAAGTCTGAATTATTCTAGTTGCTTATACTTTTATTTGCGTTTCCTTGAACAGCGGACTAGAGCGCAACAAATGCTTTAAAGCAGCATTTGAAACAACATGCAGAGTAAGAAGTCTAGAAGTAAGTCATTAAAAACTGCTGGCGACCAAAGTATTCCAACATTTTTTAAATTATTGATTAAACAAACAAAGAATGAAGTGAAAAATACTGATACTAAATATCATTTAAAACAATTAATGAGTTTAATATCCGATAGAATATCCGGTATTAGCTACTTTGGCACATCTTAGCATATGACTTTGAATAAATTGTCTAAGATACGAAGTGACATGTTTCTCCAAACCTTTGTAATTTTATTCATTAGAGCTTGTTTGTTGGGAAATATTCGGTTCGTATTAGTCTTTCTATCTCTTCCCATAGGTTTTCCATAGGGTTGAGGTCGAGAGATTGCGCAGGCCAATCTGTTACTTGTCAAAAATTAACCTGCTGAAACTGCAGAAACACAACATTTTTGGAGGGGGAGGTCACTTCAAAGATAGGTGTACACATCTCAAATAGATATTTAAGTACATAGGTAAATAAAAATAAATACGAAGGTATACGCTTAAATACATTTAAATTCAAATAAATAGATTTAAGTAAATGAAAATAAATATATTTAAATAAAATTAAAAACAAGTAAATAGATTTGAATGAACTTAAATGCAAGTAAATAGAAATAAATCGTCGGTTAAATGAAAAAAATGTGTTTTTTTTTATTTGTTTTTTCCATCTTGCAAAGCTTGCAGAACTCGTGACTCATGATTACAGCCAACTCGAAAAACAATTTTGTTGTGATTTTTACAGCAAACTTCCTAGTACTTAACAAATATCAGGCTATTTTTTAATTTTGTTGCAATATGACCGATAGTGATGTAGGTATGCGGAATCATAGAAACGAACTCTACTGCCACGTTAGTTTTTATAAGCTGCTTTATTATCTATGACAACTTTAAAGACATTGTTAAAGTACCAATAAATAAATCATTTATATCACTTAACCTTAAAATTGCCAAATGCGTCCGATTCATTAAACTAATAAAAGGAGCAGAGGGTAGAATAAATAGAAAAGGTGCCCTCATAATTTAATATTTCCTTTAAATGTTAAAATCAGGGCAGTTTGACCAGTATTCTAAGACAGATAATGCTTTATTCGTGACGGATTTTCTGACTAAGACAATTAAATGTCATTTTCATTTTAATATATTGTTTAGGTTAGCTCAGGTTATTGATAATATATTTCTAAATTATCAGATAGTATATTTAGAAAAGCTTTGGGACTTAAAATTAAAACGTGAGGTTAGGTTAGATTAGAAATAGAGATCGCACGATATGACTTTTTTGCCGATACGATAAATCGATCGATACCGATATTTACGTGCCGAAATATACCAAGGTTGGCAGGATATATATCAGTAATAAATATCCTGATATATGCGACGATATTTATCCTGATATATATCAATGCTTTTTTTTTCTAATATTCTATTCATCAGTATAAAAATATGGCCCCGCTGGCGTTGCGCCGGCAACAGCGTATTATGCTGCTTACGATGCGGTGATTCCCCGTCTTTCCGAGACGTTGAAGCCGAACCACCTGTTAATTTATATTTTGCTGCGTGCCGCGTGGCAAAAACACTTTATTAGAAGAAGAAACATTGCTCTCGGACCTGCACACTATTTAGGAAATATTTTAGATCGTCGCTATTTGGGGAAGAGGCTAAGTAATAACCAAAAGGAAAAAGCACTTGAATATTTATTCAAAATTAATCCTGAGTTTTGCGATGAAAATTATGGCAGAAGAAAAACCATTTCCCAAGTACCTATTTGGCGCTCGTTTGAAAAACACCCGCTGCTCTGGTGGAAATCCGTAACTGTTCATGAATTGGAGTGGCCCGATTAATGCACGTTTGTAAATTTGTGTAACCAATTATTTACAGCAGTTGCTAGTACTGCAGGACTGGAAAGACAATTTTCAACGTATGGATTGGTCCAAACTGAGAAACAAGCTTGGGACTGAAAAAGCTCAAAAACTAGTATTCTTGTTTAAATATTTGCGCAACAGAGACGATTTAAAGAAACATGATCTTGATTGGGTTTGGCTAGAGCGACAGAAACATTGAGAAAATCCCTCTACAAATGAAAATGAAGATTCTGATTCGGACCAACCATTAGCCAGACTGATTTCATCGTAAACTTACTTGTTCCCAGTCAGCCTTTTTACTCGTTTTATTGTTTTTTGTTTTATATTAGAAATATTATTTTAGTTGTTGTTGTCTTTTGGCTGTTGTTCTGTTCTCAATTTTTGTTTTTAGTTGAACCACAGTTAAAAGCAAAAATATATGATGTGTTCATATTCATAAACTTGTATTTTTACCTACATTTTAGATTCCTATACATAGGAGTACTAAAAGAAGTTGTTATTGTGATAGCAACAATCATTGAATGTAATAGAAATGAAATATAAATTTACATGTTTATAACATTATATTAAATTAAGTAATTTTGAATTTTAAAAATATGTGTTTAATTCTCTAAGCAGAAAACAGATGAAATAATTTAAAAATAATTAAAAATATAAATAAATATCCAAATGTTGACATATATCGGATATTTTGCTATTTATATAAATATCATGATATTTGCCAACCCCGAATTATACCGATATATCGTATCGGCAAAGACCTATTTTCATATTTCAGTGTTAGTTTTTATCAGAGTTAAAAATTCTTTTGTAAAAGAAAATAGGATTTAAATCATTGAATTAAATCAGGGAAGCCTGGTTTTTGTAACGATATATCGGCAATTTTCCTGCCGATACGATAGATACCGATAATCGGCAACAATTGCCGATATAACGATAGCAATATCGGTATCGTGCGATCTCTAATTTAAAACAAATTTTTCCTTCATATATAAAAAATCCCATAAGAGGATTGCAATTATCGGAAACTTACAGCGGTAATTACACGCTGGCTATGGAGTTTCGCCCTGCAGGTATCGCGCGATAACTCTTATTTTGCTATGTCAAACCAAAAAAGAACTACTTATTTTAACTGCGTGTTGAATTGAAATTCTTGCAATTTGTAATTTTTAAAAAATATCGTTTTGTTTTACTTTTTGTGTTTTTATTTTCAATAAATAATATTCGTGCTTCAGAATAGCCAGATAATTTTAATGCACTCGTGCAATTAGTCAATTACCTCCGAAAAAAATTTCTTCTAGTTAAAGAAATTATAGTTATCATTCGCGTCCTGAACTGAGTTCTCGTTGTGGTATTGATACCGTTTGATGTATATTTTATTTAATAAAATATTATGTCCCTGTGTTGTTATGGAGATGAATTATATTTATAATGACAATAATTCTAATTTTTTTTGAATAGCCTTGAAAAAGACCCAATATAGGTCGAAACGTCGGCAATTTCATAATAAAAGGAATTGTTTTTCTGTCCTAAACCCACTAAACCACACTCAAAAAAAGTTAAAGAAATTGACTAGAAATGGAAACAACTCTTAATACCCACCACTAACGATTTTACCTAGATAGAAAGCGAAGCGCCAAAGGATATAATTGGCGAGGTATATAACAGCTTTCGCAACTGAGGTACATGTAGATCTTTTTTTATACTACTAACACTAAAATAATACATATTAATTCGTTTAGATCTTTATAGGTATTAGCCATTTATGCCTAATTTTTAAAATATTTTGAAAATCAAGTAGTCTGGGAAAAACAAAACTGTATAAGTACGATTTTAATTGTTAGTTTGTAGAAAATTTGTAGTCGTGTTGACATTTTTGAATATGACAGTGTTCTTTAAAAATATTTTCCAAGTTATGATGAAAATTACTGTTTTATTTAAAATCTGATACTATTTCCGGAATTTCTTCATTCAAAATGGTTAGTCAAGGCGCAAAATCATTAACGTGTTAAAAAAACAGTGAATAAGGATGCTAAAATCGTGTGTGTAAATTAACTTTATTAAACAGAAACTTTTTCACTATTTGCCTAGGTGAATGTTTATTATCGCTATTTCCCTGGGTACAGAAACTTTACTTGTGATTAGAAAAATGAGGTAAATAATAGTGATCTCTCAAGTTAGTTGCAGAAAAAAATAATATATTATTATCTGATAGGGTTAGCATATTCCTCACCTACTTTTAATGTTAAAAACACGAAATCACATTTAGATTTGAACCAAAATTTATGTCATTGAAGGGTTGTATTTTTTTAAAGGTGTATGGATATTACTGCCATTTCGGTTATTTCACTTTAATTTTTTATTGGTGTTTCTTCGCAATTCGCCACAGTTTTTGGATAATCCCTGCACTCGCTGTAATTACTTGTACATAAATGAGGGAAACACAAAAAAGTGACTTTCTTTTTTATTAAAAATAATTCGTTTTAAGCTATACATACGTGAAGGAAAATAATAAAGTTGAAACATCCGGAAATGTTTTTCAATTTAACACAAACCATATCAAACGGCTTCATCCATTTCCACTTTTCAGTGCGTCGTCGCCCGAGGAAAAATATCACACAGAATCTTATTTGTCTCTTAAACAACTGCAAGGAATACGGTTCTAATCTCCAGTTTTATTCAGCATGTCGCGCGTTCTTTCCTTATATTATTTTCGTGAAGCCCCTGAGGCACTCCTTTCCATTTTCCACCCTGTTTTGTACAGTAGCGGTACCCAAGCGACTTCTAAAGGTTGCCGGGAGGTTCTTTTTTTGTGCCTTTAAAGCTTTGAATAAAAACGTTTCGTTAAAGAAATTGATAATACTCTCTGCTATTCGCAGACATTTATAAGTCACAACGTGCGAAGACATGAACAATTGTTTTATATTAATCATCCAGCGATAAAGAGTATTTAAGTTTGCCAGTTGCCATTAAAGGTTAACCCCTCGGTTAACCCTTCGTTATTATGCGAAAGCAAGTTGGAGTAATAACACGGTTTTGCAACATGAACCCAAAATAGTATGAAACCAGAATATTACAACATTCTATATGAACTTTAAGACATCAATACTATTTATTTAGTTTTTCCGTTTTCCCCGCCAATGTAGCTAGGTACCTACTATGTCTTAGCTTCTTATTTTAACAAAACTATATCCTGGATCCGCCAGAAAGATTTTTCCGTCTCGCAACAGTTTTCCTAGACATGTAAAGTAGAAAATATGACATTTGCTTTGCGCATTACACGTAGGTATTTACAGTGTTTGTTCCGATATGCCGTCGACACTATTTCCAGGGTCTTAGGAACGTTTTATTCCCGCTGAGTCACCCTCGGGTCTTTGCATTTTTATTTAGCGTTCTAATAAAACGCGCCTACCGGGGGAGGTTTGTGATATGCTTAGTCATACCTTTACAAAGGCCAATTGGAATTTCATTGTTTCAGACAAACATAAACGAAATATTCTCGCCATTTATTTTGTTAGAAGGTGGTTTTTTACAAATTTCGTTTTGGATATTAGAAAATTAAAATTAAAATTGTCTTATTGAACAGACGCATCAAATACACCACCACCTTACTAGGCAATGCAGCAATATCTTTCTTCCACAGTTCGATACCAACTTAGAATTAAATTCTATCTACTATTATTATAAGGGACTAAAATTGTACACAGTAAAAAATTGACTGTTAAATTTAACACTCAATGGTGGTACATATAGGACCACACTCAATAGGGTATATTAACCAATCAGTATATCTTGTAAAAAAGACATTTTTGAATGGTTCTTTCACTTTTTGATGAGTGTTAATTCTTCTTATTTATGGGGTAGGTACATTTACACTATCGAGTGTAAATTAAACTCACAGATTGTAGACCTATCCTCCTAGGGTGTAAAAGAAATAATTAGAGGTGTAAGTAAACCATTTTTTAATAGTAATTTGTGAATAATTAGTGTAAATATCATATTATTGTAGTGTAAATTTTATTTTATTTGAGTGTAATAAAATAATCTATCAGGGCTAGAATACTTTCCAATTTGTTTAAGTCATTTAATCCCGTAGCAAACTAACCGGGCGTTTATAATTAAAATGTAAAAAATTATGCATTCAAGATGTTTTACATAATTAACCTCTGCTTAGTTTGATATATGATTGAATGACTTAATCAAAGCCGAAAGTAGTAGCCCCTAACATATATAAATCTTCAGATCGCTTGGAAAAGGTTTGTTAAATGAATGAAAATATTGAGTATTATTTATCGTTTATTTATAAACAAAATGATGGTTACAACAGAACTGGAAAACCCTGTGATTTTTTTACACTTATTATTATAATTAGTTGAACAAAATGACATTCCTATTATACAGTTTACAATTTAGTAAATGTTCAATGTTAAGCTTAACAAAACAAATAACATAAAAAATATATGCATACTTAGAACACTAAACAACTAAATAAAAGTATGCTTTGGAACAATATAAAAAAATGAAAATGACGAGTATTATATTAATCGTATATTTGTTTAGAGATCTATGAAGTAAAATATGTAGGTAGGCACCTAAGTATTTTTATAAAAAAGGAATACATTTATATTGTAAGCTTATATCAAAATAATTTAAAAGCTAACGGGAAAACTGTAGCAATGTAAATACCTACTTAGTTTCTTAAAAATGGCGTACTTATTAGTAAGGTTTCTATTAAATTTCGTTAATATGCATACCCAATTTAACAAGATCCTCATAAGAGACACTCTCATTTGGCACTTTGATTTGTTTCTATATTTTAATTTAAATATAACATTATTCTATATCACGTTCAAAGAGCACGATCAGCCTGACTTAAAAGTTAAATTTGCATGTGCGTAGGCGTCATCCGTTAATTCCTAGAATTTCACACCACTTGTTGCCGCCTGTCTTTTCGGTAACACGGGTTTAGGTATTTTTACCCGGGGCCGTGTAAAAAAACGATTAAAGAATAAGTTTTACACTCAATGTGTTAAAATAACCTTCTAGCGGGATTTATTTACACGCTAATCTGGTGTTATTAATTGTCTTTGTATTTAATTTTCCTGATAGAGTGTAAAATGAAATATAAAACCCATTCATAAAAATTAACTTTTTGGAGAGTTAAATTCATACGCAAATTTAATTCAACAACTTTAGTTCCATGTGAGTGTAAAAATGTGGTAAATTATGTTGATCCGGGTGTTAACATTAACACTACTTTTTTTTACCACTTCTGAAATGATTTTTACCAGGTGGATATTTTTTACTGTGTAATAATTGCATAGTTGAGATATAATTCGTAGAATATTAACAGAAAAAGTATAGATACGATTTCCTCCTGAAGTATTTTTTATTTAAGAAGTTCATCATACAATTTCTTTAAAACCAGTTTAGCTTAGTGCTCCTTTGCTTTTTTGTATTTTTGTGGGTATCGCGTTTTAATATAAGCCGCCTAAAAAAGAAGTTTTGCATATTTTCAGTCATATTATACATACCTACCTTCATAAAACCAGTTTGAAATATCATCTGTTTTGACAAATATAAACGAGATATTTTCACCGCTTCTTTTTGTTATTCGGTTCTGTTTTTTTTCTGAAAGCTTATATTAGGCTTTTTTACCGTTTTTGATATATTTTCATACTCATAAAATAGGATTGGCTTTCAATACATTTTACTCTGATTTTTGAAGAAATATCATTAAACAAGCAATTGCAAAAATTGGGGATATTTCCATCTCCAATACTTAATCAATTTTTATACTTATTTTGTGGGCCTCGCTCAAAGGTTTTAAACCTTTCCTTCAATGATATAGTTTCATTAACATGATTGCACATTTAGAAGTCGTTAACTTCTTATCTTTCCCAAAACTATATGGGATTGACATTTTGATCATAAACCTGCGTTGTTACTGCTTTTTAAGTTTTCCAGGTACACAGAGCCGTATTAAGGCTAAATTAGGCCTTCATATATTTTTATCATTCTTTGTTTCCATCTCTCTTTCGATAATTTTCCTTAATATAGCGGACTTTTCGCTTCATAGAAAGCTTATTTTAACAAAATTAGCAAAGGACTTTCGACGACTAAACAACACTGATGAACAGCGTTTGTTACACCACCAATCGCCAACAACACCTCACAGTCTTAAGTTCTATACAAAATGTTATAATCGATAAATAAAATACTTTATTTGGTAATTAACAACATCATGTTGTTCATTATTAGCCTTCTATGAAGATGTACATCGATATATCCGTCCTTTTAAAAAATTGTTTTCCTAACTCGCACAAAGTATTTTAATGTCGGGCGACAACGCTTTGTACATTTAACCTGGATCCCAGCTTTTTGCGTTTTTGTTCATTACGCAGTTTAGGTCCATTATAGACCTTTCTATGAATGACTGACTGTGCCCATCAGTGTCGGTGGGTACTTTACTTTACTTTTAAAAATGGCTTATTACTTATTATTACTACATACTACAATTAATTACAATGTGAAAAAGCTACCCAATACTGGGATTAGTCACACATTTAGGTATTACCATTGTAAAAAGTTTATACAACACTTCTAACGGTCAACTCCACCAACGGTTTCACTAAGAACTTCGATATATCCAGTTCTGTTTCCATTATTTATTTCGGAAATCGATGCATACTTTTTAGTGAATGGAGTAAATAGCGTCAACATTGATGGAGTCCATAATGTATCACTCCTTCTTTATACCGATGACCTGGTGTTGCTATTGAGTTTCACAGAATGTTAAGGATTGTAGATGCTGTGATCAACAAACTCACAGTTCACACTTCCAAATCAAAAGTTATGTGCAAGTCAGGCTCAATACCTTATGCCGTTAATGTCAAAAACTAAAACCACATTGTTAAAGTCCACATTAAAACTCTTAGTCAATAGTTCTTAGCGCTTTCTCTGGTTGTCTGTGATCTGTACATACCTGTTCGTCCCATAAATTGGACCAGCGAAGGTTACTTATTAAACTCGTAACTTAACCAACAAAAACTCCAAAGAAATTGCACATTTAATAATATTCTCGAGGAAGAAGCTGTGTTCTTGCCTTTAAATTAGGCCATTTACAATTAAGTTGGTCAGAACAAAAGCTGGATTTATAAACTCAAAAAGTTGGCGAGGTTGAAGTTATGTTCAAGTTGGTGAGGTTCGATGTTCGATAGTTCAGAATATGGTATTTATAAAGTCAGTAGCAAAGTTTGAAATGTTGTTTGATTGGTTGAAGTTTTAAATAAAGGCGAGTAACAACAAATTAGTGGCATCACCTCCATATTATCTATTTTTTCTTTTCCAATTTCCCGGCACAAAACACAAACTAACCTTACAAGAAAAAAGGAATACAAGTGGCGGAATGTAAACGTAAACAACGAACCACATGAATTTAAAATAGCGTCTTTATTGGTCGGAACGAACTTTCCGAACTCCGAACATAAAAATTGGTTATCTCGAACTACCCGGGAACTTTTCGAAACTGTCGAACTTTGCATGAAGTGAGTTTATACATGGAACTGAGTGTTCCCTTTAGTTTAAATTGAACTCTTATTTCCAACGTCACAACCTCAGCTTTGCGAATTTTTTTAGTTTATAAATCCAACTTAATACTTGTATATACAGGCTCTGTACTCCTGAATCCGGTTCTGATATTAACCATCGGTAAAACTCCGTACGAGTATGTAAATTTAAGAAAGGCCATTCGAGAACAAGAAAACTAATCCGGCTGAGTGCCCAGGAAACCTTGCCGTTGTTGGTTGGTTGCTCGCTTTACGAAGATGTTTTTCGTATATGTCGTTTATGGAGACTGGAAAACTTTTCCGTGTCTTAGTTAATTTCGTGATTGTAGCTGAGAAATGCGGTTTTACGAGAAAAATGTATTTGCATTAGAATGTGTCTTCCACGAAATTTTGTGTTTGATAATATATTTTTATTCATTAAAACGCTGAATTCGAGTCATATTTGACTGAATAAGATCAATAAAATTTATTGGCCTCATTCACTAACGCTAACAGCAAGTCTAATCATATTTAAAAATGCCCTTATGACCCAGAGAATAGGACCCAATTATGTTTTGGAGGAAACATTAACATGTATTCCCAGAACTGTACAAGCTTTTTGAGATTTCTGCCGGCACCTCCTAGTAGTGTGTATAGCGAGCGAACTTTTGCCAAGGCCGGAAACATCTATGAAGAGAAGCGGAATAGTTTGACACCAAGGAATGCTCAGAAATTAATATTCATTCATCACAACTTACCAAAAGTTTGTTATGAATATTGACTCCGTTATTTTTTGTATTAAGTTTTTTCTAAGGAAGAATTAAAATATTTTGTTTTTCTACTTGTTCCTTCTGCCATCCTCCGGCCATTTTAAGCAGGAGTCAGTAACTCCGGTAAAGTAGCCGGAGTCAGTAAGTTGGCCGGACCTCCGTTGCTTCTCTAATTACGAATTCACAGACGTATCGACAAACTCATGTAAGATCAACACCAGACTCAACATACATTTCCAAAAAATTTGCTGCCTATAACCTCTGCATATATCTCTGGTATATCCATTTTCTTTCCCTGTAGATTTTTGCAATCCTGGTTGATAATTTTTCTACATCTTATCGGTTTTTTGTATTTCTGTTTCATAGTTTCCATGATTTTCTTATATGTGTCTGTTTCTCTGTAATTTTTTCCTCAAGTTTATTTCATTTCATATTTTTTTAGTTTCCTTTCATTTCATGTATCAGTTAGGTATCCCTTTTCTTTATTTTCTTCAGATGTTCTAGTGTGATTCAGTATTTTTTTTCTTTAATACATATCTTTTGCTTCGTGTATGATATTTACTAATTTCTTAAAGCATGATAATTATTTTTATGAAACTCCTTTTTTTGCAACCTTTACCCATTAATTCCTGTTCTTGCATTGTTTTTCTTCTCTATCCTTCCACCCGTTTTAGTCATAGGTGCATAAATTCTTTGTGACCCGATTTGAAATTATCTACTGATGTTAGCTTGCTTACTAGAGTGTTATTTGTTATTGTTATTCCATTATAAATATAGTTTGTGTAGAAGCACTAGGAGCACTGATTCTGATTGCATGTTCTTTTTTTTTACTATAGCTATCATTAAACTATAATATTTTTATCGTGTGCCGGGAGATTTGATTTCAACCATTGCCATTAAACAACCCATACACACACGTGCACTGCATAAGTACTCACAAGGTTTTACTATTTTTAGTCTTCTGACTCTCCCAGTGTTGTTGAGAGGTTAAATCGTTCATATGCTGATGAAGGCTTTTGCCATGAGTCATAGTTTGTTTTAATATTCATGTTGGTAAAAGTCTTCATTTGTAGTTCTTGTTAAGGTTTCTTTAAACACCAAAGAGTATCAATATTGTTCCTTAAAATTTTATTTCGGAGTTTTGTTTCTGTTGTATTTTTTGGTGGTTTGTAGAACTTTTGAAAATGGGTTTCCTCAGTGTTTGGGCTAAATAGTCGGATTTTTATTATCTCCGTGGCCTGTCAAATGCTCTTTAAAAAATGTAGGTAATTTAAAATAGCATTATTTTCGAAAACATAAGTTGTGAGGGAAAGTGGTTTATATTTGCCTCAATATTGTATAATATCCGAAGTTTGATGTAAATAGTTTTTTTGGTTTGTTTTTTTCCTTGCTTCTAAATAAACATTGTTCGAATTAAAAGTAATTACCTAATTACCTAATTACCAGGTTACCTAAAAATGAATCCTCACGCACTCTTGTCATGTTCCCCTTGACGAGTACGATGCGTCTAAAGACATAAGTACTGTTCATACAATTTGGAGCGTTTTCCCACTCATGCATCAGTTCGCTGAGTTGGTATCCTCTCACGCTGCCAAACACTGAACATATCAAGGTTCCGCCTTCTTCTAAATGATAAAACTGCACCATTCGGATGACGTCTGGACCACCAGCTGGTGACAACCTGGAGATTGGCTTTCCAAGAAGCCAATTAGTCGGTGCAGATCTCAAGTTAGCCTGTCATTATGATGTATTTTTGACAAAAGTATTAATTATAAAAAAATCATACTTCTGAGCGACCTCTAAACTTTGACGTATAAAGCTTAGATTTGCACACAAATTACTACATTTACAATTAAAACAACAACAAATTAATTTTTTTTCATTATAAATTGGACCACCCTAATATAGTATGTTCCATTTTTTTGTATATTGACATGTTTACTGATTTTGTTTTATAAAGTTTTAATAACTTGTGTCATCTTTTCGTCCAATCATTATTTATTGAATTTACCCCAGCTTGTAGTTTTTTGTTACAGTTTCCCACTGCAAGAATCACATTACGCATATTCAGCAAAAGTGCCTAAAGTCTTTTCTGATGAAGGATTTTGTTGCATACTAATCCTTTTCTGTTTTATGATATTTCATATTTCTATCTTGCTTATTGGAAATCTCTGTAGTATTTTTTATGATTGGCAAATTCTCATTTTTTTTTTAAATGAAATAATAATTATTGGAGAAAAGCAAAATAGTGATTACCTAGAATTTTAGGAATATATTTGCCATAGGTGTTCTCGTACCAAATTTAAATAAATTATTTAATTACGGATTGCGGTGTCCAGAGGGAACTATATATAACCGGAAGCCCGCCGTTTAGGCGGACGGTATTTCAAAATTGTGTTTAATTTGCAAAGGTTTTAATAATATAGGTAATCATTATTTTGTTGTTTGTATAAATAAAAGTTAATGCGGAGCTATAGGGATATAAAAGGGAAATAATTAAAATATGTAACATTATATGCAAAACAATTTATGAGAACTTAGGTTCATTTCTATTTACAATTTATTATTAATTCAAAACATAACGATACAACTCCGAGAAATACAACAAAATTTGTTTCATTCTGCATTGGTATACACTGTTCGGTGGAGGCAAACAAAATAACCTAATCCAATTTTCGCTCCCTGTGTTTTCATAAAGTGAGTCGCAATATCCCTACATGTAGACACAAAGGGCTCTTTAGCCTGTCCGTTTGTAAGGACTATCCCCGCATCGTTAGCTGAAAAGATTTTTGTGGATTTTGAATTTAATCTGCTTGCCTAATTAATTTACCTGGGTATTATACGTTCTGTTATCAAGAAAACATGCATACTTTTTGAAGCTTTGAATGTTTGTTTTTTAATTCTTTTCCTGGCGACGCGACGCATGTTCTCTTTTTATTATTTTTATTTATTAACAGATGTGAATAATTCATAATGTATTGTTGTTCTAAGTCTAATTTGATGCCATAAAACAGCATAAAACTCCTGACATAGGTCAAACTGGCAGAAAATTCAAAATTCGCATAAGTGAACACTGTAAGGAGATTGAAAGAGCATCAAGACTTAATTTGTCACCATCTAACATTAAATCCAACTTTTCTAGACACATATCAACCAATAACCATACTTTCAATCCAGAAACAAACACTAAACTCTTACACTTCTGTCAAAAAAGCAATAAGCTGGACCTACTTGAAATTGTTGAAATAAATAAAAATTTTAATAACACTAATATAAACTGTGTCAACGATCAAATAATTCACAGCAGCACAAATTTCTTTAATTCTCTAAACTTAAGATAACTCAACGAACGTGTGTCCCCACGGGTGGCTGCGTGGGCCTGCCATCCGTTGGCGGTGGATAGTTTGGGGCGTTCTTGGGCCCCTACAGCGGCGGTTAACAGATTAGTGCACTGGCTATATAGATTAGTCTCATGGGTTTCTCCCATCATTGAGATGTGATATTGCTGCTGAGGGGTCGATGGACGGATCCTGGTGTTTTCTGTTAGCATACTTGGCGGGACCACGCTCCCTCTTGTTGGTGCTACAATGTTCTTATTTCTTCTCTTAAAGACACATTTTCACTCTTTCAATTTCCACTCAATATCTCCTTACCTTCACAACACAATTAACATTTTTAAAAACAATAACATTTTTATACTGTACCTATGTAAATCTGCCTACATCCGCTTTTTCTTTGATATGAAAAAATTTTGTCACACTTCTATGTATCTGTTTGTGAATTTATTTTATAAGTATTTCCCTTCATAACATCATTATTTTTGATTTATATTCAATTTAAATTTAAAATTTCCCACCTATTGTCAGTGCAGTGAACCTCAACTTAAAGTGCATGTTCTTGTGTATAGAGAACTACCCTCCTATAAACATTTTATCCCCTTATTTCGAAAAAGAAAATTTTTTTAAAAATTATTTTTAAATTGTAAAGAATTCATTTATTGAACAATTAATTCATAGATGTCGCAGTCTTTTCTTTATTCAGGTACTATATGCGTTTAACAATTACAACTTTCAACCATTGGGTAATCTATTTTATAGACTCTGTAAACCTGACATCGAGTCACTCTAATTGGTCCGACACTTAAATTTTTAATATATCTACAATCCAAGACTTGTCGTGTCATATGCCAAATCTCTTTGATTTCGCATATTGACATTAACCTTACTTTTACTTCAATTCTTTTCGCGTTTGGCGTGGCAGTGGTGAGCACTATAACCTGATTTTATTAATACAAACTTTCAAAAATACTTTAAATTTTCTAAATTATGATTTATTATTTAACACAACAGGGGCTTAGCCCCTGTCCCAATTTTTAAAAAATCGAAACCCTCTATAATCAAAAAAAAAAAAAAATTTTAACGTTCTTATGAACAATTCTTTATGATATATTTTTTAAAGATTCCTTTTTAAGGAAAACATCTTTAATCAGTTAAGATGAAAAACTTTTTTCTTTTCTTTTTTTGATTTCTCCACACTTGACTAAGTACCTATTTGTATAACTTTCATTATAACAACATAAAACCCAAATTAAATTCATGCTACATATAATCATATTTTATTTCTTTGATACAATAATAAAATGTATATTTTCTAAATTGTGCTCATCTTCTTATCCATCACGTTCAGCCAAACTAGTCTTCAACTAACAAATTTCATTTGCCTTATGATCTTAAAAGAGTTGTACTCATTTATTTGAGGCAACTACTAAAACCGAGACCAAACTCGATTTAGGTAAGTCCTTTATGGTGCCTGTTGTCATTGTACTTTCATAGATTCCTTTTAGTTCCCCTGAAGATGACTGTTTGTACAGTCGAAACATGTAGGGACAATCACTTTTAAAGAAATTAATTTTTGAAATAAATACTATTTGTGGAGGAAGACAGAAGTTTTGTTTTTATCCTGACCGTAGGCTTAAAATGCGGATTCTTCTAAATTTTTAATATGATTAAATACTGTATATTACAGCTTGTTTATTATAGTTTATATCGATAAATGGTTTGTTTCCATGACTTTGCCTGCAAAGAATATTTTTAAAATGGTCTTTCTGCAAAGAAAAATGCTCATTTTGCCGAAAGCAATTTTAAAAAATTGTCTTTGTCCAGCCGGGACCGCCAGGAGGTATGAGTTTTCCTCGCCAAGAAAGGATAGGGGCAGGTACTATGTTAGTTGGAATAGACAGTTAGTAGTTAGAATTCACTATATATATTTTAACAACAAATTGATCGCAACAGCAGAATCACTGTAAACGTTCTGTAATATGACAAGTTTTTAACATACGTGTTAAAGGAACGTAATTAATTTAAAATTCATAAACAATTTAATGACTGGAATCGTCAGAACTTTCAGAAGTAGAATCGTTTCCAGGTTCGATTACTACTGGCGCTATAGGTGGTGAACTAACATGAGCTAACGCAATTTTTCCATACATCGCTACTCATTTCGTTATTACCTGCCGAATATTATCAAGGACAACTGCGCTTGTTGCGGAGTTGGAGATTGAGTATTGAGTGATATTCTTTGCTTCCGGCATGATAACGCGTTTTCCTCTCGAACACGGTGTACCAAAAGTACAATTTGTACTGTCTACACAACCATTCTTAACAACATCATGAGTATCAAATCAAGTTTCGTCTAAAGAAATTATACTTTTATCGGATTCATGGTACTTCTTTATTTTGCGCAAATAGTCTTGTCGTAGTTCAATGATACGCGGGGATTCCATTATAACCATTAGATTATCTAATTTTTTATGTTCAAAACCACGTTTTAACAAAACACCACGCAATGTTATTAAAGATTGTTACTTCTAATCAGGGTAACTCGCAATTTATCACGAACCAGTTCTAAAGTTGGCACTATGTTATGACCGTAAAAGTTGTAAATAGTTCGCAGAATAAAATCCCTTGTAGTATTGTCAGCCGTTTTGAATTTTTGATTTATTGGTTTGCGCTTTATGGAATGACCAGCTACAGTCCCCAAATAAATTACGTTATAAATTCTTATAAAACCCAAGGTGTGTTAATTCACTACAAGTATATATTTAAAATATTGCGTTGACATTAAACATGTTAATCTTTGTTTCTTAATTCCGGACTTGTTTCGCTTTCGATGGCCGACTCTGGCACCAACCCGTTATATTCCTGCGATAATTCACCTTGACCTTCTGTTTCAAGTTGTCGCGAAAATGCCATGCTGATATAATAAAATATAGGTACCAAGTAAAAAACTTACTTGTCTAAAACCACACAGTTATAGCAGAAAATAATAAATAAATATGTAAATTACAGTAAATCGTTTCAACCAGTCACGCCGCTGTCCGATTCCCAATATCGCATACCTCAAGCGTCAATTGATTTTAAAGCTGATAAGGGATTAGCCAATTGGCAAAACCTTTAACTGTTTGCTGTTCTTGTCTACATACATTTTTCTAAAAAACTAGTTGTTTTTATAGTACTTATTATCTTAAAATATCAGTCCTTTGTTTAAGATTTATATTAAACTGGTATAAGAGATAGGTAACATCCTTTAAATCTGAATGTACCGTGTAAAAGTATTTATATTCAAGGACAGCATCCGCAATCTACACACATCCACTAAGCCGTGGGAGAAATTATCAATAGGACACTAAGCCGTGATGATTTATGGAAACCTCAAGTTCTTCGGTCATTGGAGTACTGTGACTGCCCGCAGATGCCGAAATGCATGTAAATACCTATCATACTCTTAAGACAAGGTCCAAATACTTTGGCACAAGGAACTTTATATTTGTTAAAAATACCATTTTAAAATGTTACAATTCCAAAGACGCCAGCTTTTAAATATGAAATTCTACCGTCAGAAAATCATAATATTAAGAACACTTTCTTCTAAATACGATTATCACCTTCAGATTAAGTAATTTAAAGTAATAATAATATATTCTTTTGTGGCAAGTGTTGCCTTTTATCAGTGTAAGTTTGAAGCTTCAGTGTGAATGTAACATTCTTATGCTGTGCTTTTCTTGCTATAGTTTTGTTTCCTTGCAAAATCAATCTGTAAGTAAATAAAACGGTTTCCATCAAATATATAAAAGGCTTTGCGTAAACTCCTTACAAGGAAATCTATAAGCGTTATTTTTTAATTAATGGGTATTTGACATCGTTGATTAAATAAAACAAAAAATAACAAATCCTGGTTGTGTCTCAAAGACTTTTTTTTTGTATCTCATAAGCAAATACTTTGAGCATACCGACAGGCATTTCTAATATCGAGTGGGAACAGCTCTATATCGAATCTTCAAAGAAGCTAAAACAAACAGAGAATCCTATAACAAACAAAATTATATAGGCCTCGGTTTTCCAGGCCCCAGACGAACTGAAAACGAATGAACAAGTTATTAGATTTCCAAGCAAACAGTCATAGTGAACACAAATAATTCGGATATTTGTATAAGCCTATTTTCCTGACTGAAAATGTAATTTTTAATTGTCGTTGGGTAATGACAGTTTGCACAAACTAATAAAATTGATATTGTTGACGTACCCAAAATAATCCATTTAGAATCACGTATGGAACTCTGGTAACACTTAAAGATATTCAAATATAAAAATCTTTTCAGATGAATAATATTGTATGTGGTTTCTTTTGAAAAGTATCTTATCGTATTTTTAGATCGCTAACACGCTAATATTGAATCGGGGTATGGTATACCATATAAATATAGGTATAATATAGAGATCGATAGCTTTGGCGCCAGGACGTCGACTGAAATAGCGTCACGACGCTCGGTGAATGTATATCCAACACGAGTAGCATTATAGGGAACATAATGGGTCGAAAATTAACGTTTGCTCGTCTTGTTCTTGAAAATTTTGTTTAAAATAATAAAAATATATTATACAGTTTGAGAACATCTAACATGGAACAAATTCTGTACTGTAAATACGCGTATACACGTATTTCAGTTTATAAAATGCGCAATATAAAATAACAGTGCATGTGTCCGAGCGATTTTTAGAAAAATCGACCAAAGTGACAATACAGAATTTATTCCATGTTAGATGTTCTCACTTTATAATAAATTATCCTTTAGACAATATTATACAGAGTGGCAAAAAAGTCGCGCATAATGCCTGTAACTTTTGAATTACTTCGTATACGAAAAAGTGACCTTCATGAAAGTTGTTCAGTAAATTATTCCTCATGGTTCTACCTGCATGCAATTTTTCTGTCATTTCTGGTTTGGTTGCCATAGATACTAACTTAATTTTTTTAAATGGAACACCCTGCATATGATTGCATATTTTGATTCTATTGGAAAAACTCTTAATTTTTTGTATTTCAAATTTTCACCTGCAAGCGTTTCCGGGATAATGACAGCTCAAAAATGAAAAACTTCCTAATTATAATTATTCCTACCTAATTCCCACCAGTTGAGTCAAGGCGTTTTCTAGACAGCGACCTAAGAGGTGTCAATTTTGAGTTCCTGTTTAATGTTACGGTAAGGTTCCTATTTCTGTTATCTGATTTCTAATTTGTTTATACTATGATTCATCTGAATAAGAAACAACGAGTTGAAATTTTAATAATGAGCGGTTACGGAAATATGATCGCAAGATCAGGTTTGTCAACTTTCCAATGAATTATATCCAAATAGGCCTCCAATAAATCAGTCAATGGTGTGTCGAGTGGTAAAGAAATTTGGAGAAACAGGCAGTGTTAGGGAAGCCGCTAGATCAGGTTGACCTAAAACAACAACCGGGGGAGACAAAGCGTTGGATATCATGCTCTCAATACATGAAAATGCAACACAATCATCCAGGCCAATGGCAATGGATTTTAATGTGTCACATCAGTCAGTGAAAAATTTGTTTAAGCAGGAGAGAGCTGAATTTTGTGAGCTGGTGATGGAAAGATGCAACGACGATAATAACTTCGCAACAAATATCATTTTCTCGGATAAAGCTACTTTCCATTTAAATGGCATTGTTAATAGACACAATTATTGTTATTGGTCTGCTGAGAAAACTCACTGGTTCCAGGAAGGTCATACTCAGAGGCCCGAAAAAGTTAATGTTTGGGCGGGCATAGTTCGTAGAGTGGACCTTTTTTCATAAATAGTAATTTGAATGGCGAAAAATATCTGGAGCTCCTCAGGAATCACATAATTTCTTCTTGTAGAATTGTTTTACCTGGTGTAAATAATGGCATAAACGAACAGGTATGGTTCCAGCAAGATGTAGCACCTGCGCATTATGCGGCAAATATTAGAGCGATCAATTTCCAGGACGTTGGATAGGCAGAAGAGGTGCTATTGACTGACCAGCGCGATCTCCGGATATAACTCCGCTTGACTTCTTGTTGTGAGGACACTTAAAGAACAAAGTCTACGTTAACCGTTAAATGTCTTAGAATCTTTAAAAGTCAGAATTAGTGCTGAAATTCGGGCCATTCCAGAGGATTTCCTTTTAAACGTTATAGGCGGGTTCAGGGATCGACTGGCGCTCTGCTTAGCAGAAAATGGTGGTCATCTTGAACACCTGATCCACTGAAAAGGTTTCAGTTTTTTATTATTCCGATGTTAAGTTGTTCAATTTTCTAGGCTATTTATTTTGTTATTATAAGGTTTGTTACAATTTTAAATAAATAAAAACTTGAAATACAAACAATTCAGTGTTTTCCCAGTAGAATCCAAATATGCAATCATATGCAGGGTGAAATGTGGGAAATAATTTACTGAACAACTTTTATAAAGGTCACTTTCTCGTATACGAGGTAATTCAAAAGTTACAGGCATTACGCGCGACTTTCTTGCCACTCTATATTTTTATCCTACAAACCGCACACATATTAAAAGTTGGTATTTTAGAGTTTGCTAGCATTGTCAAAAATGACGTTTTATGACCCCGATTTTATAAGTCTCTAACTTTAAACAAATACAAGAGAAACCTTTACTACAAAACTTATTTATGTAATAATTAGGTATTTTCAATTTAAATTTGAATTTGAATATTATGTTTTGGCTTTGCAATTTTATTCAATTGCTAAAATATATAGCAGTATTAAATTTCTCTTCGCATTCAGATATGCATGCGCTATAAAAAAATTAGAGGAAGTAAAATTCATTGCCCATCAATATGAAAGTGATATTTTGATCCTAATTCAGCGAAAAAGATCTTTCGTTTGAATCGCATTTAAGTATTGTTGAGTCATATATCTTATGAATATACCTCTTAGGAAGAGAAAGTATTAAATTTGGTATTAAAATTAATAATTTTTATGGCCACATGGTATTTCTAATCTTATACAGAAAGCTTATGTCCTTAAAAATATATGGTGTGTTACAATCTCACCAAATTATTACATCTCCTTCTTGAATGTCTCGGTGTTAATTGACTGCAACAACATTATTAACGCCCATTAAAATTGTAAACTTATTGTGAATTTTAAGATAACTGTCAAAAAAATAACTCTTACGGTCATCTTTTCTACTCGGATTAGGTTCACTGATCTATTGGTATTCAGTGGGAGTGTTGTGTGTTTAATAATATGCATAATTGTTTTTTTTTATTCCACCTATTATGATTGAAACAAATATACGTTACAAGGTATCTAGGAGAGATAACATCAGGATTCTTGGCTTAAAGAAGAAGAGAAAATATCAATAGGCAGGTGCGGCTGGCCTTAAGATAGTTGTAGGTATGTGTTTTTTCTTGCATAGTTAGGTTAACAAGTAATTAATTGAGTCTTACTGTTATTCATATAATAACGATTTTTTAAATCATTGGCGTATTCTTACTGAACATATTCTTTTAGAGCCAGAATTATTTAAGCAAATATTTTTAAAAAAGTTTCATTTAGGTTGTCGAGAAATTTGTGCCCCTAAGTCCACTATAATATGTTTCCTACTGTAACTGGGAGTATCCTTTGTACGGAATTTTCTTCCAGTGTAATATCCTATGTATTGGAGAAGCGAAGCATTATCAAGGTTACGAAAATAGGGAACAGCAACATCAAAAGAACCGACGAGGCTGTCGCTTGTTATTCTGAGCCAAACTAAAGATTCTCTATTTCCACCTGTCAAGGCCAGAATCTTTCGATTTGAATATTTTCTTCTATTTCAATTAGTTTAGTTTAGGTTAGAGAAAAGTTTCAACTGAGGGACCACTCTGTATTTTTTAATTAATTTTCACTAATTTAAATCTAGCATTAATTACAATGGCAGATCAATAAAATGGTTTTTTGTTCCCCATTTGGAATTCGCGTGGGTTTCTAACGAAACAACACAAATAATAGCAGTCATTGCCTGGAAACATTGAAAATAAACACCAACAACAACGTTGGCAATTTAATTGGTTTGTATTTAATTTAATTAACAATATATAAGGCGATTAGGATCAGCGCAACTCCGAGGGAGAAACGGCGACGGGATTTCGCAGTCGCCTACGATCGCGAGAGCCGATTTATAACAATGAGTTGTTCCAACTCCGATCGGGCTAAAAGTAATTTTTCGCTTAATTGAGTTTATAGCGTTTACGATTGTGTATTTCGTCCAGGTGAGTAGGCCCTTTAGATATTTTGTTCCAGGATTCGATTTTTTATAGAGAGTGATAGATAGTCAGTCTTCATATTGTTTCTGTCTACAGGTCTGCTTTCTCCTCCTTCATTTCTAAGCTCTGAAGAGATAAGCAGTTGTAGGAACGTTACACCGAATTCAAGATTCATAAGATATACCTACCGGGTGATGCATGACTTAGTTGAACATAGGAAATCCCATGTAAATTTTGAGGTGGCTGAATATTGGCTCCCCTGTACACTTTAGAGAAAAATTATAATTTTTTGAAGAGGCCGATATAATAAACCCATGTGCCAAGTTTGAATAAATTTTAATAAGACAATCCTAACTTATTCACTTGAATGTGATGGCAAAATTACGAAGTTCTCATGGTTTAGGTAATACAGTAAACACCAGCAAATAATTTCTATGACGCTATTGTCAAAAATTGACGTAAATCTGGACATATCGAATAAAAATTATTTCACATTAATAGTATATTATTAATCAAGGTTTAGACAGCCATCATTATTGCCCGAGCGGCAAGTTTAAATCACGAGGAGCGGAGCGACGAGGGATTTAAGACGCAAGGGCTATAACCTGTCTAAACCGTGGTTAATATAATCTTTTTTTCACTACTACAAACTTTTATAAGGCATTTATCTTTATAGTATTAATAATTATAAAAGATTATAGGTAGGTATAAGTATATTTTTTAATCAAGTTACCTGCGCTTTGGAATTGGCAAAATATTTTGTTGTTTTGTCAGGTGGCTTTGTTAATGTCAATTTTTGTTCATTTATGTCATCAGATTTCACGAGTTTTCCGTTTTTTTTTTTAAAATGAGCGAAGAAAATGTTAGTGATATTATTATGTTTACACCTCCAGAATTAAGGATGGAAGCAGAAAAAATGTTGATTGTATCGATATTTTACAATATCAAGCATCTCTAATAATCTAATATGTACTGATAATTATCTGGTTGCCTATAACCACAAGAAATCACCTCTCAGGTTATTCATGTTTATAAATTCATGTTGTAGAATCAAAAAATCAAGTTACCTGCGTTCAAATAGATTCTTGAAGATCGGTCAATAATGGATTTCAATGCCTTATTATTGACCATGGTCAATAATAACTTATAAGGTAGAGAAAAACGATTTCTAAAGTTAATAATCGGTCAATAATGGCGATGTTATAGGTTAGTAGTGGAAAAAAACACATTTTCGTTTCACCAATCCGGCAAACACACATCCAAAATAAAAGACACCATCATGTTTTTCTTAATAAGCCTTTAATTTAACATAACATACCTAAGACTAGAGATTTTCACAAAACATTAATTAATTAAAAGTTCAAGCACCCTCCATTAACGGCTAAATAATATCCTAACCGATCATAAAATACATTTCTAACATTACTGAGTTGATATTGAGAAATTCTGTCACATTGTAACGAAATTGATAAGATTGCAGATTTTCAGGAAAAGATTAATTAATTAAATCTTCAAAGCAACCCTCCACTAACAGATAAACAATATCCTAACCGATCATAAAAGTCATTTCCAACATTACTGGGTTAATTTTGAGAAATTTTTGTCAGATTCTAACAAAATACAGTTTTTTAGCAGGTTTAGATTTTCAAATTTTACATTTATATAAATAAAATTTTTAAGTGATCCCAGAGAAAGAAGTCGTTTGGCTAAATGTCAGGAGACCTGGCTAGGCAAAGGATTGGATGCCGTGGGCCAATATTATTTCCGTTAAAAATATTTTGCAAGTATCCCCTAACCAGGAGAGGAGTATGGGCAGGGCAACTATCCGTTTGATACCAGATCTCCTGATTTTCGCGTATTAGGGATCTTCCTTGTCTTCTAAGTCAGGCTTTATGCCTTTAACTTCAACTGCTTCTAGTGCGGGTTCAATTCGATTTTGTATATAGTAAGTCCAGATAGGTTACTGCTGTAAGGTTGCCTTCCATAAAAAATGGTACAACAATGTGATGTCCAACAATTCCTGCCCAAAAACTTATATTTTGTGGATATTGCGTCCGAGTATGAACAAGACGATCTTCATTTTCTTGACTCCAATACCGGCAATTTTGAACATTCAGTTTATACAAAGCCTGGGTTTTAAAATCCCAGTCTCAGCAACAAAAAATACTATTTTTCCATAGGGTGATTCACTGATTATTTTTTATAATTTCACTCTCAAGAAAACACTTTTCTTCACAAAAGCATTTCTTTATTCTACCAAACTATGCCATTTGAACAGATAATGTCAGGTGTTTACATAAATTGTGAAATTATACAACTACTTCACATAACTTATTATCGATTAACTAATTAATGGCAATATTGACTAATCACACTTAAGGGGGTTCGTGTAACCCGCGACAAACTATTATACGTTTACTTTAACAATCTTTGCAAAAGGTTGTTTCGTGGGAAGGAGACGTTTCACCACGAAAATAATATGTGGCGCTGCTGGCCCTAAATACGTGGTGATTGGAATCACGGCAGACGTACACCACGGAGTGAACTCTAAAACCTACTGCCTCGCTCAAAATGAAAACCACTTGAAACACCGAATCCCTCTAAGCATCTTCCTACTGCATCCCATAACAACTGACCTGTCTAGCACGTAGGCATTGTCTTCAACGCCCGTCGGCGGCCTTTTATGATAATTGGAAAAGCCTCGCCGAACCCTGATGTTTACCGGCCGTCAAGTGACTCGACTGGCTTGACGCAATTTGAAGGTGTATAAAAACGTAAACAAGCTGTGTTATGAACGGTTTTCTATTGTATTATTTTACCGAAAGGATTATTAAATGCAAGGTAAATTCGCAGTTAAGTTTTTATAATATGTTAAAAGATGAGTTTTATTTAGTTCTTTAAAACAGTAGACATTACTCAAATGCGGCGTTGCCGATCATTATTAACTTTTCACTCAAATGCGATTATGGTTTTGGTCTAATTATTAAGTAATACTAGGAGTTTCAAATATTCAGTTCGTTCTTGAGGGTAAATGCACATTCATCGGTAAAACAAATATTTTTCAAAAAAATCTCTATTATTATTTGCTCTTTCGATTATCTCAAAACAGAATGCCATTCTCCTTTCTCCATCACCTTGCCGTAGCTCTTGATGTTTTTCATACTTGTAAGGAAAATATTTATGTTTTCTTAAAGTGCGCAACACTGTGGTTTGATATTTTCCTAGGACTTGCCCAAGAATCCTCGTGCTAATAATTTTATTTTTCCCCACGTGCAGTAAAATATCAAGATCTCTATTATCCCTTTCTTCAGCTTTATTAACATTCTGATTTAAGCATTTACAGTTCTTTATTACAGTGCCTTTGGACTTAAATTTACTAATGATAAGTTTAATTAATATAGTGGAAGGGATAGGCTTATCATGGAATTGAACTGAAAACATTTCAGACACTGCTTTTAAACAGTTTCCTGTATAATACCACTTAATCATAGTTACTTTTTGCTTAACGGAGTAGCTCATATTTAGCTATAATTAAAGCGCCTTCAATAAAAATGTTGTCACTGACGCTACTTTTCGTTTTGTGACCGCCCAATAATAATTTGCTGGTGTTTGCTGTATTTCCTAAACTACGAAAATTTCGTAATTTTGCCATCACATTTAACTGAATAAATTAGTATTGGCATATTAAAATATATTCAAACTTGCCACATGGGTTTATTATATCGGCCTCTTCAAAAAGTTATAATTTTTCTCTAAAATGTACAGGGGAGTCAATATTTAGCCACCTCAAAATTTACATGGGATTTCCCATGTTCATCAAAGCCATGCATCACCCGGTATAACACTCGATTAGAAATACATTGTGTCTAGGAATAATTGATAAAATACCGCCGTCAGACAATGCATGCCTCAATGAATGTAATAAAAAGTGTAAGGCGAGTCTTGTTATCTTTATTGCATGCATTGACGTTACTATCGCGCTTCTTATCAATTATCGCAGCTTCAACATGAACGCACCCTTAAGTCTTGCAGGTGCAGACAAAAGTAGGGCGGACATTATTAATCTAGTGTTATACTAGCCGAACGTTCAATGACCGAAAATTAAAGTTGTCAAATTAAGAAATAACCTCTTCCCACATTTGATTTAACAGCAAGAAATAAAGTTTCGTTTTCTCTAACCACTTCATTTCCTGGATAGCTTTATGCTAGTTTCAGGAGAGCAGACAGGTAAACAAAGACAGTTCAAAGGAACATTATTCGTGTTTTTCAAAATGATGGATAACAAGTCGCAAATAAATATTGATTTGTATTTGCAACCCCATAGATACTATTTGAATCAATTAATATAACTTGAGTGGGGTAGTCCTTGTCAGTGAATTTTATATTAACTACTCATGGACGAACATTATTGGCACAGCGCTGGAATTTAATTGACAAGAAGAAACTTGACGCCAGTAAAGCAATTTCTTAAACTACACCTTTTTAATGTAGACCTTATGATATACATTTACCGTATAAAATTATTGATTTATTGCAGTAGATGCTTGGTTTACTCTGTCGTAGGTTCAGTTGAATTTGCCTTACGGTTGTAAAGGTTGGAATACTGATCCGAAATTTGATTTTGTTTTAT
This sequence comes from Polydrusus tereticollis, assembly GCA_963920685.1. Lineage (NCBI taxonomy): Eukaryota > Metazoa > Arthropoda > Insecta > Coleoptera > Curculionidae > Polydrusus > Polydrusus tereticollis. The sequence continues at coordinate 83,579,454 of OY987327.1, forward strand.
AACTATGTGATTTGTTGTATCATAACGGTCTTACCGAATATAATCATATTGGTTATTTTATTATGTTGTTATTGCATCTATGCCATAATAATTATCCATGTCTAATGATATAATATTTTCGTACGTAATTACATAAGTGCATCAAAATTATCAGGTCTATTTTGATGCACGAATGTAATTCGGTAGAATATTTCTCGAGTACGTGAAATGAAAGCACAAAATTTAATATTTTTATTTAAACGTTATATTTAATTATATGAAAATAAACAAATTAAAAATTGCATGAATCGCAGTGGAAAACACAATTGTAAAAATTACCATTTTTGGAGTTTGCTGCATTACTTGTTAATGTATGTGAGTTTGCCATTGAATTAGAACTTGTAGAACCTGGCATACAGATATTAGTTTCTGGGTTATGATTAGCCTTATCATTGTCTTCTCTAATTTTTTCTACTATATTAGATTGGTGTTCCTTGTCTAGTTGAAGATACTCCATGAACTGTCTCCATATATACTGGTGGTTTAGTAATGTATTTTTAGGTTTACTTTCTGTAACTTTCTCTAAAATTAAACTTAATGAATCACTTCCAAATCGCGACATTTTTACGACTTTTTAAATTTGATTTATGTATGTCAAAATGACAAATACATAATATCAACACAATAATACACCTACAAGGTGCTATTGTAAATATTAATTATTTTTACTTAGATACGGACCTATAGGGAAATTTTCGACGGGACATTTTCGCACCTACTGGGCAATTTTCGTCGAAAATTTCCCGCTTCATATGGTAGTTTTTACACATGAGAGAAATATTCGAGTATTCTGCCAGGCAATTGATCTAACGAGACATTATGCGTGATCATTGACCATACCAAGATATAATTCTTGACAGCAACTTTATTTTCCAATCTGTCATCCTTTTTAACAAATGTGTTCTATATTACATAACGTTTTTTTTTCAGCCTACACTTTTTTAAAAATAATAATGTGTTTTTATAAATGTTTCCTTTTTTTACAGCAAATGCGGTAAATATCATTTTTAGATCCAGTAGATGTGTGGGAAATTCAATTCCATCCTGCCTATCTATTCTTTTGCTGTCCAAACCATTGGATTGATTGCACCATTTTTGGTTCCTTCTTTCTTGTTTGTAGTAGACTGTAGTGTTGTTTCTAAATAAATCTTTCATTTTAACTTTTTTAGTTCACTTTTTTAAATAATTGAAAGTTTGGACCCACAAGAAGGGAATTCTGATTATGCATCATAAGAGAATTTGCGGAAAATCGATTGGGTTTCTGTGTGGAAGATAGAAGTGTTTGATCGGTAATATCTGTTGCGATGTATTTGCGTCTTGGAGTGTTTCAATATATTCCTGCGTCCATTCCATTTTGATTTTACCAAAGCTAGTAAATTTCACTAAAATAACAGCCCTACCTATTCGTCAGAATAAAAGTAATGCTTAGCAAAAAATAAAAAAAAAAACGTTACCGACACGCGGCGAGGTTCGCGACGTTGTCACGGCTCGGGGTTTTGTCGCAAGTCCAGGCGCACCTTAATACAACGCTAAATACAAAATCCAAGCAGATTAAACACCGTTGTGCCGCTAAACCTAACAGCCAACGCCCGCTTCTTTACAGATTTTTGAGAGACTGCCCGAGTGCCTAGCGCAACGCCTGACCACAATATGTGGGTTCCCCAGAGAGAATATCTGAAACATTCCACATACATAATTTCAGTGGCGTAGCCAGCATTTTGGGCGGGAGGGGCGAACCATCGTAGGGGTACAGATTGCGGAGCTAAAGCGCCGCAGACAAAAAATTTTTGGGACCACGCCCAAATTTCGTAGAAATTCACCTTCTTCATGCTCCCTAGGAAACAGGGTCTGGCCCCAAATGAAGTTAAAATCCGCTATATAAAAAGAAATAAATTAAATATGATGGGACGCTCTCAAAACCGGTTTTATTAAGTTTATTCCGATCGCTCTTCTTTACTAAAAATAAAATAAGACCGATATTGTTTTTTAAGAATTATTTATTAAGTAGTAAAGGGGCGCCAGGCCAAAAGGGGCGGGGGGGGGGGCGATCGCCCCCCCTGCGCTCCCTGTGGCTACGCCACTGCGTAATTTAGAAGTACCTATTGCAAATAATTAATCGTCAGATTTTTTTATAATAAGAAAAATCGAAAGTATTTGCAATTATTTCAAATACTACTTATTTTATTGTTGGTTTAGAACCTATATAATATATCTCAATTACGGTTTAACGTAATGGCAATAATTTCATGGCACAACGTGAAGCTACTAAATTAAAATCCAACAAGTAAGTAATTGTACAGAAAGATATATCATTATTCCATTCCGATGTAATACCCCGAGGATTTTACTATAATTCATCAAAATTAAAAGTACCTACTAAAGCTAATGCATGTGTGCTAGAAACGAGGCTACAAATATCAAATGAGGCGATAATTACGCAATCTGTTGAGGTTTCTAAGTGTAAAAACTGTAATATAAAAATATGTGACAACACAACCGTAAATAAAGTACGGGCGTGGTGATTGATTGCTTTAGTGCATCTGTGTCTTCGTTTTAATATACTAAAAATCTTTTATTTTGATTGATGTAAGGGTACGAAAAGTTAATAAATTTGAGCTGCTATGACAAATTAAAGTGTGTGTAAATAAACTCGTCCATATAACAATTACCAAGTCTCACCTAGTGATCCTAGATTTTTCATTATACCTCCCAGTAAGAGATCTACGATCTCAGAATTTAGGTATTGGTATTCCTTAAATTGAACATTTCTAATATTGGTGTTAGGATGAACTATATAGGCTTGTTGCTGGACTTTAGTTTTTATATCGACGGATCCGAGTTTTTTAAGCACACTGTGCCTAAAAGTAATTATTTACAATTAAAAACTAAACACAGACTATAATTTTACCTATTTATTATAAATATTAAAAGTACAGTTACTTACTTATATTATTAAAATTAATGCTGCTTGGGTAACCTAAAACAGTACGTTGAGATATTTCTCTTTGTAAGATAGATGAGAAATTTGAACTAGAAATAAAAAATGAATCTGCAACAGCAATATCAATTAAACCCATGCCACTAGTATTATTATGGACCAAGGTTCACCATTGCCTCATTTGCGGCATTTTCAATGTCTGAGTCCTCTAAATCACTTATTTTTTACTTAATATCTGCCGCAGTTTTTGACGAAAAAATTAATATTTGCCGCAGTTTTTGACAAAAAAATTATTTCGAATTTTTTTTTGAGCTAGTGTTAATTTTTTTGACATGAAAGGTGTGAATGAAACACAGGTAATAAAATGTTTGATAAAATAAATTAAGCTTTTTATTATAAAACGCCCGTAGAAGAAATATTGTATACCATTTTGTTCCAAACAATGTCTTTTAGTTACTCTGACGTGTTATCCAACTTGGCTTCGCCTAGTAGGACAATTTTCACGTCGCGTGCCTAAAAGACCCTTATTTCGTAACTTGTTGTATAGATAGCTATTTTATTATTCCTATAAGCTCATAAGTCATCATTTAAATACCCAGTATTTTTAGACATCACTATATTGCTGCCGGGCGTGTATTAAATAAAGAAGACTGTCACAATGATTCTCCTTAATCCACATTTGCTTTTGTATCAATTTAAAACCTTTAATGATTTTTTTATTGCCTTTTTTATTATTTAAAAGTTCTTTAGTTGTTAGACTGCTCGAAATAATTGGGGATTTTTCAATAAAAGTAAATTTGGCTTATTTCAGCTTAGTTTTTGAGTGTCAGTAAGATAAAAAGAAAAATGGTTTACCAGGAAAACTAGACTTTGAAGATACCCTAACATCCTATTGATTCCCAACGTTTTGGATAGAACTTATTACTATAATCATTTTTAGTGATTCTATACTGAAACCAACGGTAAATCTTTGTCCATAATATTCTAGAGCATTGTTAACTATGAGACAATTTTATTACAGATTTTGAATGTACGTTATTTCTGTTGTTGTTAAAAAGCAAGGTGCTTGAGTGGTAGAATTTTGAGTTATTTATCAATGCTCGATGGATATTCGGTAAGAGAATTTAATGACATTTTAAATCGGAACATTTTTTTTACGACCAGGCGCAGCACTGAAGGATCAATCCTTTATGACGCTCTGCGAGCGGTGCATGTGCTCAGGAAACGATTCACGTTGGTCTTAAAACTTTGAAGATTATACTCGTGGGGATCACGGTCTCAGGGAGGACGTTCCAGAGTGTTGACGTTTTCCAGAAGAAAGAATTTTTAAACAGCATCGTTCGAGGGACACTAAGCCGAACCACGCACGGGTGGGCTGCAGTGGCTCGTCGTGTATTTCTACCATGCACCGCTCTGGGTGGAATCAAGCGGGCAACCTTAGTTGAGAACTTGCTTGCTTTTGATGTTCAAGGCTTTGTAGGTTGTTTGTCAGATCATGGTCACCGATCAAGAAAGTGGCTCTTCTTTGAATGAAATCCACCGATCTCAGGGTAAATTTAGGAGCAGAGCCCCAAATGCGTGAGTAGATGGTCGAATTTGGGCTTTATAGAGTATCAAAAGCGGTTGGGGATTATAGAGGTTCTTAGTTCGGAAAAGCATCCCAAGCTTCTGCGATGCTGCCTTAGCAATGGCCGCAACGTGGCTATGACTATCCAAATTGACGCCCAATAAACGAGTTGATGAAGCTCAGTAAATCGGCTGTCCCGCCATGACAATATCCGGTTCTTCAACATTAATTTTTTTAGAAAAACCTGCCGCTTGGATTTTTTTAGCATTAAATTCTACTTAATTACTGTCACCAAAATAGAATTTCTTCCAGGTTTTTGTTGAGATGTGAGACCTCTTGCTGCCTATAGAGATGTGCATTAGTAGTCGATGTTTAAGCATCTAAAGTACAGGATGGAAAAAGTGTGCTGTCGTGAGCGAAACTATATACCGGGTGTTGCATCGTCGAGCGGGACATAGGAAATCCCATGTAATTTTAAATGGGGTCAATTATTGGCTTCCCTAATTATTTTAGAGAAAAATTCTATTTAGGTTTATTAAAGAGCACTAAAACCCACATTCAAAAGAATAACTTTAGATATTTTTGATGAGCCCGTTTACGGGTTATCGCCGATTTCTTTTTAACTATTTCTCCTTTTTATGGCCCCGTATTTGCGGGCACCAGTCAAGGTAAAAGATGACTTTCAAATAAAGTTGTCATTTTGAAATGTGTGCTTTATTGTTATAAAAACTCGTACCATCGTGCCGATAAAAAACTGGGACAGGAAATTTTTCTATTTTCTCCTAGACTATTAGGAATAATTTTACATCAATCCTGGTACCAGTAAAATGTCATGAAAATTTGCATTTCAATAAAGATTGTCACTTTATGATTGACTCGTCAAACATACAATCATATATTATTTGTAAATATGCCACAATTAACCCCCCAGCAAAAGGCAATTATTTATAGTCGGTTGCGAGATAGTGTTAATATTAGGGATATTGCAGACGAACTGGGAGTTAGCAAGAATACCGTGCTATTGGCAAAACAAAAAATAGCAAGACATGGGGCTATTATTAGGAATGCAGGTTCTGGTCCCCCTAAAATTTCTACTGATGATCATGATAGAAGACTGGTTAACTACCTAAGGGATCATCCCTTCGAAACTGCAATCAAGGCAAAAGAAGAGACGAATTTTCCAGGTTCTGTAAATACCGCTAGAGACAGGGTTCGAAATTCCGATATACGAAGCCGTTGTGCTGCCAATAAAATTTTTTTAACGGAAATAAATAAACAGGGCAGGTTAGAATTTGCACATGAATATATTAATCAAATAAACTTATGGGAAACAGTTATATTTTCTGACGAGAAAACTTTTCAGTCATGCAATAATGGGAGAATTCGGGTGTATAGGCCTTCCGGCATGCGCTATGATGAGAGATACACCCACAAAACCAACCAAAGTGGGCGTTTCTCCATAAATGTTTGGGGCTGGATTAGCGCTAGAGGACCAGGACTTTGCCAAATCGTCGAAGGAAGACTAACTGCAGCAGTATACGTTAATATACTAAACGAAGTGATGATACCATCGGTAAACGCTATATACGGTCAAAATTACACATTTCAGCATGATAATTCTCCAATACACACAGCACGCATTGTACAAAATTTTCTCCAAGAAAATAACATAGCAGTTCTTCCCTGGGCTTCGAAGAGTCCCGATTTGAATCCGATAGAAAACATTTGGGGTGCCATGGTCAAATCTATGTATAAACATGATTTTCGACCTAGGAACAGGGATGCATTACGCCACAGGATAAATCAAGCTTGGGATGAAATAACTGGCGAATTATGCAGACCCCTAGTTTTAAGTATGCCACAAAGGCTTCAAGAAGTAATAAACAGAAATGGTTCTATGACCAAATATTAATTTTGTGTTGTTTTGACAAACTTTGTGTTTGCAATTTTTTTCTTTTTAATAAATGTATTTTATTACCTGTATTAGCTTTATTTATTATTTTGTGGTAATGGTAAATATAATAATTTATTAAATATTTGACTTGAAAAAAAAATCTAATAAATTTACTTTATGCATATTATAGAATGTCTCGAAAATTTAACCACCCCGTATCGCAAAATACAAAACGTTCCATTATGTAACCGAGGTGACTTTTTAAATTTTGGATGTTTTTACCTTTTCCTACTCGCGTGCGGTAAAGTACACTTTACAGCACTCATTTTCGTGTCGTAAGTAGTACTTTACCGCACTCAGTGCGGTAAAATTTCTTTACCGCACTCTTATAAATTTTATTATATGCGTAATATGTTCTATTTAATTTACTACATTATGATGCTAACCACAACTAACGGCGATAAGTATCACATCATTACGAATATTTTTACTAGGTACCTATTTTTGGTCTCATACTTTTATACGTTTCTTCTCTACTTATATAATGAAACACCCTGTACCTAAAATATTATAAATAATTTTATGTCATAATTTTTATGACAGGAATTTGATTAAACGTCTGATCTAGATGGTATTAGTCAAAATCTGCTCGACTGCATTGCATTGTATTCCCATAGCAACAACTCATTATTATATTTCGCGTCTGTAGATACCATCTAAACAGTTCAGTTAATTTCGCGTGTTTCGTGGTTCAAATTTTTCATTTTCTAATATAAAGCTGTGGTATAACGTTTATTCTTGAGAGATGGAGAGCTCCGATGAAGAAATATCTGAAGCAGCGAATGCAGCAATCGGCTCTTTAATTCCACAAAAGTCCCAGGACCGGTACAATAAAGAATATGAACAATTACAAACATGGTGCAAAGAAAAAAAAGCGTCAGGAATTAACGAAGAGGTACTTTTGGCATATTTTTATAAAATATCGAAAAAATATTCACCTTCAAGCTTATGGTCAAAGTTTTCTATGTTAAAACTAACGTTACAAGTAAAGGAAAACATTGATATTCAAAGATTCTATAAGTTAACGTCATACATAAAGCGACTAAATGTAGGTTATAAGCCTAAAAAATCCAAGGTTTTGGAAAAAGAACAGACAGAGCAGTTTCTAATCGAAGCACCCAATGAAGTTTACCTTATGATTAAGGTAGCTGCCATTTTCGGTATTGCAGGCGCCTGTCGCCGTGAAGAATTAATGAAATTAACGGTTGATGACGTTGAAGATAAAGAAGATTTGCTGGTTGTATCAATAAAGGCGACAAAGACAAATATTTCACGAAAATTTGTCGTCTGCGATCCTGGAAATATAAGAATAAGTTACCTAGGCTTATTCAGAAAATATGTAGCTTTGCGCCCTGGTGCCACCCCGCATAGACGTTTTTTTATACAATATAAAGCTGGAAAATGCTCACAACAATGCGTGGGCATTAACACTATCGGAAAAATGCCAGCAAATATTGCTGGATTTTTACATCTATCCAATCCAGAGATGTATACCGGGCACTGCTTTAGAAGATCATCGGCAACTATGCTTGCAGAATCTGGCAGCAACATAACAAACATTAAGAGGCACGGTGGATGGAAATCCACCTCTGTAGCAGAGTCGTACATAGAAGATTCCTTGCAAAATAAAAAAAGGATTGCTCAAAACATTCTGCAAAGCTTTAGTACCCCAAATAGAAGCACTGAGCAGTGTTCAACTTTAACATCAACGTCAGTAGCAGTGACAGAGACTTTAGAGGATGCTCCTGGTCTATCAACACGAAACAACCCAACGCCTACACCTTTAGCAATTTTCAGGTCACAACAATCTACTGTACCATGCATGGCGCAAGAAAATAACGCTTCTGTAATTTACAAAAACTGCTCAACTACATCTGATGAACAAAATCAAGCTCGCTCAGCACTTAATTTGCATTGCGCTACAAATTGTACATTTAATTTTAATATTTATCGTTAGCTATATTTTTATATTATAATGTTTGTATGTAATAAATATTTTTAAAAAATATTGTTTCTTTTTGTATTAATTTTGTAATATACTTCTTTTTTTTACCGGTGCGGTAAAGATTCTTTACCGCACTCAGTGCTGTAAAGATTCTTTACCGCACTGTATTAATTTTATTCAAAAAATGCAATTGATGTACTTGCATTCGCGCAATGCATAATATAAAAATATTTATAGCTTTTAACAATTAATATTTGTTACTTTTTATAAATTTTTTCTTTTAAATTTGATTTTTGTTCCAAATATTATTGCTCGAAGGAAAAATTGTGTACCTACCACGTGCGTAAAGTGTCTTTACCGCCCTTAACGGCTTGCCCGAACTCCGCTTCGCGTCGTTCGTGCAACTGCCGTCGCGTGCGGTAAAGGACCACTTTCCGCACTTGTTAGGTAAATAACTATTTCAGCTCTAGACACCTTTTATAGTCTAGGAGATATGTATTTCTTACCTAGTTTTTGTAAATCTCTTGTCCCAGTTTTTTATCGGCACAATAGTACATCGAAAATATTAAAGGTGTATTTATGAGTACTAATTAATCTGAAGAAAACTAAAATAAAGTATCCAATTACAAGGTTAATTATGACATTTTACATGTTTCAATATTTTACTAATTAATAGGTAGGTACTATTAAATTGTTAGAACTTTAGGATTTAAGAAGATGTTCAAATATTCCTCAAAATGACAACTTTATTTGACAGTCATCTTTTACCTTGACTGGTGCCCGCAAATACGGGGCCATAAAAAGGAGAAATAGTTAAAAAGAAATCGGCGATAACCCGTAAACGGGCTCATCAAAAATATCTAAAGTTATTCTTTTGAATGTGGGTTTTAGTGCTCTTTAATAAACCTAAATAGAATTTTTCTCTAAAATAATTAGGGAAGCCAATAAGTGACCCCATTTAAAATTACATGGGATTTCCTATGTCCCGCTCGACGATGCAACACCCGGTATAGGATTTTTAGGTTTTTCGAAAAGATCGCTAATGTATAGTAAAAAGAGGGTGGGCGACAATACAATATTTTAAGGAACTCCGGCATTGGTGTTAAATGTGTCTGAAAGAAATCCGTCCATTGCCACTCGCAGAGAACGGTCTTTAAGAAAGCTTGACAGCCCTGAACAAAATTGAACCGGCATTCCGCATGTTCTGTCTCGCTTTAGCTAGGAGCCATTCTCGGTCAAATGCCTTGGAAATGTTCAATGCTACTGCCCATGACGTTTTATTGCCAAACGTCTGTAACATAATCGAGAAGGTCTGCTGTTGATCTAGACTTACGAAATCCATTCTGGCGGTCACTGCTAATGTTGAAGCCTTCCAAGTACTTTAACGATTTTTCGTTGATAGCCTTCTGCATAATTTTTGATAAAACCGAAAAGAATGCGACTGGACGATGGTTGCTTGTTGCGTTTTTTGTAAGATAAGTTAAAAAGCATACAAAATACCGGTGTCAATTCATCAGCGCATATCTTATTCACGATGACTGGAATTTCGTCAGGACCAGAAACTTTTTTGGTGTTGAGATTCTTCCAAGATTCGTTTTACATCACACAAGTGTCAACAAATTCTTGTTCCATGGTATCGTATGATAATGATGACATAAGTTATATCTTATCGATTACCCAACTAACAATTTTCTGTTTTATAATAGCTGTAAGAACGTTTTTAGAGCATAATTTTATAAAACATCTAAAGTCCAATAAACGTGTTTACAGCTATCTTAGAGCGTCTATATGCTAAGAATGCTTTTTACAGTATTAATGAATTTTTAAACTTTGGTTTTAATGTGTAATTTGTCCAGTAAGTAATTAACTTGTAGAATATTCTATGTAAATTTTAAACTATGATTTTAATGTGTTTAGAGTTTGTAAATTATGACGTGTGTAAATTGCTACTGTAATGCTGACATGAATAAATTATGAATTATGAATGAATTATGAATTATAGACCTAAAATGGACACAGATTTAGACAACGTTTTCGCTCTGTAACCAGTTCTATAAAAGCTGCGAACACATTAATGATATAACCATTATAGTCGTTTACAAACGCTTTACAGAACAGAAATAAAATTATGTAAAGCCTGCATACACAGTTATACTACTGTTATATAAACGTTTACACAAGATTTATGAAACATAGGACTAAAACGTTATAAAGACTATTTTATACAGGTAAAATAAATGTTGTACCAAGCAGCCTTTGTAAATTATCATAAAAGACTTTTTGGCTCTTTAAAAGTTTTCGAAGAAACGGTTTTGCTTTGCTTTACTATATTAAAACGACTAAAATATCTGATTATCCCATCTAATACCACGCACCTTTAAGCTGCTTTTTATAAAGTTGATGAAATATGGACGACACAATAAGTTGAACGTATAATTTAATTTTACTTATGACATACTGAGGTGGCACAATTTTTAGTGCAAATTAAGATTTATCGTGCAATGTATATTATTTACATGATGAAGTTTCTAAGGGCCCCTTTTAAACATACATTTTGATGATTTCTTCATTAAAAATTAAAAATAAATGTTATTTTCTTAGCTAAAATTATTTATTATTGTTGCCGATGTAATTTTAAAGGCAAAATAAACATCCTCAACTAATAGGACCCATTTTTTCTCTAAGTAGGGTTTTTTTTTTATTTGGTTGAGACACGGAACATAATCGGTATCATCATCATCTAATTCTAACATCGTACCTATTATTATTATTATCATTTTCTCTGTTTCATTGAACGTTGAGGACTATTGGTGGAAATTACAGTCTTCAGAAGCAGAGGCAACACAACTGCTGAAAGAGTTATTATCGGTATTTGATTTTAAATCTTCTGTGGTAAAAGTGATTTTATCATTAGCATTACTGACAATGCTATTATTTCTATTATCCGAATAAATATTTTGCTGAATTAATTGGTAATTGTTCTTTACTCTTCTACAAAATGCATCCGTTCTTTTTATTTTCTTCCAATCCTTTATTCTTGAAAACGACATTTTTGTGACATACACTTTGCTTTTTTAATCGTAAGGTAATTTTTTTGGTTAGGTGTTGACAGCACAGCTAAACCGTTCTGTAATGATTGCAATGCACGCTTTTTCGTATTTATGCTTATTTATATGCAGTTAATTTAAATACTTGATAAGTACTTCTATAAAATAGTTTTTAAAATCATCTTTGGAAGTGAAAATCTATTGGAAGATACAAATTAGGTATACTTTTCCTGATAACTTTCTTTCACTCTCTCGCTCGACATTGCGATATCAAACAAAATGATATTTTACTTTTAGTTCTCAAGAAACTTTTAACCGCCCAGTATTATATAATATGTATTGCCTTGACTATAATGAAATTTAGCATCGTTCAATGGAACTCATTCTTATTCGAGCAGCGTTCTTTTCAAAGTCGTTCTTCTCGGGCGGTTCGAGATACTCTCGCTCGGTTCGGCCGGTGATGGAAGATCCTACAGATAACATACCGCCACGATCAGCATTTCCGAAAAGAATCCAGAGTATTGATGGAGGGCCCGAATCGCTCGGTCATTTCATTTCGTATACTAAGTAAGAACTGATGTATTCCGTAAAAGGAATCGATAATGAGCCAGTAACTTCAAACGCGAATATTTTTATAATTTAATTTTATATCTGCTAGGCTTTGTTGTCGGTAAAATAATGGATCGTTATTAGGACTATTTAGTGTGTTATTATTAATTAATACATGAAACTTGCTTACTGTTCATCTTATGCCGTGATATCATCATAATAATTATAATAATTGTTTACTTGTTTCAAATTCTAGGTATAAATTGGTGTCTTTTAAAAAGTAATTAGTTAGGAGTAGATGTTAACATCGAAACTAGTCATCGATGTCGAAAATACATCCATGTTTTTTCTTATTTAAGATTTTCGTCACATTTATCTTTAAAAAACATTTTTTTTATATTTACTACGTTATTTTTGAGTATTATAAAATTAAATGCTCTCTCTGAGACCACGGAGTAGATAAATCACATGAAATGGGCATGGCTAGGTGTATAAAAAAAGATGCCAAGTCAGTAAAACGTGGGCTAATTCGACTCAGTGTGTGAATCTCTGAAAATTTTTAGTTTATATACAAACTAATCAAAGTAGTCTCCATTATTATTGTTTTTTTAATGATAAGGCACAGCACTGCAGAATTAATCCTTTATGGCGTGTGCGCAGGAAATGATTCACGTTGGTCTTGAATCTTTGGATATTATACTCGTTGGGGAACACGGCCTCTGGGAGGTCGTTTCAGATTGATGACGTTCTACAGATGAAAGAATTGGGCCGCAGTGGCTCGTCGTATATTTCTACCATGCACCGCTCTAGGTGGAACTAAGCGGTCGACCTCAGTTGAGCACTTGCCATGAAAATATTTGTAAAGTAGACTCAAATCGCCAGCCTGCCTTCGATATTCCAGGCTTGCCAGGTTGTTTGTTAGTTCATGGTCACCGATCAAGCGAGTGGCTTTTCTTTGAATGGAACCTAACAATCTCAGGGTATGTTTAGGAGCAGAGCCCGAAATATGCGAACAGTACTCCAGTGATGGTCGAATTTGGAATTTATAGAGCATTAAAAGTTGTTGGACTGTATAAAAGTTCTTAGTTCGGAAAAGTATTCAAAGCTTCTGCGAGGCTGCCTTAGCAATGGCCGCAACGTGACTATGCCAGGATATATGACTATCCAAATTGACGCCCAATAAATAAATTGATGAAGCCAAGGGAATCGAGTGTCCGGCTATGACTATATCCGGTTCTTCATCATTAACTTTTTTAGAAAAAATTGCTGCCTGGGTTTTTTTAACGTTGGTAAGACAGAATTCCTTCCAGGTCTTTGTTGAGATGAGAGGCCTCTTGCTGCCTTTAGAGATGTGCATTGGCAGCCGATGTCCGAGCCTCCAAAGTAAAAGATGGAACGAGTGTGCTGTCATCAGCGAAGCTATACAGGGTTTTCATTTCAAAAGTAGCCACCCCGGTTTTAGGTAGAAATGGCTATTTTGATACGAAATGTCAACAACTTTCGTTTTAAGGGGGTAAATTTTTCATCATATTTTTATTTATACAGGGGGCGTCAAAAAAGCTGGACGTATGTCATTTTGTATTTTTTCAATGGAAACCCATAATTTTTTTCGTATTTCTAGATTCCCCTACAAATAATAAACACTTTTTGTATTACACATCCTGTAACCAAATCTAACAGTTTTTGAAATATCTGCTGGTAAATTTGGTCGACTTGAATACCTCGCTAGTCCACAAAATGGGGTAAAATAATTTAGGTTCTAAAATAAAAGTACTTATTGATATTAAGTAACTATAAATAACTTACACAAAATATAAAAATTGCCGTTTCCTAAAAGCCTTGTATTTGTTTTTTTAACATTAAAATAGGTTTGACCGTTTCAAGTCTTATTTCATTATTGGTCACAGAAAATCGAGTAATAGTTTTCCGAGTACTTTTGTTTCTAATACATTTCCTGATTTTGATGGCATAATCTTCTCTGGAAATATCTCGAAATCATCGGAGCCGTCGAGCTTGATACCAACCTCGTTCAGTCTCGGAGTCGCTGCTTCTGCCACTAGCTTGATCCCTAGGTCGCTTCTGTTTGGTCCTTTCTAAAGTCGAGGCCGGCTGGGAGGGTTTTGAAGGTGTTTTCCTTGTACTGTCAGATTTACTCTACCATTGAATTGATCTAAAAACCACCAGTACGATGACGTTTTGATAATTGAAGTTTTTTTTTTATGGACAAGTTTTATGTAAGGGGATTTTTCCGAAAGATTATGCAGTTTTTGGGAAAAGTATTTTGAACTTTTTAAACACGTAGGCTATCTTCATTCATAATCTCATTCAAAATTAACTTCATAACTATATCGTCCTCATTACTAATATTTTGTCAATTTCATTTTCTTCAAAATCCTCTTCAACTTCGATGTCGTCATCTTTCTTACCTTCTATATGTTGTACGCGTCTTATGAATGGAATGTGTTTTCAGTCGTTGTCTTTTACATGGTGTCCAAGTTGTTTCACGTCCTCTAGGACACTTCCAGTGGATTTTTCAACTGTACCTAGTATGTTTTCATGACACAACTAGTCACTGCTATATCACTGATATTATTAATTGTTTCCGATTGATTTAAAATATAAATACAACCACGTCAAGTAGCTAAATGCGTTTAGCGAACCAAAACGATAGAACTCAACTAGGCAGAAAGGAACTAGTCAGAATGCGAGCGTAATTTTAGCGACACGACGTTACGCGATCTATCAGTTTCTCCCACTAATTCCCTCCCTGTTTTTTCTAATTCCCCACTAATTCCTGAAGATTGTACACTAAAGTTCCCCTTCCGTTTTCCCCATAGTAATAATGCGTATTATTCGTATAACAACTTCTATGTATTATAGAATTCGTCCATTGTATTTCAAAAAGCGACATTTAAATTTTAGAAAGCATCATGCATTTCTGATTTATTAGTTTTGTAGGTTGAAAGCCATCAATTCAACTTTCGATAAAGTTTATACTGCGGAAGCCCTCAGAATTTATTATTAAAGGAATACACGTAGGCAAACATTTCTGTAACGAATTAGCAAAGTGACTAAGGAGCGAGTGGGGTAAGTGTAACCGCAAAAAAGCATAGTTCTAAGGTTCTAAGGCCCAGTACAGAGAGACAAGAGCCAATAGGATGACAATTTTTTTTTACAGGTACCTTATATTACAAATATTAACTTTTTAAAAATCTGATATTTCTTTATTCAGTAAAAGAAATGGTGTCGATGTCAAGGTGTTACACTTACACCGCAATTTGGGGCAACTGTAACATCCAACGATCATTAACATACAAAATGTGTATGTAAGGAACTGGAGCAAGTGTAACATACTCATGAAAAATACCTTTGAAACCAAAAAAAAAAGCAAGCTATACTAACAAAGTAATAAGCTTTTTTGTAAATAAGAACCCGATTGAAATTTAAAACGAATATTTTAATAACTGAACGGGAATATTTTTATTTAACATTGTAAGCATCAAATTAAAGTGGTAAGGTTAATTCTCCTTGCCGACCTATTTAAGGTTCTGGTAGTAATTTTTCTACATCGGATTATCGTGTTCCCCAACGAGTATAATCTCCAAAGATTCAAGACCAACGTGAATCGTTTCCTGCGCACACGCACCGCTCCTAGAGTGCCATAAAGGATTTATCCTGTAGTGCTGTGCCTTATCATAAAAAAAAAAAATAGCACCTCTGACTCGTCCATTTTATCAGGCCAATTAAATGTCGATTTTGAATTGGGGGTCTTTTTTAAAAACGTTACTATTGGTTCCTTAGATTCTGCAAATTTTGTGACTTGTCCAACATAAAAAATTTAGACTTCTCGGTACAAAATTGAACCAAAACCCAGCTGCCAACTTCTGGTGCCCTGGGGCTGTTAAGTCTTTCTCAAAGTCACTTTCTTCTTCTAGCTGTTCTCTAATCGTGTCATCTACGTAATCGCTATAATAATATGTTTGATTTTCATCTTCTGAATCCATAAAATTGTCAGGTTGAATTTCGTCTTCAGATGATGAGCTTGATTCCATCGCTTTAGTTTTGTTTCTTTTGTTGCCTTTCCCCTTTATTTTTTTCTGGGCTTTATCTTCTTCCAACTGTGCTTTTATTTCTTCCGCGCTCTTCTTTATCGCATAGCTCTCCGTCGAAGTTATTACTTTTGCCCCCGGAACTATTGTCATTATTTTTTGGATTTGGCTAGGGCGAGGTGACTGGTGGAAGTTTCAGAATAGTTATATTGTTGTCCATTGCACACTTGATTAACTCTAGATCTAGGTGAGATTCGAATGACCGTCATATATCATTAAAAGTGGTCTTTCCTTACGGCATTACGTATGAAGGTTTTCTTAAAATAATTAATAAAGATCTTGGATGCGGCATAAGCAGTTCCAGGAAAGGTATCGGAATCTGGAGCCACCCAATTATCCCAAATGTTCTTGCCTTTATAAACGATGAGAGGTGGTAATTTCTCTCCCGCAGCGCTTCCACCCATAAGGACTGTGGTGTTCTCCCGACCCGGACCACTGGTCACTCTGGAAGCAGGACGATTTTTTTGTCCAACAATTTTACTTTTAGTCGGGTCCAGGCAGAAACTGGATTCGTCAATATTATAGATCTGTTCAGGTTTATCATTCAGTTGTAGGTCGTCCAGCGTCTTTTTCAGTAAGTCGAAGTAGTCTTCTATGATAAAGGGATCGGTGGCTTTTTTCCGTGCATATTCCAATGCTTGCGGTTTCTTTAGGGAGAGATTGTATTTTTTTTTGAAATTAAGAAACCAAGCCTCCCAGGAATACCACTTTTAAAAGGATTGGACAGATTGTTCTTTTTGGTGTACACACCAACAACTTCTAGGATCTCTTTCCTACTAAGTCCCGAGCCCCACTTCTCCATTGCTTTGATTCCATTGGCTACAACCCGTTCATCTGCTTCCGGGATCACAGGAGATCGGCCTTGAATTTTACTCTTGATTCCTCGTTTACCCGCTACATGTTTTTGTAATGTAGAATACATATCTTTTTGAGGCTTTAAAAACAGTAACTGTCCCCGTTTTAACTAAATCAACCACTTGTTTTAACTGTTCCGCGGTATAGGATTCAGCACGATTTGACTTTTTTTTATATACACGAACCATTTTCACTTTATTTTAAAAATCTGAAACAAGGAAACTAGATTTTAATAAAATAATCTCGAGAATAATTGACTGGGGTAAGTGGAACTAACCTGTTACACTTACCCCGAGCAAATTGTTACACTTACCCCCTCTATCAATATAGAAGGGGTAAGTGTAACAGCCATTTTATAGGGGTGGGAGTTTTCCGTAACCGTTTTTTAACACAAAATATTGATTCCTGGTGAAAAAACACCCCTGATGGCAATATTGGGTTTAAAATTTATTTTGTCACCGTATTTACAAAAAATCGATAAGAACAAGTTACACACTCCATATTTAAGTAAATCTGCATGACGTTAGTAAAACTCCTGTAAAAAGATATCCAGTTAATTGAAGAAACAAAAAATGTTGATATATAAGATATATACTCTAAACCTTTTAAATAATATACAAAACCTTCATTTTTAACCTTACTTTAAAAAAAAATGGCCGACTGTTACACTTCCCCCGGTATTACAGTTACCCCACTTCACCTTATCTATTATAGGTATAGGCTTATTTTATTCGGCGCCAAAATGTCCTGGCGCCTCTTTGGGGTACACCAGAAGACGGATTGTCGGAAGTCGAACCCAAATGGTCACTATTTTGGGTACCTATATCAGGAGGCGGATTGGAAGGAAAATAATGAACAGTGCTTTTCAGGCGAAAGAACATGACCCTTTACCGACAATAAGGGGGTAATTTTTTGTGAAATTTCTATTTATTTTAAAGGGTTCAATAAACAAAGTAAACATCTAATCTAAAGCACTTCAATCATTTCAAAACCTGTCAAAGTGCATAAATAAACGAATAGCCGTCACTTCATTTGTCAGCTGTTCCTAAGTTTTTACAAGTTTTTACATTTTCGGCGTCTTTTCAGGGTTTTTTTTTTGTCACATTTTCGTTTATAAATCGCAAAATTTGAAGGGTTACCTAAATGCAAATATCGTACACCTGTAAGTGTTAATATTTTTTTTTCTCAAAAACTATTAGAGACCACCAAAAAAGAACTGTGGTTCGGATTTGTGATCATCGATCCCAAATTAAGGTGTATTCAAAGAATTGGTGAAATGTTCAGCTGTTTTCAGTTTTCCGAATAGTTTACTTATTTACCCCATCTATTCAAATATAAATAAGTATCTTAAGGCGGGTTAAGTATTGTGCCGTATCGGTTCACCGTATCCGTATCATCGACACCTATCATGATCGCTATATGGACGAGCCGCAATACGGCCCGGTCCGCGTTACCCATCATTGGCTTTGCATTAACTTTGAGGTATAGTTAGAGACACTAACACAAGCACTAGTTTTTCTTTTAACACTAACATTGTCGCGTTAGACTAAGTTAAGTTAGGCAAGAAGGGCTTCTTCTCTTAAGTCTTTTCACTACTTTTATATTGTTGAGGATCTGGCTTGACTGTCTCCCCATTCACGTGCTGCAGAAACCTCTCTTCTTGGTCATTTCTGGATTTCGCTGTCAACAATTCCATTTTCAGGCTCCTATGGAGTTTGTTAATTGTTAATAATGTACAGTGACGGAAATAAAATTTCGTACACTTGTTTTTTCCTGATGTGACATCTGCTTTTGTATACCTAGATCACCTGAAAATGCACTTCACTTTTTTAAAATTGTTATCGGTGTCATTAGATTGGAAAATTATATTATTTCATTTTAACAAATTTTGTGAACATTAATCAACTCGAGAAGGCCAGATTAATTGCTTTATTCGAAGACGGTGTTTCTCTACGAAGAATAGCTGAGCAATTTGGGACACCAAGAAGCACTATACAAAGCCTCAGAACTAAATGGGAAAATACAGGATCATTGGAAAGAAGGGTTGGAAGTGGCAGAAGAAAAATTTCAAACGAAAATCAAGTTAATGACCTAATAGATTTTTTGCGAAACAATCCATTTCAGACGGCTGTAGAAACACACTTTGGGATTGGAATATTTTGGCCACATCTTAAGGAATGACAAGTATCGACTTTTAAAACTCATTATAGAAGGGAAGATCGAGGGACGAAGAGGCCCGGGTAGAAGAAGAGAGAGAGAACCTAAGACAATGGTATGGAGTGAGCACCACCACATTGTTCCGTCGAGCCATAGACAAAGTACAGATAGCGCTGATGATTGCCAACGTCCGAGGCGGACAAGGCACCTAAAGAAGAAGAAGTAGAAACACACAACCAAACTAATTTTCCTGGGACAGTAAGAACGGCGAGAAATCGTATAAGGAAAAATTCGGAATTGAGAAATAATAAGGTAGCTGCTAAAAAACCGTTTTTGACCGATATGAATAAAGAGAAAACAATGGGATTTGCGATGGCATATTTACCGCAAGGTATGAATTTTAGGAAAAGTTAGTATTTACCGACGAGAAGACTTTTCAGTCTTATTATAACGGGCAGATTAGAGTGTATAGGCCGCCAAATACAAGGTACGAAGAAAGATATACCCAACAAGTTAAAACAGGTGGAAGATTTTCAGTTAATGTATGGGGGTATATGACTTCCAGAGGGCTAGGAATATGCCACCGAATTTGAGGAAGATTTAATACTCAAGCTTATATACACATCCTTCGAAATGTTATATTGCGATCGGTAAACAATATGTTTCAACAAGAAAATTTTATATACCAGCATGACAACTGCCCCGTCCATATAGCAAGGAGAGTTTCGGACTGGATACGGGAAAATAACATTTCATTGTTACCTTGGCCCTCAAGAAGCCCCGATATCAATCCAATCGAAAACGTTTGGGGATATATCGTGGAAGAAATTAACAAGAACAATGATTTCCATCCTCAAAACAGTGATGATTTGTGGAATAAAATTGAAGAATCCTGGAATACCTACAATTTTCATTACGCCCAAATGCTGGTGGCATTAATGCCCAGGCGTTTAAACTTATTAGTGGAAAAAAATGGTGCCGCTTTAAAATATTTAACCAATGTTTTTTTTTTGTTTTGATATTTGAATCTGTTTTATATTTAATTTTGAAGTCATGTATTGTATATTATTATCTTGATTTTCGTTTAAATTTTTCTTCTGCCACTTCCAGCCCTTCTATCCAATGATCCTGTATTTTCGCATTTAGTTCTGAGGCTTTGTGTAGTGCTTCTTGGTTTCCCAACTTGCTCAACTATCTAGGAATACTTTCTTCGAATAAATAATTTTATATATTATAGCCTTTTTGCTATCAATATTGAAATAAGACACGCAAGGTATAGAGGTGAGATAATTGTATAAAGCCCAGTTTACCCAAAATATTCAAAAATGGCATAAAATGTTAACCTCAGTGTACAAAATTTTATTTTCGTCACTGTACCAGTGCGCATCTACGACGTTTCTTAATATCATAATTATTACCAGGATGTGTTCTAGAATATTGGTGAAATAAATATGGACTGATTTGTTTTACGAAGCTTTATTTTCCACCGTTTCGACCAATTTTCAAATTTATTGACTGCTACATATATTTTATTTTTCGTGTCTGCGCTATCCTCGCCTACAGCTATTATTGCATCGTCATCAGCGAAGGTGGCTACTATATTTTGGTTTAACCGGATTGGTAAATTCTTACTTTAAAAAAATTAATTCGTATTTGTTAAATATAAATAAATACCTTGCTTCATTCTTGTATAAAAGTAATAAAAATAATTACTTTTTCGGAATCATCTTCTTATTTTCGGCAACATGGCGGAAAATCGTGTATCCTGCCTTTATACCTTGAAAGTAATTCACGCTATAATGGCAATTTCATAGGGTGCCGGGAATTTTTTAATGGCCCGTGAAGAAGCTCCGCTAAGGAAAGCCAGTCTTGCAGAAGTAATATATTTTTGTAAATAAGAAATACTTTTGGCTTTATAAAGGATTAACCTCGCATAGTGCATAACTTTTAATAAAATAGCAGATTTTCAAATTTATGGAGAGAAATTTTAATAACCAGGCAAGGCATATTTTATTTTTTATTATTATGCATAGGTAGATTGCTAGAATTATTCTTTCTTTTTTCTGTTTTTAAATACCCAAATAAGATAGAGTACAAGGTTCTTCAAATTGCTTAAATTGAGCTTTTTTCAATTAAATTTGATAGCTTAGACTAACCACATTTTATCTTTTAATTTTGTAATTTATGTCTTGCTAAAAAAGTAATTTTTTATTTCATTTAAATTTGCAAGCAAGCAAATTACCTATATTATACACTATTACCAGTACTTACTCAACAGTTACAGATGCTAGTTCAAACGTGATCAAGTATTTAAATAGCCCAGTTTCAAAAATAGAAACTTTTCCCGATATTAAATATTTATAATGGACACAGGTAGGTATATGGTTCTCTGACGCAAATCAATGCAATAAAGCATAAAATCTTGGCAGAGACTTAGACAAGTCCATCAGAAAACTCCTCAAATTCAAATGTTATAAAATTTGTAAATATATTCAGGGTATATTTAGGTATGTCCAGACATTGATGCAGAAAGTTATGGTTTAAAAATATGTTACAGTTCAAATTTTCCAAAATTAAAATTATTGTATGGTCTACTTTTTAAATTAAAATAATAAGTAAATTATTTACAAACTCACCCCCTTCTTCTTAAAATTAAATATTTCATTATAAAAACCATGACAGACACTACATTCAGAGCCTCCTTGCCCAAACCGTATATATTTAGTTGATAAATTCAGTAATTTCAGTTTTCTTATTAAATAAATTTTTCTTAGTCCTACCGGTTCCTCAGGCTGATTTTTACTTATTTTTCAATCTAGATGGATTTTTGTACTAAACCCAATTGATTTTAAAGGCATTTGTTTCATGCTTGAAAGCTAAAAATACGAAATCCTTGATCGAACAATGGTAACAGACACTTTGGATACATGACCAATTAAAGGTTAGAGAAACTTCTTCAGTTCCATAAATTTACCCTTATTAAATCAGGAGTGTTGTGTTGAAGTCTAACTACCCTCATATTTTCATAATTAGAAATATTTAATTAACCACCCTTATTTTGTTGTTGTTATTATTGTGTCATATGTCAAAGCTGCCAAGTACCTACAGCTAAACTTCCCTAAAGTTCGGACTGTCAAACTTACCCGCCTTTTTGGATGTAGAAAAACCTTTTTCTTGGTTCACTTTGGTTCCTGCAGTGGTGCAATTCGGACCATTGGCGCCATTTTCGCCATTTTAGTGAGGAATTTGGGGGCCCAAGCATTTTATCGGTGGCCAAGTACATTCAGCGCCGAAAGCTATATTGCTGTTTTAATTGCTTCGGGTTTCTCCTCAAATTTCAATTTATTTTCCACGAGAAAGGCCAACTATCACCTCAGGTGAGTTTTAGATCTTAAATTCTGCAAGAGACAGGTAGCCTTGTCTTTCATAATGTTAAATAGGTTTCAAGTATCATTAATTTCTTACCATTTATGTCATATTGTCGCCAGTCAGTGCATGCCTTGCTTTTGTTTCAGGCCTTTTTTTTTATGTTGGGTCTCTACTTTTGGTTTTCTTCCCCCCTTTTGCCTTCATCATCTTGTTCTGCTTTCCTGCCTACGTTGGCCTACGTCTATGTTGCTTTTTGGACTGCATGATCCTGCTTTTCACCCTGCTGGATGTGGCATACCGCTGGTGCCTGCGGTAACTTTGTCGAATACCAGAGTTTAGCACCCCATCGTTCGTCAAGGAGTCCTTATAGGCCTGGCGATATAAAGAAGCTAACTCGAACCAGACTCTCTAATAGCAAGTGCCAGTGAAAAGGAAGTCAGCGAGCCTCACCTCAGGTTTTTTTTATTTGTCAGTGCTGTCTGGTAACCGCAATACATAGGCTCATAACTAGTAAAGCACGTCCAAAACGGGCCTAGAACGTGGAAATCCACTCTGGATCACCACCTTTAGTATTCTATAACTCACAGGTTTATTATATTCCAGCTTAATTTGCCATCACGTTCCCACTTTTAGTATTCGTTTCTAGCTTAACCTCAAATTTATTTGCTTTCCCGATCATTTAACTTTTAAAAGTCAGCTGTTTGGAGCAGTACCATATAGTAAATTTCTGTTTCTTAATCCTGTTTTCTTCGGTTCGACTGAGTTTTTGTAAATATTTAATGTACACAGTTAAAAATTTTGCCGGTGTGAAACGATGTTCCTAAACGGTGTACGAAATTTAAACCAAATGGTGTTAAATTTAACACCGCATCAGTTGGTTAAAAGTAAAAACGTAATTTACCACCATGCGGTGTAAATATTTTAAGTTCACACTGAAAAGAAATTTGATTTCACCCCCTTATACGAGTTAAATAGAATAATTATATGGAGAGAAAATGAAGTTGTCACATTGCTGGTTTTTTCCTTGATACTTTTTAATACAAGGAAATTGGTGGATTATTAATTATTTATTTCGCGCTACTGTACCATTAAAATGTTTGATTTTATAGTTATGTTGCATAACAATAATAAAAGAAAATGTTTCCAGTAAATTTAGTGTTTTAAAAACTAATCACAAAGAATTGTCAACTACTCTTTGGTGTTGTTTCAATTAAAATATATTATTGGCAACGTCGCAATCTTCTCTCCTGTCTCTGAGTGGATTGAGTAGAGCAGCACGAGCGGGAAGAATGTGCGGTGCGCCTTGCCCATCTACGTCGTTCTGTTTTAACGTGTTTAATTCCATTCCATGCGGACTTGTTTAAGTGTTCTGTGTTCTGTCCATTGTTTGAGAAAAAATGAGTGTTTTTATTAAAGTTGAATATAACAACATACAAAAATATATTTCATTAAACAGGGAGGAAGCAACCTATCATGAATTTATTACTCAAGGTGAGTTGATATGATTTTATTTATACAGGTACCTACTACCTAGGTACAGTTAATAATTTTTTGGTTTATGTTTTATTATTACTAGGTATAGATATATAGGTACCTAAAGCACCTATATTTTTTTTCTTTTTTAAAATAACTACCGCCTAAACCACAGGGCATATTTTTCTTGCGGAATATATGGGGAATTTTAAACTATTTTTCTGGTGTTAATTATACTCCATTTGAAGTGTAAAAAAAAAGTAGCCTTTTCTGTTATCATTTTTGTGGCGTTGTTCAGTTAGTTTTAGAAGGTTTTTACCTACACACATTAGACATTAGGTACTAAATGTGTACAATGTTTTAAAGAACTTAAGTAATATAATTAGGTACTTATTTGATTATATTGGCCAACTTTTCAGTTTTTTTTTCATTTGTAGCACTAAAAAAATTCTTGCAAGAACCACCAGATAGTATTGAGTTTTTTAAAGTTTCTGACAATGCAGGCTGCCTGATTGAACCTGAAGATTTCAAAACTTTTATACAAGAGGTTGAAAAGGGATTTTTATTCAGATTGCTGGATTTGCGATCAGACTATAATAGAGAACCTGCAATAACTGGATGTTTAAAAGGTAATTACATATATTTTTGTATTATCATCTTTCGAACAACTATGGTTTTAGCTCGGGTTTTAGTTAGGTTAGTTCCCGTAAGTTTCCCTTAAATGTTATTAAAAATAATGTAATAAATTTTACTAAGGCCAATTCAAAATGGTACCTACCTAGGTACTTGTTTGTCATTAAAAGCCTTGTTTAAGTTTTGTATATAAATTGTATATCGTTGCAAAATATAGTACAGCATTATGATGCTCATCAATAAAATTTGATTGATTAAATATTTTTTTAGAGCGAAATGTACAAAGATCTTAAAAGTCACCAATGTTGTCTTTTTGCATCAAGCCCACAACATGGTATATTATATTGACTATATTGGATACCAAAACACAGTTACGATTTTTTAAACAAGTTTTTGTGCTATTTTGTACCTATTTTTGTTATAAAATATTTTTGTAATAAAATAAAGTAAGTCTTGTTTAACAGTTTTTTTTTTACAAATCTCAGATTAGTACCACTGGGGTGGGATACTTATTAGAAATAAAGTTTGAGATTCAGAAAAAAATGGAATTTTCAAGCATTTTACACTTTCTTCTTAATAATTTAATGGAAAAACTAGTAGGTACCTAGGTACTTAGTTATAAAGTACCGATCAAGATTTTTTATTTCATTTTCGTAAAATATTTTTCAAAAATAAAATAGATACCATTTTCATGATAAGATTTAAATCGCTTTTGGTGTAGAATGACTTTTTTATGGAGTAAAGTTGAGTCTCTGGTAAATTTAATTTAACACTATATGGTGTGAAACATGGTTTTTTATGGTGTAAATTTGACCCACTATCAAGTTTTTAATAACACTATATAGTGTTAAACATCATATAATTTGGTGTAGAATGACTCTTTTATTGAGTAAAATTGAGTCCCTGGTAAGTTAAATTTAACACTGTATATGGTGTGAAACATGGTTTTTTATGGTGTAAATTTCACCCCTTATTAAACATTTATAATAACACTATATAGTGTTAAACATAACAAAATTTGGTGTAGAATTGTTTTTTTATGGAGTAAAGTTGATTCCCTGTTAACACCAAATAGTTGTTAAAACGAATGCATCATGGTGTAAAAGTTACTACATTTTGATTAAATTAGTAGTCTATTTTAATCCCATCTAGGTGTAAGTTTTACTTTTCTGTAGGTGTACGAGTTTAACACCATTTAACACCGTTTTGGTTTGTATCGATATAGACCACTTTTGGTGTTCATTTGGTGTTAAAATAGTCACGAAATTTTAAACAGTGTAATAATGTAATGTGTGCCAGTAATTAAATAGAATCCCCTTTTTGTTAATATTCGGTATCACGCTGTAAATTGAGTTCAATCGGTAGGGTTTTTATTAATAGTCAATCGAGGACTTATTTGGGGTTGTAACCATTATAGTCATATTTCTAAATATATTTTAGAGTTTATTCTGGTGTTTCTTTGGAATCCGTGACGTTTCCTGTTTTATTAGGTTTATCAGTGTTGTTGTCTCGTCTCAAGGGCCCCCAAAACAGGTGGCGCACCCCCTTTAGTTTAGTTTACCCACACCACTCGCCGGCAACTTGAGCTAGTCACGAGTCGGCCGCAGCCCTGCAGACAACAGCCTTTGCTCATTCAGGAGCCACCTGATCTATCTCTCTCTCTCTTCAAATAATTCACATTTATTTTACAAATAATTAAAAATACAATATTTTCCATTTATAAGTAAAAGCCATTTTAACAAATAGTTTGAGGGAGTTATAAATACACCTAACCGTATTGTAAGATTTTATTTTCGAAAGTGTGTTATTGTTTGATATGAGTCCGTAAATAAAATAAAGTAAATTATGGTTTTTAAAAGATTACATACCATCATTGTTTTATTTATATTTTACGGGCATTATATAACAGACATAATATTGTTCTCACTATAAGCTGTTTACTAAACAAAATTTGATACACAAAACTTCTGACGTTGCTGTTATAAATCCCGGCGTTGACGTTGGCTGCAACATTACTTCCCCTTTATTTTTCGAAGAAAACGGTTAAGTCTTGCATTTGCAGATTTCATTAAACTCTGTTCCACAATAAAGTTTCAACCTGGTTCGGTCTGATAGCGCCGAGATGTCAAATTTCCTTTGTTCCTTTTCCTTGATTCGCCATTTTTACGGACTGAAGTACATGATTTTGACCTGATGCTTTATTTCTTAACGCAGTTTACCAGGAATGCCGCATTTTACAAGGCCACTACTGTCTCTCATAAAAATGCTATAAAGTCAAAATCGACATTTACACAAGTATAGGACAACAATATTTTAATGGTTAAACCTGATTGACTCATCCAACACTTTGACGATATCCTTACGCTATGCCCTGTTTATAACAGCCCCGAGAATTAAATAAAAAAAAGAACCTGTAGTGTAGGCTGTAGCTTCATATGTTTTAAACAGTTTTTTTTTAACAGGGTGTAGTATGAACGGGTTTAAAGCTAGGTTGTTTTTTTAAACATTTCATTGGAAACTGGCTGAGTTTATTAATTTTTAAATGGGAGACATTGTTCAGACGTGATGTGTTGTGTTGTGATTTGATGCTTCACGGATCATACAGCTAATTTCTCGTGTATTTAAATGAGCGGCGTGCACATTTTGTCTGATGCTACACGGGCTGACGCGTTCTGATGTGTTGTGTCGTGATGAAATCTGGGCCGGCCAGATTTTCGTCAGAAGCCGACACCAGATCAGAACGTTTTTAACAGCAAATACGAGCGTTTCGCTGAAAGAAAAATTGTAATTGTATTATTCTTCAATTTTTTCTTCAAATCGTTCTCAATAGAGGCAAACTTCACAAATGTGTCCTTAATGTTAGGAAACAGTTTTGCGAGCGAATGTTATCTTCTTCTTCGAAGTTGTCAATATTATCTGTATTACACATAAATCCGGCTTTCATAAAGCATTTTTTTATTGTCACTGGGGACAAATTGCGCCAGGCCACCGAAGCCCAGATCAAGGCGTTGGTTATGGTAATACTATTTTCGATTTCTTGAAGAGGACAACCACTGTCTATACATGTTAAAAGCCTCTTAATAAGGTAGCTTCTGTAGAGCATTTTAAAATCCTGAATAATGCCTTGGTCCAAAGGTTGGCAATGTGAGGTAGTATTTTGGTGGAAGAAAAATAAGTTTGACATTATTCAGTGTAATTTTGGGATGAGACGTTGCATTATCCAGAAACAATACCACTCTTCTATTCATGATGTCTGCTGTCATCCACGATTTTTTGTTTGAGACCAATTGAAGAGGTAGCTTATCGATATGTGCGCCCTTAGAACATCGATAATTTTTGCTTTGGCCTATTATAAGTGATTATTCCTTATTACCTTCCATATTTGCACAGAACAGAATTGTAAATCGTTGTTTTGCTATTTTCTTTTCAGTACACTTGCCACCTTTTAATGCATATGTTTTTGTTGGCAATGCACGACAGTAGAGACGTGTCGTATCTGCATTAAATACGCCCCTTGGGGCATAATCCTTTAAAATGGTCAATAGCTTTTCTTTCCAAGCCGTTACGTCTTCGATATTGATATCGGCTGATTCTCCACATATTTTCTTAAATGCAATATCGTGCCGACGACGGAATTTTTCTTACCATCCATTTGATGCCTTGAAGTTATCTAGTCCTAGACATTGAGCAGATTCGAGGGCTTTTGCTTGAACTATGGGTCTGGATATTGGTAAGTGCCTGTTTCGCGCCTTATAAAACCAGTTAAAAACAACTTGGTCCACTGCCAGTCTTTCGGTTTTAAGATTTTTTTTTTGTTCACCGTTGCCACCTTGAAGCAAATTTCTAAGTTCTGCTTTATTTTGAAGCAACAACTTGGGTCTTACTCAGTTTAAATTTTTGAGCCAATTTCCGGTACTTAAACCAGTTTTTCACTTTTCTTGATTATTTCAATTTTTTCGTAGTAATGTTAACAACCGATTTATCAGCCTTTAAAGTAAATTCAATGGATTCGCCTGCAATAAAGTAATTAGGGTATGTACATATATTTCTTAAGAATTATCGGGTCGGGTTTTACTGCCTCTAATGGAGAATGTTTTTAGCATTAATGTTTACTAAAAATTCCGATAATGAGTGCCCGCGATCGTTTAACAGCTCGGTCGGTAAAGAGGAGTATAAAATAATTTGATTTCTGTTTTTAAATATGGGGAATTTATTACCGGTCGTTTAACGCAGGTGATCACTTTATAGAGGCAGTCGCAAACAGAGGTTTTACTGCAGTATGCATATCAAATTCCGTTTCAGAAAAATATTTATTTGCTACATTTTTATCCCAGAATAATAAATAGGCAAACTTCTTGGCGTTCCCGGATTCGAATGTAAAAATACAAATTTGCTTGCCTTCCAACAACTATAATATAGTTGAGCCAAATTGCTCGATGATGTATTCCGGTCGGCCGTTATCTCGCGGTTCTCTGTCTCCTCTTTTGTTGAGGACGTAAAGGACTAGCGTCGTCTAGTCGACGCCATTTTATGTTAGGCCAGCAACAACGTTATTGTCATTTTCCGTCGCGTCTCGTCATTCTCATTTTTATCTTTTGTCTTTTCCTATCGACCATTTGTCTCGTTAACTAAGCGTTTTATATTATCATCAAGGTGGTTTTGGAATTTACATCCTTTATATTATACAATTTTAACGTGATTAAAATGATGTTAACTGTAGTACATAAATAAACGATTTCTCAATTTCATGAAGCAGTGTTTGACAAAGTTTCGTAAGTAGACATTTAACATCAAGTTTAAACCTTCTGATAACATCATCCGATTTTCATCTCTCTCCATACCCCAAGACTCATAATTTTTCAGTTTTTAATCCATTGTTTGACTTTTTAAGATACCGCTCTCTAAAGAAGCGTTTTTATAGGAACACGCCATGATTAAACAGATTGCTTCAAATAATGGTTTTACAGTTACCTAATTCAATTAACTGAATATACTACAAGTTCGTAAGTAAATATAAACTTTCTTACAATATTATACACGCAGAACCCCTATTGAACAGCAAGTTGAATTGTATACAGGGTGGCGCACCAAAAACTTTCCACCCAGGTTTATTTTCTTGTTAATAAATAAATCAAAATTCGCTCGAACACGGGAACCTTAGTTCTCAGGGGGACATATTTTTTGCTATTTCACCCCTCCTTAAAATCTTAAATGAAAAGGGGGGTCGAGCGATAGCTTATTTTAAAAGGAATTAAATTATCTTTCCAACGGAACCTTGCTCGTTGAATTTGGCTGAGTACCTTTCGAGAAATTAAATGGTAAACAAATTTGTGCTTAAATGTAAACAAATAAATGGTAAAAAATACGCAAAAAAGGATACTATCTTAACAAGAAGGATTTGGAATTTCCCGAATTTCACTTGCTCAGTCAGAAAAACCCAGTTTGTTTTTGGCATCGATTAAATTCATGGTAAGAATACAATTTCATTTTGCTTTACATTTCCAGTGTGTTCAATATTCGATTAAAATGACGTATACTCTTCAAGAAAGGGTTGAAATTATTTCACTTTTCTTTAGAAGTAACGATTGTGCTCGAGCTGCCACCCTGTCTTATAATGAATTTCATCTAAATGCACACTTGCCTCATACTTACGTGCTACAATTAGTGGCAAAACTTTGTGAAACAGGATCAGTGCTAAACAAAAAAAGAATTGTTGAAAATCCTGTAAGAAATGAAGCTGTAGAAGTTGCAGTTTTGGGTCATATTGCCATCGATCCCACACTTAGCACGAGGAAAGTGTCAGATGTATCGGGTGTTTCGCGTAGAACGATTCA
Source organism: Polydrusus tereticollis (assembly GCA_963920685.1). Classification (NCBI taxonomy): domain Eukaryota; kingdom Metazoa; phylum Arthropoda; class Insecta; order Coleoptera; family Curculionidae; genus Polydrusus; species Polydrusus tereticollis. Next base: position 83,609,923 of record OY987327.1, read on the forward strand.
GCGTACTTTAAAAACGCATAAGTTCCATCCCTATAAAATAAAACTGGTTTATGAAGTTAATCAAGACGATGACGATCGCCGTTTTCAATTTTGCGAGTTAATTAGTGAAATGATCATTCGCAATCCACAATTTATTTTTAACATTTGTTTCTCCGTTGAATGCACTTTTTTTCTCCACGGTATTGTCAATCGACAAAATTGCAGGCATTGGTCGGATTTCAACCCTAGAATTTTTAGAGAAGTGCATACTCAACATCCCGAAAAATTAAATGTGTGGGCTGGAATTTTTGGTGACCATATTATCGGGCCGTATTTTATACCTGGAAATTTAACAGGTGAAATGTACCTGAACCTGTTGGAAACCACTATTAACCCTGCTTTAACGAATGCCATAGAAGAAAATGACCGTTATCGGCCAGAAAATATTTACTTTCAGCAAGACGGAACACCCCCGCATTATGCGTTCCCTGTTAGACAGTTTCTGGATGAAAATTTTCCAGGAAAATGGATTGGAAGAAGAGGTCCTATTGAATGGCCTGCAAGATCTCCTGAATTGGACGCCACTGGACTTTTTTTTTGTGAGGACATTTAAAGTCTAAAATGTATGCAACCCAACCCAATTCTTTGGAAGACTTGCGACAACGAATAGTGTACGAGTGCCGACAAATAACTCCCGCAATGCTCCATAATGTTCGCGAACATTTTGAACAGTGCCTTTACAATTGCATGAAGGTTGGAGGTGGACATTTTCAACATTTACTTGATTGATACAAGCAGTAATAAATTTTATTAGTTTTAAATTTTCTTTTCCTTTAAGCCCTATTTCTCAGGAACTATTCACTCGATTTAAACGAGCAAGGTCGCGTTGGGAAGGCAATTGAATTCCCTTTAAAATAAGGATACTCCTGTTTTCAATTTAAGATTGTAAGGGTGAAAGCCACCCCGTCGTAGTGGTTCAAGCAAAGAGGGGGGGGGGGGGGGGGAAATAGCAAAAAATAAAAAATATGTCCCCCTGAGAACTAAGGTTCCCGTGTTCGAGCGAATTTTGATTTACTTATTAACAAGAAAATAAACCTGGGTGCAAAGTTTTCGGTGCGCCACCCTGTATATGCTTAACATTTTTTGATACCGTGTCACCAAGTTTTTTTAAAATTAATTCAATTGCATTCAATTTAAATTAACGCTTTGAAGCGCCGTCAAGTTCAGGGATATGCCGGACCACATCTGAAGATCCGGGGTTTATGCATTGAATTATAACGACTGCTCTGCAGAGTACATTGGAGAATGAGGAAGGGAAGTTTAGGGTTAGATATAAATTTAAAAAAATATTCTCCAAGTTTCAAGTCTCTATCTTAATATTAACCCGTGCCGACTTGTAAAGGAACTGTTTTAAAAGTTGGCAGACTTATAATAGTAGCTATTCCTTAGAATTGTTACAGACTTTTGGGTATTATAATTTTTCGAAAAATTGTTCAAAAATTATTAATACATTTTCGAAGAATATTGGCAGTTTTGCGTATGGTATCACTAATTTTTGAATTTTGAAAAATTTATTTATTCCGAAAACAACTTGAATCAAAATTACCAGAATTATTGTCTTAGGTCTATATTTTTATTGTATATTAGTATCGGTCCAAGTGTAATTCACATGTCATATTGCAGTTCATAAAAAAACTCTTTGTGATTACAAATCAATAGATGTTGAAATATCTGAAATATCATTACCTGAATTTCGCAATCATTTATTGTATTTAAATCCAGAGTCTGTACATGGCTATTTTGATGAAGCATTATCGGATGAAATAAGAGGAAAAATGGTCATTAAATTAAATAATATTGATGATGAAGATTGTCCGAAACGTAAACATGTAAAGGATATTAATACCTTATATGATCTTGATATTAATTTATTTATATCATCTCAATCTTTCGAGTTTTTCAAAAGATTCCAGATAAATAGTGATTCTCTAATGACTTCTAATGATTGATCAATCAGACTGGAATTCTAATGATAATTATTATAATAAAGGATTGACGTTAGTTAAAAACTTAAAAGTTGTTAATGATATAGCAGAGATGATCTTAAAGTTAATGGAAGAATACAGTAACATATTAATTAAAAACAAAAATCAAACACAAGTTATAATCCAGCTTACTTCGGAATTTAAAAAGAATATTCCAGATGCAAGAAAAGGTACAGTAGCGAATAGCTATAAAAAGTATAATAAATTACTATTATGCTTGATTGTTGACGTTTAGTGCTTGTAATTTAATAATAATTTAAGAATAAAGAATAATTTTTTATTAATTTTTGAACAAATTTTGGAAAAAATGAAAAAAACATTTTTTCTACGAGTGACCGCAAAGAAGCTACTTTGCGCACACTTTTGCATACGCAAAGTAGCACTTTCCCGCACACTGTGCGGGAAATTTTTTTTCCCGCACACTTATTTTAAAGCAAAATTACCATATTATAGACGCGTTTTTTTCTTATATTTTATAATTTTTTTAGATATTTATACAAAAATATTGTAACAAGCCAAAGTTGACAGGTGGTTTATGTGTTGCCTTATAAACTATACCGAAGTATTGTGCCGTGCGGCTCAAAATTTTTTTGAAATCTGCAATATTATATTTTCCTCTAATTTTGTTCAAGTTAAAAAAAATCAAGTATTTTTGTGTCAAATGCGGTTTGTTCCCTTAGCAACCAAAATACATTGTCATGCAACGCTGTCATGTCAGTTTAGAGGTCTTCTTCAAAATTTTCACTAGCATTTTCACCTATTTAAAATAAAAAAAACTGTTTTAAAAATGGATATCACTGAAGAAGAACTTCCAGAAGATGTCCTAGAAGCCGCCAACATGGCTAGTTTGCAATTGCTGCCTGCCAAATCGCGAGAAAAATACGAGAAACAGTACGAGTTGTTTTCCAAATGGTGCGAACAAAGGGGGATATAGTTGTTTTTGATGTCAATAAAAATTTAAAATTAAAAAAATATATAGTTATTTCACTCGTAGAAAAAATATTGTTCCTAACACGTGCGCAAAGTAGTTTTCCCGCACTTAAAGCTTATCCGAACTCCGCTTCGCGTCGTTCGTCTAACTGCTTTCGCGTGCGGGAAAACATAACTTTGCGCACTGAATAGGAAAACTACTATTTTCATCTAGCTGAAACTAATATTATAGTAGCTAAAAATCTCTCAAAATTCTACGGAATAACCACTATTTTAATGTTGCAGTCTGCCAAGTTTCGATTTTTTTGAACAGTTACTTTTGCGGGAATGAAAAATTGATTATTCAATGCCATGTTATTCAGATAAGAAACTTACATTGCAAATCGCCACGGGTTAATAGTAAGAAAGAGATTTGAAACTTGGAGAATATATTTTTAAATTTATTTCGAATTCTATGACCTATGAGCCCCTGCGAGCATAAAAATTGTTAAAATAAGGACCACCCAACACTGTTTATATGTGTTTTCAATTTCCAACCCCTTTTAATTTTCAACAATATAAATGAATGGAGGTTAGCATTTTAACACTTATTTTTTCATTGCTTTTAATGAACTTAACTGTATGTGGTCTGTCAGTATTTTAATGTACTCGTGTCAGTTTCTAGTCGATCCAAGTGGTCCGGTCTGCACTCGACGTATTATTATAAACAATATAAAAATATATCTAATATATGTGTGGTCCGAATTTACTTGTTATTGCATTTAGTTTAAAACCAATTAAGGTAAGCATTTTAAATAATTTTCTTAGTGTTTGTGTTTGTAATAGTAAATAATGTGTTTAGGCCGGATGATGCCCGTACGATCGAAACACGTGTCGTCTTTTGCTTATTTGCTTATTTACTTGAGGCAACTTAGTTAGAATTGGGTTCTCTTTGAGCAACATGGACGATCTCTTTGAACGAAAATCAATATTAATAGAAAATAAAAAGTTATAAAATATCGCTAAGGCATTTCCAAGAATGAATAATTCTTCTTTTTTCAAAGTTATGAAAACATCTTTATATTAAGTAATAATGATTTTTTTATTTTAAACTTTACTTGCGACTATTACTTGTGATATTTTTTGCATTTGATTTTAAAGTACTAAATAATGTCTTTAAACGCAAAAATAAATTTAAAAAGCGAAATAAGAATGATACTAGCCTAAACTAACGTCAACGCTGTTTTGCTGGTTGCACCTACGCAATTGATTGAGTTTATAAAAAAATTCCACCAATAACTCCCACGCTTTTAAATTATTAGTACATTAGGATAAATTATTGTAAAATATAAACAACATATATCTAAAACACAATATAAAATTCGAATAATAAAAATCGTCCATAAAGTTATTTAACGGTCTCGTAAATTATTTAAAACACACGACATTGCAAGGTCCTCACATAAATTTAACGTAAAGATATTTTACTACACCATTTGGATTAAGAGCCACCATTTCACTGGCCGTGTTTTGGGCTCATATGTCCTATAGTCTCTGCCAACTCTTTATGATTTATTGCATTGATTTACGTCAACACACCAATACCCGATGCACAATGACTTACGAGTGTGGGCCTCTAATGAATTTTTTTATAAAATCATAACGAATTGGTACAGACGGATCAGATGTGCCGCAAGACGATCTGATTATAAGCTCCCACATTCATTCTTTACCAACCAGTACATATAAATTACCTAAAGATTGGCTGCTACCAAGACCCTATTAATTTGTTCGAAGCAACTTTTCAAATTCAATCAATTTAATAACTTAAACGCTGTGGACACACATCAATTTTCTGAAGAATTACTTCCGAATCCAAAAACATAGGTATCTAACAGGGTTCCCACATTTCTGGAAAACCTGGAAAGTCAGGGAAAGTCAGGGAATTTGAAAAGTAGTCAGGGAAGTCATGGAAAGTCCGGGAATTTAATACATAAACCTGGAAAGTCAGGGAATTTAATACATAAACCTGGAAAAAATAATTTTTGTCACAATATTTGATTCCCTTTTTGTTCTATGTTGTTTTGAAACAGATGCGACGCGATTGACTCGATGTTTGTGACTATATTGGCTACCGCCCATTTTCATGAGAGAAGAAGAATGTAATCATAACCTCACTTTCACAGTTTATAAAGTTTATTTGCAGATTCTATTTAGTTTTGATTATCTTTCTTCGGTTAAATTAAAATAAGTTAGGATGAGTCCCAAAAAGACATTTTTTCAAGAAGGCTGGTTGGAGTGCGACGAATTTAAGGACATCATTTCATCATTCTAATCTGATGTAAGTCAGGGAAAATTTTTGAAGTAGACCTGGAAAGTCAGGGAAAGTCAGGGAATTTTATTTTGACTTTTTGGTGGGAACCCTGTCTAATTATGTCAAGCTGAACGAGGAAAGAACAGCAGTTAAACATTGGATCAAACTTGAGAAACGCACATAACCAATACCCGAGTCCAATACATTGCTTTGCATTTTCTCACATTGCTGGAGCATTTTCGATATTTTTATTGCATTTTTATTATTGCTTCACATTGCTTTCTACATTTTTTGACACGTGTGCACCAGTGGCGGCTCGTCGGTTGGCAGCCAGGGTCAGCAGTTCGGTATAAGCGTGGATCCAGGGAAAAATGCTAGGGAGGGTTAAGGAGCGCAAAAGTAGCGCCGCAGGTGAAGATTTTTGGAGACCACGCCCAAATTCGGTTTTGTCGACTATTTTAATATTTGCATTGAACAGATGTATGATAAATTATTTAATTTCACTTCCATTTTTTTTTATTTCTATGCAAAAAGGTAGATTTGAGAAAATGTAAATCACCCATTCTTTATTCATGATAATATTATGTCATAACATGTCCGTAACCCCCTGATTTTAACGCGCTTTAGATTCCGAAGTGCTTGAAAACTTTAGACACGACACGCCTCGCTCGTTTGACACAGATTGTGGGTGAACATGACAATAATTTATAAATTTCCGGAACGGTGTTTTGCAATAAATTGTTATTCGTTGGACCTAAATAAAATTATAGATTTTTCCAAATTTACAAAAATTAGCGGATCAGCCTTGCATTTCTAACAAGTTCTCTATATTAGAAAAATAATTAATAGCATTGACAATAGATTTTCTAACAAATACCTACTTACCGTAAAAAAATATTATCTGTTAACCAAATAAATCGAGTTCTTTTAAATTGTCGTACAACCGCACGACGGATTTAAATTTTGTCCTTTTCGATTTGAAAATGCATATTATGGTCATCAAAATAATGTCAATTAAATTCAACATTTTAGTGGTCGTCGGACGCGACCATCGTTATTTTTTGTAATTTTACATTGTTCATTAAATGACAGAGAAGACGAGAATACAATGAATAAGGATCCCTTTTTATCTCAGTTTCAACTTGGTCTTTCATGTCATTGCGTGGTGCGTGCGTCCAAGCAAGAGATTTTATTTAAATTTTAAAACACTTACCTGAGATCTTAATCCTAAACAAATCTATAAACCAAATCAAAACTTTCGTTTTTCAACAGACCACGCTCATTCTGACTTGTTTTACATTAATCTTTCAAGAGTAATAACAAACAGCCGATAATTAATGAGTACAGTAACCAACGAATAGTAAGAATACCTAACTAACTAACCTCACTTTCTTTAATGGTTGGATCCAAGCCGCTATTCTATGCCCGAACGATCATTTTCAGCCGCTGAATTAAACTTTGAACTTGTCAATCGACTGCTGCAGTGGTAAACTAGTTGTGCGGCCGTTCGGGGGACTATACTGGTACGGTTTTTGTCGGGTTGGAACGAACCTTAAATTTACCGGCAAATCTATTTTTGCCGTTTTTGATGGTGTGTTTGGTTGCCTATCCTAAAGCCTGGAATTTTAAAGTTTTTTTTCTTATGGCAGGGTCGGCTTGCCGGACTTAGTTCTGGTTACAATGGCGACTTTAAAAGTAAAACAATTAATTTGATGGTTATAAGTTACAGTGTTCTTCTTTTATCCAGTTTTAATCGCTTTTGACCAATTCGTGATATATCAACCATGTTTTTAGGTTGGTTGATTTATGCAGACCAATTTTAAGAAAAATGAATTAAATAACCGAACAACATTATAAAAATGCATTTATGCAGATCATCTAACAATTAGACAAAATTAAGGTTTTAATTGGTCTGCACCTTTTGATTCATTGGCAGCTGTGTCATTGTTTTGCCATTTTACTTATAACTTAAGACAGTTAAAGATTTCAGTTCCAGCTGAGTGTAAGCATCTATGATGGCGTTTTACCCTTGCGATACGGATACACCATGCATTTAATTGATTCTTAATTGATGTTTAAAACACATTTTATTTATCTGTCATTGCTGTTTCATCTACTGACTGGTATTTGCAGTAATTGCAAACTGAACTTAACCGTTTAATGCTTACTCAATAAACAAACAATTAATTGCGCGACACTTGAAAATTGCTGCATGCATAAATTACCTGCTACTTACCGGATTATATTATATTAAGATAGTAGCAACTTGCCAGACTTGCTAATTATAATAACAAACCCTCGCTTTAAGAAACAACAAGATAATTGCGTTTCTATAGTGCACGCTTCATATTATTACAACCGTATATACGCGTTTGAATTATGTTATACGGAAATTCGCGTTTGTAAATGGTTATGGCAGATTAGCATTAAATAAAGTATAATGCTTAAGGTTTCTTAACGCGTGCGTTGTAATTTTAATTCATTTTCTGTTTGTATAAGAAACCATATGAGATGCTAATCAATGAAGTTACGTAATTAGTAAACATTTGATTGCCAAGACGCGGCAGATCAATTTATCTATATATTTTCTTTTGATGAGTGTGAATTTTGCATACGTATTTAAATGTATGTACTATAGAGAAATCATGGTTCTGATTCGCTTTGCTTTTGATCTGATTACTACCATATTTCATGTTTACACGACACAAACATTAAAAGTTAAAAGAATATTAAGTATAGCAATGTTTAGCTGGTACCTCTACTTATTTAATAAGCTTTTCAGTTTAACTAACCTTATAAAAAAAACGAATAACTAACTAAACATTTTAATAACCACAAAATATGTCTTTTCAAGAAAGAAAAAAAAAGAGCTTCGTTTTTTTACACATTATTATGAAGGAATAAAGCCAACAAAATAAACTGGCTCATTTTATATGTTGTTTGTCTCATTTTTCTTTGCGGTTGACTACAAGGGAACATCTGTACACAACCATGAACAATGGGACCGATAAAACTTAAACGATGGTGACTTTTTGTGTGTCAATTTTCTTGTTGACTAATGCCAAGATATTATAGGTTACGATTACTTTCAATCTTCAGTTTAACCGTTGGAATGGGCACCGGTTTTTGGCCAATCTTTATATTAAACAAACCTTGAAAGTAATCTGAACCTATTATATCCGGCATTAGACATTTCTGTTACTTTCGCTGAATAACCTGAAATCCTAAACTCATTCATCGATTACTTACTTCTGTTTGTTTCAATTTGTTTTGCGTATTTTATTTTATTTCCTAAAAAGTTTGTACGACTTTATCGTCCCATAATCCAACAGTGCAAAGTATTTTTGTCTAATATAATTATTATTGTTATTCATGATGACAGTCTTGTTCAATAACAGCGTATCCGCGACTATTTCTTTGTTATACGAGCTACATATTTCATTTTTACAGAAAAGTGAACTAGTGAAATCTCCATTGTCATTGATTAATAGCTTCGCATCTTCTTGGCATACTTTTCCACCAGTGTTTTGCATATTCCTTGGTAAGAGACATCCCATTTCGTCGTTGCGCCAACTCAAACATCTTTTATCCTGCCAGCTTGAACTTCATAAGCCCTAAGTATTTTCAATAGGAGTAAAATCTGGAGATTCCGTCTTCCACAATATTCAGAGTATGCTTCGACGTTTGGGATCATTATTTTTAATTTTCAGTTTCTGACCCGAACATCTTCTCCATAAGTCCACGCTGGTAGATGTTGATTATTTTTTGGGTACCAGTGAACAATTCCAATGGGCCGTAGAGCAACTAGAGATACCTAACATCAAACTAGACCGATTAAGTCACATAAGTTTTTTCGAAATGTTACTCGTTCCAGAAATACAGGGTGTTGAAAGTGAAAGTTTATTTTCGAAAATAAGCCATAATTTTAAAACGCTTCAATAAATCGAATTGAAAGTTGGCAGTATTATGTTTTTATGAGTAAGAAATAAGAGTTTGTAGAAATTTTTAAGTTTTACACTAGAGGGCGCTAGTAACATACACTGGGTTTCATAAATCTATGATTTTTTTTCTTACCTGTGATATTAGGTGTGTTTGAACTAAAGTTTCTCAAAGAAGGGCAATTTCTAAGCTAAGAAAAAGGTATACTCGCTTGATCTTAATATCTCTAACCGTTATCGAGATATTTCCGTTTAAACATCACAAAGCATAAAAGAACAAAGTAATTAAATTCATATTTTAATTATCACAACTCAATAAATTATAAACAATGCAACAATAACAAGAAGCTCACTTTAGTAAATGTTGAAAGTGGCCACCGTTGACTCCGAACGTTATTTAAGTTTCACACTAGAAATAAGAAGTATTTAAGATAATTGTGTATTAATACTTCATCACATGCCATATTTTTGAAAAACACTAATTGACGAGGTTGGCTGTGCACTACAGAATCAATTGAAACAATTGATTATTGGTTGCGACTTTTGCCTAGCAACGAAATAATTTATGTCAAACCAATGTTACCAAAAGTTAATAAAGAGTTCTATGTTATTTCATATACCTACTAAGTTTGTTTTTTTCGAATATGCCGCGGCATTATCAATATGCTAACAGAGAATTGAGAGATATGCTCTGCGTCTATGCTCAAGAAAATTATAATGGTGCTGCTGCTGCGAGAAGATATTTAGAGTTATATCCAAACAGAATTCAACCCGATCGAAAAATATTTTATTTTAACGTATTTATACTGATTTAGGCGACAGGGGTAGCTTTTATAATAAGAATTCTGGTGGCAGACCAAAAACTATAACTGTTGCGCAGGAGGAAGAGGTTTTGGTTCGTGTTGCGGACGATCCCTCTTTGAGCACTAGACGGTTGAAAGCTGCCACTACAATAAGTAAATCATCTGTGTCACGAATTATCCACACTGAAAAATGGTACCCTTGCCATTTTACGCCTGTACAAAATTTACTGGAACATGATTTACCATCCAGAATGGAATTTTGTCAGTTATTATTAAATATACAAAAAATGAAAACCCGTCATTCCCAAAAACTATATTATTTACTGATGAGGCGACGTTCACGAGACGTGGAATCTTAAACTGGAGAAATAACCATTATTATGTTCTTGAGAATCCACAACTGGTAGGAGAAAGACATTTTCAGCAAGAATTTTCAGTGAATGTTTGGTGCGGTATCATTGGCAATTATTTGATAGGCCCATTTGAACTTCCACAAAGACTTACTGGTTATGCATATTTGCAGTTCTTAGAAAACGACGTATTTAATTTATTAGCCGATGTACCTTTAAGCATAAGACTAAATATGTGCATTATGCAAGATGGGGCACCACCTCACTTTTCACTTGTAGTTCGAAATCACCTAAATCAACGCTTTCCACATCGGTGGATTGGTCGCGGTAGTGACTTTCCTTGCCCACCTTGTAGCCCAGATATTAACCCGCTTGATTTCTATTTGTGGGGGCACATGAAGTCATTAGTTTATAAGGACGAAATTAATACACGCGATAAACTTTTACAAAAAATTGGTGAAGCCGCTAATGTGATTAAAAACAAGCAAGACACTTTCCCAAAAGTGAGATGTCACTTAGTTAAAAGTTTAATAAAGTGTATTGAGGTCAACGGTGACCACTTTCAACATTTATTAAAGTGAGCTTCTTGTTATTGTTGCATTGTTTCTAATTTATTGCGTTGTGATAATTAAAATATGAATTTAATTACTTTGTTTTTTTTTATGCTTTGTGATGTTTAAACGAAAATATCTCGAAAACGGTTAGAGATATTAAGATCAAGCGGGTATAACTTTTTAGCTTAGAAATTGTTCTTCTTTGAGAAACTTTAATTCAAACACACCTAATATCACAGGTAAGAAAAAAAATCATAGATTTATGAAACCCAGTGTATGTTACTAGCGCCATCTAGTGTGAAACTTAAAAATTTCTTTAAATTCTTATTTCTTACTCATTAAAACATAATACTGCCACCTTTTAATTCCATTCATTGAATCGTTTTGAAATTATGACTTATTTTCGAAAATAAACTTTTACTTTCAACACCGTGTATTTCTAGAACGAGTAACATTTCGAAATGACTTAATCGGTCTAGTTTGATGTCAGGTATCTCTAGTTGCTCTACAGCCCATAAGTTATGGGACACCCTGTATATAACTGGGTGTTTAACGGTACGCTGAACGAAAAAACACCGAGAGCAGACTAAGCACGCTCCACAGAAACCCAATCCCGGTCGTCCGAGCGTCGCGTAGATGTGGGGTGGCTCTCATAGCTCTTTCTAGTGGCTCTTAAATATCTGGAGACCAACTTTATGGTATATCTCTTTTCCCCCCCACGATGTTACGATTACACAAAAATACTCCCTCAAAGCGTTGGGCGTAAATGGCGCTTATTGTGTTAACTTGTTTTTTTCGTAACGCTTTGACTATTACTAAAACGAACAAGTGCTGGTGAAGTAGGTCTCAGATGGTATATAATCACGCTGAGAAATATGACGAAAATATCTTTTATATTTTTTAAATTATTGCGGATTGTTGACCATACTGTAGAGTGTAGATCCTTTCTTTTTTTATTTCTCTTGAATGGCCCTATATTGTCTATTTAAATGAAGCTAAACCCACCACTGCTTCTTTCTTAAGCTATGCAACCCTAGGGGATCCCGCGCAAGGAACTAGTATTTAAGGTGTCAATAAATTAGGAAAATGGTTTACAGCACGCTCATTATCAGTAAGCCTTTGTCGGAGGCGAAACAGGCGCTCCACCTGAAACACGCGCTAGTGGTATTAAATTAATTCATAAAATGGAATTTTGTAGAGAATTTTGTTGAGTTACTCGCCGCACCAGCTGCAAAAGCCAAATGCGTAATGAAAATTAGGGTCCTAAGTGTTTTGATTTGTGTGGTTGGTAAAATTGAGGAAGCTCTAGACGGAATTTATATTTTCGCATTATTTAAAATAATGGTTCGGTAACTTTTTAACCTCAAGTTATTTCGAGTTTTTAGGGTAAGCCAGATGCTTTGGTATTTAGTTTAGTGAAGTGGAAATTATTGCATTAGTACAATATAGTTCAATTCATAGGTCTGCGAAATAAAAAATTTTGAAAATTGTTTGCATTTTGAAAGTATTGTATGTAATTACTAGTGTTGATTTAAAAAAAAAAAAATAAATTTAACGCAATTTTTACAGTTGTTCTTAAGGTTCTAGCTTTTATGAAACAGTAAGAGATGTCAAAGTTTACAATTTCACAGCAGAATATTGAAAAATGTTAAATTCTCATTAGGCAAAAGTCCTTATAGAAACGCTTTGGCTTCCCATTAATGCTTCTTTTAGAGCTCTTCTTGCTGTGGGTACGCTCAGGATCGTCTCTTTTTAACAACCAGCAGTAATCCGCTATCAGTTTGACATTCCATCTTCCTTGATATCTTGATGCAATCTTTCCCCCTGCTCTTCACTGACATCACCAAGATCATGTTACAGCCTAGCTTTTTAAGGTTGTCCAGCATGCCAGCGACGATTGCTTGGTAGTTTGAGTCCCTTTTGTTTACCAGAAAATTGATTACAACTAGTTTCAAAGATATCCATGCTTCTTTTTCTTTTGCATTCATTTGTTGGATAAACCAGGAAACTGCTGACAAAGATATGTAAAACATTCTTCTTCTTTTGGTAATGACTTCACAAATTGTTTCATTAACCCCAATTTAATGTGAAGTGTTGGAAGTAGTACCTTTTTAGGACCTACAAGACTCTCCCTCGCATCATTTTTCACTTCGGCCTGAAAGGTTTTTCTCAGTGGTAATTTTTTTTTTTTGACATAGTGTTGGTATTGATATTTGTGGATTATGAGAAGGCGTTCGACACAATCAACCAACATAAAATGTTAGAAGCTTTGACAGAATGCAGAATTGACCACAGGTACACAAACATGATCAAACACATATATCAGAACGCTACAGCAAGTGTTAGACTGGGAGATGTACAAACCAATAAATTTCCTATACAGCGGGGGGTGCGACAGGGAGACACCATATCGCCCAAATTGTTTATTACTCTCTTAGAACATATATGCAAGAAGACAAATCTGAACGAAAAGGGTGTAAATGTAAATGGAGAGAGGCTTGGACATTTACGATTTGCAGACGACATTGTCCTAGTGTGTGACCGTTTGGACGAAGCCAGGGAACTATTGAATAGGCTGTATCTTTCCTCCTTGGAAGTCGGACTAAAGATAAACATGTCGAAAACCCAAATAATGACTAATCTCGTGCCCAGTGAGAACATCTCTATTGCTGGAGAAGCCATCAACCAGACAAATTCATACAAATATCTGGGACACGAGATCTGCATAGGAAGAGACAACCAAACTATTGAACTTGACCGCCGTCTAAGACTAGCATGGGTAGCATTCGGCAAGCTAAATTATGTTTTCAAATCATCTCTTCCAGTATGCCTTAAAAGAAAGACTTTTAACCAGTGCGTATTGCCAGTGTTGACCTACGGAGCGGAAACATTAACACTGACAAAGAGAACAGTGCATAAAATCTGTGTGGCACAAAGGGCAATGGAACGAGTGATGTTGGGCATTTCCCTCAGAGATAAAATCACAAATCAGGAAATACGCCGACGAACAGGGGTACTAGATGCAATAGAGAGAATAACGACTCTGAAGTGGAACTGGGCAGGTCACGTCGCTAGATTATCGGACAATAGGTGGACAAGGCGAATACTGGAGTGGAGACCAAGACAGGACGCATATCGAAACAGAGGCCGACCACCAACAAGATGGACCGATGATTTAAAGCGCTGCCAAGGGAACTGGATGCAGGTGGCGCAGGATCGGGACACATGGAGAAGGATGAGGGAGACCTATGTCCAGCAGTGGACACGAGAGAATGGTTGATTGATGTTGCTTTCTGTCACGACTATCCCATTCGCAGAGAAAGCAAGGAAGCTTTGTGTAGCCACTTTGTTGGCCAAATAACATGGAAATCACTTTTAAATCGCCACATATCGTCCATTTGTGATCTAAGTAACAAATTGTGTTCAAGATCAGCTCAAGGTTCTTATAGCATTCTTTCAAATGGATTTAATGTCCAACGGGCACCGAAGCATACTTATTGCCGTTGTGTAGAAGAACTTTTTTTTGGCTTCTTCTAGATGAATCAAGAAAGGACGCAATTGTTCTGGCCTATACTCTATTCTAAAACTTGCCATAACTCCAGGAACATCACTATAATAAACAAGGTCACCTTCTTGGGAGAAAATTTTTGATTTATTTAATTTTTTGCACACTATATAAAAAGTTTCAAAATGCGAAATATACATTTTACGTATTTTGAGAAGCGCTTTCCGACGAGGTGTTCAAAATTTAATATATAATTAATATTTTATTAATCGATTTACATAATCGTTAGCATTACAAACATTATAGCTTACAATGAATTTTTAAAGATAGTTCACAGGAACTGTTCCTCTCGCAGTATTTGCTTAGACTTTTTATATTTACATACAGGGTGTTACTTAGTGATAGGCTGTAATTCCAACGGCGCATTCCTGAACCCAACCAAAACCAATTCAAGTAGATAAGTTCATATAAACATGTGTCCTAAAAAGTCTGGTTTTCAAGATACAAGATATTTTTTTTATTATTATCTCAATGTCTGCGACCATTTTTTTTAATCGACCGTAAAGCAAGCACTTTCTCCATAATTCTTTTTTTTTTAATCGACCGGAAAGCAACCACTTTCTACTCAATTTTTTAACCGGAAAATGTCATTTTATCGGTCTAGACCAGAAAGTCATAAAAGAGGGACCGGTAAAGTACTTTACCGGTCCCTCTTTTTACTTTACCGGGCCCTTTTTTTACATTCCGATCAATATTTGAGAAAACGAACCAAACCCATAATAAGTAGGCTTTGACTTGATTGTTTCTTTCATGGCGTTTCATGGCAACGAACTGTCAAATTTGATACTGCTTATTAAAAATTGTGTTTAAAAGTTAAAAGTTAGATTATATTATGGAAATGAATGTGGATGAAGGTGAAATTCCTCTTGAAATAACTGAAGCGGCTGCTAGAGCTACTCACGATTTGTTGCCGCATAAGTCCAGGGACAAGTATGAAAAAACGTTTGCCGTTTTCAAATGTTGGTGTAAAGAAAAAAATGTCAGAAATATTTCTGAGGATGTTTTGTTAGCCTATTTTGCTGAAAAATCCGAAAAATTAAAATCATCTACATTGTGGAGTGTGTACTCGATGATTAAATTGATGTTAAATTTAAAAGAAAATTTGGATATAAGCAGATATTATAAACTTATAGCATTTATCAAAAGGAAGTCGGTTGGATACATACCCAAGAAATCGAGGGTACTAACCAGAGTAGATATTGACAAATTCCTGCTGGAAGCTCCTGATAATGAATATCTTTTAATCAAAGTAAGTAGGACTTAAATATGTATTTTTTTCATTTTCTTCTCTCCTTATATTTTTTAACAATAATTATTAAAAACGGCTATTTATTTTAATTATTTCTTATTTTTTTTTAGCTTTTACTAATATTGGGATCGGCTGGGGCCTGTCGCCGTGAAGAATTAGTTAATATGACAATTGACGATGTTGAAGATAATCAATCGATGCTGGTGATAAAAATTCCAAATACAAAGACAAATCATCCCAGGTCATTTATAGTTGTTGACGAACAAAACTTAAATGTATATAGAACATATGTTTCTTTACGTCCATCCAATGTCCCACATCGAAGGTTATTTATTTTTTACAATAAAGGAAAGTGCTCTATTTAACCAGTAGGTTTGCATTCTGTAGGAAAAGCGCCATCAAAAATAGCATCCTATTTGGGATTATCAAACCCAGAGCAATTTACAGGGCACTGTTTCCGACGTAGTTCGGCCACATTGTTAGTGGAAGGTGGAGGCGACATCCTTAATTTAAAACGACACGGCGGCTGGAAGTCATCACAAGTTGCCGAAGGCTATATTGAACAGTCTCTACCAAAATAAGATTGACATAGCCAGCAAAATTCAGGAAGCAGGAGGGTCAAAAGTACATATTACATCACAAACAACCCATAAAGATGTATCAAAAAATTTTCCATCAAGTCTACAATTTAATAACGTACAAAATTGTACTTTTAACATAACAGTTCAAAAATAGATATTATTAATTATTAGAATAATTCTAATTTTAATTATTTATTAAGTACCTATTATCAAATAATATTTATTATAACTATTATAAATAAAAAAAATTCCTGACTATAGAGTTTTCAATCTGTTTAAAACTATATTAATGTAGTAAGCCATTATCTAAATTTTCTTGTACGCCACTGGTCTTGCGTCGATTTAAAAAAAAATATTGTACGTTACACAACCGGAAAGTACGTTTACAGGACTCGCAGGCTTCCAGGACTCGCCTGGCGGCTCGCCCTGGAAATTGCCTGCTTCGTCCTGTAAAATAGTACTTTCCGGTCTTGTAACGTAATATACTATAACCGGAAAATATCACTTTACCCGTCTAGACCGGAAAGCAAAAAAAAAGTACTTTCCAGTATTGTAACGTAATATGCTATATATTTACAGTTTAGCACGTGATCGTTTTGTAACTGAAAAGCGATGTCAACGGATATTTACACATTTTCCGCCGAATTTCCCATCTTCCTCCTTAGCAATCCAGAAACACTCAACGGAATTTTAAAATGGCTTAAAATAATCCATTTCGTCGGCGGCATCCAGCCTCATCCATTATTCCAGCTTGCAAGAAACCTTCGAGTATTTTCTAAAACATTTATTTCGTATTTTAACTTTTCCCTAAGGAAAGTTTATATCGAGTTAAAAAAAAAACTCCCGTTGAGAGAAATTCCATGTGCATTACAAATGGCTTTCGGAAGCGTATGATTTGTTGGTAAATATCCTTCAAATACAATTTATGGATTACGATGTTGGAAATCAATCAAATTATGGATCGGCATCGATTTATATGTATATGTTTGTAGTAAGCGAAGACTATAGCAAAATTGGTTTAAAAAATAACATGTATTTTTTCAAACCCTAAAAGTAATACCGGCCGTTATCAATATTTTATATTAAACGCTATTATCCTATGCTAGCTTAGCTTCAGAAGGAAGGGGATTCGAAATTCAAATCAAATTTTAATGTTATACGAATCGGGATATTCAATCTCTGTTATACTTTCAAATCTGAAAATCGGCGACATTGATTTATTCTTAAGAAACTTTTATTTCGCCTTGTCAATCTTGAAAATAGGTCTTTTTACCTTTGTGATAGGCGGCATTCTATAATACACCTAAAAGAAATATATAGTCTTACCCCAACACGAGATGACAAACATTCAATATATCACAAAATACCTTTGGGGAATTCTAGAGATTGGAAAATGAAAAGCTCTTTATGATGTATAAATTTGATTGAGTGAGTGGTCTTTTTGGAATAAACACAATTTATTTAGGAATATAACAAATACTTAATATTAGGTTTATTCTTCTTAAAAATTTCCCGTTGGGTGAAGTTTTCTATACAGCTTTGTTCTGTAAAACGTGCCAAAAGTCGACATCGATGTCGCGCCGGCATTGCCAGATATTGGCGGTCAAGGGTCACGAAAAACGGTTTCAGAATTTTCTACAAAAGGTTCTATACAATAATTTCGTAAACCCAACTAATTTTTTTTTTTGTCCGTTCTGATTAAAATATTTAATATTGTGACAGCTATTTTTATTAAATTTTAATGTTTTATCCAGTATAATTTAACTTTAACCTGTTTGAAACATACACTGGGCAATAAAGGTATAATCACCTTTGAATCCTTCAAAGTCAAAAAATTTGACAAATTTACTATAATATTGCCGAAATGAAATATTCATTAGATGAGAGATTGCAGATTGTTATCTTGTTCTACAAATGCCAAGAAAATGCAAGAGAAGCAAGGAGAAGATTTATTGCAAATTTTCACAGAAATATATCCGTCAATACTATTCTAAGGATAAAGAACCTATTTGAGGAAAATAAAACATTACATGACAGAAAAAGAAATCCAACTCTATACTAATTTAAAAAAAAACATTAATAATTTAATTGTTCAATGTGACCTCCGTTGTTCTCGAAACATGTGCGATAACCTCTTTGTAGCCTTTCCAAACTTGCTGTTATACTGTGATTTTCCTGGTTACGGCGATTTATTTCATTCACAATTTTCTGCATGATCTCTTCAATATCGTGGTTTCGCTGCTTGTATACCACGTTTTTTAAATGGCCCCAAAGAAATGTGTCTAATATTGACAAATCGGGACTATTGGGTGGCCAAGCATAGGTTCCATTTCTACCAATCCATTATTCATGGCGTCCGTTTAAATATTGAGTAACCTCACGCACGGCATGCGGAGGGGCCCCATCATGTTGCCAAATTAAATTTTGATATTCTTCCAATGGTAAATCTTGTGATAGGCGGCATTCTATAATACACCTAAAAGAAATATATAGTCTTACCCCAACACGAGATGACAAACATTCAATATATCACAAAATACCTTTGGGGAATTCTAGAGATTGGAAAATGAAAAGCTCTTTATGATGTATAAATTTGATTGAGTGAGTGGTCTTTTTGGAATAAACACAATTTATTTAGGAATATAACAAATACTTAATATTAGGTTTATTCTTCTTAAAAATTTCCCGTTGGGTGAAGTTTTCTATACAGCTTTGTTCTGTAAAACGTGCCAAAAGTCGACATCGATGTCGCGCCGGCATTGCCAGATATTGGCGGTCAAGGGTCACGAAAAACGGTTTCAGAATTTTCTACAAAAGGTTCTATACAATAATTTCGTAAACCCAACTAATTTCGTCAAAGAATGTTCTTTTGCACCATTTTTAATATATACTTTTGGATGTAGGTAGGTGCTTGCCGAACTAAAAGATTTTAACTGTGGCCTCTATACATTATTAGTATAACATAGCCTACCATGCAAGAGTAACTAAGTTAACGACAAAGTAAAACTAATGTTTTTCCACACGAAATGGCTACTTGCTGCCACTAATTTGTCATCGATAAGTCTTAAACAATACCAAACTGCAAAAATTTAGCTCTATATCAAAAATTATCTTGGTCAATGATGGACATGAAATGAAAAACGGCTGTCTTAGCTTATATCATCCTTTCGAAATTACATTGTCAATTTAGGTTAGTTTGGATGCCATACTAACATTATGAATAACGCGCCAATATATAATATTAATTTAAGATATAAAATAATGAGCTACAGCCAAGAAATCTAATTTAATTAATTTTAAACTTTATGTACACGGTACTTATTGTGCTGTAATTAGATTAAAGATACTTTCACTTAATTTTCGTGTTTTTTAATTTGCCTCGAAAGGTTTACAGCTTCTAATAACATTTAAAAAATCTTCCATCCATCGTTACCTTTACACTATTTTCTAACTGCACAAATAACTTCATTGTATTGGTATAATCAGTCTTTGATTTAAAAGTTTTTTTTAAAAGCTCGAACCCTCTATGTCGCCGTTTTATGCCGAATATCAGTCTGCAGCAATTTTTGACGGTGAAATTAAATGAAAACGGCTCCAATTATACTTCTGCGCGAAACTGCTCACTGAGAAAAAGATTTAATTGGGATAACCTTAAACCAATTCATTCAATAAAAATGTTAAATTGAAAACGAGCAACAAAATATTTTATTTGCCAAATTAAAACTTAATAAAGCACGTAACATTACATTATCACCACTTACGTTTAATTCGATAATGATTCCGTCAATTATATGTTTTTTTACATAAATATTTGAAAATAACTGGTCATTAAGTTACACTTACGTTATTCTCTCGTCCTGCCTTCACTTCTTTTATTTATAGGTTAGGTATAACTAGGTTTAGTAAATTATTACTTAGATATTATGTAATATTGCAACAATAATACTTAGGCTCTAATAACACACTACCAGATTAACTTGTAGAGCTACCGCACTTTGCTCTGTTTTGCACTGAAACTATTTTACTAATTTATATGCTTTTACCCTCTTGCGTCTCTTTTTAAACATCGGTGAATAAGATAGCTTCGACATTAAAGTAGTAGAACTCCTATGTTGCCCTTATGTCATGTCACCCCCTCAGTAATTATATATATAGACCCTAAATACCTTTCTCCAGTCCTCTAACAAATCACTTAAACACACAATTCAGAAAATAAAACTAATATACAGGGAGAGTCGGGAGGAATGGGCCTAACTCTAAGGGTGTAATCTATGCATCAAAATAATAATAAAAAAATAAAAAGAAAATATTCATTTGTTTTCAAGTAATAAGGCAAAAACAAAATATTGCATTAATTTAGCTTTCCTGTAATAAATGTTATTATTGTTTGCTTTTGATTGTTGTGCTGTCACTATCCTGTTAGTGTCAGTATCAAATGTTACATTGATTTACCAATAACTTTCGGATTTGTATCATTTTAATTTTATAAAATGCCACACATTTATTCACATCTCGATAACGCCAATATGGTTTTTATTTATGGTTTGTGTAATGGAAATGCTACAGCGGCTGCTGAAGAATACCGTGAACGATTTCCACATTAAAGAACACCGAGCAGAAAGGCCTTTATCAGAGTTTTCAACAAACTCTGTCAAAGTGAATACTAGGGATGCATTAATAAGACGCATTAGAAATGCTGTACTCAATATTAAAGAAAGGCACGAATTAATTAGAAGATCCACGCGCGCCCTTCGTTAACGAAGCACGAAATGTTTGGAAGTCAATGGTGGTATTTTTGAAAATTTACTAAACCAATGATTTATTGAAAACAAATGAATATTGGATAACAACATTTGAGTTTTTTCTTATTATTTTGATGCATAGATTACATACACCCTTAGAGTTAGGCCCATTCCTCCCGAGTCACCCTGTATACCCAAACATAAATTTTTTGAGCATGTAGTGGAGATTTGACAAAAATATGCGGATCGTCAGTTACTTTCTCAAATTTTGAGAATTGTTGTAGGTACCCCGACAGATAGAACCAAGCCTCGTCCGAATAAAAATGTTATGTTTAAAAAGTTGGCATTCATTAAACTATTGACAAACCATTGGCAGTGCGCAAGACGTCTGCGGTGGGATGCCGGCAAAAGGGCTTGACAATTGCATCCTTTATGGATGCATATCCAAGGTTTTCTTTACAATTCTTTCGCATGTTCCATATATAAGAAAGTCAAGTTTCTTAAACCAGACGTGTTAAAGGTTTTCTTGTTCCATACGTCATTACCAACTTCACTATACGAACGGTTGGCCTACCAGCATGTTTTTATGAGTCATAAATCCAGTTGCGCGAAACATTACAACGCAATGTGTAAGACAAGCATGAAAATCCTGCTAAATCTGGAAAATACTTTCGAAAATCGTCCAAACGCTGATTGTACAGGGTCTTCCAACGAGGACTGAACAGGGGCTCATTTTTGAGCTTCCTTGTATTTAAAGAAAAATCCAAAATAGCCAATCGATGTACTTTTTCCTGCAGAATTCAAAAATGAAATCAAAAATTTATTTGAACCAGAAACAAAAGAGTTACGGTATGGATAAGGTGTTTTTTAAATGGAACATAGCTTTTTTTATACGATTTTTGGAACGAGTGATTTTTTTTTGTCCGTTCTGATTAAAATATTTAATATTGTGACAGCTATTTTTATTAAATTTTAATGTTTTATCCAGTATAATTTAACTTTAACCTGTTTGAAACATACACTGGGCAATAAAGGTATAATCACCTTTGAATCCTTCAAAGTCAAAAAATTTGACAAATTTACTATAATATTGCCGAAATGAAATATTCATTAGATGAGAGATTGCAGATTGTTATCTTGTTCTACAAATGCCAAGAAAATGCAAGAGAAGCAAGGAGAAGATTTATTGCAAATTTTCACAGAAATATATCCGTCAATACTATTCTAAGGATAAAGAACCTATTTGAGGAAAATAAAACATTACATGACAGAAAAAGAAATCCAACTCTATACTAATTTAAAAAAAAAAACATTAATAATTTAATTGTTCAATGTGACCTCCGTTGTTCTCGAAACATGTGCGATAACCTCTTTGTAGCCTTTCCAAACTTGCTGTTATACTGTGATTTTCCTGGTTAAGGCGATTTATTTCATTCACAATTTTCTGCATGATCTCTTCAATATCGTGGTTTCGCTGCTTGTATACCACGTTCTTTAAATGGCCCCAAAGAAATGTGTCTAATATTGACAAATCGGGACTATTGGGTGGCCAAGCATAGGTTCCATTTCTACCAATCCATTATTCATGGCGTCCGTTTAAATATTGAGTAACCTCACGCACGGCATGCGGAGGGGCCCCATCATGTTGCCAAATTAAATTTTGATATTCTTCCAATGGTAAATCTTCCAAAAAGTTCTCAATTTCGTTTTCTAAGAACTCGTAGTATCTCTGTCCATTTAAAGTCCCGTTAAAAAATATTGGTCCTAAAATTCTATTATTTTTTATGCCACACCAAACATGGATTGAAGTCCTTCCTTGAAATTTAATTGTCTGAAATTTTCTTGGATTTCCAACGGCCCAGTGATGATTATTATGTCTATTGAAAACCCCCGATGTTGTGAATGTGGCTTCGTCAGTCCATAAGATATTTCTGAATAAATTAGGGTCTTCGTTTTCTTTCCGAATCACAATTTGGGAAACAAATTGGAAGCGAAGTTCTTTTTGTGCCGGTGTTAGATGTTGAAGTAGAAGGATATGATAAGACTTAAATTTATGATTTCTTAAAGTCCTGTGAACAGTTCCCTGGGTAACTCTTCTGCGTCTTACACCGCCGCCGTATTGAACGTCCCGAACTGCGTCCGAAATTGATTTGGTTGGATTCAGTCGAAAATAATTCACAATGGCACGGTCTCGATTTCTATTCCTTTCTGGATTTCTTTTTCTGTCATGTAATGTTTTATTTTCCTCAAATAGGTTCTTTATCCTTAGAATAGTATTGACGGATATATTTCTGTGAAAATTTGCAATAAATCTTCTCCTTGCTTCTCTTGCATTTTCTTGGCATTTGTAGAACAAGATAACAATCTGCAATCTCTCATCTAATGAATATTTCATTTCGGCAATATTATAGTAAATTTGTCAAATTTTTTGACTTTGAAGGATTCAAAGGTGATTATACCTTTATTACCTAGTGTATGTTTCAAACAGGTTAAAGTTAAATTATACTGAATAAAACATTAAAATTTAATAAAAATAGCTGTCACAATATTAAATATTTTAATCAGAACGGACAAAAAAAAATCACTCGTTCCAAAAATCGTATAAAAAAAGCGATGTTCCATTTAAAAAACACCTTAGCCATAGCGTAACTCTTTTGTTTCTGGTTCAAATAAATTTTTGGTTTCATTTTTGAATTCTGCAGGAAAAAGTACATCGATTGGCTATTTTGGATTTTTCTTTAAATACAAGAAAGCTCAAAAATGAGCCCCGGTTCAGTCCTCGTTGGAAGACCCTGTACCTATTCCCAAATTTCATTAACTAGTGTTCCAGTTCGAAAATAGGCTTCTTTTATGTAAATTTTATCCTCAGTTGTGAAACCCATAGTTCTAGGACAGCTTAAGATTACAATAGCAAGAAAACTTCGCCATAATGCTTGACGCATTATTTGAAAAGGCTAAGGCATTCATATTTTCATGACAACCTTTGACCAAAATAATTTTGTCTTGGTACAACAATCCTTTAGGCTTAGCAAGTACTACGATTTTTATGCGCGCGATTTTTTACAGCAAGATTTTAAAATCGCGGTAAACTACAGGTCGACACACCAATCTGTGACTACGGGGAACCGGTAAGAGGAACGGAATCATGGGCGTTGATTCAGTGATAATGATTCTTTAGTTTTGGTCTTATTAATGTCAAAGACGTATGAATTATGGTTTTGCGACACAGCGTCGACGTATTTATAGAAACTACATAGCTTGCGCCCGTTTTATTACTACTTCCCAGACACAGCGCTGTCATACACAAATATTGCTCGGTTGTGGCACGCGGCGCGAGTGTACCAATCAAAATTACCAACTAACATGTGTTTTCTTTGAGTGTACGCTATGTTGCCATATGTTCATGCTATTTCAATATAAACATTAATCGAGACATTAATAGAACAAGGAGAAATTTCGGATAATGTTGAACTAATAATAAAATACTCTTAGTTTCTTAAATAGCTTATTATTTATTTTCAATGAATACATTAAAATTCACGGTTTCCTTGCTAACAAATGTTAAATTATAATTAATTAATGGTATGTGGCAACATCGTAAATCTATGAAGGTTTTTTTGTTCGCATTCTTTACATAGCCACAGACTCGTATATCGTATTGTTACTTACAATATTTTGTCCTGCATGTTCGCGCTGTGCAAAACATTTCTATGTATCACATTTCTGTGACAAAAATATCGCGCTATTAAAAATCATAGGGCGCTGTCAGTCTAATGCTCTATTTCTTTTTCACTATGCCTTTTTTTCGCACTTATTATTTAAATGTAAGAGTTTTTCCCTCCTGACTACATACATTGTATGTGTAGAAATGGGTACTAATTAATATATACATATTTCCTCATAAGCACAACAGTCAGATGCTCGTGGGCGTTTTTCGACCTGGCTTTACGCACTGCATTTCATTAATAGCCTTATAATTATGTAAATTTTAGATGTCTGTAATCTGCATTAAGGTTTTTCTTTTTAGTAGGACATGGTAATTGCTAGACCTCTGCAAAGGCAGAGTTTTATAGAAATAATTATCCATGCTGTTTTTCAAAGATATTTTTGGCTTATCTTTTCTTTTGTCTTTACTAAATATACCACTGAAATTAAGAATTTCTAACCTATATTCCAAGTAAGAAACTTCTTTAACTAAGGTGCATTCAACAAAATACTTTTAACCCTGTTCAGTATTTATTATAAGTTGTACATTTTTACGCGAAAGGCAGTGACAAATTGGTCCACAAAAACTTGAAACGATGATGACTGTTTCGTCCCGCAATTTTTTGCCACATATAATGTTATCTAGGTTCTGATGAGATGAAGTTGACAAATTTCATTTTTGACTTCATGGCTTAATATTTTTTTTTAAAGACATTATAAAGATATTAACTCTTAAAGGTGATTGATAGTAGAAAGTTATGTTTTAAATAGTCTATATCTTTAGACGTCGTCTATTGATCTTTATATAAATAATTATATAATCCACTTCTAGAGCCAATATTTCTTTTCAGAAACAGCGGACCTCCCCTAATTAATAAGCTTAGAAATCGGCTATTAATGAAATTTTGTATGATGCTTTGATAATAGTATTTTCACATATGTGATTATAATAGTCATATTATGAGCTACCAATTAGTATCATTAAATACATTTTTGTATTTTAGGTTTAAGCAATTTTCTTTTTTTGTCTTTTATCGTTTATTTTTATAACGATATATCCACATTCTTTATTACTCCTACGCGGTTGTCGTATTATCGAAATAGATTTTTGATGAAATTTCCCCCAACTCCCACATGGAAACCAAGCCATTAACGTTATTTCAACAACGAGAACTTTATTACACTTGCATAAGAATTTATTTGACTAAGCAAGGAAATGCAATGTTAGTCAATAAGTAACATTAAACGTAAAATATGTGTATTTATTCCTGTGGCAACCTCGTATTCATTTTTCTCCTTAAAATATTCATTTAATGTCTGTCAATCAAGCACATATTAAAAGTCAGTGATACGCGCTTGGATCACATAAATTTTAAAACATTTTTAAGCGTTTCTGGCATCAACCTAAATTAAAATTTATTACCTAAATAGCCAAAAGTCTCTTTTTTTTGTTTGACTGGAAAATGGAGTTTTTAAGCGAGAAGATTTTTTATTAGGATTCGCCCACGCCGCGGCTGTTCTCCGCTCAAGTCTTCCTTTTTATTTATCAAACGTGATAGTTTATGGTTAAAAGATAATGTTGATTATTTTAAATTTTTATGGTTAGACGAGCGGGAACGGTGGCAAAATGTTGTATAAGTCCACCTTTAGGGGTGACGTACGAGGTCAAGAATTAAATTCTAAACAAATATCGCATAATCGAAAACAATCGCGTTTAGGAGAAAGCACGATTCTGTCTGAAATATGGGCAATCAAATATAAATATTATGTATGCGACCTCGCATTGATCCCATTCCTACGAGACGGGGCAACCGTTATTTAAATAATCATTAACCCCTATGTTAAGTGGTGCTGTTGGTTACGCACTGTATACTCGTACACCCTTACGGTTGTGGTAAGGATAGGATCGAAGCGAGGTTACTCACATAATTTGTATATTGGGTTGCGTATATTACAGATGTATTGTAGTTCGAACCCGATTTCTTTCGGTTATCCGATGTCTGTTTAGAATCTACTTTGATTGGTTAGATTTCTGGCCCCGTACGTCACCTACTGCTAACTGAAATGTTACGCGCTGAAAATTTCAGTAGTTTAAAATCCCTCTAATGTCTCGCGCCACACGAACAGAATCGCTCTTCTGCTCCTGCTCCTGCTCCTGCTCCTAACCTGAAACTTACGAGGGTAGTTCGATATGAAAGACAACAATCTGAATTTTGTATTTCACTTTATTTTTTTACATAATCCCCTGAAGATTTAACGCTCTTAGGTCAACTTTTCTACAAGTTTTCGATTCCATCCCTTATTGGTTTTTGTTAAAGCTCTCGAAGTAGTCGTTGGCCGCCTTAATAGTCCCAAATTTTCGTTCAGCCAGGATAGTTTTGAGTTTCGGGAACAGATGGAAATCCGATGGTGCCAAATCGGGTAAATAGGCTGGATGCGAAAGCAGTTCAAAGCGAATTCCGATACTGCATGATCGATGCCAGATCAGGAAAAATCCTTTCGTATCCCAGGAGACTGGCGCCATCGAGTTTCTTTTCCCGGAGCCGCGGCTATCCTCGTGCAATGATAAAGCCAAACCTCGTGCATTGTTACAAGGCGCCGCAAAAAAATCGCTGGATTTTTCTTGAAGATTTAGGTTTAGTTACTCGCCTATCAAAACGCTATCGTGTACTTTATGATTTCTGGTATCACAACATGTTCGATGCTTTTCCTGCCTCGCTTGTTTCCTGTTTCGTGGGATGGACATGGGTATGAGTACCCAATGTCGGTGCAATTAATTTGCTTCCAGAGAAAAAAATTGACTTACACCACTAATTCCAATTTTATCCGTTTTTCATTTTTAGTCGAAACGCCTGAATTCAAGCAACTGTCAAACAGTGTGCATCGCCCGGAATACTTTGTAACTGTTAATTTTTCATCTAAATGTAGGAAGCTTTAAAAGCATCGAACCACTCTCGTACAGAATACTAAAACTAAAAAATTAAGATTTCCTCAGAAATAAGTATACAATATAGTTTACTGACTGATTAAATTGGTAATATTTCATATCTGAAACTGGTGCTGGCGCTTACATAATGTGAATCTAAATAATTACTGCATTATAATTCAAATTTATGAGTAAAGCAGTGACGACGGGCACCGTTTTTCAACATGCGTAACTCGATGTCATAATTATTACGAACTTTTAATTAATATTCAGTCATATGACATACTTAATGCCACGTCATCCTGTAAGTATGATATGCGTCGTTATTTCATTATTTTGGTAATCTTAACGAACTTTGTGGTCGAAGAAAGTGATTTTGTCGTTTTATACCAAAAATGCTGCCATTTATAAATAACGCAGTGACAGACATTGAATTTTGTGGTCAAACAATAGATTAACTAAGAACTAAGTGTTAAAGTTTACTCTTATTTTCTTATCCCATAAAGGTTTAATGGAAGAATACAGAGTGTTATTTATAAGGTAAAAAGTTCACATACGCATGGGTCCGCAAGCCCTTATTTTTGAGATACAGGGTGTTAAAAATTTATTTTTATTTTTGTTATTCGTAAATAATTTTTGAAATAATGTCTATGTTTGGACGAAAATTGGAATCTAGCGGTTTTTTGAAATGCGAAATTTGAATTTTATGTTAGTATATATGGCTCCCACTTGTAGAGGGCGCCACCTACGTGTCTTTCATGTCTGTCATAACTTTTTTATACGTGCTCGTATTACATTTTTAAGCAAAAAAATGGATTTTTTCATCATTTTTACACGAAAGAGGCAGATTTGACAGAAGTCGCTACGAGCAATCGTTTTCGAGAAAAAGAATAATAAAGAAATAAATGGCATTTATTTGCATATCGCTATGCGGGCTATGCCCAGGGCCGTAGCTAGGCGTTACCCATGGGGGGGGGGGTTTAGTAAGAAAACTCTGGCAATTTATTAGAATTATTATTAAAATTTACGGTGGTTAACAAGGTAGAACTGAACATTCGTTGTTATGGGGGGGGGGGGTTTGAACCCCCTAAACCCCCCCCTTATCTACGGCCCTGGCTATGCCCATATCAGAGTTTGATAAAATAACATTTATCTCCTAAACAAGGCCGAAATCAAAAAGTTATGAAAATGTACTTTGCATTAACCAACAAAGTGCCTACATAACAGTGTTATCAAAAGAGGAAATGGCAGTGGCGTACATATTTTTTGTTCCTGTTAAAAATTGTAACACCCTGTATCTCAAAAATGAAGGGCTTGTGGACCCATGCTGATATGAACTTTTCACCTTATAAATATCTGAGGAATCGTCCTGTAAAATATCGGACACTTATTAAATAACACCCTGTATAAATGTTGTTTAATTACTTCTTAATGATATTGAGAAATCTTTGTCTGCTTATAGTTCCTAATTACGTTTCAGCTATGGCTAGACAATATATAATAAAGAGTATATACGCGAGTTAAAATAGTAATTTTTCATACCTGAAATCGTTCGCATTAAGGCAATTACCAGAAATAATGGTTGCATATTATTCAAATATATGAATAAAACATTAATGATGACGAGCACCATTCTTCATTTAATTATTTTGTTAGACATAATTGAATGTCATAATTAAAAGCTGCAATTAAAATTAACCAAGTTAAGGGCGAACTTGAAGCCACTGTGCTGACATTATGTCTTTTTGACACGACGACGTCTCTGGTGACGGCTTTACACCAAAAATGAACGAGAATTTAATTATTATTTATTATGTTGTACAGTTTACATTGCGTTTCGTCGGGGGTTTCAAATTGATAAAAATATTTATTTAATCTTAGCGTTTTCACTGTTATCTTTGATTTTAATTTTTTTATTTCATATACTATATTGATGGGAAATGGTTTTTGATTAAAAAAATAAATGGCATTTATTTACGTATGCGCTATGCATGCATAAGTTTCAGAAAATTGCATTTATCTCCTTAACGACGCCGAAATAAACCAAAAATATCAAAAAGGAAAAGGGCAGCGACCTACTAAATTTTATTAAAAAATTGTAACACCCTGTATCTGAAAAATACAGCGGTTGCGGACCTATGTTTACCTGATCTTTTTGACTTTGAATTGATTTAGGAATAACCCCATAAAATCAGTAGGTGCATACCATTAAGTAATATCCCGTATAGATGATCATAATCATGTAATTCTAAAGTATATTATAATAAGTATGCTTATGCCAATATTAATAATAAAGTTATGGAAAATATAATAAAAAAGACAAATTGTCACGAGTCTTTATATTCATGAATTTATCCGGAATAATTTACTACATCTTTTTCAAGACCCTAAATTAAGATGATAAGACAAGTTAAGCTCTTGAAATTAAATTTGCGAATGGAATTTCTAAAAAAAATGGTTACAAATTTTATAAATCCTTGTCGACGATTAATATATATCCTTTATTTTTTTTCTTATATACCTACCTATCTACGCGGCATTAACAAAATTTATTGTTATTAATATTTTGATGAGGGGGGGAGGGGGAATCCCTGTAAAAGATCTGAAAGAAAAAACAGAATATCTGAAAAAAAATATTGTAAAAATTAGTGATGATACGGTTTTTTTTGCCGTACATTTTTGATCTGTAACCAATGGCTTAAATCCCAGCGTTCTGTTTTGATACTATAAGCATAGTTGTAGCTCATTTTAACCACTCTCAGTTGGCATGTGACAAGTTAAAAGTAATCCGGGAACGAGTAGAATTAACTCCCAAACAACTTATACAAGATGTGGAGACCCGTTGGAATTCTACATTTTATATTTTACAGCGTCTTTTAGCACAAAAGCAGGCAATTAACTTATATATTGCTGAGAAGCCTGGCCCTGAGATAACAGATCTTAATTTTAATTAATGGAAACTAGTAGAAAATCTTATTATTGTTCTTAACCTTTTGAGGTAATTACAAAAATTATCCGTCATGAAAGCAGTAGTATTTCCGAAATCATTCCATTTGTAAGTACATTGAAAACATATCTATCAAAGGAAAGTGAAATTTTTTTTGGTGTTGGTACACCTACAGATGAGTTATAGAGAAACCTGGGACAGCGTTTTCAAGACATGCTTACCAAACGGCATTGTACAATGGCTACAATATTTGTCGACCTCCGCTATAAAAGACAATTTTATGACAGTGAGTTGGGAGATCGCGTATTATGTGTAATTAGGCAAATAATTCTTAAAAACGAACAAAACTCAAGCGAGCAACCACTTTTCTATAATACTGAGGAAGAAAACCAGATGTCCAGTAGCAGTGATGAAGATTTACCTTTATCAACAACAGTGGTAACAAAAAGAAAGAGATATGTATGTACATTATTCTTTTTGGAGTCCACAATAATATTGCGGGTGAAGCTTTAAAAAAAGTAAAACTATAGAACCTAAGGAACCAAAACTAGAAAAAGAAATTAGTCTGTACCTTACAACATCTACACAGTAAAAAAGTTAGTGTTAAATTTAACACTTAATGGTGGTACATATAGGACCACACTCAATAGGGTATATTAACCAATCAGTATATCTTGTAAAAATGACAGTTTTGAATGTTTTTTTACTTTCTGATGAGTGTTAATTCTTCTTATTTATGGGTAGGTACATTCACACTATGAAGTGTAAACTGAACTCACAGATTGTAAACCTATCCTTCTAGGGTGTAAAAGAAATAATGAGAGGTGTAAATAAACCATTTTTTTAATGATAATTTGTGATTAATTAGTGTAAATGTCATATTATTGTAGTGTAAATTTTATTTTATTTGGGTGTGACTTTACTTTAGTGAGAGTAATAAAATAATCTACCCAGGGCTAGGATACTTTCCACTTTGTTCAAGCCATTTAATCCCGTATCAAACTAACCGGGCGTTTCTAATTAAAATGTAAAAAATTATGCATTCAAGATGTTTTACATTATTAACCTCTGCTTAGTTTGAATTGAATGACCTAATTAAATCCGAAAGTAGTAGCCCCTAATATATATAAATTTTTAGATCGCTTGGAAAAGGTTTGTTAAATGAATAAAAATATTGAGTATTATTTATCGTCTATTTATAAACAAAATGATGGTTACAACAGAACTGGAAAACCCTGTGATTTTTTTTACACTTATTATTATAACTAGTTGAACAAAATGACACACCTATTATAATATAGTTTAACAATTTAGTAAATTAAACTTATATATCTACGTTTAATGTACCTCATTGTTAAGCTTAACAAAACAAATAACATAATAAATATATGTATACTTAGAACACTAAACAGCTAAATAAGAGTATGCTTTGGAACAATATAAAATAATAAAAATGGCCAGTGTTATATTAATCGTATATTTATTTAGAGATCTATGAAGTATAAGATGTAGGTAGGTACCTAAGCATTTATATAAAAAAGTAACACATTTATATTATAAGCTTATCAGAATAATTTAAAAGCTAAAGAGAAATCTGTAACAATGTAAATACCTAAAGGGTTTTCCAATAAGAACGATATGATTTCAAAATGAAGTAAAATTAAAATTATTTCAGATACAATAAAACTTTTTATATTATCTTAAAGTATAGTTGATAACATTTATGTTTTGAATAACACATCGTTTAAATGTCCTCCGCGACTACGTGTACACGAGCGAATTCGACGAACCCAATTTTCGATGACTTTATGCAATAAATCAGGCGTGATCTGACGAATGCAGGGTTCAATGTTCAACCTTAATGCATCAAGGGTTTGTGGTCTGTTTGCATAAACCTTAGATTTCAAATAGCCCCAAAAGAAGTAATCTAAAGGAGTTAAAATTAATTAGGATCCCTTTCAAGTTGTTCTAAACTCCAAGCAGCAAATTCTCTGCGCCGACGATGGTCCAGTGGCTTAAGTTCTTGGGTCAAAACAATCTTATACGGGTGCAAATTCAAGTCTTCTTTCAAAATACGCCAAGTTGTCGTTTTTTTAATCCTTAACTCTTGAGCACGACGAGGAATTGATAAATTTGGATACACTGCAACACTAGCTCTTACAGCAGCAATATTCTCAACAGTTCTTGCGTTTCGATGTCTTCTTGGTGTTTTTGCATCGTGAAGAGTAAAATTATTTTCAAATTTCTCAACGATGCGACGAATGGCAAGCAAAGAAGGACGATTATTTACACCAAAGTTTTCGCGAAGTGCGCGATAAGTGTTCACAAAAGATCGTCTATTTTCATACAATTTTTGGATAATAACCAAACGTTCTTGAAGCGCGTATTTAGCCATAATAAATTGTAATAGTTTACTGACAATAACTGACAACTGGTGACAGGTATAACTTTATTAGCATGGTTACCATATCGTTTCAAAATCATATCGTTCTTATTGGAAAACCCTTTACTTAGTTTCTTCAAAATTATAGTTATTATTAGTAATGTTTCTATTAAATTTCGTTAATATGCTTATCCAATTTAACAAGATCCTCATAAGAGGCACTCTCATTTGGCACTTTACAGAACTTTGCTTTGTTTCTATATTTTAATTTAAATATAACATTATTCTATATCACGTTCAAGGAGCACCATCAGACTGACTGGAAAGTTGAATATGCATGTAGCGTCGGCGTCATCTGTCAATTCCTATAATTTCACACCACTTGTTGTCACCTGTCTTTTCGGTAACACGGGTTTAGGTATTTACCCGGGGCCGTGTAAAATAACGATTAAAGAATAAGTTTTACACTCAATGTGTTAAAATAACCTTTTAGCGGGGTTTATTTACACGCTAATATGGTGTTATTAATTGTCATTGTATTTAATTTTCCTGATAAAGTGTAAAATGAAATAAATAACACCCATTCAACCAAATTAACTTTTTAGAGAGTTAAATTCATAAGGCAAATTTAATACAACAACTTTGGTCCCATATGAGTATAAAAATTTGGTAAATTATGTTGATCCGGGTGTTGACATTAACACTACTTTTTTTTACCACTCCTAAAATGATTTTTACCAGGTGGATATTTTTTACTGTGTATAAGTCCTAGAAACGAATCTCCATTTAAATGGTGGAATTCTAATAAAATATTATATAATTATGAAAAATTACTAAAAAATTAGGCATACATTTTTTTTTATCTGCTCTAGCTGCAAGTGTTTTTGAGGACGAAATTTGTTCTGGTCCAGGAAATATTTATTTTAATAAAACAAATAATTTGATATCTGAGCGTGGAGAAATTTTGATATTTTTGCACTCTAATTCAAAGAAATTATCTTTGATTATTGCTATCTTGCATTCCTTCCAACTTTCATTTAAACAAACTAAGAATTTATATTTATTTTTACACATTACAAATAGGAATTACTTTTATTTCATATTTAATGTTAATACTTGTTTACTTGTGTTTTCCATTCTGTAACTCCTGTAGTTATTTTATTTTTTAAATTTTACTTTAAATGCTGATTTTAATTTAAGTTAACTACTACTTGTTGTTTAGTTTGGTTAAAAGGTGTGGATTTCATTGACCAACATAATTGTGCCTTATTTAATTGCATCATATGTATGTATGTAAATAATCCGTAATCAATAAAAATAATATGTTACAAATAATTAAAAAGAAAAACGTTTAAAATGGGTTTTCACTTACAATTAATAAAATAATTAATCTCGTCGATATCGATGCACCGATATTTATATCGCTATCGGCCGATTACTAGTATTAATCTGAACTTCAGTTTGTCAGGAAAGTCGTGCTAATACGTTATTTACGACTAAGAAAATATTAGTCTATATTTAGAATTTATCTTTGTCGCACACAAAATAATACTTATTTAAAATTAAGATAAAGGGGGTCAATTTTTTAAAAGTTATCAAAATTATGTCTCTCGATGTTTGGTTCACCTTGATTCGAACTTGACCTTGCAAGTTTGAAACAGTTATCTATGACTTTCTACAACCACGATTATAAACTTATTTGTAGCTTTTCTGTCATGATAATTCTGTTAATCTAATCGAAGATGAAACAGTTGAATATTATACAAAACATGCACAGTAGATGTATGACTAAAAAGCATATACATATTTACTTATGTAGGTCGATTAGATATAGGTACTGCGGGTACTGTAAGTTTTTTTCTAAATTTAAGTATGAAATAAAAACCCTACCTATGTTTATAATTGAATTTGGGTCTTATTGACTGAAGTAATTAAAATTACGAATATCAACCGAATGCCTACGATTTTCAGCAAATATAAAACTGAAATTCATATTTATTAACCACTTCTATTTATTTAAAATTTAATTTAAAAACATGCAATAGTACAATTAAATGCTAACCATTTAAATGCCATTACATATAGAAATGAAAAATGTTCCGTTATTTGTACATTTTTATAGCCGTTTATTATAAACTGTCACTTTATTGTTATTAAATTTATATACTTTTAAACTACCCGCTCTGACACTGGTAAATACAACAATAATAATTTCCGGATTCATGTACGTTTTATACCGGGTGACAATAAAATCGTTGCACATAACCCCACGGTATTATCACTTAAAATGGAAATTAAAGGAGTAAATATGGTTTAGGAGACAAATGGTTTAACCACGTATTTGAAATTAGATTTTCGAATAAAGCTTTAAATTTCATTTTCAAATGTCAAAGTAATGACATGTAAGGGAAAAGGGGAAAGAAAGTCAAAAGTCTTCTTTCCCCCTTTCCCTATATTTCAACTCCACTTCGAGAATGGACTATTTCTTTAAATTAATGGCATGTAAGTTAAAACTAGTAGACTTACATACTACATACCCACGGAATTGATTAAAATAATCTGCAGATGCAGAAAATAGTTATTCTCCTAACAAGTGCGGAAAGTGATACTTTCCCGCACGCGACTGCAGTTGACGCAAGCGGTTAAGGGCGGGAACGACACTTTACTCATGCGTTATACAGGGCCGGATTTGCAACTTTTCCGCCCCTAGGCTGAGAAAAATTTGCCGCCTCTTTTTTTAAATATTGCATTGCAGGAATTTTTGGCAAATGTGATAGTTCATCTTTCAAATTTTCATTTTTATCATAAGGATAATTATCTCGTAAAAGCTGAGCTATCTTTTTGATCTCGTCAATATCAAAATCGCCTTTTATAGTTTTTAAAAATGCAGCATCAAAAAAACTAAAAGTTTTACTCAGCTCTTTATAACAAGATATTCTTTTCTCAAATTGTTGTAGTAACGTGTCAATGATAACAATAAATGTTGATATTCGAAAACTGTCTCTTTCATTAAGAATGACATCGACATTAGTTTTTCGAGAATAACGAGTTTCATCAGATCTCAGACTCCGAATCTTTCTCTTTTCGTGTCATTCTCATACGTAAATTCATCAAAAAAATAATCATCAAATTGCTCACGTAGAGATTGAATAACACCAATTAGGGAATTGTATGATTCAATTGCTTGTAAAATATTGATTTAAACACTTTGTAATGATTTATTTACGGAATTCTGTCAAGTAGAAATCCCCAAAATACAGTCATAAATATTGTTTCAAACCTTTCGAGTTTTTTTCGAGTACCTATAGCTTTATTTTGAAAAATGGGTTTTTGCGGCGCATCGTCTTCAAAGAAACATAATGCCTTATGTATTTCAGCAAAAGCTCCTCGTAGAGTTTTGCTTGCGTCATCTAGTTGTAAACCAACTTTTTAAAGTTGGCAAGTTGCAATCAACTTTTTCGTTGCAGAAAGAGTGCAATACATTCCATCCGGCGGTTGTTGCTCCAAAAAAATTATACAGCCCCTGGAAAAGATCAAAATAGGCTGTCGCTTCGATGCAATATTCTGCAGCCGAAGATCTAACTAAATTTAATGAATGTGCAGAGTACGGAATATAATACGCCTGTGGACATAATTCTTTTATTTTGACTTGCAACCCATTATAAATTCCTGACATGTTTGCAGCGTTGTCATAGGATTGTCCTCTACAATTTGATATATCGATGTCTAAAGACTTAAATGTGTTTGTTAAACACTTAAAGATATCTTTAGCTTTAAGTCCCACGTTCGAAAGGAATTTTAAAAAAGCTTTTCGACTGGTACTCCATCTTGCTGGACATAACGAATAATCAATGCTAACTGCTCATTATGCGCAATGTCTGGTGTCGAATCAACAATCATGGAAAAATATTTGCATTTCTTTAATTCTTCTATAATGGAATTGCTCACTTTTTTTGCCATGAGTACAATAAATTTCTCATAAATAGTTTTAGAAAGGTAATTTGTTGTGCCTGATTCTTCTTGACCAAACGGGCGATATGTTCAGCCAAAAATGAGTAGAATTGTGCCAAAAGTTCTAAACAAATCATTAAACCTCCATAATTTGAATATCCGAATCGTACATCCTCACCTCTAAAAGCTAAACCACGTGAAGATAGAGATTTTACAATGGGAACTACCCGTTTCAAAACGTTTTCCTAGTAGCTGATTTCTTCTTGCAACTGTCGTCCAATTTGAGAATTTATCCTTTCTAGTTGGGTTTGCAGACATAAGAAGTTATAAACACAGATTTTGTGTAATTTTGAATTCTCATGTTCTTCAGTTCTTTTAAAAACGTTCTTCCAATATCCAATATCTACATGATCCAAATTGAGAATCTCCA
Source organism: Polydrusus tereticollis (assembly GCA_963920685.1). Classification (NCBI taxonomy): domain Eukaryota; kingdom Metazoa; phylum Arthropoda; class Insecta; order Coleoptera; family Curculionidae; genus Polydrusus; species Polydrusus tereticollis. Next base: position 83,647,294 of record OY987327.1, read on the forward strand.
TTTTTAAAAAGGTGGCATGGAATACAAAATAAGCGGTCGGTTTTTTCAGAATATACAATCCATTTACGGGTAACTACTTCACCATTCCATAACTTTGTTTTAAATATCGACACTGGGCAATACCGTGACTGATCAGGGTAAACATGTTTACTTTTAGAAAAATCTAATGAGTAAATGTTTTGGGATCTGGTGATATTTTAAAGACAGTATCATCATTGGTTAATTGATCTTCCTTGGAAGGTACCATATAATTAGGCTTATTCGTTAAGAAAGAATCAGAAACTGTTGGTAGTACAGGTACTGGTGTATTGGTAGCATTTGATTCCACTTCATGAATTTGACTTGTTGATGTTGTAGGTTCTATGATTGCTTCCTTGAAAAATGTGTTTAATTTCGGAGTTTGGTTTATTACCTTCTCCATGTTTTTTCTTTTGTTCAATACGCAGACGTTTATATTCGTGGCCTAACAATCTTTTTCATCAAATTATTTAAAATTGCCGGTCCAGTGGAGTTATTTGGTGTTAACTGGTAAGTGCATAAAGATGACATCGATGGGGATGGCATCGGTTGCAGGTCGCATAAAGATGACGATGACGGTGACGGCAACGGTTGTAAGTCATTTGTAGATGAATTTTATTCGATATGTTTTTCTTCTGATTCTCGAAGTCCTCCAAATAGCCCTCAGCGATAGTGGTAGACTTCCAGCCACCGAGGCGTTTTATGTTGGTTATTCCTTCACTTGAGTCTGCTAGGAACGTTGCCGAAGAACGTCTGAAACTGTGTCCTGTATAACGTTCCGGGTTAGGTAGGCGCAAATATGCAGCAATCTCTGCTGGCATCTTAAAAGTGTTTACGCCAACGCATTAAACTGAGCATTATAATTAATTAAAAAGGCGGCGGTGCGGAGTGGTAGGTGGTCGTAAATTTGTGTAGGTACTTTCTGTACAGCATCAAATAGGTTCCATTATTTATTTCTTCAGATAAAATAAATGATCTTGACGAATGATTTTTGGAATCAGAAATTTTCACAACAATTAGATTGCCTTTATCTTGAATGTCGTCGACAGTGATATTTACAAGCTCCGCTCTGCGGAGAGCGCCAACCAGAGCAAAAATGGTACTCACTTTAATCATCAGGTATACCTCATCAGGGGCTAGCATAACGTTGGATATCTCTTCATTGGTAAAAACGCGCTTTCTGTGCTCGAAAACCAACATTTTTTTGTTTAAGAAACGACGTTAACTTATGAAAGTTCCCTATATCCAAATTTTGTTTTATTTTTAATAGACTTTACCATCGAATAGCGGGACCATAATGTATTAGATTTCAAAACCTTACTTAGGTCTGAAAAATACGCCAGAAATACCTCTTCCTTATAGGTTTTCGCCCCTTTCTCCTTACACCATGTAACAAAATGTTCGTATTGCTTTTCATACCTTAGTCTGGATTTGGAAGGTAACACAGCTCGGAATTTACTTTATCTGCAGCCTTCAAAATGGCTTCTGGAAGTTCTTCGTCGGATGAATCCATTAAATATTGCTTTGATTGGGTTTAATTTAGAAAAAGACTGTATACTGTCACTTCGATAACGCTTTAAACAAGTATGACGTTTTAGTAACAATGACACGCCTTGATTATCATAGCAAATGATATCAAACCACCCGTCACGGGTTGGTTTAATAGTTGTTTTGTGACATGACTTTAAAGAAATGTACAGGGTTATATAAAAATATCTTCATTAGTTTATATTTTCAAAAAATTAAAAATACAACAAAAAGCTAGAAAAGAGGTAGATTTTATTAGATGGACTATTTCGTAAATACTTATTTACCTATTGTAACAATAGTTATAACTTCCGAGGTAAAAAACATTTCACGCAGAATTTTATAACATCGTATTTCAAGGTATTTTCCATTAAATATCATGGAGAAAAATCAGCTTCAAATTGCTCATGCCAAATATAAATTAAAACTATCTTACGCAACACTAAATAAATATTTTACCTAATGTTTTTTAAGTATTAAAAGAAAAGAATGTAACTTTATCCTTGTACAACTATAAGGACCTAAAAGAGATCACTCACAAACCACAATAATTGATGATGGCAATGTTTCCGGGTGTCGATTCCGAACACGTCTACGTAACATATCTCAAACGTACTCAATAGCATTTAAATCTGGACTACGCGGGGGCTACTCCAATCGCAAATTCTGTATTACAACGTGTGCAGCGTGGGGCCTGGCGTTGTCTTGCATTAAAATAAAGTTTTGGCCAATAAAGTGGGCAAAGGGTACCACGTGATCGGCTAAACATTGATAAGTATAACAGTCAGCAGTTAAAGAACCATTTTCAATTAATACTAGGTCTGTACGGGCAATATAGTGAGACCCCAGCCCACACCATGACCCTACCGCCTCCAAAAGGCGTCCTAGGAGATATGCAACTGCAACATTCTGCAAATCGTTTACCCGGTCTACTCCAGACACGTTCACGTCCGTCAGGTGAGCGCAGACAAAACCGCGATTCATCCGTGAATAATACATGCGCCCACATTTCTGCTCCACAGTTTCTGTGTTCATGTGCAAAATGTAATCTTGCTGTAGTAAGTAGCTGTAGCTGGAAGTAAAGCGGGACATGCAACTAGTCTTCTGGACATTAAACTCCCTTCTTGTAACCTACGCTGGATGGTTCGTGCAGAGGCTATGGTACCACCGACATCTTGAAGTCTACGGCTAATCACGGTAGATGGTACGCTACGATCTCGTAATGCAATTAGGTTTATGAAATTGTTATCACGTTGTAACACGCGGTCTCCCTGATCCCTCACGTCGTATGAACTCACCAGTCTCGCGAAACCGACTGATCGCATCTTGTACAGTACTTTTTGGTTTGCCTAAGAATTCCACAATGCCATCGTCATTTAATGCAACAGCTCGTGCAACATCTTCTGGTCTCATTTCTTTAAACGAAAAAACTTTAAAGAGTGTATTCTGCAATGACAGTATAGTGACACTTTGGTAAACAATGCTCATGCAACCAAAGGCTCACTAGATAAGATAATGAAATGTTCTGAATTGTTAATAAAATTGAAAAACTGCAACACTATCTTTAAAAATATGTATCTTTTCTTAAGAAGAAGATAATGACGTGAACCAAAAAATAATGTGTTAATAAAAGATCACACTTCAAACAAACGAAAACGTAATGAAGTCAAATTTTGCAGCTCAATTATTCCACAGGGCGATTAGAAATTGAGGGTAAAAAGAGTATATTTTGTTTCTCCCTGTATGATTATCAAGCCATCAGTATTTTTTGGAATTAAAATTGAGGCTAACATTCCAAGACAAAAATCTACACTTCGCTAAAATTTCACCAGAATCGGAAAACAATTAGAACAATTACAGGACTATGAACCTGACTAGTATTATCTTTGTCCGGAATTTATTGTCGGGGAGTGTATATTGCAGAGCACACTTCAGGTATTATTTTCGATATAGTACATACATGTATACTAACTAATCGCATCCAGAATAATTATCCAATACCTAAAATTTCAGGAACCCGCTATTTATCAGCGCATTTTACTACACCTTGGTCCCGAGATAGGTATAGGTTCCGGATTTAGTCAATATACACTTTACCTATGGGACCTTCATAAACTAAGCAAGCTTAAGCAATTAACTTTCATCGACAATAACTTTAGTATGCATTCCGAGCCACATGTTTTTGGAATGATGCGTTTGGTTAAATGAAATTTTAAACTGCAAATATGCAGGTTGTTTGTTGAAAAATTAAAAGGCAAATCTAATTATAACAGATGTTCAACACTCGTTTGTATTGGCTTCGGTTACAATAAATAACTGGCGAATATATTTTCATAGTGAACAGAAAATATTTTGCAATTTTATTTGCAAACTATTTTGCATGCAAATTAGACGTTAGAATATTTATTGGCACGGATTATTTTCATTTATTTAATGCAAAAATATTGCGATTTTGAAAATATTCAATGTGTGACTACCAGCATTTTTTTTTATAATCATTATGGTGATTTTTAGTGTTGTACAGTGTGTCCAGATTTCGATGTTTTGTCTCTCCCTAGTATACAGATAAAGAGACACTGTTGCTGAATACGAAATCCACAAATATTTCATAACCCTCTTGGTTTTTGATGCTAGCACAAATTAATAAGGCTTAAATAACGTCAAAGTTATTTTTTTTTATTTACTTAATTATTTATTTAAAATTTGGTAGTAAGGGATTTGGGATGCGAAATCTAGATCTGATATCAGTTTTGATGTACCTTGCACAGGACGCCATCAATCAGACAATCAATCAATATTCTGGATTGTCTAACAAATTATTTTACAAAAATCTTAAGAACAACTCATTAAAACCTAACAAAACTAGTCAATCTACATTGCAAAATCAATATTAACAAACATAAAACGCCAAGGTCTAAATTTGTCCAAGAAATTTTCCTCCAGTAGTAAGCTCTCTCTAACAACAACTTTTCAGTTCTATTCGTGTGGTTATTGATGAGGGTTGCCATTAAAAAAAAATTAAAAATGACATCGTATTTGTAAAAATTGTGAACCTATAGACTTTTTGACATTAAATTTGGCTTACTTTCGGAAAATCATTGAGAAATGCGTAATTTGTTTTGTATTAATATAGTCATCAGGAAATTCCTCAATTCGGTGAGACTTAAAAAAACATGAGAAAGTAGTAAATTTGGTGTTTTTTTCTAGTCAACACACTTTTTTTTGTCTTATAGCTGTTGTAGTATGACGGTCTTAAATAAATAATTTGATAATATCTATCTATTAACAATTTTCTTCCTGGGCAAAAACTTGCCTTATTCTATTTAAATGCAGCTAATGGTGAAAGCAAACTATCGAATATAATTAAATTTAAAAAAAGCTTTATAGCCGCGCTGATTTTGATTGTTGTTTTAAAATTAAAATTCCTACACAAATAATAAATCATTTTTCTTTGGCGAGTATTATAATATGCCAGAGAAGAGGTGATTAACAGTCTCTTTTGATGCTTTTCGCAATTTGTCAGAACTTTTAAAAGAAATTACAGTTGCGAATCTAATTTAAAGAGCTCAACTTGTCTTAATTGTGTATTGTACACGATGTTGTTATAACTTATTCAGGACAAAGTCGACAGTTTTCTTAACATTACTTTTTGACTGCGTTAAACATTAACTTGTCTATTCTGATTATTTTTCATCATCAACGAAACTGATTTTACTGTTTACTGAAACACTTCTTTGAATTCTTGCTTTTTCGGGAACGAAAAACTTTAAAGAAAATTAAGCTTTGATATATAGAGACGCAATTTACCAAAGTAAATAGGTTTGAATTATGGCACTTTGCATCTTATACCTATATAAACAAGAAAGAGAGCCCAACCTGACCCATTTCCCTCTTGAGGCAAACACTCTTATTGATTTAATATGCTTAAGTTTCTTGTATTCGAAACCGAATACGAAGGTTTGGTCAGTTTTAATCTACATAAATTATGCCTAGCAAGTATTTTATGAACAGTCATGGATACTCTAAATTAATTTATCCTTAAAATTGAGGTTTACTTGTTAATAATATGACGTAACTTATAGTAAATCATATTAATAGATCCAATACTTTTTTTTTCAATAAGATATAATTTTTTTTAATGATGCAAGGTTTACAGGAAGTGGCCTAAGTAATCTACAATATTTCAAATTAACTAACTTTGCCGTTACTTGGTAAAGTTCCATAACTAAATTACATGAGAAAGTAAACACACTTTTTTATTATAACTCCACCATATTTGAAACTTGAAAGAATTTTTTATAAAATTCGACTAGTCTCGCTATCACTGTAACTTTATCAAGAATGTACGATATAAAAGTGAAATGTATAAATTTTGGTTTTCTTAACAATTATCTATATAATTAGGGTGGGTAGTGGCAAGGGCCTAGCGACACCTAAAGCACCGGTTCCCGTCAGATCACCGAAGTTAAGCGGTGTCGAGCGCGGCTAGTACTTGGATGGGTGACCGCTTGGGAAACACCGCGTGCTCTTGTCTTAGGGAAGAGTGTAAAATGAATCGACATCAAAACCATCCTATTCACGCCGGACAGGCCGGATGAGATCGGATATCTCGTAGGATGAAGGTGCCGTTTCACACTCCCCAGTCGGTAGACCGCACGATTAAAAACCGTACGGTCGATGACCGGTTCTAGATGGCCTCAGATACGCCGACGAACCGTAAATAAGTAAAATAAAAAAAAAATAGGGTAGGTAGTAAAATAGATTTAACAAAGGAGATTTATTCATTCATTTAGTACCTACCCTAATTATATAGATAATTGTTAGGAAAACCAAAATTTATACATTTTGTAGACCTTCACCTTTATGATTTATTTTTGATAATTATTTCTGATAGCGAAACTAGTCGAATTTTATAAATAATTCTTTAAAGTCCAAAATATAGTGGAATTAAAGTAAAAGTGTGTTTACTTTTTCATATAATTTACAATATTTCCAGTAGCTATTTCTTAAATTCTTTCATGAAAAATAACCTTTATAACCGTCATAATATGTGCTAAAATATTTATTTTCTTATTTTATTTCACATTAAGATTTATGTGTTTTTTCGTTTTTGTTTTAATTATCTCAAACATGTAATGCTCCCTTTCTATTAAACTTTCAATGCTTACACTGCTTTTCAGAGGGAATGGTATGTTGTAAACAAAAATTTTATTTTATCACGTGCATGTGGCATATTGTTTTGGGTTAGTGGTTCCTTGATGAGTGGACTGTATATTATTTCGCCTGGTTCGGAAACTTCTTACGCAAATAACCACACGACTATTTATTCATTCAAAACAAGATTTATTAAATAAATACAACTTTGATGCATTTATTTAAATGCACTAGAAAACATATGAACGTTATTAACTAATTAAATACACAATTATTGTGCTACCGCTTCACGAGCGCCTGCACCCACGTTTGACACTGACAGGCTCTGATATTCACATCGATCGCGAAAACAGGTGCTGACTGTCTGAGCAACAAATCAACTCACGTTCGAATTGCGACTGCTTGAGTTAAGGCGGGGCTCTCCCTTCGCGTTGCGACGCGTCATTTTGAAGCCATCGGGGCGGGGGAGAAACGGAGTTGGTTGGCGAGACTGTCTGGGAATACGAGTACCGGAGAATAATCACACTGTCTAGGTTTTGCACGGCCGACGTTATTGTACGGAACACATATGGCATCTATATTATTAAAAAAAAAGTATACAGGCCACTGATATTCTTAATTTTGTTGAGATAAACAGTATATCTGGTATACCTTACGAACGCCACTGGTGAATTGAGAGGTGCTTAGTTTAGTGTAATTGATGACTTTTAAGGTCCTGTGTATTTATACATTCTAAATTTAAGTAATTTATCTTTATGCGTTTCGTAGATTTTCGATAAAGAAGAAACATTTTTGTAAACTTTGACACTCTGTACTTTGGAAACGAAGCATTTTAGAGCACATGTTTATATTCACTTTTTTTTTTTCATAAAACTGGCTTAAGAATATACTCTTCAATCTCCAGGAGTGTATTATACACTACATGTTCTTATCCGATTTTCATTTGTTTTCTAGTTATAGCGTAATTAAAATTTTTTATCTGGTGTACACTTGTATCCAAATTTTGGCATAATCAGAGTATGCCATGTTCGAGACTCAAAAACAAAACGCAGTGCAATGTGGCAGTAATCGGACGTTTACTTTCAAGTTTTTTTACGTTTACTTTCAAGTTTCAATCATTAAAATTAAAGTGTTACAAAATCCCAAACACCTATTCAAATTTAGAATATGCAAATAAGGTGTTTGTTTATGGTTTCTGTAATGGAAGTGCTACAGCTGCTGTTGAAGAATATGGTCAACGGTTTCCACCTCAGAGACATTCTAATAGAAACGTACACTTATCAAGAGTTTTCAACAAATTGTACGAGACCGGTAAGCTTCTCAGTGCTAACATAACATCTGATCGAGCTACTCGACAAGGTTCAGAAGTAGTAGAAAATATTCTGGATTTAGTAGAAGAAGATGATGCAACAACTAGCTCACGAAGAATTAATACTCAATTGGGCATTCCACAATACCATGCAGCGTTGGACTGGCCATATAATCTAGGTGACGTTTGCCAGCCGGGCCCCAGCCTGCGCGGAACCTCCACGGGCCTGGCTTGCGGGGCTTGCCGCAAGACATGAATAACTCAGATTCTCAGAGTGAGGAAGAAGACGACGAAGATATCTTAGACCAAACAGCAAAGGACGCCATGTGTTTTTCCAGAAGTGGTTTGGACGTCTGTCAAAGTTGCATATCATGTGCATGTAAACTTTTATCACAGTATAACATGCATATTAGCATGTACACCACCTTATATGTTGCATATCGTGTAATTCTCACAATTTTGTTCACGCAAGTGACTTGTGAAAGACAATTTTTAGCGTTGAAGCACATTAAAACGAGACTTCGCTCTCTACTGGGGCAAGAACTGTTGGATTCGTTGATTAGCTAAGAGTTCTCCTCCTTTAAAAAAAAATGTTGATTGGCTTATATTTATTATATTATTGGAATATAATTGGAACTGTATTTAGGTACCTAATAATATATATCGTTGATAGTTAATAATTTGTATATTTCATTATTTTCCGATAGTATCCCATGTACCATTATCCAGTCTTGGGCCCCGGGCTTGTGGGGGAGCCACCCGGGCCCTTTCGGCCCAGTCCGACCCTGATACCATTTACAGAGAGTACATCACCTAAATCCGGAAGATTATGCTAAACGTATGAAATTTTGTCGGTGGATGAATAATAATCATCGTGTTGTAATATTCACCCTTGACGGTATTAATATTACTCGTAACTTTCATGTATGGTCATTCGAATATCCCCACTCAACACTTGAAAGTAATTTTCAACATAAGTTTTTGGTAAACGTGTGGTGTGGTATGCTCGATAGTTATTTAATTGGCCCTTTCATTTTGGAGAATCGCCTCACAGGGGACCACTACTTCAATTTTTTACAAAATTAACTACTAGAGGATGTAAAAATCAGAATACAAATGTGCTATTATAGGCTAAGCAACATTTGGACGAAGGATTTCCAGGGCGTTGGATTTGTCGTGGTAGTCCCATTAATTGGCCTCCAAGATTGCCAGACCTCACAGCACTAGATTTTTGTTTACTAGGCTGGTTTAAAGTAAAATTGGATAGTCGGGATTCGACGTATTAGAAATACTGCAGCCAATATTAAAGAAGAAAGATATAAAGCAGTTAGGAGAGCAACAGGCGCCCTTCGTAGATGAAGCAGGTCAATGGCGGTATTTTTGAACATTTATTAAAAGAACGCTATGATGTTAATGTATGAAAATTTGTTTATTCGTTTTTACGCTGTAACTTGAAAACAAATGAAAATAGGATAAGAACATATTATGGGTTTGTTCACATTGTTTTCGCGTGTATGGAGTGTGGTCCGTTCGTTCCGAGGTTCATCCCGATTCACCCTGTATAACTGATAAAATATCTTCTAATAAACTTATTTATAAAATAAATAAGCCCGTCGCATCGCGTCGAGGACAAATACTGCTTTGACCCCAAGACAATAGGATCCACGTATATATATCCATATTTTACTCCGGCAATTCTCCTGAGGTCTGCCTTTAATGAAGTCGAATTTCGGGACAAACAAGACCAATTTCGTAGGCGCACACCTGTGCCGGAATGCCACCTTCCTTTTTATTAAAACCCTAAAATAGCTGGGCCGCCCTTCCTTATATATTGTGAGGGAAAACTGCTTACCCGATACGCTGCCTTGGAATGGGCATTGTTGTGTTTTATTGTTTTCGCTTCGAAGATTCTCCCCGTCGGCGTCGCCGTCGTCTTTTGTTTTCGGTAATTTCGTAGGTTGTACTGTGTGAACTTCAAACTTGTTTTAGTTGAAGACCTTTTTTGTTCCGTAATTTGTTTTTTGTCATGTGCCACTCTCGATATTTAAATTAATTTAAAGCAGAAATGAATCATATTAAGACAGTGTACTGAGATTTATTTGCCGTGAAGCCAGAATGTCCCCTGTACAGGGTTGCCGCCGAGGTATGCGAGATATTTCGTATATGAATTCTATGACTAATTTGAAGCAACAATGATTATATTCTTTTTTCCCGAATTCCTAGCGGTTCTTGAAATATGGGGGTTTGAAGTTAAACTAAATTACTAGAGGGCTTAGGAAAAATGTGGTTTATGTTAATAAAAGCGTAATGACATTGCAATAACTATTAAAGCTGCTCAATGTGACCACCGCCTTATGCAATGCATAACTTAATTTTCCGTCGGAGTTCTCGTTCCCAGTTCTTGTTCTCCATATTGTTATTCCCATCATAAAACGCTGTATTAATATTCTGGATGAGTTGATTCCTGTTATTATGCTTCCCTATTGAATAGATAAGTGTCTTCACACGTCCCACATGGAAAAGTATACTGGGCTAAGATCTGGAGATCGCGGTGATCAAGCAATGGGACCACCACGACCTATCCATCCATTTGGATACTATTTATTGAGGAAATTAGTGACACCTCTTCCATAATGAGCCGGAGTACCATCATGTTAAAAAAAAACATCGCCCTTCTGATTTGAAGAGAAATGTACTCAAGTAGTAGAGGTAGATCTTGTTCCAAAATAGCCCGATACATGTTGCTATTCATATTTTCGTCGAAGAAATGTCCGATAACTTCATTATGAATTATTCCAGCCCAGACGTTTACAGAGAATCTCCTCTGAAAATTGGTGTCTCGATTAGCATTTTTCGATTGCTCACACATGTTCGTTGTGGAAATTGTTGGTTCCATCTCTTGTAAATGTAGCTTCGTCACAAAAAAGGGTTCTTGAAAGAATATCTAGATAGTTGCTCCATCATTCACAAAGACTAACTCTTTGAGGAAGATCCGTAGGTAGAAGTTTTTGTACCGGTTGATAATGATAGGAATTCAGTCCGTTTTCTCGCAAAGTGTCTTGCACAGCCTTCCTACCTCGTCCAGTAAGTACAGAAATTCTTCTCGTACTAGTACCAGAATTATTTTCAACAAGCTGAAACACTTCTGCATCATTGTTTCCTCGCATAAGTTCTCTTTCACAAGTCGGTTTAGTGAACGCACCTGTTAATCGAAGAGTTATGAAGGTTCTATTGAACGTTTGCTTATTTGGAAGGCGGTGGTTTGGGTATCGTCGTTGATGTTCCCTAACTGAGGCGGTGGTACTACCGTTGCAATATCCGTTCACGAAAATCATATCCACGTATTCTTCATGTGAATAAATTAAAGGCATGATTTTAACACAAATGACGCAGAAAATAAAAGCCAACTGTCAATGACAACTAGTAACATACCGACAATCAACAGCTTTTCCTAGTTCCAGCGAAGTTGCTAATTATTAAATTACCTAGCCCGCAACAATGTTTTACAACAATTTACTCTTTAGCATCTATCCATAGGACCTGGAAACTGCAAACCCCGATATTTCAAGAACCATTCGGAATTGGGGAAAAGTGAATAGAATCATTTTCGCTTAAAATTAGTCATAGCATTCATATACATAAAAGACAAAAAATATTTTGTCAGTGCATAATATACAGCGTGTTTATGGATTTACTTAACATATATAGTTACTTGTAATACCTTATCGGGTATACCGAAAGCAAAGAGATTCTTCATAGTCTCTTTCTTTAGGGTCGTGACACAAAACAGTAAAATTATTTAAATAGCGTATCTGTACCATAACCTGAACTAACCTGAACTAAATATTTGGTTTACAACCCCAAAAACTTGTTTTTATTGACATCAAATATCTGCTTAAAAAAACAAACCCAGCAGATGTGTATTAGTTTTAATTAACATTTTTGTTTTTATTTCAGGTGAGTTCCTTCTTAGGATTAGTTCGCCAGAGCGAAGCGAAGAAACGGCTGAGAAGCCGTTCGGTGGCCCGAGGCGCGTTAAGATAAGGTAAAGTCCTGAATTTATTATGGCTAAATTTGGCGAATTTTCTTAAATGGGCTATTAAACTGCAGGTAATTTGTTTCGGGACCGGGCCATATTAAAACTCGTTTGAATATTCTTCAAATGGCTACAAAGCTTAGCTCAACAAAACTTTTGAGTACTTTTGTCAGTGGCGCGTTTGCCGATGCCATGCCGTTTGAAAGATAGGTATCAAGAACTGGTTTCCACTAATTGACAAAATGTTAGGGAATTCAGGTTTCTACGAAAAATGTAGCGTTTATGTTTGATAATTTGAGGAACTGCATTAAAGACCTTGTATTTCTTACAATTAACAGCCGTGAATGTGTTAAGGGCTGCGTACTGTAGCATAATATACGGCGTGTTTCCAAATAAGTGCAAAATATTTTAAAGGGTTATTGTTACACTCATTTTAAGCATAAAAGTTTATATCGGGCGGTGCACCGCCAGACTGGTTATAGGAAATCCCATGTAAATTTTGTTACTCAATTTTTTTCCCAATATTAACTTTTCCTCAATATTGTATTAGACTTTTTTGAAGGTCCATACGTGATGGACTCGCACAGCAAATTTTATTATTTTCTATTGATTAAAAGTTATTTAGAATATATCGGATACTCTCCGAGAACTACATTTCCAGGTAGTGCTACTACAAAGGAAAAAAATAATGAAATTAACTATAAATAAAGGAAAGAGAAATTAGCATAAAAAATAATAAATAAATGAATTAAAGATACCTGGGTACCTGAATAGAAAAAAAATATATATACAGTAACCGGCAGAAAGTGTGCAGCATATGGGAAAAAATTTTATCTTTGAATTTAGTAAATTTATTTTGATTGAGAAAAGTTCTGCATATCCTCAAACCAAAGTAACACCCATCAAGTCCGGTAAAAGTCTCATGGTATACGAGGAAAAGTCAAAAATTGGAAATTCCGCTAAAAGGAAGGTACCTCCATATTAGAAATTATTAAGAAATACTGTTTTAATTTTGAAGATATACTCAAATCCCAAATTTAGTTTATTTTGGACAAACAAATACGATTTAATATTTTTTTCTGAATTATATACCCTCTATAAAAAGTACATCGCAACCGTACAGTACGCAAATCGTATTTTCTATAGACTTTGTTAGAGATAACCGTAACTAATGTCAGATTAGTTAGTTATAACAATATTATGTCCTTTTAAAGTAAAATCATAAAAATATTAAATATTCTTGCTGCATCCCGTATATTTTGAGTAATCAAAATAATTTTATCTGACTGATATTTTGTTATAAAATAAATGATATATTTATACATAAGAGTACAAAGTTTTTTTTTTATTTAAGTTTTAATTATTGTAGGAAAAAAATTAAAAACTGAAAATAATTTTTGTACAAATTTTATTTGCCACGAAAATTAATAGTATCATAATAAGGATCAATATCATTTTGTACACTTTAAATCGAAACTTTAGACTCGTATTATTCATTTAAAATACAAGGGAATCTTTCTTTATATCCGAATTTGCAGCCTAAATAATAATACAAATAATTTTCGTTCTCCTCATACCACTATACATAAACAAAAATAAGATCAAAGCAACTATAAACGCAAGTCAAGCATTGAAATTAAATTAATTACATTTAGTTAGTTCTGTTGTATGAATGAAAGTTAAAAACTCGTTTTTCCAGAAAAAAATAGAAATAGTTTTAATTCATTGTGACAATAATTATCACAATTATCGCCAGACAGCAATTATTTTTAACAATAGACACAACAAAAATGTTCACAATTCCACTGTATTTAGGAATGTCAATAAATTTAAACAGAGTGTATCTAGACTTTTAGAAATTTGGATCGCCTGGAAAATATGATTAGAGAGTATATCGCTAGAATCAATTCTACTCTTTTAAGGAACGTAAGCAAATAATTTAACGAAAGAACGATCAAATGTACAAACAATGGAAGAGGATGTATGACTCACGTTTGTAACAATAAGCGACACTAAAAACTCTAACGTGTGTCTTCACAAGTCGACTGGTTCAAACTTTGCTTTACTTGGAAAATTAAATTTCTTTTGAATTTTATTGCATTATCATTTATTAACAGATTAATCACTTCATCAGTATATACCTTAGCATGGGTATGACATACTAACACCTTTTTAACTTGGATGCGTCAAACAACCACTTCACTACTTTTAAATACTTTTGTTTAATTTATCATCTTTTTGCGTATTACATTTAACTGAGCATGGAGCGCATATTATCTCTTTATACTTTTGAATAGCACTTTACTGTATTACTTTCAATTCCTTTTAATCACTTTGTTTTAACGTGCCAGGTTGAACTACACACGGAGCGGCTGCAAGTTAACTCGTTCGTATTCTGCTTGACACTGCTTTGTTTACAAAGCTACTGTCCGTCTCTTACCGTATCCCGACACCTTGACCAATCAGGTCCTAATACGTTGAAAACTAAGATGGCTTCTTTCACGTCACGATACTGTTGTTAGCCAATAAGAATAGAGATTCGTTGTTACTATGCACGTGGCGTATGTCGTACTTAAATTTGCGTGTTAGAGAATAATACAAAATATCAGACAGGTTTTTTATACATTAGGATTTAACTTGAACATATATCTTTATGGATTTGTACAACGTTGCCACTACTTTAATATGTGGTGTTGCCATTTATATTGCGTATGAATTTAATGTATTTTTCTCTGGTTTTTAGCGTTTAGTAGTTGAAGAAAAACATAGTAATTTAGCATGAATGCGGCGTTGCCGCTTAGATTAGTATTACGTTACATTATATTTCCTAGAATTGAGTTCCACGCTTTTACTTTAACTTTGTACTGGGTCACGAGTCACGACAGAAATATGACGTGTGTCCCAAACAAAGGACATGTAGAAATATAAAGTTATAATTATTGGTAATGTAAATAGTCTTAATTAATATTTTTTGTCTTCTACTTTTCAGTTTAAAAAATTTATTATAAGTTGGATTACCATAAAGGATTTGATTTATCCTGCAGTGCTGTGCCCTACCAAAAAAAAAAAAAATAAAATTTGTTTGATAAATAAAAATTATATTGATCCTTATTTTGCGTGGCAAATAAGATCCGTACAAAAACCATTTTCAATTTTTAGTTTTTTTCTTAGACGATAACACTTAAAGTCTAAATAAAGAAAAAATTTAGTACTTTTATGTATAAATATACCAGGTGCTTTAAGTTAAAGTATATAACAAAATAACAATTAGGTGAAATTATTTTGTTTCCTCATAAAATAAAATCCGGAATGGAGCAAAAATATTTTATGTTTTTATTTTAAAAGATCATAATATTGTTAAAACTAACTAATCTGACATATTATTAACTTTTATCTCTAACAAAGTCTATAGAAAATACGATTTGCGTACTGTATGGTTGCGATGTACTTTTTATACAAGGTAATTTAGAAAAAACTATTAAATCATATTTTTGGCTCAGAATAAGCGAAGTTTGATATTTGAGTATATATTTGAAATTGAAACAATATTTCTTAATAAGAATTTTTTTAAATGAAGAATTGAGGTACTTTACCTTAGACCAATTTCCTATTTTTGAGTCTCCCTCGTATACCATACAACTTTTACCGAATTTGATGGGCGCAATTTTGGTTTGAGGATATGCAGAACTTTTTTGAAATTAAATAAATTTACCTAATTCAAAGATAAAAAATTTCCCATATGTAGTATTTCTTTAGACATTTCAGCCTTCTGCAAAATCAAAATATGAGAGCACTTCGTCTCAAATATTGTAACTTTCTGTGAACACAAAATATTTTGTAAGGGAGACAATGGATTTCTCGCAAAATTAGGTGTTTTAAGTGCCATTTTAAAAGAATTTAAGTTGTCTTGATGGAAACACAACTGCAGGTGTACGCAAGCGTGTGTACGAGATGAATTTTGTTTACTAGCCACATGTAATCATGCGTGCTTTTAAACAACCAACAATCTGACTAGCCGGATAGTAAAAAATCACGCTAACGACGTGTAAACTAGCTGAATATAATCCACGCTTTACTCGTCCACATATTGGCGAGTAAACTATCCAGATAGTTTAATTGCTTTCTTGACTACACAGCCATTACGCAATATATTATTATTATGCTATTACGGGTAGTCAGTAAGACAGCGCGCTAGCAGCGTGTAAACTGTAAAATGTAGACCAGACATAATATGTTTATATGAACTGTTTTGCTTACAATAGGCTCAACAATAAATATCCCTAAATGTATTTATATACGGAGAAATGCACGGAAAACTCCACAAATGTATAATCAGCATTAGCTATTTCTCATATATAAACTCATTTATTTGAACTAAGCATGCACAAGTTGTTGGGTTAGACCAGAAAAAATTATGCTTCTGCAGCTCTTCACACACTCCACACTTTATTACGTTTGGTTCGTTTTACGGAAAGTAGTTTTTAATTATGTTTATTTTTCAAAGAGAATGTGAAGTCGATGAGCCGTGTTTTCTTCCTTTATGTATTTTTCTTTCTTTAACACCTCATTTCTATTATGCATTACGTATTCGTATAGCGAGACAGTAGGATCAACAAATCCAATCGGATTCACGTGGATAGAATGAAATTATGATTAAGTATCCTTTTTGTAGAAAAAAGAAAACCAAATCGAAATATGTCCATTGCCC
Organism: Polydrusus tereticollis; assembly: GCA_963920685.1. Taxonomy (NCBI): domain Eukaryota; kingdom Metazoa; phylum Arthropoda; class Insecta; order Coleoptera; family Curculionidae; genus Polydrusus; species Polydrusus tereticollis. Next base: position 83,664,046 of record OY987327.1, read on the forward strand.
ATCAGCTCAACGTCGGCGTCGCTGTGTTTTTAAAACCCATGGAAACTTCTTAAAAGTCAGAATATGGAAGTTAAATCGGCCGTTTTTGAACCCTTACTTAAGATCGGGCCGCTAACTTACGACACGGCCTAATTTGAAAACATTATCTTAAGCCTTCAACACTGCGAAATAGCCCATTTCTAAAAAGCACAATATTCGGCGGGCTCTTTTTAATCCGTAGTTTAATTTCGACACCCCATTCCCGGTTCAAAATGAAGCTGTAAAAATGTCTCGACACCGCAAAACGATCCGCCAATTCCGATCCTACACTTCTTATTGGGACATTTCCGTCCCGCCATATTAAACCACAGGCGTCAAGTTTTCTTAGGCGTAGGCTAATTGACTTTCGAGAAAAGTTGGCTCCCTTTCGCTCCCCTTTCTTGCACTCGTGGACCTATTTGACTTTAGAAACGCACATTTTCGCGATCGTAAAAACGTCGTTATGCGTAAATTCCATCTAAATGCTCATTCCGCGATGGGTTTTAGCGGGATTAGGGTTTGTCAGGAGCTTTAAAAGAACTTTCAATAGCGTACTTAGTTTTCATAAATACGTTCCTGGGGGCAGATTCTTGTTTACAGATGTTTTTAATGAGTGGTAGACTCGGTTTTAAGGGTGCTTTTTAGCGTCAATTGTTGCAATATTTCATATTGTAAAGTAGTTTAGGTTTTACCTCCTTAAAATCTGATTAAAAGGTTTTATTTTAACATTTACGTTTCCTTTAAAGTATGGATAACTTATAAATATAGAATATACATGGTGTTTGATTGCTACGAAGTTTCACTGGGTGATAGTAAGGCACACACTACACTTCTTATTCCTAGGAACGTAAAATTATTCTATTTACTAACAAACAATTTTCACTGGCTGGTTAAAAGCTGCGGATCAATTCTTATATTTCTTGCGTGGCTACCTTTTCCAAAAATTAATACCACCATTTAAAATTTTTTATATGAGAATAGACCCTGTCGTGGCACATTAGATGCGCCGTTTTCGCAATTAACACTACTCATAATGCATTCGTTCACCTTTTTTACAAAACAACTAGCAACATGCAGATCCTGTTAAAAGTATATATAGATACAGGGTGTTGTCTAATCTCTCTGAAAAAATAAGGGAGGTGAATCTTCACCTTATTTTAAGACGAAAATGTGGTAAGTTTTTCGCATGTCGCTTCGTTTTCGAAATACAGGGTGTTAAAAAAAAATTGTATTTTTTTTTTTCATTTTATTAATTAATGCCAAACGATATTCTAATGATATTTGTTAAACATAAGGGATTACAGCACTTTACTTTGGGTCAATTTTAAATTTTACAATTAGTTCATTGGCGGGGATCTGGGTAAAAGAGTACTTTAATTTTTCATTTATTTTTCGTACTTTTATCATTATGCTGCGTAAATGATACGAGTAGGCTTTGCTTCGTTCCATGGCAACCACATTTGTTTTCTCCGTAACATTTGTCTCCTGTTTAACATCTTTCGAATAATATCCTTTAGAATTGTTTTTGAATTTATTTGTACTAAATTACATACTTTTCATAATGGCTGAGTTTACCAATCAAGAAATGGCTCAAATTCATTTTATGTACGGTTTGGCAAATGAAAATGCGATAGAGGCGAGACGTTTATATGCAGAACGTTTTCCTAACAGACGAGTACCGTGTTCGGAAACATTTACAAGATTGCACCTCAGGCTAGAGGAAACAGGTAGCTTTGCAAAAAGCAAAATAGGAGGCCGACCACTTACAATTAGAACCGTACAACTTGAGGAAGAGGTCTTAAACATGGTGGAAGGATCTCCAGGCACTAGTACGAGGAAAATCGGGAACGAGCTGAATGTGACAGTATGGAGTATCTTAAAGGACTATTTACTTTATCCTTATCACGTACAAAGAGTGCAAGCTTTGTTGCCTAGAGACTTTCCAGCTCGAGTTAATTTTTGTAACTGATTTCAAGAGAATTCTTTAAGGGTCCCACATTTTTCGGCAAAAATACTATTTACAGATGAAGCGAATTTTTCCAGACAAGGCATCATAAATTTTCACAACAACCATATTTGGGCAGAAGATAATCCTCATGCTATCATCGAAGGATATCACCAGTATACATTTTCTTTTAATATTTGGGCAGGGATTATTGGAGATAGCTTAGTTGGACCGTATTTTTTTCCAATTCGACTTACTGGTGATGTCTATTACAACTTTCTTAGAGATGAATTGCCAGAATTGATGGAAGCAGTGCCATTAAGAACGATAACTTTAATGTGGTTCATGCATGACGGCGCTCCCCCTCACTTTGCAGTACGTGTTAGAAACTATTTAGATCAACAATACCCTGCTCGTTGGAGTAAAGGAGGACCTCACTTATGGCCACCCCGTTCGCCGGATCTGAATCCATTGGATTTTTATTTCTGGGGTCACCTTAAACAACTCGTTTATACCACTCCTATTGAAACTGAAGAAGACCTTCGACTGCGTATTACTGATGGTTTTAATGCGATTCGCGCCAGAAATTTTCTAACACGTAAGGGGACAATTTAGCACGTCGTGTACATGGGTGTTTACTGGCTAATGAAGAACATTTCCAGCAATTTATTTGACTTTTGTTCATGTGAGTTCATTATTTAAAGTTTTTAAATCAATTATTAAAATGATTATTATTGATTATTATTGCTTTACTAATTTTTTTTTTAACACCCTCTATGTCGAAGAAGAAGCGACATGCGAAACACTTTTATACCACATTTTCGTCTTCAAATAAGGTGAGGATTCACCTCCTTCATTTTTTCAGAGAGGTTAGGAAACACCCTGTATATAGTTTGCCGCACGAGGCTATCACTACGACTACACTATGGAGTTTTAGGCAGCGTGTAATAGGCGTACGTACAACTTTTCTAAATATAATTTTTTTTATTATAAATGTATGTTTTATTAAAAGAAGATACAGAATTATAGGAAAATAAAATAAATTTAACGCAAGAGCTCGCTTGAGAGACGTCTTTAAATTTATAAACTTGAAAATAATTACAACACGTAACGCGTTTACACTAATAACGAACAATCAGCACACGCCTAAAAGCCAGACGCTTCTCAGATGTACAGCACACCAAATATGTTTTGATTATGTGGAACCTGTGTTAATTAAATTACTTTTTATGATTCACTACCTTGAGCTCGTCACGTTGATCTGTTGCTGGATTTGCATAATTAGACTAAATTATAACTTATTAAGATATTTCACGGCAGAATTCATAATTATTTCTTTATTAAATAATAGATTGATCAGAATAAAATTTAAATAATTTTGTAATACACTGCGTCCATTAATTATGGAATAGGTAAAAAAGTACTCAAATTTTAAACATCCATATCTCCATCAAAATTATATCAATCCACTCAATTTTTGATTTATTAGGTAGGCCGTCCCTTGGACTACTTAGCACGAAGTATTTCACCTTACTTTATGTCTTTTTTATACAGGATGATGGCTAAGATACCAAGCCATGTAAAATGTGCTGATTTTAAAATTAATGTTTGGAAAATACGAAGCAATGGAAATTGAATTTTATTAGTGTACTGGTTACAGCTTTATGTTAGGTACTTACTGTACAAATTACAGCGCAGTGCCGTTCGTGTCAAAAAAAAAAAAAAAATAAAAAAATTAAAAATGGAATAGGTAAAAAAGTACTCGAATTTTAAAATCAATATCTTCATCAATCCATTCAATTTTCAGTTTATTAGGTAGGCTGTCCCTTGAACTACTTAGAACAATGTGTTTGACCTCACTTTATGTCTTTTTTATATAGGATCATGGATAAGATACCAAGCCGTGTAAAATGTGCTGATTTTAAAATTAATGTTTGGAAAATACGAAGCAATGAAAATGGAATTTTATTAGTGTACTGGTTATAACTTTATGTTAGGTACTTACTGTACAAATTACAGCGCAGTGCCGTTCGTGTCAATTAAAAAAAAAATAAAAAAAATAAAAAATGGAATAGGTAAAAAAGTACTCGAATTTTAAAATCAATATCTTCATCAATCCATTCAATTTTCAGTTTATTAGGTAGGCTGTCCCTTGAACTACTTAGAACAATGTATTTGACCTCACTTTATGTCTTTTTTATACAGGATCATGGATAAGATACCAAGCCGTGTAAAATGTGCTGATTTTAAAATTAATGTTTGGAAAATACGAAGCAATGAAAATGGAATTTTATTAGTGTACTGGTTATAACTTATGTTAGATACTTACTGTACAAATTACAGTGCAGTGCCGTTCGTGTAAATTAAAAAATCTGTATATTGCAAATTATATTGACTGAAAACGTTTTACTTCTATTTGGATTTACGTTGCTAGTCAACCAATTGCCCTTGTCAATTTATCAAGATTATAAATTTGTTGGCAGTTCTCGACAAGGCCTTTTGTTTAGTTTCTTTTTTTAAATGAATGCCAATATCCGATTCATATCTCCAGAATAATGTTCCTATGCAAGAGGACTGTTTGAGCAGGGCCGGTCTCAGTCTGATATTGCCAGAATCATGAATAAAACGCAAGGGGCTATATCAAAAATTTTAAAACGGTATCGAGAATATGGATCGAATCAAAGAAGAGCAGGACAAGGCCGACCAAGGAAAACAACTGCTAATCAGGATCGGTTTTTAACAATGCAATGTGTTCGGGAGCGATTTACAACAAGTACCAAGCTACAAGCACGGTTGTCAAATGTTCACAATGTTCGACTATGTAAGCAAACAATACTTAATCGCTTAAAAGAGGTCCAACTGAAACCGTACGAAGCAGCGATAGGACCAAAGCTGAAACCTCACCATAGACGTGAACGATTGCAGTTTGCTCAAGAGCATTTGCCATGGGGTGAAGATGAATGGGCTAATGTTTTATTTAGTGACGAATCCCGTTTTTGTCTATACAGCAATGATAGACGTTTAAAAGTGTTTCGAAGACCTGGTGATCGCTATGCTCAGTGTAATTTTAAAGAGCGGGTTAGTTATGGCGGTGGATCAATTATGGTTTGGGGAAGTATATTTCTAGAGGCAAAAACGGAATTGGTATTTGTAGAGCGATTAACTAGTGACAGGTACATTACGGAAATTCTTCAGGAGCATGTTGTGCCTTTTGCTCCCTTTATTGGAGGAAACTTCATTTTTATGCAATATAACGCACGTCCACATACGGCGAGAATAGTAACGGAATATCTAGCAGAAACGGGAATTACCGTAATGAATTGGAAAGCTCGAAGCCCAGATCTTAACCCTATAGAGCATTTATGGGATCGAATGGGTAGAGAAGTTCGTGCAGAAGCTAACCCACCAGAAACTTTGGCTCAGCTGAGATTGACGCTACAAAGAATATGTGAAAATATGGATCAGGTTTTTATAAGAAATCTGATTCTCAGTATGCCAAATCGTTGTCAAGCTATCATTAATGCCCGTGGAGGAAATACGCGTTATTAATTTTTATTCTTATAATTAAGTTGTTTCTTTAAATTGTTATTACTATTGTTAAGTTAGTGTTATATCACGATTTTCGATAAAATTCCATTTTCATTGCTTCGTATTTTCCAAACATTAATTTTAAAATCAGCACATTTTACATGGCTTGGTATCTTAGCCATCATCCTGTATAAAAAAGACATAAAGTAAGGTGAAATACTTTGTGCTAAGTAGTCCAAGGGACGGCCTACCTAATAAATCGAAAATTGAGTGGATTGATATAATTTTGATGGAGATATGGATGTTTAAAATTTGAGTACTTTTTTACCTATTCCATAATTAATGGACGCAGTGTATATCCATATTTCAATACTCTATATTATGATTCACAGTTTATTATTGTGTACTAAGTAGTATTTTCTGAGCCAGTTTGTAAATAAGTAGATATATAAAATAGAAGCTAAAATAAAATTTGATAATAAATTAGTGGCATTACACTGGTATTAAAGTCGTAAATTCTCTATGTGGCGACATTAAAACTACTGCAATGTGCGAACGTCTGTCTAGTAGTCTTTAGGCGAATCACTTTGCGGTCAGTAAGCTTAAATTGCACTGTCAGCCTGCCGTGAGCTACTAAAATTATCTAGGATATTATTTTCCTCAAGACTGTGACTCATAATTCTTAAAACTATGATTCACAAACTGTTATTTTAGTTCAGTATTTGAATAATATTGTTCTTATGTTTAATAAAGTAATAATTGTGTAAATGTATAAATTTATTTATATTCAGGGATAGGTTAGGAAAACACGCACTCTCACCTGGAAAATTGATTGAATCATAGTTATTAATAATAGGTAATGTTTTTCTACAACGGCATTACAAATTTAATTTTGAACAAGCTTTATCCACTGTTGAATTGTAACCTGCGGTTTGCGTCCAATCATAACGTCTAATATTGATTTTAAATCAAGTTTTAAAGCCTGTAGCGCATTAAAAAAAATCTCGCTGCAGCAATGAAAACCCAGTATCAGTTACGTCAGAAATATCAATTTAAAGCTATTTTTGTGGCATTAAATCGACTGTTTAAATACTTACAAATGTTATTTATAAGAAATAACATTTTAACATTGCACTGTCTTTTTATCATGGAATCTGTATGCCTGGAATACATGTATTTTTAATGATTTTGTAGGGATCAAGTTGTATTTTTAACTCCCAACATTAAAACGGTGAGGCTTTGTATATTCCTCGGGTTTAGGGTATTTCACTGGTTAGTTTTATATATTTGGCTAAATGAATTAGACAGTTAGATGACATTTAATTTGGCGTTTATTCATTCAATTCGGCACTTGTTTACAAGGTAACTCTCTAATACATGATTAATCAATAACTTTGGTTACTCACTTTAGTGCAGGACAACTTCATCCAATTCGGCACTTGTTTACAAGAGAACTCTTTAATACATGATTGATTACTAACTTATAACATTACTGTTTATTTACTTGGTGCTTTTTGTAAGCGAATGCAATAATTGTCATGTCCGACGGACGATGACACGCGTTAATTTTGACGTACGTATTGACCTTTCAAAGGTTTAATCCACAGTGTCTGTCGAGGAACTGACAGCTTGCTTTGTCGCCAGAAAATCACGCCCCACTGTTAGACTGATCAATCATAAGGTAACATATTTCGTGCGTTGTCTTTTAATTGGCTATTTATTGTTCCGCCATGTTTTATTAGGACCACTTGTTATTGTCCCGTTTTGTCTACTGCGATAGGCTTAATTTCCTAGCGGCAAGATGTATCAAAAGATATGCGTTTTTACAAGTTCTAAAATAGACGTTTTAACATTGAATTATGTTGAGAACACTTTTTTGCTCAATTAACCGTAGCGACAGGCCGCTGTTTTAGGATAATATTTGCAAGCTCTGTTGTCGCTTGTCTGGACGACAGTACTATTCGTTCTTAAAACATTAGATGCATTTTGTTTCTCTGTTTATCTGACCGTTCTACATTAACATGTGTAATTGTATTGCTAATGGAATATTTGAAAAGCAGCTATATTATCTAGACAAAAAGTAGTATTGATTCTGAAAGCATTGGTTGCATTTAATTTTATTATTTTTATCGCATTAAGGCAATCGTTTCCCCAACAGATTTTATGTCTGAAACCCCTACCTTCAACATAAGGTTATGCTTAAATCTACCTCTTCCCATTCTTTCATTGACGCTAATCAAGAGATCTGTTGTATATGGAAGCATTAAGATGCATAATCGTTGGCCTTCTAGTATGAAAACTTTTCCAACATTAAGACTTTTCCAATAAAGAGTAGGAAAGGCCTTGGTTGGTAAGGCTTACTAAAAATTAGGTGAATTATATGCTGATAATCTGTGAAATACAAAATTACATCTTCATAATTACACATACATACATACATACATTATCCCTACATCCTACATCCCATTATATTATAACTTCTTAGTTTGACAATTTGTGATTAGGAGAATATTTTTATTTTCCTTTTTATGGTTAAATTCATGTAGTATGCTCTCGATCTTCTGAATGTAAATGAACGTTGATGTTTTCCTTTCAGTATATGCACTGATTATAGTTTGTATTGCTCCTTCTTTTTAAGCTGCTATACTAGCTTGTTTACTTTACTTTATTTCGACTTTGTCAACGAACCATCTGATTTTATGACAATAAAGCTTAGTTGACTGACTTTATTTTGAAAGCACCTAAAATCACTTTTCAAGGGTTACTGCCAGACATATTTCCAAAAAAATATGAATTAATATATAATGATTTTGCTTGCGCGGTGACTGGAAAATAAATGTGTAATGTTTTTGTTAAATCCTGTACAATGGTCGTTTTAGTAATACCTATAACATGCTTGTCAAACAATATACCATGTTGAACAACGGTGAGTCATTATGTAAGGCAATAAACTGCATTTAACTGCTTATTTTGATTTGACCAGCTAAGAATAATTAAGTGGCGGCGATCTCTCCAAAATTACACAATCGTCCAAGTTTAAATCATCGCGAATACGGTCGTGGGAAGTCCCGGGGTTAACCGCGCGAGAGAAAATTTAGGAGATCAGGTACCTTGGGGACTCAAAATGCAATTAACAAAGCCTCAAGAAACCAAAGGTTAACATTTGCGTTGCAATAAATAGGTTGGAGATGAGCAATGTGTGGTTTACATAGGACCGAGGGTTGAGTTTGTAGAATTTTCAATTAGTCGACTGGCCTGTTATGTGCTTTGGATTAATTATAGCGATTAGATGAATTGGGGTTAAGTTAACCAAATGTATTTGTTCTGGTAGTCGTATTATTTAGTAGGGATTCCAAAACCATGATAATATTCAATCATATAAAAGGCTGTGCTGGAGTATTTACTGCAAGTGGCCTATTTAAAGGGGCTTTACGTAACTTTAAATTTTTAATTTATCCAAAGCTAAAAGTTACTGAGTGAAATAAACTTTGTGTCATTTTTTTGTTTAGCTCCGTGTAGTTTCTACTCAGATCAATATTTCTTGATCCCTTCTTTTGGTTTTGCTTATAATTACTTTAAGTAAGATACCGCTTGCAATAATTATGCATGTTATAGTTTATACGAAGTTAATTAAACCGCAAGGAAATTGAGGTACGATCAATTTACTAGCACCTTGCATTGAAATAAGAAGCAGAATTCTTATTAACTGCTCATCGTAAGAAAGTCAACATGGAGTTGACGAGTTCGTCTCGGGCGGTGTTAGAAGCCGAGCGCATTTCATTGGTGTAAAATGGGTTGCATACTACAGAGGAGAATTGCAGATGATTTTTACGCGACTGACAGTTGCGGTACCGCGTGTCCTCTCCTTTAGCTTGATTAATTAAAAATTAGATTCTCGTTCTTGGGAAGTTTACGGACTGTTTAATTCAAACTTTGCTCAGTTGACGCGTTTTACTTTTTACTTTGTTGTTGCTGTTGTTCCTTTAAGTGCACCCATGTTTTATAAAAGATATATCGCCTATTAGTCGAGTTAGCTATTTCAATTGACTTCGTATACATTATATACTTAACTGTAAAAAAACAATTTTAAAGCCCAAAAGACGTCTTGTCAGGTTGTTGTAGAAATACGTATTTATTACTGACCTCAACCCAATAGACAAACAGGCCTGCCTAGAAGTCCGGAATAAAATTAATATAGCCTTAACCTGTAACTTTTGGGGAAAATGCTCGGACACGTCAATTTAGTTTTATATATGCTCACATTTTGACGTTATTCGCTTTTTTATAGACATTTGTCAAAGATATGACGATATCGATCTTTTTTTTTTAATTGAAACATACTTGTGATACATCATTTGAAAGCTAATATCTCGTACAGTATGCTCATACATTTTGGCGCGATTCTGTCAAGCTATTTCAAAATGGCGACTGTTAAAAGTTTTAAAAAAATCCCTATTTAAATAAGCGGAAATGATAAATCATTGATGTTTTTTTTTACCTTTCAAGGTAAGAAATCTTCATTGTTTCACGATGGTGCTCCCCCGCATTTTGGTGTCAATGTGAGAAGATGTTTAGATCAGATATTTCAAGGTCGCTGGATTGGACGACGTGGTACAATTGAATGACCACCGAGGTCCCCAGACTTAACGCCTCTAGACTATTTTCTTTGGGAATACTTAAAAGAAAAAGTATACCAAAATAGGCCAAATAATATTGAAGATTTGAAAAACAAAATTAGATTGGAGAAACATAACATATCGGCTGAAGCCATTCGGAATTCCGTCGACGGATTTTACCATCGTCTGGGAGCATGCCAAGTAGAGGGTAGACGACATTTCCAGCATTTGCCACGTTAAACCACCTTTTTGTAGTTATTTTTTTTTACAAAATAAATAACTAATTAACCGTAACTATTGTTAAGTCACAATGTCACAAAATGTCAGAATGTGAAACAATGAAGATTTCTTACCTTGAAAGGTAAAAAAAAACATCAATGATTTTTTACCATTTCCGCTTATTTAAATAGGTATTTTTTTAAAACTTTTAACAGCCATTTGAAATAGCTCGACAGAATCGCGCCAAAATTTATGAGCATGCTGTACGAGATATTACTTTCAAATGATGTATCACAAGCTGTATGTTTCCATTTAAAAAAAAGATCGATGTCGTCATATCTTTGACAAATGTCTATAAAAGAACAAACGAATAACGTCAAAATGTGAACATATATAAAACTAAATTGACGTGTCCGAGCATTTTCCCCAAAAGTTACAGGTTAAGGCTATATTAGTTTTATTCCGGACTTCTGAGCAGCCATGTATATGTAACTGCTTCACTAAAATTTTTAATCATAGATAACATTGTAAATATGTAATTTAATTTTAATTTATTTCCTAATTTAAAGATTGTATACTCACTCAGCGTGGTGACCTAAAATAATTTTCCTTCTCGAACAAAATAAATTAAACGTCGAAAAACTATCGGCGACGTGCTCTCGCTATTTTTACAAAAGACTTGTTATCAATCGCGTCAAGTCTAACGTCTGTAATTCGGAAATATCATTTTTCAGCTTTGACTCCTCGCGGGTATCATAGAATTGTTCAAAATCGTGGAAAGGATGAGCTTTCATTTATATCTTTTCACTTTATTTTTCTTTTTTTGGATTTTATTAATTTTGTTCTTTTGTCGACCCTTATATTGTTTTGGATAAAGCAGTTTCTCCGTGATTTCTATTATTATATCCTGACAAAAATTGTTGTCAGTGACTTAGCAGTTGAAAACATGGGAACTAATGCAAAACACCAATGACAACACATTATTTTGGCAGTTTCCATGGTCTTAACTGTGACGCCACTGATAATTATATTGGGTTTTGATTATAGTATGATGCTCAAAATATACCTAATCCAAGGCTCGTCACGGGAATCACTCGTTGTGGTACGTTAAATAATGTATTTAATGTTTTATTGCTTGAATGAATTTATTCATCCTGCGTTGTTTATATATGTATGTTTTATACACTAATTGTGTCATTTACCTCTAAACCACATAGCAAATTTGCTTTTCTGCAAATAGTTGGCATATGCGGAATGAAAATAGTACTTTGCTGTATAAGCATAAATGCATGCTATTTATTTAGTTAATCGATCTATCTGTAACATTGCTTTAGTATCGATAAATGGTAAATAAATGAAACTATGGTAAACGCTTAATGACAAAACTTATCTACTGTTTAGTCTAACAACAAAATGCACATGGTTGTAGGATCAAAGTGACGTATACGGATTGCAAATGTAAGGAGACGTGGTGTGACGGTGTCTCCTTAGAGTGTCGTATACTCAAATTATCATATAGGAGAGTTCATGTGTTGGATCATCTCACAATGTAAAGAGTGCCTTCCTCGGTTCATCTGAAGGTCGTTGCAACATCAGCGATGTTACTCCAGTGGCGGATATTCTTAAGCCACGAGCATTGTTTTCGTCTCAGACCCCTATTCCTTCAATTTTTCCTGATGTGGTTATCAGTTTCAAGAGATTGTATTCATAGCCGGAGTAAATGTCCCCAATATGATAATTTATGCTGGCTGACGATATTCAGCAGTTGTTTATGGATATTAGCCTCACATTATATGAGGTTCCTAGTGTTGTTATCGTTGGAATTGATTGTAAGTAAATGGTTATCTAAGTGGAGAAGATATGAATAAATTACACTTAAATGTTGAATATCTGTTCTTTTGTTCATGCAATTGGGTTCTTGAGCAATAAATGTCATTTCCAAAAAAACACCTTTTTTTATAATTAGTTTCTGTGGTTAGAATCTCAGCTGAATTATAGTTAATGGTGTGATCAAAATTATTAGCATGTTCAGCAAGGGCACATCTCTCTGGATGGTGTCTACAATCACTCCTGTGGTTCGTGATTCTACCAGATAAGGGTCTAGAAGTTTGACCTATGTATACTTTATTGCAGTCTGCACAAGGGATTTTGTAGACAACGTCCGACAGTTGATTCGGTTGTGTTTTATCTTTGAATTTTGAATGTATAGAGTTTATTGTAAGTACTGGTTTATATGCAATCTTTATATTATCTATTTCTTTAAAAAATCTAGATAGTTTTGGGGTGATTTCCCTTATGTATGGCAATGAGGTGAGTTTAATGTTTACAGTCGCTTCAGTAATATTTCTGTTATTGTTGTTAGTATTAATATTATCCACATTGGGTATTTGTGTTAAAGTGGAAGACGTGCTGAATAGTATCTTCTTTACCAATGGGAGAAGGTATGAGTTATCGGTGAAAAGTTGGAGAAGAATATTAAGGTTCTTCTTTAGGAAAGATGGATGTGAAATTTTCGAAACTCTCATTTTCATTTGTTTTATTAAGTTCACTTTTATGCTATGTTCGTGGTAGAAATGGTAGTTTAGATATCTACCCGCACTGCAAGGTTTTTGGTACCAGTCTATGGCAATTATGTTGTCTACATTGCGTATAAATCTGGTATCTAGAAACGGAACTGAATGAGAGTCATCCTCCGTTTCAATTGTGAACTGGATATATTGATCGTAGTCATTGAGAGTCTCTACTATTTTAGTTATACCATCTGCAGGAAGTGCAAGGATGATATTATCTACATATTTTTTTAAGAATAGTGGTTTGAATGAGAGTACCGGTAAAACAACATCCAGCAGGTCGTCCATGACATAGTTGGCCAAGATAGGCGACACTGATGCCCTCATAGGCGTGCCAAAGGTTTGTTTATAGTATGAATTATTAAAAGGGAAATAAGTATCGTCGAATAGGAAAGATATTATTTCTAAAAAGGTTTCTCTGTTAATTTTGCAGAAATTACTGATGCGATACCAATTTTTGTGAATCGCTTTTTTGGTAGCGTCAAGATAAACATTGCTAAAGAGGGAGACCGCATCCAGGCTTCCCAGTACATAATTCGTAGGCAGTTTTAAGTTGTTGTATGTGTTAGCTATTTCAAAAGAATCTTTGATGTAGTATTCATTATCATAATCATATGCTTTTGTGAGAATATCTGTAACAAAGCTTGCAATAAACTCAGTGGGGGCGCCTATGGACGCTACAATCGGTCTTACTGAAAGGGTTGGTTTGTGAATTTTTGGAAGTGAATAAAATTTTGGAGAAATGCCCTTGTAGTTAGTTAGTTTCTTTTTTGTAGCTTCGTCTATTTGGTTAGTACTGTGTATTTTCCTAATCTCAATTTTTATATAAATTTGTAGTCTTCCTGAGGATGGAAATGAAATAAATAATTTCCGAAAGCTTGGAATAACTTTAAAGAGTTGCTGCACTCCCCAATATTCGCTAGTCTATTTCTCAACTAGTCAGCAAGGACTACCCTCTCTATATATGTATATGTGGTTCATTGGAGAGTTTCCTTTATGCAATTTGAGCCATTTTAATTAAGGGATTACATTTTAAAATTTAAATCGGATTTCAACATCTTACCTTTTGAAATATTAAAGCTCGCAATTAAGTGCAGAAACGGAAATGTATCTTTCGCTACTTCCGATTTTTCGCGGCCTCAGAGACCCATTTAAAAGCGAGAAAGCCAGCCAATATCCTACGGGATTTCTTCCTACGGAGGCAATGCATATAAGATGGTAGCATTCAGTCGCCATGTAAGAAAATAATTTCGTATACGTTTCGTTGCTAGCGCTTGTGCATTTTTACGTTTGTCCGTTAAATATTTACTAGGGCCGTAAAGTACAAGCGAAACTGGGAAACAACGAAATTGGTTGTCCGGGGAGTCTAAATTTTCCGAACGTGTTCGCCTAAATGCTGGCATCAAGTTAGAATTTTATTTTTGTCTGTGGGCTTTATTGACAATGAGTTTTGGTTGGGTCTGTTGTAAATTCGACAAAGGAAGTCTTCTACAGTAATGTTTTTTTATCTACGCAGTTTCGATATGATCACATTATATAAAATTTAGTTTTCTTGTTTCTTTCCAATTTTTAAATTTTCTAATTTTCGGTCAAAGAGCGTATAACCTTAGATTTAAAAAGAATTACAAATTTTTCTTTCTCATCTTTAAATATAGATACATTTTAAACTTACAGCTTTACAATTTTGGATGTTAAATTTTTTTTAAATGACCGCCAAATTTTCTCTCTCTCCTTAACATCCAGTAAAGCTCGAGTCATACTTACCAGCACGTAGCGTGTCCAGCACGTAACGTGACAGACACAAATAAGTAAGTACAAACATTCTCATAGGCATATTTGTATCTAGCGAACTTGAGCGTCTATTCATGCACGGGCCAGAATCGGCCAGCATTGTCGTCAAGGATATTTTGTCTCTCTCGGCGCGTATCTGTGGAAGTCTCATGTTTGGTGAGGTCGGTACGATTAGTATGAAGGGAGACGACGTGCATGCACCGACAGTGGACAGTTGGCCATTAGAAAAAATGAATAACGAAAAATAATCGAATTAGTTAGAGGATATTCCTTTCTCTATAATTTGAGTGATCGCAGATGTCTCAATGGTAAAATCTTATTTCCAATTCTTTCGAACTCATATTTATTCAATCTGAAGTATTTGAAAAATCTGTCTTCATCATCTACAAGCTCCTTGTATAGTGTGTAAAATTCTCCTTATTTTTATCGTTTTACGTTCATGGGATGGAAAGGAAACCTCCGTTTCCTATGTTGTACTTCTACATAATCCGACTTCTCTTCTTATATATTCTTCCAGTAAAATTAGTACCACGGCTAATTCTTCAACAGAAACATTTAAGTACGCGTGCGTACTATAAACTCTCTAGTTGGTTGGTCTGTGGGCGACTGTGAGGTGAAAACTCGTGTCTGTTCCGTATCTAATACGCTACATGCTGGACACGCTACGTGCTGGTAGATATGAATCGAGCTTAACGTGTGTGGTCCATATTAGTCTAAAATACTTAGAGCGTGCACGACACAGTAGTAGCTCTATGTTCTGTGGCTTCGTATTTATTTAGGTATAAACATTACATTCCTTGATCAAATTTAGTTTTTTTCAAAACACTCGTTTTTGTAACTTACATTTTTGCAGATATTTCATCGGCAACATAAAAATATCAGAAGCTAGAAAGCTAGGAATAAAACTGAATTATTCAATTCAATTCGTTTTTTTAAATTAGTCCCGTGAGATTCACTTGAGTTTCGTCGCTTTTGAATAGGTTTTAGAAGCTCCTAAATATCCTATACAGGGCAATTACCTTATTGGAAGATTTAAGAGAAGCATTTGGTTTGATATCATACAGGTATTGTATTCAGTAACAATAATTATTGTAATCTACGAGCAAAGACCCGGTTAATCAGATACTTCAGGAAGAGATAAAAGTTTATAAGTAATAAAACTAAAATTTCTTGATAATGGCATAGTAATACATCCCGTGAAACAATTTTATCAATATTGATTGACCGTAATTTCCAATTTAAATAAAGATGAATTCTGAGGGTTTTAGAATTTGTAATTTTATGTCAATCTTCATTATGCCTGTCAGGGTCTCCAGGGAAACCTGGCAATAAATTAACCATCATTTGTATGTTTCGTAAAGTTATACTGTGATTCCTAGTACTCTCCGTAGATGTCAAGAAATAATATGTTTTGATTGGAACATTTTTTTATGTTACTCTTGATCCTAGAGATATACAGGGTATCCAAAACTCGATAGTACATTAAGAGAAGCTAGAAAACGAATATTAATATCGTGCTGAAATTTTGGAAATGGTGACAAGACCTAGCATTCTAGCCTTCAAAAATATTTTTGAGGAAGCGGCGTTGCCAGTTCTACCTCTACCGAATACTCACTTTAAAATTTTAAATGCAACCCCTTACATATTATTCGAGTTTTTGATTCTGCGGTTAAATCTGAACTTAATAACTTTTATTAACCATATGCTATATCTATCTCCCATTGTTCGTTAGATACTAATTATTTTGTTATTTTTTGCGGCCAAAACAGAAATAACAAAAAGTCAAATATCGTAGGTACCTATCTCAAATTTTATTAAAAAAAATATTCAAACAATCTACAGGTATTTCGGTTGTATGACAAACTTGGGAAATATTTTATATAGGGTGTCCAAAAATATGTTTGTCACTTTTATATTATTAGAGCAGATAATAGGACAAAGAATTCGCAATGTATCAGTATAACATGGTCCTATATGATCTATCGATGTTGACAAGGATTTATATTGATAAGAAATTAATAGTTGCTACCAAAAATTTAATTTTAATATAAATAGGTTGCCATGACCCCATGACCGGTATAAAGGTAATAAATCAAAATTTACCTGTTAAAGCAAAGTGTCAACTATTATATGTTTTTGGAAAGCTCTCAGTAAGCAAAATGCAGCTATGAATAAATATACAGGGCGTTCCATTTAAAAAAACATAACTTTGGTATATTTCTCACAAATGGGGGTACCTGGAAAAATACTAAGTACGCCACTGAATTCTACGTAAAAAACTGTATAACACCCTGTTTTTACATTTTCGATAGGGTATAAGATAACTGAAATACAAGGGGTGTCTGAAAATGCACCATTTTCAATTTCGCCCTGTATCTGAAAAACCAAGATGGCCATGATAAATCCGTTTAGGGCATAGTTTGTTTAACAAAAAAGTGGCATCATTCTATCTGTACTAATAACGGAGATACCCGTCGAAAGTGTCGAAAAGAAGACACCCTGTACCTTCGATTTTGGGATACCGTATATAAATTAAGTTTTCTTTACCTACTAGTTGACCCATGTATTAATCAATTTTCAAATCAATCAAATGATTTAATTAATCATATAGTACTTGCTAACTCCTTTAAATCTGCGTGATTTTGTTATATTGTATTAAGTAAATACGCGGCTTAATTAAAATTGTAATTAACAAAAAATACATGATTATTTTTTGCACAATGTTAATTAAAATGAATTGAGTGAAGGTTTAGAGTGATGTTTACCCAATATCATTAATCAAATCCACGGGGGATTTTTAGCAATTTGGGATATAGTTGACATATTATAACTATTTCGTAAACTTCAACTGTTAACCCATTAAAACTAATTAAATTCAAGTGTTCAACATACTGTTATTATGTCAAACAACTGGTGTCAACATTGTTCCAAGTATTAGTAAATTAAGACATTTTTATTTGAGCGGCTACCTAGTAATTTGACTTTGATTTTATTGATTGAACTTTGGGACAGAATCCAAATATTATCACAGTCAGTTATAAAATCTATCACGTTCATTAAATAAAAATATCTTTATTTATATATATATATATACACAGTAATTTACATAAAAGAGAAAACATAATTAAATTCTGTGAAAGGTCAAGTCCAGATGAGGCACCTCATGATTAACTCTACACCTAATCCTAAATTTATCCTAAAGTAGCGGTCGGTGTATTGGTGTCATTCAGCTTGAATATACAAATAAAAGCGATGGAACTATTTATAATAATTGTGTGTTTAATATATATTTAATATAATTTAGTCCAGAAGCAGAATGTGAAAGATTGTAGAATTTGTCGGCAATTTTCCGCCGATTATACACGTTTTGCAATTTAGTATGTCTCAGAATTTATCTATAAGAAGTAAAGTAAAATAAAAAAGGCCTTCAAAGTATGCCAGGGCAACCTGGCGACCTACCTGGCATCCATATTTTCAGAGAGTTTGCTCATGAAATAGCCCGATATTTTGTATTAAAATACTCCTGGTATCATATGCCCCCAGTTTTAGTACCAACAGGGCAGTTAACTGAAAAAGTTCAAGAGGCGAGAAGTAAGGATTTCAAGCGTTATAGGGAGAGTTTCTCCAGAAAATCTAGTAGGGAGAAACGAATGAGGATATTCTCAACGAGTTTCTCATCCGGATCATGGAATCTCCCACAAGGACCCCTAAATCTTGTAAATTGTGACGTGATATGAAGAGTTATTTTGGAGATGATGATAAGTGATGTCAGTTAATGTTGATGATAGAAAAGTAGATAATACTGACGAGAGTGATAATGATGATAACTGCAACGACGACTGCGATACATTTGACGATGATGAATAGCCGATGGACTTGTACAGCACGTATTCCTAATGTTTCTAAAAAATGAGTAGTCTACAACTTGCAATTCAATTTTGTATGTTTTAACGGGGAATTTACTTTCATTTCTCATGTATTTTATAAAATAAACGCTTTAAAGATTTGATTCGTATGTAAACTTTATTCCTTATGATGTCCTAGTGACATAAACTCAAAAGTTTAACCACTGGCGCCCTGATTTAATGCCAAGGTTACGGGTCACTGGAGTATGCGCCATCCTGCTGGAAGTAGCCTCGTCGTCTAATGCGTTTACAAATTTTCTAAAATTACGCCAAATTGAGAATCCCTTAAAACAATCAGTCCAGTTATCCTTCCTCTCAATATTGCCGCCCACACACCATTTTCTGAGAATGCAGTGGCTTCTCCGTAAAGAAATATGGAGTTTCATGAGAACTCCACACTTTCAAAGTCGTTTTCATTATTATGCAAATTACCCATAAACCACTTTAAAAATTTTATTTGCTGTGGTTTGTCGTTTGTTAACAATTCTTGGACTGAGCTTACACGATAAGCGTGTATATTATGCAGGTCACATTTCTGGACTGTATTTTAGGTTCAGTAGAATATATTTACTTGTTGGCTTAAACGCCGAGTAGGGGTTTGTAGGTATTCATTAACAATTTGCCTGAATTATTTTTATTTTTGTGCAGTGCACACTTTGGGTCTTCCACTGTCCTCCTGTTTGTCTAAACAAAGCCTGGTAGAAATCCATGCTGATAATCCTGAAAGACGTCCCATGTTGAATAAACCCAATGGCCATCAACCTCCTTCTACTTCTCATGTCTCAGCAGCTCGCTTGAGATGTCTTTAAATTGAATGAAAAGAATTATAACGCGTAACGCGTGCACACATTCATTATTAGAATAGCATTTAAAATGCTACGCTGATAACGAACAATCAGCACACGCATGACGCTTCTTAGATGCACAGCGCACCAAATATTTTTTGGTTATGTGGAACCTGAGTCAATTAAATTACTTTTTCTAGTTCACTGCATATTCCACGACAGAAATCATAATTATTGCTTGATTAAATAATAGATTCATTTGAAAAAACTTTAAACAATTTAATAATATACATACAGGTCGTGCATTCTAGCTTGAGCTCCGAGATGCGTAGATGATAGACAAGGAAGGTCAGCAGGTCCAAGCTAATGCTATATTGCTTGACCTGTACCTATACTGTGTGGTCGATTAAGTGTGCAACAAATAGTTTATTATTGGTTTCTCAGAAAATTGTATTCTTGATAAAAGTTGGTGCATATCCGATAACCATTTCAGGTGCACTTGGAATGGCTTCAAGTCAAATAGGATACAGGGTAGGGCAAAAAATCTGAAAAGCGCTCAAGAATGTTATGTCAAAAAATAGAGAGAGTCGTTATTGAGAAGAGTTATTTAGAATTAAAAAATATGTCTAAATACGAAGCCGACGCCTTCTATCCAAAAAAAAATTTTTTCCTAAACTTTATGCATTTAAATATTTGTATTTTATTTATTATTTCATACGAGATCTGCCTCTTTATGTTCTTAACTTCTATTCCAGGTAGATACATTAATATTAGAAGAGTATTTATCTTATTTTTAGGAATATTTGCAAAATTTCAAACTTGTTTGTAGTATC
Organism: Polydrusus tereticollis; assembly: GCA_963920685.1. Taxonomy (NCBI): domain Eukaryota; kingdom Metazoa; phylum Arthropoda; class Insecta; order Coleoptera; family Curculionidae; genus Polydrusus; species Polydrusus tereticollis. Next base: position 83,684,256 of record OY987327.1, read on the forward strand.
CTGGCAACAAACATAAAGTTTCTCGATATTTAAAAAAAATATAAATCTGAACAAACTTTACAAATTAATTTAACAAGGTATTATGCCTAAATATTAAAAAAAATCATTATAAACAATATTATAATTTAAAGTTTTCAAATTTTTTATTTTTTTCTATTGAAGGCTATGACTTTGTATTTAGACATATTTTTTAATTCTAAACAACTTTTCCTTTTTCCTAATAACGTTTTTCCCTATTTTTCGACATAAGGGTAGGTACTTTACTCTTGAACTTTTTTCATAAACTTTAAAGTATTGAATTAATATTATTAGTTATTTATGCAGTAATTATACAAAGAACAGTAGCAGCACTGATGACGTTAGCAAATACCGTTCCTATTTAAAAATTAAATTTAAATTAAAAGTCATCCTACATAAAGTATTGATTGTACTATAAAATTCTTAAGCTATTATTTATATTGCTCTATAATTAAAGACTAACATACATCGTGCATCCACTATTAATAGTTAATATTGGAATGTTAAACCAACGTGAGAACTGACAGCGGTTAACATTGTTTTAAAAAAAGACTACAGTGATATATATAATATATACAAAGTTGATCATCTAATGTATGTGTTTGTATGTGCCATAGGAGTAATGTAATGTAATTATGCCATATTACTTCGTGCCTCAAAGGTAATTAAGGATTAAAAGAAAATTTTAGACCTCTTTTCTGATTGAAATATTTTGTTATGGTTAATGGTAAAGGAGATGATAAAATTTAAAGTAACGTGCATATACGTTTATACATTATAGGTAGGTACTCATGGCAAATTTTTGCATTATCTAGTAATTTTGCTGTCCAATTCATTTTGTGCTGGAGCGGTTAATGTACAGGGTTATCCAACCAAGACTAGACAAGGCGATTTTTTGACTTTTCCTGTACTTTTATAAAAAAACTGAAATAGCCATCTTAAGTCATTTTCTCCCGCGAATTCGAATATCTTCAGCAAAAAACAATTGAACATCAAAAAAAGTACTAGGGGTCACTTTGATATTTTTTTAAATGGGATGCCGTATTTTTAATGAGCTTATCCGATTTCTCATATAAATTTTGATCTAAAATGTTGGATTTAATTAATTTTTAATTTTTTTTTTTTTTAATTTTTTTAATTTTTTTAATTTTTCCGAATTTAAAACTGAAGAAAAAAGGCGTTTTTGAATTAAAAATCCAACATTTTAGATCAAAATTTATATGAGAAATCGGATAAGCTCATTAAAAATACGGCATCCCAAAATATCAAAGTGACCCCTAGTACTTTTGTTTGATGTTCAATTGTTTTTTGCTGAAGATATTCGAATTCGCGGGAGAAAATGACTTAAGATGGCTATTTCAGTTTTTTTATAAAAGTACAGGAAAAGTCAAAAAATCGCCTTGTCTAGTCTTGGTTGGATAACCCTGTACAGTTGCGACAATTAAAATCCGTTCATCAATTTGACATTTTATAAAGATCGTGTTGCCACAAATCGTTTTCATTTTGTGCACAAAGTACATTAATTTGCTATTTGAAAAGTGTGTGCTTTCTTCCCTAATATTTTCTTCGGTATTACTAAACCACCCGCTTTATCATCTAATGTATGTGTTAGTATGTGCCATAGGAGTAATGTAATGTAATTATGCCATATTACTTCGTGCCTCAAAGGTAATTAAGGATTAAAGGAAAATTTTAGACCTCTTTTCTGATTGAAATATTTTGTTATGGTTAATGGTAAAGGAGATGATAAAATTTAAAGTAACGTGCATACGTTTATACATTATAGGTACTCATGGCAAATTTTCGCATTATCTAGTAATTTTGCTGTCCAATTCATTTTGTGCTGGAGCGGTTAATGTACAGGGTTATCCAACCAAGACTAGACAAGGCGATTTTTTGACTTTTCCTGTACTTTTATAAAAAAACTGAAATAGCCATCTTAAGTCATTTTCTCCCGCGAATTCGAATATCTTCAGCAAAAAACAATTGAACATCAACAAAAGTACTAGGGGTCACTTTGATATTTTTTTAAATGGGATGCCGTATTTTTAATGAGCTTATCCGATTTCTCATATAAATTTTGATCTAAAATGTTGGATTTAATTAATTTTTAATTTTTTTTTTTTTAATTTTTTTAATTTTTCCGAATTTAAAACTGAAGAAAAAAGGCGTTTTTGAATTAAAAATCCAACATTTTAGATCAAAATTTATATGAGAAATCGGATAAGCTCATTAAAAATACGGCATCCCAAAATATCAAAGTGACCCCTAGTACTTTTGTTTGATGTTCAATTGTTTTTTGCTGAAGATATTCGAATTCGCGGGAGAAAATGACTTAAGATGGCTATTTCAGTTTTTTTATAAAAGTACAGGAAAAGTCAAAAAATCGCCTTGTCTAGTCTTGGTTGGATAACCCTGTACAGTTGCGACAATTAAAATCCGTTCATCAATTTGACATTTTATAAAGATCGTGTTGCCACAAATCGTTTTCATTTTGTGCACAAAGTACATTAATTTGCTATTTGAAAAGTGTGTGCTTTCTTCCCTAATATTTTCTTCGGTATTACTAAACCACCCGCTTTATCATCTAATGTATGTGTTTGTATGTGCCATAGGAGTAATGTAATGTAATTATGCCATATTACTTCGTGCCTCAAAGGTAATTAAGGATTAAAGGAAAATTTTAGACCTCTTTTCTGATTGAAATATTTTGTTATGGTTAATGGTAAAGGAGATGATAAAATTTAAAGTAACGTGCATACGTTTATACATTATAGGTACTCATGGCAAATTTTCGCATTATCTAGTAATTTTGCTGTCCAATTCATTTTCTGCTGGAGCGGTTAGGTCTGGTATGACTAAGTTTAGTAAATTATTACTTACGATATTATGTAATCTTGCCAACAATAATCCTTAGGCTCTAATAACACACTATAAAATTAACGTGTAGCGCTACTGCACTTTACTCTGCTTTGCGTTGAAACTATTTCACTAATTTTTATGGTTTTACCCTCCTGGGCCTTCTTTTTAAACATCGGTGAGCAAGATAGCCTCGACATTAACGTAATAGAAGAGTCGTTTTTCATTACTGTTATGACGACTATTACTGTTCCTTAACACTTTATTCTGAAAGCGCTAAATTATTCCAATGTTGCCCTTATGGCATACCCTCACTAATCATATAGTGGGTACCTAAACACCTTTCCCCAGTTCTCTAAGATATCACTTACCTAAACACACAGCAGAAAAAAAAATTAATACATTATAAAATTGAAGAAATAGCCCATACCTTCATAGAAGTCAATGGTAGTGTAAATGAAACAATGCAGGCTTCCTCCACAGTTTAATAATTGAAAAAATAATTGAAAAGCTCCCTACATGTTTCGAATGCTTAAGCACTCATCATCAGGGGATGCTCAAAAAGGATAGAACTAAGTTGAGAACAAACAATGAATATAAAATAAAAGTTTAAGTAGGACTTCCTAACATCGAGTTTAGCGGAACTGTAAGTTGTCTCAAATTAATGAGTACAACTCTACAGGATGAGAAATGTAAAGTTAAAGACTTGGTGTACGAACTGGCATATTAACATATTAATTGTATTGAGATTCCGGTATAAATAAAGTTTTGATTATAAATGTGAAATTGTGATTAGTAAAAAAACATTGTGGATAAAGATTAATAATAACCAGAACACAGACATCTGTCAACGAATGACCAAATCACATGGTTTTGTTAAAAGTGGGTTATAAATGTCTATGGGAGTTTAGTTGTAGTTATTTTTTCAAGTTAAAATTTAATAACTTCAGAAAAATCTAAAAACTCTTATAATAAAAACCCTTTCTCCTCAAAATGTTATAGCTCAATTTATTATCTTTATCCTCAATGTTTTTTCACTAATCAAAATTTCACATTTATAATCAAAACTTTATTTATAACTTCATTTATACCGGCATCTCGATACAATTAATATGTTAATATACCAGTTCGTACACCAAGTCTTCAAATTTACATTTCTCATCCCGTAGAGTTCTACTTATTAATTTGAGACAACTTACATTACAGTTTCGCTAAACTCGATGTTATAGGTAAGTCCTACTTAAACTTTTATTTTATATTTATTGTTCGTTCTTAACTTTGTACTATCCTTTTTTTTTAGTATCCCCTGATTGCTTAAGCGTTCGAAACATGTAGGGAGCTTTTTATTTCCTTTTCAATTATTAACCTGTGGAGGAAGACTGCATTGTTACATTTGCATATAATACATTATACACTATGCGCCCTCCATTGCCAGGAAGTAAACTTGCACACATAAATGGCGCGTCCGCGCGGCATCTCGCTGGCTTATTACTGAATGCAATCGAAGAAGAAGATGATCACGTGATCACTGCATCATAAAACGTTTATTCGGGCAACCACATATTTAATGTGGGAGTTAAATTATAACTTTCAGAACTGTAAATAGAGGAATTGCACGGGAATCAAAGTTTAATAATATTATTTTTGCATCTAATGTTTAAAGGAATGAATATTTTATTCTAATAAAGCATTTCTTTTAATTCCGTAGAAAATTAAATAAGCGAAATTTAATTGACCCAATAAAATCTTCCCTGCAATATATTTCACTTGATTAAATATAAGCTGTATTGTCACAATTAACAAAAAATCAATTAAACGTTTTAATTCGTACAAGGAAAAGCTTTTCCTCCGTGCCGTTATCCTATACGTACGTCACCAAACAATTTTAAGTGGTTCTGCTCTATTACTGTTAAGATTTTTTTTGATCATCCATTTTAACTAATATTTGTTTTAAATTTTAATTAGAATAAGTTCCTTTGTTCCTTTTTCAGCTGTCAACCTAGTGTATAAAATAAAAGAGAGAATAAAATCTTCCGGCCTGATGAAAATTTAAAAAATTCAAAAATAAATTGACATTTTTTCAAATTCAGGAAATAAATACGGCATCTTTTAAATCAATGTCAGTCAGTGGCCCCTTTATGTAACTAAATATTAATTAAATTTTGAGTCAGGCTAAAATTGACTGTATAAATTTATTTTTTTATAGAAGTTGAAACGGAGTCTTTAAATTCCCAATGAACGGAAAAATACAAATAAATTAATCCGCTACAAATGCCTAATAAACGAAATATAAACAAAACAAATCTGAAAATATAATTTGAGTTAAATAAATGGCAGAAATGTACGGGAATCATTCCCCAACACAAACGCCCGTCAGATATAAAATGTAATTTTCCCCAAGTTTAAACACAGACAAATTTGATTGGGTTTAAAGGAAGCACGAAGTAAATTTAAATAATGGAAAAGTTTGTTTAGTATAGATCGACGGTTTTCCCGTTGTCGCATCGTTCTATGTAATAGTCTTCTTTCTGCAAGTAACAACTGCTGCTAAATATTTTACGGTTTCCTGTTGTTTAGCTTAGCCAACTACATGCTACCATACATATTAAGAACGATTTATTTATTTGCTATTGTCGACGCTTCTAATTCTGACAAGTTATTTGAAATACTAATTTAAACCAAGTTACTTACACATGTCTTTCTGTTAGGAAAAGAGGGTCAACGGTATATTATATTTAAAACTGAAATAGGTAGGTTCTTTGATAATACTAACGAACCTGTCTTAGTAGGGTATGGTTCTAACGCCACTACAATGAAGCTCCTGACTTATTCTCCATTTGGTTTCGTAGGGGACGGCACTTCTCTTTAAGTGAAAAGTTTTCGGCTGTTTGTTTAAGTATTATAAAATTAAAATGTGGATCTATCGATGATCTCTTCTTATCAATTTGTGTACAGGTCGTAATTAATATATCTTATGCCTCGAAAACCGTCAAGTGCACATGACCGTCTTACAGGTATGGTCATACTTGTATCCATATTATGGCAAGCTTTTTATGCAACATAAAAAAAAACCCTAAAAAAACCGAAAACTGAATCTTTAGTAAATATTCAACAAAATAAACTGTGGAAATAAAGGTTTGTCTCTAAAAGGGCAATGAAGAGTGAAAAGACCTTGTGGTCTTTATCCGAAAACTGACTTCCTTTATAATCGAAGGATTAGATTTAAAAAATGCTACAAGAATTCCGAGAAACCCCTCCTTTTCAAAACGACAGCTGACTGTCGTTCAACGAAGATGCAAGCGGAAATACGCGGTCAAACCTATTTGCCTTAAGGACTGCAGTGCAATTACCTAGAAGAAAAGCAGACCTAAAAAGACGGTAGAGAAGAAGTTCCTCCAACCCCACATGTTTTGACATATTAAATAAATTATAGAAAAATAAATATACAAAGTGTGTACGACGAAATTGAAGGTAGGTTTAATATTTCCTGCAAAATAGCAATTTTAAAATTAAAGAAAGATGTTTTTCCCTTTTCTTTCCGTCAGACCCAATCCTTGGACGCGTTTCGCCGTATTACGGCTCATCGGCAAGGCTATAGAGTCTGACGAAAAGGAAAGGGACCTTACAGTGTTTTCAACACATAATGTATAAATCATATGCGAGATGTCGCGACGTGTAACAAAACCTTCAATTTTACAAAGAAAATGTATACCTATCTATAATTTAATTTGTATGAGATATTTGAGAAAAACTGCCTGACGTGAGACTGCCCCCCGGGACGCCACTGGAACTCATAATTATTATCTACTTAGTGCTAACTTAGCGTCTTATTGTAGCGAACAACGCCGCCAAATTTCACAAAAAAAAATTTTAAGTTTAAAAAAAAGTATTTTTTTTTTATACTTTGACACCCTGTATGTTAAACACCAGAGTTTTTAGAATACATCTTTACATGAATTTGTTTCAGGAATGCGCTCTTCGAATTACGGCCTATCATTAAGTAACACCCTGTATACCGAAATCTAAAAACTGCCAAATTTCAAAAAATCCCGACGGGTGGACTAAAGATCCAAAATAAATCTTGCTTTTATAGTAATCAACATTACAGTTTTAGATACATTTAGATATTACAGTTAGTTCAGGGTTTTATGGATCTTTATGTATAATTTTTACCTAATCTTAACAATCTCAAAAAATAGTTAAAATTACAAAAAAAACACACAAAGTCTAGAGCTCAATCTTTTGATATTCGTTTACATGTTTTACTTCGATAGGAAGATAAATCCGGACTAAATCGTATAAGTTCTAAGTAAATCAATCTCCTAGTGAAAATTTAAAATATTCGAATGAGATGAGATTTTTGAATAATTTTCAAAATTTTTTGATAAAACGTTCCACGCTCTCTGGCTTCCAAATGTAGGTAAAAGGTTCAGGGATGTTTACATTAAAACGCGAAAGAAATCCTTTTATCTCTATTGAAATTCATCGCAGCTTCGTATATCGATAGATTTTACATATATTTTACACATAGCCTTTAAGACTAGTACGCTAATAATAAAAAAAGCATACCTATATATCGGTTTCATAGTTTAGAAACGTTGCAAGTTCCGAATCACGTCATAAAATTTTTATCCCCCGCTCGAACAAAAACTTTCAACAACCCTATCTATTGAAGTGTAAAAGACGCTAAGGCGATGACAACGCATAGCGGACAATAGCGATCTCCCAAATATGTGTAACGGCGTGTCGCCTCAGTCACAAAAGGCATAGCAAACTGGTGCGCCTCATAAAGTTTCATATCCTGCTAGGAGCGAGCCCGATTGATCTGTGCACCACTCCACTCACAAATAGCCAGAGTTATAAAAGGTAAATGGATATAAAAAGGATTTTCTGGTCGAAGGACAAAGCTTTTTCTTCTGGGATATAAATAGATTTTTACAATAACAAGTTTTTGTCTTAAGATGTGAAAAACCCTAAAACAACGGTATTTTGGTTAAATAGTTGTTTGGGTCGAGAAGGTCCCTTCAGGATGACTTAAGGAGGAATTTTTTTATGAAATTCAAAAGAAAATATTCCAATTTTGATAAATGGTTGCATGAGGGTTTATAATAACGCTAAGGGCGACTTTTCCAATGTGTAGGTAATTCGTAGATTATTTTGTGGTATAAATCAAAGGTTAACCCTTGTTTTATTCACTTTTTTAAAAATGTCCAGTGTTACCAGAATATGTTTGTCAATATTGTCATTATCATTGTAAAGGCAGAGACACAATCAAAAACTTAAGGAATAAGAAATAAGATTTATGATATAAGAATTAAGATTTAAGAACGAACATATGTTGTCCTATGTAAACAACGCACAATGAAATTTTTAGAATTAAGGAATAAGATTTAAGCTTTAAAAAACCAATTTGTTGGTTTTAAGAAATAAGGAATAGGAAATCAGCCAATCAGAAGTCAGCATGTTTGTTAGGTTTGACTTTTGACAATTAAATAACCTCAAAATTGTATTTTCGTTTCTAAAGGTGATAATAAAACGGCAAACATACTATTCAAAAGAGTTAAGAACTTTTTTGTCAAGCCTTCCATATTTTTTAAAAGTATAGGTGAGCTTGTCAAAGTTGTAAAAATAGTTTGTATTTGTAAACAAAAAAGTGGGGTTAGGCCAATAGTTTAGAATTTAAAAAACGCGCCGTTTTTAAGGAACCGGATTGGTTAAATTTAGGTTATAAAATTTTAATTCTGTCCTGTACTCCTATTCCTTAACACCTAAATCTTAAATCCTATTCTTTATTCCTTAAGTTTTTGATTGTGTCTCGGCCTTAACAGATTTATTCCTAATTCGTGGTATTGTCTGGTTTGTTGAAGGTGCCTTCTTCTTTTTCACCAACTGTTTCCTCAAGTATATCGCGAATGTCATTTTAAAACATCGTTTTCACTCACTAATTGGGCAATATTGTCGTAATATCTAGTTTAAACCATAGATTGTGGCTTAGCTAGCACTTCATCCACAGGTTGGGGTTAAACTTAAGCTTATGCAGGTTGGTGGTAATCAATTGAAAAAACCGCCGTAGGGTCAATATACCGAAAGCGTACAATTTGCTAGTGGAAAAATATATTTTTAAACCTCTAAATTTTGAGTTTTTTTTTGTGCTTAACTTATTTCAGTGGTCACATTATATGTATATTATATATTAACAGAGCTTGTTTTCCTTTTTGCTATTGTTTATTGCTATTTTTTATTAACGGGACTGATAAAGCCAGGGAATTGACAAAATTTTAAAAAACATATATATTTTCTTTATTTAGACCAGTAAAGCAAAAGTTACATATCTAATAAGGGAGCTAACATAATGAAATAACTATATATTTAGTAAGTATGTATTAAAAAGATAAAGGCGAGGATATTGTAATGTTTTAACACGAAAAAAAACTTAATTCTGTCAATTAATTGCCTAACTTTAGAGTTAGGAGATGGGGTTTGATCTCCGTTTTGAATTACAAACTGGCGTTTTTTTAGTCGGTATTCATTTACACGCTTTCTATTAAGTTGGAGCTGGAGAGAACGAACTTGTGCTCTTAATCGTAAATTTTCTCTGTATAGCTTACTTTTCTCTGTATAGCTTACTCCTATCACGTCTTATTTGTTGTCGTCCTCTATGTTTATTTGGGGGTTCTTCTCGAGAAGAAAAGGACGATAAAGGAGTAGAGCTGAAGCTAGTTAAAGGACTCAAAGGTAAACTTCTTAAATTTGTATTGAGATTTGATCTTAACATATTCATGAATTCATTCATCAATTTTTTTGTTGGCTGCTTGATTTGAAGTGGACTCACTTAGATATTTTGGTTTATATAAATTATCTTTTATCAGATCCTGAAGTTTACTGGAGCCATTTGAATTATTTATAATTGGTGGATTTGGTTCTCTCCTGAAGATGAAATCTTCATCCTCACCTCCAACATGGCTGGCTGGATGACTATTTTCACGCAGAAGTGACTGAACTTTTTGTTACAGGCGTTTTCTTTTCCGGCTCTCCCTAGCTTTCTCGCGCCGATATCTCCGCTTTAACTGGAGTTCCCTTTGACTCATATCCTTCTTTAGCTTTCTTGTTCCATCGGCCTTCTTCTTTAAATATTTTTTTCGCTCTTTCTCTTTTTGAATCTCCCATTCAACAGAATCGTTTTTAATTTTCTGGTAACGTCTTCTTTCAGCATCTCGCTTTTTTCTAAGGCGCTCTTTCCTACTCTGCTTCTTTTTTTCCATAATTTCTCGTCCTAATTAATATTAATATATGTTTAGTACTCTGAATACGAAGGGTCAATAGGAAAATATCAATACCCGGTTCTAACCGTCAATACCCTGGCATACCAGGGGACAGAATATTTAAATAAATTTTCAGGAGATGGATGCCAGAGGATTGACTTTTGAATGATTAAAAATTTTAATTTGCCGCCAAACAAAAAACAAGCGTCCTATATTTTTAGGTTATATTGCAAACCCTAATATCGGACACATATCACGAAATTTGAGTAATAAATTGATTGCTTAAGAATTAGTAGGCATCAGGGGATAGACTAACAATAAAGACACGTTTTCCATGTGCTTTAAAAGTTATTTGAATAAAAAATATCCAATAGATTTGAAGAACTTACCTGTTGATAATCACTCCACAAACCACCAACTGGTACTAAATCACACTGCGGATGTTGTCTACTATCGATAGTAAAACTGGCGGGAATTTTTTAATAGTGCCAGGGGAATTTGACAAGAATAAGAATGTCATTAAGTTTGTTGCTATAGCAACAAAATTATTGTAAATTTAAACTATTAGAATGTATTAATTGGTTACTAACGGCTGTAGTAATTAAAAATGAAATATACAAATATATCACTTTTAAAGAATACCTATTTATATTAAGGACTTTCAAAAATAAAAGAGAGTAATTACAGCCAGGGGACTGGACTTTTAGGAATAAACAAGGTCGTAATTTTGTTGTTTTATAATAAAATCCACCATTTATTATTTAATTTGAAGAACAGTAGTGTAAACTTCATGGTTGCAAAAAAAAATAAAAAAATAAATACCGCGTTTTAACCCTAGAAGAAAATTACAACAATTGTACAGTTCTCGTAGAAATACCCCCTAAATGAACTAACCAAGGGACTAGTCGAGACTAGTGCCTTGAAGTCAGTAAAACCAAGGTATTATTGTTTTACCATTACACCAAATTACTTTTATATTGTTGATTATAATAAGCTGATGATTTGATTTGCTTTTTTTCATGCCGATTAAAGCCTAAACTAAATAACAATTAACAAAATCATCATTTTGTGTAGTGATTGTGCAAAACACAATTGATTCGACAATGATTCTTTATACTGGTGGTATTTAGTGGCGTAGCCACAGGGGGGCGATCTCCCCCCCCCCCCCGCCCTCCTTGACCTGGCGCCCTTTACTACTTAAAACATAATTCTTAAAAAACAAGATCGGTCTTATTTTATTTTTTGAACCGGCAATAGGTATATCCCATGCTACCGCCAAGATAAAGATCCTTGCCGAAGCAACGGATAAGTGGGGAAGGCATTGGTTGAGCTTACCAGGCCTGAGGCACTCAAAGGCATTCATAAACAGCCATAGAAATCAACAGCTAACTGACAAACTACTAGAGCTTAATAGGACGCATCTTAAAGCCCTAGTGGGACTTTATACCGGCCACTGCAGACTGCCACACCATATGGACAAAATTGGACTGACGCAAGATGAGGAGTGCCGACTCTGCATGGAAGATGCGGAAACAGCGGAGCACGTACTGTGCGCCAGCCCTGCAGCAGCAAGAACCAGATTCGCCCTATTTGGCGAGGTGACACTACTGCCGGAAGACATGAAGAATGTCTCCCCCAATACAATTATTAGCTTCATTAAGAAGATATATCTATTGGGAGAAATATAAATAAGGTGTGAGCCACAATAGATCATTCGGTCGCAGTGGAGGGTTAATTGTAACCCACTCACTTTCAACCTAACCTAACCTAACCTATTTTATTTTTAGTAAAGAATAGCGATGGAAATAAACTTAACAAAACCGGTTTTGAGAGCGTCCCATCACATTTAATTCTTATATAGCGGATTTTATCTTCATTTGGAGCCAGACCCCTGTTCTCTAGGGAGCATAAAGAAGGTGAATTCCTACGAAATGGGCGTAGTCCCAAGAATTTTTCGCCTGCGGCGCTTTAGCTCCGCCGTCTACACCCCTCCAATAGTTCGCCCCCCCCCCGCCCCAAAGAGCTGGCTACGCCACTGGGTGGTATCTTTCTTCTCTTCCCGGTTCTTTTCAGAATTTCATTTATACAAGTGACTGACTAAAGAACCAAGAAAACAAATATACCTATATTATTAAGGAATGCATTAGGTTACTTTTCGATTACCCTAGTGTGTATTAAAAGTTATGTTATGTTTTTTCTGGGGTGTTTAAATTTCCTTAAATTTAATAAATTGTGGCACTGTTATTCGCATAAATTTGTTTTTCTTCAATTAAGTGAATTATTGGTGCTGGTGAGCCATTTTCTTTAACTTTATTTTTGTTTCAATATTATGTATCAGACTTTATCTAACTGTGTTATAAATATATCCTTATCGTATATCCTGTGTGTCAACTTAAAATTAATTCAACCATACTATATTATCAAGGCTATATTGTGTAAATATTGATATCAAATGTTTTTTTCCTCATGCATAAATAAATATTTTACTAATTTGGTTTGCAGAATAGTGATTGTCTAGATTTTTGTAACCTAGTAGTCGGTCTATAGAAAATAAGAATAACTTTATATAAGCGGCTTTAAAAGGTTATAGGCGAAATGGGATTGGATTTGAACATAATTTTAGGTTTGGCTTTATATTATTTTTAGACATGATCAGAGTAGTAGTAACTGAGTTTTCTAATAAAGCTATTAAGTATCTGCAAATATTATTGCTAAATGCTTTTTCTGAATAACAGGTCTAATACGTTTTTATTATTATTAAAATTATAAGTGCTGATTCAACATAGAGTTTTAAAAATATAGATAGCTTCATTTCAATAAATCAAAAATAAAATATAGCTGTCATAAAATATACCTAACAAAAAGTATAGTTTCCTCTATGCGCAGGTGCTAAGTTTTGTGAGCTTATACCCTTTTATTACCGCCGGAAGCAACGAGGGTTCAACAAAAAGCAGCAATCCTGCGATATAATTTAAATCAATGTGTCGCAAAACAAAAGGCGATGTGACCGATAACGGGAACGGAATGACGTTAGAGCACATGCAAATGGTGATTGTGGGATTAGGGCAGGACAGGTGATGGTTTTTCCCAGACCGATGGAAATGCGTTAGGGAGTTTTCGAAATTTAATACGTTATTTTGTGGCTTTACCTAGTTCTTGTTTTAGTACAATTTATTGATTTTTTTAAGGAAACCGTATACAATATACAGAATGTCCGGCGACCAGAGGGCAAACGGACCAAAAATTTCATTCTTCGAGGAAAAGTCATTATTTATAAAAATGTTTGCTTGCTACGATTGTCGATGAAAAATAATATTGTATACCGAGAGTCCAAAAAGTTAAAAATTCAAATTTTTCACAGGAGTAAAGTACCCTTATTCTAAAGCTTTTAGCAAAATGATATTTAAAAGAATTGTTTCAAATCGTCACATCTTCTAAGATATTGGTGTTCATTAAGTTTGGATAGCAATAATATTTTTGCTTTAAATTTGCATTTCACTGAAAAGTTTGGTAGGTGTACCTTTGATTTAGTATACCTTTAAGTATCACCTTTGATCAGAAATTGATTATTGAAGTGTCAAGCAAAACGTCATTGTCAGTAACTTTTATAGATTTTATTAGTTTACAATGTTAACAACGCAACGGAGCAAAGTATACATAATTATTTATTTCAAATTACATACTTCGCAATATAAAATAAAACATTAAATAAAATACCATAAACATAAACCAATATATTATTAAGTTATGGCATGATTCAAAAAAATAGACCAAGATAGCATAATGATAATTATTGAAACACCGCTCCACCATGAAATTTTTCCAGTTGGGCTGTAAGATAAGTCATAACTCCTCCGCACTTTTAGGGTTATTGCTTCTACAGCTTGTATAATTCTTTGTTTTAAAATTTTTGGGCATCCCCACAAATACATATCTGCCAACGTAAGGTCGGGTCTTCTTGGGGGCCATAAAACTGAACCATTTCGCCCGATCCATTTTTTTCCAAATCAAACTATTCCTTTACCTCTCTAGCAAAATGGGTCTGGGATCCATCTTGCTGGAGGTACATGTTACTTAGGTAATCTAATGGCAGTTGTTCCAAATGATCAGAAAAAAAAGTATTTAACATATTTAATTAAGAATTTCTATTACAAGTATTTTCAAGGAACTAAGGTCCTATTTTATCATAATAGGAAACAGCGCACCAAACATTCACTTTTTTTAGATATTGACGTCGGGTTGGGATTCTGATCATAGAATTAACATCACTCCAATAGCGAACATGTTGCGATGCTACAGTTCCATTCGTCGAAAACGTGGACTCATCCGAGAACATCATAAGTTTTTTGAATCCCCTATTACCACCTAAAATCTTACTCCCTACCCACGAACAAGAATCCAATCTTTTGCCATCATCGCCCTCTTCTAATGTGTGGTACAAGCATGTTAATTCGAGTCGTTTTCGAAATATTTTAAAATTTCTTAAATTATGTAATTTGACAGGAGCTTTTAGTGTTAAAATTAAACATAGGTGCCTAGAATTAACTGTAAAGTACATCAGTGCCTTCCATTACAATTGAGAAAACGCTTCTAAAGAGAAAGTATTTTACTTATTACTTAGAGACGGTTTCTCCTACCAGAAAAAGTCAGAGTCTTTTTCTTTTAGGAAATGATTGCCAATTAAGAAACAAACACTTACTTAAAAACAAAAACAGAGCGTACCATTTCTGTCGTCAAAATAATGTTATGGACTCTTTTTTAACACTGTATTTCGGTAAGAAAGCATTTGCGGGCTCGGATTCATGTTATGATATAAAAACCAAACTGAACTAACCCCTAAATGTTGCTAATTTCGAACACACTGTATACATTTAAAAACACAAGACTACTTTCTCGCGATTATGTATCACCTAGGAGATTTTGTATAAGTACTGTGACTAAAATGTGCTTTAGAAGTAGATGGAATTATGATGAATGATTGTAAATTAATGTAAAAGTACCGACATCATATCGGTTGGTTTATTGGATTGAGAGCTTGCCTAGCAATAGGTTTAATGTAGAGCCTGCGCTTGCCTGTTGGCAATAATGATTGTCCGCATAATTAGGTGCAAGCAGGGGTTGTCGATAGGCTGAACAAGCCAGTGGTTAGGTTGGGTTAAGAGCCGATACCAGGCGGTTAGGTTAGGTTAGATGCGCCTTATAAGAATACCAAAAAGGTTTAAGAAGCATTTTCTGCTTTGGCAACATTACGATATTATCTATATAGAATGCAATTGATGGGTTGTAATTTCATCCATGCATCGTTCTACTTTAGAAATAAATTAATTATTAAAATCTTTAGAGACGGGATAAATTTTTCAAAACTTGAACTTAAAGTTCTAGCTACTACTGGTAGATTAGTTTCCCGCAGTAATGGCGGCACGCTGCTTGCAGCTGTGATATCTAGTAAAAATTTCTCTGTCTTAGTAATTTAATAATTTTCAGTTCGCTAAAATTTCCAAAGTAAGATTTGAATAAGGAAAATTTAATCTAATATGGCATCAACTCAGAGTATAAATTTATCTCACGCAAATACAATTTTCCAAGTTGTTTTAAACTTTAAACGTTAATCTTTTTCTAATTATCTCCTTGGGTTGCTGTACACAGGACTCGGCGAGCCCTGACGAGTTTTAAAAAATTTACGATATTTCTTAACGCGTAACCAAATGGATAAAATTTTAAATTACATTTTGTTCTTAAACTTTAAGCTTGTCGTCGCGTGAGTGGCCGAGCCTTAAATAATTACAAGTACCAGGTCTCATGTAATATCCTATTACTTTAAACGAGTTTATATCCACCAAATTATTCCGAAGGACCAAAAACCGGCGTCCCGAGAGCTACGCTGGATTTTATGCGTGTGTTACCCGACCAATATGAGCGTTAAATGACGTCCCTTGATATCCGGGATAATCTAAAAATTTTGGGTCAAACCAGTCACCCGGAATTCTAAACAGGTTAGTCTTTAAGACGTAAAAAGTCGATCAAGAATTAAAACAACTGCGAACACCCTTTGTATCTCTTGTCTTTGACAGATATATGCCATCCCAGGACTTCTATGGCCGGTGGCTGAATCTTGACTTGTTGGTTTGTGCGTATAGGGTCCGGATTCCCAGTAAAATATTGTGGTTCAGTCTTTGTTTGCTGTTCCCATCGATATTTTTGATATATTTTTACTGAATTTCGTACTGTACACTTTGGCACTTAGTTTTATGTTAAAGCCCTTTGACTTCGTTGATTATAATATTTAATATATACCCAATATCCAATTATTTTTCTCACGTATGTGTATCTTGATCTCCCAAGTTATATGAGATATAGATGAGATATGTTAATTATCTTTAATAAAGCCATATAAATGTATATTTATTGAAAACGCGCTTTCCTATTTTTATATCTAATATATTAAATTATGTACCGACTACCTTTTTATTACCAACCACTTCTCCTACTGCATTATAATAAAAACTGATGTTACTTAAAGCATAGTTTAAAGAATATTATATTCGTTAAACTATGCTTAAATTCTAAAGGCCTAAAATACTTTATATATCCGACGCGTGAGACTATAGCTACGAAAGGAATTTAAGGAATGTGATCCAAATATAAACATTGTTGCCGTAATGCTCTATTTAAATTTTCATAAGATATTAATTTTTATGTAATTCAAATATATTACATAAAACATCTAGACGTATGCACATCCCTGTATAGTGTATACACCCTGTAATCCGTTTATTTCCCCCCTTGCGTTGCAAATCATAATGCTTGATATAATTTATTATATTTTTATAGATAATATTTAAGAAATATTAATTAATCACTTATTTTGGCCCATTTTTACACGTTTAATACAGCGGTGATTTCTGGGCCACAAATTATCACCTGTGTCTTGATACTGGTTTTGTCTCTCTCTATCGTTTATAACATTCAATTTGTGGGAAAGTGCTTGTTACTATGACATCTTCAGAAAATTTACAGGCACTGGCAGATTTTAGAATTATATTATTTAATCTATACTTTATAATTATATTTAACCGTATGTAGATGTTTGTAAAATGAATACAAAGGCAAAGTTATACATAGTTAAGCTATAGGGAAGTATTTGTTAATGTTGACTAAATTCACAGAGAGTTCATAATTAAGTTATTAAAGGAATGGACTGAACATGCCATAGACATTGAGAATAGAATTTAGGTAAATGACCAATGCATGGAAGAAGTGGCTCTATTAGTTATTTCAGTTGATAATAAGAGCAGCGACAGTGACGATACGGACAGCAGTAGTAGTAGTGATGCAGGCTAGGAAACCCAGAAATAGTGAATTAGTGTATCATTAAAATTGATAAATTGAGAAGACCTTTGCAAGCCTCCCACATTATATATTTCGGCGTTTCGCACTACTTTTGAAATAAAAGCGCTCGGTATTACAATAGTATATATTATTATGTACATACTATTACTGTGCTTGTTTTTACGCGTTTATTAAGTTATAAAATATTAATATGAAACGAAGCACCGCACGCACGCATATGCCGCTACAAATAAAACTGACTTTTTTACGCCTTATACCCTCCTGTCTCCTCAGCCGTCGTAGCTACAGACTCGTAAGGCGGACTGTAAATTAGCATTGATAAATTCACTCCTACAATAAAATGTCCATTTGACCTTTGCATTTTTATCACTTTGACATCGATAAAAAATGTGCATCCTTTTTTATCGCGATAAAACCCTCTCCAGCTAAAAATTAAGTGGTAAAAACCTCTCCAGCTCAAAATCGAGTAGCTTTTCTTTTTCATTGCTCGGCAACCTGACATATTGTTACAAGTTAATTTGATGCTGCCAAACATTTTTTTAGTGACGTATTATTTTTTTTTAGTATCTATTCATGCCAAAATTCGTGAATTTCTCTAGCTATAAATCACTCGATCTTTTTTTTTAAGATCGGATAAACTTTTATTTGTTAAACTCAAACTTTTTAGCAATTTAAGCTTGAACAAACGGTACATTTCGTTTGTTCTCGTTAAATTTCTAAGCAATCTAGTTTTCGTAAAAAATAAAAGTTTATCCGATAAAAAAAAAGCTCTTGTGGTTTTAAGTTTGATAAAAAATTTCACATACCTATTTGCAATTTCGCCTGGATTAAATTTCTATTGGTTCTCCGTTTTATTATCTCAAGTCCAATATATCGGTGTAAGCTGCTAACATTTTGTGGAAAAGCTGCTATTGCTAAAAATGTTTACACAAGCCCTTTCACTATAACCTTTCCCGTACGACGCACACAGCGTCATTTTAATTCGATATTTTTTCGACTAGGAGAAAATTTCCCATGGGCTTCGAGCCCTAAGCCGGTATATCCGAGAAAAAGTGAGAAGGGCTCGGTGGGTAATCCAACTTTCGCGAAACTAAACCAAGAAATCTTTCTAATGAAAACGGATGATGTCGACACTTTCAAAGACAATTTTTCCGCAGTGCCCGAGTAAGATCCATGTCGCCGCGGGGAACATTTTGGTTTTGTTAACTTTTATTTACCGCCGAACAGATACACTTTAAATTACGTACTCTTTACGATCGTTTACGCCACTTTTTGAATAAGTCTGTTTTAGTTTAGCTTTATGTAGTAAAAAAAAATTTATGCGCTTACGCGACTACTAAAGGTAATTGAGTTAATCTTTTTTAATTAGTAATAACAAAATGTTTCAGAAAAGTGTACCCCATATGGTAAATTTTTGTCAATGATCTGTCTTCTATGGTTATGCAGATTGTGCGAAATGTTAAGGAGGTTTACTTTGCGATTTCATACACAATTATTTTTTTATAGTTTTGCAAGCTGTGCTTGCAAATGCATTTATAATCAGTTTGCATTAGGTATTCTAAGCGTAAATGTGTAAATACTATATGGATATTACCTTAAACTTATTAAAGCAGCAATGGAGATTGAACATCAGGGGTGTTTAGGGAACGTGTCTCAATGTTTATCAAAGCCAGACATAAAATCCTATCGTTTTACAACGTAAAATATGGTACTAAATTAAACAAAGCCTTGACAGTATTTATGTACAGTTGCAAGTTGGCAAAACCAACAAAGAAAATCACTGTTGACAATTCTATTTTTAGAATATTCTTCGCTTAAAACCCACCAAAAACATGGCCCTGGATTCAGCAGATTGTTAAAATCGGTATATTTCACAAAATAAACCACCAATATTAAGTTGAGCTCTAGAAATTATTATTTCTCGAGTTAAAATAAGAAGGTACAATATTCTGAAGTTAATCTATTTATAATTTAGAGTCTCTTGTCGGATAGTATAACATGCAAATTACTTCCTTTGGTTCAACGCCGACTCGCCGCCGGGTTACTATTTTATCTCAATGTTTGTGCTTATTTTTTAGTGGCAAAAAAATATGGCCAGGGCCACCGTTACCTTAGTGACGCATCGTGTCACTTAGCGCTAATTGGTTAGCGGAGGTAGGTGACCCGCTTTGTAATGTCAAGGGACTCTCTGATTGCATCTCGGCGAAAGAGGTCCATTCTCCACCGGTTCCACGGGAACGATCTTTTCTCTAAACACTTAAGTGTGTTGTTTTCTCCGCTCTGTAATAAGTGATGTTTCTCTCTTGACAAGTAATGGCATTCGCAATTCCTATGCGTGTAACTCAAAGACGCGCTGTGATTCTCTAGGATTTTTTTAAAAAGCGACAATTTTAGTCGAGTATTGCAACACAGCATTTATTTCTCTATCTTTCGTAGTAAAGTATAAATAGTTCCCACAGATACCTAGATACAGTACAGTGTCTCTAATGTTGAAAGGTTCTTATTCATTAAGTGTAATACATCCACAATTTAAGAAGTTAAAGGATTGTAAACTTTTGTATATAAGTGAGGTTTAAATGTGGAAAATAGAAGACATTTTTAAAGATATAGTGTTATATTGAATCTGGCTGTATATAAACGAATCAACCTTATACTGTGGCTTATACAGTAACAATCTAGGACAGACAAGAATAAGCGACATTTCGATTTCTGCGCGTGTTCCTTAAGTGCGAAATTGATTTCTGAAAAATACAACATGGGCTTCAATATCGACTTTTGTAAATTGACAGCTTGTCGTTTTATTCGTTTTCGCAATGGTTTTTATGATTGTATATGTATATTTTTGGCGCTTGCATTATAAATAAGCGACCGATTTTGGGTCAATTTAATTACCAAAAACAATATAAGCGTAGTTTTATTAAGTAAAATATAAACATAACATTACCTACTTGTTGGAAAATTGACTAGCAATACGAGAAGTGCATAATATGTTTTGTTGAAACCGAAATCGTACCTAAATACCTTCATTTTAACTTCAATCTGTTCAATTTCATTAATAAAATTGTTTAATTTCTAATAAGTGTTTTACTAAATATAGATTTTTTTACTTTAATCAATTGAAATATGTATAAAAAATTCTATTAAAACAACTTTAATATTTGATAAATCGTGCTTAAAAGTCTTCTTGACTCTTCTCGCTTATGCGCACTGGGTAAAATGACCCACACGAGACGAGGACATCTCGGCTTCACTATATTTACATTGGTTAAATGACAAGGCGCCGTAAAGTACTAAGGCTCTTTATAGATACCCTAAAAAAGATCTTACAAATATATGTAGCTTTGGACTATTGGGTTTAGTTTTTTGGTTAAAACGCAAAAAGGACAATAAATAAGTAAGTATTTTTTTATTTTTTATTTAAAAACTTTTTATATTCACAAACGTACCTACGCGTGTCATTTTATAAGGGCCCGGGCCCCTTTGAGTTTCGATCCATTTAATGGTTAACCTTTTTAAATGTAAAATACCGAAATTTGTATTTTAAATAAGATAAAAAGGAAAACGTTAGACTGGAGAAGGTTGGATAAAATTACTTTCTTTGAATAAAAATTACATTTGCTAACGTTATTGCTACCTGGCTGTTAACTACATTAAATTGTCAGTTCAATTTTTACGGCGGAGCAATATTAAAAAGCCTTGTCACGATCTTTTCATGAGGAAGGCTAATATTTTATATCTGACATAGTGTTGCATTCTTTATAAGTACTAGTTTTTTTCCGATTTATTGTAGGTGTCCGGTAGATATTAGCACAGCATACATAGGCCAGCAGCCGCTCTCGATAAAAAATCCTTTTGAAGTTAGTAAGTAAGGTTTCGTCCGAAGTCGTTCACCTCGATCATATTTCTGGTGCATATACTTTATTAGGAGATTATATTATTACAATAATTCTATGCAGATGCAATTTTATCGCTAAATGAAACATTCAATATATTAGTGTTATTCAGAGTCTGGAGTATTTGCATACATAGCAAAGGGAATTACGCCGACATACCAGAAAGGCTAAGCATAAAGACTATATAACCAAATGAGAATTGCAGCACGTGGCTACATCTCGTGGCAACCACACGTATCAACCCAACCAGGACAGCGAGAATCCATATAGGTTTAAACACTGGCAAGGCGGCCCATCGCGGGCAAACTACGTTGGGTGTCGCTGGAAGCCAATGTATCGGTTCAGCCTACCGAAAGCCGAAAATTCAAAAAACACAAACTTATAATAAGTTCTTGCATAGAATTGTCCCTTATCCTTTCCGTCAGACCCAATCCTTGGACGCGTTTCGCCGTTTACGGCTCTTCAGCAAGGCTCCGGGTCTGACGAAAAGGTAAGGGACCTCAAAGTGTTTTCACACAGAAATGCAAATAACCAAATGAGAATTGCAGCACGTGGCTACATCTCGTCGGAAAGGATAAGGGACAATTCTATGCACGAACTTATTATAAGTTTGTGTTTTTTGAATTTTCGGCTTTCGGTAGGCTGAACCGATACATTGGCTTCCAGCGACACCCAACGTAGTTTGCCCGCGATGGGCCGCCTTGCCAGCGTTTGAACCTATATGGATTCTCGCTGTCCTGGTTGGGTTGATACGTGTGGTTGCCACGAGATGTAGCCACGTGCTGCAATTCTCATTTGGTTATTTGCATTTCTGTGTGAAAACACTTTGAGGTCCCTTACCTTTTCGTCAGACCCGGAGCCTTGCTGAAGAGCCGTAAACGGCGAAACGCGTCCAAGGATTGGGTCTGACGGAAAGGATAAGGGACAATTCTATGCACGAACTTATTATAAGTTTGTGTTTTTTGAATTTTCGGCTTTCGGTAGGCTGAACCGATACATTGGCTTCCAGCGACACCCAACGTAGTTTGCCCGCGATGGGCCGCCTTGCCAGCGTTTGAACCTATATGGATTCTCGCTGTCCTGGTTGAGTTGATACGTGTGGTTGCCACGAGATGTAGCCACGTGCTGCAATTCTCATTTGGTTATTTGCATGTCTGTGTGAAAACACTTTGAGGTCCCTTACCTTTTCGTCAGACCCGAAGCCTTGCTGAAGAGCCGTAAACGGCGAAACGCGTCCAAGGATTGGGTCTGACGGAAAGGATAAGGGACAATTCTATGCACGAACTTATTATAAGTTTGTGTTTTTTGAATACAGACTATGTTACTACTATTAAATAATATAGGTTATAGTGAAATATATATTGTGGGAATCAAGTTTTATTTTTAACTCCCAACATTAGACGGTGAGGCTTTGTATATTCCTCGAGTTAGGGTATTTCACTGGTTCGTTTTATATATTGGTTAAGTGAATTAGACAGTTAGATCCCTTTTAATTTGGTGTTTATTCATCCAATTCGGACTTGTTTACAAGATAACACTTTAATACATGATTAACTACTAACTTATAACATTACTAACTTTTTATAACATTACTACACTTATTACTTGGTGCTTTTATTTCAAGCTATGCTATTTTGTCATGCCCGTCGGACGATGACCCACTTTAATTTTGACGTACGTGTTGACCTTTCAATAGTTTAACCCGCAGTGACTCGCGAGGAACCGTCAGTGTGCTCTTGTCGCTAAAATATCATGCCGCTGTCAAACCGACCAATCACAAGGCAACATATTTCGCGCGTTGTGTTCTAATTGGCTATTTACTGTTCTATTTAATTTTCCCACTTTGTGTACTGCGGTGAGCTTTATCTCTTAGCGGCAGAGCATGTATACGTTTTTACAATCTTTAAAAATAGACTTTTTAACACTGAATTGTGTTGAGAACAATTTCTTGCTTAAATAACGGTAGCGACAGGCCGCTGTTTTAGGATAACATTTTCAAATTTGGCTGCTTGTCCGGGCGACAATATTATTCGTTGTGAAACCATTAAATGCATTTTGTTTCTCTGTTTCTCTGACCGTTGAGGAGTTGTGTTGCTAATGGAATATTTGAAAATCATTTATTTTATCTAGACAAAGAGTAGTATTGATTCTGAAAACATTGGTTGCATTTAATTTCATTATTTTCATTGCATTTAAGCAATCGTTTCCCCAACATATATTGTTAACCAATTTCCTGCCAAATTGGTATAAAATAAACGACTTAAAACTTAAAACGACTTATCGACGATCTTAAATCAAAATGAAAAGAAATCTGTTTATTTTAATTATTATTTATTGTTTTTAATCTAAGGAATCTATTTATTCACTTCTTGAAAATGATATTCTTAAGACGACGGCAATATCCTTCCCGGCACTTATCAAAGTTTTCACGGAATCTTCTCAAAAAATGTTTACAAGAAGTTATCTGGGACCAATTGATTTTGTTTAGTCTGCCTTACTTTTTGGAGGGTTTAGTAAGTTAATTATTATTTGCTAAATTAATACACGAAACCTGGCCAATATTAAGAGAAACATTGAAAACAATTTAACGGACGGAATTACCGTCATTTCAAAAAGTAAAAATTCCCCTTTTTTTTTCTTTAAGTTAACAATAAATTATGATTACAATAATCAACAAATCCGTTTTTATTTTAATTGAAAATAGAAGAACCGTTTTAAGATCTCCTGTATTTAGTAAGTTTTTACTAGTTTTTGCAAATTACTAATAGCAGTTTTCTTAAATTGTTTCTACAAAACTTTTAGCATCACAGCGACTTATTCCACGACCTTCAGTATTTATTATGAATAATAGAAAAAGAAAACGGCGAATCGCTTGCCTAGGATGCTGTCGGCACACTTACATTTGCTGGTGTCTTTTTGTGCTGTAGTAGTAGGTATAGTCCGCCGCGCGAGGCTAGCGCCACGACGTATGAAGTGAAAAATGGGAAATGGAAGCCATAAATATGGAGTTTTAAGCCGGGTGTCATAGACGTGCGTACTACATTTCTGAGTATGATTTTTTAATTATAAATTTAAGTTTTGATAAAGGAAAATACAGAATTATATAAAAATAAAATAAACTAAGCGCAACAGCTCGCTTGAGACGTCTCTAAATTTATAAACATGAAAATAATTACAACGCGTAACGTGTGTACACTTAAGCTTAAGAATCGCAGGTAATATGCTACGTTAATGACGAAAAATCAGCACACGCCTGACGCTTCTCAAATGCACAGCACAACAAATATTTTTTGGTTCTGTGGACCTGAGTCAATAAATTACTTTTTCTGGTCAGCTGCCTTAAGCTCTACGCGTTGACCTATTGCCAGATTTAGATAATTATATTAAATTATAATTTATCTAAGATATTCCAAGAAAGAAATTATTGTTGAAATCTGTGCTAGTCAAATCGGCAATATTGGACTTTTTTTTATTCATAGGGCAAGTCTTGTGTTTCGGACAATACATGCCACAACCACAATTTTTATATTGTGCGTCTAGCTAATAAGTAACGAATTCATTGCATTTTCCCCCAAATATTTACATTTAAAACCAAATAATTTCGTTATTTATGACTTTAGATTTTTTATCCAAATCTTTCGATTAGTCAGGTCCGACCAAGTGACTAAGAAAAATATCTCTCGGAGTAATAATAATGTCTCCATCAGCTAATACGAGGTTCATCAAAATGATTTAGAGCGCTCTGTGGGGATCTACAGCGAGACATCCGAAACATCCCCCCAGAGGCCTATTTTTTACCAGAGCTTAGGGGTGCCTTTAACACTTTTGCAAAAAGTCTGCCCTAAAAGGTTTAGAATTAGGAATGGGGGATCGAGTAATGTGTCTGTATTTTTCTTTTACCAAGAAAAACCTTTTTGTGGATATGCTATCGGTGTCTTTAAGACTAAAATAAAACAAGCTAGACCCAAAAATTATTATTGTTAAGGCTTGTGCGCGAATAATTATTATAATAACTTACTACGCTTAAACTAGTGGGTCACCATCTCTTTAACTCTAAGTTACCGTATAGTTGAAACTGAGTTAGGCACAGTAAGTGTTTTAACCCTTAATTATGGTCAATTTCAAATATCTGAGCACTTTGTTCGATTTTATTTTAATATATTGAGGTTTGTATATGTTTTGATCCTTTATAATGTAGATTTGTGTTATCTTGTATGCAGTAATTCGCGCCCTCAGACCATAATAATTTGATCATCCACCCCGACGTTTAACCGTTGCTCATTTGATTTTCTCAACAACAATTTTTATCTATCCGATTCAAAAACGTTACATTTAATCGAATCAGTAAAAGTCAAAAACACCTTTTACTGTTAATACACCGTTAATATACACTCCGTTCCAAATTTTACATGATTGCTAATTTAAACTAATTAATTCCAGTAAGTCAGATTATAATGGATTTTAATAATAGCAGCTAATTGGTATCGATTGCACCGACTGATGCAAATTTCTGGCTCATCAAACTTTTAAATGTGCTGTTTAAATATTCCAGCTCATTTCCTTTAACGGTTTGCAATGCGGCGTCGCATTACGTTGTATTTTAGTTTGGAGTAGATTAGTAATGATATGTATAATTCATCTGATTATTTGGTAATAGGTTTTGTAGGTATAATATGGGATCATTGACTATAGAGTTCTGTTATCTCACTGTGTCGCAGTTGAGCAGGACTTGATTTGTTGGCTGATTGCAGGAAGTTATCCATAATAACTTTTGGTGGTGGGCAGTAATAGGCAGCGACGAAGTACTTTACTTTTTATTTGCTGTGGGATCGTGTTATTCAGTGGGTTCAGGGATACGTCTGTCCGTTTCTAGTAGTCGATAATGAGTTTGTCTGTATGTTCCATGATTGTCGGCGTTTGTAGGTCATTCTAGGTACTGGCCAACCTATTTTATGCGGGTTATAACATGATTATGTGATGTTTGGTTGCTAATAATAAGGGATGTGGGGTTTGTAGTTATATTGCTTAACTGACTTTAAAGATTTGTTAGTTCTTTGTTTTATTAACTAAGAAAAGAAGCCTAAAGTTATTAGTGGCCGGTTTGCATCGCCTATCTCAGGTTGTACCTAATCTAGGGTCAACCTTATCGTATAAATTTCAAATGCACGGGCGGGCTTTTTCCAATAACTAGAACTTAAGTACTAATTAGGTTAAGCCCAAGACGTGGTTTAAGTCGAAAATCTAACCTCAATTTCTAGTAAAATAAAATGTCAACGGTTAAGAAACCAACTGATTAGTGTTGTCATCACAAATTTGTAAAAGAACAACGAAATAAACATATTAGAACAGATCACGTGGATGATCTAAACTTAATTATTTTTGGTATACCAAGACGAATATATCAGAGGGCTGATTACTATAACGGCTTTGACAGTATGAAGTTCTTTCAACGATTTTCGGTTACTAAAGAGACAACTCTTTATATATACTGGAAATAATGGAACATCATACGGAATTCCCATACAGTATATTTAGAGTATAATACACTCATCAGCAAAAAAAACCGGACAAGGAAAATTATTACCAACTTTGATATTAAATAACTTTTCTGATTTTAAAATATGTTTAATGAAATTTTCGGAAGATGGTAGCCACATGTCTTAAGATTATTACCCGCTTTTCGATTTAAGAAAAATGTTGACATGTGTGATATTATACCGAGGGCAACAAATGATACTTTTTTTGCCTTACGTTCTTAACACCCTGTGGAAAAAGTAGGCGGTGCGATGATATTGCAGTGCATTTCATATGGAAGTCGCATGTTTTCTTAACGTTTTGTTTTTTGATTCGTCCCAATAACTCTTCTTTTTAAAAAGATATAATCTTTTTAAAAAATCATTTTAAATTTTCCAATGTTAATGAAAAACCAAAAAATTAACGTGATAAGTTGCCTAGCAACTAGCGTTTTATTTCATTGTCAGTGTCAAGCTTGAAATATTGTCGAAACATGCGCACAGAAGATGTTGTCCGTGCTGTGGCACTAAACGACGATGGCCGAAACATACGATATATCGCTAACGTCTTGGGTGAGGCTAAGAGTACCGTACACGATGCAATCAGCCGCTTTCGACAAACTGGGGAGTATTCTAGGCGTCAAGGATCAGGAAGAAAACGTAAGACAAATATGCATGATGATCGTTTCATGGCGTTAACGGCACTACGCGATCGCGGTTTACCATCTTCAGCCATTAGTCGTCAATTAAGAAATATTCGTGGCACTTATATTTCCTCAGATACCATCCGCCGTAGACTGGGTGAACAAGCATTGAACTCAAGGAGACCAGCTGCATGTCCAGCTCTTTCCCCAGCCCACCGTACTGCCCGTTTGCATTTCGCTCGCGAACATATTAATTGGACAGTCGAACAATGGGGCCGAGTACTGTTTACAGATGAATCCCGTTTTTCCTTACGTTCACCAGACGGACGCGAGCGTGTATGGAGAAGACAAGGGGAACGATTTGCGCAATGCTGCATCTCTCCACGAGTACCATATGGAGGTGGAAGTATAATGGTATGGGCTGGAGTATCATCTAACGAACGTACCGAGCTCGTTCTAATCCTAAATGGTGCTATGACTGCTGACCGCTATATTAATGAGTGTTTAGCAGAACATGTCGTTCCATTTGCTCACTATATTGGAGCCAACTTTTGTCTAATGCATGACAATGCAACACCACATGTGGCACGGGTGGTAAACGAATATCTGAACGAAGTTAACATTCAGCGGTTTCAGTGGCCAGCCCGTAGCCCGGATCTTAATCCCATTGAGCATGTTTGGGATATATTGGGGAGACGAATTCGAAAACGGGAACCAGCTCCCGAAACCATCCCTAGCTTGCAAATTGCTCTTTTGGAAGAATGGAACAATATTTCTCAAGAAAAAATTGCTAACTGTGTTCAAAGTTTACCACGCCGTATGAGAGATGTAATTCGAGCTCGTGGGGGCAATACACGCTATTAATTTCTGTTACTTATTTTGTTAAATTTTGTTTGTGTATTTATTAAAAAAATTATATTTTATTTTCAAGTATTTTTTAAAAAGATTATATCTTTTTAAAAAGAAGAGTTATTGGGACGAATCAAAAAACAAAACGTTAAGAAAACATGCGACTTCCATATGAAATGCACTGCAATATCATCGCACCGCCTACTTTTTCCACAGGGTGTTAAGAACGTAAGGCAAAAAAAGTATCATTTGTTGCCCTCGGTATAATATCACACATGTCAACATTTTTCTTAAATCGAAAAGCGGGTAATAATCTTAAGACATGTGGCTACCATCTTCCGAAAATTTCATTAAACATATTTTAAAATCAGAAAAGTTATTTAATATCAAAGTTGGTAATAATTTTCCTTGTCCGGTTTTTTTTGCTGATGAGTGTATGTACATACCATTCCGTTCACCTGAGGACTACTGGAGTTGCTAATTTTTTAAAGATTTCCTGCAACTAGCCACTTAATTGCTTGTGTTGCAGATTTTGCGGGTACATCAAATACAATAAATGGTAAAGCCCTAACATCGTTACTTAATAGGTTTGTTAAGATTCCACATACTTGTTTGTTTTCGTTTTTTATATTTATCTTTTTATTTAGCAAACATTTATCTTGATTATCTTGCCACATTTGTCTTACTTCTTAACCTAACCAAAGATTCTGATATTCCGAACTAAACCAAAAACCAACGAACTAAACCTAAAAAGAAATAGCTATAGTAGAATCACTAAAATGGCGTTGTTGCCATTTAAAGTTATAAGAAGCTCAGCTAAGATAGGAAGATGCGAAGCCGATGTAATACATTTAGAACTAAACTAAACCTTGGCTAAGTTCTATAATTAAGGTAAAAATGATCTTTTGCTATAAAAAAAAATCAAAACCGAAATAACAGGCGTGAAGTTCTTTCAATTGTCGAGGATTAATTCGTTTATTTGACTGTTACGAACATAAAAGTTTTATGGAAATAAAATTTGTATTAAGGATAGGTAGTAGGTATCCTTAATACCTTTATTTTTAGGATATTATATGTTTATCACTATTAACCTTGATTTTTGACGTTTCATTACGATGTGTATTCACTACTTTTAATATACTATGTGAATATTTTTGTAATGATTATAACACGCTTTTAGTGAAACACAATTTTATTTCTGGACGTACTGAAAACTGCTCTATTTAAGATAATACACTAACAGTTAAACTCAGTTTTATTGTTGCTATCACTTTAAAGAAGATTTCGGTTCTGAATTATTTAATATTAATAGGCTAACTAACCTGCATGATATTTTTTGAAATTAAATTATGTTGTTACTTTTATAGGTACGGATCTTCCACTTTTTTATATGTCGGCTTGATTTATTTGACAAATAAACGTACAATTGAAAGGTTGTCTGGACTCCACTTTTTCCCCGCTGTAGGTATTGCCAACGGTCACTTATTATAAATTCAACTGTATCATACGTCTACATGTCCTATGAATTGTATTTTATTTCAGGGCGAATATTTATTAGCTGCGAACCGACCGACGCTGGCGTAAACTTATTAGTTTAATTGTGCAGAAAATGTTTCGGCACTCGGAAACTAATTTGGAACGAATTGAAATCTGTGGCGCAGATAATTTTCGATTGAAGATAATGGAAATAATTGTTGATTATTCTTTTTATTAAACTAATTGCGTTTGTAGTATTTATACTAGGTATTTAAAATATTTTGTTTGTCCACTAGTTACCTTAAACAATGATAAACTAACCCAATGTTTATATAATCTTACTCTTGTTTCGAATAAAATATACAGGGAGGAAAGAAGCAAACTACAGAAGTGTAATATACACGCGAAAGCAATGTGAAAAAACCCATAATATGTCCATATCCGATTTTCATTTGTTTTTAAGTTATAGCGTAATAACAAATAAGTAAAATTTTATACAATAACATTTTCTTAATCATAGCGTTCTTTTAATAAATGTTCAAAAATATTGCCATTGACCTTTAAACATTTTCTGCTTCGTCTACGAAGAGCGCCTGTTGCTCTCCTAATTGCCTTATGTCGTTCTTCTTTAGTATTGGCTTTAGTATTTCTATAATACGTCGAATAAGAAAACCTTATATGACATACACATTGATTTCTTTGTATTATATCAATCTTACGAGTTTTTTAAAAGATTCCAGATCAAATGGTGATTTTCTAATGACTGATCCATCAGACTAGAATTCAAATAATAATTATAATAAAGGATTGGCGTTAGTTAAAAACTTAAAAGTTGTTATTGATATAGCAGGGAGGACCGTAAAGTTAATGGAAAAATACAGTAACATATTAACTTAAAACGGAGATCAAAAACAATTTATAATTCTGCTTACATCGGAACAAAAAGAAATCCAGATTGAAGAAAAGGTCAGGTACAGTAGTCAATAGTTAAAAAATTAATCCTTTGTCTATGCAATAAAATGCAACATGTTTTTTTTTAATAAATTACAATTATTTATGATTGTACACGATTATTATTTGTAATTTAATAATAAATTGGTATATTAAGTATAGGCTTGAAACGTGGATAATATTTTTTTAAAAATTATTTCGAAGCCTCTGCGAGCATAAAGATTCAAAGAGTGTCAATATAAGGACCACTCTAATGTACATCCATAACGTTAGAATCGCTGCAAAATGCTTTTGAGAGCATGAGGAGGTGTGTCAACTTATGCATCGAACAAGACGGGGGACATTTCCGACAGTTACTTTAATTTGCCTTGTTGTCGTAATTAAAAACGATGTTTATAACGTTATTAGTCATTCATTTCAAATTTTAAAGTTGTGGTTCAATATTTTACCTCTTGAATTAATAATACACTGAACAGCAATATTAACGCACCACTAAAAATTTCCAACAATTTTGATGTTATACAGTGACCGGCAGAAAGTACGCACCAAAGGGGATTTTTTTTTTTCAAAACTTACCAAATTTTTTTGACGGTGGAAATGCTCTGCATGTTTTCAAACAAAAAAGAGCATTAACTAAACTAGTAAATATTGCGTCGTATACGAGGGAGAGGTAAAAACATTAAATTCACTCAAGAATAAAGTGCCCTTGTTTTTCACCGTAGAAAAAATGTTTATTGAGAAATATTGTTTGCACTTAAAGTTTATCCATAAATACCAAATTTCAGCTCGGAAGCACAAACAAAAACGTTCTTACTTTTTTTTTGATGCCCCCTCGTTTAACGAATCGATAGAAGCTATGCAACCTATAAATTCAGTTTTTTAACAGCTCGTAGGCAATTAGACACATAACTTACTTAAATTTGTTTAAATACGCGAAAACTGAACTTTTAATAAAATAACGTCAAAAATAATCTCATTTTTCTGGTGCACACCGTACATTATTCTATGGATAAGCGAAATAACTTTATGTAAAACAAATGAGGGTTTACTTCATACATTTAACAATATTTTGCCGTCCCAAATTTTTCAAAAACTCTTAAACCCATTGGTTCATGAATTAAAGTTCAACCCTTACATAATAAAATTCGTTTTCATTAAAAATCTAGTTGCCATGAAAACATATTTAGGATTCAAGCTGACGTTAAGCGTCAGTTGTTGTTTTAGTTGTAAAAAATGGCAGAACCAAAATTGTCTTTACAAGAAAAAATTGAAGTCGTTTTGATTTTTGGGGAAAATCACCATTCTTCTTGCGAAGCGGCAGATATTTTTAATCAGAGACATCCCCATAGAAATATAATTCATTTGACCGTTTTAAAAATTGTCACTAAATTTAAACAAACAATATCAGTCGAAAATAAATTCAAACAGCCGCACAAGAAAAACCTAGCTAGTGAAGACACAAGTTTAAATGTGTTGCTGTCTGCAGCCGTAGCTTCAGCGATGCCATTGTCTCAGAGACAAGATGATGTAAGTGTCTCTGAAAGGTAATAATTACAGAGCCTAGAGCCAAAATTTGTACATACCCTTCAGGCACGGGATTTTGATGCTCGCCTCGACTTCTGTTTTTGGTTTCAAGATATGATAGAAGATAACCCGTATTTTGGTAGGCATGTTTTCTTTACCGACGCAGCAACTTTTTCTAGTAACGGTACAGTAACTTCACAAAATTGCCGCTGGTGGTCAAACAAGAACCCCCACTTTGTGATCGAATGTAGGAATCAATATTCGTTCAAGACGAATGTTTGGTGCGGGATAATAGACAATCGTATTTTAGGACCATTTTTTTTCCGTGGAAATCTAAGTGCTGCAATGTACTTGGACTTTTTGCAAACCGTTGTAAGTGATTTCATTGAGAATCTGCCACTAAATGTCCGTCAGGAATTTTATTTTCAACAAGATGGCGCGTCAATCCATAGTACTATTGCAGTAAGGGAATGGTTAGATTACTACTTCCCTAATCGGTGGATTGGTTGCTTTTTTGAAAACCCTTGGCCCGCAAGATCGCCCGATATCACACCAATGGACTTCTTTTTTGAGGTTACCTTAAAAATAAAGTTTTTAAGCATCGACCATTTCGAAGTCAAGATCACTAAGAAGTCATCAGGCAATGCGTTAGACAAATCTCTACGAAATGTTACAAGGGAGCTTATTCAATATTCATAGAACCATAAAGTGTATCGAAAACGGCGGAGGGCATGTAGAACGTTAAATTACTGTGTTCTTTTATTCTATTTTTACTTGTTCACTAACCAGAATTTATAGGTTGCATAGCTTCTATCGATTCGTTATACGAAGGGGCGTCAAAAAAAAAAAAGTAAAAACATTTTTGTTGTGCTACCGAGCTAAAATTTGGTATTTATGGATAACTTTTAAGTGCAAACAACATTTCCTAATAAAAAATTTTTCTACGGTGAAAAATAAGGGCACTTTATTCTTGAGGCAATTTAACGTTTTTACCTCTCCCTCGTATACGACGCAATATTTACTAGTTTTGTTTATGCTCTTTTTTGCTTAAGAACGTGCAAAACATTTCCACCGTCAAAAAAATTTGGTAAGTTTTGAAGTAAGAAAAAATTTCCTTTGGTGCGTACTTTCTGCCGGTCACTGTATATCTTCTAAACCTATTGTCCGATTTAAATGATTTTTTTTGCACATGACAGGTTTATTCTTTAGGAATATTACTGTACTTGCAATTTTTGTTAGGAAGTTAATTTTCATGGTATACCGGGTGTAACAAACATGTTGTGTTTTTTTCCCAAAATTTAAAACACCCTGTGGAATATTCTACGATTCGTACAATATTGCATATTAATTCTAACGTGAGCCACGTGTTTTCTTAACGTTTTGTATTTTGGTTCAATTAGTTGTGTTCAATATTAATGATGATATTTAATATTTGCTCGTTATTGATGATTTCAGTATGGCATCCAAACTAACCGAAATTGAGCTATTTCAAAAGGATGATATAGTTACGGCGGCCGCTTTTTATTTCAAGACCACCGTTGACCAAGATAATTTTTGATATCTCAGTATTAGTAGCTAGAAACGGACAGAACGAGGCCAGGTGGTGCTGGTGGTGCTGGTGGTGCAACTAACCCAGGTGGTTCGGTGGTGCGTTTTATGATCTAACCCGGGTGGTTCGGTGGTGCGTTTTATAACCTAACCCGGGTGGTTCGGTGGTGCTGTTTACAAAATAACCCGAAATTAAACCCGACTTTTTACGACCTAACCCGGATGCTTTCATGAGGCGGCTTCTTATCTAACCCTAACTTGAACCTTAATATTTATGAACTGACCCGAGATAAAACCCGACTTTTTATGATTTAACCTTAGTGAAACGCCGCTGCTAAAGCGGGATAATTAAATCCCAATTTTTATAAGCCATCCTTAAACCCAACTTTTTACGATGCGACCTGAGTCATCCTTAAACCAGACTTTTTATGATTTAACCTTAGTGAAACGCCGCTGCTAAAGCGGGATAATTAAATCCCAATTTTTATAAGCCATCCTTAAACCCAACTTTTTACGATCCGACCTGAGCCATCCTTAAACCAGACTTTTTATTATTTTCCCTTAGTTGAAACGCCGCTGTTAAAGCGGTATAGTAAAAAACATTATTTATATTTTCTATCTTAGTGAAACGCCGCTGGTGGGTAGTAAAGCGAAATAAAACCCTAATTTATATGGTCTAACAAGATAAGTATATTAAGGCGGCACATTTGTCACCCCGCAATAATTATTTATACCTAAATAACCCTCTCAAACCCTCTGCCGACTCGATTTAAAAAGAAAGGGACATAAACCTTTATTTATTATTCCGAAGGACCCTCATTAAAATTCAGTAGCATATCTAATAATTGATTCCAATTTTTGCACCACTTATATAAAATACAATAAAATAATTACCATCTAGAACCATTAACTAGAGATTTCTTTGTACTGGAAATGGATAAATTATAGGACTATCTTGTAATGAGAACAGAGTAATAAAAAGTAAATAAAACTTAAATACGTATAAAATACCAAGCAGGTATAGGTACTATACAACTTGTGTTCGCCATCAGGTAAAAGCCCTCATAATGCTTTTATAAAAATTTCGGATAATATCATAATATAAGTAAATAGGCTACAATTTCAGGAAAAAAGTAAAAAAAATTAATTCACAGTGTAAAATTGTAGTTAAATGGATTGTAAATACGAAATAATATAAAAAGCTACCTTTTGTTTGCGATGATGTATGCACAATAACTCTATATTATTCGGCCCTTAAACTGAAAATACCCACTAGATAGGTATCATAAGCTGTATTTGTCATCAGGTAGAACCCCCAATAAAATTATGAATATTAGGCGTAGGCATCAAAGTAGCAATCTTAACTTATTTTCAACACGAGCATAAAAATATAGGGTTGTTAAATATTTTACAACCCTAATTCTCAATGGCAACAATAAGCAAATCACGTTGGTTTTTTAATTTATTATTAATCTGGCTAACTTAAGAAACTCACAATATAACGACCATCCAAAAAAATCATAATACATTACTGGATGTGAAAGCAATTGCGCTGCAAAATATAGTGTATACCGACTCTGAGGTAGTTAATTAAAATCCCAATTAGCGCTAAAAAAAAAAAACAATTAGATATTTACTTTAGATATTTTAATAAAAAAATTCAATATTCTCATCAACATTTAACTTTTGAAATTAGCATAATAACAAATCCTTTACAATGAATTAAACAAACGCATACATAATTTTAAAATCACATAATAAGAATATAAGCTAAAATCTAACAAGCTCGGACTACTCGAATGACGTCAGTTTACATCTGTAGAGAATACCCAACTCTCGAATCATAAAAAATGGTCAAACTTTGCCGGCAAATACCCTTCTATGATGCAGGGGAAGGACAGGTAACTCGAGATGTTTATAAAGAAACGTTAAAGAACATTATTTGCTTATTTCTAGACTCTTAAAAATTACACGCAATCGAACAATAAATGTTTTCATCATGTATATTTATGAGTAACACATTACCTTCGACATACATAAATTCAAATTGATAATTAC
The DNA here is from genome assembly GCA_963920685.1 of Polydrusus tereticollis. Classification (NCBI taxonomy): domain Eukaryota; kingdom Metazoa; phylum Arthropoda; class Insecta; order Coleoptera; family Curculionidae; genus Polydrusus; species Polydrusus tereticollis. Next base: position 83,720,201 of record OY987327.1, read on the forward strand.
TTGCCTTAGTACTTTTTTAGAAGCTTGAATCATTGCATATAACCGTCTGAGGATACCCAAACTTCCCCTAACATATTTCTCCGCAACCGGGGAAAAAGAGGTAGAAAAAGTAAAATAACAACTCCAAGTGTCTTTGCGAACAATCGGCAATAAAATAGAGTATTTCAGTTTTTAATTTTTCGTAAATAAAAGTTGGTTAGATTAATAGTCTCTGTGAATATAATAACATAAACAAAGTGATATGCCGTAAATTTAGGAGTACAGTATAAATTATGCCTCTATTAAAATATACCGCAATAACTAACTACCAAAGGATTTTTGATATTTTGAATATATTTGATGCTCATAGCATTATCACATTTCCAAAGGCTCTAAATTTTAGAAAAATGTTCTAATAGAATATGTCTATCAATATAAAGTAAAGGTATTGTTAGGTTTTTTTAAAAAATACGACCTACAACAGTCTCTGCTACAGCATGGCTGACTCTGTAGAAACTTCTGTGAAACCATAATAATTATATCAATAATCGAGTTGTCCTTATGATAATATTTTCTTCCAATATCCGACTCCACTATCCATAAAAGTTATGTTAGAAAATTCATAATTGAGCGCATTGTAATTTTTTAAAAAGAAATTCACTTCACACACAAAGATGTAGCCATTCAATCCATGAAAATAATGCAAGTCAGTATGCGTATGTTATGGCTAACTGTTTAAATGTCTATTCCTTCCACGTTTATCGGAAGAAATACTTTTTTTATACTAGTATTTTAGTTGAAAATAAGATCATAAATCATCTATACAAAACAAGCGTCCCTTATGGATTTGAACGAAAATCATAGATTCGACTATTTTCATGAAAAATAAATCTAAGTACGGAATAATGCAGGGAGATTATCTATTTTCTTGGTTTAGAAAGTGATGTAGTTAAGATTTATATCTTAGGAATAAATAAATTATTATTAATCTTTTCGACCTATTTCTCTTGCATATTTAATTTCTTTGATAGTAAGAACTAATCTCTTTATTTCACAAAGTAAAAAAAAAGCTAAAGATCGGCGTTGTCAGTCAGGTATAAGAACTGATTTAACACGATGGTTTTTGTACAAACGTTCAAATACAATTGTATGCTTTTTAACCGATTATGTCGGAAAAATGACGTTTTATAGATTAGATATTTAGACGAAGAGGTAGCCTTCTCAATAAAGTATTGATTATTGTCCTGATAGCTAGACAACACTTTTTATGTTAGTCAAAAAAAAATAATTTTTTTCGAACGCTATTACAGGTTTTATCGTTAACTAACAAACATTAAGAGTGAAAAATTACCGTGCAAGATAAAATGTATAGGTTTACTTCATTTTTACATTATTTTACATTCGACAAAGAATAAACATCAATTTATTGTTTATTTTTTGAGGGAGTACTGGATGGTACAACTCTTCTGGTGGGAGAATTGTGTATTTAATTAAACCATCTATATTATTTAGGTTTAATTTGTTACACGCATCTCCTACATACACTTCTGGATGTGATAGTGGAAATTTAGAACTCTTACAGATGTACGGATAGAGGGAACAAACATCGGCGTATTTAATTTTTTCCGTATCTTTTATTTCATAGTATTCGCATGTATTTCCTGTTCGTCCTCCATAAAAAGCATCTCTTGGATTTAGTTTTGTCAAAATTTTATTGTAATGGGTATTAGTATAGGATTTTATCTCTGGATTATTTTTTAATAAATTTCTAAAATCACACTCCCACATTTCATTAACTAAAAAACCGAAATCTTTTAGTCTCATAATTTTTGCCTTTGTGGTTTCATATCTTAAATTTAGCGTTTCTGAGGGGTCCTCGGAAAGAGGATCGTTCCTGCCGAACTTGTAGCATACAGTACATCCATGGAAATAACATCCTTGAAATTCAAATACCTCATTTGTTTCGGAGCAGTAACCATCAACTTTTACACCATTTAAAACAGCTTCTTTACCATTAGCAGCATGTAAGATGTTGATTTTTCTGTGATTCTCGATCCAAAGTAACCAATCTATGGCAATTTTGCTCTGCCTGTTTCTCCATCGCTATCCATTTTTTGGTATGATTCCTATAGTATTAGGCTTCAAAAAATTTCTTCTAAAAATTGTATTGCATGCTGAAGCAATAGTTGTAGCTTCAGTAAATGGACATACATTGATAGTTTGTATAAGTTGTTCTCTAAACTTTAAACATGATTGCGCAAGGATTTCGACATCCGATACGCAGTAGTCTACCAGATCTCTTTGCATATCGAAACCATCATTTTCATGTTCTACAAACCATTTAAGAAATTTGGCTCTGTCTTCTTCTTTCATACTATCTGAGGAGTAATATTCAATTGATGGTAGAGGTCCTATATAGTTTTCATTTGCCTTTGTATTAAATAGGTGCAGGAAGTAGCCTTTTTTAAAAATATCCTCAAGTCCAAATGCCTTTGGTAGTTTGGCTTAAGGCATAGGGAAATAGTTAAGTGAGTCGATAAATTTTACATTTTCAAGTTGCATCGTAATTATTTTGGTACCTCTCATGATTAACTCAGGTGTAAAATCTGTCTTTGTCATAATGTAGTTTAATATAAACTGGTGATCAAAAGCCTGACCATTATGGGCTATTACAATAATTTCTTTAAAGTTTTTCCTCATTTGTAACAAATGGTTAGTAAATGTTCCCGCTGGGTCTATACCTCTGACTTTTTGTAACTTTAGACCACATTTTTTTACAAGTATCTGCTTCAGAATCCATACACTCATCGCAGTATTGTTTGAAAACACAGAGATTGACTTGATGTAAAAAACGTTGAATTTTCCAATAGTTTGTCTTGGCTCGTCTCTAAATCGTAGAATACAAAAAAGATCATCTTTAATCTTAGGTTTTCCCTTATCAGGCCGAATATAACATAGATGATCCTCGGATGCATGTTTATTACAAATTTTACAATAAATTTCACCACATGCATGTACTCTTTTGGCTTTAATGGTTTTTAAACAAATAGAACATAGTTTAATTTGTTCGCATACTGTAAATTTGCCTGACGAATAATCCTTTTTATGATTTTCGTAACAGTTTTGACTTCTAAAAAATCATAGACAGTCCTGGCATTTAATTTTTATTGCTATTTCACAAGCAGAGGCTTGCTAACATGCCTGACAGCTTCCACCACATCGGTGCTCATTTTTGTGATCATATGGGACGTAACACTTTTCACAAAAATAGTTAGAACAAAAAGCTGCTGTCAGCGATGTAATTACATTAAAATGGCTTTTGTAATGTAATAAGTTCAGCCGTTTATTGCTTTCAGTTGAACCTTCAAATATAATATTTCGTCCTTTTGATCCATAGCTATAAACAACTAATTTATATTCTTTTAGATGATTTTGAAATTGTATTAACTCGGGAATTCCACCTCCTGCCTCAGGAATGCTAATTTTAGCTCTCTCCAACAATGATCTTGTTCTTTCGGTTTGAATTTTACTAATATCTCTTCTAACCTTACTGAATTCGGGATCTCTTTTATTATGGGCAATGGCGACTACCAAAGCACGTGGTAAACACAGGTTATCGGTATTTTTAATACTTATAATACCTCATCGCTTGTCGCATTCCTCGTGAAAGCTGTTATAATTTTTTCCTCTTCCCCCACCAACAGGTAATCTAATAGTTGTCACACTAAGACAAAATGATTCTGTATTAAGACCTGCTGAGTTTGACTGATAAATGCCACTTATAACACTCCAAACATCTTAAAAGGTTATGTCTTTAGCTGCTTTGAAGCGAATCCAACCTTCTCCTCGGTTGAAGTCTTTAGAGCAAAAACTAAAAGCCACACGATCTAAGGGTTGTAGGCCTTCTGTAGCGTTTTGAATAATTTGATTAATTCCTTTTTCCACCCAACCAACTGGTTCAACTCCCTGTGGAACAGGTTTTAACTTAAACTCTAGAGTGCGTTCTGTAAGGTTAAATTCTCGTAACTTTTTAACAACGTCTTTAACAATAATAAACTTCTCCATCTTTCTTTTTTTTTTTGTTGTTTTATAGTCTACTATCTACCTACATAAAAAAAAAAAACAAGTATATTTTCATATTTTTATCGGTCTTAAGTTCGATTTCAAAAGCACACTCCCACTTTTTGATAATTTCACAGTCTAAGCACATAGATCTTATATTTTTTATTTACGATCAATTCATCTTTATTCGCCAATCGTCTCAAACGAGTATGCTTTTGAAAGTAATATAGCCTTAGTATTCAGAAAATATTAACGATATCGGAGCCTAAAACATCCTTAACACTAAAAAATCATTGTGTTTCCTAACAAAACCCATCATCTTGTCTATTTAGCTTGCTTTCCTATTGTTTAGCAGGTTAAATAAAATTATTATTTCGCTCTTTTTATCTGTACTGAATCGTTAGGGGAATACGATTCTAGTCCTATAAGAGAGACAGTTAAAATTTATGTAAGCAATCAGAAATCCTACACTATGAGCTACTTAGTTAAAATTTCATATTTCCTTCCTGGATCAGCTAAAATTTGTGTTGCGTCGGTCAAAATTTATAAAATACGAAAAAGATGCTAGATACATTTTTATCATGACTTTCTATCTAATACCATCTTATTTCAAGGTATAATTCGGTTGTCAAAATGAGAATCTAAAAAATCCTCGTGTTTCCTCACAAAACCCATCATCTTGCCTATTTAGCTTGCTTTTCTATTGTTTAGCAGGTTAAATAAAATTATTATTTCGCTCTTTTTGTCTGTACTGAATCGTTAGGGGGATACGTTTCTAGTTCTATAAGAGAGACAGTTAAAATTTATGTAAGCAATCAGAAATCCTACACTATGAGCTACTTAGTTAAAATTTCATATTTCCTTCCTGGGTCAGGCAAAATTTGTGATGTGTCGGTCAAAATTTATAAAAATACGAAAAAAAATGCTGGATGCATTTTTAGCGTGACTTTCTATTTAATACCATCTTATTTCAAGGTATAATTCGGTTGTCAAAATGAGAATAAAATAATTTTCCCATGGTTTATGCCATCTTAAAAAAGTCAAAAGGTTATATTCTGTAGAGGGTCAGATACATTCAAATTTAAAAAATTTTCTCCAAGAAGAATTTTAAGATAGTATTATAGTAAATAAAAATTCTATACCTCCAATATTTCTTGGAAACATATCGTGTTCTAGCGACATAACCCAAAAGTACCTCTATTCAGAAACGCATCGTACTTTTCTTGTCAAACTTGACTTTGTTGTAATGTTGTATGCAGAGCACTTTGAAAACAAAAATTAGATTAGAAACCGCCGCCTCTTAAGGTATACTTTTTAGGTCTTACATAGGGTACACTGGTATACAGAACAAATGTCATCTTTAATTGTCTCATTGTCCCATCCATTACATTATTATAATCTTAAAGCACCTGTTACCAGCATTATCTGTTTTTATGGTTTTCATAAAACATAGCGATTACCGATGAAAATTAAACGAAAACTTAATAAATAACTTTTTTTTTCAACTGAAATAGACTGATTTTCGATGGAAAAATGTTACTTATAACTAAAAATGAATATAAGTCATATACGCAATGATATTTAGAATAAATCAATCTTTTCTAAAATTACTATGAAATATTCACAAAATCGTTTCGTTATAACCAAAGTAGCAAGGCTTGCAGATTTCGTATAGAGTTCAAACGCGATACTGAGATAATCTTTTTTTTATATTTTTGTAGGATAATTCACCACTACGTTGTAAGTACTTGAGAGAGGACTTTCTTGAAAAATCCTCAAATTTCTCTGCAATTTTGTTCCTTCTAGAGTTAAATTCACACAGAAAACCCCGTATTCTTATCTTTCAGGTTGGTATATTAAAAAGGGCTTATTAGTATGGTTTAGAAAACAAGCAATATTAATTAACGGATGTTTTTTCGTCGTATGAAGAGTTGAAAAATTTTTTTTTCCACTCCAATGGTTGCGATGCAGAGAGTCGGGTTTCATCATAATCTTTCAGGGTAGCTCAGGTTTGATTGCATGTAGAGAGTCGGGTTTCATCATAATCTTTCAGGGTAGCTCAGGTTTGATTACATGTACTAAGGTTAGTGCTCCTTGCAATCGGTTTCAGGTTTGACGCGCCCCCCTCAGGTTTGTTCAGGTTTCTCAAGTGTTTGAGAAACCTGAACAAACCTGAGGGGGGCGCGTCAAACCTGAAACCGATTGCAAGGAGCACTAACCTTAGTACATGTAATCAAACCTGAGCTACCCTGAAAGATTATGATGAAACCCGACTCTCTACATGCAATCAAACCTGAGCTACCCTGAAAGATTATGATGAAACCCGACTCTCTGCATCGCAACCATTGGAGTGGAAAAAAAAATTTTTCAACTCTTCATACGACGAAAAAACATCCGTTAATTAATATTGCTTGTTTTCTAAACCATACTAATAAGCCCTTTTTAATATACCAACCTGAAAGATAAGAATACGGGGTTTTCTGTGTGAATTTAACTCTAGAAGGAACAAAATTGCAGAGAAATTTGAGGATTTTTCAAGAAAGTCCTCTCTCAAGTACTTACAACGTAGTGGTGAATTATCCTACAAAAATATAAAAAAAAGATTATCTCAGTATCGCGTTTGAACTCTATACGAAATCTGCAAGCCTTGCTACTTTGGTTATAACGAAACGATTTTGTGAATATTTCATAGTAATTTTAGAAAAGATTGATTTATTCTAAATATCATTGCGTATATGACTTATATTCATTTTTAGTTATAAGTAACATTTTTCCATCGAAAATCAGTCTATTTCAGTTGAAAAAAAAAGTTATTTATTAAGTTTTCGTTTAATTTTCATCGGTAATCGCTATGTTTTATGAAAACCATAAAAACAGATAATGCTGGTAACAGGTGCTTTAAGATTATAATAATGTAATGGATGGGACAATGAGACAATTAAAGATGACATTTGTTCTGTATACCAGTGTACCCTATGTAAGACCTAAAAAGTATACCTTAAGAGGCGGCGGTTTCTAATCTAATTTTTGTTTTCAAAGTGCTCTGCATACAACATTACAACAAAGTCAAGTTTGACAAGAAAAGTACGATGCGTTTCTGAATAGAGGTACTTTTGGGTTATGTCGCTAGAACACGATATGTTTCCAAGAAATATTGGAGGTATAGAATTTTTATTTACTATAATACTATCTTAAAATTCTTCTTGGAGAAAATTTTTTAAATTTGAATGTATCTGACCCTCTACAGAATATAACCTTTTGACTTTTTTAAGATGGCATAAACCATGGGAAAATTATTTTATTCTCATTTTGACAACCGAATTATACCTTGAAATAAGATGGTATTAAATAGAAAGTCACGCTAAAAATGCATCCAGCATTTTTTTTCGTATTTTTATAAATTTTGACCGACACATCACAAATTTTGCCTGACCCAGGAAGGAAATATGAAATTTTAACTAAGTAGCTCATAGTGTAGGATTTCTGATTGCTTACATAAATTTTAACTGTCTCTCTTATAGAACTAGAAACGTATCCCCCTAACGATTCAGTACAGACAAAAAGAGCGAAATAATAATTTTATTTAACCTGCTAAACAATAGAAAAGCAAGCTAAATAGGCAAGATGATGGGTTTTGTGAGGAAACACGAGGATTTTTTAGATTCTCATTTTGACAACCGAATTATACCTTGAAATAAGATGGTATTAGATAGAAAGTCATGATAAAAATGTATCTAGCATCTTTTTCGTATTTTATAAATTTTGACCGACGCAACACAAATTTTAGCTGATCCAGGAAGGAAATATGAAATTTTAACTAAGTAGCTCATAGTGTAGGATTTCTGATTGCTTACATAAATTTTAACTGTCTCTCTTATAGGACTAGAATCGTATTCCCCTAACGATTCAGTACAGATAAAAAGAGCGAAATAATAATTTTATTTAACCTGCTAAACAATAGGAAAGCAAGCTAAATAGACAAGATGATGGGTTTTGTTAGGAAACACAATGATTTTTTAGTGTTAAGGATGTTTTAGGCTCCGATATCGTTAATATTTTCTGAATACTAAGGCTATATTACTTTCAAAAGCATACTCGTTTGAGACGATTGGCGAATAAAGATGAATTGATCGTAAATAAAAAATATAAGATCTATGTGCTTAGACTGTGAAATTATCAAAAAGTGGGAGTGTGCTTTTGAAATCGAACTTAAGACCGATAAAAATATGAAAATATACTTGTTTTTTTTTTTTATGTAGGTAGATAGTAGACTATAAAACAACAAAAAAAAAAAGAAAGATGGAGAAGTTTATTATTGTTAAAGACGTTGTTAAAAAGTTACGAGAATTTAACCTTACAGAACGCACTCTAGAGTTTAAGTTAAAACCTGTTCCACAGGGAGTTGAACCAGTTGGTTGGGTGGAAAAAGGAATTAATCAAATTATTCAAAACGCTACAGAAGGCCTACAACCCTTAGATCGTGTGGCTTTTAGTTTTTGCTCTAAAGACTTCAACCGAGGAGAAGGTTGGATTCGCTTCAAAGCAGCTAAAGACATAACCTTTTAAGATGTTTGGAGTGTTATAAGTGGCATTTATCAGTCAAACTCAGCAGGTCTTAATACAGAATCATTTTGTCTTAGTGTGACAACTATTAGATTACCTGTTGGTGGGGGAAGAGGAAAAAATTATAACAGCTTTCACGAGGAATGCGACAAGCGATGAGGTATTATAAGTATTAAAAATACCGATAACCTGTGTTTACCACGTGCTTTGGTAGTCGCCATTGCCCATAATAAAAGAGATCCCGAATTCAGTAAGGTTAGAAGAGATATTAGTAAAATTCAAACCGAAAGAACAAGATCATTGTTGGAGAGAGCTAAAATTAGCATTCCTGAGGCAGGAGGTGGAATTCCCGAGTTAATACAATTTCAAAATCATCTAAAAGAATATAAATTAGTTGTTTATAGCTATGGATCAAAAGGACGAAATATTATATTTGAAGGTTCAACTGAAAGCAATAAACGGCTGAACTTATTACATTACAAAAGCCATTTTAATGTAATTACATCGCTGACAGCAGCTTTTTGTTCTAACTATTTTTGTGAAAAGTGTTACGTCCCATATGATCACAAAAATGAGCACCGATGTGGTGGAAGCTGTCAGACATGTTAGCAAGCCTCTGCTTGTGAAATAGCAATAAAAATTAAATGCCAGGACTGTCTATGATTTTTTAGAAGTCAAAACTGTTACGAAAATCATAAAAAGGATTATTCGTCAGGCAAATTTACAGTATGCGAACAAATTAAACTATGTTCTATTTGTTTAAAAACCATTAAAGCCAAAAGAGTACATGCATGTGGTGAAATTTATTGTAAAATTTGTAATAAACATGCATCCGAGGATCATCTATGTTATATTCGGCCTGATAAGGGAAAACCTAAGATTAAAGATGATCTTTTTTGTATTCTACGATTTAGAGACGAGCCAAGACAAACTATTGGAAAATTCAACGTTTTTTACATCAAGTCAATCTCTGTGTTTTCAAACAATACTGCGATGAGTGTATGGATTCTGAAGCAGATACTTGTAAAAAAATGTGGTCTAAAGTTACAAAAAGTCAGAGGTATAGACCCAGCGGGAACATTTACTAACCATTTGTTACAAATGAGGAAAAACTTTAAAGAAATTATTGTAATAGCCCATAATGGTCAGGCTTTTGATCACCAGTTTATATTAAACTACATTATGACAAAGACAGATTTTACACCTGAGTTAATCATGAGAGGTACCAAAATAATTACGATGCAACTTGAAAATGTAAAATTTATCGACTCACTTAACTATTTCCCTATGCCTTAAGCCAAACTACCAAAGGCATTTGGACTTGAGGATATTTTTAAAAAAGGCTACTTCCTGCACCTATTTAATACAAAGGCAAATGAAAACTATATAGGACCTCTACCATCAATTGAATATTACTCCTCAGATAGTATGAAAGAAGAAGACAGAGCCAAATTTCTTAAATGGTTTGTAGAACATGAAAATGATGGTTTCGATATGCAAAGAGATCTGGTAGACTACTGCGTATCGGATGTCGAAATCCTTGCGCAATCATGTTTAAAGTTTAGAGAACAACTTATACAAACTATCAATGTATGTCCATTTACTGAAGCTACAACTATTGCTTCAGCATGCAATACAATTTTTAGAAGAAATTTTTTGAAGCCTAATACTATAGGAATCATACCAAAAAATGGATAGCGATGGAGAAACAGGCAGAGCAAAATTGCCATAGATTGGTTACTTTGGATCGAGAATCACAGAAAAATCAACATCTTACATGCTGCTAATGGTAAAGAAGCTGTTTTAAATGGTGTAAAAGTTGATGGTTACTGCTCCGAAACAAATGAGGTATTTGAATTTCAAGGATGTTATTTCCATGGATGTACTGTATGCTACAAGTTCGGCAGGAACGATCCTCTTTCCGAGGACCCCTCAGAAACGCTAAATTTAAGATATGAAACCACAAAGGCAAAAATTATGAGACTAAAAGATTTCGGTTTTTTAGTTAATGAAATGTGGGAGTGTGATTTTAGAAATTTATTAAAAAATAATCCAGAGATAAAATCCTATACTAATACCCATTACAATAAAATTTTGACAAAACTAAATCCAAGAGATGCTTTTTATGGAGGACGAACAGGAAATACATGCGAATACTATGAAATAAAAGATACGGAAAAAATTAAATACGCCGATGTTTGTTCCCTCTATCCGTACATCTGTAAGAGTTCTAAATTTCCACTATCACATCCAGAAGTGTATGTAGGAGATGCGTGTAACAAATTAAACCTAAATAATATAGATGGTTTAATTAAATACACAATTCTCCCACCAGAAGAGTTGTACCATCCAGTACTCCCTCAAAAAATAAACAATAAATTGATGTTTATTCTTTGTCGAATGTAAAATAATGTAAAAATGAAGTAAACCTATACATTTTATCTTGCACGGTAATTTTTCACTCTTAATGTTTGTTAGTTAACGATAAAACCTGTAATAGCGTTCGAAAAAAATTATTTTTTTTTGACTAACATAAAAAGTGTTGTCTAGCTATCAGGACAATAATCAATACTTTATTGAGAAGGCTACCTCTTCGTCTAAATATCTAATCTATAAAACGTCATTTTTCCGACATAATCGGTTAAAAAGCATACAATTGTATTTGAACGTTTGTACAAAAACCATCGTGTTAAATCAGTTCTTATACCTGACTGACAACGCCGATCTTTAGCTTTTTTTTTACTTTGTGAAATAAAGAGATTAGTTCTTACTATCAAAGAAATTAAATATGCAAGAGAAATAGGTCGAAAAGATTAATAATAATTTATTTATTCCTAAGATATAAATCTTAACTACATCACTTTCTAAACCAAGAAAATAGATAATCTCCCTGCATTATTCCGTACTTAGATTTATTTTTCATGAAAATAGTCGAATCTATGATTTTCGTTCAAATCCATAAGGGACGCTTGTTTTGTATAGATGATTTATGATCTTATTTTCAACTAAAATACTAGTATAAAAAAAGTATTTCTTCCGATAAACGTGGAAGGAATAGACATTTAAACAGTTAGCCATAACATACGCATACTGACTTGCATTATTTTCATGGATTGAATGGCTACATCTTTGTGTGTGAAGTGAATTTCTTTTTAAAAAATTACAATGCGCTCAATTATGAATTTTCTAACATAACTTTTATGGATAGTGGAGTCGGATATTGGAAGAAAATATTATCATAAGGACAACTCGATTATTGATATAATTATTATGGTTTCACAGAAGTTTCTACAGAGTCAGCCATGCTGTAGCAGAGACTGTTGTAGGTCGTATTTTTTAAAAAAACCTAACAATACCTTTACTTTATATTGATAGACATATTCTATTAGAACATTTTTCTAAAATTTAGAGCCTTTGGAAATGTGATAATGCTATGAGCATCAAATATATTCAAAATATCAAAAATCCTTTGGTAGTTAGTTATTGCGGTATATTTTAATAGAGGCATAATTTATACTGTACTCCTAAATTTACGGCATATCACTTTGTTTATGTTATTATATTCACAGAGACTATTAATCTAACCAACTTTTATTTACGAAAAATTAAAAACTGAAATACTCTATTTTATTGCCGATTGTTCGCAAAGACACTTGGAGTTGTTATTTTACTTTTTCTACCTCTTTTTCCCCGGTTGCGGAGAAATATGTTAGGGGAAGTTTGGGTATCCTCAGACGGTTATATGCAATGATTCAAGCTTCTAAAAAAGTACTAAGGCAAGTAATTATCAATTTGAATTTATGTATGTCGAAGGTAATGTGTTACTCATAAATATACATGATGAAAACATTTATTGTTCGATTGCGTGTAATTTTTAAGAGTCTAGAAATAAGCAAATAATGTTCTTTAACGTTTCTTTATAAACATCTCGAGTTACCTGTCCTTCCCCTGCATCATAGAAGGGTATTTGCCGGCAAAGTTTGACCATTTTTTATGATTCGAGAGTTGGGTATTCTCTACAGATGTAAACTGACGTCATTCGAGTAGTCCGAGCTTGTTAGATTTTAGCTTATATTCTTATTATGTGATTTTAAAATTATGTATGCGTTTGTTTAATTCATTGTAAAGGATTTGTTATTATGCTAATTTCAAAAGTTAAATGTTGATGAGAATATTGAATTTTTTTATTAAAATATCTAAAGTAAATATCTAATTGTTTTTTTTTTTTAGCGCTAATTGGGATTTTAATTAACTACCTCAGAGTCGGTATACACTATATTTTGCAGCGCAATTGCTTTCACATCCAGTAATGTATTATGATTTTTTTGGATGGTCGTTATATTGTGAGTTTCTTAAGTTAGCCAGATTAATAATAAATTAAAAAACCAACGTGATTTGCTTATTGTTGCCATTGAGAATTAGGGTTGTAAAATATTTAACAACCCTATATTTTTATGCTCGTGTTGAAAATAAGTTAAGATTGCTACTTTGATGCCTACGCCTAATATTCATAATTTTATTGGGGGTTCTACCTGATGACAAATACAGCTTATGATACCTATCTAGTGGGTATTTTCAGTTTAAGGGCCGAATAATATAGAGTTATTGTGCATACATCATCGCAAACAAAAGGTAGCTTTTTATATTATTTCGTATTTACAATCCATTTAACTACAATTTTACACTGTGAATTAATTTTTTTTACTTTTTTCCTGAAATTGTAGCCTATTTACTTATATTATGATATTATCCGAAATTTTTATAAAAGCATTATGAGGGCTTTTACCTGATGGCGAACACAAGTTGTATAGTACCTATACCTGCTTGGTATTTTATACGTATTTAAGTTTTATTTACTTTTTATTACTCTGTTCTCATTACAAGATAGTCCTATAATTTATCCATTTCCAGTACAAAGAAATCTCTAGTTAATGGTTCTAGATGGTAATTATTTTATTGTATTTTATATAAGTGGTGCAAAAATTGGAATCAATTATTAGATATGCTACTGAATTTTAATGAGGGTCCTTCGGAATAATAAATAAAGGTTTATGTCCCTTTCTTTTTAAATCGAGTCGGCAGAGGGTTTGAGAGGGTTATTTAGGTATAAATAATTATTGCGGGGTGACAAATGTGCCGCCTTAATATACTTATCTTGTTAGACCATATAAATTAGGGTTTTATTTCGCTTTACTACCCACCAGCGGCGTTTCACTAAGATAGAAAATATAAATAATGTTTTTTACTATACCGCTTTAACAGCGGCGTTTCAACTAAGGGAAAATAATAAAAAGTCTGGTTTAAGGATGGCTCAGGTCGGATCGTAAAAAGTTGGGTTTAAGGATGGCTTATAAAAATTGGGATTTAATTATCCCGCTTTAGCAGCGGCGTTTCACTAAGGTTAAATCATAAAAAGTCTGGTTTAAGGATGACTCAGGTCGCATCGTAAAAAGTTGGGTTTAAGGATGGCTTATAAAAATTGGGATTTAATTATCCCGCTTTAGCAGCGGCGTTTCACTAAGGTTAAATCATAAAAAGTCGGGTTTTATCTCGGGTCAGTTCATAAATATTAAGGTTCAAGTTAGGGTTAGATAAGAAGCCGCCTCATGAAAGCATCCGGGTTAGGTCGTAAAAAGTCGGGTTTAATTTCGGGTTATTTTGTAAACAGCACCACCGAACCACCCGGGTTAGGTTATAAAACGCACCACCGAACCACCCGGGTTAGATCATAAAACGCACCACCGAACCACCTGGGTTAGTTGCACCACCAGCACCACCAGCACCACCTGGCCTCGTTCTGTCCGTTTCTAGCTACTAGTATTATGCACCTACTATAGAAAAATAAATATATATTTCTTTATTCGAGTATTCAAAATTTCAGGATGAGGTACTCCTTTAATAACTGCTTGGTATGGCATTAATAAATTAAAATAACCTCTACTATTGGAAACGCCTCGATTTGTTGTAATGAGAAGTGTCATTGTTCAGTTACCTCTAATTTTACAACCAGATTTATTGTATGTTAATGTGTAACTATACTAAACAAAAATACAAAATTCAATAAAATATTCATTCGCATTCAAATATGGAATCTGCCCGAATAAAACCAAATCGACACGTGATAAGGTAAGCCAACGAGATATGAGTGAGTTAGAACCCTAAATATCAATTCATTTACAATGAATACACAATTTATCTTTTATACTGCAACACCTATAACAGGGCTGCTCAGAAGTTCGGAATAAAATTAATATAGCCTTAACCTGTAACTTTTGGGGAAAATGCTCGGACACGTCAATTTAGTTTTATACAGGGTGGTCCTTAAGTAATGGGACACAGAGCAGCAGTAAATTATTCACTTCAAAACATAACGATTTAGCGCAATTTTTATAATCCGAAAATTTATATTAAGACAGATACAGGGTGTCAAAGTTAAAAAAATTATTTCGAGTTTTTTAGTTATTTTCAAAAGTCTTCGGAGCATTGGGTTAAAATTTGGTGTAGGTTTTTTTTTGGGGCGGGAAATAACAATCTGGGCTTATTCTTCTTCTATCGGATAGAGGGCGCTACGAGCAGCACTTTTCTTACTTTTGAACTGCAATAACTTGTTGTCACTAGGTATAATAAGACTTATCACTCCTAATTAATAATCTTACAACTTTTTTACGTAAAAAAGGTACTCTTGTCAAATAACGCTAAAGTTGATAGTTTTCGAAATATTTGCTATTTTAATACTCAATGACCTTTCCGTTGTTTGAGATCCAGCAGAAAGAATTCTTCAATACAAGTTGTTTTTGAATAATTGACGGGTAAATAAAACACAAAATTTCAAACTTTTGTTTATAATATCTTACAAGAGGAAAACGATTATATGGGGCATCGCTATTGTTTTATTATTTATATCAACGCTTGCGATAAATAACGTTCGGATAAAATAAGAAGTATTACCTTACATGTTACATTAAAATAGCAAATATTTCGAAAACTATCAACTTTAGCGTTATTTGACAATAGTACCTTTTTTACGTAAAAAAGTCGTAAGATTATTAATTAGGAGTAATAAGTCTTATTATACCTAGTGACAACAAGTTATTGCAGTTCAAAAGTAAGAGAAGTGCTGCTCGTAGCGCCCTCTATCCGATAGAAGAAAAATGAGCCCAGATTGTTATTTCCCGCCCCAAAAAACCCCCCTACACCAAATTTTAACCCAATGCTCCGAAAACTTTTGAAAATATCTAAAAAACTCGATATAATTTTTTTAACTTTGACACCCTGTATCTGTCTTAATATAAATTTTCGGATTATAAAAATTGCGCTAAATCGTTATGTTTTGAAGTGAATAATTTACTGCTGCTCTATGTCCCATTACTTAAGGACCACCCTGTATATGCTCACATTTTGACGTTATTCGTTTGTTTTTTTATATAGACATTTGTCAAAGATATGACGACATCAATCTTTTTTTTAAATGGAAACATACAGCTTGTGATACATCATTTGAAAGCTAATATCTCGTACAGTATGCTCATAAATTTTGGCGCGATTCTGTCAAGCTATTTCAAAATGGCGACTGTTAAAAGTTTAAAAAAAAATACCTATTTAAATAAGCGGAAATGATAAATCATTGATGTTTTTTTTTACCTTTCAAGGTAAGAAATCTTCATTGTTTCACGTTCTGACATTTTGTGACATTGTGACTTAACAATAGTTATGGTTTATTTGTTATTTATTTTGTCAAAAAAGATAAAAATGTAACGGAGCAAAACAAAACACATCAAAAAGGTGGTTTAACGTGGCAAATGCTGGAAATGTCCTCTACCCTCTACTTGGCATGCTCCCAGACGATGGTAAAATCTGTCGACGGTATTCCGAATGGCTTCAGCCGGTATGTTATGTGTCTCCAATCTAATTTTGTTTTCCAAATCTTCAATATTATTTGGCCTATTTTGGTAAACTTTTCCTTTTAAATATCCCCAAAGAAAATCTAGAGGCGTTAAGTCTGGGGACCTCGGTGGCCATTCAATTGTACCACGTCGTCTAATCCAGCGGCCTGGAAATATCTGATCTAAATATCTTCTCACATTGACGCCAACATGCGGGGGAGCATCATCTTGCTGAAACCAAATTGTTTCATTAGGTATACCAGCTGGATCTACTTCGTTGGGAAAAATTACTGCTACAGCAGGCCTCAACTCGAAGGTTAAGAAATCCAGGTACCGCTTAGCTGTGAGGTTTCCTTCCAAAAAGAATGGCCCTATAATTCGGTTATTAATGATACCTGTCCATACATTTACTTTCTGGGGCTGCGGAATATGCGCTTCAAATATCCATCGTGGATTTTCTTGACTCCAGAAACGATAATTATGTCTGTTAACCACCCCGTTTAAATAGAAAGTAGCTTCATCCGAAAATAATATGTTCTGTGGAAACGTATTATTCTCGTCACACCGTCTCATCATTTCTTCGCAAAATTTCAAACGCCTATCATAGTCATCTTCTAAAAGCTCTTGGACAAGACATACTTTATAAGGGTGGTATTTTTCTGCTTTCAAAAACTTCCAATATTACCTCTAGATGTATCATGATTTTTAGCCAATGAAACTGTTAAAACATGCGAATTATCCTGCAGAGATAATACAATATTCAATTTTTCATCGTCACCTAAAACACGTGGCCGTCCATTCCTAGGCAAGTACTTTACTGTGCCATGCTCATCAAATATGTGGAATATTTTACTAACAGTGCCCTGTGAAATTTGATTTTCCGGATATTTAGCATTAAATAAAGTGCACACGACTTCACTTTGACTTCTTATTTTATCTCCACATCCTAACAATATCAAGACTTCGACGATGCTTTTCCGACAAAACGATTTTTGTTTAGAACATTGTAAAATAATACTTCGGAAATACCTAAATTAATTTTACAAGTTCACAATGTCACAAAGTGTCAGAACGTGAAACAACCTTGAAAGGTAAAAAAACATCAATGATGTATTATTTCCGCTTATTTAAATAGGGATTTTTTTTAACTTTTAACAGTCGCCATTTTGAAATAGCTTGACAGAATCGCGTCAAAATTTATGAGCATACTGTACGAGACATTAGCTTTCAAATGATGTATCACAAGCTGTGGGTATTCATTTAAAAAAAGATCGATGTCGTCATATTTTTGACAAATGTCTATGTATAAAACTAAATTGATGTGTCTGAGCGTTTTCCCAAAAAGTTACAGGTTAAGGCTATATTAATTTTATTCCGGACTTCTGGATAGCCCTGTATATGTATGTATTGCTATTTTTCTTAGTGTTGTCGAATATGTTGTCAACCTTAAAAATACGACCCTATAACCTTCACCTTTTTTTGCTTCAGACACATTTAAAACACATAAAAGATCGTAAAGAGAAAACAAAACAATCTAATATACGAGTAAAGCTCTGAAAAATAATATAACTCCATATTATCCCATGACATCGTTCGTAACCGAAGGCAAACATTTCAGACGGAGCCGAAAGACATGGAGAAAATAAAATTTCATCAATGGGAAAAGACGATCCGAAAGCACTCCATTGTGTGTTCGAGGACCGTAAATGCACCGCTAACTTCAAGATATGAACATCTATCTACAATAATATTCAGGCCGCATCTGCAGCCTACGGCATTCTTCTCTTTAATTGAAGTTTTCACTCGATTGGTTACAATGGGAAACGTCGAAACAGATCTCTAGGAAGTTTCGAAGCGTAGAGTTTCTATCAGAAAGCACACTACTAGCCTAGATATACATTTATTAGTGCAATGGACATTCCGTATTTAATGGCAAATGAAATGCTAAAATATTAGTAGGAGAGCCGACGTGATGGCATGGAATCGTTTTATTTCATCGCGATAAAATTCTGGTCATGGGAGATCAGGGAACGCTATGTTTGCCATACCCAATCAATGTAGTAGGTACCCGATTTTGCCTCGCTGAAAGGGGTGTTTTTTTTTTTTTAATTAACATATTATAACGACTCTCACAGCAATCTGGCCGAGTTAGAAAAAAAATTCATATAAGTATGGGTCTGCAACGGCTTTGTTCTCCAGATACAGGGTGTTCAAATTTGAAAAAAATTTCAGATTTTTCTATATATTTTTTAAATTGTGCCAGCTAGTTCATTGAAAGTTTTAATAACAATAACAATTTCAACAAATAAACAGAACATCTTTTAAAATTTGCTGAAGGTGACGGCCTGGTCGCGTGTCAGCATTCTCATGCTTGACTTTTT
This sequence comes from Polydrusus tereticollis, assembly GCA_963920685.1. NCBI lineage: Eukaryota > Metazoa > Arthropoda > Insecta > Coleoptera > Curculionidae > Polydrusus > Polydrusus tereticollis. The sequence goes on from OY987327.1 coordinate 83,739,069, forward strand.
CAGTTTGCATGGCTCAGGTCACCATACTACGTCTTGTTGCGCATGCGTGTACCGCATCGACAAATTCTCAATGGTAATCACCGGAGAGGCCTTTAAGATAGCTGACCAGTGAGCGTTGTCATTGGCTGGTCATCAAAGGATTTACCTCTAGAAACGGCAGGTTGTCGAGGGAGGGACCTTGGAGCCAAATGAAGGATTGATCAGTGATGCGGATGGTGGATCTCGGACACTGTTTGATATTCATATGGTTAAGGCAGAAATCTTGCCCACAGAATTGGCGACAGAGTCTCGCGTACACGGGTCTGATGCTGTTCCGGATGGTTCTAGAGTCCCCGCGACTGTCATAAATCTCTTAGCTGCACACAAGGACGATGGGCTGGCTGGTCGAGGTTTGTGATGAGCAAGGATACCTTAATAACACAGCATAAACTAGCAGGCGCTATCAGCGTAAAAACATAAGTGTTCCAACAGCATCCTCAGCGATTTTCTCTGATGCATCACTTACACTTCTTGGAACTAATTCATTATGCTATCTCAAGCTTGCCCTGAATGTATAGGTACAATTTTTTTAAATTATTGAAATTTAGTCTTGCCATGTTGTTTTGTATCTATCTATGCGTATATACTTAAATATTATTAACCAGAAAGGTGTGTGTCAAGGTTTTAACTCTGTTTTTCTTATGTTTCAGGTATGTTGACAAGACGCAATTCGAATGATGAACTGAAACCCGTTAGTAAGGTGAGTTAATTGACTAATAATAAAAATACAGTACGCGTATGAAGTCGCGGCAGGACGACATTTTAAATAATTACAGAAAATATAAACAGTTCGATAAAATCTAAACAAACTTGAGGATCGTTTGCAGATTTAGCGAAGTATCACTTGACCTATCTGCCATTTAAAAATTTAACGTAAACGGCACCTTCTTTCAAAAGTGAGGCATCTTTCAAACGTAGTATTTTGGATATTACACACAAAAAAATCTAGTATCCAGTTGAACCTAATAGTTTCAAACTGAAACTATCATAGACATAAATAGGAGCAATGCTAAAGTAAAATTAAATAGAAAATACCTTAGCATCAAAATATAGTTTTAAATTAATACTACATTCTTTTAACTTGACTCTACTTTAGTTTTAGGGTAATAAAAATAAATGATCAACCTATCAATAATTGTAGTTGCAGATATAGTATACGTTAATATTGGTTTGATTCAAAGTATTCTAAGAATGAATATTCGTTATTTTCGGTTTGAGTATGAATTATTATTAAGTTGAATATACGAAGTTGCATTTGAGTACACACATTTTATTTGTATCTTCAATTTGTGACTATCCTACATTCTCAGCGAAACTAGACAAATCAATTTATTATCATCTTAAAACTAGTTTATCATTAGATAGAGTAAAATTTAAAATCATGTAGTTTTAAAACAGATAAATCTGAAAGGACTATATTATTAAGGTAAGATAGGATAATCTCACCGCAGTCAATAGAATTGTAGCTGTGATTGTAGTACACAAGTTAAAATGTCTTTGTGACGTAGATATCAAATACTGTTGTGATATTACCTTAGGTATCTGATCTGAATATAGCCCTAACAGATAACTGATAAATAAAACAACTTTTTATTGTTTTTGGCTTTATTAAAAAAAAAACAGCAGGTTTATTACTATGAAAAATTAAAGCTAAAAAACTATTTTCCAAGCGGGATGCATACTCAGGACTACTCAGGAGGTATGGTTGGTATTGTGAAATAAACGGTATGCCCATTTTATAACAACCCGCGTGACTTCCTAAGGGATTTCCGACTTCAAAATCATCGAAGTATAAAATTAACAGAAAAACAACTTTGTTTGCTAATTTTTTACAATAACGTCTCCAACTATCCCCATTTATAACATTTCTCATTTCAGAATTGGGATCATCAGATTGAAAGTCTTCCACAATTTTTTTTTGATAGTTTAAAATAGTATTAAAAACACCAGGAATTTCTAAAAATAATTTCAGGGTTTCATTAATTAGAATATAATAGGCATTTACATGTTTAAGGATCATAGCTGTTGCACCATTTTTTTTTTAGCATCTTGACAAACACCAAGTGTATGTTCTATAGGTTTAATAAAAGCAGATGTTTTTTCCATAAACTGAAGCCTTTTGTATTCAGTGTTTAAGGAACGAAATGGAGTGTCAAGCATATTTAACATACCATAAATATACTTTTTTAATGCTTCATTGTTTTGAGATTTACTTAGTAGTTCTAAAGTACTTTTTAGGCAATCGATTAGTTTAGATGAAAGAAAAGAATTTATATTATTTATTATACTTTGTATGGCTGCCCGAGTTAGGGTTAAATTTTCGTAAAGGCTTGCCATTAAAGTAACTAATGCTTCACTGAAAAGCTTCTGAAATATCTCATAGCACTTTTCAGCTTCTTCAGTAAGATTTAAAACTTCAGTGTCCGAACAGGTCCAGAGTCTGAGTAATTCCTCCATCACATTATCACACAAAACGCGAAAAAATAGAACCACACACTACCAGCATCGACGTCTGGCTGGATGTTAACCTAACGACTAAAACGTATTTCGGTCGTTTCCTCGCAGAACAAGGGGTCACGTGATGCAAATAGCATCAAAGAAATAATAAGGATTTAGATTTTACTCAAGTTGAGTATAGAGACTGTCTTTGTGCTCGCTGTGAGAATACAAATTTATTTTTATTTTTAAACCCATCATAGTATATTTCACTTTGACCACAATACTTATTTTTAAAACAAGTATAAGATTATTTTCTTATGATGCTAATGTAATCTCTTTATGAACATAATTTTGATTAACTTGATGATATAAATTAAAACCAGTAGTAGTTTAATAATGAATATATTTTAGGCACAAAATAAAGCAAGTTAGTTTCAAAATAAGGCTATTTGTTTGAGCATTACTATAAGCTTGTTTTGAGAGTAGTTTTTTTTGTGTGTATTAAACATACCAAAATTTCATTATTCGCACACTGTATGATATTTAGTTGTAATGCAGTACTAAATAGTAAAAATAATCATATTCTGTTAATCAGCCCTATGATTAAACACACAAGTTAACTTTTAACGTACCGTTTCTATGACAACAACCGAAAAAAGCCTACTTGTTAATTTTTCACTGTGGTTTAAGAACAGGTAATTTTGAAGTTAGCGTCTAGAGTTAACTTGTGTGTTTGATCTTACGGCTGATTATACGTTATTTCGCTCTTATGATAATGATACAATGCTAGGAATATAAAATGTATTGTGTTTTTTATCTATGGTCACACCTAATTGAAATATGATTGTCTAAATTAGTTAAAGTTCTATCAGAATCTCAAACTCTCAATGCAGTATTAACATATCAATTTATTATTTTTATTCCAATCTAATGACTACCCTCAAATTCTCAGAACGAAAATCTCATTTAACAAATAAAATGGTTGGCCAAGCTGTTTAGCATAAAATGGTCATATTTACGGCAATAAATATGCAAATACCTCTCTTTGAACCCAATCGCTTGTTGGCAATGGAAAGTAATGAATTTAATATCATCGCTTCGGCAGTACGTAAAACGAAGTCGATTGCCATGTTTTAGTGATTTTTGTTGGCTGGTGGGTGTTACAAGATGCATTTCATTTTTTTTATGCAATGGCTCGTTGGACGTGTTTTGTAGTAAAGTACCTAAGTAATTCATTTATGTATTAAGAACTACATACACTCACACACACATTCCTTTGTTCTTTGATACGTTTATATTTTCATATTTCGTTCTTGCACCCTACTTATCATCGATAAATTCGTCGGTGCTCTCTGAAAAAGAACTATGTTCAATTATTTTTTTTTCTTTTTAACTACTGTTAGTTATTATCGAGGTTATTATTCTGCGCTATTATTTTTAGTCTACTGTTTTTATATATTAGCTTTACTGTCAGTGTAACAGTGTTGTATTCATAAAATTCTTGTAATATATTGCGAAAATAAGGATACCAAAATAACATTTTAAACTGCACGTAAATCAACTTTAATTTTGTTTCAGCTTATAAATTGCTAATTCATATAGCGCTAGCTATAAATTATTAGCCTAATTACTTACGTAATATGAAAGTGGAATAATGAGCACAATTAAGTGAATCTACAGACGTATAAAAGGCGTTGTGATCCTTAATTGAATTATTTGCGCACGTGTACGGAATCATTACCAGAAATAGGCGTAAGAACGAAGGATATGCGAGATACAAGAAGCAGAATTTATAATTATATACACAAAGAGAAATATTTTTGTGGACTAAGTTTTATCGTGATCAAAAGGAGAGTTGAATTTAGCAAATATTTCCTTTATCACAACAAATATAATTTTATGTGGTTTGAATATCTACAATATTTAAATTATCTGAAAATAATTAATACTGTTTATAAACAAGCGCGTTTTAGTTATTGCAGTCAAATTTTAGTTTTGTCAGTGTACTAATTAATTCTATATTCGTATATTCTCTAAGATAAATCAATTTTAATGGGTATTTCTAAAGCATATTATGATTCAAATTGTCATGTTGGATATATAATAATAATAATAATAATAAAGGTCTTTATTTGTACATTTATAACATTTTACATATTATAACAATTAGTTGTTATTATATACTTAATAATGTACAAAAAGGCGAGGTTCAGTTTGACAGATAAAATCTGCCATCTGTTCAACTAACCGAAATTAACCTAAATTTTGTGAAATTTTAACAGAGCAACATAAAAATGGTATTTAAATTAACCTAATCGAACGCAATTGCATTGTTCAATATTATATAATTAACCCTAAGAACCAGAATGAAAAAGAAAATATATCAAAAAACTAGAAGAACAGAAAAAAGGGGCACATTTGATTAGTTCAGAGCTGATCAGTAATTAGTACATTTAAGTAAACGAGATGAACTAAGTAATTACTTACTAAATTCAATACTTACAGTACAATAATAGCTTAAACCAAAAGGAATAACTCAGAAGACAAGGCCAGATCAGTGATTGCGCGCCATGAGATGATTTGTTATGTTTTGTTTAAATAAATTGACAGATGTTTTCATAGTAGTTTCCGGCAGATTATTGGTGTATTTTGCAATCAAGTAGGAGAAGGACCGTTCAAACAGAGTCGTATTATGGGCTGGAATAGTAAGTTTGCCCTTAAATCTAATATTAATATTGTGAACGTCAGTTCGAAAGCGTATTTTATTGTATAAATATGGTGGTGATTTGTTAGTTAAAATTTTGTGATACAAACAGAGCAGATGAAGGTAACGACGATCGCCCATCATTAGCCAACCAGACTGTCTATAAGCATAGCTGATTCTATCATATTTACGTATCCCAAATATAAGGCGTATGCAAGAGTTTTGTAATTTTTGAATGCGACCAGCAACATGTGCTGTTATGCAGGGTCCATAAACAACATCACAAAAATTTAAATGCGACAAGACCAGCGCATTACATAAAATAGATTTTAAATTTCTAGTCAGTACATGCCTATGTTGAAATAAAAGTTTTAGATTGATATACGCTTTTTGCAAACATAAGTTTATATGATCTGCAAATCTAATATCCGGATCCATAAGAAGTCCCAAATTTTTTGCCGAACTCTTTATTTGTAACGTGGAGTCGTTAATTTTTACAGAATCAGAAAAATTTGTTTGAAAATACTGTCTGTCGCCAGTGGTGCCAAAAAGTAACACCACTGATTTTCCAGAGTTTAGCAGAAGGCTATGCCCAGTTGCAAAATTACTAAAGTTAAGTAAATCAAAATTGAGAGCTGTAACTGCATATCATAATAATAAGGTGTAATAAGGTTAACTTTTACTGCAATAAATCACCTACCTGATTAAACCCCATTGTGTTGGTCCCAATATCTTTAAACCGCAATAAATGGGTGCAGGGTCGGCTTGAAAAATTAGCTATCTACATATTGATTTATTTTTAGTTTAAATTAAAGAGGCATTTTAAACCAAATGAAAGTAAATATCAATTATTATATTAATAATATTTTGAGGCATAATAAGTACAATAAATATTAATGAAATATTAAAATACAGATTTATCGGTTTCAAAAAAAATTAATTTTTTACAGTCGTCAGAAAAGTTCACTAAGTGTATGAAAAAGATTTTTACAAGTTATTATAATTAAAATTTACAATGTTACGATTTAGACTACACACTAAGATCGAAATTAAGTTTAAGATTTAAATACAGTACCATGTGTGCACACAGAACAGTTTTACAATAATCAATTTTGGCAACTTAATTCTACTTTACTCTAAATTTAGTTATGTGTCACTATCACTGTCTTCATCACACACGTATAACAATTCTTCACCTTAATTACATGTTGTATACAGTTTTTCCAACTGTCTGCAGAAATGTTACGTACTATGTTTTATATTAATTTTCCTACAGATATAGTTAATGTGGGGGAAGTAATATTCCTTCTAATATTTAATTTTACTTGGTGCCATTTTAGTTCGATTGGATTAAATGCATAATAGTAGGGGGGAAGATGGAACACTGTATGCCCATTTTCTGTTGCAAGTTTACTACACACGTATTCTTTATTAATTTTTAAAGCCTGTAATACATCTAAAAGATCCCGTTCTCCACACTATATATTACTGTTTATCAATTCATTTTGGATTTCTGCTTTTGTATTGTTAGAACTAGGAAACATTTTTGCTTAACGACTATAATAACTAGCATTGTCCATTGCAATAACGTTATTTTTGGGTATATTTTTAAGAAGTCGATGTTTAAACCAATCTTCAAAAAATTGTGCGTCAGTGCCTTAGTGGTAAGTAGAGAAGAATCTGCTATGTTTTTAACTGAAAGCAACAGACAGTTCGGAAAAAATCTATTTTGTGAACCTGCGTGCATTATTGTTATTATTTTGCCTTTATTTGACATTTTTTTGAAAAATCATTCTATCCTTTTCTTGCAGTGTCATATGTATCGAACCATGTTTTATCAAGATAGATAATTTGTCGATATTCTGCTCTATATTGTTTAATAGCCGTTAAATATTTGTGACGCGATTCCCGTAAACGTTGAGATTCCATTAAGGCTTGTCTTTTATCAATTGTGTAATATTTAAAACCCATTTTAAGCAAGTTTTTTCTTAGGTTTCAAATGCTACAAGAAATGTTTGTTTCGTCATTGGAACGCCTCTTCTTTAGGGAAACCAGCGTAGGTACAGATTGTTCTTTATACATTTTCCTTCTTAATAAATCCAAATCATTCTCTTCAATACTTCTAAATGTGCCACAGTCACTTTGCTTCTTTCTGGGAATTATAGGTTTCAGTACTTTATCCTTTACTGAAGACTGAAAAGGTAAAGAAATAATTATTAAAGCGGACGTCTCGGCTAAAGCATCACTTTAATTTCTTTTCAGCAAAGGTTGGTACATGTTACTTTTTAAGTATCGGGAGATAAATGCTTTCTTCGGAAAGTGACACAACATGATGCCCCACGTTCAGCATAAGCCCATGGATTCGACATTCTAACACTAATACAACAAAAAATATTACGCACCGGTAAACCTAACACTAATATAACAAAATTTACTCGTCGGAAAACCAGTTGGAACTAAAATTAATAAATATTAATATGCTATCATATTATTAGGAATTTATACCTACTTAAAATGGTATAGCAATTAGAGATGCAGGTAATTTGTATTATTTGGGACCGAACTTGATAACTGAGCAAGCATCACACACACGCGGAGAGGTGAGCCCATCTGGCGGAAGTCCTTGTGGCCCTGAGCTTATTTTGCTTAGAGTAGAGTCTCAATGACTCCTTCCAGACTTCCTTCCACGCCCCCCTGCGGTCCAGGTTAGTTACGGATGAACCATGGGATGTCTATGGCGGTGCAAATGTAACGATTTTCAAGGACTTGGAGGCGGTTGATATGCCTTTAACTCCCTTTTATACCCTCCAGTTCAGTGCCTCCCCACTACGACTGGAGGTAGCCAATTCTTTGGATATCTGTAGGTGGAGCCTAGCGGAGATTGAATATGTGTTTGAGTGATCAGAGGATTTGGCGCAACGTTGGTATGCTCCATTCCACAATAATTCGTTGATTTCCCGATCGCAATAAAATTTAAACCCAGCCATAAATAAGTGCCTTTTGAAAGGGTACAGTTCCTGATTACCTACTAATTTCAATAGTTTAGGTTAGCTATTTTCAACAAGACAACAAATGTAAAATAATAGGTAAGTATCTTGATTTTAATCATGTAATTAAATAGGTATTAATATTTATACAAAAATACTAATCTATAATATCATCTATGCCTAAACTAATATAGTGACGATAGTGATAGTGAAACAGAGCTAAATACAGAGTAGGTTAAGTTAAATATTGTATTATTATAATATTGTAGATTAGTGTTTTTGTATAAATATTAATAGCTATTTAATTACATGATTAATATAAAGATACTTACCTATTATTTTATATTTGTTGTTTTGTTGAAAACAGCTAGCCTAAACTATTGAAATTAGTAGGTAATCAGGACCTGTACCCTTTCAAAAGGTCCGGTGCCTACACAATAGATATTTGTCAGGCAAGTTATTTATGGTTGTGATTACGACTGAGGGTTGTCATTTAAATTTTATTGCGATCGAGAAATCAACGAATAATTGTGGAATGAAGCATACGTCCGTTGTAATTGGCGATTATTAATTTGAACTCCGACTGACCGAAAAGCTGTAAATTTGGGGTTTTTATGGTCAGATGGATAATTAGGGTTTTATGGCAGTTAAAAAATCGACGGTATATTGTAAACTTTACTATACATAATATGATCAAAGAAATTGATAATATAATCGGTGTACCTACTCCAGAAAATGATTGACGACAATTCAGGTGCAGGCACTTTCGAAAGCTTGATGCTTGCAATTTAATTGGCAGCTTTTAAGAAACTTTTGTTTTTTAGTTTGGTTCATATTTATTTAGTTGATTTAGGATTAAATAACACTTTAAAACGTTGTGCTTCTTATGAATATTTTTGAACACTACTCGTATTTTGGACATGTTTTAAAATTGCTTTAAAGTAGGTCCTTTTATATCGTATTATATTAATGTACCAATATTAAGTAAATATAGGTAATTGATTAAGTTAATAATTGAAATATGCTTAATATGATTTTGAAATTTTGTGAATGTTTGAAATATGTATTTGATTATAAAGAAAATGAGGCTCTAAGGCTTTTATTGGATTAACCCGAGGACGTCTCTAAAACTAATAAAAAATCTAATGTTGCCATTTATTTAATACTTATTATTATAGCAAAACATAGGCTATAGAATTTTCACCTAAAAAAAATTCTTACCAGGAATCTCTTAGGATTCAAAAAATATTACGATATTTATTAGGCAACTAGTGACGAACACAAAACAACCATTTGATGTTTTTCTGATAAGATATTATTGACAACAAATATCAACTTGATGTTTTCGTGTCACGTTCTATTATTATTTTCTTGTTTTTTCTTTAAATTACTTGCTTTTCTTTTATTTGGTCAACAAATGAGACATAATATGTATTGTGGGTAAAAATTGTGAGAGTAAAGTTATATAATATAATATCTACTGTTTTATATTTAGATTCAGCCGGGTTAGCTATAAAAAGATCATATAAAAGTTTAAAATCAATGTTTTGCTTAGTTGAATGAAAATTATACTTTGTATACTTTAAAATAAATAAACTAGATCCTATTCAAATACAGGCCGACAGAATGTTTCCTTTGAAAAAAAAAATACTGCAACGAAGATTTGGCCATAGCGTAAAAAGCCTCCGGATATTGCCAAATTCCCGACCAAATTTCATTGCCTTAGAATCTTGGAGAGTTCAAAAATATCAGCATTTTTTGCAGGTCTTGTTTTTCAAGCAAAAAATAAATTAATTAAAATATGTAATATTCCGTTCAAAATATAAAAGTTGCTACTACTTTTTGGTTGAAACGGCAACACCGCATTGTCGAGAATATTTTATCTGTGTAGAGCATTCTGTTTATGCAAAAATCAAATTTTTGGAGCGCCCCGTCCCGTTGACTGGTCCGCCATAAGCGGCTATACAACGACATTTTTGGACTTGTCCACAATTTCTGTCAGTGACTCATTTAATTCCAATCACCAAATCTAGGAAGGGGCAGAATAAAATTATTGTAGAAGTAAATGTTTTTTTATGCATATAGTAACCTTCGACGCTACAACTAACCTAAACTGAAGAGGCGACGTTGTCATACAAGCCGCAATTAGCTGAATTCATTTAAAATAGTACGTCGATTCTGATACTGGGATTCTGATTGTAAAGAAAATAAATGTGGCGACACACAGAGACCGAATTCACAACTTAAAAGATTTGAATATAACCCTGCCGGCAGGGTTTTCGCAGTGCTTCATTAATTTGTGTTTTATTATTATTTATTAATCCATAGATTTTTTGAGTTTTTTTCAGTTTTCGTAGTGTATGGGTCGTTCCCATAAATATTGTTTTGTGTAAATATATACTTATTAAACTTTATTTTCTGTTGTTAACTACTTTTATTTGAGTAAACTATGAATATAACGAAATCCTGAACTAACCACATTGCATGCTGCAAAAATATAAATATGACACTTTAACGACACTTTTCTCGCGCACTGCGTTTTGGGGTTTTGAAAGACCTTCATCAAAATACGCCATTTTCGTCGGAAAATCTATGGATTTTTTTTCCTAAACGAAAGAAATAAATTTTAGGTATATTAGACGAAATTGAAAAAAATAAAATTATTGTACGGTGGAGAAATTATTTGGAAAAAATAAAAATACGGGAGTTTCGAGAAAAAGGGAAAAAAATGTAGTAGGTACACCGACTAAACATCGCTCAATGAAAGGCACATAGTTGAGAAGGTATGGTAAGATCTAAATATTAAAAGTTCAAGGCAAGCATTTATGGATGAATTTTCGCAAGGACTAAGAAATCCTAGTGGACAAGGTCGTCGTCTTATAAGATCGGGCTGTAAGGGTTGAGGAAATAAATTTAATTTATACAAAATTATATGACGTTCTGACGAAACTTCATTTATTATTTTTTGAAATGCACACACCACTGGAATTCATTCCCCTGACGTCGCACAACCCCGAGCTATCTATAAGCTACTGATGAGTCACTGACAGAAATTTTCGACTTTTTTTTGATAAAAAGAACTTAGTTGAGCCACAATTTGTTTAATGAACAAGTCTGCGATTGCATCTTTCAATCTTAATTTTTCTTATTAAGGATAGTTTTGAGATCTTAGTTTTATTCGTCTATGGTGTACGTAACAAAATTAATCTTTTCCTTCGCAAATCCGATTATATTTAAAAAAGCAATTAAACCGCTATTTGCCACAATATCTCGGAATTTCCTCGAATAATGCAAAAAGACATGCAAGTGCTTCGGTCTGATTAGTGGCGGATCGTCTTTTGCGAGTGGCTGTTTTTAATTAAATTTTCAAAATAATTATTCCGGCATTTGCCCTGTCGCGTAATTTAATCCGGCGAGGATTGTATAGGATGGAACCTGAGCTAACCCCTTAAAGGTCCTTTATTTCGTTTTAGCTGATAAACGAAATATTGTTGAAATACTTCAGGATTAGCATTTTTCACTGACAGTTTCGGCTGTATATGCAACTGGTTTGATTTAAATATTAAGTCATTACGATGATATTTTAATTTATCAAATCCTTCTACTCTGAATGAGCGAAACATCTTACAGTCGGTACTGTGGATCTTTGCCCGTGCGTCATGAATCAACAATCTAGAGGTCTAGCGTGATTTAAAACTCCCCATCTTTATTTATTATAGCCTTAAAAGTGAATAAAAGCATAATACATCGTCTCCGGAGTTGAGCAATACTTCGCGAATTCAAAGTAACGTGCTAGACAGAGACAAGAGATATACAGATGAGAGTTGCAGCACGTGGCTACATCTCGTGGCGAGCACACGTATTAACCCAACCAGGACAGCGGGAATCCATTCAAACGCTGGCAAGGCGGCCCATCGCGGCTGTCGCTGGAAGCCAATGTATCGGTTCAGCATACCGAGAGCTGAATATTGAAATGGTATAGGTGCCTTAAAGCCATATGCCTTTACTCAGCCCATTGTTCGCTTGGTTTTTTGCGATATTGGGTTGCTAATTTCTTAAATAAATTGTAGCAGTTTTCAGGGTTGAATTTCTTACTTTGACGGATATTGTGGATCTGGTGTTCTTTGTAGGCCACACCACTTGCATTTTGTGATGCGAGTGACGTATGCTCTTAAATGGTCGTGCTCTTTAAGGATTTTCTTTAATTTTAAGACCTGCTAGATTTCGGGTTTGGTTTCTTAATGACATTTCGATTTCCTGCGTTAAGGCCAGATGAACTGCTTGATGATCAGATATTTGATTGCCGTTGTTGCCATGGATGCAACATATACAGGGGCATCCTTAAGTGCGTTGCCAAATTAAAGAATGTAAGAAGAAATCTTTTAAGTTGGCAGTTATCAAAGATTTATATTTAGTCTTATTTATAGCGAAAATATCGTCAACAGTGGCGTGCACCTGGGCAACCGTTTCTACTTTTATCAGGCTGCCGATGCTACGCCACTGCTCATTTCTTAATTTGATACTTTTGTCAATATCAAAACTAAATATCTTCTTTTGATTATTTACCTAATTTTTAAAACGCTATACCAAATATAGCCATTTTTGTGGGTATAATATTTTTGTTCTTCTTTTGATGTCAATTTCATTGACTTGAATAAATATTCTTTGAAAGATCAATGATACACCAATTGTCAATCGGGACTGAAAGATTATTATTATAGATTAAATCTTTTTTAGTGCTTACACTACATCATTGCCTGTATCTATTTTGTTATTATGCGCCGGTTTTATACTAGGTACATATGGATTTTTGTAAAATGCATTGCGCTGTAAAAATATTATTTTAAAAATACAAAATGAATCGCCCGTTTTTAGAGCTTAATAAACTTTGATGCTAAAGCTGGATTTATAAACTCTCGCCGGCGTCGGCGCTGGCGTCGGCGCCAGCGTTCGTCGTAGACAAGCATAGTGGGCATTTATAAACTTGGCGTTCGCGTTCGCAGTGTTGACAAACAAAAACATAATCTGACACTTCTGACATTTTAGTTCAACTGGTATTTTCTCTATACAGTTATTACAACAAAAAGAAAGAGTTAAATAAATGGATTTAGCAAGGAAGAAGAAGTTACTTGGTGTCTTAGCCACTTCGTGTCTTGTAACCACTTCTTAAATATTTTTTCAAAAAGTTTGTTAAAAATCTTATAATTTTTCAAAATGTTAATTTTTTACAAGTTTTCTAAGGTCAGTTAAAAATGAAATTATCACAAAAATTATTTTTTAATTTTTTATTTTTAATAATTAAACTTTAACAGCTAAATGAGCTAAACTCTCATAATTAAAATAAAAAAAAAAATATTTTTTCTAAACTCTCATAATTAAAATAAAAAAGAAAACCTTTTTCCTTCAGATGTTATAAATCAATTTATTGTCTTATCCAAAATGTTTCTTCACTAATCCAAATTTCACAATTTAATTAAAACTCCATTTATATCTCAATTTCAATACAATAACCAGTTCGTACACCAAGTCATCAATCTTTACATGTATCATCCTATGAGTTGTACTCATTTATTAATTTGAGACAACTTACATTTCTGCTAAACTCGATGTTAGGTAAGTCCTTCTCAAACTTTATTTTATATTCATTGTTCGTTCTCAACTTTGTATTATCCTTTTAGTATCCCCTGATGATGAGTGCTTAAGCACTTGAAACATGTCGGGAGCTTATAATTTACGTTAATCATTAAACTGTGGAGGAAGATTGCATTGTCTCATTTACAATACGTTGAATCATTAAAGACAATCATTTTCATCCTTATATATACATAAAAGCGTAAGAGTTGAGGCCAGGTGAGAGTGAAAGAAGAACTGAATTTTGTAATTGGATACTAGAAGACATGGAAATTGATCCAGTAATTTTACCAAACATTTGAATTAGCGAAGAAGCGACATTTTGCAAAAACGGAAAATTCAACTTATGAAATAATCATTTTTGGGCGTCTGAAAATCCTAAATTAATAAAACAGACTCGATCACAGTACAATTTTTCCGTTAACGCGTGGCCGGGTTTTAGGGATAATAAAATAGTTGGTCCTTTTTTTCCTTTTCTCTTTAATGAAAATTTAAGTGGGAACAGATATTTTGGAATTTTTACGTAATTAACTTTTTGGGCTCATTGGGGAGGACATTCCTTTGGACATAAAGAAGTAGGGGACACCGGGGCAGAACGGAATAGGCTGGAAATTTCCACCTCTTGGCGACCGATATTACTAGCGCCCTCTGCTATCATTTACAGCAGCGCCACGCATCATTTGACCACAAGAGAGGTGATTGCAAACCGTTGAGAGTGTTTTCGACCAAACGTGGTAAAATTGTGTGTGTTCGTAGAACTTTTCGGCATTTTTAACACAAAGTAAGTAAAGTAAAAGTAAAAGTTTGTTTGTTTTGAGGTTTGTTGTTTACATCACCGTATACGGCATGCTTTAAGTATCTTTTCACATAATATACTTCAAGATATAGGTAAAGAAGTCTGGTGAAAGGTTATGTTTTGTTATTAAAAGTATCTGGGGCAGAATGGGGTGGGGCGGGATGGGGCGTTCCCCATTCCGCCCCGGCTATATTCAACTGTCTAAATTTTAGTTTTTGTTATTTTCAGATGGTTCGCAACTATGTTAAAAAGACCGTTAGATAGCAGTGGAGTGCTGAATCTATGGAACTAGCCATAGATGCGGTAATCAGAGGCGTAATGGGCTACAAAAAAGCGTCAGACCAGTTTGAAGTTCCGCAAACTACACTAGAAAGATACGTAAAAAGCGCAAGTATGATCCGAATTCTGTGGTTGACAAAACAACTGGTAAATATCAATGTGTTTTTACTAAAAATCAAGAGATAGAACTCGTTTCGTATTTAAAGGATATGCAAAAGAGACTGTTTGGTTTAACAATTGAAGAACTAAGAAGGTTAGCCAATCAATTGGCGGTTCGAAATGGTTGTAGGCATCCATTTAATAACGAGACAGAAATGACAGGAAGATTGGGCAAAAGGTTTTATGAAACGCCATCCGGATTTAAGCTTGAGAAAGCCCGAAGCTACATCGGGAGCGCGTGCGATGAGTTTCAACAGGGTAGCAGTCGCGCAGTTTTTTACATTATTAAATCAAGTTATTGTTGAAAACAATATTACTGGGGAAAGAATTTATAATTGCGACGAGACCGGTATTACGGTAATTCCAAAGCAACATTCCAGAATTATTTCAAATAGAGGACAACGTCAAATGGGCATATTGACTTCTGCTGAGCGTGGTAATACGGTAACGGCCAAAATTTGTTGTTCTGCTGCTGGGAATTTTATGCCTCCAATGTTAATTTTTCCCAGGAAAAAGAAACAACAAGAATTTCAATTAGGTTTACCGCCTGGTGGTTGGGCTGAGGTTAACGACTCTGGATGGATGACTGTAAAAGTGTTTTTAAAGTGGTTTACAAAGTTTATTGACTTTTCTAATGCAAAAAAAGAAACTCCCATCCTTTTAATCTTTGATGGACATGCATCCCACACCAAAAATCTCGAAGTAGTCGATCTAGTCCGTGAAAATGACGTTATTTTATTGTGTTTTCCACCTCACTGTTCGCACAGACTCCAGCCTTTAGATGTGGCGTTTATGAAACCTTTGAGTCTATATTACGAAGACGAAGTGCGAAAATGGTTGCGGTCAAACCCAGGTAAAGTCGTTACTTTATTCCAAATAGCAACCTTATTTGGGCAAGCCTTTGTTAATGCTGCCAATCTGCGCGAAAAGGTTTCGAGAGAACAGGTATTTGGCCAACAAATGAGGGTATCTTCAGTGATGACGACTTTTTACCAGCCGAGACAACTAATATTCCCATTGCTAAAACCGTTTCTGAGCCTGAAACACAAGCCGATCCTACTCCAGTCAATGAGTCTGAAACACAAGTCAATCCTACTCCAATTGATGACTCTGAACCACAAGCCGATCCTACTCCAATCGATGAGTCTGACCCACAAGCTGATCCTGCAGTCGATGAGCCTCCACAACATAAGGATTCCTCAACCCCACCTCCCAAACTCACGATAAAAAATAGAACCGAAAGTCTAAATAACCCTTTACCCCAGTGTTCCTGGATGCCTGAACCTCCTAATGCACCAATAAAACACCTAACAGCACCAGTGTTCCAGCCATTTCTCCGAAAGTAATTATGCCAATACCAAAAGTTAACACCACCGTTAAACGAGTGCAAAGAAAAAGAGGCAAAACTGCTATTCTTACATCGTCTCCTTATCAAAAAGAACTGACCGAAGCAATAATGAGAACCAATCAAGTTAAGGAGGCACAAAAAAATAAAGTTAAAAAGAATTTGTCTGGTAAGAAACAGAAGAAAAGAACAGAGAAGATTAATATGCCAAAAAAGCAAAAGATGGAAGTTATAGAAAGCTCTGAGTCTGAAGAGGAAGAAGACGCTTTGTGTTTATATTGCAATGATCACTATTCTACTTCATCTGAAGCTTGGATTTCATGCCTTTAGTGCAAAAAGTGGGCTCACAACTCTTGTGCGGGGATAGACAGTGACGACGACGAGTCTGTACTGGTTTGTGAACTCTGTAAGCCCGGCAATCGTACGTACCCCGTCCTGCCCCGAGGGCGGGGCAGTATGGAGTGAATGACACTTTTTTTTTGTATGAAGAGAAAAGAAAAAAAAACCATAAAGCTTTTCTGTTTATTTCTTGTTTGTATTGTGTTTACAATAGTTTAATAAATCGTTCTACATTTTTTGGAATTTGTACCACGTTTCTATCCTCCCCCCCAAACAAATTAACGTTAGAGACCCCATTCCGCCCCGGTCTCCCCTATGTGGTTTATACACAACGGTGCGCCGCCCCAAAACGTTCAAGCAGTAAATAATCATCTTCAACTAACAGTTGATGGTAATCGTGGTCCAGTCCGGTGGCCTGCGAGGAGTCCCGACCTTAATCCGTTTGATTATTTCGCATGGGGAGTTCTAAAAGACAAAGGGATTGCACAGTAATTTGTAGACCCAATTGAATGGCTATTGCTGAAGAGTGTATTGCCGTCTGCCCAAAAGTAGTATCGGCAGCTGTGCAGCAACTGCCTTTTAGAGCAAGACAATGTTTTGAGCAGAACGGAGTTCATCAATCTAAACAATAGATGAAATTACATTTTTAAAGGTTAAGTAAGGTATGTCTTGAGGTATGACTTTGTTAATATCAAGGATTCATACCTTATAATTACCTTAAATAATAATAGCTGTGCGTATGTTCGCCTGAATAAAGTTGGTTTTTAATATTAACCCTTCAAAATAAAGAATAAGTGTGATATATTTTTGAAATGAGAATTTACAGAGGATTAAAAAAAATATCAATACAACATATTCCATTTAGAAAAATGCAAGTTGGCCTTATTGTTACTTTCTGGTCAGCCCTGTATAAATATTATATGTAAGTAACAAAATTTTGGCAGGTATTCTATAATACTGTATTCGAATTTTAGCAATAGGATAATTAGCATCAAAGTTATTAAGCTTTAAAAACGGACAATTTAAATGAGGCACCATGTAGATATATACCTTTTTTAAAGAAACATAAATATGTATATACTTCTGATTTATGTTCTTGAGACGGCCACTGAATCATCAATATTTTTTAAATCTAAACGATGTTAACAGAAAAATGTATTCGTGAGGCAATCTGGCAAACCAGCTGACTGATCTAGAATTAACAGGCATTTTCTTAAAATTATTATCGTAAATAAATCAAGAACCAAAACCATCGCAAACCAACTCGGCCAGCGTCATTTTCCAGAAATTCTTATTTTCAATTAGACTACCCAAAACGCGTGGTTAAATCGAGAGACAAGCAAAATCACTTAAATTTACAAGGTTTATTTTACAGCTTTTAGAGTTTAAATTAAGTGCCAGCTACGTGCCGCTAGATTGGATTCGTCTGGCCGATAAAGAAAAGGCAGTACGAAGTAAATGCTGGCTTAAATTACCAGAATATAGGGCCATTAATTGATGGTAAAAAGAATGACTGCCTTAATAAGTTGGATCTTTTTTCTTCATGCCAAATTGCATTCATCATTTAAAGTCTTAATGTTCTTAACCTTGCAGCAAATATAAATGTTTGTAGTATCAGTGAGTAAAGCGGGGTGACATTTAATTAGCTATATGGCTTACACCAATATTCAAGGGGTAGACTTTTCATATTTATTTTTGCTTTTACTGCTATAAATAAGTCCCGATACAAGATTTATTTTCTTCCATAATTTTGACTCTAGAATTCCGACAATTGCTGGTAGTAAACTTTAAATACTGTATTTTTGTCCAATTTTATATCACTAGATATAATTAAACACAGTTATAAGCACAATTATGAGAAAAAATTATAATAATTCTCGTGGTAAAAATAAACCGAACAATATTGTATTTGACACTATGAAACTGTGAAATTTCACTGATTATTTACCTCATCCATTATAAAAGCGGGTTGATTTTCACCTGATTATTCAGCGATAATCTCCCGCTCTCCGGTGAAAATCACCCTTGTCAAAAGTGAAAATCTCACCCGTCAGAAATCGTTAGTTTTTTATTTGGTAAATAATCTTCAAAATACATTTCGGGATTGGGAAATAATCAGAAAATCATTCTCAGATTTTTTGCCATTAGGAAATCGGCAAAAAATATTCGGAATGATTTTCGATAATTTCCCTATCCCTTAATATATTACTATAGATAATCTCGACATTTCGCGGCAATTCAATCCCACAACCAGCATAATTATGCGGGTTCTATTCCAGTCCTCGCTGGTCTGGTTGGGCGAATTGCTCGATTGCCGCGAGATGTCGCCACGTGCAACATCTCGCATATGTACCTACCTTCGCATTATGTGTTCAAATGCACTGTACGGTCCCTTCTCTTTTTTGTATTCATAGTTATTAAACATATTTAATTGTGTTACTTATTTCTACAGTTAGTAAACTGTCACAATAAAGCATAAGGAAATAATACATAAAATAATTCAATAGTCCGGATACCTCATTGATCTGGCAATCTTTGGAACGGTATGTGTCCGGATTGTTGAGGTTATACTGTGCTCTATACGACACATGTAGTGATACGCCATGATGTTTCGTATGTGACGTCATCCTTATAAGAAATAAATGAATATAACATATAAAGTGAGCACGGTGGATGTTTGAATCTGTTATGTTGTGAATCTAATTAAATTTACAAGATGCAAAATGTCAAAACAAAGTCTAAGTTCACAAACGTCAAAATTCTCGTAATATAATAACAAATATCCATAAATACTTACCACCAACACGAAAGATAGCTCTGAACAGAACAGTTTTCAGGATTAAATCGAATATCAGGGCTCAAAAACGTTTTAAAACAAATTCAGGTTGACAAAACCATGACTTTGAATAATTGACAACTCTGCTAAAAACTTTTGCCTCTATCTAGCACGTTACTTTGAATACGTGACGTATTGCGCTGGCCCGAATTCTATGCTTTTTATCGATTTCATTTAAAACCAAAGACGCTATCAGAAAACCAGTAAAATTCCTCAGGCAGGCTTTCCCGTAACATATCACTTTACTGACTGACACAGACAACTACTTTATTAAGTTAATACAGTAACAAGAAAATTCAGCTTTTTAAAACCAAATAAATCTACTATTTTCTCAATTCATGTCCAACAATAAAATGCTTGCAGTCGAGCAATTCTGGCACTGCATTGTTCCCATACTCGCTTGCGAAGATATGACGGGCATTTACCAATAGCAGCCGGTACATAACGTCAATATGTGAGAATGGGCAAATTACGTGCACCTTTGCCTGAAGTAGAACTTTTGGTATTTAACCATGGAATCTGAAGCGTAATTTAATTAATTGAGTTTTAGGATTTACGTTCTTACAGGTGTCAATTAATACTGGAATGTCGAAGTTTGTACAATTTATTTATTAATAGTATACCTGCACACAGTAAAGTATGTTCAGAGATATAAGAAAGTGACTAACTGGAAAGACGCGGGCCAGCTGTAAAATTGAAATTTGGCCGAACAGGTCCGTATTTTGCTTAGAATTTAATCATGGTTTGTAATAAAAATAAGTAAGACATTAAATAATATTTTATTTACATTTAAATGTGAAATTACAAGTTATTTTATTATTAAAAATTATATTATTTATGATTACAAAAATATACAAATTATTCGGTACTTATAATAATTATTCACTTAATATATCAATATCTCTATCGCTGTCATCATCTGTTCTAATTACTATTTGTGCTATATTGCTTATATGTATATAGGATCTTTCCACGTTTTCAACATGTATAACAGAATTTGCCCAACTTTGTGAAGGGATGTTAAAAACTTCAGTTTCTATAAGCTCAAGTACATTGGAATTAATAGTAGGGCAAATATTGTCACGACGAATGGCAGATTTCAGTTGGTGCCAAACATGTTCGATGAGATTAAATATACAATGGTATGGTGGAAGCCTTAAAACTGTATGCCCTAGATTTTTTGCATAATTATCACAAAAGTATTCCTTTTGTAGTTTAAAACTTTGTAAACCCTCAATTAACTGCCTTTTGGTGTAATCTTCCTGAAAATAAATGTCATTATGATACATGTAGTTTTGGATTGTTGCTTTTGTGTCATTTGAGAGGGTAGTCTTGGTCAACTGCCTACTACGGTAGCTTGGAATTAGCTCGTTTTTAAACCAATCTTCAAATAAATCAGCAGTGGTGTCCTCATGTTAATCCAGAGAAGAATCTTTAATGTTTTTTGCAGACAGAGAAAGTCCATTTGGTTGGAATCCATCCGTCTTTAGATCCAGCATGCAAAATCGTAATTCGTTTACTCTTTTGATGGCGCTCTTGTTTTAGACTTGCCGCTTGAGTCAACCCAACCCTTTTCCGGGATATCATATGTGTCGAACCAGGTGTCATCCAAGTAAATAATCGGCCTTTGCATGCTGATCTCTGTAAATCCTAACTTTTTGTAGATATTCGGATCGCCATTCCCGAATTCTGCTGGATTCTATTAAAACTTGTCTTTTGTTAATATTTTTAAATCTAAAACCCATATGTTGGATACACTTCCATAACGTAGTTCTGCCACATTTAACGCCGGTTTCACCTTTTTCAAGCCTCTTAATTAAATTATCTAATGTGGGCACGCTTTGTTCCTCGTATAACTTGTAAATTTTACGCCATATTATATCTTGATCACTTGCATCTTCCTTCGAGAAAATGCCAGTATCGGTCCTTTTTTTTCCTCGCTAAAATGGGATTATTCACAATTTTACATACTTACATTTGATGTTGGAATTTTTGTTAATGTGGCCGTTTCTTCTAACGCTGCTTGCTTGCTGACCGCACGTTCAATGAGAGTGGAATAAACAATATAACTTCCTTACTTTCCACAGAAAAGTGTTTTCTGCTTTTCGACGGGGTGATCTCTTGAGATACATTGGGCTCGCACATGTTTTCCATGACTCACACACGATTAAACAAACGCTGTATTACACACGAAGTAAGAATAATTACTAAGCTTAAAACTAACTAGAGTGGCTACATATACAGTCTTTAGAACATAATTTCTTTTATGGTATTAACCCTCTCATTTTGAATTTAAAAAAATCGGTTTAAAATCACCAAACTATTACTTTAATAATGAAATTACGTCTTCCGGATTTGCAGTTTACTTTAAGACATTTTTAAGTACGGACCATAATTTACTCATTTATTCATTCATTCATTGTTTGTTTATGGCCACCCTTGGATAATCCCATTGAAAGGCAAAGTGTAACTTTCTTATATCTCTGGACAGGCTTTACTTACCTAAGTACAAGACAGCTCAAACATAAACTCCTAAAAACATGTTGTGAAAATAAAACTGTAGTGAGTAATCATCGTAATAGTATTTTTACTATTAGCAGGCCAGTTCAATAAGTCTAGGTAATTTAATATTAATAATAATGAATACATACTTTGATATTTTTTTTATAAACTCGTGTTTTCGCATGGAAGGAAATTTGTTGGATATACTCTACGCCAGCTACCAGTTTAATGATGACTAACTACATATGTCATTTCTAGTAAGATTTTTTTTACATAACTTGAATTTGGTCAGGACCGGAGTTAGATATTTAGCAATTATAAAAAATTTTTGTGTTATCAAGAAACGAATCTTAATAAATACATGGAAGGTAGGTGTCTATTAATGTAAATAAAAAGTAGGTAAGCATACCACACCAAACCAAAAGTAATGTTTTTTTTGGAATCATGTTATTTGAGGCGTATATTACAAACCTAAATGTGCTAAATACAATCAAAAATAACAGAGCAGGAGGCGACATGTACTTTTTTGTGTTCGTGAGATTCAAAATATAGTTGACGACTAAAAATCGTCCTACAGGATACGTATATATGGTAGACTAAAGAGGGAAAAAGGCAAAATTATAACAAAACAGCAAAATTAGCAAAACCTCTAAAAAAATACTAAATTCAAAAGTACTTTCAAAGGTATAACTTTATCTCGGCAAGATAAACTCGTTTAAATTCATAATCTTCGCCCCAAAACATAAATTCCTATAAAATTAATTAATTTTTAGGTAATATTTGTATAATACATAATGGTTGGTGTGTTGACTTACTTTTCAATAAAAATAAACACTTTCAGATCCACAGAATTCAATAATATCTTAGCAAAATGTCTAATAAGCACAAAAAAAAACGATATAATGGAACAACACAGAAAATACACAAATATATTCCTAAAAACAAACTTTTATTTTAACGTGATATGTCAAACGGAACGTGCGGTGACGGGAAGGCTCAGACGGATCTGTAAATGAGCTGTAAATTTTGAATGTGAAGAAATGAAAGAGGAATAGACAGACGGATTGTAGGAGAGAAATATCGGTGCAAAGGCATAAGAAAAAGATGCAGATCTACACGACACTCCAAGTGAGGTGCAGCGGATATTTCACCTGTTGACGATTTTCCCGCGAAACGGATTAGGTGCGGTATATTTATCTTCGTCGCGCACTTAAAAATATATTGTCATTCATATACCCCATCTGTCATCAACGCAGCGATCGGCAGTGTTCGCGAGATGATTTTTGAATTTAGGGACTTTTAAATCACAGGTTGGCAAATATGTTTGAAATATGGCGTCGGCCGCCAATAAACTGGTAGCTGGCGTAGAGTATACTTATGCAGTAAAAACTTAGCTTAGCAACATACTTTGAAAAAAAAATCCCTGATATGAAGAATAAGTTCGTTGGGGAAAACTTTTTTTGGGGTGCTTCTTCCCTACGGAGGTTGAGAATCATCAAGGCTATTATAATTTTTGATGTTGCTGCTCTAAGCAATGATGTACATTTATTCGTGATCTTCTTTCCTCTATTTTTTCTTGGATGATTAGTTGCAGTACTTTATACTTATTATTATTATTGCCTCTCATATTTCCCAGGTATTTCAAATTTCATCTTTGAATGGGAAAAATTTATTCCGTTTTCTGTTCAGCTCTCTGTAACAAGAACATGACAATTCTATCTGTCCAAGAAATCATAAGCATGCGTGGATACATCCATATTTCAAAGGTTTTTATCTTTTTTATATTTTCTTTCGTTTTTAATTCAGTTTTTCAGTGGTTTCATTATGTTTGTGAATATTTCAGTTCAATATTTTTTTTTTGGCTCTCAGTTTTATTATAAAATATTGTATAAGTTACCGTACTAGTAATGTAATTTGCACTTTTTACCACGAAATTATTATAATTTTATGCGCATGAGAACATAACACCATCACCAATAGGAGACGACAAAGGATTATCCTATACAGGGTGATAATTAATGTCATGCAGATATTTCAGGGGGTGATAGTACTCGTTGAAATAAGAAAAAAATGCAAATATATGCACGGTCTAAAACGCGTTATTTTCGTTATACAGGGTGGCAAAGTTAAAGCAGAGTAATAAGCTGTTTTTATTTGTATGTATTCTAAGTAATTATTTTCATTTTTATTTTAGATCAACCGACAGGGTTATCAACAATCAGATGAACACATTACAAATTAAAAATAAATTAAAACAAAACAATTGATTAGTTAATCAAATAAAAATAAAACAAAATTATAAAAACTGTTAAAAATGTCCGCCTCTTGCTAAAATGCACGAATCAAGTCTTCGCCTCATGGATTGACGGACGCTGCCAAATATTCCAGGAGTATTGCGAATGATGTCGCATGAAGCTATTATTATGTTTCTTAAATCTTCTTCTGTCTGGACTGGGGTCTGATACACTAATGCTTTCAGGTGCCCACAGAAAAAGAAATCCAGGTTATTCAGGTCTGGGGATCTAGGGGGCCATGGCTGAGGTCCCCCTCGACCTATCTAACGGTTGTTAAAAATTTGATTGAGAAAGTTTCTCACCTCTATGCTGAAGTGCGGTGGTGCACCATCGTGCATGAACCACATTTGGTTTCTGACAAGAACTGGTACCTCTTCTCTTCTAGCAGCCCTGGGAGTTCCTCTTCAAGAAATTGACGATAATATTGTTCGTTTAGCCTTGCTGGTAGGAAAAATGGTCCTATCAAATAATCTCCAATAATTCCGGCCCATACATTTACTGAAAACTGTTCTTGGAAATTATTTTCGCGTATCGAATGCGGATTCTCTTCTGCCCAAAAATGGTTGTTGTGAAAATTGTTTATGGCATTCCTTGAGAAATTTGCTTCATCGCTAAATAAAATCGTGTTTTCAAATAGATTTTGGGCTAGCATTTGTGGGAACCATTGGCAAAAATTAAAACGTAGTGGAAAGTCACGTGGGAGAAGAGCTTGAACCCTTTGAATGTGGTAGGGATACATTAAGTTGTCTATTAAAATTTTCCAGACACGCACAAATGAAATGTTAAGTGTTGCGGCAATTTTTCTCGTACTAGTAGCAGGATCATTTTCTACTGCATTCAGGACTGCTTCCTCGACTTCAGAACTTCTAACCGTTCTGTTTGCTCCTGCTAAATGAGTGGATTTCTTGAGCGATCCATTTTCACATAGTCGATTAAGTATATTTGCGAATGTCCGTGGGTCAGGCAGTATTCGATTTGGATACCTTTGTGCATTCATAATAATTGCTATCGGCAAGTCCATAGATTAAATGCATCTCTGCAAATTCTTGATTTGTGAAGTCAACCATCATTAACCAGTTCAAAACAACTCCGGAAACGTCAAACAAAAAAAATATTTGTTACAAAATGTCAGAAGGACAATAAACAGAATTAACAATTGCCTATCCCAGCCTACTATTTTTTTTTCTCATATTTATTATTGCACTATTTCGCCTACTTAATTTCCATCGATGACTATTTTTGCAAATAAATCGAAAACGGTCACAGTTACGAGAATAGTACAAGAAATCAGAACGCTAAACAAAGGAACAGAGAGTTTAAATTTCATACCGGAGTTCATACAGGGTGCTCCAAAAAAAAGTTCTGAAGCATCAAATTGTAGCCGATTAAAGAAAATGTAACACCCTGTATACTGCGACCGACAATTTTGATACTTTATTGTAGAGATTCTAAAAAATGGTTGATGTTCCAAATTTGAAACAATTATCACAGAATATGAGAGAGAAAACGCAAAATACGAGAAAAAAAATTGAAACTTTGCCACCCTGTATAACGAAAATAACGCGTTTTAGACCATGCATATATTTGCATTTTTTCTTATTTTCACGAGTACTATCACCCCCTGAAATATCTGCATGACATTAATTAACACCCTGTATAAAAAAGAGAGGGTTTTTAAATTCACTCTCTTGGTCACATAAAAAAATTTCTTGTCCTCTACAGTTGACTAAAGCCGATCAAAAAGAGGGAAAAAGGACCACTATATTCAGTGGTATATAATATGTTATTTTTACTTAAGGGAAATATTTTAAAATTACTTATAAAGGGATAAAGTAGAAGAATAATAAATAGCATCCCACAATGAAAAAAGGTTTTCAATGAAATTCCAGGAATATGACGGAACTGAGAGATTGTGAATATTTTATATACTTAGGTGTTCTTTTCTGTTCTTTCAGTTTACTTTGTTGCTTTCCTTATTTTGAGTTATCAGTAAATTTCCTGAAAATTGTCTCACGATCTAGATGGTTTTGTGGAACTTTCTTTGAACTTGTATCTAAAATAAATATGTCGCATTTTTTTGTATCTTGAAAATGTGAACAATAAATCGATATTCTACATGTCAGACATAATACGAGTACCAATCCTATTTATATACGAAATTTCTTTCTGCTGTGTGATTTTCAAAATATTAGTAATTTTTGGGGTTTTTTATGTTAGTGTAATACTAAATATCTACCTATTTATCTAAAGGTTTTTTGAAATGCGAAATTCGAATTTGATGCTAATATAAACTCCTATTTGTAGTGGGCGCCAGCTACATGCCTTTTTACTCTTGATGAGTCAATAACTTTTTATACTTGCCTCTGTTACATTTTCAAGCAAAAAAAAGATATATTTATCATTTTTACGTGAAAAAGGCATACTTGGTAGATGTCGCTGCAAGCAACCGTTCTCGAGAAAAACGATAATAAAGAAATAAGTGACACTTATTCGCATATCGCTATGCTATCAGTGTTTGATAAAATTGGATTTATCTCCAAAACAAAGCCGAAATCAAAAAATTATCAAAAGTTGCTTCTCGTTAGCCGTTAAACTGCCTACATAGCAGTGTTATCAAAAGAGAAAACGATGGTGGCGTACATGTTTTTTGTTCCGCTTAAAAATTGGAACACCCTGTATCTCCGAAACGATACATTTCCGGACATAGATTTATAGGAACTTTCGGAACTTATTTTCATATTTTCAAGCAGGGAAACTCAGCCTAAACTTTTTTGCAATATTAATGAAACACCAATTTCTGCAGACGAAACGACGGAAGGAAAGTCTGTGTGTTTTAAGAAGTCCGATATCGGATTAAATCACCAAGGGATGTTATCGCTTTTAAAACAGTAAGTCGGTTAAGTTACAATATCTTCGCACCTTCGCTATACTTGATCACACCGAACATCCCACTGGTTTACTGTATTCTATTACTGGGCGAAATCGGAGGTTTCAAAACAAAATTATCTTAGAATTACGCGTTGAGCATAAATAATAATTAAATAGATAATTAAATTATTTTGCTATTATTATAGTTAAATCTATATAATAATCGCTATTTTCCAAGAACCAATTAAAATTTGCTCAAGTGCGGGATGGTTAAATATGTTAAAGATTTTGTCAGGTATATACTTTTCTGATAATGACATTATTTTGGGATTATTGTAATTAAATCTTCATAATAATTACTATTTTCCAAGAAATAATTAAAATTTGCTGAAGTGCGGGATGGTATGTTCTACTTTATTTTAAATAAGTAGTTGTGCTTTTCACTTTTAGTTTGTTTCTCATTGTGTGTGAATTAAAATCAGTTATTAAGCAAAGTTATGGAAAATGTTCAGCAAGGTGGCACATCGCCTAGAAGGCATTTATCTCCAGGTGAACGCCGTTTGGTATTACAAGTGGAACGTTATTTTACTTTAGAAAAAGATAACTCGGGCCCGTTAGAGTCTGTTTTGGCAGTGCAAAAACGAACGTCTGATGCTTGCGGCATTTCAGAGAAGACCTTAAGAAGACTTCGAAAACAGAGTGAAGAGGATTTGGACAGACCATATAAAAGGGTTCGACTCCATTCAAAAACCTTGGATTTATCCCAAGGGATAAAACTCTCTATTAGGAATATTGTTTATGATATGTATAAAGCCAAGGAATATGTTACCCTCAAAGCTATTCTTGAAAAGATAAAGCAGAAAAAACTTTGCTATATTGGAACTAACAGTTTGTCCATCATCTTAAAACATATGGGTTTCAAATATAAAAAAACGAGCAACAGAAAACTGCTTTGCGAGCTGTCCAATGTTGTTTCGAAAAGATGTCAATTTTTAAGGGATTATTTAAACAACAAAAAATCGGAATTGTCAAGACAAGTTGTTTTTCTTGACGAAACATGGGTATTTGCAAACGGAACTTCAACAAAAACGTCTTGGCAGGATGACTCAAAGCATTGTTATTCAAGTACCCGTGCAAGTAATGGAAAAAGGTATATTATATTACATGCTGGTAATGAAGGTTTTGTTTTAAATGCCAGTTTGATATTTTCATCAACAAAAAAAACTGATGATTATCACGGCAATATGGATGCTGAAATTTTTGAGCATTGGTTCGAGAAAAAACTTTTAAGAAAAACCTTCCTTAATTGTTTTAGACAATGCCTCTTACCATACGAGACTTGAAGAGAAATTCCCTACAAGCAGCTGGAAAAAGGAAGAAATAAAAGAGTGGTTGTCAAAGAAAAACATAAACCATGAAAATTTATATTTAAAAAGTGAACTTTTAAGCAAGTGTAAAGAGCAGTCTTTACCTAAACTAATTTTTTATTTACTTTAAATTATTTTATTTAGAAAATGTAATTCATCAACATCCAAAATTACCTTCAATATAATTTATTGTTTGAGAGCCACCGACATAATGCTCAAGAGGTTTTATGGCTTAGCGGACTTCTTAAAACGCACAGACTTTATTATTTTTTTTGTTAGTTTAAAAGGTAAGTATTAATAATTAATAAACAAATCACAAAATTATACTTATTAGGTATCTTTATAACGAGCAGCAATTGGTATAGATATGCGTTTTTGGTAGAGAACTTAAAGAAGAAGCAATATTTGAGAAAATATACAAGGTTGGATATGTTATTTACAAAATTAAAGTTTATATTAATATTAGCTGTTCTTTTGACGTATTATGTATCTTGTATCTACTTAAATGCACCTATACACACTAAAGTAGTTTCTTTTCACTTTGTTAAAACTTTTTTTATCATGTACAGGGTACAGCACAATTCGTGTGGAGTAGAGTTCCATAGGTGTGTTTTATATATTAATATATATAGTTCTGTTATTCTATTGTAATAACTCAAACAGTACATCTTTAATTCCACACAAACACGAAATTCAAGCTATCCGTTGTTGATGTTGCCACTTAAGATATCTTGTAAACAATTTTACTACAATTTGCCGAGTACGTCGTAAAAGCAAATTTCGGTATTGAAATATAAAACGAGGCCGTAAAGGGAATAATTTTAGAGCCGAAACCAGTGAAAACCATGGGCAATAAAACGGTCGAGTGGCTCACCACAACGATGTGGAAGTAAACTTGGGGACAAAAAGTCGAATTATTTTATCTTTTAAAAATATTTCGTTTGGGTTTAGACCATGTCACCAACTGAATTCTTTTTTATACAGGGTGATTCCCCAGTACGGGGTCCGTGACTTCACGATATAATTTTTTTAAACTATATTTTAGGACAAAAGTTTTTATGTACATATGGTCGAAACCAATTTATTTCGCAGTTACAAAGTGTTAGAAATTTGTATTGCGTTTTTGTTTTTTAATATCTTGAAAATGCGTTCATATATGGATTGAATTTTGCTGCACGTTACTATGGGCACAAGAACTAACGTACAAGGAACAAATCGCCAAAACATACAATGGGTATAAATTGAATAAACGAGCTTTGATGTTAAAACACTCTCTACAACAAAATTTACTTATTTTTCTGATAACTATAATTAAAGGCAACACATATACTAATCCATTAATCATAAAAAAATTCGATATTTATACCAAGCAAGAAAAATAAACACTTTTTTATTTGGTTCAATTTTGCAATTTTCTAAGTTTGGTAATAAAAAAAGGAAACCATCCCCTTGGTTCCATATTTGAAACGCATTTTTGTTAATAATTCATTGTAACAGCACAATTTAAAGTTCGAGGCATTTGGAGTTCTTTAAAAAACTGAGATCAATAAGTTATTATATTCTTGTAAGGCAAGGTATGGTGGTTCCTTTTTCAAATATTTTGTATGTCTTTAGTACGTTAACAAAGAAGTACATTTCTACCAAAAACTGTTTTAATAACACTTTAGAATGTCTAAATAACCATGGAAAATTTACCATATAAAAATAATAGTGCATTATATACCTAGGTTGAGCAGTGAGCTATTATACAGGGTGTTTCAATATTATACCGACAAATTGAAACAGGTGATTCCTTGACAAAAAATAATGAAAAAAGTTCCCATTAATAGAGGTCCAGAAACCCCTGTTTGTAAGATACAGGGTGGTAAACTTTTAATTTTTTGGATCTTTGGAGAAATGTTATTTTTATTCTTGGACAATCCTCTCTTGTCACTGTTCTAAATTTCTAAAAATCTGTCGTCGAAAAGATTGAGCAAGTAGTTAATAGTTTCGGTGGATGTATGGGCAGTTGCACTCTCCTGTTGAAATTAATCGTATATGAAAACACACGAAAACTGGACAGCCTGTACAGTAAGTATTAGTGGCGGCTCCCATATAAGGACTGTAGAGCTGCAAAACTAACAAACTTTTAAACCACATAACCAAAACTATGAGTTAATATGGGTTAAAACATTTTAAATCGTATTATAATTATAATTCACCCTATATTATAGTTAGGTACTAATTATATTTCAAAAATTCCCGACCCAGATAGTATAACGACGTCCTTGAGACGCCTACAAGATGTCTGACACAGACATCCACGACGTCCTTGTACGCTTACAATACATCTTTATTATGTCTATATACGACATTGTTTGTTATTTAAAACTATCTACAGGGAGTTATTTTTTTGGGCGTCACGGACTACTACGACCCCCCAACCTGTTTTTGATACGAGGCTGACTATCCTTTCATATAAGAAGGAACTTTTTTGGTTTATCATTTACCTTTTTTATTTCTTGCACTATTTCGATATCTCATACGGTTCGGCTGATATTCGGTAAAATATGATTTAAAGCAGGTATATATTTTTAATCTGGTAAAATAAAAATAAATTTGTACATTTGTTTACACAGTACAAAGTATAACAGCCTGTATCTTACAAACGAGGGGTTTGTGGACCTCCATTAATAAGAACTTTATTCATTATTTTTTGTTAAGGAATCACCTGTTCCAATTTGTCGGTTTAATATTGAAATACCCTGTATATTAAGCGCTTTTATATACAGAGGCGCGAAGCGCCGAAAGACATAATGTTGTAAATATTTGTAAATACTTCATATTTTAAAAGATATCTAGTAAACAGTAAATGGAACCAAACGACATATTCAAAGACATCGTTTTTAAATAAGGAACCACACAAAAAACGATTTAGGTTAGGAAACCAAATTTTACTTTTAATCGTTCACTTACCTGCGTCAATGCTTGTTCAACAAGACAAGATTATTTATTTTTTGTTCCTTAGAGACTATATTCACTAATATTTACTGCGTCTGTTTTGTAAAATCGAATAAAAAGAGCAGTTACCGGCACAAGTACACGTTACACTTGGTTCTTTGTTCGACACTGGGGATTTGACAAATTCCATCAGAGAAAATGGTTTCATTGTCGATAGATGGCACTGAAAGTACCGTAAAAAGCGAAAAATTTGTAGCTATGGGCAAAATAAACCAGGAATTCATGAATATTTCTTCACTTCTACCAGTGGCGTTTGTATAACCAAGTGATGAAATATTAAAATAAAAGCTGATTCACTACGTCTCCTGATAATAATATATTTATGCGTGGCTAGATATGTTTTTCTTTTCCGGCTACTATTTAGACTTTTAACGAAGAATTATACACTGATACAGAGATGTATATGTCTTAAGCTTGTTCTTTGAAAAAATCTTATAGAATTACACAAAACATCCGATATATGATAGTTCCTATAGAGATATGACACGATATGACTTTTTATTGCCGATACGGTATGTCGGCCGATACCGATATTTGCACAGAAATGGATTTATTTTATTTTACTTGTTTTGCCGAGATATCGGCAATTTTTCCACCAATACGATACCGATAATCGGCTGCCGATATAATGATATCAATATCGGTATCATGCGATCTCTATCCACCTCAAAGGGCCACTAACAACCACCGTTTGGTTGTCCAGATTTGGTTTGAAATAATCCCGTATGAGTTAAGCTTATCTGATGTCTGATATTACCTAGGATACAGTTAACTTCAAACGTCATGCAGTTTAATCGGTGAATAAGCACCGGTTATTCGCTCATCCTCGGGTTAAACGGTAACCTTAAAAGTTATCCGAACCTGTAATATCTGGCATAAATCATCCATTCCATTTTCGATAATCAACGTTTTTTAGTTTATATCGAGAACCAAAAATCAGACTATAGCGATATCATCGACAACTAACGCCATGCATGTATAAATACCAGGAGGTATTGTAATAATCCCAAACTCATTGGATAATGTCATTACATAACCAGCTTATTGCAGGAATAAAAATGCTGCTTCAATATTAAATCCGTTTCAGAGTCATCGATCCTTCGCAAGAAAACGTCTTTAATTTAACAAATACTCTGTTGCCAAGGGCTTCCGTTATCGACCATCGTCATTGTATTCATTGGAACCGGTATATGCAAACAAGCTGTGCAGACTGCCGACGTAATACGTACCAAGGCATTCGTGATTTTTTATCAGTTTGCATAAAAAGATACTGGGCGAGCGTGGCGATACTTAGTCAGCAACCTTAAGGTGCGTATCGATTATGTGAGGCCTCTGTTGATTTGCTACGCGAGTCATTTTTAACACCACCTTTTGCATATGGGTGGCAGCCGCGCGGTCAACGATACAGTGGCAAAATTTAGTTTTCGCGGAACAAGCATTAGAGAAAATTACCACTTAATTTCAAGACTTACAGAAAAGCGGCGACACTTCTCATTATCCATGGTAGATCGCGGAGTTTTCAATATTTTGCCTCAAGAGATTCGTGAGGCAGCGATACACCCGTCCAAACTGCGCGCGAGCAAAGCACTCAAGCGTCTATGCCGCGGCCGTATGAACCGACAGAAAATGACTTGCTTCGCGGCATGTTCGAGCGCGGCTTTGTTCGAACTGGCTCGCGCGGCAATACGGTATCCATTAAACGCGGCCGCCTCGCAATTCAATGTTCGAGGGCTTACCGCGTGTAGTCGATACGCGTCTTTATAGTAACGTAAGGTCCAAAAAAACGGTCTTTAAAATATGCCATGGAATCAGGTAAAAGGCAAGGGAGAATGAAAAATAAGTTAAGTTCTGGAGTTTTTATTTTTAAGAAAATTGCATTATTGTATCATATGTCCAAGTTGACAAGTAAAGCTAAAATTCTCTAAAATTCAGACTGTCAAACTCATCCGCCTTTTTGGAATGAGAAAAACCTTTTCTTGGTTCACTTTGGTTGTTACAGTGATGCGATTCGAACCATTGGCGCTAGTTTCGCCACTTATCGTCACGTATTTTATCAGTGTCCAAGTATATTCAGCTACAAAAGCTATTTTGCTGATTTCATTGCTCAGGTGAGCTTTAGATTATCGGTTCTGCAACAGATATGTAGCTTTTGTAATGTTCTTGGTTAATCGGGTATCAATGTAGTCAGGATACGACAAGAAAAACAGCAGTATCTAGGTCTACATAATAAATACTATATTTAATCAGTCTTCAATTCTCATATATATACAGGGTGTTATGGAAATGACTTATTATATTTTAAGGGGCCACTCCTGAGGTGGTCTAGAGTTACACTTGATAGTTTTTTTTTCTAAAATCGGAAGTATTTTGAATTTTGTAAAATACCTTAAAACCGGACTATGTGCGCCTTCCATGATAGTTCAATGCCCCTGAACACATGTGTTTTTGACAAGACAAACTGCTGGAATGGTAATTGTTTAGTTTAGTGCAATTAATGTTGAATTTTGTGCTAAAATTTCGTATATAGACTAATTGAGGGTAGCTGATCACAATTTTCCTTTTGCGTTTTTACGGCAAATGCACTGGTTTTGAGAAAAAAAAATGTTAAAGTTTTTCACTTACAGGTTAGGGTATTCTTTTTGAGGTTTGTTTATTTCGATATCTTTGGGTGTCGCGTTTCACTTTCCTTTCAATTTCCTAGATTTTATGGTTTTCCCTTCAAAATATGTGATAAAACTTTCACCAAACTATCTGTTCATAAAATAAGAACAACATTTTAGCAAAAAAACAATGGAAAAGGCACAAATTTAATTAAATTCGTTGTTAATACGCCGACAAAGTAGAAGCGTCTCTTTTCAGATTCATTGCACTCACGTTGCCAGATTGTTCTTCTTTTTCTTGTAATTATTAATGGCTTCCATCCAGGAGAATGATATGCTAGCTCGAGCCAATAGGATTCATTCAATTAATAAAAATGAATTGAAAAGTATAGGCAATTTATAATACACTAACAATCTGACAACATGGGTGCAGTGAACCTGCAAACAGGCTCCTTGTACCGTGCAGTTTGCTTCTGCTTTTTTGGCCAGCTGTCAGTGAGCTGTCTCCCGTCTTTTTCCAGATAACGTAGAGTTTTCTGTTCGCTTACAAGTTATCCCGTTTTTCAGAGTTTCCTTGTGGCATATTTCGTTTATTTCAACTCAGAAGTGTATACTATGACTCCGACAAGTAATATTTTATTGGAAATAGCAACATTTTAGGATTACATGCAAAATAACATCAGGGGCGGTCATATCAACATTTTGAGGGGGGGGCCATGCAGTGGCGGCTTATGCCAATTTAGAGAGGCGGTGGTAGGAAAAGTCTGAGCGCCGCAGACGAAAAATTTTTGGGTGCCACGCCCTTTTTTGTTGATGATTCTTGGTTTTCAAGTAGGAAAAATACGCAAAAAACGGCTAAGTAAATTTTAAGAAAATTATAGATACCTATATTATATTATACCTACTTACTTAATTATTACTTATTAATATTTTTTGCGTTTAAATATTTTTAAAAAATTAAGAGTTTGACACGATTGGTCAATTTATGGAGGCAGGGCTTTTATAATGTAAATAGACGCCAAGGGGGGGCCATGGCCCCCATGGCCCCCCCCTGTATGACCGCGCCTGAATAACATACCGGTGAGTTAGAAAAACTTTAACATTTTTTTTCTCAAAACCAGTGCATTTGCCGCCTAAACGCAAAAGGAAAATTGTGATCAGCTACCCTTAATTAGCCTATATACGAAATTTTAGCGAAAAATTCAACATTTGCACTAAAGTAAACAATTACCCAAATCAGCTGTTTGGGTCATTGGCGCGTAGGTGTTTTGGACCTAAATTTTTGAAGGCATTTTTCTCGAATTTCTAGCTTCGAGCGCCATTTATAGCAATTTTTCCCCAATTCGTCTCGACCTATATATTTACGGGTTAAAAAATAATAAGTCATTTCCATAACACCCTGTATATACAATGTTACAAAGGTACTAGGAACAACCTTTCTATTAGTTGTCCTCGGTCAATTACCGTTCATGTTATCAATAATGTAATACTATACATTAAACAACACATTCCTAGTCCAAACAGAAATGGATCAATGGCACCTCCGGCATTGACTCACTGATAGGTCAATTGCCTAGTGAACTTGGTAGTGCCATTTAGCCATTACACTTTGCTTTTTATGTTAAATGTTAAATAGGTTTCAAGTAGTTTTTATTTCTTAGCATTCACGTCATTTTGTAGCCGGTAATACATACCTACTTCACTTTTGTTTTTGGCCTTTTTTTTTTTCTTCTCCTTTTTTTTCTTTGTATCTCTCTCTCACTTACTCCTGTTACTTTCCTGATTGGCTTACGTCTATGCTGCCTTTTTGGACTGCGTATAGTCGCGCTTTCCGCCCTGCTGGTTGTGGCATACTGCTGGTGCCTGCGGTCAATTTGCTGAGTACCCAAGCTTAGCGCACCTTGTTCTATCGAGGGTCCTCCAAGGCCTGGCGAAACACTAACTCGAGCAAGTCCTGCCAGTCTCTCCAGTATTAGTGCCAATGGTATGGAATTTGGCGAGCCTACATCAGGTTTTTTATTTGTCAGTGCTGTCTCACTTCTATTAAAGCACTCCCAAAATGTGCCTATAGACAGACCGTGGATATTCATTCTAGAACTTCACCTTTATCACGCAACTATCAGACTATTGTCGTTACTTTTCTATTCACTATTTTATATACTCCGGCTTTTTAATCACACTCACGACGTTAACTTTAGATGTTATCTAGCATGGTTAGGAAAATTTAATTCATTCGGAAGTATTTTTTAAAAATCAATTCGTTATATTTCTCTTGGGGTTATAACGAAATATTAGTAAATTTTCTTGATAGATTTTAGAGTATAGTCTGGTGTGACGTTTCCTGTTTTTGTTTTTCTAATTAGTGTTGTTGTCTCAACTAAAGGGCCCCAAATCAGGTGGCGCACCCATTTACTTTACCCGCACCACTCGCCGGCAATATGAGCTAGTCACAAGCCGGCCGCATCCCTGCTCATTTAAGAGCCACCGGACATCTCTCTGTCTCTCTCCCTCTTTTAATTCATTAAAAAAGTGTAAGTAACAATAATTTTTCCTATCTAATAAAATTTGATAAATAACAACTTAATTTTCGTAAAAATAAAAATGTCTGACCTTGACCTTTTATTGTTCATTCACCATTTTATTGAGATAGGTTTATCAGTCTAAATAATACAAAGGCATCGGTAACACTATTGATTAGGTGTATTAATGTATTATATTTTATAAAAAGTTTGCAGTACCCTACCTGAATAAATATAGACAAGTTTCACATCCATATCTTAGTTTCTCCTTCCGTGTATCCAAAAATGGGTAGTCTAACCGGAAATGACCCTATAAGTCTGAAATTTACTACAGTCGTCAACGACTGGCGAATGTGGCGCGAAACGACCCTTAAATAAACCCTTCAACTCTAAAAGAAACTAATAGAGTTGTCACAGTTACAATTTGAATAGAGTCCCTATTCTCTTCGTATGACAGTTTATTTAATAACATTCTGGTTCGACTCACAAAAACTAATAACGCCAAGGATTTTCCCTAGAATGTCGTTTTTCTGACGTCCGGATACAATTAGTGACTCGAAAGGAGACCGAGTGTGCATTATGATTATAAAGGCCTTGTGTTTACTACTCCATATACATAATGACTTTGTAACTGGAAAGAACAGACGTAAAAAGATAATTGTGAGTGAATACAAGGAATACTTATTATTGCTTTCATAATAATATAAAATTTGGGAATAAAAATAGAATAAGAGTATGTTAGATAAACTTCTTATCTTTTTTTGAGTACTTTTGTTTTATATAAATATCAGCATATACAGGGTGTTACAAATTCGACATACGAGCATTGGAATCTCGGCAACCATAGTAGTTAGAGAAACGGTTAAATGGGGGCAAAGTTGTGCAATTCGGTGCTGATTAAAATGCCGCTTTAAAAGTTTTAAAATTCCGAATACTTCCGATATTATTCGAAAAAAACCGAAATTTTGCAAAATCGTTTTTATTTTTTTCTGAGCTCATTTGAATAGCTATTTAAAATTTTAAAAATTAATGACACTTTGTCGTTGCAACTTTTTCTCCTCTACAAAATGACGTTATTAAACTAAAGATCCGACGTTTCATCTCCGAGCGGCCAACATCAACTTTATTTTTTTAAATACGGACCTGGAATTTTTTTTACCCATTTTTAAACCCCCCTACCCTCAAAAAGTAATGGCGGTATTACTTTCTAATAATGAATTGTTTTTGCTTATTTCCTTTTAAATTCGTATTTTACATTTGTCAGTCCGGTCCTGGCAACGAATCACAATTATAATTAAAAACGTTATTTTTATAAAAACCTTTACAAATGGGTTTCATGGAAATTTGAGTTTATTAGGAAAGCTCTAATTTCCAAAATGTTCAAAAATATTTCCTTTAACCCATAGGTACCTAAGTACCTACCTATGCACAGATCGATGTTTCTTATGATCCTTGCTATACTACCCCCTTTCAATTGACCTTTATAGCCTACGAACTGTATGTTGTATTATTCTTCCAATTCTTCAAAGTTTGTTTAAAGTTGATCTTACTGATAGGTGGATCGGAAATGGTGGGGCAATAGAGTCGCCAGCGAGGTCGCCAGATATTTCGCCTCTGGATTTCTTTTATGGGGGGCATTAAAAAACTTTATTTATAAACATGACTTAGATACCATGGAGGAACTGGAAGGACGCATACAGGTTGCAGTTGGTAGGAGAAGGAAAAGATCGGTTGTCGCCAAAATTGGAAGAAGAATCGATCGTTGCATTGAGCAAAACGGCAATATTTTTGAACATTTAGAAAATTAGGTTTTATAATTAAGAAATTTATAATTATTAGAAAATTCTTATAAAATAAATTATGTTACTTATGTATGAATGTTTTAAATAAAATAGAGTGTTTAAATAATATTGTGATTCGTTGCCAGGACCGGACTGACAAATGTAAATTACGAATTTAAAAGGAAATAAGCAAAAACAATTCATTATCAGAAAGTAATACCGCCATTACATTTTGAGGGTAGGGGGGTTTAAGAATCGGTAAAAAAAATTCCAGGTCCGTATTTAAAAAAATAAAGTTGATGTTGGCCGCTCGGAGACGAAACGTCGGATCTTTAGTTTAATAACGTCATTTTGTATAGGAGAAAAAGTTTCAACGACAAAGTGTCATTTATTTTTAAATAGCTATTCAAATGAGCTCAGGAAAAAATAAAAACGATTTTGCAAAATTTCGTTTTTTTTTTAATAATATCGGTAGCATTCGGAATTTTAAAAGTTTTAAAGCGGCATTTTAATCAGCACCGAATTGCACAGCTTTGCCCCCATTTAACCGTTTCTCTAAC
This sequence comes from Polydrusus tereticollis, assembly GCA_963920685.1. NCBI lineage: Eukaryota > Metazoa > Arthropoda > Insecta > Coleoptera > Curculionidae > Polydrusus > Polydrusus tereticollis. Next base: position 83,778,114 of record OY987327.1, read on the forward strand.
TCCTATGGTTTCCGAGATTCCAATGCTCGTATGTCGAATTTGTAACACCCTGTATATTTACAGAATGAATAAGGAAAATATTGCTCGTCTTTAAGTGTTCTTTACTTCAGTTATACTTGGTAGACTATATTCGACGCTCACGTCTGGGATCTCGTAAACAGTAAGTAATACATCCAAGTTGTTAAAATGGGTTTTGTTATCCACGCAATTTAAAAGGCCACGAATAAAATGAATTTGTTGGCTTCCGCCATAACTATTCAAATGGTATATCCTATCATGATCAATGAGCAGACCCGGGACCCATAAAAGCCTCGTAAATGTTCCTTTTAAACGCCCAATGTAATTTATTAACGGTCCCTGGGCAGCCCTTGTAATATTCATCGCTCGAGTTTGTCTACTAAAGCTAATTCTTTTTATATCATTTTATCAGGTATTTTCTGAAAAATATGGTGTTTATTTTTTAAATCGGTTGACCGAGTCCTTAAACAAAACTGTAGTGTATATTAGAATAATTGTAAGAGGTCCAAATATTAATAATAAGCAACTGTTGCTGCTCTAATGGAAAGATATTCATAGAGAAAATATTGGCAGTAAAACAGAATATAAGAATTAATTAACATAAAAATTGTAAATAACGACAATGAGGAATGCACATTTTTTTGAAAAACATCATAAATCGCGATTTGTTTGAAAAAAATCAACATTTCTTACTATGTAAGGATCTGGAAATCACTGATATTAAGAAACATGTTGTTTTCATTGTCAAATACTTCCGTAACAACCATTTTGCCTCTGCAGCATATGCCAAAGAAGGAGGCAAAAAACTAGTTTTGCCAAATAATGTCAGATGGAATTCGCTTGCCGACTGTTTAGAAGGTTTCGTTAAGGTATGGCCCATACTTTTCAAAATTGGTAAAGAGAACAAAAGCGAAATTGACAATATTATAAGAGCAAAAATTTGAAAAATTAATTTAAAAAGATTAATCGAAGATTACCTAACAGTACTAACGCCTATCTCTATCGCAACAGCTTCAAACAGTGCCAGTCTTTCAGATGTTGTGGAATAATTTAAAATATTAGAAACTCATTTTGACAAAACGGACATAACTTTAAATCAACTGCAAAAATTTAGGAGGCGTTATGAACCCCATATCATTTGTTGGCATATCTTCTTGACTCAACAAAAACTCAGCAAACACTAACAGAGAGTGAAAAAAATGTTGCTTTAAAAGCTGTTAAAGAGTTAGATCCAAATAGTGGTTTACTACCACTCATAGTCAAATTTCTTGCCAGATCAGAACCTTTCACTGATATTATGTTTCATGATGATATTCTTCAGAATGTAAAACCCATAGATTGGTAGAAGTCGCAACAAAATATACCCATTATTCAAAAAGAGTTCTTCATAATTAGACAATTACTTTGTGCTGCTGCTTCTTCCGCATCAGTGGAGAGAATTTCTCTCACATTTGGTTTCGTCCATTTCAAACTCAGACATCGATTAGAAACGGAAAAAGCTGCAAAATAGTTTTTTTTTCTAGAAGCACTACAATAAATTACCTAAAATAAACATTATTTGGGTACAGTGGTTTTATTTTTTTGATATAGTAAACCAATAGTTGAAAGTTTTTATTTTTTCTTAATTATAACTTATCAGAAATTTTTATTTTAATCATGATTTAAATTGAAAAAGATCAAGTGATTTAAATCGCGATTTAAATCAATAATTGATTAAAATCCTTTCAACCCTGGTGAGAAGGCAATCACCGTATCAAGCATAGCAATCAATTATGCATATTTGATATCTCCAAGCTTACCTGATAAAAATTAGAAATGAACATACCGGTAAACGTATTATACCTAATAAATTAATAAAAATAACTATAATTATTCATAAAATAGCCCCTTCTAAAAAATGCTGCACCATACTTAGAGTAAATTAATAATGCTAGATAAACAAGGCGATGTAAAAGTAATGTAAAATTCCGAGTATCCAACCACATTTGTGGAAAAAGGATATCAGGCCAGCATTCTCTATACATGTAAAACAAATCCCAAACAAGGTTTTAAGTATTTTATTGAACATAAAATAAATATGTTTATAAAAAAATATTGTTCTATCTAAGAATAAAACCATTAACGAAATATGCACCCGAGTATATTATGTTTGTGTGTAAATAAATTTTAAAAAAATCAAATATTTATAGTCTCATCACGACAATCAAGGCGTAGAGAAAATGTAGTGAACTTAACTTATGTCGTTAGTAGTCAATTGCGTCGAGATGAGTTTCTTTTTGTTTTGAGCCTCATTCTAAATATAAATATTTCCACCCGCTGCGCTGACCAATCTTTATTTTTTCCATGTTCACTTTTGGCAGTCATTAGTAAATCATAACGTTTTTTAACTAAGTCTTCGAAAATAGCGAACTTAGATTAAGACCTTTCTTGGCATAAAAAATATCGCTGTGCAACCAATTAAATGTAAAGGTTACCGAAATAGGCTGCCGTTTGTCAACACCTTTGATTTTACCCAACCGGAATACGAAATCAATATCTTGTTTAGCACATCTGATATTTAATATGGTATTGATAAAGTTGGCAATCGTGTCGATTACAATTTCCCCGTGGGCTGTTCTTCTTAGACAATTATTGTTCTTGCATATCCGGCTTCGCAAATAGGGTTTGAAAGTCGTCCTTAATCCGCTTTATTTGGGAGTTTATATTAGGAGATGGACACATTGACCAACGAGCATACGACTTTATCGCTATGATAGAGCCATGAACGCTTTTAGCGAAGACCGCACTTAATTTGTTTAATTACTGCTCCAAATGAAAGCCCATGGACACAAAAAGTTTACCCATAACAGACAGCTTCACTACTAGTTATAGGGTACACTCTTGCAGAATTAATTGCACCAATAAACCGGCGTTTTTTAGGTTTTAAGCTAGGAGCTCAGCAGATACATGGGTGAACTTGAAGGTACTATGTGCATGAGCCATCATTTGGGACATGTATCAGTTGTTTCAGAATATACAGTGTGTGTATAAAGTCTAAAAACGGCTTAATAACATCACAATTTATTGGCCGATTTAAACCAAATTCGGTACAGTTGTGTAAGAGGATCTGACGCACCGAATGACGATATTGGCGTGGTTGCCAGCTTTTTAGTTTGTCTGTTTGTCTATTTTTTCATTTATAGTTTTTACTTTAAATTTGTTACACTTTTGGTATAACATACTTTGTTCCTAATATCAGTAGTTTTCGAAATAACGAGTACAATTTAGAAAAAATATAATTTTTATATTAAATGTTCAAACTGTTTTCCCAGTACAGCTTGACAGTGTACTAGTTAAAAATAAAATTTTTCAATTGTGTTATAAATCATTTCTGGCGTTATTAATTCAAATTCGTCCAAATTTCGAAGCTGCAAATCGGCAAAATCTTAAAGTTTGTGGTATAAACTCTGTTCTTCAAGTGTCCCCATAAAAAGTAGTCGTTAGGCGACAAATCAGGGGACCTAGGTGGCCACTCGATTGTACCCCCTCTACCGATCCACCTATTCGGAAAAGTGTTGTTCAGAAATTCGCGCACGTTTCGACCAAATTGGGGAGGAGCTCCGTCCTGTTGGAATAATGTACTTGCATAATTTGGACCCATCACATTTCGTATAGCAGGCACTATTGCGTTTCCATCAATAAAAAATGGACCGGTCTTGTGGTTACCCAGAAGCCCAGCCCACACATTCAATTTTCCAGGGCGTTGTGTATGACCTGCTCTCATCCAGTGGGGATTTTCATTTGCCCAAAACCTACAGTTGTGTCTGTTGACTTTACCATTTAACTTAAATGTTGCTTCTTCCGAAAATACTATAAATTTGAAAAACTCGTTATTTTGGTCAAACCTTGACAACTTGACATCATAATATCACAAAATTCAATTCTTCGCTCATAATCATCTTCTGATAACTCTTGAACTACATATTTTTTGAAAGGGTGATATTTATGTTTTATTAAAACAATATGGACGAATTTGAAGCAGACGTCAATTACTTGAGAAATTTTTCTTAATGAAGAAACAGGGGTTTCAACAACATGTTGTAAAATTTCTAAACTTTTCTCTTCATCTACTACTGTTGCTCACTACAACTTCCAGTTTCTTCGAACCATCGGACAGTTTTTAGAACGGTTGGTTTTAAAATTGGATTTTGGTTTGGAAATGCGTCATTAAATAAATTTTTAACCTCTTCGTAAGACCTGACCCTATCGCCATATCCACTCATCATAAGAATTGTAATTCTTTCACTTTCAGTTAGACATTTTTGCATGTAAAAATAACAGCTTTTATGACTTTACATCAAAACTGAACTGGTGTTTTATTTATTAATAAATAAAACACAATTTGTTGATATTTTCAAAACACGTCGTTATTTCGAAAACTACTGATATTAGGAACAAAGTATGTTATACCAAAAGTGTCACAAATTTAAAGTAAAAATTGCAAATGAAAAAATATACAGGGTGTTACATTTAAAAATATAAAACTCGTTCGATTTCCAGACAAACTAAAAAGCTGGCAACAATGCTAATATAGTCATTCGGTGCGTCAGATCCTCTTACATAACTGTACAAAATTTGGTTTAAATCGGCCAATAAATTGTGATGTTATTAATCCGTTTCCAAACTTTATACACACACTGTATAGTTTTTGGAATATAAGCAGCTTTAATGTATCAAGATTTATGTATTAGAAATAGAATCCCTAGTCAATCAAGCTGGTGAAAAAATATTCAGCTACGCCATAATATATTAGATGCTTATATTAGGTGTCTTTACTGTTCGACTTAACAAATTGATGGAGTCTAAACTGTTCACTTGAGAAGGGAGAGAGGTGATTAAATATTTTCCTACTTTCCTTTTGTTAAATTGGAGGTTCTTGTAGCGACATTTCTAATGTTTTTGATGGAAAATTTGCATATGAACCACATTTATAACTAAAATTTCAATATTAAATGATAATGAAGTGGGTTCGTCCAACAATTCATTTGTCGCCCTGTATTATAGGTTAGTTTAGTTAGTTATACCATACAGTATTGGATACTACTTAATTTTTGAAACATATCGTACCAGAGAATATTTCATATAAGAGCTCTAATAGATAAGCACTAAGCCATTATTCAACTAAATGCTTTTCATTTTATGATGCTAATCATAAAACTATACCCTAAATAAATAACCGTCCTCGATGAAAATTACAAAAGTTCATAAAAGGAAACTTAACACCACTTTGTGAAAAGGTCGTAAAGTTTCTATGGCCATGCACCCCAATAGGACCACCATAGTTCACCATGTTAAACGCCTGCAGCTCTTGACTGTTAAAAACCATTACGAAATCAAATTGACACTGTTGGTGCGGTGATTGTTGGTCATAAATGCCGATCTTGATGATCGTAAACTGTGTTTCTGTAATAAAACTCTGTGTGTACACCGTACAAAGCCGCCTTTATTGCGCTTTGCCAAACGTAATTTCGCCTTAGTCACGTCCCTCTCTTTTATTTTTGCTTTTGCAATATGGCGATCCAATCTGACAAACTGTTGATTGTTGCTGGAAGATTTCTTTGATAAAATTAAATGAAAAACGTTTTGATAAACGTTGATCTTAAATTGAACGTGACCTTTGCGAAGCTCAGGTTTGATGTCTTATTATTTGCAATGATTGTGCATTACGAAAATTAAATGCCATACGTTTTGAGGTGTATCCTTTCGCCTTGTGCCGTATTTTGCTCAATTTACATTTATCTGCATACACTACATAATATGTATATAATAGTACATTATATACCTAGGTTAAAAAGTGAACGCTTTTATATCCTGTGAAGAATTCTCAACTAAGGTTAGATTTATTTCTACTATACTAACACGAAAACATTACATATTTAATTCGTTTAGATATACACAGTGTGTAAAAAGTCCCGGACCGGTCAATTATTTAGAAAAAGGCGCACAATATAAAAAAACCTCCGGAATAAAAGTTGTAAGCCTTAAAAAGTCATGGTAATAAAACTTTGGTTTATTTAAATGGAATGACCCCTTTTTAATCACGTTTTCTGATTCCTCTTAACATTCTAAACAGCAATTATGAAACATGTCATATCGCTAAACCCATTAGTTTAAGAAATAATTTAAGTAAAAGGACATAAATAAAACAGGTTAGTTCAGCATATTACCTACATTTTGCATTTTTACAAGCTCGCACCAGAATGTTTTGCGTCACTGTCATATTAATTTCTGAAAATGTCTCTCAACGAAAGGGAACGTATAACTTTACTAATGGTCAGAGGTTTTGGAGACCGACAAAGATCATTTACCAAAACAAAGCAATTTTTCAATATAACTTTTCCAAAGCGACAGCCTAAATCAAAATGTACAGTTGTGAGAACAGTTTAAAGATTCGAGGAACCGGGTGTTGCAGAGATAAAGTTCTTTCCGGAAGACCAAAATCGGCAACTAGTGATGAAAAAAAATTAGAGACATTACTTCATTTTGTTAAGGATCCACATTTGTCCTTGAGAAAAGCTGCTACCCAAGTTGATGTATGTTTTAAATCAGTTGAAATTATTTTAAAAAACAGTAATTTTTACCCCTATAAAATAACTTTAGTCCAGGAATTATCAGAAGACGATTTCAAACGGAGAATGGAATTATGCGAGGTAATGATGCAAAAACAGGAAGAAAATAACAATTTTTTTAATCAAATCATTTTTTCGGATAAGGCAACATTCAAGTTAAACGGGAATATCAATCGACATAATTGTCGTCACTGGGCTGATCAGAACCCACATTGGATGAGAGGAACACACACTCAACACCCCCAGAAAGTAAATGTGTGGGCCGGTATTATTGGCAATAGATTAGTGGGACCCAAGCACGTATCCAGGGGCCCGCCCCCCCCCCCCCCCCCGGAATCTCGAAATTTGAAAATAATGATTTAAGTTTTAATGTGTGATTCGCTTTACTCTGAATTAATTAAAATAAGTCCACATTTTTGAATGATTTTCGTCCTTGAGCCCCCCCCGAAACGAATTTCTGGATACGGGCCTGGACTGGGACCTATCTTTATAGAGGGGAATTTTAATGCAGAATATTATCTCCACATGCTGCAAAATCAAATTGTGCCAGCAATAACCAATACAGTAGGACCACTTTTACGACATGGTTTCAGCAGGACGGAGGTCCTCCTCATTTTAGGCGAGCTTTTTTTTACAGTTTTAACGCAAAACATTCTGATAACAGCTTGTAAAAATGCAAAATGTAGATAATATGTTACCTGTTATATTCATGTTCTTTTCTTTAACTCAAATTATTTCTTAAACTAATGGGTTTAGCCATATGACATATTTCATAATTATTGTTTAGAATGTTTAGAGGAATTAGAAAACGTGATTAAATAGGGGTAATTCCATTTAAATAAACCAAAGTTTTATTTACCATGACTTTTTAAGGCTTACAACTTTTATTCCGGAGGTTTTTTTATATTGGGCGCCTTTTTCTAAATAATTGACCAGTTCTTTAGAAAACAATTTTATCTCAGCTGCTATTTGTTGCATATAAGTTATTAAAAATGGTATTACTGTTATGATATGATTTCTAGCAATTCTGTTTTATTACTCTATTTCGCTCTGTGTAGGTAGAGAAATTTCTCTTCTCATAAGAGAAATGTAGTAAATCAGTGGCTGCTCCTGTATAAGGGTACAAAGCTGCAGAACCATGCAATTTTTAAACCAAATAACCAAAACCATCAGTTAATACTGGTTGTTACATTTTAAATCGTGTTATAATAATTATAATTTCCCCTATATCGATACCTGAACTTTATACTAATCCTACACCAAATGCCCGAAGTATACAACCGAGCGCAATAAACCGCAAGCACGATCAAGCCATCCGCCCATTCCTATTCTATGCATCCGCCGAGTACCGACAGCGCCACAGAGGTTGACGGCGTATTTTATCCTTAAAATAGCCAACGGCGAAGTGAGCCGAACATATAGGGCTGGGTTCGCTACAAAATGCCGATTATATTGGGTTCAGTGCGGCAAATTATTTCAGTTCCAAGTAGTTTTCGGTATTCGTATCATCGGTTAATGTTTGTATTTTTTCGTATCATTTGTTCTGGTTGCTGTCGGTTTTCGCGAGAAATGGAGGTAGAATTTAAATTAGTTGAGACACAGTTCCGCAAACTTATGTATGAAGAACGCAACAGTGAAGATTGAATTTGACCAACATTTTCTTTTTCCGATTTTTTTTTGTCCAGGAGTGCATTTTAATACCTGAGGCTTTTGCTTGAGGAAGTTGGATTTGCCTCCCACAATTATATAGGCACATGATTTTTGAACCCTCTTCTGTATTTTTATATGCTGTTTACCTTAACTTTTAAAATGTTTGCATTATTTCCTTTCCCGTTGGATTCATTCATTCTTCATAATAATATCAGTCGTTTAGAGTTTATAAAAAATGCTTTATATGTATTTGAAGCAGCTCTATTTTTTTACCGCAGTCCGTCAATACCTTCAGAATCTTCTAAATACAAATAATATACCCTGAAATCCATAGAACAAAGAAACTGCACATCGATTTAAAAAATATGGGCTCGCAACAGTTTTATAAATAATTGAAAACCATTTGCTGTTGTGGCAAATTTATCGTGGGCTATAAAATTGAGGTTGTGTATAAAGCAAGCAATGACTATTAAGTGTGCACATACAAGTATTCGTACTAAGATTATTGGTTGGGATATTTATGAACGCCCTCAAAATAGTTTATGCCGTCGACGTTTATTCCATTATTTTTCGATATTAATCTAGTTGGCAAACACGGTCATAAAAATATGGCGTAAATGTGGGGGAGATGTTGTTTCGCTTGGTTATGGATTTTTTATGACAGCAAACGATGAACTGGAAAAGTGCGTTGTAAAATTCGAGACATTATAGGAACTTTCTGTAAATAGATTTAATGAATTGGCTTATTCTATAGAACCGAGTATTCCAACTATTTTTGAAGTAGACCTGAACTAACCTAAAACTTAAATGAAATTCAAAGAGTGTATTTTTAACTTAAAAATATCATAGGTACAGAAATATCTTAAAATAGGTTTCATTCCACTGAATTCTAGGGTCCTTGTTTTTTTACTTTATTTCTAAATAATATGGTTTACCCTCATTAGATCTATAATGCGTAAAATCTGCGATAATGTCGAGTGACTTATCTGGGTATCCTGAAGTGACAATTGTCATATCAGTCCCCCTCACACACTGAGCGAAAAGTATTTTACGCTTTATAAGAATTCTCATGACCTTTACATAATGATTTAATACGATTTAGGTCAGCAGCACCTGCTTATAGCCTTTATACACCAGAGACTGCTAAGACAGGTATATAACGATAATAAGACTGCTTCATATCCGTAATATGGTATTGATTTATAGTACTTATTAACACGTCTTATTGCCATTAAGAATTGTTTGTTTGGCACTATAAGACGTGCCTCTACCAGGTATTTTATAACCGTTAAAATTAGTTTTACATTCTTTATAAAACGTTATTATATTGGGTATGCGCTTTAGCGGCTGTGGATATAATTCAGTTTTATAAAAATGAAAGGTGTGTTTATTTGGACTTGTACAATTTTATTAGAAACAATATATTTACAAAACAATTTACGAACACTAAACTAACCTTGTGTTAATTTTAAAATGATACGAAAACCGACTTATATTTTTTAAAATTCTATAGTAGATGTGTATACTTTTCAATTCCTATCTGCGCCAACTTAGTGGTAGGACAAGCATTAAAACTATGTGGACGCCATTGGAATCGAACGTAAAGGAATGCTGCTAGGTGTAGTTTTGAAGTTAGAAAAGCCCCGTCACTGATTCATGTCCTAAAATAAGATATAATAATTTAGCCCCTAATATGTTTAGCAATATTCTATTTGGGCTTCTATAATGCTACCTTTAACCCCGTTTTTATGGTGTAGAATACAAACATATATTTACAATTGCAATTTTTGCAACATAACGTAGTTTAAAATTAATTTAAAAAAATAGGGTTAAAATTCAAAGCCTCATGCCAAGACAAAACAATTAAACGTATTATCTTTGTATAAATAATAGATTATTTTAGAAAAACTATTCAAAAGCAAGAGCTTACCTTAAAAGAGTGTAATACTAGCACAATCCATAGCACATTATTTTAATATATCCTTAATTTTGAGTACTTTTCCGAGAAATCTTCCGCCCCGTACATGTCATTAGAGAGTCTGAAATACAACTGACTCGTTGAAACGCGAAACGCGACTGTTATCGGCCATTTTGGATATGTTGCATAAAGGTACCAAAACGTTTTATAAAGGCAATCATCATAATGTGTACAATAAATAAAACGTTTTATATTCGAACTCATTATGTATATAATCGTTTTTATTCCCAAAAGACAATTTGATTAAATTGCATTATTTATGATAATTTTGTCATAATGATTACTGCCGGGGTTTATACCCAGTACGTAACGTGGTAACAATTCTGTATACGGTTCTTTAGAAAACAATTTTATTTCAGCTACTATTTGTTGCATATAAAATATTAAAAATGGCATTACTGTTATGATATGATTTCTAGCAATCCTGTTTTATTACTCTATTTCGCTCTGTGCAGTAGTCGGTCAGTGAGTAGGAATGGGAGAACCACCCGATATGAAGATCCACTACTCGAGCGCATTCTGGTGAACGCGATTACAATGTTATCGGTCCATACTCAAGAACTTTCACTCCCGTTCTCGAGAATATTCTTTTAAGGAAATTCTCTCCTCACATCCCTAACTAACAATAATAAAACCTATTTCCTAACTTTTACAATAATTTACAAAATCATTTTTATTTCTTGTTCTATTACTACTTTCTAATTCGCGTAATGAGCCGTTCAAATTAAAAAGAACATTGTTTCTCACCATCTTCGTACGGAAATTGCATCTCTTTAATGTTTCAAAATTTAAAATTTAATTATTATTTATACAGGTTGTTTTGTAAATGGTTTACAAGATATTAGTAAGGTATTTCTAAATAAGAGCTTTTTTTGAATAACTCAACATTTTTTTTGCTGCTTATTGTTTTAAATTTTACATTTTTCATAACAGCGTTGTTTGTGCGTCTATACAGAGTGTTTAAAAAAATCATGGGTGTACGGGTCAGAAAGTGTCTCAGTTTGCAAGTTTCTAATCGTCTAAATAGGATTTAAATCTCCCCAGTGTTTCTTTTTAGACTTTGGATATAACGCCTATAATGTGAAGTGGAATCTGACCCATGTTGATATAAAAAAACAATTTTATTTTTGTGCGACGAATTTTGGAGAAAAGATCGTTCCCGTAGAACTCGTCGAGAGCGGACTTCTCTCGTCAAGATGTTGTTAGCGAGTGCGTGACGTTACGAAGCGGGCCACCTACCTCCGCTACACGGTGACACGGGTAAATCAATTAGCGCTCAGTTACACGCTTTGTCGCTATGGCAACGGTGGCCATGCGTTTTCTTTGCCAATAAGAAATTAGCACAAATATGGAGATATTATAATAATCCGGCGGTAAATCGGCGTTGTACCAAAGGAACTAATTTGCATAGTGGTTAGAAAGTTTGCAAGTTTCTAATCGTCTAAATTGGATTTAAATATCCCCAGTATTTTTTTAAAGATTTTGGATATAAAGCCTATAATATAAAGCGAAATCGGACCCATGTTGATAGAAAAAAACAATCTTATTTTTAAGTGATGGATTTGCTCCCGACTGTAGACCGATGTTTTTTGAAACACCCTGTATGCTTTTTCGATTTCTCTAATTTTGGTCTTCTAGTTTTAAACTCCTTTTTTTATTTAATATTTTGTTTAAAGGAACACACGTCTTTTATTTTTATAATGTATAACGTGATAAAAGGTTTGGACAAAATAATATTATTTGGCAAAATTATTGCATTAATTCAGCAGACATGTACCTGTTTCCCTATAAATTAAGGCTTTACTTAACACGAATGTAGACAAAATTACATGCCATTTCTTTGTTAAAATTACCTGCTTTTTTCTTTTTGTTAGCAATTTATCAAATTCGTTTTATTGTCCATCGTAAAGCTCATTTTTTACCAAAATTGAATCCACGAGCTGCAGCGTACAAGCCGTTTCACAATAAAAATAAATAACTTATATCCGAAATTATACTACAAACAATGCAATATGCCGACGGCGTATTTCCCCATGTACAAAAGTTACTAATTCGCACCCTAGGTATTATTTTAAGACCGTTGTGCAGATTTACTTTTGCATAACTGCGCGCGGCACAGCAGGAATAAAATTCAAATAATGCAGGAAAATGCAAAGTTAACTGGAGAATACAGTTTAAACCCATTTGTTAATTAGCTTGTGTTTTGTGTTTATGAGTTTATTGTCGGCAGCAGGATTTTATATTATGTGCGTGGTATGTTAAATATGATTCTAGTGATCAGCTGTGCAGTCAATCTTTAATGGTTATTCTTATCCAACCAATTTTTTTCAGGACACTGCAATCCTTGGAATATAGCGAAGAAGAACAAACATTATTTCCGTTTTTTCTAATCTGATTATCCATTGTAAAATAAATAAATTTATCAGATATGGCCCGAACGCTTTAATAAACAAAAAACATCGAAAAAATTCCGCCGCAGTACCTAATTTAAGTGCCTTCTTTTGTTATCCCTTTTTTTGTTATCTTTTTGTGGCCATATTTATAAACCCCGAGGTCTGGTACACATACAAAAATTCGAGCACGAAAGAGAGCGCGAGCTTTCTCATCCATACCAAATTCAAAAATCATTGTTCGGGACTGAGCGGCCGGCTAAAACGATCTTTTATCACTTCTGTTAAAACAGGAAGAGTATGCTGCGTTGCCATTTTTTTTATAATTTTTGCGGCTCAGAGAAATATGCAGGCTCATTGGAAAAAACTCACAGGCTGTAGGTATAGGGTAAACCGTATAGTTATTGGACAGCTAAGAATATTTTTTCTTTATTAACAATTATTATTGTTATATTTTTATCTTCCACTATAATTTAATAATCTATAGCAATTTCTATTTAATTTATATGAAAAACAAATCAGAGTAGCAAAAAAATGTTCCAAAATGTATAGTTATTGGACAATTTTGATGCTTATTGGACAGGTACAAGACAGTAATTGGACGGACCTTGTATGTAAATATAACATAAATATAAAACAGAAAAAACGTTAAAATATGTAAATTTTCTTGCTTAAATATAACAAAAACCTGTAACCTCATTATACATATTAGATAGTTCATCAATTTCTGACCATCACTCTCGACTTCTTTGTAGCAAATATGACAAAGAAATCATTCATCTGAATCTCCCTCATCAGGAATTAAGGGTTGGTGATTTCCTGAAATGCATAGCTTATGAAAGGAATTTTTACAATCATCACACTCTATCTCATCTTTACTGTACCTATATCTGTCTGTGACATACGAAACACTTGTTAATGTCACTTATTTTTTTTATGCATTTCGTGTTTTCTTTTTTTAAACTTAGTTTTTCTTCGCGTTTGCGTTTTCACTCTTCTTTTTCTTTGTCTTTTTCTCTTTTTTTCCCCGTTTCTTTTTAAACATTTCTTGATACTTATTTGATGTTATTGCGAAAGCATATCTTTGTGTATTATTTTTCCCTTTCTTTTAGGACTTTCCAGGGTGGTTAGATACGATCCAAATAATTGTGATTTCACCTCACGCTTGGCAACACGTTGCTTTCGTTTTTCTAGGTTCTGGCTATTCTGAGAATTTTGGACAGGAGCGTGAACTAAAGCTTCAACTGTTACTTTATTTAAAGGTGGTAATGGTGGTGTGGTCGTCAGATTTATTACGGTTTAATTTTTGATTTCCACCAAGACATTTTGCTGCTTGTCCTTAAGGTCATTTCGTTAATGACCCACCTACAAATTTATAAGTCGGCAAGGTACAATATTAGGGAAGCCATAAACCTTAGGGCTTCGGGAAAAAAAAAATTATTAAGCAAATCGACTATAAAATATTTTTGTGTTTCCAATATGACCGCTAAGGGGCGCAATTTCTACGATATAACTTAAAAGTGAAATTAAACTTGTTTGTGAAACGAAAACGAATAAAAATATCAAATTACGGTTTGCGTCAGAATGTTGCTATTTTTATATTAGCTGAAGCTGAATAATACAAGAATGTCATTTTACTTTTATAGGAAAATTTAAAAAAAAAACTGAATCTTGCCTAAACAGCGCCACTTAGAAAACGTGGTGTGTACTTAGCGACCACGACCAAAGTCGTTTTTTTTTAATAAATGTAAAAATGTCTACCTAACGAATCCAAGCCGATAAAATTTAGATAACGCATATGGAAGATACAGCAATGAAAAAATTATTTTGTTTACAAGCTTTCCCCACCCTTATTATCAAAGATACAGAAAAAGCCTTACGAATAATCGTCATTAAAACAGTACCTCTACCATAACGATTTTATCAGATAAAATTTGATTTTTTAATTATGTCCTAGTAATTGCGCCCCCTAACGGTCATTTTGGAAACTTTAAAATTTTTTTTTTATCACATTATGTTGGTCGATTTAGTTAATAATTTTTTTTTTCCGAAGCCGTAAGGTTTACGTCTTCTATAATATCGTACCTTATAATATAAAAAAAACATTTCATGAATTCTACGTCAGCTTAATTAAAAATATACGTAAAAATAATGCAATAAATAATTTTGCATTTCTCTAATTTTATTTATTGTAATCACCCTGTAAATGGCAAAACTCTAAAAATGAGATCAGTGTGTCTCTAAATCTTCTGCAATATGCGTTTTATTCAATTTTGTTAAAAACTCTGCCCCCGCAGTAATCGCGGATATTTTAATAGAATGACATCAATTTTTTTAAAAAAACAGGCAACTTCCAAACCAAAGATATAAATGGCTTCATAATTTAAGAATAAATAAACGTTCCCAGGAAGGATCTAAATATGCAAAATGATACTTTTATTTGGCAAACACTTTTGTAGTAGGTACCCACCCCTGTACAAATATTTCCTTGAAATGCGCCTTCATTCATAGTTTAAGCATGCACTTGACAAAGTTGACATCCCAACGATGTCGCGACGTCATCTGGGTAATCGATTAGATTCGTTTCCATTCACCCCTTGTGATGGAATTCCTTCTAGGGATTCCCCACCTGGGGATTCTTCCCAATAATCTATATTATACCGCGCAATTTTTCGTAGAGGTTCTAATCTCCGTTACACGGTTTACCTAGGGATGTCAGTGGAACTAAGGTGAATTAAGGACGGGTGCATCGGAGAGGGCCCACTATCTGTCCCGTCAACAGGATAATATATGTTGGCAGTCCACTCAACAACATTGAAACTGGGACACGGGTCTGAATCATAAAATAAAGCTTAAAATATATAAATTGCGTTGTCTAAAGTAACAACGCTACTATGACATTGCTCACTCTGACACGTCGAGCTAAAGTTGTTAGCGCCTTATCTTAACAGTGTTGTCTTGTCACGCGAAGTCCCTAAGCTACCCCCTTATTTCTGTGTCCTGACAAACAAAAACTGAACTACAGTTATAAATCCCTAACTTAAAAACAAGAAGAGCACTATCGACAGTCACCCTTAAATAACCTAACAATAAAGTAACCTACTTGTCTTGTGGTGACAGTAACCAAGTAGAATTTAACGCTAAAAAGACCAAGGCGGCAGTTTTTTCTAAAAAAGTTAATGTTGAAGAACCGGATATAGTTAGGGCAAGACACTCGATTCCCTTGGCTTCATCAGTTTATTTATTGGGCGTTAATTTGGATAGTCATATGTCTTGACATAGTCACGTTGCGGCCATTGCTAAGACAGCCTCCCAGAAGCTTGGAGTACTTTTCCGAACTAAGAACCTCTATACACTTCAACTACTTTTGATGCTCTATAAGGCCCAAATTCGACCATCGCTGGAGTCTTGTTCGCATATTTGGAGCTCCGCTCCTGAACATGCCCTGAGATTGCTAGATTCCATTAAAAGAAGAGCCATTTGCTTGATTGGTGGCCATAGTCTGACAAACAACCTGGAAAGCCTTGAACATCGAAGGCGGGTTGGCGACTTGAGTCTATTTTACAAATATTTTGATGGCAACCACCCAGAGCGGTGCATGGTAGAAATCCACGACGAGCCACTGCAGCCCATCAGTACGTGGTTCAGCTTAGTGTCCCTCAAACGACACTGTTTCAAAATTCTTTCATCTGGAGAACGTCATCACTCTGGAAAGACCTCCCTAAGATCGTGTTCCCCAACGAGTATAATCTCCAAATATTCAAGACCAACGTGTATAGTTTCCTGTGCATACGCACCGCTCACACTCTCATCCATAAATGATTTATCCTGCAGTGTTGTGCCCGAGGCTGTACCTTATAATAAAAAAAAGAAGAAAAAAAGCGGGGAAGCAGTAGCTTTTAGTCTTCGGGGAATATGGTACTACATGATGAGTGGAAGGTAAATTATAAAGGAGAGGGCGGTCTCAGTAGGAGCCAGTCCCTAGGAAGTCGACATGAATAATGTTGTATGGAGTGAATGTGTGATTATGTAATTAGATGATTTAATGATACGTCTGTCCGTTTGTAGTAGTTATCGATGAGTTTGTCGATATGTTCTGTAATTGTCGACATTCGAAAGTCATTGTGTAGCAAGGGACATTCGTAATGATTTTTAAAACTTTGTTCTGAAGAACTTGTAGCTTTTTGTAATGCGTCTTGTTTATGGTACACCATGTTCGTATACCATAAGTAAGTACTGTTCGGATTAAAGTCTTGTGCAGTAGCGTTTTCGTGCGTATGTTAATTATACTCCCACTATTGATAAGGGAGTAGATGGCACGAAGTTGACCATTCGCTTTTTTGAAGCGCTGGTCGTCGTTTTCATTCCACGCTATCCTGTTGTCAAAGCAACGGCCCAATGATTTGACACTGTTGCTCCAATTGATCCTGGAGTTCTTGACTAGCAATCGAGTTTCTGGATATTGTACTCTAGACTTTGAGAAGTAAATAACATGGGTTTTAGCGTCAGTGAGTCGGATTTTCCACTTATCTAACCATGACTCCAAAAGTTTTATATGACGTTGCAGCCACTAGATTACTATCCTTGGCTGCTTGGAGGTGGCGGTTATCGCAGTATCGTCAGCAAGCAGGTATAACTGTGTTTGAGCAAATTTAGGTATATTGCTGGTATAGATACTGTACAGGGCCGGCGCAAGAGGGGAGCCCTGCGAAACTCCGGCTCTAACGTGTCTCACAGACGATAATATCGCATTTTCTGACGCAGCTGCGAAAATCCTGTCCTCAAGAAATAAGTGAATAACCTTTATTAGGTAACTAGGCATACCTGGAGAAGTAAAGGGAAGGTAAATAGTTGAAGAATAGAGAACAACTGAAGAAGGAAGAAGGGAAACATAGTCACTGCCCTTTTCCATCAGTAATTTTTTATGAGCATTTAAACTCAAAGCTTACCCAGAACAAAAGCTCCTCCCAGAAAATGCACACGATAAATTTCTCTACGCTAGAAATGTTTTACTTACTCGGCGAAACCTTTGACATGCAAATGCACCGCTCCCAGAGCGCCAGAAAGAATTTATCCTGCAGTGCTGTTCATAAAAAAAAAATCATGTCCATCCATAATATATTTTTTACCGAAAATATTTTTTTTTTTTATTTGGTTTTTTTTCTTTATGATCTTTACCTACATATTTTGCTTAAAATTCCAGCCTGGCAGCACTGTGAGAACTTTGCAAAAATCCCCTTGCAAAAACCCAGAAAAGAAAAGCCGACTGGAACGCCTGTTACACTTCCCAGATTCCGCTGATGCATGGCTTATTTATGGGAGTTTTATCTTTTGATTGATTGAATTTTTTCTTGTTTGTTTTCTGTTGTTAAATTCACCTAACGACAGTTTGATAGTTGTGTGACTTTCGTAGTCAGGAAATGTTTATTTTTTACGTCTGAGTCGACAGGACTGGTTTTAAAAAAGTGCATCGGGTTTTTATTACTGATGCAGTCTTTCCTTAAATTAATATATTTTCCAGATTAAAGTATTGTTTTTATTCTCATATTCCTACTCCTCTTCTTCAGAAGACAGGATTCTCTTCATAAGTTTCTCAATATAGAAGAAAATGTTTCGGTATTGTCAATAATTATCCAACCCTGGGTTAGTTTTAGGTTAGCCAGGTTCATGACAGCATTTTCCTCGTAAGCAATGTGAGAACTTAAATGAAAGGGAACTACTCATAGGCAGGGTTGTTATGTTTAAAACAAAATGTTTAAAACAAAATGTTTAAAACAAATGTTTTAAACATGTTTAAAACACTAGTGTTTTAAACAGATTTGTTTAAAACTGTTTAAAACATGTTTAAAACAGTGTTTTTTTTTGTCAAGCTTTACTGAAAATCACATAAAACTGTTAAAACAAAAAATATTGAATTAAAAACAAAAATAGCAATATTTATATCTAACGTTTAATATTAAAAGTACATAATTATAAAAACACGTTTAAGGCTAGCTCTAGGTCTTAGTTTATATACCTACCTACAGTCTGTGTACCGGGTTCCAATAACATAAGCAAATAAAAAGTGTAAACATATAAAAGCGCCTTATAAAAGTAACAAAGACAAACAAACTAAAAACTAAACCAAAAGAATCCTAGTCATTCTACTAAACTCTACTCTTGGTTTGAATTAAGCTGCTTAAATATGGGTACAAGTTACGCGGCATTTTCTGTTCCTAATAGATTTCGAAGCTTACTATGAATTATGCCAAATGTCGAGAAAAGGCGTTTGAGTCCTACAGATGAAGCTGAAGCTGAGTGAAGATAATAATTTAGTAAAAATATTATTTTTTCCGATGAAGCTATATTCTCCTTGATTGGTAATGTGGACAGAAAAAATTGTCGTTGTTGGGCAACAGAAAATCCGCATTGGATGATGGAGGTTCACTTCACAGCCAGTACCCTCAGAAAACAAATGTGTGGTGTGAAATAGTGCGCGGAGGAGTAATTGATCCATTTTTCTTTAACTGGACAAATATATCTCGAAATTCTCCAACTTGATTTATTCCAGCATTAGTGACTTTTATTTCCTAATCCATTGAACCCAGACTCCCCCGACGAAGAACTGATGTTCCAGCAAGATGGTACTCCTCCGCACTATGCTGCTACTGTGCGTACATGTTTAGATGAAACCTTTCCCAATCGGAAGGAGAGGACCTATCGAATGGACTGCTAGATCGCCAGGCCTAACTCCACTGAACTTCTTTTAGTGTGGTTACCTCAAATAGAAAGTGTATGTTGACCGGTCAAACAATTTGCAGGAGTTGAAAGAGATGATCTGAAGGGAAATGCTTGCCATAACTCCGGAATTGGTTGAAAACGTGCAAAAAGTTATTGATTGCGTTGGATATTGTCAAGCCATAAATGGCACACAATTTTCAAGTGTCCCCACAGAGAGAGGTCACAAGGGGTAATATCCGGCTATCTGGGGGGGGGGGGGGCATGGTTCCAAAGGAGAATTTCTACCTATCCACTTCATAGGGAAAGTTGCATTTAAAAAGTTCCTAACTATCATAGAATAATGTGCGGGGGCACCATATAACTGAAAGATTAGGTTTTGTCACTGTGCTAAAGGCAATTCCATGAGAAAATCATAAAAATCATTTAGTAAAAAATGTAGAAAATTTTGTCCGGTCAAGTTATCCAGGAAAAAAGGGCCAACAATTCGTTCGTTAAATATGCCAGACCACACGTTCACTTTTTTACTGTACTGGTTTTAACAATTAATTACCCAGTTCGGATTTTCGACTGCCCAAAACCTACAATTTTGACTAGATACCACACCGTTTGTCGTAAACGTTGCCTCGTCAGTAAAGATAATGTTCTTTAGAAAAAGTCTGTCGTTAAGATAGTTACCTTGCAACCATAAGCAAAATTCAAACCGCCGTTCAAAATCACCATTTAACAGAGTATGTAGAAATTTTGGTTTAAATGTCCTAATCCTATTTCGTTTCAAGCACCTCCATACTTTGTTTTTCGTTAAATTCAGTATCCTCGCAACTACCCTTATACTACCATTTGGGTTGTTTCGAAATTCTACTAAGATACGTTCGCCGTATGGACAATGTCTTTGATTTGAATTGTACCTCCTTGTTCTTGTCTTGAAAACCGCTGCAGTCCTTGCGAACAATCTGTTGATTTTGGCAACGGTATCGTGAGTAATTGGTGCTCGATCCTGATGCCTTTCATTGAATATTCCAGCAACCAGCATATCTCATTATTAATAACTGAGACATTAGGGTGTATTCATTAAAAGCGGGACACACTGTATAGGTATTAAACTTTATTTAGTGTTGTAAACTGCTTTTAATTAAGTAAACTGTGGATGTTAATGAACCTTCAATTAGTTGTCCACCCACCTAAAAAAAAATTTCAATTAACAATAAAAGGACGAAAAAACGTATATCATGGAATTCGGTAACGAAATCCTGAACTGACCACATTGGATGCTGCAGAAGTATGTGTGGCACTTTAACGAATAAATCAAGGAAATGACGAAAAAGAAAATAGTCGAGGAGCCCAGACAAGAGGACGGAAAAAAATAATCCGGTATGATGCCACCAAATACGCCATTCGTCGAATAATCCATAAATTTTTTTTCTTAACTGGAATATCCACAATAAAAAAAATGATGGCTGAAATTAAGGAGAACACATCTTTTCCTAAAATATCATTAAGATTTTCAAACGAACTTTAAAACAAATTAATTTTAGGTGTATTACACGAAATCCAAAAAGCCTATAGTAATTGAAAAAAAAATAAATTATTGTATAGCGGCCAAAATATTTAAAAAAATACGGGAGTTATAAAAATTACATGGCGTTCCGACGAAATTTCATCATTTATTATTTCTCAGATGCACACGCCACTGAAATTCATTCCCCTGACGTCGCACAACCCGGAGCTTTCTTTATGCTAGTGATGAATCACTGACAGAAATTTTGAACTTCGAGTATAACTAATCATATACTTATATTTTTTTTTAAGCAGACGAAGAAACTTTATAACAATACAAAGAGAACGTACAGGATTTGTATTTTAAGTATATTTATCTCTTAATTAATTTTATCCAAATTTCTTTCTGTACTTAGCATCTACAATAATTATCTATTTATATTTGTCATATGTTTAACTGCACTTAGTATAAGTGTATAAGTATGATAAGAAGTTGGAAAAAAATGGTGTATATAAATAAAACCAAGAACAATAATAATCAGTTATTTTATTTTTATAAATTTGAAAAGAATTACCAATGTAACAAATCAAGTTTACTAAAAAAAAAAAAACCAGACTGAAATTTTTTTTCAGTTTTTGTGAAAATGTTATATGAACTTAATATATTAACAAATAATGTTTAGTACAAAATTACCCCCCAAGGTTTTTCGTCACCAACTCTGCACACCCTGTTTACTAGTATATACTCTGGCTAGAGTATTTTGTGCCCTAATAAGCAAAAACAATTTTTATGCTTTTTCAGTTAAAATCATCAATCATTTTAAGCATTGCTTATGGTAAATTTGGTTTTAACCAACTTAAGATAAAATATACAACCATTAATTTTCCGTAACGTAAAGCATGGGGTAAAGTTTTTTGCTCCGCGGAGAGTAGTTACTTCCGAGCGGGGTTCTCGCCGGCTGAGTTTCCGCAAGCCCGTATTTATAGTGACATAAAGAAGCATTTATGTAATTCAAGTTTTGTAATTAGAAGTAGTTGCGAAAATCCCGAGGGAAACTTCGCGCGACTCACTCGAGCATCGATCACATGATAATCTATAAAGTTAGATTGGAGTGTAAGAAGGAAACTGGCTCGCGGAATTAGGCGACTGTAAAAGTGCAGTTGTCGCTGTACCGCACAGTGGAAAAAAATTTTTAAAATGGCAGATAAGAAACAAAAATGTTTCTTTATAATTTGAGCAAGTATAATTCTTGGTCTGAAGACTACTTACCACCTTCCCTTCGTCGTTGTCTGGCCTTGGACGTCACTTGGTTTATTGAGACTAAACCAGGAAAATAAACCCAATGCTGTATTTATTGGAAAACCATACAATAATAAACTATGAAAATTTTCCCACACTTATTTATTTATCGTGGGATTGAGAAAAAGGGTTTTATATGCTAATTTCTGTAATGAAATTTTATATTATTGGTTATTAAAAATACTTTGCTTTTTTGGACGCAAGGAATTATGCGATAAAAAAAAGGCGTATAACCTTGGGAAAGATTCTAGAACCTCTATTTTATATCTCCATTATGTGATGAAAGGTTATAAAAAAATGGTGACCTGTTGCCGAGATAGCTTCACATTAATTAATAAAGTTAAAATAGGTGGAAAAATGTTACTGAAAAAGGTTAGTTTTAATTGATTAGAAAGGTAAAAGTAAAAAAAAAGGTATCTTGAGATAAATAATAAAAATCCTAGTGAAATTTATTTATAGAGTCCAAAAATATATGCATGCAAAGAGCGTGTAAGCACGAGGTACTAAGACCATCCCCGAACGGTCGCTCAACCAATTTACCAGTGTAGCAATCGATTGCTAAGTTCAAAATTTTATTGACAGGCTAAGAATTAAATTTTGGGACGATGATAGGTACGGTTTTTGGTCGTGTTGGAACAAAATGAATTTTAGTATAAGTAGGAATCGGAATAAATTATTTTACGAGCCTGCTAACCACCACAGCTATTGCTGCAACGGTAGGCAGAAACGATAAAGTAAAATTTATTACTTAGGAAATGTCTTTTTAGGTTTCGAATTAAACAGATTACTTTATATAAATAAGTTCAATACGACGGTCTTTCTCTAAATATGCATTTAACATGTCGTCATAAAAAGTACAAGTAAGTAGTTACTATGTAAAATATACGTGATATAAACACGATAAAAATCTTATGAACAACAAAGCCGTAAAAGCTCTGTAACCTGCGACACGACACCTGACACAATGACGAATTACGCTAAGACATCTTCCAATCGCTCGATCTCGTTTTACCACACGATGGTACATCCGTGCCTTTAAATTCGTACTTTAATCAGAATTCTAGGGTAATGCCTTCAAATGAAAACCTCCATACATTTAAAACACCGCTCATATATTCGCCAGAGTATAGGCAATGGCTTTTTGCCCACATTGTCTGCACGCCACTGCCTCAAACTCATCGGAGGTAGACTTTAGCACATAGATGCGGTTCGTAACGGTATTCTAACTATATAGAGTCTAAGTGCGGAGTAAACTTGAACCATGAATAAAAAGATTGTTCCTCGCAACCGAAACCCCAACATGGGTCTGTACTGGCTAGGTTACATAACATGACCTTGCAAAAGATCCGGTAAACCTTGCCATAAATTCGGAAAACGTAAACGTAAACGTGGTAAAACTTTGGCAACGTTAGGGTGGTAAAATCGTGGCGAACGTAAGCGTGGTAGAATCTTGGCAAACGTAAGCCCCTACTGAATCTCCTAAAACGACAGCTGACCTGTCAAATTAATAGCTATGGCAGACTTAATCAAAATAACCCCCCAATAAGAAGAAGAACAATGAAACACCTTACGACGGATTAGGATACTACTAGAATCTGGGCTTCACCAAACCTTAATTAAATTATTAAATAAAATATTAGAATTGTTCTGAAAAACGGATAAGAGTGATAAGTAAGCGTTCTGCGACTTAACGGAAATGTAAACGGTAATACGTGGACAAACCTATTTGCCACGCCTTAAAGATCGCGGTGCAACTACCCAGCAGAAAAACAAAACTAAAAATTACGGTAAAGAAACTAAGGGTGGGTATTATAAAAAAGGCAACAGTTAACCTTTATTTTAATTGTTTGGTTAACTTCGCTAGAGAAAATTATAGTGTTATGAAATCCTCATTAACCTTTGGAGGTTAAAAAAAAACACAACCTGTAACCCCTCTCGTCCATATATAACCTAACAACATAAGTATTCATTATTGTTGATCAATAGTTCATAGTTTAATAACTAAAAACATGGAAAGAACAGCAGTCAATTTTTCTGACGATGAAATTACTTTTCTTATAGGTATCTGAAATAGAAAAATATAAAAACATTATAGAGTGTAAAAAAACAGATAGTGTTATGTGGAAAGAGGAGGAACAATTTTGAGAGAAACTTGTGAAGCACCTTACCGAGTTGGGTTTTCCACAAAGAACAACAAAACAATTAAATGACAAATGGAGTAACCTTGAAAAGGAAAATATGGTGGGGACAAAATTGAGAACTTTAAAACGGTTAATGGAACAAAAAAATTGTCGACGTTACAGCTACAAGTTCTTCAAATATATCGTTTATATCTCCTGCTAACATTGCGAGACCCGAATTAAAACCACAAATAGCAACGAATTCGATTCAAACACGAAAATAAAGTTATACGTTATGTCTTATCAACAAAAGTCTTCAATGCATACCAAAATCTGTTATTTCTGTACATCAGTTACCTTTAATTGATACCTGCTTCACCAAATAAAGTTAACATTGAGATTGTCAACTTAACTTCAACCTGTAACTTCATTAATTAATTAATTAGTTAATCTGTCAGTAAAGTTTTATAATACTCACCCTTAGAAGCAGTACCATTAACCTTACTCTTTTTGACATGTTTTCTGTCACCAAAGGAACTATACGTTTACCATTTTTATTGTAGGTAGTTAGGTATACTTCTATTCCGCGCATGACATTTGGGTGCCGCAGTTTTGGCGCCAGGACGTATCGTCAATACCTTATAATTTTAAAGTGGGCTTACATTTGTTGTTTTCAATTCACCTATACTTTTAGAAAGTCCAGCGCCAAAATATCCCGGCGCCAGAATGACCGGTGCCAAAGCAGCAGCTCCCAAATATCCTGACTTCTATTTTATGCTTTAAGCGTATTGGGTTGATTAAAGATTTTAAGAACTATGACACGATCAGTTCAGGTTATTATTCTAACCATCACCAAATAAGCATAATGCTAAAAGCAATAACAAAATTAATCTCTTTTCATAAGTATGGCACCAGGTAGGTATTTGAAGAGGTGTTTGAAGTTGAAAGAAGAATAAAGAAAGTGGTTTAAAAAGTTGTATAAAAACATAAAAAATTATGCTTAAAAAGTCATATTAGAAGAGATTCAACAAAGAAAACAAGTTTCTGGTAAAAAAATATCAATTAATCCTTTAATTTCGGGTCAATTTATGAGGTAAAATTTATTTCATAAAGAAAATAATACGATATCTGGAATAGGAAACAATAGAAGTGTTGTGTGTGTGATTTCTGCTTGGTTTTCTATTTCACCCACTGTGCACCGCACTAAAAGAGAGCGAAAAAAAGCCTTTTTACCGTTTTTGCTTGCTGCGCCCGAAGCTATTAACGTTTGTTTCAGACGAAAACTTTTAGTTGGCTAAGTGTTAACGATTGCCCAAATGCATATTGGCAATCTCTGGCGTGAAAATTCGTTTTAAGTGCAAGGCATCGTATACGTTTTCATCACGCTCAATTAAACTTTAGGGAAACTGTTTACCTTTTTTATTTTACGCGATGTTTTAAGACAGCCATTGAATTTTACGATATCGCTAAACTGTACACTTTAAAGTTTAAACAATTTTATGCCTGTAAGGATTTGCAGACTGGCTCGTCTTCAAAATGATCAGTTTTGACCCTTTCTATATTTTTGTGCTTTTTCTTCTTCTCCTTGAAACTATATAAGGGTGGTAAAATATTTATTATTCCATTGTCAAATTTCATTCGTGGGTTTACCAACACAAAGTGTATGAGGAATCCGATAAAACAAAGTAAAGTGTTAATGTTAAATATGAGGCGAGACATACATTCCAAATATAAACTTTGCCGTAAACTTCTCTTGGCACCAACGTTTTTTCCAACTTTAATTTCCCTTGCGATATAGGTATAAATTAAGGGATTTGCGGTTTATCCAAAATGGCGCGTAGAAATAATTTTTTGTTTTTGATTTTACTGTTGTTTTTTTTTAAGGTTGACTACAACAATGGAAATTCTTTGTTAACAGCTTTTGAGGACATACAAGCAGTCTTTCAAATTCTTCAGACAATGAGGACTTCTTCTGCTTCCAAGTCCTTATTTGATTTTTCCTTTCAGTGCGTGTTGGGTAAAAACTTTTTGGTTAATTTACACTATCGGACAAAAGTAGAGCAACACTTTCGAAAAATGAAAGAAATCTCAATTTTATAATAACAAATGCATAATATTGTATTTAAATACATCGTGTCTTAAATATCAAAGTAGGCTGCTGTTATCGGCGGCAACAGCTTTTTCCAACAATTAAAACAAATGAACTGATATTGATGTAAACTTTCAAATACAGTATTGTAATGCGTCAAAAGTAAAGCAACATTTTAATATTTTCCTAAAAAAGAAAGGTTTTAGTGAAAGTAAAGGTTAAAACATTTTTGCAGAGTTTATTTTATGTTTAATTAAGTAATATTTCCGTGCTGGATTAATCATGCCAAGAGGTATTCCAATTTCGAAAGCATTAGAGCAGAGAGTAGTGAATGCACACTGGGAAGATACAATACAAGTCACAAGTTCAAGCCGGTTTGTTTTACCAAGATACAGCGTATCCAAAATAATTTCAAGTTACATTTAAAAGGGACATTTAGAGAATCTACCGAAATCGGGAAGGCCGAGAAAAACAACAATTTGGACAGACAGACGCATTAAAAGAATTTCTCAAAACGATCCTTGGATGTCTGCACCTAGAATTATTGCTGAAATTCCCGAAATTATGGTTAGTCTACGGACAGTTCAAAGAAGGTTGGTAGACGCGAAGTTATTTAGTAGACGCCCGGCTGAAAAGCCCCTTTTTTCGGCAAGAAATAGAGTGGCTAGGCTTGAATTTGCACGTCGTCATTTAAATTGGACATTAGACGACTGGAAAAAATTTTTCTTTAGCGATGGAACGCGTTCTAAAATTTTTAATTCTGATAGAATGAAGCGTGTAAGACGGCTAATCAACACAAGGTTTAATCCCAAATACCTATGTTACACCCACAGTTAAACATGTCAAAGACAGTGTTTTTCTATGGGGTTGTTTCTCATGGAATGGGGTGGGTCCTTTAAACTTCATTAATGACACCATGGATGATAATGTAAAATGTAATGTTGCCTTATGCAGAGTGGGAAATGCCGTTGTGTTTTATTTTCCAATAGGATAATGATCCAAAATACTCTTCACGAACTTTACAAGGTTTTGCAGTGGACGGCACAATCCCCAGACCTTAACCCCATTGAAAATCTATGCGAAGAAGTTGAACGTGGAATTCGTACCCAATTATTTCCAAATAAACAGTCATTGGTAAATAAAATCAATGAAGTTTGGGCAAACCTTCCCGAAAATACTGTTCAAAAATTGATTGGCTCAATGCCGCGACGTTGACGGCAAGTAATACAAAATAATGGATACTCTATTAACTATTAACATAATACTTCTAGCTATTGTGATTATTAAATGTGTTTAATGTTTTTTTTATCGTAATATGTAAAATAAAATACTGTTGACACAATTTGTTGCTTTACTTTTGTCGCACTTCATTTCGTCGATTATTATAATTATAAATATTTCTCTCTCTTCATTTTGTTTAAAGTGTACCAAAATATTGTGAAATGTTAATAATATGGTAGGATAATATTACATTAAAATTAGCTGGGGATCACAATCATATAATTAATTTTTTAAATTCAAAGAAATAAAAGCACTTTGTTGCTCTACTTTTGTCCAATAGTGTAAATGTAAATTCATGCCTTATACATAATCCTAAAATTTTATTTTAATATGTACAAAAACAAAAAGTTATAGGGAGAGCCACTTTGGAGAAACACCCGGTATATATTATTGCCATCCTAATAAAAGCACAGCTCAGCATACTTTTTCTGTTTGCCATTCATTTAACAGAAGTTCATCCATTCGAATGATGTAGTGATTAAAAAAAAATTGTCTGTGTAAGTGGCCATTTTTCAAAATGCACTGCATAGACTTGTGAGACGTTCTTTAAAGTGCTAAACACGTTTTCGATGGGATCTATAAATACTAAAAAGCGGTTGCTTACTGATCCTTAGTTAGTACATAAGTCAGACCTGAATCTAGATATTTTATTTTCATACTGATTAACATTGTTTCATATAACTACCATAATAGCTATTTATGTATCAAGGGAATTATAAGACTTAATAATTCCCGTGGTACATAGATAATGTTATTTCTGACCGAATTTAATAACAGTTTCTTTATTTCCAAAACGGAATAAATGTTTAAATTTTAAAACTTATTCTTTCCAGTATACGTATTTGCATTGACAATCATAAGAGTTTTGGTTGTTGCTATGTTATTTTTTTTTAAACTAACATTTCACTTCATTATATATTAATTAATTCCCCCTACTTTTCAATTATATTCCAAGGCAGTTATAACCCTATTTATTGGCCGCGTAACCAAGACGATATAAGCTATTAATATCTCGGTAAAAAATAAAATGAATAAGTCAATGACATCACTACTTCGTTTTATGGCATAACAGAATATATACCAAAAATACTATATCGACTATACCACACATTATGACATGACTCCTTATATATTATCTAAGTATATAGGTAGTTTATACAATGGGCAATCATTTACATTGAAATAATGGCTACACTTCTGCAATGACAGTAAATACAGGAAGGTATTTCATCTGAAAAACACAAAGATGAATCCAGGGCCGCCGAAAGCCGACACGGGCCCTGGGCCTGAACAGCCTCCAGTGTCGCCAGGTATGCGCCGAAGGCACCAAAAAAAATGCGCCGTAGGCGCCAAAAAAATAGTGCCGCAGGCTAAAAATTTTTGGGTGCCACGCCCTATTTTGATGATAGTGCTTGCTTTTCAAGTAGATAGTGCCGCATGCCACTTTTTTGCCTTTCATTTAAATTTAAAATATATATTTAAATATATTTTTTACCGTGCTTGTAGTAGGTATATTTCTAATGCGGATCAATTCGCGATTCACGCCCGGGCCCCGGGAATTTGTCCCGTCTGGCCCCCCCCCCCCCTCTCGTCGGCCCTGGATGAATCTCTTGCACACTTTAAGCATGAGCAACTAGGCACAATTTCGTTGCTGGGGGGAGGGCTGTAGACACAAAGGTTACAGTATCAAGTTACGTGATGTTATTATTTAAGCATGTTACAGACATGTGTGTGATCCAATTGATGCACTAAAAGGTGTGAGATCTTCGATCAAAATGTAGGGAACATTCGTAATTCGTCCATTGTTTCCCTTTTCCAAATTTTATACGAGATGTTCTTTTGCTAATTGTATCGACTGCTCTATTATTTCCGAATTTTGTAAGAAATGCTTCTGTATGTATACTTGCCATTCCAGCATTTTTTGCACCTAGTTTGCTAGTGCAGTCTGATATAGTTAGGATATAGTTAGGATGAGACGCGTCCTAGATGGGGCCGAGAAAATCATTGGAAAAGTATGGTCTTAAAATGTTTTCATTAATATCTCAAACGTATTCAGCACCCTGAAAAGCACGTCAAATAACAGCTCATATGCCTATGCAATGCATTTTCAATAGGCATCAAAGATGCTGTCGATTATCCATAATGGCCACTTGCACATGCCATCATCATCAATTTTTTCCAAATCATTAGACGAGTATCAACAACCTCGAAATAGGTGAATCTGTGGTAAGTGAATGACGTGCAGAAACATTGTCAGCAAATGGACTATTGAAGGATTGCACAATATAATGGCGGGTAGTCCTCTACAAAATTCGAATTTGATTACGATGATACTACAAAAAATTTAACAACAAAATCGCCGTTATCAATATTGTCACGAGAGAACCCGAGTCGAGTGAAAGTTTTCAAGTCGATAATCAAGTTTATTGTAAATGAATTACGTTGGCTACGCTAAGGGTTGACTTTGGTGGTATTAGCTGGAAAGTTAACAAACAAACTTTTAAACATACCGAATTGTTTACCATTTTGTACTTGGAGAAGGTAATCACGCTTAACAGATTCTATTAAATACTTAAAGGCTAAAGTTTCAAAATGCAGCTGTTCTATAGATAGAGTAGCTACTAATTCGAACAGTGTTGAACTTGTACGGTGGTGTAATTAGGTAAATCATGCGGCCACTGCAGCGAGTTAAAGACTTAATGGCAATGTAATTTTGTAATTAATACTTCAGAAAACATCGATCTTGAGGAAACTAAGCCCTATGGTGCTCACATAGGACCATTCGATCATTACTTACGTCGCTTTACGACCAAATGATGTCAAAGCAACCTCATTTTTAATTTTAGTGTTGGAAAAAATCGTATTATTTTAATAATCGGATTATCAGGTTATGAATGATTTCAATAATCGCATTATAATCCGAATTATATATCATTCATAATATACATCGAACATGAGCAGTCACCACCAACGAGAGCTACCGATCGCCGATTATTGTCCCCGACAGTAGCGCGCTGTTGCCGTTAGATTATTATTTTCTTTATACTCCAGTTTTCTTTAAAAGTTTAAAATATAATACCCTAAATAATGAGACTCGGCACTAAAAAAAGATCAGCTGCTTGAAACTATTTTAATAAAGTTGGAGCGACAGAGCGATTCTAAAAAAAAGAGCAAGATTTCGCTGGATTAAGTGAGCTGTGGCAACGCCGGTTAAGGCTTGGCAGATCGCAGAACGATTTTGGGTGATTGAATTGCGAGCATTCAGATTCTCATCATTCGAATCAAATAATTCGAATTATATTTTCATAATCGGATGATAACGATTATATTTGAAAAATCGGATTATCGATTATTTTTAATTTGGATTATCCCATCACTAATTAATTTGTCAATTTCCTTTTAAATATCAAATTCAGGATTTATTAAAAAATAATGTTATAAAATATTGAGGTGGTCGTATATATGAATTTGTTTCCGGCATAGGAAAAACGTTCAGACATTATTTCTAGGTAAAAATATAAACTTATTGGATATATATTGACGTCTACCGCTTGCAAGTACCCAAAATAATCTTGTATTATACCTACACGTACGTGGCTTCAAAATGGATACCCATTACGCTAATTCCTTCATTCATATCCCTCAATCTGTAATAAATATTTGCTTAATTTAAACATATTAATTTGCCAAGCACAAAGCTCCCGAAATTGGAATTATTAATGCGCCCTCGAAAGCATCATTGATTATACAAATCCATTTCAGATATACTCGACAAAGGGACCCAGTTATACAAAACCGATTTGCTGCAAATTCATCAAAGGACGAGATTTTAATGAGTACTTTCTTTGATAAAAAATTTGAAGTTTTTAAATTGTTCGAAAGATCTTTTCAATTTGATCGGAGTTAATCAAATGGCTGAAAAATAAAGGGTCATTGATTTTAATTGGATAATTTGGTTTAGCTTTTAATTTGTTTGAAGAAAATTTACCTGAAATATGGTAGCGGCTTCTTATCAATTAGGAATTACTTAGCTTTGAAAGAACTGTTTTATATTACTTAATTCTTTACGCTTTTTAATGTTTACTTATTTAGTCTTGTTAAATGAAAGCAATCATATTCTATTAAATAATGTTAAAATGGTAAATCAGGTTACGCAAATTGTAACCTGAATTAATTTCTAACCTGGTATAAGGATATAAGACTTATTTATTACTTACTAGGTTAGATCAGGTTAGGTTAATAATACATAATGAAAATATTTATTTTTATGCTTTACCTCCCCCCCCCCCCCCCCCCCCCCCGCCCCCAAAGAAATATATCATGCCATTTAATTTGAAATATGTGCTATGTTAGAAAAATTAATTTTTTACACTAAGATATACTAACTTCTTTTTTTTTTTTGTTTCAGGTATGTGCACTGAGATTAAGGCAAATTAAGAAAACAATTATGGGTTAAGAGTAAGTAAGTTATAATTAATAATGTATATCGCATTATATTAAAAAAAAAACGCCCTTAAAATAGCCATACAATATATACCTAAAAGATCTTTATTGATTCAGAAATTTTTAAACCAAATTAAAATTTTAGCGTCAGATTTATGTTCGTCATAAGACTACTTTGACGTTTTAGTTTTAACACAATTAGATAATAATTTACGTAATGATTTAAATGAATACAATCGTTTTTTCTCCTAGACTATTACCCCAATTATTTTTTACAAAATACCTTTTTTGTGTAAAAGAATCCTAGGAATCATAATTTTTTGGTGAAAAGTTAAAAATGTGTCATGTAAAAAATCAGTAATATAGTACTACCTTGTTTTAAACGCCTTTTTAAAAAAATGTAATTACCAACGCGAGGACTTAATTCATTTTAAAGTGACAAGATTGTAAAAACTAAAAATCGTATAGAAACGTTAAATAAGGTGATTGCGTCAGTAGTCGGCCTTTTTTGATTATTCTATTATTGTTTTTTAAATGAATCTGTTCTTTAAATACCTAAAATTATAATATATGTGTCCTCGTCAAGTATAAACACTAAATAAGCGGTTGAAAAAGATAGAAATACTCGAGAAAGTACGTAAATATTTTATTTTTAAGTTGTTTTGAAAAATATCAGGCCCTGCTTATAACAGAGGTCGGCCGTCATAATAATATGTTAATGATTATTTAGTACAGGCCCGTGCTTGCATTTTTTATTTTGTCAATAAAAAAGGGAAAACATATTATACGAAAACCCAAGGATTATGTTTCTGAAAATATAAAAGGAAAGCACTTAAATGTACCTACCTATATATAGTGAAATAACTGGACACCAGTCACATCCCACATTCCTATCACCTTTTGCTTCTGCATAGCTATTTAGTTCATCTTCACATTTAACACAATATTTGTTTCAAGGCATTCTTCTAAAATCTTGCGTCTTTCGTTGGATCTTTCTTTTTTTTATTAGTATTATTAACCATTTCGCTTTTTTTTTCGTTCTCATCCCTTTTCCCTTTCTTTGCTTCTTCTTTCTTATTTTGTACTCTATCCTTCTCTATGTAATATGTTCTCCAAACATTGGACGATATGGCACTTGTGGAAGGGTCCAGCTTTCGAACGTTTTGTTTTTGGAATTGACTTAAGGTGTTTAAAATATTTTTTAAAAGGATCGGTTGTAGAGGTAGACGTCGGCATCGGCTGTATTGCATGTTAGATTGTTAGATTATTGATGTGCTTATATACGACGTGCGAGCCGGTCCTGCAAAGTTGCACGGGGTATGCCATAGTTTTGGCAAGTTTCTCGAATTTCAGCTCCATTCCTTATAGAATATAAAGCCTTTTCTAAGGACTCTTGAGAATATTTATGGAACTTTCTTTTTGGCCTGCGTGGCATCGTCTATAATGTGAAGAAAACATTTTTTCGTTAGATTAAAATACTTCTATAGCCATAGAAATGTTCTGACCGGGTACTAGCACAATCACCAATTTATGACTTTGCCGGTAGTCGGCCACTAACTTTAATATCCCCTAGGGACTTATAACAATTTAATGCCATTAACCGGCCATATTATTTTTGTACCTAAAAATAAAAATGATTATATTTGGGACTTGTTACTAGTTATTTAAACATATATTCTTCCAAAAAATCTTACTCCGGTAAACATATCTAGTGTATAATTAGTTTAACTTACCGTTAAAATTGCCCTGTTTTATCTTCACTGGCTTTTCTAAACTGTTTTTGGGCTAACACCTAATTTTTCGCACCAATTTTCGGAAGTAAGGTTCGGCTTATAATAAAGAAATATTGATATATGTATGTGTTCGTGGAAAGTAAAAGAAGATAGCAAATATATAAGAAATAGAGCTAAACTCGCGCGAAATTCAAATTATAAGTAACTAAAGTTATTTTTGGCCGACTACTAGAGGTAGCCGACTTACTAGCGCAACCACCCTACCTTTATTTCTCCTAGTACTTAGTTACTTTAAAAGTTGTTCGGGTTAGTTCGCATGGCACGCATAAAATCGAGTTTCGAATTCACTTTTCATATTTTTGGAAATGACAACAACTGTTCTCGGCAGGCGCTGACAACTATTTCTGTCGTTAAAGAATTATGGGTCTAAAATGAACTACATTATTACGATCCTCTGGTTGCGGTAAAATGTTTCGTTCTTAAAGTTTTAATTTGTCAGAAGGCAAACTAGTGACTTTCAGGAAAAAATCTAATATTAATAAATTATTGTTCTACTTTTAAGAGTTATTTCTAATTCCTAGTTTTAAAAACCACTGTATAAAAGTGTGGTGGTTTATAAATTTCTAACTTTTATTTTGAATAACATTCCAAGAAAATTAAAACGAATGCCATATCCTAAGAGAAATCAAATAATTAGAAGTTTCTTCTAAATAGGTAAATATAAATTTAAAATAATATAAATTTCTTCTAAATAGGTAATTCATATTTCTTATTTATATACACTTTTAATATTTTAAAGTAGGTAGACAAGCTGAACAAAAAATATTTATTAAACTAACCTGGTTGGTAAAATACGTATCGCAAGCAATAATTGCCAAATATAGTGACCAATTACACTTATAATGGCAGTAAAGTGTAAGGACCGAAACTTTTTAGATAAGCCATATTAAATTCGCTTATAATCTGGTAAAAGTTCTCTAGTTTTGGGTTAACGATAATAACCGTCATAAAATAAGAAAAAATATTCTACCTTTTAAAGCTGCGGCATTTTCCGAAAAAGGTCGGCGCCCGCTCCCGCTAAGGAATAAACTACAATAATTTGCAAATTTAATATGGCCGATGGAGAGAAATCCAGTACTTTTTCTTTGGGCTAAATTTATTGCCTGCCTTGTCAGATAGGCGTCTCTTAATTTCATATGCATGGAGCGCGCATACATCCTTTCTCGCGTCAGATAAAAAGTAAGGTGTTGTGAGCGGCGGCGGCCTCCTACTCGAACGGAACAACCTCATAAATTCGCATTAGTTCTTTTTAAACCCTCGTTTTAAATTGCGTTTAAACGTATTTTTATATTATGTTGGGATAAATAGGTAAAATGGCGTTTTTATTTGTGACATCTATGGGACAGTTCTTCTGTACATACTCTGTTTGAGATTGTAGATGTTGACTTTGATGTAATGTTGTTTTAAATATCAACGCAGAGAATCACTAAATTCATCTGCTGCCTTTACGGACCATCAAGCGATACCCATTATAGAGACTTGCTCTCCTCAGTTGCTTATACTATCGACTTTTTGCAAACCCACCATCGCAATTCTGAAGTCAACTGACTCAAATACTCAAATACAACCGACGAGCAAGGTGAACCAACTCGGATTCCGGATCGAGATGGTGATTTTGCTAGTTTGTTGGATCTTTTCATAACTTCTACCCCCGACTTGTACACTGCAACCGTGAAGCCTCTATTAGAAACGTCTGACCACAACCTTATTTCGGCACTGAACTACTACCAATTAGTGCCGAACATTCTCCTAAACCACGCAGATCTGGCATTATACATCAGCTAAGTGGGATGACCTAAAGGACCGTTTTCGAACCTTTCCTGGCGGGACGTTTACCTCTGACGATCCATCTATTTGTACTAGGGAAGTATCGGAGGTTATATTTATTGGCATGGAAGCCTTCATCCCTTTCTCAAAAAAGTGCCCTTCTAACGGCAAGCCTTAATTTACCAAAAATTGCGAACGAGCTGTTAAATCAAAAACTCATAACAATGGGGTCAAAATCCTACCGCCGAAAATCGTACCATCTTTGTTAACGCTCACGATCAATACAAGCAAACGATACACCAAAGCAAAGAAGCACACAACTAGAGGATCAAAGACAAACTTCTTGAATGTCCTAGCGGCTCAAGTTCATTTTGGTCGGTAGCTAAGACCATCAGTCAGAACTTTACCAAGTCAACCATTCCACCTCTAGCACGTTCTGATGGCACCATTGCGACCAAAGCACAGGAAAAGGTAAACTTACTGGCGGAACGCAGCGGAAGTGTCTATTTTACAAATATTTTTATGGCAAGTGCTCAGCTGAGGTTTTCCGCTTGATTCCACTCAGAGCGGTGCATGGTAGAAATAGACGACGAACCACTGTAGCCCCCCCTTACATGGTTCAGCTTGGTGTTCCTCGAACGACACTGTTTAACAACTCTTTGTTCTGGAGAACGTCATCACTCTGAAGCGACCTCCCTGGAGCCGTGTTCCCCAACGAGTATAATTTCTAAAGATTCAGGACCAACGTGAACCATTTCCTGCGCAGACGCACCGCTCGTTGAGCGCCATGAAAGATTAATCCTGCAGTGATGTGCCTTATCATAAAAAAAAAAATCCTGCGCTTTGCTAATGTAAATTGACAATGAAATGAAGAAATATTTGATTTTGTTTCAAGTACTCTCCTGCTATCGCGATTTCTGAGCCTCATTCCTTTATCATATGACAGATCTTCGAATCGCTGCTGATATGCAACGCTATAAACGTTAGATTAATGTACTGTATGTATAAAATACGTGAAAGGAGGGCTCAGATGCAGCAATTGCCGCAATCTGCTGACCAGGAACCCTGAACAATCTATCACATTAACATTTTCCTCTTATAATTAGGGGTTATTAATTAATCACAAACATTTTTTTCTTTCAATATAGTTAGAAGCATACTTTACTAAAATGTGTTTAAAGTTTATAATTAGCGTTTGCATAAAATACGATATTTATTTTCGTCCTCATAGCACTATAATATATGCCAATATGGCGTGACTTAGGGCTCAAAGAAAGGCCAGGTGAAATTAAAAAAGCTTCACCCACTAACATAAAACAGCTTTACGAGCAACAACTTTTTAAGTAACGATGTGGTCACCATAAATTTGCTTTTAGATCAAAGCTTTACGAAATTATTAAGCTTTTGTGCTTTAGGTTTCAGTAGTAAATTCGAAAATGAAGAAAAGAGCGTTAATATAAACGAGTTTGCTGCGTTCACTATACACACTACAACATATTCTGAGAACTTCTGTAACTTCCTTTTATAAGGTTTCTTACACACTCTTGAAATTCCTGAAAACTCTTCTCTCTAGCTCTTATTAGGATCATCTTAGACATGTATTTTCCTCATCTATATTTTATTTAGGCTAAGGTGCCGTGCCTTATTGGATATTTTTGTCATGGTAATAGTCACCGTAACAACCGTTACCATAACCGATTTGCTTAGCAACAACTATTTATAATTACCTGTTTTAGCTCGTTATAAAATGTTTGTAATATGTATAGCAAATCTTTGGTGCAAGTTAAAAGGATACTAAACTCGTTTTTTCACGGAATTAAAAATTTTACATGTAAAATGTCATATTTATAAAAATTCAATTTAAAACTGAGCCAAAATCTTTTCATCGTTTTTCTCCATTCGAGAAAAATAGGCTTATCTGCTTAGGTATCTTTTTATTTCTACTTCACCATTATACAGGGTGAATTGTGAGAATCTGACCAAACTCCAGTAGTGTATTATACACGCGAATTAATTTGTTTTTAAGTTATAGTGTAATAACCAATAAACAAAATTTAATACATTTACTTTTTTTTAGTCATGGCGTTCTTTTAATAAATGTTCAGAATTACCGCCATTAAGCTTTCTCTCCTAATTGATGCCTAATGTCTTTCTTCTTTAATATTGGCTGTAGTATTCCTAATACGTCAAAGTGCATCCCAAGTGTCCACTTTTGATACACACATTTTAGTTATTATGTGAAAACGATCTTTGTATACGAATGAACCTGACAAGAAGTAAGAACACGTTTTCAGTAAAACGGATCAGTATATTCTTGCTGTAGTAAAAGTAAAAGGAAGGTCTACCTTGTATTCGTTTTTGCTGATCAATATGAGAGAATGAAAATAAACTGAACGTGTGAACGACATTTTCAATAATTAGTGAACAGTCTTGCTGGATAAATTATGTCAACAATCAAATCACTGCAAGGACTCACTGACCAGACGTATTCGGCACACATGAAACGTGTGAAAAATCTCCTTCAATTTGATTTTAAACATGCCTGAATTTGCAAACCTGATTGAGTAAAAACTGAACCGCCAGAATCTGCCTTTAGTCTAATGTATAATGTATTGGCGTGTGTGAGTCGGACGAACACACATCTTTAAACCAGCCTCATAAACAATGATCTAGTGCTGGAAGGTCTGGAGATCTTGGCGACCAATTCATAGCACGCATAGCAATCTAACGCCCTTTCTTCTTCTTTCGTGCAAATGTTGCTTGACCTGACGAGTGAAATGTGCAGGAACTCTATCGTGCTGATAGTACATTCTTATTCTGATGTTTACAGGATCATCTTCTAGTAGTCCTTGTTGTATTGAAGTAGTGGTCTCCTGTGAGGCGATTAAATAACTATCGTGCACACCACACCACACGTTTACCGAAAGCTTCTGTTGAATATTACTTTCGACTGTTGTGTGGGGATTTTCGCTTGACCATACATGAGAGTTACGAGTATTATTAATATCGTCGCGGGTGAATGTAGCTTCATCCGTAAAAAGTATACGCGACACAACACGACGATTATTATTAATCCACCGTCTTCTGGTTTTAGGTGCTGGATTCTGTATACATAGTATGGATATAAGTCTTGCTCGTGGAGTGTGTTTATTACTCTTTTTGTGGAATGCCCATTCCTCGTGAACTGGTCTTTGCATGTTCTTCTAGTAAATCCAGAATATTTTGTGCTTCTTTAAAGCCTTTGCGAGTAGCTTGTTCAGGTGTTATATTAGCACTTGGAAGTTTACCGGTCTCGCACAGTTTGTTGAAAACAGTGATAAATACCTTTCTATCAGAATGTCTCTGATGTTTAAGCCGATCACGATATTCTTCAACAGTATCTGTAGTACTGCCATTACAGAAACCATAAACAAACGCCATATTTGCATGTTCTAAATTTGAATAGGTGTCTGGCATTTTGTAACAACTTAATCATTTAAACTTAAAAATAAATGTTCAATTACTGTTACAGTACACTGAGAAAGTTATCAAATGTTTTTGCGTCTGGAACATGGCATACTCTGATTATGCGAAAATTTGGATACAAGTGGAACACTAATTACGCTATAACTAAAAAACAAATGAAAATCGGATAAGAACATATGGGTTTTTTTAAATTGTTTTCACGTGTATAATACACTCCTTTTGGTTTGGTTCCTCCCACCCGACTCACTCTGTATAAGGCAAAAGCTTCATAGTTTGTTATTCACATATTTGATAATCTAATCGCTTTCCATATTCCTTTTACGGTAAAGTATGTTCCTAAGAACCACTACAGTTTATTATGAGCTGTGTCGAAACTTTTCTTACCCAATCTCATAAACTCATAAACAAAATTAGGCTGAAATTGTACCAAACGATGCGACGCAGAAAACCTGGCGAAACTTCGCTGTAGCTTATAAGCACCTTAAAAATATTAAAACCGGAAGCTCTGAGCTAATTAAAACTGACGCGTTGCATTTTCTAGATAGAGGTGGTAATTGAACGGGTGCTGTAAGCGAGCAGATTGGACAAACCCGATTAGCTGTGCTAACATCCGGATGTACGGTATTGATCTTATTAACTTAGCTTAATCAAATCCTCGTGATGCGCTAGGCGAGCTGGCTAATCCGCCGGTTTGTCAGTGAGGCAGTTTCGCTTGTCCCACTGATGGTAAGATTATACGGAAAGTCACCTGGAAGGGAAAGCGATTGGGATTATTGGGATATAGTCTGGTAAATCTGAATATTCTTAGAAATATTAAAGATTAATAAAAATTAAACTCCTTACTTGAAATTTTATAAATTCTTGTCCCATCAAGGGAATAATTAATGATGTGCTTGTTGCATGAAAGAGTTGCACATGGCTTTCGTTAAGCCGTGTCTTGAAAATGCCGATAAAAATAAAACCATTT
The DNA here is from genome assembly GCA_963920685.1 of Polydrusus tereticollis. NCBI lineage: Eukaryota > Metazoa > Arthropoda > Insecta > Coleoptera > Curculionidae > Polydrusus > Polydrusus tereticollis. The sequence continues at coordinate 83,818,197 of OY987327.1, forward strand.
TACGACGGTATTGTTCTGTGCAACGTGGGAAGAACTTCTATTTTCTTAAGAGCCCTGTTGCTGTTTTTTTTTTTTACTTTGCAGACATTGTATGGGCGTTTTAAACAATATTTAATATGGTTTTCTGAGATAAAAACATTTTGACAAGAATTACATCAAGATATCACTTCTCCTGCCCGTGTAACCAAGTCTATACTGTAGTGGTTATTATAAAGGTACGTACACCAGGTTATGTCGTTGAATTTTTCCTGGAAAGTATAGTTTGATAATATTTTCTTCATTTCCACTGTTTTTCATTAATCCTTGAGTAGCTTTGCAAAAATTACTTCGGCTTACAGACATTACTCTAATTTTATTTTGTTTCCTCAGTGCATAATATGCAATGTACATATATATAGAGTTACCAATAACCCCGGATGGCTGTTCTTCCCAGATGGATGTTTTTATCGAATATTGTGTCTGGTGCTACTTGTAATTGTTAAAAGTGTTGAAGACATGAGATGTATAAACTACTATGACTACTACAAACGAGTGGACTTATGCAACTAATGCAAGTACCCACCAGACTGGCTACTAGGGTGGAACGAAATTGACGAATTTTTTTAAATTTTGAATATATCATTTTCTAATACGGCGGAAATATTGCCTATTAGGATACTCTACTTTGCCTTCCAAAAATAATGAGATCAAACAACATTTTCCGCTGCCCCATGCAGCATCAAATTTGTTGTAATTCTATCATCGTTTATGTGATGTAACTTTCCGCACGCATATTATGTTCTTAAAATTGCAATATTTCCATGAGTACGTAGTCTTTGGCTTCAAAATTTATTTGTGCGATTTGGAATTGCCTAATTCTGTTGCACAATTTTGAATTTGCGAAACTTTTAGAATCCTCCATAGAGAAAAGAATATTTTCGGGATGGCTGAAGTACTTGCCGTCTCTGGCTGACTGCATCTATAGTACGTTTTAGATTGAACTTAAATATCTGGATCGTTTTACTAGTTCAGGTATATTTTGAGAACCGTCCTTGCAGGATGAATTGTATTAAATTCTAAACCAGACTGGAGAATATACTTTTAGAAAATATTCCATCAATGTCTTAAGATTCTCTGATGAAGAATCTGTTCCAATAAATAAACGAAGCAACCTATTAGCTGTTATTAACCATCGAGAATGAGATACTTTGCCAGGATCTCTTCAAGTTAAGCTATCACTGCATTATCAGTAATAACAGCACGACATATTTCTGACGAATATTTTTGGTCCGTACTTAGCTTTAAGTAAATCTGATTTAACTGGTATAAAGTTTATTACTTGAGGATTCTCACACTCCACCACTTCTTGCCATTTTTTTACCAATCGGTCCTGAATATTCACGTTGGCCACTTGTAAGTCCATTTAACTGCTGAAAAGATGGAAGCTCATTGCCATGCAATTATTGACAAACAAGCCATTGCAATGGTTTACCATAGTATTCCTCTAGCAATCTTAAAATTTCACCCTTCTGTCCCGTGTTAACTGCTGTTTCATCACACCCAATGGCCAACATTTTTGTCGTATCAATTGATGTTTTTCTAATTAAGTGACTATACTTAATTTTATATTTATATTTAAATTCTTGGACTTCTGTTAAATTTTAAAAGTGTTTTTTTTTTTCTTGGGCATTAGGTCCCTTGATAAATCAATCAAGAATTAAAATGAAACCATTTAAGAGTCTCGAAAAATCTTTAATTCTTAAATTCTAATTAAATAGCGTGGGCCTTCATCAGATTTTGAACATCTGTAACAATAGAAACCTTGATATGAAAGATTTTCGTCATCTCACACTCACAATTTGGACAAATTACATGTACGTCACAAACATTTTGTTTAAAATTACGGAAATTAAAACATTATAAACTTAAACGTGGCCATGCTGTTATCAACTTAAACAAAATGTTTGTGACGTACATGTAATTTGTCCAAATTGTGAGTGTGAGATGACGAAAATCTTTCATATCAAGGTTTCTATTGTTACAGATGTTCAAAATCTGATGAAGGCCCACGCTACGGCCGAAACGTAATTTTAATTAGAATTAAAGAATTTTCGCGACTCTAAATGGTTTCATTTTAATTATTGATTGATTTATCAAGGGACCTAATACCCAAGAAAAAAAAACACCTAATTTTATATTTGCAGCTGATCCAGACAACGGTGTTACGATGGATACTGGTTCGTAAACCAAAACATGTTTCTCAGTCCTGCTCTTGCGGTGCGGCGTAGTTCCTTTAACTTTTATAACTAAAGTTTTGTCTTTTCATCCATCAAGGCATAGTCCATTTAGGGATGTCAAATTTTCTGTTTCTTTCTTTATACTGTTTTTGCTCAATTTCTATGTGTCTTCGAACTTTCATTCTATCACATTTGTTGTATCTATTTGTGAAACCAAGCCAGCATCTTCAAGTAGGTACAGAACTTGCAATTATTGGGGCAGCCCTATCAGAAACTCCCGTTCTCTGATTTGAATTGCTTCTTCTCTTAAGAAGTTAAAGCTTCACCCCTTTCAGGTGCAATTACGGTATCATTATTAATGCTTTCTATAGATATCTCTTTAGTAATCGTGTTATAATTTTTTCTACCCTTACAAGGTTTTAACCTCAACAGGTTTATATATATAATAATAATAATAATAATAATAATAATAATAATATAAGTTTATTTAAAATATTTACATAAATACAATACATTTTAATATATTTTACATTAAAAATAAACTTAGGAATAAACCCCCTGAAGGTTAACTGGTATAGGGGTTAATTTTATTAAAATATTTGGTTAATATATTATTATGTAAATAATTGAGGATAAAATTTTTATAAATTTATTTAATATTATTTAGATAATTATAGCATTTCTAATAGTCCCCAAATTTATTTGTATCATGCAATTTACCGGCGCAAGCGTATCAGTACACCCGCTGCGAGTTACAACACAGTGAAGGCATATTTAAAATTGTTTATTTCGTTGAAAAATTACTAAGTTTTAAACCTGTTGGGGCACTAGTAAGAAATGTCGTATGCCCTTCGGATTTTGAGGGTTTTATATGTGACCCAAAAGTCAACTTTTGCGTAGGTACTGTTACATTTCGGACAAAGAAGTTTTAAGTTTTCGTTCCATCCTACTGGCTACCTCCAGCGCCTCGGCAGTAGAGAAGCGAGAATACAAATAAAACAAAAACAATGAATAGAGAAAAATGATACGAAAAACAAAAGGTCACAAGCCACTCAGAAAAACAACAACATTTTGCAATTGGAAAACGCAAAGAATAACAGGAATAAAAGTTTTTTAAGAGATTTACCAAACAAACAAGCACCTACTTACTATACCTAACGATTTTTAAATTGATGTGAATGGATTGGTTATTAAGGGCCTATACACATTTTCTACGATTTGCATTTTTCAGTTCAGGCTGGTTAACGATATTAACCCAATCATTAACTAACCTTCCAGGGTGACTCGGATCTAAATGTACATACATCACCAGGAGATAGTGGACATCTTGGGGGTTCTAAATAATCTTTAGTGGGTCCATCTTTCCTCGTTACTTAGATACAGAGTGTTTTATAAGGTTTGGCTCATTTTTGTTTTTGCCATAATTCTTTTAGCACCCGGTATAAAATGTTCATATTCGGTGGAAATATTTTGAGCAGCTATCGCTTCAAAATGCCGTATGAAAATTTTTTGAAATTCAGGTCCGGACTTTAAAAACAAGACTGATTTCATTTTTTTTAATTCAACACCCTGTATATCATATTTTTGTCAATTTTATTTTTTATTTGAAAAACACATAAAAAACTAATTCTAATGACATACTTATCAAAATCCCCGCACTCGCCGCTCAGCCATAATAAATTGCTCTTCTTTAGATGTTGAAACACATACAAAATAATAACTGTTTTTATAACGACAATAATACCAATAATAGCGGCGTGTTAAAATTTGAAAATTTTCAATTCAATTTGACTCCATGGCTCGGCACCTCAGAACAACGAAATATTGGGGGGCAACAAAACATAATAAGTCATTGTCAGTTGTAACCTGTCAGATTTTTGGGCATTACGAGGATATTTTTGTTAAACATTTACTTCTCGTTTAAAATGCCCCATCAATTTTCAAACCAAGAATACGCTGATATAATATTTGTATATAGATTTTGCGATGGTAACGGGCGAGCCGCTTCTCGAGAGTATGAATTAGGGTTTCCTGGAAGAAGATGTCCAAACCATCAAACATTTTCAAATGTATTTTCTTTTGTTCGTGAACAAGGACATTTTCCGACACAAAATAATATTGATCAGCCTGTAAGACACCCAGGTCAACAGGAAGATGACATTTTAAATTTGATTGAAGAAAATCCAAAAACATCCACAAGGAAAATTGCTAGACGTCTGCATATAACGCAAAAATTAACCCATTCAACAATAAAAAATGAAGGCTTATATCCTTATCATATCCAAGAGGTACAAAGGTTGGAATCAGGTGATTATGCTAACCGTTTGGTTTTTTGTCAGTGGATTAGGAGGCACCAAAGAGATGGAGTCAACAATTCCAGAAATTGTCATCTATGGTCTCTAGAAAATCCAAATGCTATTAGGCAGTCGCACTCGCAACATAGATTTTCCATAAATGTTTGGGCAGGTATAATCAATGGTAAATTGATTGGCCCACACATCTTTCAAGAAAGATCAGATGGAAACCAATATTTACACTTTTTGGAAAACATTTTGCCAAAATGAGAATGTTAATTTAAGAGGAATGTATTTCCAACACGATGGAGCCCCTCCACATTATGCAAGAATTGTTTCCGAACTTTTAAACAATAGATATCCCAACAGATGGAAAGGTCGTGGCCAGCAAGATCTCCCGACTTTAACCCGCTGGACTTCTTTTTTTGGGGGTATATGAAAAATTTTGTTTACGAGGAAGAAATTAATACACGGGACCAGCTCTTGCAACGCATTATCACTTCATTTCAAGAAATAAAAAATAGACCAGGTGTAATCAGAAGTGCAGTTTCAAATTTAAATATCAGAGGAAGAAAATGTGAAGAAGTTAATGGTGGGCATTTTGAAAATATTCTCAAATAATTATGTTTTTGTTATTTTTGTTATTATTGGTATTATTGTCGTTATAAAAACAGTTATTATTTTGTATGTGTTTCAACATCTAAAGAAGAGCAATTTATTATGGCTGAGCAACGAGTGCGGGGATTTTGATAAGTATGTCATTAGAATTAGTTTTTTATGTGTTTTTCAAATAAAAAATAAAATTGACAAAAATATGATATACAGGGTGTTGAATTTAAAAAAATGAAATCAGTCTTGTTTTTAAAGTCCGGACCTGAATTTCAAAAAACTGTCATACGGCATTTTGAAGCGATAGCTACTCAAAATATTTCCACCGAATATGAACATTTTATACCGGGTGCTAAAAGAATTATGGCAAAAACAAAAATGAGCCAAACCTTATAAAACACTCTGTATCTAAGTAACGAGGAAAGATGGACCCACTAAAGATAGATTATTTAGAACCCCCAAGATGTCCACTATCTCCCGGTGATGTATGTACATTTAGATCCGAGTCACCCTGTATAAGCAATATGGTTTTAACAGGCTAGTAGAGTTCTAATTTCCTTTCTACCAATCATCGCTGATTTCAAGGCATAATGTTTGCATCAGGTTTCGCACGCACCTATATATAAGATGTACACTTAACATCAACTAAGAAGAGGTCACAGCGTCATCAGCGTGCAAGCATAAAATGGTCTATCTCACTTTGACTTTAAGATGTTTCTGTCTCATGTCGCTCAAGATCGATAATCCGTGGCGTAAGCAGATGATGAGGTGGATTCTTCTTACTTAACGCGTAATCTTCTTCCTGGCATCTTAGGCTATCTAATCTACACAAAGAGTTATCAGGTGCTTCCTCAATCTGCAGTGTCCTGTCAGTACCCCGCAACAGATTTAGAAACACTTTTATTTTATTTAAGCAGAACCTGCATTAAAATGAAGTCATCTCGCAAAAGGTGCTTTACTTAACACATCATCGAACAGCGAATTGGTAAATACATATTTATATTTCACATTATTTATGAATGACGCAAATAATCCCAATTAATATATCTTTCTTTCCCCTTTTATCTGTGTCGGAAGAATATTGAAAAAATACGGAAAGAAAATCTAAAAACGAGGATGTAACGGCTTAGGACACGCGCGCGACCCAAATAAGGAAAACGATAACCCAAAAAGTTACGAGATATCCTCCTTCGAAACGTCACATCCATAAATCTTCATTGAATAAACAATGCCGAATAATAGAGAACGGTATTCTGACGCGGGCGTGATTTATATTAATGTAACCGCTCCTGAGCTGTCTTTATGTATTTCGTCTACGCTTTCATAAATATCTGTCTAAAGACACTGACGGATAGACTTCGAGGTCCAAGTGCCGGAAATATGGTCCTTGTGTTTACCATCAACCCCGGACGGTAGAAAGCCGACCGCGTTTTACATGTAGTTGTGCACGCGCCAAGATTAAAAACACTGTTGCCATATTCTATCATCTCAATTAAGGTCCTGCTTTTAGCAGTCTGAACTATATAATATCTATTACATATCTGCTTCTGTATAAGGAGCTACATCCATCATAACTCGCTCTTTGAGAGACTTGGCGAATCAAGAATATAATCGACTTCTCATTCCATATAAAATATTATAGTGTGTCAAATGCTTGACAAATAAAATGAATATCGAAAGACTAATTCTGTTTCTATTAGCTGTCTGTTTTAAAATGGAAAAAAAATAAATTAAAAATGCAATTAACTGTGTAATACCTTTAGAAGATTAGACACGAAAAATACTTTTTTTGGTCCCCACCGCTTGGAAGATTTTTGCTGAAAAGCTAACCAAACCAATTAACTAAAAAATACTTTGTTACTAAAGGTTCTTAGTAAATTTAAACTTACATTTTTTTTTTAATTCGGGTTCTAGAAATTGCTGTTCTGATTCTTCATGAGTTTTTATATCATATTTCATAATAATATATGTTACAATTTTTAAGCCATGATAACTATATAACTGTATATTGTAAATATCTTCTAAATTCGGCAACGTGGTCAGGGTTCGAAGCTGATTCCACGCTTTCGAAGATTAATGATTGCGATGGCACGGCGTTGCGCAGCCAAGTCATGCAAAGTATTGTACCCTAAACAGCATAGCCATAAAAAATATTGGGCGGAAAATTATATTCTTGTGAATCGATATTGAGTTTTCCCCTTACAGTCGACTTGTCTTTAGTGGATGCTAATAAACTCTGATAAAATCACAAAACAGATAATAAGGTAAGAAATGCGAACTACGTAGAAAACCAAAGAAACAAAGATTCAAGTTGGCCACCAGTCCACCCCGAGCGCTACGGTAGGAAATTTATTGCTGATGGCGGGTAGTTCAAATAACTCGTTTTCAAATTACTGGTTTACTGTTTAAACAACATTTGATATTTTTAAAAACGTTTTATTGTTTTTTGAGTTAATTCCGAGGTTAATTCACTCTAAAATACCATGTATTCACTAAATTTCAGAATTTAATGAATGTATGTATTTTATATCAAATTATACGAAAAAGTCAATAAATGTCATTAAAAACTATTTATTTTTGTTATTTATGAATACCGATGTAAATAACAAACAAAGCTTATGAAAAAAAATTCAAAATTTATTTAAACTTTACCATAAAAAATAATGTGAACAAATTGTGGCAAAAATTGGTATCGAAACAATAGAAATACTTTATAGCACAAATAAAAAATGTTCTGTATAAAGTAAACCAAAAATGTAACTAATAACAGCGATGTGACTAAAATGGTTCTAAGTGTTTCATGAACCAGGGTTTGCTCGAGGCAAATAGGTGAATTCTTGACATTTGGGCGTTGTTCCAAAAAAAATATTTGCTTCATATCAAACTCAAAAAAATGTCTTGGTCAGGTGTAAAATCTCATAGCCAGATGCAAGATGTCTTAGCCAGGTGTAGGTCAAATGTTGCAGCCAGAGTTAAATTGTCACAGTATTTGGGCTTGATAAGGTGTCTATGCAACAGAAAAAAAATGTTTATGATTAGTACCAATATGACTAACAAACTGAACAAAACACAATTTTTTAATTAAATACGGAGAAACTGAAAGCAGTGAAAAAAATTCAATAAAGTATAAAGTGGAATGTGTACATGTGTCAAAAGTAGAATGGATACATTTAGAGGACCAAACGGAATGTTTTAGACTGCCAGTAAAGAAAAATTGAACTATGTGGAAGTGATCCTAAAACATCAGGTGGTAAAAGCTCAATGATAGCTTTGAGAACAGCATTCCAATTAAGCCTTTCTAAAACTAAGTTCTTAAATTGACAATCATTGAAATGATTTTCACAAATCCTAAAGTTTTTGCACTCGATGTCAGGATTCATATTACAATTATTCTTCCGCACTCTTAGTCTTTCAACATCAGTAAGGGGAAATGTATAGAAATGGTTATTGACACAATTAGGGTCAGATGAAGATCTAAATGCACTCTTGCAACCAGGATATTTACAGTAAAACTTGATTTTGGTTATTGAATGGGTGACACAGGTCATCATAGATACTGATAGAGGCAAATAAGGAGCATACACTTAAATATAACACTTAAAGTATTCAATGGCAAAAATCAAAATGAAAAACTTACACAAGGCTGAACATTAAAACTCCTTCGGCATGACTTATCATACAGTTCTATTTGCATTCGCTTGGGCTGTGGATATGTACCTCTTCTATAAACTATGGTTGATAGATCTTTTTGAAGAGTATGCTAAAAATATTAGAAAAGATCCAATTTGAATTTGAAAATTCAGCAAACTTAACGTTCAAAGCGTAAAACGGTCTGTAAAGGATTGAAACGGTAATTGTAATATTATTATAAGAATTAAAAAAAAATCAAGTTCGTACCAACAATTCGTTCGGGGGTTCACATTTTACAAAATTGACATAACTTTTCTTCTTCTTTTATCCAAAAAACGGATAATAAAACCCTCTAGTCAGTTGGCGTAATATATATTATATTGTGTTTTTAACAAGGTCTGTCTCTTTTTATAGGTTACTATTATGAGAGAGAGAGATAGTCGACAGATTAATATGCAAGTCTGATTTGGCAAAGAGCACATAGTAGTGACCGTTCGAAGAGCCCTCTGGTGGACTGGTGGCCCTAACTATTCAAACTAGGTTTTGTAACGGTTTTCTTGTTGCGAAGTTCCCCATATGAGTTTCACCCATGTGGATAAAATGTTGTCGATTTTTTTGTAGCTTGGGTTGCAAATGAACAGATTCTTTAAAATATGGTACCTCTGCAAATGATGTATCCAACTTCAGTTACTTCCATTTTCTTTTCTTCTTTATCCTATCCTTAAACTGAACGAACCTAGCATTTTGTCATTTAGCTTGGATCTATCGTCTGGAATATTCTTTTTACTGAGTAAATAACTCTTAGGTAGATTCAACGACAACAAAAACTTCCCATTTATTCTTATAAAATTAGCAGATAAGATTACATCATAAATAATGAGAACTTCGAAAGAGTCTGCATTATTTAGAATGCTAAACGTAATTACTTCTTAAATAATTTTATCATCCCATTCGACCAACTTTAGTAATGTAATAGATATCAGATCGATGTCATGGCATGTTCGACGCCACTATCGAGCAGTGGCTCATATATGCGATAACACTGTACTAAAAGCGACGTCGACGACGCTGGGCGTCTAGACTTTTCGACGCCTAGGCGGGGCACCAACCTTTATGCCACTGGGTCATCCTATGGGAGCGCCGCGCAGAACATTAATTGATAACACTTTGGAAAATTATAGAAGTTTTGTTCTAGATACTGTTTTTATAGCACGATGAAATAACAAGGGACATTGACTTAGGTTGGGTGGGTAGATAATCCAGAATCGGCGAAGGACAGTCAGAAAGTAATCTAAATAATAACTGAAATGTTAAACCTAAGCAATGTTGTGGTGGTATAAAGCAAATGAGGAAATATGGTTTTTACTTCATAGGTAGTCCCATGCATTAAATGTATGATGATGATTTTCCTATTCCTTTTATATATATCTACCCATGTTTTATACTTTATCCTGGAGACATTTTACACTCTTCTAGTTGTTGAATAATGCATTATTTGAATTTTAAAACCTTTTATTAATTAGTAATTAAAGATCAGATTACTGATGCAATATTAGGTCATATAACATGTAATTAGGCCTAACATGCTAATGATGTTGGTGTACCTACTATTGTCCAGAAATTCAAGCTAGAGTTTATACCATTATTGGCATACCTCTATTAGTAAACCATTTATATTCACTACAATTAAATTAATACATAATAGTTCTACTTAGAACGGCTTAAAGTTTAATAAGCTTGTGCTTTAGTAGGTACCCGATATTAAGAAGCCACATTTCACGTTAAAAATGATAGGGGTGCCATTGTGAAAATTACACAGTTAAAACATTTTGGTATTTTTTATTTTTTTTATATTTTAATTTATAAAAAGTTGATATATTGTATATATTTTTATATTTCTATGAGAAACTACTAGCTTTCCTTGTGACTTGCATAATTATAATCATATTGCTTGGTTTTAATTTAATTGGGATGAAATTATAACTATTCGAAATGATAAAAACAGAAAACTGTATTGTTTTTTGACAAAGGTCTGCTATACCAAACATACTGTTAGGTATTAAAAATGTTTCCTAAATTAGGCCGCCTTGAATAATTTAGATAACTTTTGGTGGCATGTCATGTTTCGTGATTAGTTTTGTATAGAGTATATGTAAAGGATTTATATTAAACCTTTCGCTGAAAAATTGCAGTAATTTCAATCAAGTTAGCGCGTGATGTAACCGTTCCGCCATCGCTGTCCTATAAATTACCATGCCAAGACGTTACGGCGCCCGTCCATTACCATAAGCCCGCAGCAGCAGCAGAAAACGGCGCATTGCAGACCTTTTCAACCGGTAATGTCGGCCCCGAACTATTTCAAAAGTTTACTTATTTCATATCGTGATAAGAATTCAACACACGGCACGATGACGGTCCCATGCCCTTTGCCGACGCCAGCCAAATTGCACACATACACACGCTTTGGCATCGATAACGACGGCCTTTGCCGATAACTTGAACGAACTTTTTACGAAAATCCTAATGCATGTTTTAGTTGGTGAAAAGTCTCGTCAAACTTTAAAATGATTACGATGAATACATTAACTTTTTTTTCACTCCTGCGGATATTTTTGTTTACGGAGTATGTTAAATTAAATGGATCATTTCTATCTTCTAAATTATATTTCGTTCATAAAAGTTTCTGCAAATGATAGAACAATGTAGTAATTAACAATAATTGCAAATTATTTACGTTCAAGAGATTTCCATTAGGTCAATGCATTCCTGAAAAATTACAACGATTTTAAGCATATTGTGAACTTGTTGAAGCTACTTGAATCCGCTTTTATTTCAACATGGAATGCTTTACCCTTCTCTTTCAACTTCATCAATGAAATTTAAAGCACATTTTAAATAAGTTATTTCAATAAGACATTTGCACAAATTGGCGCCCCACGTGGGGTTTACCATAACACAGCCTTACAAAACAATACGTCAAGAACTAGAGACTAGACTAGAGTTGCCATCTCCAACTTTTAAAAACCAGGATTAGAAGGTGAAAATACCAGGATATTTCAATTAAAAACAGGACGCAGTATAACCGCAATAGATAGTAATACGCATTGTAAACAGGGTCAATTATTTTAAGTTGAACTTATTTTTACTTACTCTTATATTTTTCTACTCCGCCGATTTCCCTCAATATTTGTGGCTCAGTTAATAAATGATCATAAAATTTTTCACACTTTATACCTATATTATAGATAGTCTTTATTATTGCAGCTACTGTTGATGGAAGTAACCGATTTCTTTCTTTCGACTACTGAGTGTTTCTCAGAGAAAAACTCTCTCGACATTAGCATTGTGTCCTGGAATTCAAAAGACAAATTTAGCCACCTTTCTTATTTCTACTTATTGTTCCTCGGAAATGCACTGTTTGAAATATTGGAGCCACAGGACGCCCCAGAACGCCCTAAAAACCAGGACGGTTGGCAACCCTAGACTAGACCCAGTTATGATGAGGTTTTTGAGTCGCTGATTAAATCCTCAAGTCATTTCATCAAATTGGCTATTGGTTTCTACTAACCTAAAAAAAATGTTTTTTTTTTTTGTTTTATTTAGATGAGACCAAGCCAATCAAAATTAGATTATTTTTTCCGTATTAGCAGATCTCAGGAATTGGAAGGTTGTGACATATCAGGAACCGGAGAGGAAAATATTTCTGGTTGACTTAGGGAGAGCGCCCATCAAAGCAGTGAATTGCTTGAGGTGAAGTGTTCGTGAAGCACACTTGAAACGCACTTCATGTGTGCTTAAAATGCGCGCATATCAAAACAGTATACGAATTACATGTAGTGCATAGAGGAGCAAAGGATAATTACCATTGTCAAAATGTCATCGTCCGATGATAAAGATGTTTTAGCATTCTACATGATTCTACATGCTGCACGAATTCAATATGAAATAGTTGATGATCACGCATTTTCATTAACATTGTAAATACTAAAATAATTATCGAGGGGTAAACCGCCTTGGAAATGTCAATGTCAAGATATAACCTGTAAGCTATATTCGGTGCGCGTCAAGTGAAAATAGAACAGGTCCTATTTTTAATCACGCATGCCGTGCGGCACTGCATAGTTAGGCGACTCACTTTTTTCGCACGGCCGCCGTGCGGCTTTTGTATGCATCATTGCATTTAAAAACATGGTACGCTGCACCTCATACCAACCTCATGCGCACCTCATGTATTTTCTGCCTAAGGAAGAGCGCCCACCAAAGATGTGCACATTAAGTGAAGAGGTATGAGGTTGGTATGAAGTGCAGCGTGCCATGTTTTTATATGCAATGACGCACACAGAAGCCGTGCGAAAGAAGTGAGTCGCCTCACTTATATGTAGTGCGGCACGGCACGCGTGCTGAAAAATAGGACCTGATGTATTTTCACTTGACGCGCGCCGAAATATAGCTTTTCAGGTTATATCTTGCAGTGTTCCGTATTGATTGATATTGACATTTCCAGGACGGTTTACCACTGGACAATTATTTTAGGGTTTAAAAATTTAATAAAAATGCGTGATGATCAACAATTTAATATTGAATTCGTGCAGCATCTAGAATCATGTAGAATGCTACAACATCTTCATCATCGGACGATAACATTTTGACAATGACAATAAACCTACGCACTGCATGCAATTCGTACACTGTTTTGATATACGTGTGCTTCAAGCACACATGAAGTGCGTTTCAGGTGTGCTTCATAGACACTTCACCTCAATCAATTCACTGCTCTGGTGGGCGCTCTCCCTTACGGAATGTCACTATAATATATGACTGTCATAAGGAGATAACAAAACAACGAATTATAGCTGTGAGCTTAGGCACATCCAGAATTTTTTTATGGACGGGAGGGAGCAAACATTATGCGTTCATATAAACTTATGGGGCATGAGCAATCAGGAGAAATGCTTTTAAAAATAGGTTTACGTCCGGGTACTGAGTTCCTTCTCCGTACAACCTTTTTTTCAAATAATAGTTTAATAATTAATACATCTCTAGTTATTTCAGGCTAGGTCAGGATAGCATAAGTACTTCAAAAGTGTTAATAATATACCCGTAACTATAGATTATTGAACGACACTTGAATAAATAAATAAAATATGAATAAACCAATGCAGTCTTCCTCCACAGTTTAATAGTTGTAATAAAAATTCTAAGTTCCCGACATGTTTCGAGTTCTTAAGGACTCATCTTCAGGGGATACCAACATCGAGTTTAACATAAAAGTGAGTTGTCTCAAATTAATGAGTACAACTCAAAGGTTGACGACTTGGTGTATGAAATGGTTGTATGGCATAGCCCCACATTATCATATAAGCTAACCATATAGCTTATTGATACTTTCTTATTTTCTTTTAATCCCCTCTTTTAATAAATAAGAATTAAGCTTTAACAGCTCTAATTAAAATAAAAGGAAACTTTTCTCCTCCAGATGTTATAATAAACTTATAATCTTCTCTAAAATGTCTTCTACTATCCTAAATTTAAAAACTTAATCTAAACTTTACCTCTATTTAAATACATACAACCATTTCATACACCAAGTCTTCAACCTTTGAGTTGTACTCATTAATTTGAGACAACTCACTTTTATGTCAAACTCGATGTTGGTATCCCCTGAAGATGAGTACTTAAGTACTCGAAACATGTCGGGAACTTAGAATTTTTATTTCAACTATTAAACTGTGGAGGAAGACTGCATTGTTTTATTCATATTACATTGACTCCACTGAAAGTATGGACTATTTTTTCAACAACAAATAAATAAAAGTTCCACCGGCATGGCTTCGGAAGGCATCTCAGCATTATAGCAAAACAATCTTCGACATATCATAAATTATCCCAATTTGTAAGGCATCGCCCAAAAACCATATATTCACCCAAATTAGCATTTTAAAGCATGTTGCGTTGCCCTTGAGTTTAATAACGAGGGCTGGCCCGTTCTTCTTAAAATTGAGAAACAGCTTGAGGGAGCCAATTGGCTGGAATTTATGTCACCCGTTTGAGCTTATATTTCTTATAACATCTGGAACTCGACCGTGTCCTCATAAATACAAGCTGCTTATATAGGAGGAATTGAATAAAGATATATCCTAAAGAAAAAATTTACAGTCCTTTACAAAGATGCAACCGGGGGAGACATTGAAAATGCCGAAGCAGAGTGCAACGCTTGTGACTATTGTGAGATTTGAGATCTGCGAAAACTCATAGATTTGAATGTTATATTTAGGTAGCTGATATAAGGTTTATTGATTCATAATATAAAAAATAGTAAAATAAAGGTTATACACTCTAACGTGCCTCTAAGGTATGGTTTGGCTGGAGCAGTCAGCGGCCGCGGCTGGCGTTTGCGATTGGTAGCTCGGTACTGGTTTAATGCGATTTGCCGATTTGTATGTACACGGTTTCACTGCCGCAGCTCAGCGACACAGCGTTCGCCGTCAATTGCAGTGGCTGCGTTCGGACTGCTAGAGAGACCAGTCCAGCCGTGATCGCTCAGCAGAATGCCACCGTTTTCGGCAATTGCTGACGAGTGTTTGATAGAGGAGGTGCAAAAGTATACAACTATGAGAACGAAAATTACAAAAATGTTGTAATGAAACAAAATGCATGAAAAAAAGTGGCAGCAAGTGTAGGGAAGAACGGTAAAGTGTACAAAACCATTCTGTTTATTTTTCAGCATTACATTACAAAGCTTATAATTAGGGTAGACTGGGGCAACTGCGAAGCCCTTTTTAATAGTTCAAGTTTATTTCCTTCCTACTTTAAATATACAATATTTATAAAAGTGTCTTTGTAAGAAAGTAATAGTTTAATATGTTTACTTTTCATACTGCATAGGGCACTCATGAATTATTTTTGAGATCTTGAGATTTGAATGATTTTTTTTTATACCGAAATTTTACACTTACCCCAAAAAGGGAAAGTGTAAAATCGTAATACAATTTTCATGCATGTTCGCAGAAGTGGTAATGGGAAAGTGTAAGTTTATATCTCCCTTGCCAATTTTTCTTTTTACAGACTTAAAAAAAAATAAAAATCTGGGAAGTTATGAACTTTTTATTGTTGGGAAATAGTTAGCCAAGCAAATCATAAAAACGAAAAATTAAAAGGTACCTCTGAAAAATAATAAGTAAACCAAAATAACCCCCAAAAAATTCCTAATAACAAGAATAATATTTTTATAAACGTATTTATCCGTTCAAAACCCAATGTTTGGCTTTAATCTCTAAAACAGTAGGAGTTATTCCCAAGGAGAAACTAAAACAGAAAAGAAACTTAAAGTTTAAAAATTCGAATAATTTTATGGAACTTGTTAAATATTGTATCCCGCAAATTTCACATTAAAATGAAAACCTCCTCGGCGTGTTACTACCGGTTCAGGTAAACGAGTCACTATATCGTCTAGCTGTACTACATCGACATCATCGGTGAGTGGCCATAAAAAAATTGTCTTTTAGTTTTCTTGTAAACTTGATTTCAAAGCCGTTGTCAACAGTATTTACCTGGCCAATAAAATGTTTCTTTGCTTTTGGTAATGTGTATTTAACCAGTACCCAGTCTTCAATCGAAATATTGTCTTTGTTTATTTCAGGAATCTGATCTTCGCAATCCGATTCTAAAGTGAAACTTTGATCCGATTCCATAAAAGGTATACTTTCATTATCTGATTCACTGGAGCTGGATTCAAATTGATACGGACTTGGCCGACTTTGTTTACTCTTTCGGTCAATTTTCATAGCTGGTTTAGATATAGTAGATGAACTTGTAGAGATTTTTGACTGACTACTTGCGATAGTACCTGCAATGGTTTGGCCACCTTGAATTAAGCGCTTTCCTTTCCTTGGATTAGAAGAAGGACTCTGTCGGAACGAATCAAGTAGTAGATCATCAAAACTTGCCTTCTTTTCTTGCCGATTTTCGGTTGTAGCTGGTACTACAGGTTCCGTTATAGGCTCCTGATCATTATTTAGTATATTTCTTCATTTTGATTAGAGCTGACAATTACTTTGAGATTGGTGGCACTAGATGCTGAAGGAGCTGTAAGTAATTCTGCATTAGAGGCTAGTTTCCTTTTAAATGAAGCGCCAGATGTAGAAGGCTTTACTGTTTTTAACATTGACTGTTCGAAAGTAGCGGTTTTTTCTGTTATGTTCGGTGCTACAGCATCATGTTCATTCCTTTCAATATCAATGCGATCTGGCCTCGGTTGTAAATCTGTTACAGATCTTTGATTTTTTAAGTGTTCCTGCCATCTTTTTAGGGCATCGATTTCATACTTTTCTTTAGGAATAACATGTCTATTAAATGGAACAATACCACCCTTTTTGAATCCTGTTTTTTTGATTCCGGAATCTACTTCAGCCCAGGTTTTCACTAGCAATGTGGCGAAGTCCCTTTTTGGTAGTCATTGTCCCTGATGACGTCTTTGCCATGTTATTACTTTCCTCTCCCATATTGCCTTAAAGGATCTAAACATACTCAAATCGAGAGGTTGAAGTAAATGACCTGTATGGGCTGCAGTTTAAGTATATGAATATTTTCTTCTCTTGCGGCTTGAATTAATAAGCAATCCACATGCGAGACATGCCCATCATATATAACAATAATTGGTGCCTGATCACGAACCAAAGGAATAAAAGTCTTTAGAAAGTAATTTCTAAATATTTCGGAGGTCATCCATCCATTGGCGCTGGCTGCATTTACGGTGTATTTGAAGAAGTCTTCATTTCCTTCTGAAATCCAGCAATATTATTGCCTTTAAATATTATCAATGTTATTGCCTTTAAATATTATCAATGGTGGCAATTTTCTACCACTAGCACTTGCTCCTGCCAGGACGGTTATATTTTCTCTGCCCGATCCAGCAATAATGCTTAAAGAGGGGTTGTCTTTCGCGCCAACAATTTTAAAACGAGAAGGATCTGTACACAGTGAAGTCTCATCTAAATTGTAAATACATTCAGGACGATCCTGAAGACCCAACTCCAATATAGCCTTTTCCAATAAAACAAAATATTGGTCTATTATGAATGGGTCCGTAGATTTCTTTTTGCAGTACTCTAAGCTTTGTGGTTTCTTCATACTCAAGGAGTGACGTTGTTTAAACTTTATTAGCCAGTCTGTGCCTGGCATATTGTTCTTAAAAGGATTGGGAATATTATTTAAAGTTACAAAGTCCCGAACTTTTTCTTGAAGCTCTCTCGAAGTTAATCAATATCCCCACTTCTCCATTGTTTTTATATTTTCGACCAGTTGACACTTATCTTGCCAAGAAAGTATTGGAGGTCGGCCCTGTGTCTTGCTTTTTTCGCCACGGCGGCCAGTTATTCTACAGTAGATTGTAATGTATGGGATTCTGAATTCGGTACTAGCCATCGACATGGTTAATTGACCTTGATTGACGGCATTTACTGCAGCATTTAATTGCTCCTCCCCATAGGCAGCCCTATCGGACTTTCTTTTATAATTTCGTACCATGACGTCAACTCTCTGTAAAAAATAAAAGCTTTAAGTGTCAATGCCAACGAACTTTAGCATTCCCAGGAAAATGGGGCAAGTGTAAACTAACCTTTACACTTTCCCCATTACAATTTTCACACATGCCCCACATTATGTTTTTTATGGTGGAAGTGCAAACCTGCTCGTGAGTAAAAACTGCTTTTAGATTTGGTCGGTATATAGGATTTTAAAGCTACAACAATTGACTAAACAGACTAAAAGAAAATGCAATAAAACTAAAAGTATATTATAAGTTTTTACCTTTGACAAATTTTTTATGGAGATATCACACACTATTTAACGGACCGATTCGGAGGTTATGTTACAAATGACTACTCAGAAAGAAAAAAACACCTGGCAACTCGCCGGGAGTAGATAATTCAACAGCGCTAACGTATAGTTAGTTGCCTCGAACCACACAGACAAGTAAACTTTCAATATTGCCTGATTGGCGCTCTGATTTTCCACTTACCCCATTTTTACACTTGCCCCAGTCTACCCTATACCATATTCAAATCCAAGATTATGCATACGAAGGAAATATTGATAAGTACTTAATGACAACCGTAACTCTATTTCGATTGGTCAAGCGGCAATAAAACTAAAAGGCCCTGGGCGACAGGGTTGAATTTAGTTTACCCGTGATTTTCGCATTATTGCATTGTATCGTTTGGTGTTATTGTTTGTTATCAATATTCTGATATAAATATTTCTGTTTTTGACCGTTGTATTTGATTGTATACAGGGTGTTTCAGAAGTACTAACCTTAATATGTGTCCGGAGTTGCCCCGTTTTTGATGTACAGAGTGTTAAAGTTTTTTTAAAAAAATCGTTTTTTTTATTATTTCTGTAAATATCCTTTTCCCGATTTTATTGCAATTTGGTACCGTCATTCATAATGATAAGAGGCTTAATTAGCCCTAACTAGATTAAATTTATAAAGTCCAGTGGCGTCCCGGGAAACACTTCAACGGATATTATTGACAAAAAAATGCACGCCACTGACTTTTTTCTAATTTTGTTTACTTGGTATGCTGCAGCTTTGATTTAAATATGGTACCTATAGTATAAATTCAAGTGTTAATATGACGTTTGTCGAAATGGATGAATTTGGGCTAACACCTCCTCTTCGTCTTCTTCCTCCAACAACAGCATGCAACTAATGTTATCGGCGTTCATTATAAATCATACATAAGCGCTTCATAGAAAAAAGAAACAATCTTTTTTCTATGAAGCGCATTCACTACGAAATACGAATATGATCTGAAGCGCACTCCAGCCGCGCCAGCCAAACCACCCTGTGGCGACGGCCGATTGATATAAATACGATGCTACGCTCGATCGCGAACGCCTGCTGCACCCGCTGACTGCTTCAGCGGAACCATACGATTACTCGCGACTTGGTCTGATCCCGATCATTTAATTCGGTGTGACGTCAGGGACAAATGCAACACAAGAATTTCGAATTCCGTACCCATACTACGTGCCCGTGCGATAATATAAACATTTTCAATGTTAAAATGTCTATTCTCATGGTTTCTTGGTTTATGCCTTATTTTTCTTAGAATTCAGCCGAACAAGTGTATTTATTTGTAAGAGTTTGGAAAATGTGTTTTTCCACTACTAACCTATAACATCGCCGTTATTGACCGATTATTAACGTTAGAAATCGTTTTTCTCTACCTTATAAGTTATTATTGACCATGGTCAATAATAAGGCATTGAAATCCATTATTGACCGATCTTCAAGAATCTATTTGAACGCAGGTAACTTGATTTTTTGATTCTACAACATGAATTCATAAACATGAATAACCTGAAAGGTGATTTCTTGTTGTTAGGCAACCAGATAGTTATCAATACATATTAGATTATTAGAGATGCTTGATATTGTAAAATATCGATACAATCAACATTTTTTTTGCTTCCATCCTTAATTCTGGAGGTGTACACATAATAATATCACATGTCATCATGAAATCTGATGACATAATGAACAAAAATTGACATTAACAAAGCCACCTGACAAAACAACAAAATATTTTGCCAATTCCAAAGCGCAGGTAACTTGATTAAAAAATATACTATACCTACCTATAATTTTTTATAATTATTAATACTATAAAGATAAATGTCTTATAAAAGTTTGTAGTAGTGGAAAAAATATTATATTAACCACGGCTTAGACAGCTTATAGCCCTCGCATCTTAAATCCCTCGTCGCTCCGCTCCTCGTGATTTAAACTTGCCGCTCGGACAATAATGATGGCTGTCTAAACCTTGGTCAATAATATACTATTTGGAAATATAAGGAAATATACAATTAAGAGACAAAATTACCTTTGGGACCTGCTTAATTTATAAATATTAAATGGACAATACTATATGTATCATTACTTTGTGTTCACTAAATATGGCTAAGACAAAGAAGTAATTAATATTACGTTTACGGCTTTCGGTTATATCAAAAGTTATGGAGAAGGCTATCAACAAAAAATAATTAAAGTACCTGGAAGGCTTCAACATTATTAGTGACCGCCAGTATGGATTCCGTAAGTCTAGATCAACAAGCGACCTTCTCGCTTATGTTACTCACGTTTGGAACAACGCAGTAGAACATCATACCGGGGCGGTAGCACTGCACATTTCCAAGGCCTTTGACCGAGTATGGCATGAGGGGCTCCTAACTAAAGTGAGAGCATACGGAATGCCGGTTCAGTTTTGTTCATGGCTGTCAAGCCTTCTTAAAGACCGTTCTCCGCAACATCAACGCCGGAGTCCCTCAAGATTCTATTTTGGCACCCATTCTCTTTTAACTATACATTAACGATCTTTTGGAAAAAAGTAAAAATCTTATATATAGCTTCGCTGATGACAACTCACTTGTTTCATCTTTTACTTTGGATGCTCGAACATCGGCTGACAATGCACATCTCTATAGGCAGCA
Organism: Polydrusus tereticollis; assembly: GCA_963920685.1. NCBI lineage: Eukaryota > Metazoa > Arthropoda > Insecta > Coleoptera > Curculionidae > Polydrusus > Polydrusus tereticollis. The sequence goes on from OY987327.1 coordinate 83,839,438, forward strand.
ACAGGTCTAGCATCTCAACAAAGACGTGGAAGAAATTCTGTATCGGGGTGACAGTAACCAAGTAGAATTTAACGCTAAAAAAACAGGCGGCAGTTTTTTCTAAAAAAGTTAATGTTGAAGAACCGGATTTAGTCATGGCGGGACACCGATTCCCTTGGCTTCATCAATAAATTTATTAGGCGTCAATTTGGATAGTCATATGTCTTGGAATACTCTTCCAAACTAAAAACCTCTATACACCCCAACAACTTTTGATGCTCTATAAAGCCCAAATTCGACCATCGCTGGAGTACTTTTCGCATATTTAGGGATCTGCTTCCAAACATACCTGAGATTGCTAGATTCTGACCTGGAAAGCCTTGATCATCTAAGGCAGGCTGGTAACTTGAGTCTATTTTACAAATATTTTCATGGCAAGTGCTCAACTGAGGTTTACGGCTTGATTCCACCCTGAGCGGTGCATGCCAGAAATACACGACAAGCCACTGCAGCCCACCCGTAATGTGATGCAACTTAGTGTCTTTCGAACGACACTGTTTAAAAATTCTTTCATCTGGAACATCAGGCCGTGTCCCCAACGAGTATAATCTCCAAAAATTCAAGACCAACGTGAATCGTTTCCTGTGCATACGCACCACTCGCAGAGCGCCATAAAGGATTAATCCTGCAGTACTGTATAAAAATAGTTTGGATCCGTAGACTGAGCACCCCAATATTATTAACTCTGCTGACACCACCCATTGAGACCTTTACCGTCTGCATCATGTGTGATAGGTTCTATCAGATTTGATGGCTAAATACCAGTTTTTGCAAGGGATGTCATGATCAGCACAATCAAAGGCCTTGCTTAGGACATACAGCAGGACAGTATCCTTTTCTTTCTGAAACCATTCAGAAAAACACCCTTTCTTCCCCGTCCATACAGTTAACAATCTGCGACACCATACTCCTTTCGACCATCTTCTTTAATACACAAGATCTCAGCAGGAATTTCGCTTAACAACACGTTTCTCTTAAAAAAATATTCGTTATAATATGGACAAAATCCTATAGGATTTGCACTTGTCAAAAGTGCTTACCAATTTAGTGTGCAGTTCATCAATTAGCTGAGATCCTTATAAGTAATGAAGTACTGGGCCAAATAAATCCCGATAATGCCGAAAGAATTAGTTTCTGCGAAGGGGTAATTAAGCTCCCGGTTCGGGACCGCCATCGCGTCGTGTCCTGAATTTCGATCTCGCAGCAGCCCAGCAATCGCGTAAAATGAAGACTTATAGATCTCCTTATAGCAGGGAAACGAAAAAATAAAAGACGTATTTATACTAATGGAAGAATTATGATATTTAGGGATCTGCTTCCAAACATACCTGAGATTGCTAGATTCTGACCTGGAAAGCCTTGATCATCTAAGGCAGGCTGGTAACTTGAGTCTATTTTACAAATATTTTCATGGCAAGTGCTCAACTGAGGTTTACGGCTTGATTCCACCCTGAGCGGTGCATGCCAGAAATACACGACAAGCCACTGCAGCCCACCCGTAATGTGATGCAACTTAGTGTCTTTCGAACGACACTGTTTAAAAATTCTTTCATCTGGAACATCAGGCCGTGTCCCCAACGAGTATAATCTCCAAAAATTCAAGACCAACGTGAATCGTTTCCTGTGCATACGCACCACTCGCAGAGCGCCATAAAGGATTAATCCTGCAGTACTGTGTCTTATTATTAAAAAAGAGGGCCGTACTAACTCTTGCTTTTATTGTTTTAAGTTCAAACTTGTTAATTTTGTGTTATGTGAAATTTGTCGGATTTTTTTTAAATATATAAATGGCGTTTTTTAAATAATTTTCCCATAAGATATACATGTTAAATTAAATAGTGGGGCAGGTATCTCAAGTTCTTTAAAATGTTGGGTGGTTACTACTGCACCCCAACGATTTTCGAATTATGAAAAAATTATATTTTCGATCCACCCTACTTTGTATGTTGATATGCGTTTTTATCGATATTATTAACTTACAAGTACAACTGACAAATCACTTGTAAATTTATCTAATTTTTTTTGTAAGACCAAATATATTTCATTATACCATGTGTAAAAGCAAATAATAAATGGTACAGAACCTTAAAATACAAATACAATAGGAGTTCCAAACAATTACTAAAATATTTAATTAGTGTAACAAAAGTGGGTGGTAAGAAATCCAATCTATAGTAATAGAATTTACGGAAAAATATTAGGTACAATTTTTACAATATCTATTAGTAAAATGTCCAAAGCTGGTTGGTAGTTTTTACAAATAATGTATACAATCCTAACAATACAAGTTAGAAAAGAACAACAACATATATTTCTTGCCCTTCTGTTTAATAATTTTTAACGTAATTAATTTTTTTGTTTCTATATATTTTTGTAATCACTATTAAAAAAACTAACTTGTTTTTACTATAAGTTTATAACCTTCCTTAATAAACCATATAGTTTTCCTACCTAGAACTATAAAATATAGTTACTTTTATTATTTTTTTGGTTATTTTTATGAAGTTTTTTTTCCGTGTACATAAAAAAATGTAGTTAGATACCCAACTCTGCCCTTAGGTGCATTCTTTGCAAAATTTGGGCGTGGCCCACAATACAGAATTCGCTAACTTACTGCACGCCCCGGATTGACATTATGCTAACACTAACCTGTATGAATATTTGTTCTTATAAGTACCTCAAAACTAGGCAATCTTAAGAACGTATCAAACCTAGTTTCTCGCCTTTTAAACAGAGACCCTTAATGTATAAAATTTATGTGAAAATGTGCGGTCATAAAAGTTTACACAATGTAATAGCGGTCTAACTTTTGCAATTTGGCGTTAAAGGTGACGTTATATTAAAAGGAGCCGGGCCTCTGAGAGATCCTACGTACTATGTAAATCTTCGGAACGCTTTCTAAGAAACTCGAGAATGCAACCCATAATCGAAATCTGGTGACATGTTTTAAGTGCATTGTAGCGATTTCAGGAAAAAGCATAAAAGCCGAGGAGCTATACAAAAGAATAAAATTTGTAAACGTGATGAAAAACTAAGCAGTAAACCATTGTTTCGTTGTTTTTTTACTGACTTTAACTTACCCATTGCTTACTACTACTGGTGATGATTTACAACTCCGGAACATATTACTGTATCTTTGAATAATACAGCAGCAATAACGTGAGACGTAAATGCCGAAGCTTAAAATAAATAAAGAAAAATAGACATAATATTATTCAGTGTGTTATCAGCCAAATGGAATAAATTCGATAATAAATACATGGGAGCGTGTCCGACGCTCGAACACGTAGATTTGTATTTCTAGTTGCGCTTTTTTTTTCAATAAAAACTTTTTATACAGGGTGTGTCAAGTAACAGTGACCAATACTAGCTTTTTTATTTTAAATGCAACACCCTGTATATTATTCAATGTTTTCAGATTTATTGCAAAAATTAACCACACTAAAAAACTAATAAGTAATACTGTTTATTTCTTGAAGTAATGTAAAAAACAAAAAGAAAAACATTAATCTAGGAGATGTTGAAAATGCTCGCCGCGAACGTCTTGGCAACATTCTAATCTTAAATAGAAATTTCTTCTAACGTTGCTGAACATCTCAGGCGTGATCGATCTAATCGCAAGCGTTATTCGTCTTCTTAAGTCAGCTAAGTCGAGGGCTTTAGTTTTGTACACAATATTTTTGATATAACCCCATAAGAAAAAGTCTAATGGCGTCGGATCAGGGGATCGTGCTGGCCATTCCATCGATCCACGCCTCCCTATCCACCGATTTGGAAATACTCGGTTGAGGTACTGCCGGACATTGATTTGGTAAGAACGCGGTGCTCCATCTTGCTGAAACCATATCATATTCGCTGGAAGTTGTGGGTTTGCTGGATCAGGATATAAGTTTGTCAAATTTGGCAAGACATTATTTTGGAGCAGTGCTAAATAATTATCGCCATTTAAATTGCCATTAATAAAAAACTCTTCTCTATCTCCAACAATTCCTGCCCAAACATTAACCTTTTCAGGATATTGCGTATGTTCTTCTCTCATCCAGTGAGGATTTTGCCCAGACCAATAGCGGCAATTCTGACGATTAGCATGACCGTAAGGTGCACTCATCAGCAAAACAAAACATGTTCTAATTGGATCACATTGTTATCTAACATTGCCATCATTTGTTCACAAAAATACGTTCTCCTATCAAGATCGTCTTCCATGAGCTCATGAGTAGGTACCTATCATTTTATAGGGATACATTTTATTTTCTTGTAATGTTCGAATAATCGATGAATTGCAAACATTGAACATTGGGGCTGTTTTTCGACTAGAAGTGTGTGGGTGTTCCTGAAACTCGAGCATAATATCTAATTTGGTATCATCACTTATTACATTGGCAGCTACTTTTTTTTATCTGCTTTACATGTCCAAGCTGGCGAAACTGCTTTTCTATTTTACTAATTGTCCCTTGAGTTATAGGCGGCAAATTTGGAAATTTTTCATGAAATAAGCGAGCAACTTCCATTCGTGTCCGTGTTTTATCTCCATGACCAATCATCTGTACAATTGTTATTTTGTGCATTTCTGTTAAATAAACCATTTTTCTGATATGCAGTTAACGAAGTTCAAACGACTATAACACTGACAACTACTGTCATGCAGACAGACAACAATTTGCTAAGGTCAGGCCTTTTAAACAAAAGTAAATACAACTATGTATAGGTACCTTTTTTTTATTTCATATCAGTAAAAACATTTTAACATCGTTTTTCAACATCTACATTAATGTTTTTTTTTGTTTTTTACATTATCAAGAAATAAACAGTACTACTTATTAGTTTTTTACTGTGTTGTTAACTTTTGCAATAAATCTGAAAACACTTAATGTTTCCGAAACAGTTGAAGATAGGTATAAGATATTGTACATGAAATACAAAATATATCTCATATTTTCTGAAGAATCCAAAAATTGAATAATATACAGGATGTTGCATTTAAAATAAGAAAGTTAGTATTGACCACTGTTACATAACACACCCTGTATAAAAAGTTTTTATTGAAAAAAATGCGCAACTTGAAATACCAATCGACGCGTCCGAGCGTTTTTTCGGACACGCCCCCATGTATTTATTATCGAATTTATTCCATTTCGCTGATACACACTGTATAAACATTGAAATTCTGATGGTTTAAATTTTATATTGTTACCGTCATTGTGATTAGCCAATTCCGAAATTGACAAGTATTTAAAGTTATTTTCCTTATTCCATCCGAAATTGAATCTGTCACTGCAGGTAAATCTGGTATTTTTGACCCTAACGCATAAAAAATATAATTTTTAGAGTCGTACGAAGTTAACAAAGGACGGATGTAGAAAAATACTGTACGTAATACTGCTTCAAAGTGATTTTACTGATCTCCTAGGCTCCGCCCGTAAAATAGCACTTTCGGAACTTGTTGTGTAAACACAAATCCAGGAAAACACAGTGACGTATATTATACAATAAGCAGAAATTTCAATAAAACACTTCCGATTTATTTCGCCTGAATTTATGTTTTTAACATACAATTATCTCAAATTCAAATAGCTTATTTATGCTAAAACAGATATCTTGCTTACACACGTCATAAGCAGGGTCAAAATATGTTAAAAATTAACACGAATATTAGACTGACACCTAACTTTAAACCGGACAACAAATTCGCACAGTTACACACACCTACTAACCTAAACTAACATGCAGTCTTACCGACTATGCTAAAATGCTACTTGTTAAAACCATGAAATATTAAAATTTCTGAGACATAAGTTCATCTAACGAATAAAAACCATGTTACTGTCACATGTGCTTAACTCTATTTTTAAAATTTCTAAAATCTACTATTTTTATATGATGAGGCAGGTGATGAAATTTAACCGAACAAAAATCTGGTCCAGTTTGACATCTTTTTAGCCTCCAGTACGCTGGAACAAGGTTGTGCTTGTGCCTTGTGTCATACTCGTGAAAATTTTCATGGGAGGGAAGGTTGTCGAGATGGTTCTTCATCCAACACAGACTTTCCAATATGAACTATGATGATAACGTCAGGTCAGGATTCTGAGGTTTTGTAATGCTTGCCTGCATTCATTCCTGCAGTTATGTTCAGACAAGATTCTTACTGCTCCTTGCTGGATCCTAAAGTGTGTACATAATATCTCTGCAACTTTCCAAATTTTGCAATGCAAATAACACTTTGCTCAGCTTATCACATACACCATCATGTGCGGCTCTCACCGAACCCGTAGGAACCCAACCTCACTCACATCCTCATTTAGTCCTCCGACTTTCCCCACTTATTACTTGTTGGGTTTTGTTTACATTTAGTAGCAATTTATTTACCTTGAACCACTTCTCATCCCTCTTCCATGCTCCCAGGGTACCCTCACAGTGCTCTATCAAGAGTATCCAATGCCAAAAACACATTGTGGTGTTATCAGCAATTGCGACATTGCATTGGCAGGTGGGTCGTTTACATAAAATATAGACTTAATAAAAATAGTTTGGATCCGTAGACTGAGCACCCCAATATTATTAACTCTGCTGACACCACCCATTGAGACCTTTACCGTCTGCATCATGTGTGATAGGTTCTATCAGATTTGATGGCTAAATACCAGTTTTTGCAAGGGATGTCATGATCAGCACAATCAAAGGCCTTGCTTAGGACATACAGCAGGACAGTATCCTTTTCTTTCTGAAACCATTCAGAAAAACACCCTTTCTTCCCCGTCCATACAGTTAACAATCTGCGACACCATACTCCTTTCGACCATCTTCTTTAATACACAAGATCTCAGCAGGAATTTCGCTTAACAACACGTTTCTCTTAAAAAAATATTCGTTATAATATGGACAAAATCCTATAGGATTTGCACTTGTCAAAAGTGCTTACCAATTTAGTGTGCAGTTCATCAATTAGCTGAGATCCTTATAAGTAATGAAGTACTGGGCCAAATAAATCCCGATAATGCCGAAAGAATTAGTTTCTGCGAAGGGGTAATTAAGCTCCCGGTTCGGGACCGCCATCGCGTCGTGTCCTGAATTTCGATCTCGCAGCAGCCCAGCAATCGCGTAAAATGAAGACTTATAGATCTCCTTATAGCAGGGAAACGAAAAAATAAAAGACGTATTTATACTAATGGAAGAATTATGAAGGAATTTTTAATATAGCCTGGAAAGTGCGCCATGATTTACGAGCGTCTTAATTAAACGTAAAACATCTGGAAGGGCCGTGCCAGTCGGCGAGCATTCAAGAAGCCGGATACTCAAGCTTACTTGATAACGCAGACGGAATTACTATATAACTCACTGTTTTGTTTTACATTATTAACAGCTTAGTTTTCCGACACGCCACCGCGCCGCTGAGGCATTACCTAGATCTACGTGACCCCTAGAATCATAATAAATTCAGAGGAATTTTCATCCATTCGCCATGCATAATTTATGTGTGGCAAACGCTTACGTGCGGAAAAATTATCCCCGAAGTTTTCACGAAACTGTTTTACTCAGATAGAAAATTTGGGAAAACAAACGGTGTAGGTATAAAGGTCTATTAACGTGGGCGATCCAACAATCCTATATTTTATACCATCAAAAATGGAAACTGAAAAAGACAGTGTCTGCCTCAATATTTAATACTAGGCTAGGTGCATGTTCCTCTCAAATAACTTCATACCATTTTATATATCTCAGAACCGACTTTAAAATAAAAAACTAAATTTACTTCAATGGTAAACATATTAGGGGGTTCACAAAATATATGTGTAAAAAATTTCAAATATTTTGCAAAATTTTGTTTCACCAAAAATATGAACCTTAAAAATTGCACTCTATATTTATTTTCAGAACGCAACACATACCTACACGATCCAACTACTTCATAAATCAACCTTGAGTTCTATAGATTTTGCCTTAAGGGTCTTCTTTCTTCGGCAAGGAACAGACCTGAGCTGGACAGACTAGCGAGATCACAACGTACTGCAAAATACACCCTAAACACCGCTTACACACTGCGAGACGGTTGAAGCTGTGTTAAAGGTCGGGCCGATCCAGGTGATTCGCTGCCGAAACTATCCGATTCTTAATTCACCATCTGTTTGGCGCTTGTTTTTTTAATATTTCTGTATTTCTACCTACTACATTCTTAATAGTTTTTGATGACGTGCATACCTATGTGATCTTGTATATTAGCGGCCACTAGTCCCAACATTGCCAAAACCCCTAAATGCTTGTTTGAAATATGGCAACACGGTATACTGAGCCGATTTGGAGATATGTCAAATACATAACGGCAACCCTGTATACTGTATACAAAGTGGTGATGCATGTGGATCAAACTTCAGGCTAGGAAAAAAATTTTTATAACCAGGAGCATTTTGACGTCTCCTACACGCTGCCGAATTTTTGCTATATTACCGGACACCCTGTGATTAGGTGGTTATGCGTTTCGGTGAATTCACTGGACCCCAAGTTCTTGTCAGTCGCCAATGAATGTCAAGATGGTGACACAGGTTATTTTAGGTTAATGATACTATTTACTCCGCAGGCTCTAATATTTTTAGTAATACAAGTTTTTTTCACGATTGAAGTGCATTATCAAATAATTGATTTACAAACCTCTGAATCACGTATATTCACATAAATACCATATATGGAAAAACGACTAGCACAAGTTGGATGTCGGACAACGGTCTGTTACTGTGTCAATTGGTAGTATTAGAAAATGATCGCCTTGTTTGTACAACCCATTGCACAACCGCAACTAATTCTTACGCTTGTAACACATGTGCGACTTTATTTTTACATTGACAAATTTGGTACTAATTACAGCTTGCTATTGCTATTGTAGTTTATTTAATTACCAGTTTAAAGGCACTCAAGAGGATATACCAAGAATCAATAATTGAAAATTATTTATGGGGGGAAGTTAGTATAAATCCTTTTAGCAGAGGCTCGCTCGCCGATGGTCATTTCAAAAATGATATATTCATTAGTAAGCTGTCTGAAGGCATGTATTGAATGATAATAAACTGCACGTCAAGAAGATCTTCACGTCGTTTTTGGTGCCTATTTTTAAACTCCTGTCATTCGAACGGTTTGAATCGTTAAAATAAAGACACATGTTAATGTTATTCAGGGTAGTAAAGAAAGTAATGTAAAAATTCAATTTGAACTATGTAAGCGACATTTCGTTAGGAATTGTTTAAGAATAAGTAGATGTTTTGAATAATTTTCCATCTATAATGATGGAAACCACTTGAGTGAGTTTTCAAGTATAACGAGCTGCGAAAATATAATGGTGTTTACATTATACTGTAGAATCCCCAAAAAGTTTGTTCGTAAAAATAATAAGTGACGGTGTGGAAGGGGAGATTGTGTCTAATATTGCCAGCGCGAGCTCGGTGAAACGTGCAACGTCGGCGTCGTTGAACGTCTGAGAAGATCAAAAAGCAAAAAGGAATTCTGAGCCGCTTAAAACTTTTATCGAACTTTCTCAATGGAATAATTATTTTTTTTTTATTTTTTACCACAAGAAATCTGCTGATATTAGCAAATTAAGCCGATCATTCATGAAAAAGGGTACGAAAGATGAAAGACCTGAAACTGAAAGAATGAACAAGAAAAATTGGACCGACATTATAAAACTGGAAGAAAAATGCAGACAAACTTATATTATACGCACGTCTAAATTTGCCCTAAACTTACTTATGCAAAACTCAACATTGTGCTACTATACTGACGTTAGAGTTGTCACGAGAGGGGACGAGACGAGATAAGACCTTGTCTCGTCTCGTCTCGAAATTTCTGGATAATATTTTTCGAGACGAGACGAGACAAGCGTTGTCTCGAGTTGTTTTGGTTTATTTCAATTCAATAATTTTCAATATAGGGTGCATTAGTAAAGTATCGGATAAATATATAAATATTCTAGAAATGTCCATAGTTCATGTTCTATACCAATCTTCAACTTTTTCTATAATACGTTAGGAGATTGTCATTTTGGGTAGTTTAGATCCCTGTAGAATATAAACGGCTTGAGCTAAAGCAAAACGCTTTGCACTTTCAGAAGCTATTTTATGACATTAACTTCCGGTCTAGCCGGAAGTGTAATTTTTCCTGTTTCTTTCTAATACACAAGACAAAACTCAATGTTCTAACCCTGTTATATAAAAATAAAATAACACCCTAAAAAAAGTTACAGCTTATGAATAACCAATGTAAAATATTATATTTTTTAAATAATACAACTTACTTGTTTCGTACATTCCATAAATGGTGTCATGGATAGAACTTATATCCAATCTTCACACATTTACAACTCTCTCTGGATTGGAACGTTTGTTTTAAGGTGATTCTAATAATTTATTTTTCTTAACTGTTGTTGAAATTGCGCTTATAGTGGAGATATTCAAATTTAGGGCAGCTGCTACACGCTAAAAATTAGTAAAGTAAAAATAAAATATCTAGACCTTAACATACTCTTTAATTTTACTTTTCGCTGTCAAGGGTAACAATAGGCCATTGTTGCAAGTTCTTCCTGAAAATAGTTTCTTAAAGAAGATATTAGCTCTTTGCATCGACTATTTAAATGCTTCGAGATTTTTCACAAATAGTAAACAACATAATCGACAGAGATATGTATGTGCCATTTTGTTTCCCTTAATAGAACAGTTCTTAATGCTATTTATAATTTATAAAAAGATCTGGAGTTTCTGTTAAAAAATAGACATACGGAACCACGAACAATCAGGTTACTTTTGCATGAAACATCAAACCAAAGCAACGAAGGAGCTGGCGCCACCGCACCGTGTCCAGTTGTGTTGCCAACTATCGCCCAATAAAATTTAAATTATATTAATTTTTACAATAAGCTTAAATAAACAAAGTATATGCTATAAGTGGGTTCGTATCGAAAAAGAATACTTTAAATTTGTAGTAAATTTAATATCGCATAAAGCTTTAATACTTTGCCCGAATTTAATCTCCTCGTGTTTTCTTACGGATTTACAATTATTATCAGCTGATTGATGACGTGCATCGGTTTTTGTTTTGCATCAACTCTAAGAGAGACGGCGAGTGGCGTAGTGGTGTAGTTATAGTGAGTGTTTAAATAAATTTTCCCATTTGAACTCTGTGTTTAATATTCACGACCTTTTCGAACTCAGGAACAATTAGAAAACGTCACAGTACCTATTCAATTGTATTTGTAATATCTTCCTTTAGTTTATTCTTGTCTGATGATATAATATTTATTTATTTTTATTAAATTATTTATTTTTACCTGTGAGCCTAAGTAATATAATGTGATATTCGCACTAAAATGTTCATGTTATGCTTATTATTTGTCTTCAGTTTACAGTTTATTTATTTATTTTCTATTTTAAGTTTTATTTTAATAATTTATAGGTACGTATTACCAGATCACACCCAATGATGCTGTTTTTTTTGTCAATTTGGAAGAGTTCGTTAATACTTTAAAGTCAAAACTCAATTAAAATTTAAAATACTATTATTTTCATTCGTGTGAATCGTTTTAAGTCATTAACATTTTTGGAGATGTCTCGTCTCGAGCTTGTCTCGAAGGATTTTATCTCGTCTCGTCCCGTCTCGAAGTTCAAGACAAAATGCTCTCGTGTGTGTGGTCTGCTAATACCTCCTTGAATAGATATTTTTAATCTGTAAGTGATCCTTAAGTTGTAGAACAATTTAACGATGTATTTTAAGATTGTTGCAAATTTTGTATCTTGCCACAACAGGGTTTTTTACCTTTAAATCAATCCACCTGACTGGTGTATATATACTTCAACCACTGGCACTGAGTTAATTTTTATTCTGTTATATTGTTAAACTTTTATTTAAAAGGCTTTTCCTAAAAAGGCAGCTGTCCAGAATATAAAGAGAAAGTTTATTTAACTTGACCCAGAGGCAGTATTTAAAATCCGAGCGATGCACCGACTATCCGCCGACCCGACCTCCAACAGACGTGGACCTGGACAATGGAGTTAATTCAAAAGCGGGAGAGATTGGAACAAAGAAAGAAATCCAATTAAACGCCTTGATCGTCAAAAAGGCAGCCGGTTGCGGGGGTCTATAGGGGGGTCGGAAAAAGCACCCAGGGTGTCTTGCTGATGAGAATACAAATGGAAAACGACGCAGTGCGGTGCCTCTGCGTGCCGACATATGTGAAGGAAATATATTGACAAGACATTGTCCCCTTTTGAAGTGCCAATTTAAAATACAGGTCGCGTATAGCTAACGCCTGAAGAGAAATTATTTTCGTCAAACTCGAAATGGATCCAGCAGTATTTAAAATTCTTGTGCTGTCAGCGAGAAGTCGAAAGATATATCGCTTTAAGTAAAATAAGACTTTTAAAAATACTTGTAAAGAATTGCCTTTCAGAAATAGAATATCAGAAAGCAACATTATTTAATCATTATAACTACACAGTATTGTAAAAAAAATCGGAATCATTTACATCCATGAATATGAAACAGTTACGCGACTGTAGCGCCCTGTGCTTGCGATGGCACAGATAAGATAAACACCGCCCAAAGGATAATATTCAATTAGGAGGAGATCCAAGTGTACGGCAAGAGCTCTCGAGCTTCTCCGATATAATTTGGAAATAAGCTATATTTAATGTAGGGATATTTGCTTTTATAATAAAGTGAGTCCTCCGCTGCCGTGCCGCGACTTGGGGTTAAGGCGGCAAAACCGAACTAGGGTGAAATATATAATATTACGGTTATAAGAAGGGGCGGGCTGGTACAACCCGCCAGCAATGAGCAGCTTGTTTTGGAAACTTAATAGGCGGGGATCATTTAGACATCAAATGCGTTCGTTTTCAGTTAAATCATTGGGTATACCTACCTAATATCAAAGAAACTTATAGCTTTGCGTAAGCTATAAGTTTCTTTGCTAATATCTAATATAGTTTATCTTTTAAGGCCACGTCTGTAAAGTGTTGTTAACCCAAACAGTTTTCTTAGGATTAACTTTGGAAATGAATATCTTCGTGTTAAAATTGCTGAAAAAATATTTGAATTGAAATTGAAAGATACGAAAAAAAGTCATTCTTGATAAAAAAATTTGCTTGTCGATAAAATAGGAATTACGATGAGAAAATTGATTCTTATTATACAGGGCGTCTCAAAAATTCAAAAACATAAAATCAAATAAGAGCAAACAGTCATTTTGTGGACTTTTAACGTGAAATGATGAATAAAAAACTTGCTTCAAATTTAGTCCTAACCCTGATTCCGAAATTACTGAAGAAAATTGGAGTTTATGAAATTAAAAAAAAAAAATCGCGAAGTCCGCATTTTACTACTTTTACTTGATTATTACCTTGACATTACTAGATATTAATAAAAATAAATTTACAATGGACGAAACATAATACACAATAGCCATAGTTCAAAAAGCCCTCCCCCATACTCAACACACTTTTCCAACTGCTTCCTACTGTGATCAAAACTGGCTTGAATCTCTTCAACTGATAATGATTCCACTGCTCGCCTAATTCTTAGTTTTAAAATTTCGACATTACTATCTATTGGTTGCGCAAAAGTAAGCTGCTTTATACGGCCCCAAATGAAAGAATCGGCTAATGTCAGATCGGGGCTTCTTGGGGGCCATAAAACTGGCCCATTTCTTTCTATCCATCTCACACCGAATTTTCTGTTCAGCCATTCTCTGACATCTCCAGCGTAATGTGCAGGGCACCCATCGTGTTGAAAATACATTGCGTTGCGATAATCCAGGGGTAGCTCTTCAAGATGATCGCAAAAGAATGTATCTAGTAATTGCAAATAGCTCGCTCTGTTACAAGTACCTTCGAAAAAATAAGGCCCAATGATACCGTAATATGAAATAGCACACCACACATTGACTTTTTTAAAGTACTGACGTCTTGCGGGAATTCCAGAATCAGGATTCTCTTTTCCCCAATATAATATCTGACATGTTGATAAGCAACAGTTCCGTTGGTTGAAAATGTTGATTCATCAGAAAACATTATAAGCTTGTGAAAATTTCTATTGACGTTACAAATCTCATTTCCAACCCATAAACAAAAATCTAGCCTTTTGGCTTCATCCCCAGCCTCCAAGGTTTGGTTGAAATGAGGCGTGTAAGAGTAACGTTCATTATCTTTTAAAACTTTTTGAATGGTAGATTTTTGTTCCACCTCTAAATGCTTAGCCCTGTTTCTTAAGGAAGGCAATGGATTTTCATTTACAAATTGCAATATCAAAACTGTACAGGGATCTTCCTCATTATATCGCTTCTTCTCTTTTTTAATGTCAATAACTGATCCTGTTCTTTGAAATTTTTTCACCAGTTTGTGTACACCAACTTTCGAAACGTACACGCCAGGAAATTTGCGTTGCAATTCCTCCACTACGTAGCGATAAGAGCACTGACCATTTCCATAGCATTGCACTATAAAAACTCTTTGTTCTACGGTCAGCATTTTCGAGAATATTTATTTTGACACTGACACTAACAACTATAACAACAGGTAATAATGTACAGGTATAAAAGTCCTAATATGAAAGTAGTAAAATGCGGACTTGCAAAAATGTTTAATTTTTTTTTTATTTCATAAATTCCAATTTCCTTCAGTAAGTTCGGAATCAGGGTTAGGACTAAATTTGGAGCAATTTTTTTAATAATCATTTCACGTTAAAAGTCCAAAAAATGACTGTTCGATCTTGTTTGATTTTATGTTTTTGCATTTTTGAGACGCCCTCCCTGTATATTAAAAATCAATTTTCTCATCGCAATTCCTATTTTTTCGTACAAGCAAATTTTTTTTTATCAAGAATTACTTTTTTTCGTATCTTTCAATTTTTGGTCCATTTGTCCTCTTGTTAACCGCATCCGCGGACATACTGTATACAGATAATAAAGAAAACAATAGAGAACAACGGCCGGACACAATCGCAAACACGTAAACGTATACGATTCTTCTTTTCATACGTCATTTTACGCAAAGAAATAAGTACGGGAGCTCCTTTAAATAAGAATTACGGCACCGACGCGCAAAAACCTTGACCGACGCGTTCCGACCACACACAAGTGAAAATGACAGCCTGCCATTGGTATCTTCTGATTGGCCAGGTCTAGACAATCGACCCGGCAAATTTGATCTTCGATACCTCTCGCAGCTATTCGGGAGGACTCGGCCCTACACGTCTCGGTTCATGTCACGTCAGACGTATACGGGGTCCGTGAACGGGAAGAACCGTCACTCTACGTGACACGCAAACGTGCGGAATATGATGCGTATCGAAATTTGCAGACTGAGCATGCGCAAGTAAACGTTTACGTGTTACTTTTGCTCCTTGCGGGTTTGCCGTTGTTCTCTAATAACCTTTTCTTCTTCGGCCAACTGGAAGTAATCGTTTTAAATATTGAAGTAAGCCGCGTACTCTGTGCAATACCATTTACACTGATGCATAAACTACTAATCGTCCAATAACACTATATTACGATCGGGCCTATTTCGAAAGACTCTATTTCGCCTAGGTTGGTCTAATAATCGTTGTCCTATTCGCTTAATATAATATCGTGAAAATCATATAAATCCTAAACAATATTTCCAAAGAAAATTTACTGCTGTATCTTATTATGTCTGTATTCGCCACAACCCTCGCTTACTCAGGGGCGGATCCAGACCCTGTGAAAGGGGGGGGGGGGTTGGATTTTTTTATACATCTATACAACTGGGTAGCTTTAAAACAGGCGTGAAATCAAACACTTAAATAATCTGCCACATACTGCAAAATGTATTTATATCGTTATAAGCAATTTCTTATGAACAAAAAAAACGGATTTAAATATAAAAAATTAAATTAATTCTCAGACAGAATGCCATTATTATGTTTGTATGTACCTATACCTTTACAAAAAAAACACCGTAACATTAAATATTAAAAACTTTAATAAAACGAAACACATAAGAACTGCTCGCAGCTAACATATAAAAATCCCTCCCCCTGAATCCGCCACTGCGCTTACTACATGCGGCAGACTCACAACTGACCCCGATATGACGTCTCTAACTCAGGAATAACCCGAGGTATCGTCGTCGGTACAGATAAATTAACTTTATAATACACATTTGCTAATCAATTAACACCGCTTTATAAAAGTGTTAGCTAAATCAGAAAAGTAATAAATATTTCTTCGTCCAAAAAAGCGGATGTTGCATGGGGAAGCCTAATCTAGGGAGCACGTTTACATATGTATAAATTAAAAATAATGTAACCAACAAAGGTCAGACCATTAACAAGAATTCTGAAATTTCGAACGCGGTCCTGCAACAGCACACTTTAGACTCTTACTTCCACCTAAAACCAACCGAACCTTACTCATTTCTTTGCCAGAGAACCTCACCACCATTGCCGTACATGACAATGTATTTATATAATATGTAATTAACTTATACCATATACAACGGGTAGCTTGTTTAGAAGAAGCTGGCGACCTTTACTCAACACCGACGGTGGCGCTAGAAATGCTGTTACATCTGCTACCCTTGAATATTCATGGGAAAAGCATGACTGCAAAAAGTGCTCTACGACTAGAAGACATGAAATGCTACCAACTGCGAACACAGGAGTATACTAAGGATATATCCAGGTCAACATTTGTGAGAGTCGATTGATTGCATCTCATCGTCCCACTACCAGTCTTCGGGATGGAGTTGTTTGTGCTCATTCCGAGTAGCGAAGAGTGCGAAGGGAACCAGTTAACAATAGAAACAGATCACTCGATCTTCACAGACAGTTAAAAAATGAACGTCGGAGAGGGAGCTTGTACCTTCTCTGAGAGCATGCAAATACAGAGGTCGTATAGACTTCCAGACTACTGCAGTATTTTTGAAGCAGAAATTATGGCAATAGTTAAATCAGTCAACATCCTTTAGGAACCTCCTGGCCCGAGAGGAGCTGTATCAATGGCTATCTATATAGACACTCACGCAGCGATAAAGGTAATTTATTCCATCAGCATTAAATCTAAATTAGTGAGGCGCTGTCGCAACAATCTCTACATACTGTGTTGGGTTCCTGGTTATTACAACATAGATGGCAATGAGTCTGCTGAGTATAAACTCTTAACCTAGAACCCCTAAAAAAAAATAATAAAGATAAATTGAAATTAAAATTCACAGTTAAAAAAGATATTCTTGCGCTCGCCGGAGAAGGGGCAGACATGTCTGCTGATCTAGCAGAGAATACTGTTGCTATACCACTTAGATCGGTCAAAGAGGAGATAGATCGCATACCCAAGTAACTGCACAAGGCAGATAGAGAGAGCTAACAACATATAGCATCTGCAAGCAATTGTGGTCCCTACTTGATAACAGGAATACCGCAGCGTTAGTACTACACAGGTTTTTGGCTGTGCACTAACCAACCTGAACTAACGTGTTGTAGTTACCGGACATCGTCTTTTCGGTAAACACTAATGACTTCTGCAGAACCAGAGAACAAGATGAGGAAGAAAGTATTCAACATTTCTTGTGTGAATGCTTGGGGCTCTCAAGAAAAAGGTTGAATGCCATGGCGAGCCATTCCTTAATAATCAAGCAACTTACAACTGGGTCGACTCACTAAAATTATTAACAGTAGTGGCTGGTTTGAATGAGTTGCCTTCTGCGTTGGACGTTATGGTAACCATCAGGGAGCTGATGCGGATATTAGGTTCCCCGGAACACGTGTGGTATCACAACCATTCTCATAGGACTACGTGAGACTGTTTGGGGAGTATCTAGCCTAACTTATCTTAGTTCAAAAGTTATTAAATTTGAAGAAGTAGTCCATACTTGCAGTGGAGTGTGGGTAATAAATTAAAACAACACTTCTGTGGGGAAGACAGAAGTGTTGTTTTAATTCAAAAGTTATTAGTTTCCGAAATTAAGTTACCTTTTTTAATAATTTCTCATTAATCTTACATTATTTTGTTACATATTATCTGTATTTATATATATCTTCTATGGCTTTAGTGTTAGGATAACTCTATGATGTGGGTTCAACGTCGACCTTAATTTCAATTGTAATGTTCCAAATAAAGACGTTTATTAAATAACAAATAAATAAATAAATAGGTATAACACTTTTTTTAACAAAAATCTTTCGGCTTCTAGAAATCAGAGAGCTTGGCCCAGTCCTAAGCCTGGATGAAGTCTAAAGAAAGGCAACGACGAGTTTCAGTACGCAATAAAACATTTAAATCCAATTATCTCAGAAACGGTTGTTTAGAGTGAAACCCAACAATTATTTTTGAACCAAGATGCCTTTCTTATTAGCCATTTAACACACCAAGACACAAAAAAGTTACAAAGCTTTAGATATATGCAAGTGCTGCTGCTGCTTTTTTTAAACTGACTTTAAGAATGTACATCGCTGCCTGAAAACCCTCTATGCCACTTTGTCACCGTTTTATACTGCTTTTGGATTCCCGAGAATTGTTATGGTTAACATTCGTGACAATAGAAATATTTTTTAATGGTATGGTGCTGCAAAATGTTTGGTTGCGTTGTTTACGGATATTGGCTAAAGCTGTCAGTACAAGTATACCTACCAATTCATTTTATTTTAGTATATTGGGCCCACCCTCAACGCAGGATTCCATGGCGTCTAAAAAACTCAACTTTTTTATATTTTTAAACACAGTGGGAGGAAGGCATAAGTCTGCAATTTAAAATTATTTGGAATTTGACAGGGTGTCCCAAATAGTTTGGATTTATTAAACCACCCTTTTTGTAAATGAAACACCCGACAAATTATAATATTTTGGGATTTCTTGATCACAGAACATTTTGTAAAACATAGCTCTTCAAGGCACACCAAAACTGTTATCAGATCTGGATTTCGCATACCAAAAAACCCTTTCTGAATTTTTCGTGTAGATTCTGCTATAATTTAAATTAATATTTGGGAAAATCTTTTAAAAAATAACGTTAACACCATGTGTTTCGGAATCTGTACATTAACTAGGGCAAGTTGGGTTAGATGATCATATTTAACCGTTATAAAGTTGTGCTGGCATTTTCTGCAGACCTCTTATAATGTTCTTAAGATTATATGAATCCATTGCTATAATTAAAGCTAGAAACTTTCTGGAAAGTTTTTATCCACCAAGAACTAACTATAAAATACCATTATCTTCTCATGTAAATAATTCGATAAACGTCAAACAACTTTTATAATAGAACAGTTGAATTGGAAGCGAATAACGGAGTTTCCAGTTTTATTTTATTACCTCCCGAAAAACTTTCAAACTGTGCTTATGTAAAATCTAAAACTTTTCCAACGTGGATAGGATACTTTACTGTTTGTTTCTTGCAACTTACAGTACAGGATGTGCCTTTAATCTTTTGTAAATTTTAATATATTTCCTGCAGTCTATTGTCTAATCATCAGTATTCTATAATATTGGTTAGTTTTTTACAACTACACGGTAGTTAAGAAGTTCCGGACCACCCCAATATCCTTCGGCTTCTCTAATAAAAGAAGAAATGTTTCATATAAAGTTTATAGGTTTTTTTACTTTGGACGTAGGGATGTACAATTTTTTTTATTCTACGCAAAATTTTAGTCAAATTGCTTGTTGCATGTCTTACACCTAAATATATCGGCGGCTTCAAAGATATAACGTGATTTTTATCAACACAATAAATATTTATTATAACGAAGTTTTTTAACAAAAAAACGTATGTGATTAAATGTTGAAAATTAGCTCCACAAACATCTCGACAATGTGCCAAGTTGTAATAAAATCTATTCATGGCATTTTGAAATATAATCGTTCATATGAGCTGACACTGTCGTAATTCTATCTCTTAGTACTTCGATATGGTCTGGTTCTGTTACACAAACATAAAATAATCCATCGGCGTTATGTCAGGAAATATGTGTGGCCATTCCACCGGTTGGGAAAAGTAGTATTTAAAAATATTCTTACGTTTATACCAAAATGTGCGGGGCGCCCGCGCCGTCTTGCTGAAACCATGTCGATTGAATAATAGGGTCATTTAATTTTCTAACGTCAGCCAATAGCCAATACTGTTCTGGATTTAAATTTGCATCAATATAAAACGGATTTGTTATTTGGTTTTGAATGATACCTGCCCGAACGTCGAGTTTCTCGGGGTACTAAATATGTGCTTCGCGTATTCAATCTGATCAGCCTCATATCAACAATTATGTCGATTAAGTGCCGTTGAGCATAAAGATTGATTCGTCAGAAAAAAATATTATCTCGAATATTCTATTCCTTCTGGGAATCAAAATCATCTACATAAAGTTCTTGGACCAATGTAACCAATGTAATGAATACCGTTATCATTAAGAATATTCCTGACAGATACGCAAGCGACATAATGACTGGTGGCTACTCTGTGTCAAGATAAATAGCTAATGAGCTAATAACTTTATAAAACATGTACCTTCTTTATTCTATAAATTTGTATGCCTACATTTTATGTTGGTAATACAATCAGAATATCTGGCCTACGTAATTTATGATCAAAACTAAATATTTCATAACTTTATGAACAATAATAATGCGCCTTTACCCCCTTACATTATAAAGTTTTAGAGCCTTCAAAATGCTTAAGCCTCTCTTATACACCCTTACCATCTCAAAACTTATCCAATAAGTAATCAACTTCTTTTTGTTCCAGGTCAGTATAAAATTTCTCCGGGCTAGTTGCTCGTGTTCTTAGAAAAGTTTGCTGTAAGCAGCCATCCGTTGGCCGTTGGGTAAGTTTGCATACGATCAAATATTAACTTTTCTCTCCCCTCACTCTCGTTTCATTCAGCATCTTGTAGCTTCTTTAGACCATTAAAGTCTCTGGTGGCATTTCGATTAATTTATTTAATTTATTTACATACAGTGTGAGCAAACAAAACTTGGGTGGAAGAATACACAAAAACTAAAGAACTTTAGATATATTATGAATTTATAGAGTCCTCATCATTCTGATCACTTTAATATAATGGTGTAAGGGTTATTATTTTAAAAGAAGTAACTTTTAGTTAGCTTTCATTTGATATACCACCTGGTATGTCTAAAATCAGCGGTTTTTCTGGAATATAAATAATTGAAGCTTGCTTAATTAAATTACAAAATATACCTCTTGCAGAAACATTCTAATCGAGTACATATCTAGAAAAGAAATAATTTTTTGGGCTTTTTTGAAGGTTAAAATACAATTGCAGCCAATTTTTGCGTGCCTAAAGTTATTTTTCAACACTAGGTAACTAATATCATCGCAAAATAAACTATTTTTATTAAGTTTTATTTTGACGTATTAACTATATAGAATAATAAAATTTGGGCCTAAGAAAATTGTAAGCAAACCTTGCCTCTGACCCTAAAATAACTGTGAGTATTTATAGGGCGTTGATCGCCAAGACTAAATGCTTTATAATTGATTGAAAGTTAGTAATAATACTGCTTAAATATTGCGAAATGGGTTTTTGGAATATACACTCATTTTCATAGTTAAACAAAAAATATTTATTTGTATTAAATTTTAGCAGTGTAGATATTTACTTGGTAATGTTTTTGTTACAAAAAATTAAAAACCATCCCAAAAAACGGAGCACATTAATCGTTATCAGAATCGTAAAGCAAAACATGCAGTTTTGTACGTGTCGTTTAAGATAAACAGTGTTGAAGAATCGACTTAACGATGCCTGGAAATCCGCTTAGTAATAATATTCTTTTGCGAATAATCTTTCTTCATTAAGAAGGCCTATCACATCGACAGATAGCCGATAGATTAGGCTGTAACCACAGTACGGTTAAGTGGGCGTCCACGAGTTACAAATGAAAGACAAGACCGATATGTAGCTGACGTGACTCGGAGAAATAGATTTGTAACAGTCAGCAGTCTTCGAAGGCAACTCCATCATACATACCACCAAGTCGTTTCTAATGCCACCATCAGAAGACGCTTCATTGTCTCGGGTTTGCTGTCTAGAAGACCTTTACGAGTTCCAAGGTTGTTACCTAGACATAGACGGTCGCGGTTAGAATGGGCTCGTGGCCACCAAAGCTGGCTTGTGTCTCAATGGTCAAACGTTATGTTCTCAGATGAGACCAGGATTGGATTGGTTAGTGACGATCGTCGATGTCGAGTCTGGAGAGAACGGGGAGCACAACATCGACTTGCTTTTGCCGGAGAAGGGGTACCATTTAAAGGCGGGAGTGTTATGTTTTGGGGTGGAATGATGTATGGAAGAAGAACCCCTTTGGTTCATGTTCCTGGCACTATGACCGGCCAAATTTATATGAATCTCATCCTTTGGCCTATTGTGCAACCAATTCGACACGAAGCAGGTCCCAATTTCATCTTTATGGACGATAACGCTCGTCCACATCGAAGCCGAGCCGTTCAAGAGTTTCTTAGGGAGGGTGAAATTGACAGATTGGAGTGGCCACCTCTTTCTCCGGACATGAATCCCATCGAGCATATCTGCGACTACTTGTCTAGATCGATTCGTCATCGTTTGAACCCACCTGTGAACGCTCAAGAGCTCATTGTAGTAGCTTCTGAGAAATGGAATAACATTCCTGAAGAATACTTTTTATGCCTTGCTACAAAGTATGGGTGGCAATACAAGGTACTAAAAATAGTGACGTGTGATTAATCTAATTTGTTTCACAAATAAAGTTAGCCCTAATAACCTTTTATTAGGTAACTGTCAACATACTCTAAAATACTGCAAAAAACAATTATATACCTAATAGTAAGGATATATTTTTAAAATGAAAATTTTGTTTACTTCTAAATGTAATTTCTAACTGGTGCAGAATTTTTGAAAATGAGTGTAATATAAAAAATTTTACTGTGAAATTGCCAATAGAATCCGCGCAATTATTGCTGAATGCCGCAACTGATGGTATTAAGCAGGTTTAAATTAATATTCCTTAAAAACGGCTGATTTTAGACATACATTCATAGCAAACTTTTATAAGCACGTAATTTATTCTTTGCTCTTAGGTCTTCCGAAAATAAAAAATAGTACATTGTATACCTAGTAGAAAAAGCTGAACATTCCCGTACAACTGTAATGTTGCTTTGGTACGAGGTCTACATAGAGTTTTTCCGAAAATCAAAAATTGTTCAAAGGACATAAATTATTAGAAACAACTTGCTAAAATTTTGAATTAAGCGTTATTAATTTTATTCACAAATAAAGGATGTCATATAATATTTGTTTTATAATTATAGAAATGACGTAATAGTAGTGAATTGTCAAACTTGACGCATGAAATAAAATTACCGGTGTGGAAAATATTCAGCAAAATAATCCCACTAATTCCAATGTTCTTCCAGTGTTCAATAATTATACTAATTGTCAAATAAATGTAAATATAACAAATAATAATTAATTTTAAAATGTATTTTAAAATCTGTTAAAATTTCTAAATTTGTAAATTTCGAAAAAACTTGTTCTTCATCATGTTTTTAGTTTACAGATATCTCTAAAGAAATAATATTTCCTTACAGTACAAAAATAAATATTCCCTAACAGTTATTTTCCATTGCCTTGCAACCACTAAGTGCAAGGAAATATTGACTTTTTGTTTCAAAATTTTTATCAGAAATGTCAATATTTTCGATCGATTTTCGGAAAGCTAATTTTTTCAAAAACTACTCATTTCTGACCCGTAATAATACCTTACTTCAAAGTGATCGGGATGATGACTATAATATAAAATCATAATATAAAGGGTGTCTTATTTTAAAAAACTTAAATGTATGTCCTAACAACTTTTTGGGTCGCTCTGTATAATGTAAAACATTGTAAAAACATGCGCTTAGATCACTCAGATACTAATACATATACAGCTGTATTTATTGAAAATGGGTACCCGCCACAGGACCATTTTATGCCATATTTGCTAAATCAGGCTTTTCTGATTGATCTAATGTTTTTGGCGAGCAAAGCATTGGCGCCACTAAACAAAATAAACAAGTGTATTAAAATGTTATTTTTAATGTATAAAAAAGTATTTCTATAAAATTGCAAATTTTTAAGCTTGATTTACCTGACTAGTAACAACAATAAGAGCAACAACAATAATTATCAAAATTTAATATTTTGCCATATGACCCTGTTTTTCGACTACTTGGGCCAATCTGCCTGGAATTGAGTCAAATAAATTAAGAAAAAAATTTTAATTAAGCCCTTCCCAGCACTCATGGATTACCTGATGATACACATTTCTTTTACAAAAAAGTTTTAAAATTTTAACACTTAAAATCTATTTGTTCATACAAATACACATACACATTCACATTCTCAAAAATAAAACCCAGACGCATTTTTATGTGGTGTTATTTGTTATTTTATTACAATAATCAAGAACAGCTGGTTATTACAAAAATAAAACTTTAAAAAAAGTAAAAAATTAAAACTAAAAAAACCTTTTTAATACAAGAAAATACTTAATTTAAACAAAAAAAAATATGAAAAAATCTAAGTGTTATATTGCTTAAATAGAAATACTAGTTTAGTTGCTTTGTCACTGCCAAGTCTGTTTCTTATATCTGAATGTACGAATCCATAAGTAGAAAACATCCTTTCGATATCAGCAGACAATGCACAGGCACACAAAACAGAAATTACTATAGGGAGCACTTGCTTAATTTCTGAAACATCTTCTTGAGATCTCCACCACTGTACTGCTGTTACATTTTTGATTATTTCTTCTGAAAACAGAGTTTTGTGAAAAGGGTCCGACTTAGCTTTCAACTTAATTAGTAATGGTAATAATCCTGTGTCTGCAAAATATTTGGAAACAATGTGTAGAGCATCTCTCTTTTCTTTAGCTAGTAATGGATATTCTTCTTTGTTTATTGTAGGATCCAAAATATACTCCAAAAAGTGAAAGGGGGTTAGAGCTTGAACATATCTGTCCTTAAATAATTGATATTGACGCGAGCTTCTTTCTTCTTCAAATTCAAAACTGTCAAATATAGCCAGTAACTTTTTCCATATGTAAACTGCTCTGTCTGAGATAAAAATGCACCTTTTTGTTGCATTGCATCCAGTGCTATAGAAATTGGTTTTAGCAACTGTAGAAAATCTTCAGCCATCCTTTTAATACAGATATCTGAAACTTTTTTAAAAATCACTGGATCAATTTGATCTTTATGCTCTTCACATATTAATAACAATTTTGGCCACTCATTTACATAGATCTCAAGACAATCTGAAAGTGTATTCCATCGAACATCCTGAGGTAAGACCAATTTCTTGCTCCCTTTTTCTTTATACCAAGCATTTGGCAAATGGGTATTTCTGAAGTATTTCATAATATGTACTATACTATATGTTCTTTTATCTGCGATGCTTCTAAATCTTCGAAGAGCAAACTAAGTAAGTGTGCCGAACAACCATATGTAGTTTTAGGGTAATTGGACGACTCGGTAATTTTTTTCTTCATACTGACCATGTTGCTTGCATTATCTGTAACAATACTGGTAACTTTACAGTTATATTTATTTTTGCACTTATTTATTGAGTTAATAGCCAATTCGGCAGAATAGTCAGCTGTATGGGGATGACCAGATGTATGTATGCTTTCTAAAAGAACACTGTTTCCATCCTCTGCAGTCAAAACGACACAGATTATCGGCTCATTATGTATATTGGACCATCCATCTAAGGACATGCAAACAGGGTGTCCAGATAACTTGTTAAAACAATTAGATTTTTCTTCTTCAAATATTTCATTCAAGAGCGTTGATGATAACTGAAATCTAGATGATGGAAGGTAACCAGGTCTTAGCATTTTTATGGCTTTTCGAACCTCTTTATTTTCCATAGCTCTAAAACTGCAATTTGTTGCGTAAACGGCTTTGGCTATTTGTCTGTCCAATTCTTTTTTCTTATCTTGTCCAGTTCACACAACAAAAGAATCCAAATAACCGCTACTTCCACTATTTTTACGTCCACCTACACTTCCCTTTTCACAGTTATCGCTTTTCTGTTTCTTTTCCAACTGGATAATTTCACTCTGGCTAGTTCCAGGCTGTGACTGACAATCACCATGCAGAGTTTCAAGACCACTGCTGATATCACTAGTTTCACTTTTGCAGGTTTCCCAATGACTTTTAAGTCTGTCCACTAGACCTTGCAATTCTTTACCACACTTTTTACATACTGCTCTACAACCTAGTTTACCCACCACTCTCTTTTTTATAAAATGCTGCCAAACACTAAATTCCTTTCTGCCCCGGCTTGTCATGAGTTCAAATGTTTTGATAGATTAACCCCTAAAGCAAAAATATTACTGATAACTAAAATAAGTGCGTATCGTTTATATAGCCGGGCGTTTTCTGGCAGTTGTTACAAGTTTTGACAAAGCGGCAAACTTGCAATACTGCGCAAACGAATTTTTCACGTTAATACAAGTTTCGACAAAGGCGCAAACTTGCAAAAACTACGCGAACGACATTTGCATGTTAAAACTTCTCCAGTTTTGCTTCGTATCCGTACTATTCCTGGCTAAAAATATTTGTTTACTTAACAAAACAATATATAAGCAGTTAGAAATATTTAAAAATAATAATATTTGTAAAAGCTGGTAAATTTTTTTAAAAAATCAAAAATATCATGATTTTTATCGACCCTGTGGGATTAATATCCGGACTATAAGCAGGCCATGACAAATTTCCACATTATTATATTCAAACCATCCTCTGACAGCATTTGCGGTATGAACTGGACTAATATTCCACTAAAAGACGAAAGAGTTATATGGATATATTATTATTTGTTCAACAGATCGGAGCATTATATTATGTTGCAGAACAGACATAAAATGTTCGGCGTTATACCTTTTTTCCAATCGTCATAAGACACCAGGCTCAGCAAATCGTCCAGGTCTAATGTACCCATCTTCAATAAATACAACTATACATAAACATTTTACCGAAGTTTTTTTTACTTTTGGTATATTCTTCCACTCGAGTTTCGTTTGACCACCCAGTATATTTGTCATTTTTTAACTTCCCTAGTCTTCAAATAATAACGTTTCTCTCCCCCAAACCTCATTTGATTGATCATCTTGTAGCTTCATCGGAATATTACTTTTTATTACGTTAAAGCTGATCGATATCAGGTCGGATAAAGGAAAATATACTTTATCTTTTTAACCTTTTTAAGATGCGATTTTGAGGTATTAACAGGGATTTTAATAAAATGGAACATTGGATTTAAAGTTCATTTTGATTTTTTTGTTATATATACACAACCAAATAAAAAAGGGAATTGTTTTGTGCGTTTTTTTTGTTTGCTTTTATAAAATAAATTTATTTTTCCGGGCAGAAAAGGTATCTATCTCTATATCTTTATTAGACTTTGATTTCTGTTCTGCTAAATTTACTAGCTTACTTAAGTTTCTAAGGACCTCTTTTCTAATGTGTAATTAACTACAAAGCATGGATTCTGCCAACATACATCCATTTTACAACCTCTGGTTACGATCAAACTGCCTAAGGCCTGGTACTTTCATGTCGATATATATTTATTCTCAGAATAATTACTATCTTTTCAATTGTGTTGACAGGTGTTTCCATAAAGATTATTCGACCAATAGCGCTATCTGTAGATGAATTTATCATCACAAGCATAAGTTCAACCCTCACGTATGAATAAAGTACTAGTTTAACCATAATATATGGCTTCAACTAGCAAATTATGACAATTTTGCCGAATTATTATTATTGCAGCGGATTTTTTGAACGATATTCGCGGTATATTTGAATTTAAATAAATCTGTGTTAATATTGACAATACATTTTTCGAGTAACAGGATATTGTAAAATGGTTGATAAACCACATATTAACCTCTGGTTTAAACCACAAAACAGTCTACAAATTAACTTAACATTGAAAAAGTTGCCTTAAGTTAGTTGATTATAACCCTTCTCGCATGATTTCTTATTTTATCCAAGAAGAAACTGTGAGCTAAAAATAAAATAGGAAATAAAATGCTGAAACGTAATAAATTATAACAATATAACAACTTCAATTTGTGTAATGCGCTTAACAGCAAGAAAATGACGACTCTACCGTCAAATTGATTTACTGGCCTTGCTCACAACGAAGGGGAACAAAGTGACTCGCGAATATATAACTAAAACAAATCTGTAAGTCATTTTGGAAATGTAATTACGCGCGGCATCCCCAAATACAAATCTTATTAAGTTCCCCATTTTCGCATAAAGAAAATAGTCGACCCTTTAGGTTTCCTTATTTGATATTAGTACCAATCACTTTGATTAATTTTACACAGAAGTTTCCCTATAGTCTTAATACGTTACTATTAATAAAGGTTATTGAGGCAAGACATAATTTAAAATTGTAGAATCGTCAGTGACGAGCCGTTATACGGCGCTACGCGTCTGGGGATGAATCCGACGAAGGGAAGCAACCTTTAAATTTTACAATTGTCGGTACTCGGTCCGTTAACCGAACTGGCTCGTAATGCTGCGCACCTGGCGGCGACTCCTGCAATAATGACCGGCTCGTCTGGTCTCTGCAGGAGTTTTCTTCCCCGTTTCTGACTGATTTTTGTCAGACGGGCCAGGTGATGCGTTTGATTGCCAAGAGGTGTCGCTCGAAAGCTACATCTACCATTCTCCATAATTTAAAATATTTCAAAATACAGTGCATATACTGGTTCAGACTTTGTGCCTATTGTTAAGCTGTCCTCATAATATGATCAATATTTTGCGCATATTGGTGTTAGTCTTTACACAACGAATATTAATTTGTTTCAATCGAAGATCCTCCTCAATTTGTTTCCAAATAATACGTTTCGCTATCTCTTTAGGACTAAGGAGACATTTTGTGCGATTTTTTTAATGGATTAATCTTGCAGTCCTATAGCAATGTTGAGTGGAGCTAAGTTTAGTGATGTGCCATGGGGTTTTACCCAACAGATTATTATACAGGGTGTTTCATATTTAAATGTTAATATTGAAGGGGATTAATCTCGGCATGGTTTTAAGATAAAAAGTTCATACAAACATAGATCCGCAACCACTATATTTGTTGATTTTGTGCGATTTTTGCTTCAAAAATTAGTAATCGAAGAGTTTTTGGGGAAAAATCCAACGTTTGTTAGGTATTAGCTCGTTTTTTAAAAGAAATGGAAATATATTTATAACGGTAAGTTAAAAACACAATTTTAAGCACATTGTTGGTATAGATTTTTACAAAGGATTTTACTTTCAGATTATTTTACTGTAAAAATCTTGAAATTACTGAACAAAGTTGATTTGATTTGATTTACAACTCCTTTATAGTGACTTTTATACCTTTGAGATCATAATAATAATCATTTTGAGATAAACACCCTTTGTTACAATTTTTCAGGAGAACTAAAAATATGTACGCCACTGCCGTTTCCTTTTTGGATAACACAGTATTGTTGATTAATAGATAGATAGAAAATACATGTTGCGCGGACGCCAGTAGTAGACCAAATCAATAACCTGAACTAACCTAAACTAACCTGAAAAAAAAATGTGTTTTATTCCCAAAACCTGCTAAAATTCACAATAATATCTAAAGTGGTCTCAAACATATTGGGGAAAAAACGATTTTTCTTTAAATTTTTAGTGGGCTATGCGACACTCATAAAATGCAGCCCGCTTTTGAAGGTAGCGGTAAGTGTTATTTTAAAGACTATTCAAGAAAGAGAATATATTGGCTTAGGTTCAATTAATTTAGCTGCTGCACTCTTAAACTCACCTGGACTTAGCCTTAACTGCAGAGAAGCACGTCGATGCTGATATTGCTACTTCAGTTTAAGTTAGGTTAGTATGACTAAGCAGGTTACATTGCAAAAGATGGTCCGTAAACAATTTCTCTAGCTTTCTGCCGCATCAGTATCACCAATAATATGGTGGAGAGGTGTCTGCAAATCTTTCGGATGTTGCAGTTCGCATATAATCACCTCCTGTTAGCTCAACTGAGAGACTGTTTAATACTTCCAATTAGATCCACAATTGCAAATTTAACACTCAATGGTGGTACATATAGGACCACACTCAATAGGCTATATTAACCAATCAGTATATCTGGTAAAAAAGATATTTTTGAATGTTTTTTTTACTTTTTGATGAGTGTTAATTCTTATTATTTCTGGGTAGGTAGATTCACACTATCGAGTGTAAATTAAACTCACAGATTGTAAACATGTCCTTCTAGGGCGTAAAAGATATAATGAGAGGTGTAAGTAAACCATTTTTTAATGGTAATTTGTGATTCATTAGAGTAAATATTATATTTATGTAGTGCAAATTTAATTTATTTGGGTGTGACTTTACTATAGTAAGTTTAATAAAATAATCTACCCAGGGCTAGAATACTTTGCACTTTGTTTAAGTCATTTAATCCCCTATTAAACTAACCGGGCGTTTATAATTAAAATGTAAAAAATTATGCATTCAAGATGTTTTACGTTATTAACCTCTGCTTAGTTTGATACATGATTGAATGACTTAATCAAAGCCGAAAGTAGTAGCCCCTAATATATATAAATCTTCAGATCGCTTGGAAAAGGTTTGTTAAATGATGGAAATATTGAGTATTATTTATCGTTTATTTATAAACAAAATGATGGTTACAACAGAACTGGAAAACCCTGTGATTTTTTTACACTTATTATTATAACTACACTGCGCCACTTATTTAACGCACAACCAAAAATTGGTCTCAACTTTGATGTTATGTATTTTCGAAATCTGTTGTTCGTTTTTATTAATTTTTTTTTAATTGTAGAGTTTTTTCTTAAGAATATTACTGTCTTTATTGTTTTGGTTAAAAAAGTAACTTTGGTATTATACCGGGTGTTATAAGAATGCTGCGATTTTTTACGAAAGTTCAAAACACCCTGTGGGGTATACTAGGCACTGCAAGATATTGAATTTCATCCAAATGAAAGTCTTATGTTTCCTTTACATTTTCTTTTTTGATTCATTTGTTTATCACTGTTACTTTATTAAATGCACTGTTTTGAAACATCAAGTGTTTTATTTACCTAAAATTCACTTATCGGTAAAGAAGCAGGCTATGAAAATGAAAGAAACGTCATAAAGTGAAATCTAACAGAAGTGTCAGTTTTTGTTGGCAGTTCAACAATAATTTGTGTATGTGGATAATGGAACGGCAATCTAAAAGTTTATCTCGTGATGAGTGTGTGGAGGCAGTTACATTACATGGTGAAGGGTGGAGTTACAATCGCATAGCTGTAAGGTTGGGAGTATATCACACTACTATAGCGAGGGTAATTGATAGGTACAGAGATACAGGAGAACATTCCAGACGGGCCGGTCAAGGTAGACCTCGTATTACGACTCCTATTCACGATAGTTTTTTAAGAGTAAGTGCTGTAAGACAACGATTTACGACTGCAAAAAAGTTAAGATCTCAACTTCAAGGCGCAGGTGGTCCGCTTATATGCCTTTAAACAGTACGTCGACGACTGAGGGAAGCAAATTTAAGACCCATGCTCGAGGACCAGCATTAACAGTAGATCATCGAAGGGCCAGATTAAATTTTGGCAATGAACATGTTAATTGGTTGGAGGCAGATTGGGAAAATGTTCTTTGGACTGATGAGTCAAGGTTCTGTTTGTATAATTGTGATAGGCGTATTCGCGTCTACCGGAGACCCAATGAGAGATACAGCCAATGCAATTTTTTACACACAACTTTATATGGAGGTGGATCCGTGATGGTGTGGGGTGGAATATCTTTGACGGGACGAACGGACTTGATAATTGTAAATGGAAATCTCAATTCCAAAAGATACATTACAGATATTCTTGAGAAACATGTTGTGCCTTATGCACCCTATATAGGACCCAATTTTTTGGTTATGCACGACAATGCGCGTTCCCACACTGCTTTTATCGTAAGAAATTATCTTGCAGAAGTAGGAATAAATGACATAGAATGGCCAACTCGTAGCCCTGACCTAAATCCCATTGAACATATTTGGGATTTTATTGGCAGGCGGTTACAAAGTCAAGAACGACAACCTCAAAACTCACAAGAATTGGTAGAACGACTCATCGAATTATGGCATGGCTTCGATCAGAACGAAATAAGAACATTAGTTTTAAGTATGAATCAAAGATGTCGGGAGGTCATTCGGGCCAGGGGTGGAAACACCAGATATTAATTCGTTATTTACTTTTAATTTTGCTTTTTTTATGGTATTTTTATTGTTATTGCGTTAATAAAAGTAATTTGTTCATTTTGCGGTGTTGATATTTTTCTGCTAAAGAATGTACGTATATTTAACTAAAAACAGTGTATTTAATAAAGTAACAGTGATAAACAAATGAATCAAAAAAGAAAATGTAAAGGAAACATAGGACTTTCATTTGGATGAAATTCAATATCTTGCAGTGCCTAGTATACCCCACAGGGTGTTTTGAATTTTCGTAAAAAATCGCAGCATTCTTATAACACCCGGTATAATACCAAAGTTACTTTTTTAACCAAAACAATAAAGACAGTAATATTCTTAAGAAAAAACCCTACAATTAGAAAAAAAAATTAATAAAAACGAACAAGAGATTTTGAAAATACATAACATCAAAGTTGAGACAAATTTTTGGTTGTGCGTTAAATAAGTGGCGCAGTGTAGTTGAACAAAATGACACACCTATTATATAGTTTACAATTTACTAAATTAAACATATATATATCTACGTGTAATGTACCTCATTGTTGAGCTTAACAAAACAAATAACATAATAAATATATGTATACTTAGAACACTAAACAACTAAATAAAAGTATGCTTTGGAACAATATAAAATAATGAAAATGACGAGTATTATGTTAATCGTATATTTATTTAGAGATCTATGAAGTAAAATAGGTAGTTAGGTACTTCATATAAAAAAGGAATACATTTATATTGTAAGCTTATTTCAGAATAAGAAGGGGAAAACTGTAGCAATGTAAATGCCTACTTAGTTTCTTAAAAATGGCGTACTTATTAATAAGATTTCTATTAAATTTCGTTAATATGCTTACCCAATTTAACAAGATTCTCATAAGAGGCACTCTTATTTGGCACTTTACAAAACTTTGCTCTGTTTCTATATTTTATTCTATATCACATTCTAAGAGCACAATCAGACTGACTTGAAAGTTGAATTTGCATGTAGCGTCGGCGTCATCTGTCAATTCCCAGAATTTCACACCACTTGTTGCCGCCAGTCTTTTTAGTAACACGGATTTAGGTATTTTTACCTGGGGCCGTGTAAAAAAATGATTAAAGAATAAGTTTTACATTCAATTTGTTAAAATAACCTTCTAGCGGGGTTTATTTACACGCTAATAGGGTGTTATTAATTGGCTTTGTATTTAATTAAATTAATTAAAATTAACTTTTTAGAGAGTTAAATTCATAGGCAAATTAAATACAACAACTTTGGTCCCATATGAGTGTAAAAATGTGGTAAATTATGTTGATCCGGGTGTTAACATTAACACTACTTTTTTTTACCACTTCTGAAATGATTTTTACCAGGTGGTTATTTTTTACTGTGTGGGAACACAACTGACACACAGAGAAAATAGAAAAATTACATATCTTGCCCAGAACTTGAAGCTACTGCAAAACAAGAATGACAAACAAGATCAAGCTTTTTGATGTTCAAGTTCAAGAAAGTGAACGTAACAGTCTTAATGTAAATTAAAGCCAAAATTAAAGAAAGGAAGCGTATAAAGAGAAGATAAACAACGAAGGTGACACTGATAATGAAAGTGAAATAAATATTCCATATCTGTAGGATGGCTCAATGTATGGTGCCTCCACCTCAAACTGATATTGTAAGTTAGCAGTGTATTGCAAAAATTATTATATTTTAATAAATGAAGCAGTACTTACCTACCTTCGCTGAAAAAAAAATAAAGCAGACAAGCTTTTTATTGGAAAACACCTGAGAATACCCAACTTGGGTAAAAACCCTGGTTTGAGTATAAAACAAAGTAATTTTATGCTATAAAATTTACAAAGTGTATGGAGGAAAATTATGACCGCTTAAAATGAATAGGAATGTTGCCTGACGATCTGAAACACGACATTCAATTTTATACATAAAAGTCATTTGAACGAATATTTTAAAACCGAGGGGAGACGTTCAATATCCAAACTAGACTAGCTTTACATTTATTTTGCATGAGTTCATGTCACTTTACAGTTTCGTTCTAAGTTTTAAGTTTATCCCTTGTCGCTTTTCTTTTCTTTATGCCACACTAAACTTTTGTGAAATTTTGATGATACTTTATGCGGGGCGAGCATGTACTTTGTTGTGAATTTTATATAGAGACGTAGTTACAAGGCGACCAGTTTGTACGTGACTCAACGACAAAACACAGTCTGCATACTGCAAAGTTTCGCATTATATGGAAAGGGAAAATGGAAGTACGCTAAAATACAATGTGGCATGGGAAAGAAACTTAAGTGGCACCATTTGCTTATGCACAGCTTGTTGAAGAATATTCAATTTTATTTCATAGTTTACAATAAATTGACGATAGTTTGTCTCGATAGTTAAAGAAAGCACTTATACGTGTTTTTAATTGCCTTAGTGTAAAACTGCTCTCATATACCTATATTATCGTTTTCGTTAAGTGTATAGATTTCAAAATACTCTTTTACAAAACACAATTAAAGACCCTAATTTAGAACAACTAATGTTAAAATTA
Source organism: Polydrusus tereticollis (assembly GCA_963920685.1). NCBI lineage: Eukaryota > Metazoa > Arthropoda > Insecta > Coleoptera > Curculionidae > Polydrusus > Polydrusus tereticollis. The sequence goes on from OY987327.1 coordinate 83,874,282, forward strand.
CATAATTTCTTCTGCTATACTAATACTATATACGCAGATACAATTACAAAATATATTTTTATAAAAAATATAATCGGCTAATACATACAGTGAGTCCCAGAAGTAATGTCTAAATTCATTTAAAACGCACCGTTGTGTTTTGTGGAAGAACGCTCGAACCCGTCGATTTTTATTTCTTAATGTGTTTTAGTATTGAAAATACTTATGGGCGCGCTTAAATGGGAATAGTCGACGGGCGACATGCAGAAGAAAACGACATGCAGCGGCGCGCGGCGGCAGTCGGCAGTGGGATATCATCTGTCTTTGATTCTAGTCGCAATGTTACGGGCTGGAGACTGCTTAGCGTATCTAATATGAATGAACTTTAAAATTATTTAATCGGTGACAAATTTGTCTAATAAATAAACATACATAGTTTGGGTGTTTAATAGTTTTCAAGTTGGTATAATATAAAATAAATAAAATTTCGTAAAGGGGTAGGAAGTACTATTATACTGGTGACTGGATCGTATAGTAATTATTTTACTATTTTAGATGACGGGATTTTGTCAAAAAACGGAAATTTTATAGGTAAGGGATGGCCAGTTTCCAAGGTTTATAGATGAAATATCCATGATAAATACCCGTAAATCAGGTCAAAAACTGTAGTATTCCAAATGAGATTAAAAATACTAAAGTCGAAATTGTACCCATTTGTAACATCATAAAAGACAAGTGACACATAATTTTTTTTTTAATTAATGCGATTTAAAGCAATTTTAAAGTTTTACTCAAATGGAGCGCGAAGAGGTATTGTTGGCCTTTCTGGCCCGCATAGAAGTATATTAGTAAAATGTTTACATTTTTCATAGGTACTTTAAGAATATTAAAATGCGTTTATTTTATATTTGTTTTTCTGATTTTTTCATCTTAATTGAAGGGTATTTTGCAAAAACAACCAATGTAATTTTTTAATAATTTGCTTAAAATGGCTTGAATAATGGGTTGTTATTGCCAAACAAGGTAATTTTTCAAAGGTATCATTTAGCTCACTATGGCAGCTGTTGCTACAATAATAATTAACCAGGATAATATGGCAATGCGATTGAGATGCTGCAAACAGCACCAGTTTTAAAAAAATTAAATTGGTTGTTTTGGCAAAATACCAATTGAAGGTTAATGTTGACACAAATCAAAATCTTGATAATAGTAACGAGTAATTAGATTTAAACATCAGAAGGTATAAGTCGTGTCTGGCATTATTTTATTTAACTTTTGCAATTTTGCATTCTCCTTAATATTCAAAAAAAAAAAATTATGTATCAGTAGCATACATTGTATGGTTCTCATTACGTTGAATTTCCTGTCGCCAGCTTGGCGATTCACCACTCGGTATAAGATGCTGCCAAATAACAAATTAAAATAAACTTAGTAAACAGTATATTATTATTACCTATATTGGAAGGGATTTTTATCACATCACATAGAAAAACATTAAAATGTAAAAGTTGTGTCGGGTATTTTCAATACATAGGATGGTTGCGTAAGATGCAATATCTGTGAATTTTTTTTTCGGAAAACGTAAATTGAGTCCCATTTCCATATTCTTACGTAAATTCAGTCCCACTGATAAAATCATACTACGTAAATTGAGTCCCAGAATATATAAACAAATATATAATAAAACAAATTGAATGCTTGAAAAACTTTATTTCAATCTAATAAGAATATACATTATATTTACATAAGAATATACCGGGTGATTCATTAAGGGTGACGAGGTACCGTATCTCAGAAACTAATAGTCGTACGAGTTTGAAAAAAAATCCCTTAAATGAAATCGGCCAAGAGAAATTGCTGGAAATATTTTTTAAATTTATATATCCACCGCTAGGGGGCGTAATTGCTTCGATCGTATTAAAACTGCAGTTTTCTTGAAAATTTTTCAAATAAGTTGAGAAAAAAAATACTACCACAGTAATACTTCTATAATTGTCCATTTTTTTGGTTTAACACTTTTTATTGTGGAACATAAAATAAGGGCGGGAGGGGATAGTGAACTTTTCCTGACTAAAGTGCCTATAGATTTGGTTAAACTTAACGGAATTTTGCAAACTAGGTCTCGTTTAAGAAAGGAGGGTATATTGAACAAACTAAAAGACAACTACGTCATTCTGGTGTTTGCCGCCCTCGCTAGGGGGTGTGTTTTACAAGGCTAACCGTTTTTTAAATTTTGCTCCGTAATCTTAAATGGAACAGTATGATTATTTTATTAGATTCGAAAAGTAGATTAAGTTTTCAACAAAATATGTTTAAGCCGCATGTCGATATCGTCATTGGTTTAAACGTTATCGCTTAAAGAATATTGCATTAACAAATTTATTAAAGAAACAAAATAGATAATTCATAATCGAGCATGCCATGGACAAATAAAAAACAATTTAGCCGAAAATTAAATGCTCATCTTAGAAGGCCGTGAAAAGACTTGGAAGACAGTTTTCATGGAAACGGCGATTTTTAACAAATGGATAGTTTATTCTTTGATTTTTTGGTTATCAGGAAGTGTTGCCATTATATATTCAAAAACATCCGATATGTCTTCAGGCTTTAAAAATGACAGTCCAAAGAAAGTTTTTAAAAATGTCGCTGTTTCTGATTTTGAATTATATTCCTGGGATAAACCAAGGGACTGAATCTTGCGATACCAACTTTGGCCAAGGTGAAAACGGCATCCTTTAATTTACGCTTTTGGTAATTTTGATTGTACATCTATATGTATGGCCTTTTCAAAATCAATAAAAATATGTATTGGTGAAAACGTTAATCCCACAATTATGCAGCTATTAACAACATGTTGAAAACAGTTCTTATACCATTCGACAGTTTTTGTAGGGAGGAGAAAGAATGCAAAAGGCACATACGAGTCGTTATTTAAGGCATGAAAGGTGAACAATTGATAAAAATATTTAGGACAACTCTTAAACGTACCATATACATAAACATCACGTGAGCGACATAGCACTTCTTTCTCAAGTTTTTTTCGTAGATAGTCCTAGTATATTGCATTGAGAATCATTGACGATTACAAAGTCTTCGTTGGCGTTCGTTTTGACTTTAATATTTGCGAATATACTGAGAGTCTCTTGAATGGATTTTGGTTGCGGGTGTTTTGATTGTCGTGAATTTTGCATGTTTCTTTTAATTAACGCTAAATCCGTACGTGTAAGTGAATGGATATCACCTTCTTGTAAAGCCAAGGGTATAAGTTTAGCAGGTCTTGCACAAATATCATCAGCGGCTTTTCGCTTTAAAGAATTGCTTATCCTTTGCCGTTGTAACTTGTTCTCTTGCTCTCGTTCATGGGAGTGCGGTGACGGGCCTTCCCAAACATCTAGATTTTTTCCCAGTTTCAGAAAAGATTTACACGTACTTTTAGAACACATCCAACGTTCACTATCGTTGGCTAATGTTTTATGGAAACGAAATTTAAAGCCGTGTATTACTAGAAGGCTTCTGCCTCTTTCACTCTTTACAACTTCTATATTAAACTCACAGATGCACAGAAACAAATACTAAATAGCACTAAATAAGAAAAATAATAGCATGCACATACGAAACAAAGGGGGTGCATTAAATAATGATTATTGGTTATTGTGCAAATACCTGTTGGCGTAGGCAGCAGATTCTACATGATAATTATCTGACCTGACAATCAGGTACATATCTGGGACTCAGTTTACGTTTACGTACACCTTAAAAACACCGGGGACTGAATTTACCTACATCGAAGGGAGATCAATAGATATCGGACTTAATTTACGTCGACGCGTTTTTTTAATAATTGTAAATTCACGTATACAGGGTAGCCCAAAAATAAGTTACGACCACCAACTTCATTTTTCAAATGAAATCTATTTTTTATTTAATTGTTGAATTTTGCATCGAATTCTAAGTATATTTCATGTACCACGTTCTATACCTAAACTCAACAGTTATCAAAAAAATTACGATTGAACATATCAATAAGTAAGACCGTATTTCTGAGGATTTATTTGTAAATCGAGCAAAACATTCCATTGTGTGTTTATTTTGTTTTGTTTTTTCAATTCTGGTATTTCTGAATGTTGACTTGTCACCGTTTAGTCCCATAAAAACTGTATGACAATTTTACTTCAAATAAGTATTTGTCAAGCGTAGTTGCAAAGTTGTGGTTTTCACAATGGTGAAGTTAACGGAACGAGAAAAAATTGAAATTCTATTCATGGTTTGGTTTGGTGATAGAACACGTACTGAAATAGAAGCAGCTCAATTGAGAGTAAAAAAGTAATTGGTCTTGAATTAATTCCAGCATTGGTGGCTTTATTTCCTAATCCATTAAACCCAGACTCCCCTGATGAAGAACCGATATTCCAGCAAGATAGTGCTCCTCCGCACTATACTGTGTACATTTTTAGATGAAACCTTCCCCAATCGGTTAATAGGAAGGAGAGGACCTATTAAATGGCCTGCTTGGTCGCCAGATCTAACTCCGCTGGACTTCTTTTTGTATGGTTACCTCAAAGCGAAAGTATTTGTTAACAAACCAAACAACCTGCATGAGTTGATAGAGAGGACCCGAAGAAGTGCGTGCCATAACTCCGGAAATGGTTGAAGACGTGCGAACAAAGTTTATTGATCTTGAACTTATTTTTGAGCTACCCTGTAAAAATGACTTTACCATCAAAAAAATCACATTAACAAATAAAGATCGACGGGTCCGAGCCTTTGTCAAAAAACACCCCGCTGAATTTTATATGAACTTAGACATTACTTCTGGAACTCACTCTATGTCGACAATCAAAAACTTAACATAAATTGTTCAATTTAAAGAAATAGTCCATTCTCGAAGTGGAGTTGAAATATAGGGGAATCCCCTTTCCCCTATTAATTGTTCAGATTAAAGTTCGCTTACATATAGACTTTTCTGGCAAGAATATTTTTCAGCTCCGTTCTAAAATGACATTCGATACTTCTTAAATGTTGTGATAGATAATTAAATATATTTATTAGTTGTGGCTGAAGTGTGAATAGGTAGTCAGACAAGCCATACATCTACCTCGTATTCGGAGGTCTATAAAAACCCAAAATAATTTTCTTTACCATTCCATCTTAATTCTTTTGTGATGACTTTTAGTGCCAGTTTTGTGCTTACTTTGAGATCGTTTTTATATCGATGTCCCAAAATGTATTAACTTGTGTATTATCCATCAGAGATATATCATTTATCCTGCATTAAAGCAGGAACGTAAGTTTTGAATATGATAAATCATAGATAATAGCTTGAACTGGCGGAGGTCTTCTACTTTTTTTCAGACCAAGGTTTCAAAGAGGCTTGGGAATGTAATTCTTAAGTCTTGTTGCGATAGTTTTATATCTATTTATGGGATGATGGCAAAAAAATGTAAATACGATACTAAAAAGTACATGTTTTTAACTTTTCAAAATAGTAGGTAGTCTGCGTTCCTTTCGAAGTTTTCTACAAGATAAAAATGATTTTTATATTGTTTTGAAAGGAGCTTACTTCAATTCACGTCATCGGCATCCCATTAACAAAAAGAAATAAGAAGGGTATTCGTAATTAAATTTATTGGTTCTCGAAGATTTGTTTTGTCCAAAATTCGCTCATAAACTTTCCCGTTTCAACATAAAGAAGATGCTTCGACCCTACTTCGCCTAACTATTTCCAATTTAGCAGGGAACGGTCAATTATTATCGAAAACTTGGACAATCTCACTTTTATACTGCCGAAAGTTTCTCATATTCGAGCCTGTGGACAACAATATGGGGAAGTTTTCCCCATCATGCCATTATCCTACTTGCGACCTCTCGCATCCCAAATTTCCGTATTTGGTTTATTTGATATTCCCGGTTTATCTTGAAAAGAACATTTCGAGAAAAAATTCCGATATTTTTATTAAATATTTGGGATGGCGAATAAAAATATTAAGCTTTAATGGGATATTACGAATCATAACAAAAGTCGGCTCAGAAGTAGGTATAGGTATAACAAAACTGACTTAATACACTTTGACCTAAGTGAGAGAAGTTTTCTTAGATAATTTTATTCTTCCTCATTTTCATTGAAAACTCCATTTAAACTAAATTAGCTTTCTAAAGTTGGATTTTTGACACTGGTAACTTCGTTGTTGTTAATGATATCGAAAATGGAACAACATTTTATACAGGGTATCCGGGAAAAAATGGGAAATCTCTCGGATTCAAATAGAACATAAAAAAATATAATGACAAGTTCGTATCAAAATTTTGGGTCCATGACACTATACATACACAAGAATTTGAAACTTTAAGTTTTTTTTTCTAAAAGCACACATTTATAGTAGTCGTACCAAAAAATTTGCGGGATACACAGTAGTTTTTAAGAAATTATTTAATAAAAGTAGCGATTTTACAGTGTTGACAAGAAAATTGTTTGCGATGTTGCCAAATTTTCGATCTTATAACAGAAAAAAAGTAAAACAACAGCTAGGGTTTTTAATAGAATATAAAAGTAACATGAACCGAAGCAACAAGAACAACTAAAATTATTATTTAACAATTGGTAAACATAAAAGTACTATTTATTTCCATTTTCCTTACTTAAAACTTAAAAGAGAAAACTGATCTTGGCAACTTTGCCATGTAACGTCAAACCTGTCCTTCGCCTGAAAATTGACATCTGCAACAGAGTTGCCACTTGTCATTTATTCTCTACAAATATAAGGCTTAGTGGTTAGATCTTTTTTTAAAATTATTGTTATAAAAGTCACTTTTTAGTTTAAAAAGATCGATATAATATGCTGAAAAATAATACGTAGTAAGAATACTAGCCATTATATTGGCTGAATTAGCGCTAACCCGCTTCCAATCCTCCTTTTTCTTTGCAATTCGCCTATATTTAAAGAAAAAGTGTTCTTTTAAGAATACCTCTTAAATATTAGCCTTACATTGGCTGAATTAGCGCTAGCCCGCTTCCAATCCACTTTTTTCTTTGCAATTCGCCTATATTTAAAGAAAAAAGTATTCTTTTAAGAATACCTATTAATTTATTAGCCTTCCATAGGCTGAATTAGCACTAACCAGCTTCCAATCCACCTTTTTGTCCACAATTCGCCTATATTTTTAGAAAAAAGTCTTCCAAAGAGACTACAAAAGTAAGGAAAAATAATACTAACGTGAACACCGCCTAAGTATTTAATATTTTCAAAACGCCTACGCGCCTCTGTAGTTTCTGTAACAGCGGTCATGCCAAAAATCCATAGCCGAACTCGTGACTAATCAACATCCAGACGCGGGTTAAAAAGTAGTCATCACTTAGCTCAGATATTATAACAACATTGGCAATCAAATTCGAAAATATAAATATTATATCAACATAAGAAAATAAAAACAACCTTAAGAATGTATTAAGGGGGCACATAGGGAGGGCTGTAAGAATCTTATGTCATCTTATTTTTTCATGTTCTATAGGAGACTGGTTTCTCATGTAAAATTTCATATATTTTTTGTCGCATCGACCTCCATTACTTTCAGTTAATTACCATAAAGTTCAGACTTTAATTTATTTTTATCTTTAAGTGGCAGTAGAGTAGTTATTATCTTTAAGTGGCCGTAGAGCTTAACAGGATTTTTAAATTAAATAAATTGAAACCTAAGAGAGATAAATTAAAAAAGAAAACCAAACCGAATGAAAAATCTCTTTCCTTTGAGTGTTAAACAGAGCTAATTTGCAGCTAGCTACCGTCAAAGCACCTCGCAATTATAAGTGTATTCACTTCAACGCTACGCTGTTACGAGAGTTATCGATCCTTGGAGGATCTCGTTTCGCTTATGTATATAAGGGGCATCCTTCAAGTTTCATCTTCATCAAACAACATGTTAATTCGGAGGAATCAAAAGAAGTGTGACCAACGAGGGCATAACTTGAGACTAAAAAATTCGATTTAGTTAATTATTCATGACTCGAATGTAATTTTAACTATGATGTTTAAATATTATAATTTTAAAATGTTGCTTTTTTAAGACTTATCCACTATCCAGTATTGCTACAGTCGATCTGCCTTTTAACGTCCAGTACTTTCAAAGTCTGTTAGCATCCTTTAAAGGCTAGCCATTTAAATCATCGTTTTACCTATTTTATTTATTACGGTTTGAGGAAATAAAAATGAAAACCAGAAAATTTGTGATAGACATTTTTAAAAAATTTTTGAACAACTATACACACGAAATGTTTGTATAAAATACGCCTATCTAGTATTTCCTCAAGAAAAAGCGTTACTGGTATTCAATTCTGAAAAAAAGTAGCAATATACAAAATCTTTAAGATCATTTTGCCTACGCTTGCAGTGGACTTGAAACTTATAGTAAAGTTAACATTATATCGTTGACCTCTACTGCAGTAAATCAGCTACCTGATTAAACCCCATTGTGTTGGTCGACTGAATTGACGAAATGAAAGTAAATGTCAATTATTATAATAATAATTTTTTAAGACATAATAAGTACAATAAAAATTAATGAAATACTGAAGTACAGATTTATTCGTTTTAAAAAATATGATGTTTTTAGAGTTAAACAGGTATATGAAAAAGATTTTTACAAGATATTATATGATTAAAATTCACAATGTTACGATTAAGACTACACACTAATACAAGATTAAAATTAAGTTTAATATTTAAATACAGTTCAATGGGTGTACACAGAAAAGTTTTACAATAATCAATTTTGGCAACTTAATTCTACTTTTCTCTAAATTTAGTTCTGAGTCACTTCATCTAAACTTATTACTAAGGCCTGGTAGTTTCACGTCCGAATATCTTTATTCCCAGGATAATTGCTATAGTTTCAGTTGTGTCGACAATTGTTTTAATAGATACTATTATTCGACGAATAGCACTATCTGTAGATGAAAGGATCAAACCTAAGGGTTGAGCATTAGTCATTATACTCAAATAAGAAGTTTCCACCTTAATTACATGTTGTATACGGTTTTTCCAACTGTCTGCAGAAATGTTACTTACTGTGTTTCTTATTAATTCTACTACAGATGTATTTAATGTGACGGAAGTATTATTCCTTCTAATATTTAATTTTATTAGGTGCCATTTTAGTTCGATTGGATAAATGTGCCACAGCCACTTCTCTTCTTTCTGAGAATGATAGATTTCAGTACTATATTCTTTACCGAAGATAAAGAAGTACTTGTTAAAGCAGCTGTTTCGGCTAAAGCATCAGTTGAATTAAAGTCTCTTCAGCAGAGATTGATATACATTTTTAATTATTTATTTAGCATCGGGAAATGAACTACAAGATGCCCCACTCTCAGCATAAGCCCATGGACGCCATATTGTAACGCTAATACAACAAAAAATATCAAGCGCCAGTAAACCAAACAGTAATATAACAAAATTCACTCATCGGAAATCCAATTGGAACTAATAGTAATGAAAATTGTTAGGGATGCAGGTAAGTCTCGGCCCAAAAAACGGTATAATGTAGACTTTACTACACTTCTCTGCTTCAGTGATCTTGGTATGGACCCATTTCTTACTATGAAAAGCAGTTTCCGCTACTTTGGATTTAGTCTAAAGGCAAATTTGTGATATAAGACAAAGTGAGCATGAGTTTCTTTCTTTCCTTCTCAGCAACATTTACACTTTGATATTATGGTTCCTTGCTTTATTTCTTCAACTATCCTGACTAGCTCGTTTCTTCTCTGCTACGTTACGTCTGAGAAAGCAACAATTACTCACCTAAATCGATTGAAGATTTAATATAGTATATACTATAATTTTGTATATGTTCCCTGTTCGTTTTCAACAGGTCGAACTTTTAATTTTAAGTCCCGGCGTAACTGATAATTAAATTTCAGGGCCTTGTTTGTTTACTGAAAAATCCTTTTACTAAATGGTCTCACGTCGATAACACTGTGCGAAACAATACGTAGGATAATCGTCGGAATTCGCATGGATTTGTCTGATAACAGTTGTGAGATACAGTAATGGCCGAGCCCTACTCCGACGCCAACAGCTAATCGCTGATTTGGCCTGAGAACAAAGGCACTGCCTGACAATCTGGCAGCCATTGTCTTCGCACATGGATCTCCATCAGCTATTATATCAGCTTACAAAGATATTTGGTGAACGTGTTTACCTGCTGCTTACGACCTTATAACTGATATATCGAGATGTAGGTACATTCTGGAGGGTACGTAGAGATTATGTAGATATATTTAAGTTGCTTAATCCGATATTTTTTCCTCTTTGTCCCTATTTTTCTTTTTGATATTTTGCAAAGTTTGTTTTTAAGCGTCAAAGCGCAAAAAAATCTTTGACGTTGGCTTTGTACGAATTCATCTAGCAGTATTTCCTGAACTCGACGGCTGACTGAAGCAGATTCGCATACACACCATCACTTACTAAAAATACGATTTACTACAAAGGATCCATTTAAAGCGCTTTAAACTCATCTTGTTATTATACTTTACTGGTAATACCAGTTGGTAACTACGTAACAATTTAATCGTGAAGCGCATGAAGCCCCGTAATTACCCTATATTCCACGAACACGGGAAACATACGCCAACCGCGAGACGCTTCCTGTATCGTATTTCTGCATGAAAACTGACTTGTTCTATATTTTGAGAAGTGTATCTGTGGCTTTTAAATGAGAGAGGTTATTTGAAAGTGAGAGCATATAATATATCGTTGTAAAGTCATTGGAGTATAGTTAATACTGCTTAATAGTTCAAATACAAAAATCTGGAAAGTTTGTAACTCGGTTTATAATTTGGCTCTTAGGATTACATATGGTTTTTAGCCTACCCAGTGGATAAACATATCTAGCCATGTAAACGTTTCCGTAAATCACAGAAATAGTCTTATTAGTAAAACCAACAATGTGTGTTTAAAAATACACAAAAATATCAAATATTTTCACCTGCCCAAAACATGATTAGAACTTGCTACCAAAGCAGCCTTATCTATGATTTGTCTAGCTGGACAATGAACGTGTACCTACATTGGATGTACTGATGTAAAATTCCCGGAAGATCAAAATGTTGCGAATATTTCGGAAACGTTCAGAAACTTTCGGAAATCTCCTTTTTTTAGCTATTAAATTTAGCTTAAGAATGCAAGTCGCAAGTTTTTATTAAAACAATATATTTAGAAAGTACATACATGTGTTAACGGAACACAATAACAAAATATTTCTTAGCAAACTACCAGGTACGCAGGTACCTAATACTCTCCTACCTACTAAATATTTAACAAATTTTGGAGGACTTTAGGTACATTTTTTTATTAAAATAGTTTGTTTGCAAGAAGTAGCAATATAACAACATAGAAAAGAAAACTATGAGTCCAATCTAATAATCCATGTCCGAAAAATCTTCCGGTTCGACACTCGATTCTGTGTCATGAACAGAAAATGCTTCATCATCATCACATTCTGTATCAGACGAGGATATTTCCGTTTATGTTTGAACATTTTTTGGCTCCTGAATTACTTCTTTTTTCGGTAATTTAGTATGAGCTATGGGGCATGCCGGGTATTTCCGTTGTAAGTCGATTTCGTTTTTTACTATGGATAAAAGAATTTGCACTAAAACAGTAGCATCAGAAGAAGATGGCATTCCTAGTATGACAATAGCTAAATCTTTCAAATTTGTGCACATCCCTGCCACCAGGTAATACAGTCCCCTTGTTTAGCTGAAAGCCAGATAAATTCCATCGACCAAAGATCGTTCTTTGCACAATATTTTGTAAGCTTAGTAAAAATGGCATCTTTTCTGTTAATGAATTCGGGATGGTTGCTTAAAATATTGTCTATACACTGCGTAGCCTGTACATATTCTTTATTACTATTTATTAAGACTCCCCCCAGTTAAAACAGGATCAAGTAAGTTAGCTACAAAATGGAGCTGTTTTAGTGCCATATTTTTTTCTCTGAGAAAATAGAGGCAAACATTCTTTGTCGTCTGCTTTAGTAATAGGTAGTAAAGGAAAGTTTTCTATTAAAACATTTTCGATTTCTTTAAGGGCTTCTACAACCTGAAAAATTCGGTATGCGGAACGGTAATTGATTTAACAATTGATATTAAAAGAACTAGGTACCATTTTTTGCAATTTAAGCCGAAATATATCATCGTCCATTCAGTTCTGTTTATTATTTTACGTTGTCACTTATCATTAATACATGCAAAGCACTTTTACATGCATGTTATAAGGCTATTTATACAAATTAAGATCCCGTCTTTACTGGCAGTTTTCAGGATCTTACTGTACCAGAATTGAATCTTATAACATTGAGTAAGTGAAGCATGTGAATTAGTTACTTCTTTTACACAAATCACAAAAAATACACGTAAACCGTTTTGTTATTTGTTATTTCACCTTTGAAATATTCCCAGGCGAGACACCTATTTTTCGGCATTTTTAGTTTTACTGCTGCCTTATTAGGGCAAAACGGCCACGATCTAGTCGTTCGTCGGCGTCGTTTTCAACCACCAACACAAACGCAAATGATTAAACCGAGGATTAAACTATATTGTGGTTTACGTTTACTACTTGGTACTATATATTCTAAAAACATTAGGGCGAATATTCGCTGTAAAACTGCGAATTTTCGCATGAACCCTTCTCAAATATTCTCCTCCTGGGAAATGTTCGGCTCATTTATAAGCGAATCTCTCGCAAATATTCGCCATGTTTGGAAATATTCGGACGGAAATATTCAGTCATGTCACATCACTAATTGAATGCCTACCTTTTTCTTATGATAAGGCACAGCACTGCAGGATTAATTCTTTATGGCGCTCTGTGAGCGGTGCATGTGCACAGGAAACGATTCACGTTGGTCTTCAATCTTTGGAGATTATACTCGTTGGAGAACACGGCCTCAGGGAGGTCGTTCCAGAGTGATGACGTTCTCCAGAAGAAAGAATTTTTAAACAGTGTCGTTCGTGGGACACTAAACTGAAACACGTACGGGTGGGCTGCAGTGGCTCGTCGTGTATTTCTACTATGCACCGCTTTGGTTGGAATCCTGCTCAGAGATGTGCATTGGCAGCCAATGTCCGAGCATCCAAAGTAAAAAATAAAACGAGTGTGCTGTCATCAGCGACGCTATATATAGTATTTTCAGTTTTTTCCAAAAGATCGTTAATATATGGCAAAAAGAGGGTGGGCGACAATATAGAGCCTTGAAGGACTCCGGACCTAATTATTTACAAATAATTATAATTATGAGTTGCAAGAAATATAATATGTTCCAACATAACAATTATTTTAAATTTGTTACGTCCATTAATAATCCATCAGTTTAAATTTAGGAAATTACAGGGACGGCACCCTTTACATTGTTAATAGAAGCAGTGCCCTGGAAAATATGTTGGCGAGTTATTTTAATTTAAATATATTATTTGATCGGACTGCATGCCATGAAAATAAACAACCCGGGCTTTTCGAATTAGGGATTAAATATTTGCCAAATAACACGTCACTATCATGTATAACCCCATTCAATCCCCTATAAAATGATTGCATTAACCGTGCATTATACACGTTTTATACAAATTTATCTGCAAAATGCAAGCGTAATCCCTCTGGCATTGTTACGATTTAGACTCGACAGTTTCAGCTTATAGTATGCAGAAAGCCCTTTTTAATAAAACTGTTTCCAATTTTGCCGATGCGTTGGGTAGGTTTAGTATTTCAACGTTAGAAAATTTATTGCATCGCGCGGATTGTTCAGGTGAGTTCATTTCGGCAAAAAACATGTATTTTTATTCTAATTTATTCATTAAACATTTTTTATGCTTCAATTTGTTCTAAGGAAGAATGTCTATATTATATATTATCTTTTCTTTCTTCTTCTTCGACCTTTTGCTGTTCACGACTGACCTGGCCCCTTCTTCATTCTTCAGAGGGACCACCGACCCCCCACCCCCCATCCTAAAAATGATTAATTGCCACTTTTTGGAATCACTGTCTATGATTCTTACGGATTCCCAAGTGATTTCCAGGTAATTGTCAAATATTTATGAGATTCTCAAGGATTTCCAACTGATTCCCATGGATTGACAGCTTATTTTTGACTCGTTCTGAAACAAAACAGTTTAAGAAGGTATGAACTAACTTAAACTATTGTCTTTCAAATAGGTAATATTCTACCTTTTAAGGATTAGTTATAATTATTGCATTTATTGACCTACCAGAAAGGTCTACGCGCCAACTCGTCCGTAAACTATATGAGAACTCCTCAAAGGTACAAAATTTTAACGGACAGGTGTCATTGAAGGTTAATGAACTGCACAATGACAATGTCCAAAAATATTAAGTTATAGAGTACTAATTTCCAGATGATTTTCAGTGATTGCCACCTGATTCCCACTCGACTTCCATGCATGGTTCCATAGGTTATACCCATGGATTCCTAGGTGATTCACGTGAATTCAAATGTGATTCCCACAAAAATGTACATTAATTTACAGTAATGGTTCATTCCTCTTATTCTTCCATGAATTCGATTATGGGCAAGTTCGGCCCTTTTATTTAAATTTTGTTCTTTAGTTTTTTAATAAATCGATTTTTTAATTGTTTTTTGAACAATAACCCTAGTTTGCAGTATGATTGCATCCAGACTTGTGACAAAACCCTGTATCGTGACACCGTCGAGTGATATCGTCGCGTATCATCGTCGCGAACTTATATGCGTTCCGCTTATATTAATAAAAATAGTGAAGCTATGAAACGGACTGATGGTACGTGGTAAACGCGGCGATGTCACGGGACGAGGTTCGCGACGGTGTCATGACATGGGGTTTTGTCACATGTCTGGAGGCACCTTAAGATACTTAAGCACATCATTATGCTGTTTGCTTCAGTAATAAACAAGAAAAATGAATCAGTTGTTAATTATTTAAAAACTAATTTTTAATTTAAATGGAAGCAAAACGCTTTATGATTTCCAAGATGCCTTTAGATATATTTTGATATTAAATAATCAGCGCGTAGCGTCCTCCTACATGACATTTGACATTATTTAATCATTTCTATTCTGGTCCTTAAATGCTTCTTGTGGTTTCTCTTTAGACTATTTTTCCCTTAGAGCGTCTCTTATATCCATGCCAATTTTAGTTTGGCAACTCGTTAAGTAAGATCTGTATATTTTGCTTATCGTCGTATATCTTTGTTTCCTTTATTCTTATAAATTCATTATAGATATACCTGCATTCATATATTTATTTTAGATATGCGAAATCACCGAAAAATGTTATATAAATTACGGTTTTTTACTGAAGACATTTTATATTTTATATAAAAAATGTAATCCCATCATCTAGCCTGATCCTGTTCCCAACTTTGCCTTTGAACTTTTATTTTGTTTAGCTTTTTCTATTCGACCGGGCTTGATAAAGGATAACGCAATTTCCATTTTCACGGTATAAAACAGCGTATCATGTCATATAAACGAATAAATGCCTCAAATTGGGAACAAAAACTAATTTTGTCGAAGGCAGATTGTACTACGGAGATAGGCTGGCTCGATGAACCGGAAAAAACAGCGAAATCATTTTCCACAACAATTGTTCGTTGTTAAAGCTGATATAGCTCTTTGCTGTGTAGCTAATATATTTTTCGGTATTAAAAGTACATTTCGGTATTAAAAGTACGTTTGTTTTGAAAGTAATGTAAGACTATTTATAATTATTTTGATTTAATGCTCATTTGTATTCGTTATTATTAAAGTAATCAGTAATCGTCTTTAAGACGATTGTGATTAGGGAAACTCTAATATTTTAAGTCATACCAGGGTCACCCCAGTTCCTGTTTTAGTATTTATTTTCTATCTCGAATGGATGCCAGCGTACTCGGTTGCTCAAAGGTCGAGGGTCTTCCTAACGTAGACATCACAACTGAATATGACCTATAAATAAAATCTCACATGAGCCTCCAATTCTTTAACGGGCAAACTATTTAATCTTTAGATATGAATTAATTAATTAATTTGCTTCAATAATGGCTTAGTTAATTCCGAGATAATTCATACGAGTAAACAGTTTACTTTATATCACCTACAATGAAACTCAGAAGTGCAATGGACACACAGGGATTTACATTAGTTGGCAATATTATTGATATGTTATTGACCTTGACAAGTTAGATATTCGTAATAAGGATTCACGACCTTTAATTTGATACCTCACTCGATTAGATCGCTGAGAGTTGTTTGTTAATAAAAATCCACCCCGTTGTTTGGGGGTGGCATCCATAGCGTATCCTGGGCCCTGTAACACAATATCTACAATTGTAACAAGGGTACAATCGTAGCTACAAGCCCTGTTAATTTCTGTAACATAATAGTATTACAGCGACTTGTAATAACGGAGAATATTTCTACATGTACAAGGTTTTTCGGACAAGCGTATACAACATAATGTGAAGAAGAGGTTATGTGTTGTTAAATGTCGTATAAAAGTTATTCGCATGTCGCTTCTTTTTCGAAATACAGGGAGTTAAAAAAAATTAGTAAAGCAATAATAATCATTGATTTAAAAACTTTTAATAATGAACTCACATAAACAAAAGTCAAATAAATTGCTGAAAATGCCCTCCATGAGCCAGTAAACACCCATGTATACGACGTGCTGAATTGTCTCTTACCTGTTGGAAAATTTCAAGACTAGCGCGAATCGTATTAAAACCATCAGTAATACGCAGTCGAAGGTCTTCTTCAGTTTCAATAGGAGTGGTATAAACGAGTTGTTTAAGGTGACCCCAGAAATAAAAATCCAATGGATTCAGATCCGGCGATCGGGGTGGTCATGGGTGAGGTCCTCCTCTACCTATCCAACGAACAGGATATTGTCGATCTAAATAGTTTCTAACACGTACTGCAAAGTGAGGGGGACCGCCGTCATGCATGAACCACATTAAAGTTCTCGTTCTTAATGGCACTGCTTCCACCAATTCTGGCAATTAATCTCTAAGGAAGTTGTAATAGACATCACCAGTAAGTCGATTTGGGAAAAAATACGGTCCAACTCAGATATCTCCAATAATCCTTGCCCAAATATTAAAAGAAAATGTATACTGGTGATGTCCTTCGATGATAGCATGAGGATTATCTTCCGCCCAAATATGGTTGTTGTGAAAATTTATGATTCCTTGTCTGGAAAAATTCGCTTCATCTGTAAATAGTATTTTTGCCAAAAAATGTGGGACCCTTAAAGAATTTTCTTGAAACCAGTTACAAAAATTAACTCGAGCTGGAAAGTCTCTAGACAACAAAGCTTGCACTCCTTGTACGTGATAAGGATAAAGTAAATAGTCCTTTGAGATCCATACTGTTTTGTAACTCACATTCAACTCGTTCCCGATTTTCCTCGTACTAGTGCCTGGAGATTCTTCCACCATGTTTAAGACCTCTTCCTCAAGTTGGACGGTTCTAACTGTAAGTGGTCGGCCGCCTATTTTGCTTTTTGCAAAGCTACCTGTTTCCTCTAATCTGAGGTGCAATCTTGTAAATGTTTCCGAACACGGTACTCGTCTATTAGGAAAACGTTCTGCATATAAACGACTCGCCTCTAGCGCATTTCCATTTGCCAAACCGTACATAAAATGAATTTGAGCCATTTCTTGATTGGTAAACTAAGCCATTATGAAAAGTATGTAATGTAGCACAAATAAATTCAAAAACAATTCAAAAGGATAATATTTAAAAGATGTTAAACAGGAGACAAATGTTACGGAGAAAACAAATGTGGTTGCCATGGAACGAAGCAAAGCCTACTCGTATCATTTGACGCAACATAATGATAAAAATACGAAAAATAGCTAAAAAATTAAAATACTCTTTTACCCAGATCCCCGCCAATAAACTAATTGTAAAATTTAAAATTGACCCGAAGTAAAGTGCTCTAATCCCTTATGTTTAACAAATATCGTTAGAATATCGTTTGGTATTAATTAATAAAATGAAAAAAAAAAAAATTTTAACACCCTGTATTTCGAAAACGAAGCGACATGCGAAAAACTTTTATACCACATTTTCGTCTTAAAATAAGTTGATAATTCACCTCTTCCATTTTTTCAGAGAGGTTAGGAAACACCCTGTATATGGAAATTTGTTTAAAATTCATGTAGTACTAATATTGTGTTTTATTTTATTATTTGACAATGTTTAAAATACAACAGAAACTCGATTTTCCTTTATGACAGGCTGAAAAAATTGTATTAGTTTAAAGAAAAAAGAAATAGTCCATTCTCGAAGTGAAGTTGAAATATAGGGGAAAGAGTTTTTGACTTTCTTTCCCCTTTCCCCTAATTGTATTAGTGTTATATAAGTGAAAAAAACTCTAAATCGTAACATTGTTTATAAATTACTGTATTCTGGCTCGACCTCCAACAGCGGCAGCTGCTGCAAGTGGATCTTCCTCTCCTGGATCTGGTGCTTCATCCAATTCAGCTCCATGATCTTCCACTGGTTAATCCATTTCGCCAAAAGGATAATTCGGTTTACTTATATTGCATAGCGTCGTTCAGCATTTAAAACTATTATCAGAATAGACCGGATTAGCTCGTTTAAAGAGGGAAATTTTTTACGCTTGTGGGCTCTATTGAAAGCAGAGCATCTTCATAGGTTGGTAGAATTAACCATTATTTTAAAGGATACGCGGAATCTCCTATGCTTTCCATGTCGGTCTACATAAGCTACTTCACTAATAGTTAGAGCATCTAATTTTATATCATGGAAGCCCTGAATTACGCCTAGTGTACTTGCAGACCAGGATACTTCGTTAAATTTTATTTGATTAACAGCATCTACAAAATCATGAACACATCTACAAACTGTCATTTTCGATACATCATGCATATCACATCATGGTCCATTTCCTAATCTGCAGCCCATACCCTCGATTAGTATTGTTCTGTAATGCTGGAGATAGGTATTTTAGGAGATCTCCTAATTGTGCTCTATTTAGTCTATCGATAAATTTGTCACCGAAGATAAAAGTAAAGTCAGTTCTTTCCCTGAATCTATATGCCATGCGGGCCACGTTTTCATCTTTATCAGAATCACTTGAACTTGACCACATGTTGCCCGTGTGAATTAAGCAACCGCTTATTTTAAACTGGCTTGTAGAAATTCATACCCACAGTTTAGACAGGGTAACACTTTTCTTACAATTGTAATTAAACGCGTAACATGAACTTACAAGAGTTAATTGTAGGTTACAAAACCAGGCCTACAGCTGTAAAATTTTTCCGTCATTACAAGCTCTACAAAGATTATTATAACTTGAGTTATATTACAAAAATTAGCAAGCCTCCAATCAAGAGCTTACGCTCGTTCCACTTGTAGGTCTTGTGTTATAGTTCCCTGATCTCCCATGACACAATTTCAATTTGGGAGATTTTTAACTAAAGCGTCGACGACTACTCTTAGTCTAGTCACATCTAACCATAAATACATCACGAATCTACTAACACTACTGCACTAGTGTTCTTTCTCTATTCATTGTGTATAGTTTCCAAGAATGTTGTAGCGTGCTGGGCTTGTTGACTTGTCTGACAGAAATTCATAGAAATCGGATAGTTAACTGTTAGTATTACACAATCTATATTTGGTGTAAGTACGGCTTTCAAAGAACTTAAGCTTTGTTTTCTTGTTTTTTTACCACAACTTTTATTTCTTCATCAGTAGTGACAGTAATTACTTCATGTTACTCATCAATAAAATCGAATTTTATTTCCACGAACGCTTATTTGCATATCTGACGCAATTGGGTGCTAAAACTTTTTTAATGTTGCCCGTTAATCTCGTCAGCCGTCAAATTGGGCAACCCATCAGTGCGATTGCATCGATTAGTCACGGGAGAGCTTATTTAGCGGGTCGTCTAGTATTTTGAGTTGACGCCTTTTTAAAAGGGGTTCTTCAATTATAGAAAACAAAACTTTCTTGTTTTTGGTTTTGTTTGTACTTTTATATTAAAATTATATAGTATTCTGATTAAGGAACATGATTTTTATTAATTTGACGATATTAAACTTTCGTGTAATAATAATATAATGACAAACATATACAGTATATAAGCATTTATTGTAGATATTTAGATTATTCGCTTACTGACAATGACTTCCCTTGTTGTTAATCACAGCTTCACATATTAAGTTTGGAAATATTTTAGACAATTTTTGCAAGGTTTCTGCCAATATTTTTACCCAATTTCGTTGTAGAAAAGACCACAAGTTTATGCTGGGATATGCTGGCGTATTTGTTGATCTAATTGGTCTCAAGGTTTTTTAATTGAAATGGAATTCGGCGACTGAGGTTGTTAAACCATTACTTTTTTTTATTCCAATTTGTTTCGGATAGCTAATCTTTACATAGTTTGGGGTCATTGTTATGCAAGGGCGCCAGAATTTTACTTTTTATTTAATATGCCATCAATTTTATTGGTAGCCCAACTTTGGAGCCATCGAAGCAATCCTAAACTATTAGAGATACCCTTCCATGCTTTACTGCAGCTACCGTAAAATACTCGTATTACGTTCGCCCCGTAATCTTCAAACAAAAAATATTGTTTTCATTGATTATTGGATCAGTCTTTTCCATTTGTTGCACATTACATACATTACGTAATAAGTGATTGGTGAAGGCTGGTTTTAAAGGTCGTCTTTTTTACTTTTATACACTTATTAGTTTTTGGCACTCTTTATTAATCCGGGCCTTTCTTTTGCTTGTGCTTACTGTGTCTGCCACTTATGCCTTACTATAAGTGAGCGTTCTTTTAGAGAGAAAAAAAAAATAAATCAAGAGAAATAAGTTAGTATGGTGTAAATAAAGATTCTGAAGTTTAGTTAGTGGCCACTAAAACTATTAACATAATAATAATAATACAATTTACAGCAGAAACGCCAAAAGAATATTTTGTTAATCGCTTGTAATATCTTGGTACTTAGAACTTACTGTTTATCTGCTCTATGTTGATTATAGCTACCAAGATGAAATAATATTAAATATAGCTACCTATACTTCTAAGAAAGGGCGGAGATAAAATTATACGGGTGCCCAAATGGGTTTGAACGGTATTGTACCTACATATTATAAATAATGATACGTGCGCTTTCTTGATCTTTCGTAAATGATGGTTCAATTTTCCTTGGAATTTAACGTAATAAACATGAAATAACTTATAGGTACTTGAAATAAAGGATTATTTTTAGGTTAAGGCTTTTTTTCGACGTATTGGTCCATACGTTAAAAATCGGTTATGACTGTAGCCGCCCTTTTTGCATCAAATCCCTTAAATAAGCGACGTTAATCACACCAATGCAACATAAAAGATATTTAAACAATTGTTTTTGTTTTAATAGAAAGTTCTATACAAAGTAAAAAAAGTCTGTACGTCAAGTAAAAAATTTATAAATATCGCTTGACGCAATTGCAAAAAATTTGTTAACTATTGTTGTTATTATAGAGCTTGTCCACGAATGGACAACTATGCTTGTAATAGCTTTATGTGTATTAAGAGCGGACAGTGAAACTTTGCCGCTTGAGACAAAAATAACCTTTCGTTCAAATTACATACTAGATTTTTAGTACGATCACATTATATGAAAAATACAGGGTGATTCAGGAGAAAATGTCAGTATTTTAGCTACGTATTCGGGGACCCAAAATAAACATAAAGGTTCCTATAAACATGGGTCGTATTCCCGGCCGTTACCTAAATACAGGGGTAAACAATATTCAAATTTAAATTTTTATTAAATTATTTATAACAAGTAGGCTAAGTTTTATAGTTTTCAAAAATGCCACCGTTTACTTCTAAACAAGTCAGCTAGCTCTCTGATGAATAGCTCGGGTCGCTCTATGAATGGATGCGGGTATGTTTCTTATAGTTGCTGCTGCATTTATTATTTGAATGATTAAAACCACCCCCAAAGACAATAATCCAGAAGATTAAAGTCTGGCGGTTTGTACAGTTATTGTTTAAAAAATTTCGTACTTGTGAACCGTATTTATACAATAAGTAAAAGAAATAATGAGGCATGACTTTTTTCGAAAAACTAAACATAATAATTTTTACACTGAGGATGCAAATAAGTCACGATATTTAATAGAAACACAATTTTATCGATGACGACGAAATTATTTTCTTTTAAATTCATATTCATTGTTTGAATGTATTGTTTAAATAAAGTAATTTTCAGTGTGCATCGTTTGACTCAATTACCAATCAACGGCCACCAAATTTATTTGAAAAACATCATACTTGGGTATTTATAAACGGAGCACGTATTGCACGAGTGCAAAAGGAGCGTATTTGGACGGACTCGTTAGAAATCGTCACTGTTCGATTCGGTCCGCTGTGTTTAAGGGCTCACGTCCCACCTATATGCTGATGTGGTGTTAATTAAGCCCTGTTTATTTGGTTTCGAAGTCACGATAGGAATATTAAAAAGATTTCCTTTTTATTGATCCGAAAGGCTGTGTTTAGAAAGGGTGTGAAATGTTTGTGACAATGTTTAACGCACTGGCTGGTTTGCCACATTGGTCAATGGACTTTTTTAATGATTCGTTTTCCCGGGATTACCTAAGTCACAAACAAACACGATCACTTACTAGAATATATTATATAGTTACTTCCACCTGACCAGGCAAAAGGATGAATCAATTTATTTTATTATACAATGAGGATATAAGGTCTGGAAAATTATCTTTTTCAGGTAAGCGAAGCACTTAGAGTAAAAAACGCTCGGACACGTCGATTTAATTTTATTTTCTTTAATTTTTTAAGACTTCTGAAAATTATATAGGGTGCTTCAAGAAAACTGGGCGGCTGTTAACTTTATTTTTTTTTTCGATGAAACATCCAGTATGTCATTGCATTTTTTGATTCTACGGAAAATTCTAAGCACATTTCATGTAGGATGTCCTATACCTAAATCTAACCGTTTTGAAAATATTGCCAGTTAAAAATTGACATTTTTTAATTTAGATAAATTCACTCCTACAATAAAATGTCCATTTGACATTTGCATTTTTATCACTTTGACATCGATAAAAAGGTGCATCCTTTTTTATCGCGATAAAACCCTCTCCAGCTAAATATTAAATGGTAAAAACCTCTCCAGCTCAAAATCGAGTAGCTTTTTCATTGCTCGGCAACCTGACATGTTCTTACAAACTAATTTGATGCTGTCAAACATTTTTTTAGTGAAGTATTATTTTTTTTAGTATCTATTTTATGCCAAAATTCGTGAATTTCTCTGGCTAAAATTCACTCGATCTTATTTTTAAGATCGGATAAACTTTTTATTTTTTAAACTCAAACTAGATTACTTTTTAGCAGTTTAAACTCGAACAAACGGTAATCATCGTTTGTTCTCGTAAATTTCTAAGCAATCTAGTTTTCGTAAAAATTAAAAGTTTATCCGATAAAAAAAAGCTCTTGTGGTTTTACGTATGAGAAAAACCAGGATGCAACGTGATATCCAGTTAGTACTTAGATTGTCACTTTGACTCCTTGTCAACAGTAATAACTTTGTCAATTTTCAACATACTGTGGGAAAGTTACTTTTATCTTATTAAAAATGCTTTCAGAGCGAGAAAGAATCGAAATTCTTATGATGTTTGGCTGGGTAGATCGCCAAAGACATTTGGGCAAAGTTTGTGAACTTTTTAATAACAGATATCCAGAGCGTGGACAAGCAATTACAATATCTACAGTCAGCAAAATTGTCAAGAAATTCTATGAACGTGGTTGTGTAAAAGATTTTTCCAGGACAGGTAGGGCAATATTAGATGATAATGAGAAATTAGATGTTTTGCTCAGTTATAACGAAAATCCACATTTATCTACAAGTCAAGTAGCATCAGATTTAACCCTTAGTCAATCAGTCGTAAAAAATATTCTTAAAAAGGCAAAGTATCATGCATAAAAAACAAGATGAATACATGAATTAAATGAAGAGGACTATGACGGCTGACTCCAGTTTTGCGAAAATATGCAAGAGCGATGCAACCTGGATCCATTTTGTTGGATTCCAATTTGTTTTTAGCTTATTTATTAACTGGATCCAATGGTGAAGTTCCTTGTTCTGGAATGGCAGTCAACTTAATTTTTTTAGCAAGGACAGATAATGGTACATTGAAGTCACTATCATCATGGGAGGACCAATTTGCTACCTCACTTTTATTTATAGCTCTCATATTTGTAGAAACTGACTGTGTTAGCTCATGTAGAACATGACGCTCAGTGGTAGCGCTATCATCAAATATGAATGGATTAAACGGTTCTATTTCGCATGCCTTAAACCCTTTAACCGCATTATTTACATTGGCAGCTCTACAGTAAGCTTCTCCAAATAATGGTCCTGGATTTCTCTCAGAAATCAGTGTTCCAGGAATCACACCTTTGATTGTAAAATGTCTTCAAAGGTCCAAAAAATTAAACATCTAATTGTTGTAGAAATATTTTATTTTCTGATGAAGCGACCATTTTTGTTCATGGTACTGTCAATACACAAAACTATAGATACTGGTCTACAGAGAATTCTCATTGGGCTCAAGTGGCTCATACGCAACAACTCGACAAAATCAATGTTTGGGTTAGTTAGAGCCCAATATACCTACTCCAACTATGTGCGGCAGTTTCTTAAAGAAATAATTCCTAACAGGTGGATAGGACTTCGTGGCCCCGTCATATGGCCGTCCAGGTATCCGGATTTGACTCCCCTACATTATTTTCTGTGGGTATATTTAAAAGCCAAAGTTTATTTAACAGACCTCCTAATATCAATGCGTTGAAAAATCGTATAAGAGTTAAGAAATCCCACCTTCTCTCATTCGAACCGTGCAACATCGATCGGTTAGTATATTGCCAGGAAGTTAAAGGACGACAGTTTAAGCATTTGTTACTTTTAAATGTGTCATTTGGGTTATTGTTATAAAAAATTCAGTAAACTAGTTGGGGTTGTTTTATTTTTCGGTCTTAATAATTTTGTGATAATTTTAACAATACCATCTGTAAGTACCATTGAATACATATTGAAATGTTAGGATAGGAAAGTAAAGTTTATTTTCCTTTACCTTCAAATGGTAACGTGCTTCGCTTACCCGAAAAAGATACTTTTTCAGATTTTATGTTCTTACTGTATACAGAACTTTTATTATTTTTATTCTTGCGGTCATTGTCATTGTCGTATTATACCGGTCCTTAATTGCATGGCAACCCCCGGCTTGTACCCCCAATTGTGGATGATTCTTCATTATCTGTACGGACTTTTTTTTTATAAACATACAATCATAAGTCCGATATCGAACTGGGGCCTTCAAATCGCTAAGTAATTTGTCAAGCCACCAAGCCACCGACGCGACGGCAAAACTTTTAGCTTGTTCATTCAATAAAATATCTAAATTTGTACATTGTATATCACACAGGTATAACTACAGCTTCAGTAAAAACACACATCTGTAAAAGTGAACCTTTTTCTTCATAAAATAGCAATAACCAGTAGGGGAGTGAGGGACAAAATCGAACACTTAAAGATCCACCTGTAAAACGTTGATAACGATATAAAATATGTATAATTCTGTAAGAATCATACACAAACGGCATGCGAACTGGCTTTAAGAATAATAATATTGCGTGGGTAAACAAATTTGCAAAATATAAGAGGCTATGTTATTTTAGAAACAAAAACTAAAATATTGTATTAGATTTGCAAATATGAAATAATCTGAAAATGAATACTACATTGACTATAACTCAATTAAATCAGGTTACCAGGTTTTAATAAAACCAAAAAATTTTCGTTTATTCAAAAAATTTACATTTGCCTCACCCGAGTATTTTAATGACATTGATACTTCTTGAAAATATGCGTGTCAAATTTCAATGCTATTAGAAGAGTAAAACCATTTTTCATTTTGCCGCGACCATTCGTTTTGTCCCACTTACCCCTACTGAAGGTTTAATCTAAAAACCTGTTAGCGCAACAAAGTATCTTAAATACGTCTGTGCATTCTAAGAAGCCATAAGAAATAAATCTTGCATACAGTCACATAAAAGACGTTTAAAAACTGATACGCCTTTCTGGTTACATTGCACAATGCGATACCGTGCATGACACCGATGCTGCGAATGACAGCTTGCAATTCAATACGTTTTCCATTATAGTCGACACAATCGGGCCTATCTGTCTTGATAGGTCAATTTTCAATTCAAATTAAAAGAAATTCATAACGTCTTTGTCGAGTTTATCAGAGCGTTCGCTAAAATCGATTTTCTTTTTCTTGTTTGTAAAATATGCCATTTCTTTGCAGCACGACGTCGCGTCGCCTCGAAGGATGAACGAAACTATGTTTTTTTTTTTATCCAGATGCAATGGATTTATTATTACGATTAATAACGGACTTACCAAACTACATGCCAATTAGCTCACTACACATGGAGATGAGACTAGACACCCTAAAAGACTTTTATGACAAAATAATTAAAAAATATTACGAGAGGGCGGAGGTTTCGCAAAATACACTGATCACAGAATCACATAAACAATCCACCATACACGCACGATTTAAACACTCAAAAGATTGACTCCCCGCCTAGCAGACCTAATTAAACATGAAGTTAAAAAGATAATTTATAAATAAAAACAAAGCACATTAAAAATACCTCCCAAGAAATTAAATCAAAACAAAATCAAACATCAACTGAAAAACCTTCAACTATTGTAATTAAAAAGATGTCATTGAATAAACAGAGGTAAAAAATAGAAACATCTCTCTTAAAAAGACTACCATTGCATGGACCAAAACGAAAATCGATGGTTGAAGCCCCCCCCCCCTCTTCCCCCTTATTAAAAAGCTAGAAATACGTCCATGATTTTGGCCGACGATATTAAATAGACTTGTTTACTCAGAATAGCTTAAAACTCTTCTGTAAGCCTCGAGGCACGTTTGGAAAGGGTTATCGCTCCTGAGAAAGAAATTGAGCCAACCAGTCTGTAAACGTCTTAATCCCGCAACCTTGAAAATGGTTTCAACTGAGCTACACGCTATACAACAGGGTATTTTCTTTCTCAACAAATATCCATCATCTATTTGTTGACACATTATTCATGGGATTAGGCAGTAAATTATTTTATCAAACTAATCAATGAACACTAATGATTGTAGGCACTTAATTACAATAATAGTTTTAACTTAACTGTAAACTACTAGGTATTATTTTGATGTATAGAAGAAAAGATCTCTAGGAAGAATGCATGCAAACATAAATTACTGATTCAAGAAGTAGTCCATTTTCTGTGGCGAGATTATGAAAGAAAACAAGGTCTGTCTATACCACCAAAATAAAATATATTTGTCCTTTTAGGGTGAAATAAGGGTTAAAGAGTGTACATAATTTAAATTTGAAATTAGGTTGTACTAGTTTCGACTTTAGACAAAGTCATCTTCAGCAACCAAGTAATTAAGAAATATGTTTTTTAGGATGTACCTAAATAAACTAAAACAAATTAGAAGAGGGGAAGTAGTGGTTCAACAATATACGGTCATAACAAGTACCTTGTGCAGCCAATGGAATCGACAGCAGATAATTACGAACATGATGCTACTTTAAGCATTCATGGAAACTAAATGTAAATAAGTAATAGAGGCCAAAATTCTTAATGGAATAATTTATAGTTATGATATTATTATATAGATGTCAATAACATGTTAAATTAAGAAAATTCAATAAAATCATCGTTTCATGAATCAACTCAGTGAGGGACATGATTTATATTTTGGTGGGTCAGAAGTTTAATAAGAAAAAAAAAGGGGGGGGGGGGGGGAAGGGAAATTAAAATTAGTTTAAAAAACCAGTTACGTCATTGAGTAAAATTAGGGGTCATCTGAAAGGAGAAAATTATTTCCATTTAAAATTGTTTTACGCAATTATCATAATATGTGGTCTCACAATGTAGACTTTAGTTTTGTATGTGGTAAAATTATCATGTACTCACCAAATTGTCAATATTTATAGCTTAATTTCTCGATGAATTTATTTTAAATTGTTAAATAAATTTAATGAAGCCTATGTTACGATTTTCTTTTTTCCTTTTTGGCAATTGAAACACAAATTAGTATATAACATGACTTTAGATTGATGTTCAAATAAAAGCAAGTAGTAGTTGTTCAAATAAAATGGAGGGTATCTCCAATATCAGTACTATAAATTTCTTTTTTATATTATTTAAAATTCGTATTTCCGGGTATCAACTGTGAAGTCCACAGGCGGCAAATTTGAACAGGAATCATCATGCTTAAAGTAGCATCATGTTCGTAATTATCTGCTGTCGATCCCATTGGCTGCACAAGGTACTTGTTATGACCGTATATTGTTGAACCACTACTTCCCCTCTTCTAATTTGTTTTAGTTTATTTAGGTACATCCTAAAAACATATTTCTTAATTACTTGGTTGCTGAAGATGACTTTGTCTAAAGTCAAAACTAGTACAACCTAATTTCAAATTTAAATTATGTACACTCTTTAACCCTTATTTCACCCTAAAAGGACAAATATATTTTATTTTGGTGGTATAGACAGATCTTGTTTTCTTTTATAAATTACTGATTTTACATCGAGCGCGAATTGAATTCAACTGCCTAATGTCTCTTAATCTACTATTTCATAGCACGGTCCAATATATATCTGACTATATTAATGGAATTTAAACTTTTAACGTTCCCCGTTAATAAGAAAGAATATCTAATGAGCTTAATGTAACGAAATATGAAAATTGTTCGGAACTGCTGGACATAAAGATGCCCCTGGAGACATGCAGCGTTCTATAAGTTATGCGTCTAGGCATACCCAAGATGCCTGTACATCGCGAAATAAGTTAGACTCTTCTCGATTAAAGCTGATACTTTTTAGTTTAGTGCTTTGTGTCCCCTGGTAGGAAAACAATGATAATATAATATAAGCTATGAATATATGAGTAAATTACATAATGTATATGTAATGTGTAAGCGTAAGTACAGTTTCAAAAACATATTCTAGAACCTATCTATTTGATTTTAATTTTTATGTATGTTTAATTAAGATCTTAGTTGTTTAAAATCTGAGACCGTGTTTATGCTTTATTAATATTTATTTATTAACGTCGTAGATATCTAGCCCATTGTAAATTTGTAAATTTAACGGTTGATGCCATGTAACAAAAACAATAAAATTTAGTTATATCAGAAGATTTTATTTCAACAATTTTTAATTTGGTCCCGGGAGCCCGATATTTTGCTCCAATGATTATATTTCAATGGCGTCAACTAACCGTATTTAAACGTGATAAGTCCTGTAAAAGCCCAATGACCGTGATCAGGTCACTGTCAGCCAAAGCCTCTACGAATTCCTATATTGATATTGAGACGACTATAGTGAACACATCTAAAGCAAAGCAAAAGTTTCTTTAGCAGCAATAAAAACATCCAAAATAACTATATTAGCTTTGTTACTCCGAAATACAAACAAGTTCGCGCCATTAAATTATGCGGCCTTAATAAAATTACAGCGACTGTTTGCGTTTAAATACAGAGAAATGGCCGCGAGTCTGACTAAATCGCGCTAAAAATAGCCGGACATATGGGCGGACACTCGCCGCAACAAATTGTGAACTTGCCGGCCTTCTGACTGGTCTATTACATCGTTGACCTAATAAAAGTAACGTTTATTAGACGTTTCGGACGTAATAAATCGTTGGCAAGTTCTAGGAGAGTACTGCCCCCTTTTTTATGGTTACGAGAAGAATAGATGAGAAAGAAGATTTCTACATCATTACAGTCTGTTAAAATTTTTAAAAATTAGATTAAATATTTTATTGTTATTACACTATCAAGACCGTGGTTCAATTTAAAATTGTAAGGTTGATTTGATGCGGTTCCCAACTTGATCCGTTTTGTGCCAGCTCTTTGGGCTTTTTGTAACTAGTAGGTATCTATATACATTTTACGACTATCTTTGTTTAATGCATGTGACTTCTAGAGCGCTACCCTATGAGTTGTTAAGAGTTCGCGCACTCTGTTGGAGAATTGGATAATTAAAGGTATCTATAAACAGTTAAAGAATTATTAAAGCCAAAAAAAATGGAGTTTATTTAATTCAAAGAAATATTTGTTTCATATATTATGTCAAACAAATATTTATTTGATTAAATTCCAATAATTATTTAAACCAGGAATTAATTTCATGTTTGAAATAAATAAATATTTATTCAATATGCATGTTTGCCTATTACCGATTAACCAGAATGCAAATACTACATTATTTTATTTAAGGACCCCATTTGTTGCACCAAATAATTATTTATTCGATTTAAAAAACGCATTTTTTAATAGCGAATACATAGTTTTTTTTGCTTTTTTTGCAGTAAATAAACAGTTATTAAAATTCAGTAAATTATATTGTTTATTTCAAATAAAGTGAATTTAACTTAACAAACTTGTTGCTTTACTTTAAACAAATATATTTATTTCGCTGGAATACTTTTCTTCTTGATTCTTTGACTGTACATTTTCTAGAGCAAGTTTTTAAACTCTGTCTCAATATCCAAATGGTTGCAGGCGTAAATTTGTTCAAAACCATCAGGTAACCTATAAAATTGAATTTCCCATAGGTATTATTTTATTATGGCGTAGTTTAGGGAGTTTCGAAATTATATATTTTTGAATAGAATTCACAGTCGTTACTAATATGTTAATATTAAGACTGAGTCTCACTAAAGGAATAAAGTCAAAAACAAATTTTGTTAAAAGAGAACTTAAATATGATGCGATTTTAAAACTAAAAAATTGAATTTTTTTTTATTGTGCTGAAATATGCAAATTGCAACAGAAATATGTTTGTTTTGAAAAAGTGTTATTTAATTGAAATGAATATTAATTAAATAAATATTTATTAGGATATTTTTCCCTTCGTTTTTCCAGTGTACCAATCCATATCTGGCAATATACATTTTGAATGGAATAAGAAATTGGTTTAGATTCATTATTTTCAAATAATTTAAATGGTACCTAGTGTTAATAAAATATACGTTGAACCGCCTTGGTATGCTGTTTCTGTAAGTTTATTTACGATATCTTTCCATACTCTTTCCAAATTTCTTCTTGGAAACACACGCACGAAATTTGTTCGTCTGTGTATACATTCAATTTTGTATGCTTCATTTAATTTAAAACGTTGTAGAACATAAAATCCGGATCGAAACGTTTTTTGTTGATAGGGTGAGGAGATTTGTTAGAGATTGGAATATTGCCTGTACGAGTTATGACTGCTTCGAGTTATTTACGATCATCGTGGGAGTCTTCAAAGTGCGGGCAATAAAATCTTTTAAATCTATTGAGCTTTGATTTGATAACATCTCGTCAAACTTAATATTCTATTTAGATTTTTAGAACGTGACGAAATAACGCTTTAAGGGTTAAGTTCAGGATAGTTAAATTTTGTTTTAGAAGTATGTGGTTATGATTTTTTTTTAAAAAATTGCTGAGAAAACTCATTTAGGTAGGTACTGTAGATAAGGAATTATGTAAAATTACAGAAAAAAAGAAACATCATCGTAATTTTGCCAGGTAATTACATATCATTTAACAGTTTCAACTTAAATATTAGGTGTATATACAGTGCGTTACTTAATGTCATATACTATACTTATTTTAATAGGTGACCCCTAAACGAGAAGTTCATATAAACAAACATAACAATATGCCTTAACCCTTTCAGTCCCAATTTTTTTTTTGATATCCAAAAATTCTGATATTTGGTAAATTAGTTTGTTTTGCCCTATAATAACATTATATTTTTGGAAAAAAGTTCTAGGGTTACCCTAATTTGACATTTGATGTGTACATTATAGTGTACAATGGGACTTTACGGTCTCGATCACTTCAATGCGAATATTTTGATTCCCCATGGACAAGGTTTTCCTTTAACAAATTGCTTTATATTTAGCTTGCCTTTGAAAGGGGCCATTTGCTCGTCGACGCACAAAGCAGGTTCCAAAGAAAGATTCATCATACGTCTTCGGAGAATATCGTATAGTGGGCGCACTTTCCACAATCTGTCTGTACACTCTGGTGTTTTTTCTTGAACGTTTACAAAATGCAAATGTTTGCGCAGTTTGAAGAATCGATCCCTTGGTATTGCATCTGCTACCATAGGAATTCGTAATTTATTTTCCCAGTAACACCGAACTCTTTGGTAATTCAAGTTTCCCATTAGAATATGCAAAGCAGTAAAAGTTTCTAGCTCGGCCTGAGACGTTGGAGTAAATTTGGCATGCTCTTGCACGGCATAAAGAGTAGTATTTTCAACCATGAGGTGAAACAGCTCATCGGTAAAATACTGCCTAAAAAAATATAGAGGGCTTTCCAAATCTACAGGCTGAACAGTTGTTGGTTGAAACCATTTTATATTTGGCGTTATATATTGTACATTTTTGCGCCAAATTATGTCTTTTTTTTGTGTCAATTCATTAAGTATATAATATGAATTGATACGGGCAGTTTTACTTGTTTTTGTTAGTACTCGCTCACTACCAATAAGAACTGGTTGAACATTTGCATTATTTTCTTTATCTGGTTCTCCCATTTCAACATCATCTTGCTCCTGGATAAGAACATCTGCAACTTTATTGTGTTGAACCTCATCCTGAATATCGATTGGAACTGTGAAATCTGGCTCATCTACTTTGTCTAAAATAAAAATCCTATGATTTGGCAACAAAATAAATAAAACGATTTTTAACAAACCTTGCTGGAAACCTTCTATTTCCCACCCATCATCATCCTCACTAAGACAGTCAAGGTCAGAATCATCATTCTCCAAACAGTTTACTAGTTCTTCACATGATAGCGGCTTTTTACTCATTTTGAAAGCTGTAACAAAACTATTTTTATGTGCAATTCAAAAAAATTTAAAGTTAGGTATACTCACTTTGCTAAGACCCAATGTACACGACAGTGTACGTACCTTTGATGGACCAGTATACGGAAATATATCCACCAGCTTACTAAATAATATTATATATGGTATAGTTCAACTATTTTTTATAACACCAAATTTTACAAAATGCACCACTGCAACTTTGCATAAATAAATAACCAATAAACAAACACGTTCTGGCCACTTTCGACATAATACTGCGCGCGATACTGCTAATAGGTCGTTCATTTGACCTTCGACACATAGATGGCAGTTAGTGCGTACCAACTCTTAGAAAGGGGTACACGTCAGTGCACAATGGGATGCAACGATCAAAATCCACTTACAATTTGTATTTAGCTAACGTTAATTTTCGGTACACTACAGTGTACGCAGGGACCGAAAGGGTTAAAATGCTTGGTTTTCGATAGAGGGTGCTAACGTTTCTACTATGGCTTGCAGATATATATGTACCTAATAATTAATATTTCATTAATTTTCTGCCAATAAGGGACCCCGCACAAACTTTATGGAAATTGGCTCTCTGTGAATCTTGCTGAAACATTGGGGACCTGTTCCTATGGCCCGTTTGGGAGATTAAGAAGGGGAAGTTAGGTATTTTGTATATGATTCACGAGTCAACGATCCGATAAAGTAGGGTATTGTATGTCATATTGGCTTCCGTAATTATTTTAGAGAAATGTTCTGTTAGGATTTCTTAAAAGAGCTACACCCATGCAAGGGGCAACACTTTGCCCATTTTGGTCAACCAGGTAGTAAGCCGCTAAACCCTTATTGCAACATCGTAATTTATTATGAACCCTGTATTAGTGGGGAATAATAAGTTTTAACAATTACACTTCAAAGAACAATTTGCAATATCACTGTCAAATTTGGTGTTTTATTATGCTTCAGAAATATGTGGTTAACAATAACTATAATTATTCATTATTTTTATTGTAGAAATGTAGAAAAACTCTATCATGTATGGTGATTTTTACCATAAATAAATTTAAGATTAATTAAATGTTTAAATATTCTTCATTCCTCCATTGACTGGCGGCAATACTGCAAACGATCGTTGAATTCCTTTATTACGTTAGTACATTGATATTTCATTATATTATGCCCAAGTTTCTTAACTCAACTAAATTTTCTTATGTTTTATACTTATAAAGCCTAGTTTTATTAATCAATAATTAATTGTTGGTAACCGCGTATTTCTGAACACCAGAAATAACAGTTCTCTTGCAGTTTTTACATTCATTGGGTTTTGGTTTTTTCTCAATGGTCGTTCAATGAGTTGGTCATTTTTTTTGTCTAGCCCAGTGGGCGGGGCCACGGACTGCCCGGCCTTCTATAGATTCTCCTCCGTTGATGGATGTTTCTGTCGAGTGATTGTATGATTATTGATTTGGTGCCTTCTTGCTATTTTGAATAAGTCGTCTGTCAGTTGATTAATGTGTTCTGTAACATGTGGGAGTTCTGTCTCTCTATGTATCCGGTTATTTTTCCCGTACCATAGGACTTTGCTAATTGTACTTAGTGTTTTATTCTAAACCGCCAGGAGTTTTTTTCTTTGGGTTTTATTCATTTGTGCCCAGGCCGGACAGGAGCAGGTGACTGCTGACCATATATTGTCTTGAATAGCGTTAGTTTTGTTGGTGCAGCCATTTTTCTACTCGTAAGTAATGGAGCTAGTTTGCTCACTGTTTTATGAGCCTTTATTGCTGTGATGTTAGTTTGTTTTTCCATGTGAGTCTTTTGGCTTATACTATCCCAATTGCTTTGACTTTTGTTTCCAAAGTATCTGAGTGTTTTCGTTAATTTATGTTACCACACTGTTCCTGTCTTGATTTGGTTAACAATATCGCTTGTGTTTTCTCTGACTTTGTCTCGATTTTTTCATTTTTCGAAACGTTGAAGACTTTCGGTGATTGGCCTAGGTTTTCTGGCTAATGTGTGGATTGTTGTATCATCTGCGTATTAGGCTATTTTCGTATTGGGGTGCGTCGGCATGTCGTTTATGTTAATGTTGAGTAAAAATGATGACATCGGGGATCCTTGAGGAACTCCAGTTTTATTTTTCTAGTTGTTTATGTCGTGTTATCGAGTTTGATTTCAAATGTTCTCCTTTGTAGAAATGAATATGGAATTTTTGTCATAGTTAGTCCTAATTTTATTAATTTCAGGAACAGACCTTGGTACCAAACTCTGTCAAATGCCTTCCCTACTTCCAGCAGTACTGCTCCTCGGTGTCCTTTCCTATTAAATTGTGTAACTATTTGTTCGGCGAAGATGACGATTAAATGGGTTGTGTGACAATTTCATTGTAAATTTTTCATTTGAAGTGTCATTGTTAAATTACAAAATGAGAATTCCTATGGCTTACCCGACGATGCAGTACCTATGTTTAATAAATGTGTACATTTTACAAATATGTTTTACTATACTAGCTCTTAAGCCGGTCACATGATCAGGTTCGTGCCATTAGAGCTTCTGATCAACATCACGCTTATTATAAGTTCCGAATGCTTCAGCCAATATCACCAATAGCCGGGGTCGTTCACGACAAAAATAAAAGATACCTTTTTGTATGGAATTGAAGGGTTGATTAAATTAATAGTCAAATTAAATTTAAAATTAGAAATAAATTAAAGAAAAAATTGTAGGTAATAACAAATAATGATATTATAACAATCTAATGCAAAAATTTAGTTTAATATCTTATTCTATTTTTCGAAACAAAAGTTTTAAACGATTTTTATATTTTGGGCCTGCTCTGTATATGCGCTGTTTGACTTGAAACTATAAGTGCACCGTTTTCAGACATGCAGCAAGTTTTGCCTGGCGTTATACAGGGTATTTTAGAAGTACAGTACGTAACTTAATTGGGCGATTCCTTACTATATTTTAAGAGAAAAAGTTTATATAAACATGTCCGGAGTTGCCCCGTTTCTGATATACAGAGTGTTAAAATTTAAAAAGAAATCGCTTTTTTATAATTTTTTTTAAAGTCCTTTTCCCGATTCTATTTAAATTTGGTACCGTTATTCATTATGATAAGGGGCTTAATTAGCCTTAACTAAATAAATTTATTAAGTCCAGTGGTATCCGGGGGAGCACCTTAACGAATATTATTGACAAGAAAATGTACGCCACTGGCATTTTTCTAATTTTGATATTTTCTTTTTCGGATTGACTAACTAATAATACGACTTTTTTGTTCTCTGAATTGTTTTCGTATCTTGCTTCGTTTTTGAGAGAAAAAATAAAAACTACTTTCTTGCATATACAAGGAAATGTATGTAGATATTTCAAAGTTAATTATTAATAATTAAAATATGGGGTTATGTAAGTTGTGATGTCTAATTTACCTGTTTTGTCAATAACAAATCAAAAATGAATAACTTTACTAACGCTGAAATGGCCCAGATGCATTTCAATTATGGCCTAGCCAATGAAAATGCTAAAGAAGCTCAACGAATTTATCCGGAACGTTATTCAAGCAGAGTACTGCCATGTGCCAAAACATTTAGACAGCTCCATGCAAGATTGACTAAGACTGGGAATTTTAAACGTAAAGTCTGTGCGTTTTAAGAAGTCCGATATCGGATTAAATCACCAAGGGATGTTATCGCTTTTAAAACAGTAAGTCGGTTAAGTTACAATATCTTCGCACCTTCGCTATACTTGATCACACCGAACATCCCACTGGTTTACTGTATTCTATTACTGAGCGAAATAGAATACAGATCTTACTGAATGCAATAATTCCAAAATCATTTTTGATAATAGAATGTAAAAATTCTCGCTCTTGAGTTGGAATATTTATTCTGAAACACTTGCTTCTTATGCGTTTTGCGTGTATTTTCATTCCATAACAAGATACGGAATGAATATTCTGTAATTGATCTAAACGACATAGGTTGCCATGAATTTCGAAACTGTCAGTGTCAGATAAAAATGGCCGCGTTGTAATAATTATTTTCAGACAAATTTTAGTGCAAGTCAAAAAATGAGTGAAAAATCGGATGAATCAGATATGGAACTGGATAATACACCTGAAATTACGAATATTGCGAATAAATAACTTAATTGCTTTGTACAGATTTTATTTGTTTTTATTCGTACTTTTTGGTCGTGGAGAAAATATAGTCTGCTACTCGGTTAGAACGAAAATTCGATACTCGTTACAGAATCTACTATTCTGAACGCCTTTTTCCAGCTGTTTATTTTAGCATTCAGTTCTTTCTAATCCCGTGCAACTTGCACATAATTTTTTCCTTTTATTTTTTTAGTCCTAACCTTTTTTTAATATAGATTAATTTTTTGGCCGCCAATGCATATAGCTTCATAAAATCTCTAGAGTGTAAAAAGTTATATTTCCATTTAAACTTTATTTGTTAACCTATGTATTATGGAAGAAGATTATTAAAATATATTTTTGTTACAGGTATGTCTATGCATCATATGGAAAAGTAAGGTCTTTGTAGGTAAGTACAAACCTATCGGTATCTATTTTTTTCCCTCGTCGCAAGTTGTAATTATATATTTAGTGCTCATCTACAATTTGTCAGTTTTTGCCGAAGTTTTTACTTTCAACGCGAAAATTAACAATGAAGTTTCATAAACTAAGTTACGGAAAACAGGTTCCGCTCGCATTTATCTTTCCTGATTTACCCGCAGTTACTGTCCAATTTACCAAGAGCGTTTTTAAAGTTTTCATCAGATTAACCAATATTTTTACTCTAAAGTTAGTTTGTGAAAAATGTTGTCAGCAAACTTGTAAACACCGGCCTTAGTTTTTGTTTTGGCTTAACTAATAAAGCTTTTCGTTGAATAATATTTTAATTTTACCGAGAAAAAATAATTATGTCAACACTTATTTTTATGTACTTTTTCGATAAACTAAAATGTCAAGTAAAAGTCAGGTTTAATATTTCTCCACCCGCGTAACATTTTTCTTGTGTTGTCAACTTTATACAGGGTGTTTCATTATGGTCGAAGAGCGGCCATATCTCGGAAACTATTGGGCATAGAAATTCAGGAAAAAAAAAATTATAAGTAAAGTGGCCATGGGAAAATCCTGGAAATAATTTTTAAGTTCCGCATTTTGCCGCAAGGGGGCGCAATTGAAAAGTAAATTTTTAAATTTTAGATATCTCCGAAAATTGCACGTTAAGGTATATTTTTGATAACACCATTAAAAAGCTTGGACAATTTTGCATAATTTTGGTCCCATGCTTATTGGCGTACCGACTTTAGTAAGAGTGGGGGAAGCTGTTGAATGTGTAATCATTTAAATCGCTGTAACTTATCAACGACTTATCCGATTTTAGCAAACTAAAACTTGTTTGGAAGAGAAATGTAAGTACTTTTAACTATCGTCTTGAGTGGTCCATGATACTTCTCAATAAAAATACAAGAGGGCGCAATTTGCAATAATAACACATTTCTTAACTTTATTCATTTATTTCAAATCATACGGTATAATTATGATACCATAATCGAAAAGTAGATGAAATTTTCTACAAAAAATGTCAAAACCGCAGTTCGATATCTCCATCCGTTTCAGAGTTATTGCCAATAGAATAATTTTTAAAACTTTAAATGAAGAAGCGGTTGTTTTCATAGTTTTGTGATCAAGCATTCCATGACAAAAAATATTTTTAAACTTTATGGTTAGGTAGGTTTGTTTCTCATTATTCCAATGTCAAACTCCGTGCCTTCCTTCACACTTTATCTAGGCTTAGGACTAGTCCAAATCATGTAAAATACAAAATTTGGAGCGTGTTTCAAGGCCAACGGGCCATAAAACAGTATTGAAATAATTATCGGAAACTATTGAAGGAAACAATATTCATGGAAAGCTTCTTAGGAAAATAATTGAGAGACTTTATAAATGTTCAAAATGACCTCCGTTGTGCAAAATACAACGATTAATTCTTTTTCTAGAACTAGAGACAGCTGTTTCAATTTCAGCTCGTGAAATCGAATTTAGTGCATTTTCAATTCGCTCAATCATGTTGTCTCGTGTGGTTGGTCGCGTTTTATATGCAATGTCTTTTATTCGCCCCCACAAGTAAAAATCTAACACAGTTAAATCCGGGGATCTAGGTGGTCAAGCAAACAAACTACCCCTTCCAATCCAGCGATATAGGCAAGTCATTTTGTAAAAAGTTTAAATAAGATTCACCATTTAGATAATCATTAAAAATAAACGGTCCGATAATTCTGTGTCCTAATACTCCGCACCACACGTTAACACTCCATCTGTTTTGGTGATCCACTTCGCGCATCCAGTGAGGATTTGTCTGTGACCAATAGTGCATATTGTGTAAATTAACTTTGCCACAGCTACTGAAAGTGGCTTCATCAGTCCATAACACGTGGGAGAGGAATTGAGGATTCTCGTTACACATCTCTCTTAGCCAATAGCAATAGTCGAGCCGTCTGTCATAATCACTTTCTGATAGCGCCTGATGTAAAACTATATGATAGGGATGCAGCTTAAAATCCCTTAGAATTCGGAACACTGCAGTACCTACAACTTATACCTAGGTCTAAAGAAATTGCTCTTATGCTTAAATGCGGATCGGCCTCTACGTACGCAAGAACGTTTGTAATGTTGACTTCATTTCTTACTGGACGTCTTCTAAAAGCAACTGAAATGCGTCGTACACTTCCCGTTTGCCTTAGGCATATTGCCAGTCGCTGAAATACTGCTCTGCCATAGTGCCTTCGTTCAGGATATCTGAGAGCATATTCGCGTTCCGCTATAGGCGCATTTTGAA
This sequence comes from Polydrusus tereticollis, assembly GCA_963920685.1. Lineage (NCBI taxonomy): Eukaryota > Metazoa > Arthropoda > Insecta > Coleoptera > Curculionidae > Polydrusus > Polydrusus tereticollis. The sequence continues at coordinate 83,914,078 of OY987327.1, forward strand.
AACATTCAAAATATACGGCCAGCATATCGTAAGCTTCGGCATTGGTATAAGCCATTTTTGAAAGGTACGTATCACAATTTTCTATCAAGAAGTTTAAGATGAATTACGGATAAACTTTTGTCAACACCTTTCAAAATGAAACTAGTTGACAACTATTTGCATTATTTGTCTTATCTCCATGGAAACTTTCAGATTTTATTTCACAGCTATCTAGATTTATTTTTTAAAACACATCATATTGTTAGAGTTACGCCTAAATGACACGTTTTCCATGATTGCCATTAATTCTAGAGTGGTTTCTGGGCCATTGGAATAATGAGAAACAAACCTACCTAACCATAAAGTTTAAAAATATTTTTTGTCATGGAATGCTTGATCACAAAACTATGAAAACAACCGCTTCTTCATTTAAAGTTTTAAAAATTATTCTATTGGCAATAACTCTGAAACGGATGGAGATATCGAACTGCGGTTTTGACATTTTTTGTAGCAAATGTCATCTACTTTTCGATTATGGTATCATAATTATACCGTATGATTTGAAATAAATGAATAAAGTTAAGAAATGTGTTATTATTGCAAATTGCGCCCTCTTGTATTTTTATTGAGAAGTATCATGGACCACTCAAGACGATAGTTAAAAGTACTTACATTTCTCTTCCAAACAAGTTTTAGTTTGCTAAAAATCGGATAAGTCGTTGATAAGTTACAGCGATTTAAATGATTACACATTCAACAGCTTCCCCCACTCTTACTAAAGTCGGTACGCCAATAAGCATGGGACCAAAATTATGCAAAATTGTCCAAGCTTTTTAATGGTGTTATCAAAAATATACCTTAACGTGCAATTTTCGGAGATATGTAAAATTTAAAAATTTACTTTTCAATTGCGCCCCCTTGCGGCAAAATGCGGAACTTAAAAATTATTTCCAGGATTTTCCCATGGCCACTTTAGTTATAAATTTTTTTTTTCCTGAATTTCTATGCCCAATAGTTTCCGAGATATGGCCGCTCTTCGACCTTAATGAAAAAAAATCTAGTTTTTTTTTTAAACGCGAATGTTAATATCTGGATAAACCAAGTTATAGGGTTCACTCTATCATCTCTTAGGGTTTGTTCAGTTGTCATTTTTTCTTTATTTTATGTTATCTGTTTTATTTATGACTAGAGGCCAAATGGTAGCCATTTATTTCAAAGTGTAGAGCTATTTTAGACTTGTATATGACTTTACTTATAATATAAGGTACATATTTTTCCACTTTGTTGTTGAAGTGATTTTGTATCACAAAATATAAAAGTATGTATATTTTTTTAAACCTACATAAATTACCTATCAATTTCTATACATATTACATTCTTTGTTTCCACTTCGTAAAAATTTCACTCTGTTTCTGTTATTCAAAACGAACGTGCCAAAATTAATAAAACTTTTCAAGTATTCTGAAATATAATTCTAACAAAACAAATTACATACTTTAAAACAAAAACTCTGGCAGAAATTTGTCACAAAGAATTTTAACAATGTAATAAAATTCATAATAAAGACTGAAAAAAAATGAAATCAATTTCCAGGCAATTTGAAATAAGATGTTATATTTTGTTCCACGTGTGAAAATGCTTTGTATTGTTTTGCGGAAAATATTTTATTATTGAAGGAAAACGTTTATTATAGAAGTTATTAAAGGTTTAATTAAAATATTAACTCGCGCCGTAAACCCTTATTTGATTTAACCTAAGTAAACGTAGAGATCACAATTGCTGAATGTACTAAATAGCATTTTATTATGTCCAGGGTTTTAGCCCCTATCAAAAGCGAAATAATAAGAGAGGGAGCAAATACAATACAAGAGGTTTCAGGTTTTTTCTCAACAATTATCAGAAGTTTAGCAAAAAATTAATAAAAGACCACACGATCGGACAAAATAAGCAACTTATATTTTATGAAATGAAACAACCATGCATACTTTTTAATTAAATAGATCCTTTTGTCCCGATTCCAAACATATTTTACATCATATTATAATATTGTGTCAGCGATCAAATTTTTTAAAACCTCATTCATTCTAGTTTAATACATGCTTGGGTAAACAAATGGCCTCATTACTGGTGATGCTTTTCCCTGTTAAAATAACGTGCGTCGCTTTATGTCTAATTTCTTATCTCTAATAATTCCGATTTTTTTCTTTTGGTCTAGTGTATATTTTATTCAACAGTGCTTGAATAGATAGCATCTTATCCGTTACGATTTCTAGATGAATTTCTGTTATTTATATGATATATTTATACTAAAACAGATAATATCGAATGCTTCTGCTGTGAAATATCCCATTTTATTGAGAGTAGGTATGTGTGGATAAAAATTTTGGACTAATCGTGTCTTAAAAACGTTTAAATTTAAAAAATGGATCTATAGCGATCTATTGTTTTCATTACAAAATACATAATTTGCTTATTTTTTCCGATATTGTGATCGTTTTTTGTTAATTTTAATTGATTCTAATGAATGAGGAAAAACCTGAAAACTTGTGTATTTAATTTTTTTCCTATCTTCAGCCTGGCTTATCTTATTATTGTAGGAATAAATTGTTGAGATATTTTATTTATTTTCTTGAATAATATTCAAGAGCCACTAGATAATTTTAACTCTTTTTCCCCTTTTTTAACAAGGTTTTTGGTTTCTCCAATATACCTCTATAGCGGAAATTCTGACGGTAAGTACAGGTCGTGCATTCTAGCTTGAGCTTTGAGATAGTGATGGGATAATTCGAATTAAAAATATACGATAATCCGATTTTTCAAATAATCGTTATCATCCGATTATGAAAATATAATTCGAATTATTTGATTCGAATGATGAGAATCTGAATGCTCGCGCAATTCAATCACCCAAAATCGTTCTGCGATCTGCCAGACCTTAACCGGCGTTGCCACAGCTCGCTCAATCGAGCGAAATCTGGCTCTTTTGTTCAGAATCGCTCTGTCGCTCCGACTTTATTTAAATAGTGTCAAATAGCTGATATTTTTTTAGTGCCGGGTCTCATTATTTAGGTTATTATATTTTAAACTTTTAAAGAAAACTGGAGTATTAAAGAAAATAATAATCTAACGGCAACAGCGCGCTACTGTCGGGGACAATAATCGGCGATCGGAAGCACTCGTTGGTGGTGACTGCCCATATTCGATGTGTATTGTGAATGATATATAATGCGATTATTGAAATCATTCATAACCTGATAATCCGATTATTAAAATAATACGATTTTTCCCAACACTACTTTGAGATACGTAAATGATAGAAAAGGAGAGTCAGTACACGACAAAGATACGTTAATGTACGACAGAGATACATATCTACCTATCCATTGCGTACCCGAAGGTCAGAGCTCATTGCTCGACCCGTAAATAAGTAACAAAAATAGGGATTTTCCGAATTAAATTTTTATATACAAGGTGTCAATTTGAAAACTTTCAATGCAAATATCTCGAAAACTACAAAAAGTTAGGACAACGCTATTTGGTATAAATGTTATTTAAGTGGGGGAAATAGAACCACCATACTTTAGTCAAGGGGTCAGTCACCCCTAGGCGTCCCATACCACCACTTTAAAATTTCAAATGGCACCACCCCCTTTGTTATACCTCAAATGAAAGTCTCACTGAGTAGTATTTAGCTGCACAAAAAATTTCGACAGAAAAGAAAATTTGCAATTTAAATAAAACAAAACTTTGTAATTCATAAAAATATTGAATCTTGTTTAAAATGTAGCAAAATTTCATCTAAGTTCCTATTTCTGGCGATATCCAGCTGATTTTGATTTGAAAATAGGTTGTAGGTACTATTGGTTACAACAAAATGGAATGCGTTTGGAGCATTTAATCAAATAAAATAGTATTTAATGTTTTTCATTTTCAATTTTATTCAAATTACAAATTTTCTTTTTTATCGATTTTTTTTTGTGCAGCCAACTAGTACTCAGTGAGACCTTTTATTTGAGTTATAGCAAAGGGGGTGATGCCATTTCAAATTTTAAAGTGATGGTGTGGGGCGCTTAGGGGTAAGTGACCCCTTGACTAAAGTATGGTGGTTCTAGTTCCCCCTACTCAAATAACATTTATACCAAATCGCGTTGTTTTAACTTTTGTAGTATTCGAGATATTTGCATTGAAAGTTTTCAATTTGACACCCTGTATATACAGGGTCGTTGGTATGTATGGAAACGGTCGATTGTTTCTAAAAATAAAACAGTTAGCAAAAAATATTTAAGGCAAAAGTTTTAGGGCTTTTTAAGTTCTATTGGAATTTTAGAAAAATAAGTATACAGGATGAGTCGGAAAGCCGTAGAAAAGCAAAGTTACTTTTTTTTAAATGGAATACCCTATGTCTTAGAATATTTTCGGATTTTGCATGAAATAACAATTATTTTTTAATAAGTGCATTATAAGTCTAAACCTAATAGTTTCCAAATTATCGACTTTTGAAAAATTACATTTTTGAACTTTGACAGCTTCTAGCTTTCTAACGGTACGTCTTAGAGTAAAACGGCTTACATGTCCCTATCTTACTTTTTTATTATCCTCCCAGAAACATCAACTTCCGGTTAAACCGGAAGTACTGTATTTCCGGCTCTTGAGTTACATCCGGTTTAACCGGAAGTTGACACTTTTAGAAAGATAATAAAAAACTAAGATGGGGACATGTAAGCCGTTTTACTCTAAGACGTACTGTTAGAAAGCTAGAAGCTGTCAAAGTCCAAAAATGCCATTCTTTAAAAGTTGATATCTCGGAAACTATTAGGTTTAGACTTATAATGCACTTATTAAAAAATAATTGTTATTTTATGTAAAATCCAAAAATATTCTAAGATATAGGGTATTCTATTTTAAAAAAGTAACTTTGTTTCTCTACGGTTTTTTGACTTATCCTGTATACTTATTTTTTTTTTTTAATTCGAATAGCCCTAAAAAACCCTGAAACTTTTGTCTTAAATATTTTTTGCTAACTGTTTTACTGTAATACATAATCGACCGTTTCCATACATACCAACGACCCTGTATATAAAATATACCTAATCTTTTGACTTCGGTAAGTACCCATTCTGCTGCACCATTTCGACCTTTCCAAATAAATTTCCTCATAACTTTCTTTTTTCTTTATGGTCGGGTGGATCCTGAGCTCTTTTTCAACCCTACCGAAGACCCTGTCAGTTAGTAAAAAGCTATGTTAACTGGAGAAAATGGAAATATCGACTTTTTTTATTTTGCACAGCCCATCCATTTTAGGGTACATAATTAGATTGGAATTAACGCTGTTTCTTTAACCCACTACACCTAATTATTGGACATGTGTCCATGTATAAGCATGCAAACTAATTAGTGGACATGTGTCCAATAATTGGTTCAAAAAGCATATTTATTGATATCGTTAATTATTATTGAAATCATTACAAAACAATATCTATGCACCGTAGCTCCTTAGCTTAAGAGCAAAGTCATCAATTATTATTTCTTCAGTTCATATAACTTCTCTATGAATTGACATCATTGCAAGCCCATTTAAGCCTTACTCGAGCCGTAGTATTTCGTAAATAAGTTTTTATACGTTTTAAGGTTGAAAAAGTCATCTTTAGTGTGGCAGTGGATACTGGCAATATACCAGAAATATTTATAAGTTTGTAAACGTTTGGGTAGACATGTTGACTAACTTAATTTCGGATTAACTGCTACGTGTCCAATAACTACTACTGGATGGTTTACCCGATTCTGGGCTTGCGTTTCTAAACCAAAAACTCATAAAACCTATTTAAGTTATTGTTTTTTTTTTGGGGGATTTATAAACATCCAGTCACCAACAAAAAAACTGTTTTAAGTTCTTTATAGGTATTCAGACTATTCTATTATAGTTACTAAGAAAAGTTACAATATTTCGAGAAATCATTATAATTTATATGTCTGCTATAAACATGAAATAATTTCTATTTATAATAGCCATTCGGAGATATCGGAGCATATAAATTTTAATCCCAACCCCTCAAAGAAATAAAGACAGCCATAAAAATCCAACAATGCTCATCGAATCCTCATTCGGATCCATACTTGTTCCGTTACATTCGTTACGCTCCATATAATACATTTGCGCCCCCTTAATTTCGCCACTGCTTATTATTCAGAATGGATCTTCTTTTCGGCGTTCGTCTGTTCGTATCTTTATCCCCCGCGCTTTTATTATTTTTCTTTGCTGGTTCTATCGCGGCCTTGTTACGGTCTATTCGGGCGAAACCCAGTCGCTCGGATCACATATATAATTTGCTTAGCTCGTCTTGCTGTTCCTTTTTATATTTGCATGTGATACACATTCCATTGAGCCCATATTTTGCGTGCGGAAACTATATAAAATTCCTCCCCGTTGTCGGAGCAAAGCTCCGCTGCTTTCCCTGCGAACCTTCCGAAATTTATGATAATGATGTTGTCTTTTAAATCATACAGGATGTAGCTAAATATGACAAATTGTCTTATCTGATTTTTTTCCTTTTGTAAAATACTGGGTGACAGCTGAACTATCCACGACACTACAACGAAGTGGTTTTATATTAAAAAATTAATCTTCGAAAACTAATAGGGAAGAATCTAATTTAAAAGTCAGCATTTATAAAATTATGAAATGTGCTGTGAAACATTGTCTTGTAGACGCCGTTTTGTTTTTTGTAAAATGGCTGCCATTTTAAAAGTGTATGTCGACTTGGTGTATGTCGTTGAAAAAGTAATGTTGGGAAGAATTTGATAGTGGAGTAAAAAAATACAGGTTGTCACTTAGAAAAAAAAACCTTGGCGTAATTTCAGATTCCAACTTTGGTCAACAGTCTACAGAATCTGTTAAGTAAGTGTTTACATTCACGAAACTTTCACCATACTATTTTTATCCTCTATTTTACTTTTTTTTTAGCTAACTTTCTTTGGCACCTATAATAATTCTAAAGATGCCTATTACTTCCATAATAATTATACAATTCGCATACCCTGGCACTTTTGTTATAAAAGTTAATTAAAAATAATTACAGTTCTTGCCAGTCGCCATGAAACATTTAGATCTATTTCTTTCTAAACAAATAGTCAGTTTGATAATGCAAGCAAAACCATTTATTAAAAAGTAATTTTATTTCTTGATATATAAAAGTGAACAGAATTTTTTAAATTCAGATAAATTGTATTCCAATGCATTGGAATAAATTTCATGTTCTATTTTGAAGTGGATATTTGCAAAACTCTGTTTTTTTTTCTATTTAGGTTAGTTTTCGGGAGCAGAAAAACTTTTTAGTTATATATTTTATCATTTAAGTTGATTTTGTGAATTATTTTATTTTGTTTTTAGTACATAGAGTAAAACAGGCATTTATAATAACTTTCATTTTCCTAAATTTGAATCTCTTACAGAGTTTGAGAAAAAGTGTGTTTTTTTTGCAAAGAGAATGTTGCAAATATAGTACAGGGTGAGTCAACCATAGAGTAAAGTTCATTATCTCATTTGTTTCAGGAATTACCAAAAAACGTTAAATACTAAAGTTTTAGAAAATGTTAAGATGCACAGTTTAAAATTTTTGAGTATACAGGACGGTTGTTGGAAGACCCTATTTTTAATTTCTTTTTAGATTCTGTGTGAAATTCTATAACTTGTTTGTTAATAATGTTATATACCTAAACTAGTTGTTCTAATATTTTAATTTTCCTTATATTGTTTTTCCTCTTAAAAAATTGACAGTTCCACCATTGTTTCTGAAGGTAGAATACTTATATTTAGTACAAACGCTCTATTGGAATGACAAAAAAAGAAGACATGTAACGAAATTTGAGTTAGATGCTGCAAAGCGTTCAATATAAATGTATACATTTCGACTAATTTAAATCGAGAAATATCAACTTTTTTAAATGGCGCACCCTGTATACTATTATTTTGTCTGATAGGTTTTATAAAACTCTTCAACTTTCAATAAGTATGTCATATACCTATTTTTAATAGTTTGCGATTTATTTTGATTTTTCTCGTTTTTATCCATATTTTTATTATACACTATCTTGTGATAAAAATTCCTGTTTTACTAACAATTTGATACTATATTCCCAAGTTATTTCATTTAAAGTGATAAGTCAAGGCTTAAAACCAATAACATGTTAAAGAAACGGTGAGTAAGAATGCTAAAATCGTGTGTAACTTAACTTCATTACACAGAAAGTTTTTCATTATTGACCTATAGGTGATTATTTATTATTGTTATTTACCTAGGTAGAGAAATTTTACGTCGCATTAGAGAAATGGAGTAAATAATGGCGATTTCTCAAGTTACTAGTAGAAAAAAAAATTAAATAAAGTTGTAGTTGTATTGACAATAAAAGAAAGTATTTATTAGATTTTTATAAAATAAACAAAATCACAAGTGTCGTCTTATGAATAAAATAAAGAAAAGCAAAATCCGAGCAAAATTCGCTGCATGTAAACAAAACAATGCGATAGTCACGTAGTCAGAAGAACGCCGTGCTTATTAGCTGCCGAGCAAACAGGCAAAATCCACGCTCAACGTAAAAAAAAGAGTTTTACAAATAACTGAGAAGTTTGAAACAAATTTTAGGTAAGAAAGTAGCAATTTTGAAAGGTTCTGACGATAGCCGATAGCAATACATTCCTAATTAAAAGTTGACGAAAGAATTGGGGATTCGTTATTTTGTCGATTAGAGACTTTTGCAAATATCGGCCTCAATGACAAATTGTCAAGCGAAATTTCAATTACCCTCTTAAGAATTGTGTTGTCAGGTATTATTGAATGATGAAGTTTATGTAACTTACTATTTGCTCGCGAATTATTTAAATGTTTTAGTGTTTGACTGACTGAAAAGCTTTCAAGGAATTTAGGATACTTACTTTTATTTGATTTAAGTAAAGAGATGTTTGTCTATTTTGCAATGTTTATTTAGCTGAATACTTACATAAAACAACATTTCTTCAAAAAAGTCGTTAAGAACCTTCTTGTTTAACGTTCAGCGAGGACGAAAATAACGTTTTTGCACTAGTGTGTGATTCTAACTGTTTCCAGTTTTTATGCCTAATTTAACTACTGATGAATTTGTCGTTAGGTGAAGCTATATACATTTTTCAAGGACGAACAAAGATTGCTTTTATTTAGTTACTTTTGGTTTTGCTTTCACAACAATTTAGTTGTTTGAAAGAAATCGACTCACGGAATTATAAAAAAAGGTAGATAGATAGATAGAAATATATAGCCTCGAGAAAAGTTTTTGCAAAATAAAATATCTTTTTTTAAATAGAACACCCTATATCTTACTATATTATCTAAACTTAATGGTTTCCGAGATATCGACTCTTCAAAGTTACATTTTTAAACTTTAAAAAATATATCTTTTTATTGTTCTACTTTTCTGGATCACCATGTTTACTTCAAAATAATTTTAGAATACATTTGCTTGTGCCCTACAACTTTTGTAAAAGCTTTCTCTTGATATCTTATACAGGGTGTTCCAGATTGAGTATAACTGAACTAATTTTTATCCTCTACCACAAGGTTTAATTAAGTTTTCAATCCGACGTTTCGTTTTTTCGCAACCATCGTCAACTTGTTTTTTTAAATGGTCTAAATCTTTTATTTTACGCTTCATTTACTTTATTTTTTATTATGAGTCCAAAGACATAGCTCTAATTTTTTTGTTAGACGTTTCGGACTAAAAAAAGCTCATCGTTAATGCGAATTAGTACCTTATTTAAGTTTTTTTTTTGCACTTACTGTTGTATTTATACTCTAGTTGGCTTTAAAAACAATTTTTACACATGACATTAAAAAGCTGTTTGCCGTTGCCGACATGAAAATATCAGATTTTAAATAAATTATTCCGAATTATGTTTTTTAAACTGATTTAAGTGTTTTCGTATTCCGATAATGCTCTTTAGAGCGTTCGTGTAAACCTAGTAAATAAGTACGATATCTCAAAAATTCGGATTTTCCCGAATATCTCTCGAAATCTATCGAGATATTTGGAATTTTTAAAATTTAAAAACATGACGTTTAAAAGTTCAGTAAAGCGCAATTTTTCTCTAATTTAATCTTCTCTGTATGTCCGATAGTTTACTAAATCCCTATAGAGGGCATTCTTATCTGGAGAACCCTGTATAGTAGTGCGTATATATTACTTTTCACCCAAATGGGCCAGCCTGTATAATGGTGTTCATATTAAACCACTGGTAAGGAAATTGTGTTTTATTTCTAAAAGATAGAAAATGGCGCGGATTTTATTTATTCTACCCCTACCCCAACACGAATCTGTGTTTTAGTAACTTTTAATACATGATTTGCCTACAATAGCTTATGGCTATATGGCTTATTTAACTTTTAATCGTGTAGTTAGTACTACTGAATTTCGATGGTTTCTACTCTATATCATCGAGCCAAAATACTTCTTTTTTTAACCTTTTTTTTTATAAAATTCTGATCTGTTATTAAATACTGCTTTTGGTAAGAAACTTAGTCGTTATATGGGCGCCTTTACTGTTTGATTTGGCCAGTGTGTCTTGTATGCATGCCTACGGAAGTTCATATTTCTTTTGGCAACTCTGAATAAAGTTCATGGCTCCCGGTTTTGACAAATCGGGAGAAAACTCCTCTACGCTTACACAACATTTACTTAGCTATGCGTTGGTCTACTTAACATTTTTCCTACTTAATACTTTTATATGAGTCAACTAAGATTTATGCAGCTTTTTTTTTTGTTCCGTAACCTATTTGATATTTTATTACCTCCAATCATTGTGTTCTAAATTACTTCGTTCCAAATCTCCTGATATAAAAATCGATGGCTCCGCCCATTAGCCGCCCCCACAATGACAGTGAAATAGTACCTAATTTGCTAAAATCGCCTTTGCTAATACCATTATAGGTGTTGAACGTCGATCCGATATTTATTACAGACAAAATTGCAACTAACACCACGTGTAACTGATTTACGGACGTTTTTCCACCGTTCAGTGTGGATCAGTTAGAAGCAGCGGGGAAATCGTTGGCAGCGTGTTATGTTTCTTAAGCCTCTCATTTTCCTTTTTATGAGATTTGGCAGATGTATCCTGTAGATTTTTATTTAATTTAAAATTAGGGGAGAATTTATTTAAATAGAATTTTCCTTACATCAGTCATTTGGCTCGTCTCAAGCCGGAAGCACTGCGGCTAAACTACGCCAGCTAAGTCTTTAATGGCGACCGACGCCATATTTTACACATATTTGCCAACCTGTGATTTAAAAGTTCCTCAATTCAAAAAACATCTCGCGAACACCAGGCAATAGCTGCGTTGATTCCAGGGTCACTTGAACCAAAATTAACTACTTTTTTCTTCTTAGCTAATAATAGGTATCTTAAGTCCTAAGTGAACCCTAAAATATTCTGTCTTGCACCAGCCAGATTTCAAACAAAGTTAACTAATTGAAAAGGGGTTACTTTTTCCTTCTGCCAAAACCATCCTCAGACGCGTTTCGCTGTATAACAGCTCATCAGTGAGGCTATGGGGTCTGACAAAAGGAAAAAGCATCGGTGTCTGTTTTAAAACAGAAAAATTGTTTCAGGAAAGCCGACAACATTATTTCGTTAAATTAAATGAAATAGAAACAGTAAAAAGTATGCATAAAACACGCTTTAAAGTAGTTGTACCTAGGAGGAAAGTATTTATTTTCAATTACTATTAGATTTTTTTTGCGATTTGTTTTATGCCGATTATTACAGGTTGTTATATTTATTTGGATGGTTTTAGGTTAGATCTTCCCATGTTACTTTTACTTAGGTTAGGCAGGATTGTTCATATCCCTTTTATTAACCATATTATTGCAAAACGTATGATAATACATACAGGTTTTATACCTGTATGTATTGTATACACTTAGGTTTGATCCTTTCATCTACGAATAGCTCTATTCGTCAAATAATGTCTACAGAAACAATTGTCGACACAATTGAAACTATAGCCATTATTTTGAAAATAAAGATATTCGGACGTGAAAGTATTGGGCCTTATTATTTATTAGAGTTAGATTGAGGTTAGGAATAAGCTAAGAAAACTTTAAGGACTCGAAAACGGCATCTTATATTTAAGGAATCTTTTAATAATAATTTTAGTTTTTAAGGTTAAGAACGACTTAAGTACTGCTTAAAAATTCGGTGCAATTGGCCTTAGAGATGGATTTTGGTCCAGACCAAATTTAAGTTCTGTTTAAAGAATGTTCCTAGAAATCACATATGACGTCGACCGTCATTAATGACTTAACTGACGTAGAGTTTAGATTAGGCCCATTGTGCATCCCCAATTCCGTTAGACCCATCTAGCGCCCTGTACTAGTCTGTATAAATCTGTTTTAAGTCAATGCCGTCTGTAATCCAGAGAGTCGCAGTGGCATCGTATCGTGTCAGTACCCATATTCCCGTATTTTCCCGAGTTAATTTCTAATTAGATTAAACAGTTCTTTTGAGTATCTAGAATGTCAGGATTTCATAACCTAAAATTTTTTTCGTGATTCAGTTCCTGTCTCCTATTTCAGTAAACTTTATTTCAATTTTGTTTCTTAGATAGATCATCTCTTACTGTATCCTTATTGTCAATCCCAGACCTAGTGTAGGTTTAATATATTATGCTGTTGTTAGCGGTTGTATTGCTAGGTGGTCGGCTCGTTCGTTATCCAAGATGGCCTAGCCCCTTTACCCTGTTTGTATCCGTCCAAAAAGTTGTACAGAAAATTCTTTTGATTTAATTCAAGAGATATGATTTTTTAATTACAGGCAGGCGCGGCTGATCCATAAGGAAACTTGGTTATTGATCTTCCTGCTAAATCTAATTTATTTTCTAAAACCCAGAAATAATTATCCTAAAAAACTAATATTTTCATATCCCCCCCCCCCTCAATTTTAGAATCGAGCTATCGAGATTTATATGGCTGTAGAAAAATATATAAATGCATTGAAATCAAGACGAAAACAAATATACGCGCTTTGAAATTGAAATCTCTTTGGGCGCTCGCGGGTTAGTCGACTTCACTTGGGTTGTCCCGTCTTGGGTGCCAGTCCTGTGGATATACACTCGAACCGCTCTTGCAAAACATGTGGGTTATACAAAAAAAAAACTAATTACCTAATAATGCATTGTATTTGCATAAATTTATGTTTACATTTCATGACACCGGCACTTTGCTAATTGCTGCTTGATAGTTTAAATTCATGATCTTGCGACTTTCTATATTTTCTTTTTTGTTTGTGTTTGGTATTTTGTGTAGTAGGTAGTGTAGTACTGACTAGGAGTGTCAATCCCGAAGCTTTTTTACAATCCCGGGATTTTTGGGATAAAAGCTATGATCCCGGGATCAATCCGGAAAAAAAAATAACGTGAAAAGTTATAAAACAGTATATTGTTTGTTATATTTCACAATTTAATTCAGTTTCCTGACACGTGTTTCAACCCTTGCGGATTATTATCAAAGGTGTACAAGACGATACTAAACTAAATTCTACGTAGAGTAACAAAGTTAATATCTAAGTAATAGTAATGGTAAACATGTCAACATGTCATAAAATAAAATTAGGGAGATGAAGTGAATTGACAGATGATGAGTTATTTTGGTCCTTAATTTACAGGTATTGGCCAAAGGTACAACTAAATTACAGGTGTGATTATAGAGGTATTTACATCTAAGTAATAAAATTAAGAAAATGATATTGTGTATATAATTATGGGTTTTTTCGTTCGTAATTATTCACAGGTTTATTGCTATATCGATTGTCAGACATAATACAAACTATAGCCTTAGGTAACGGCTATCCAGCAACACTCATAAACAAAATACTAAAGAAAAAACTCAGACAAAAAACACAAAAACTACTCTACCGAGGACGTCCCCTTCCATTAAACGCGAAATACAGTTCAATCAGATATACATACAGGTCACACAAGTCAAAAAATCTCCAAAAAAGTCAAAAACCATAAACTTATCCCCATACAAGTCAATAAAAATAACCTAGGTAAATACATAGCTAATTCAAAAATTGAAAATAAAGACAAATTAACACATATCGGGGTCTACCAAATACAATGTGATGACTGTGATGCAATCTATATTGGTCAAACAGGTAGAAACTTTAAAACTAGGCTTAAAAAACATAAAACATCCATTTTAAAAAAAAAAACAAAATAAAACAGGAATAGTGGACCACTGTATAATAAATAACTACTTAATATCCACCAAAATAAAACCGATATATACTCAACACAAGGGTAGAAAACTTAACCTATTAGAAACATTAGCGATCAAAAAAGCCTTAAAAAATCGATCTAATGTTGTTAATAATCAAATTGAAATACCTTCAGGTGCCAATCTAATACTTAATAGCCTACTAACTAAGGATAAATATGCAATAAACACTGTCAATAATTACGAACGAAAAAACCCATAATTATATACACAATATCATTTTCTTAATTTTATTACTTAGATGTAAATACCTCTATAATCACACCTGTAATTTAGTTGTACCTTTGGCCAATACCTGTAAATTAAGGACCAAAATAACCCATCACCTGTCAATTTACTTCATCTCCCTAATTTTATTTTATGACATGTAGAATTTAGTATTGTCTTATATTCCTTTGATAATAATCCGCAAGGGTTGAATCACGTGTCAGGAAACTGAATTAAATTGTGAAATATAACAAGTAAGACTTTAATTTCCTCTACCCTGGAATAACCATTTCACCAAGCATGTAGGCCATCACAAATCAATTAAATATCTTTATTTTGATCCTTTCATCTATGGATAGCGCTATTCGTCGAATAATATCTATGGAAGCAATTGTCGACACAATTGAAACTATAGCAATTATTCCGAGAATAAAGACCTTAGGCCTGCTGTTAACCAATAAAAAAAATATTTTTAAAAAGGACGTAAAGGAATCAGTTCGTCCATTGTGTCGTCTCTTATTATTGCAAATTTGACCTGCTATCGAAAAGCAGGGTTCTGATTCAACACTTGTTGGGAGAATTATTTTTCAAAATTTGTATGCCCGTTGAGGGTTGCGCCCTTGTATTCCACAATTGGCAAATAACTCTATTTCTTGCATTAGGTATATATCGGATAATCTGGATATTTTCGAAGCATGTTCTAAAACTCTCTTCAATTTTATTTTTAACGGAACCTGTTCTTCTGCTCTGTAATTGCAGCAATAGGAATATCTTCGTCGTCGCTATTTTCAGAATTCCCATGTTTGGAATTGCTTCCATTATCTAGCCTATTAAGTTTTTCCAATTCAGATCTGATTTTGCAAATATTTAGAACAGTAAGGCATTCATTTGAATCAGTATTTGCGCAATTGGGGTTAGAAAGATATTTTAAGAGACCAGAAAAAATGGTTCGGCGTCCGTTAATCCTCTTTTTTAATGATGTCTCCAAATCGGCGCTAATAAATGACTTTATTTTGTAAATTTGATGTAACATAAGATTTGATGTTGCATCAGCTTTATTTAGGTCCATATCGCGTTGATAACGCCTCTACTGTTATTTTTACTGGCTGAAGTAATTTTACGAGAATTTGTATTAATTCATATTCAGAATTCAGCAGCGGCGTCAATATTTAGATCGATCATGGTATTTTTAATAAAACTTTGCAATAGGGCAGAACGCTCGAACATATATAGTACTATATATATATAGTACTTATACTATTCCTCTTGTTTTGTCATCAAATATAAGTTTAAGCTCTGTTCCTATCATTTTTTACATACTTTTAAAGAGTATCATTTTTGTAGGTACTTTTCTAAATGTGCGAACGATTTCTCTGACTCTCGATGTTATTAAGTTAAAATCGTATTTCTTACTCGTTCCTCAGAATGCGAAATTTTCGCAAATCTGTAAGCTGTCTTCACAATCTTCGAAATCAGTGTCAGAATTACATTCTGTACCTTCTGGCTTAGGGATAAGGGATGGTCCAAAATCAACGTCTTGTTTATAAATTACGTCAATTACCGCCAACTGTATGCCATGTTCAAACACAACTGCTGCCCAGGATCAATAAGCTTGCCTACTCTCCATCGGGAGTAATAGCGACAATATCGGTTTATGGACATAACTTAAAAGCCAAAAGCCGGTTTTCGGGGTTTGGCGGTTTAATCCCGGGATTTTCGAGATTAATTTTTCGTCGGGTTCTCAAGATTGGCACTCCTGGTACTTACTACTCGTAGTACCTACTCTAGCGTTTATATTACAATGGCCCTAACTAACTGCTCTGGAAAATAAGGGATGTAGGTCAGTTTAAAAATTTATCTTGGTAAATTCAAGGTTTAATTATTATTAATTGTCCACAAAATTTGCCCCACCAGTAAAACGAATTTATTAACCCCCCAGTATTCGTAATTCAGGAAGCATATAATTTAGATTTGAGATGATAAACTAACAATGTTAAATTTGAATAGATACTATTTAAATTGTGCGTAATTGGAGTCGTTTATACGCTGTTTCAAGCTCACAGAAATCATATAACAAGCTTCTATGTTAATTTAAAGCAGAGAACGTCATTTCAAATTTATGGTTCTATTTAGGGTTTGCAACAACCTCCTTAGACAAATTGCACCCTAACAAAGTAAAAAACTATAACAATGGGTAAATAACCACAAAAACATGCTTTTCATTGTCATTTACGATACCACTACCTGCAAGTATCTAAAAGCCAAGCCCCTCAAAACTTCTTTAACGACGGATCGGCTTACCGCTCGGCACGCGTCTGCCACGTTCTTGTCAGCCACTTGCAACCCCTAAAAAGGCTATTGACCTGCATTTGGGACTGTCGAATGGCCCGTTAAGGGATGAAGCCAACACTGTCTATCAGGCGGTTTACCTGACTCATATTGTTCGGCGGCAGGGTATAAGAAATATAGATGGCAATTTGTTTGACTCTGGGGGTGGAAGATACAAGAGGATTACATTGTCAAAAGGTATTAGAGTTAATTATTGTTAT
This sequence comes from Polydrusus tereticollis, assembly GCA_963920685.1. Taxonomy (NCBI): domain Eukaryota; kingdom Metazoa; phylum Arthropoda; class Insecta; order Coleoptera; family Curculionidae; genus Polydrusus; species Polydrusus tereticollis. The sequence goes on from OY987327.1 coordinate 83,931,111, forward strand.
TCGAGATAATGATTCAAGAAAAGAGATGTTGCTGTATTGGAAGTCTATAAAGATGAGTATGAGACAGTAATGTGGGTCTCTTTATTTATGTCGAGTATTAACGAAGATTAAACATTAGTTATATGATATCAATTGATGTAAAAGTAGTTGGGGGTGTTGTGTTTCTTGAAACACATAATGGGTTATTTGACAAAGTCATTCGAATCTAGGAATTTACCTTAAAATGGTATAGAAACGGTACAATGCATTAATTTAATGTTTCCTTAATTGTGCGTACTATTCCGTAAAATGAATGAAAATGTTCGTCAAATCGGTAGATGTTATTTTGACATGTTGCCATGGTGACGACACTGATTTTCGGAAATTATTTTCCTCCAGGGTACCCTTGGGGTAAGTTCACAGGAAATCTTTTGACGCACGTGATCAGACAGTAGCATTAGGTACATAGGTACTAATATATTATTTGTTTGAGGTTTTAATTTTTCTAAACTTTGGGCTTTAAATAAAACTAAGTATATAATATGTTATGATAAAAAATATTATATTTCAAGTATACTATTTTAGTTTACGGAAATCAGTTTTTTTTACCATAACATATGTTAAGTGGCAACACTAGAAAACTAATGTCACTCTCTCTCTTAAAAATATGGCGTTAGACTGAACACAGCCGTTGTATGTATTCCTATTTAAAATATAAAAATATAAGTTTTATACAGTCCACATTGAAGAAAAGAAGTTTTATTTCGAAGGCCAAAACATTGGTCAATACGAGCCGCATGAAAATTAGCAAGATATCGGGGTAATAGTGCTGGAAATCGGAAGAAAATTTGAGAAAAATTTGACGTTCCACGACGGGTTTCCGGACCTCTACGGTAAGAGAATTCATACGTTAAAGGGTATTGTTCGGTCTGCACCAATAGGATGTCTGAGGAATCACAGTTAAAGACAAAAAAGAGCACGCTTAAAAGTAAGTTAACAAAATTTGATAAATTTTTAATAAAATATGATAGAGATAATTTAACTGATGAAACTGTAGTAGAGATAGAGTCTAGGTTAGAAGTAGTAGAACCTATTCTGGGTGAGTTTAATGATTTAGTTATACAAATATTAAATTTGGAAAATACTCATAAAGAGACAATCCTCGCTGAGGAGGAAGATTTTGAAGATAAATATTTTAAATTGATAAGTCGGGCTAGGTTATTGTGTAAACTATTTAATAATGCTGATACTGAAACAAGATTCGCGGCTGGATCGAATGCAAGCCATAACAGTGTAGTTTTTAATCAACCCCAATCGAATGTAAGGTTACCACCCATAACGTTACCGACATTTAACGGAAAATATTGTTCTTGGTTGGAATTTAAGGATGTTTTTATAAGCCTGGTTGATGAGAATGAATCATTAAGTAATATTCAAAAGTTTTACTATTTAAGATCTTCATTAGACAAGAATGTGCTAAAAGTTATTCAATCCATAGAAGTATCAGCTGCTAATTATACTGTGGCTTGGCAATTTTTAGTCGAGAGATTTGAAAACAAAGCATTAATGATTCATAATCACATTCAGGGAATCTTTGAGCACCCAAATTTGACTGGCGAGTCACATACTGGCTTGAGAAGTTTGTTCGATTCAATTACGAGTCATCTGAGATCACTAAAAAGTTTGGGCGAAGAGACCGACTCATGGGACAGACTAATTATTTATATTATAGCAAATAAATTTGATTCGGTAACGCGTCGTGATTGGGAAAATTATACTTACCAGGCTGAATTGCCAGATTTAAAAGATATGAGCAAATTTCTTAAAAATAAATGTGATATATTAGAAAAGTTGGAAATAACAAAACAAGATAGATCCACAATGCAAAGGTCTAGAAGGCCAGGTACTCACGGTCTTCCTGCAATAAACGAAAAAATAAAATATAAATGTTACTACTGTAACGATGAACATTCTATTTTTAAGTGTGAATTATTTTTGGGAATGTCAGCGGAGAAAAGGATTGAAGCGGTAAAAAGTAGGAAATTATGTTTGAATTGCTTGCGACATACGCACCCCTCATGGAAGTGTAAGCTAAATAAATGTTCCAAATGTCAAAAACCTCACAATAGTTTGCTCCACTCAGACATTCTACATCATAATGCCAATCAGCAAAATTACGTTGGTGCGGATAATGCCCTACCCAAGTCGGCTGTCAGAGAGCAAACTTCTGTCACGCCACCGAGAGATTGTAGCGTAGCAACGCTCGCGAATGAAAGCGCTGTTGCCGCTAGTTGCGAATTATCCCATATTTTACTGTCTACAGTTATTGTTCAAATCAGTAATGATAATAAAGTAGTGAGATGTCGGGCACTGTTAGACAGTGGATCTCAAAGTAATTTTATATCGGAATCGTTGTGTCATAAATTAAAATTAAAGACCGAACAAATAAATCATGCAGTTAAGGGAATAGGGCAAACCTTGTCAAATATAAGCAAACAAGCAAAGGTTAAAATAGGATCGTGTGTTAATGAACATTTTAAAAGAGATATTAATTGTCTTGTGTTGAATAAAATAACAGAAAAATTACCTAGCTTTGCTTTAAATAAAAACCAATTAAATATACCAGTAAATTTGGAGCTTGCGGATCCTGAATTTAATATACCGAAAGAGATTGATCTTTTATTGGGATCGGAGATATTTTGGTCGGTAATTAATCAAGGTCAAAGATCACTTGGGCCAAACTTACCTGTACTTCAGAATACAGTATTTGGCTGGGTAGTGGCAGGAAATATGCCAATACAATCTTATGTTAATAATGAATCAATTAATTGTTTTAGTAAGTCTATACAAGACAATTTGGTTGATAATCAAATTATAAAATTTTTTGAATTAGAGGAAGTTTCTAATAAAAAAACGATTTTTTCTGAATCTGAGAAATATTGTGAAGAATATTTTGAAAATACCACGACAAAAAATGAAGAGGGCAGGTACGTGGTCAGTATTCCTTTTAAAGACTCGGTTACTAATTTGGGTAAGTCTAGAGAGAGCGCTTTGCAACGATTCTATTCATTAGAAAGGAAACTTATTAATAATCCTAGTTTAAGGCACGACTACGTGAAATTTATGAATGAATATATTATATTGAATCACATGTCTGAACATGATAATAATACCTATAATGAAGAAGGTTACTATTTACCTCACCACGCAGTGATGAAGAATACAAGTTTAACGACTAAGTGTCGTATAGTATTTGACGCTTCATGTAAAACTACGTCTGGTCTATCTTTAAATGAAGTGCAATTTATAGGCCCGACGTTACAGCAAGATATCTTTGAAATCTTGGCCAGATTTAGAATTTATAAATATGTTATGACCGGAGATATTAGTAAAATGTATCGGCAAATATTAATTAAGAATAACGATAAAAAATATCAGAAAATATTTTGGAGATCCAATCCTGATGATGAGCTTAAATGTTATAAATTAAACACCGTCACATATGGGACTGCGTCCGCGCCATATTTGGCTGTCCAATGTTTATTCGATATCGCAAAACAAAATGAAAAGAACAAAATAATCAGTAACGTAATTAAACGCGACTTTTATATGGACGACTTATTAACGGGAGCTAATTCAGAAGATGAAATGTTATATATTCAAGGAAACATTTCAAATATATTGGCTCAGTCAGGATTTGAGCTACGAAAGTGGTTGTGTAATGACAAAAATATTTTGGAGAAATTTGTCGTAAATAATAATTTGGATGTTAGTACATTAAATATTGGAGAAAACGAGGCAAATAAAACGCTTGGCATATTTTGGGAACCAGGAGGTGATTCAATAAATTATAAGATAAATTTAGATAATTTATCATTAAAAACAATTTCCAAAAGAACCATTTTATCAGTTATCTCTCAGATATTTGATCCGTTGTCTTTATTAGGTCCTATAATTATTATAGCTAAACTCTTAATACAAGAGCTTTGGAAAAATAAGTTAGAATGGGACGATGAGTTGCCAGAAGGTCTATTAAAGGTTTGGAAGGATTTTCAAAGTAATATGATTTTAATAAATTATGTAAAAATACCTAGGCATGCTGTATGTTCTCAGTATATTACTATTGAGTTACATGGTTTTAGCGACGCTTCAACTCGAGCATACGGAGCGTGTGTTTATTTGCGTTGCTCTCTAGCAGCTAGTAAATATGTTTGTAATTTGTTATGTGCAAAAAGTCGTGTAGCTTCTTTAAAACATGTCACGTTACCTAGGCTTGAACTGTGTGCCGCACAATTGTTGGCAAATTTGGTAAAAAAGGTAACAGAGTGTTTAGAAATAACATTTAACAAGTGTTATTACTGGTCCGATTCGACGATTACTCTATGTTGGATTCGCGGCGAGTCATCTACATGGAAAACTTTTGTCGCGAACAGAGTAAGTGAAATTCAATCCCTGACGAGTAAAAATGATTGGTATCACGTAATTTCGTCCCAAAATCCTGCTGACCTATTGTCACGCGGAACCTCGGCAAAATTTCTTATGGGCAGTGATTTATGGTGGCACGGTCCTCAATTTCTTTTAAATGAACAATCTTTTTGGAATGTTTTTGATTTTTCAATCCCATGTGAAATCCCTGATCAAAAAACTGTGTCTTGTATTAGTTTTGAATCGTGTAGTTTGTTAGATAACTTATCACGACAAGCTTCTTCTTTTTTAGAAATTGTACATATCTTAGCTTATGCCTGTAGATTTATTTATAACCTAAAAAAAGAGAACTCTGAAGAGAATAAAAAATTAACTGGTGCATTAGTACCAGAAGAAATTGAACGAGCACAAAAGATATTGATTAAAAATGCACAAACTATGGCGTTTCCCCACGAATATCATAATTTAAAGGCGGGAAAACCTATTCCGGTTAAAAGCAAAATATTAAGCTTAAATCCATTTTTAAAGGATGAACTTATTTGTGTAGGTGGGCGATTAAAAAATGCAAATCAATTAGATGCGAAGAAATATCCTATAATTTTGCCAAATGGCCATCCTTTAACAAGGCTTATTCTAGAATCGGAACATAAAAGGCTTTTGCATTGTGGGGCGCAAGCGTTATTGTATTCGATTAGAGAGCGATATTGGCCGATCTCTGGTCGTAATGCGTGTCGACAAGTAGTCAAAAAATGTTTAATATGCTTTAAGGCAAACCCGAAAGGTAATAATTATTTAATGGGAAATCTCCCTGAAGTGCGAGTAAATACCTTTGGTGTTTTTGAAAATGTCGGTACTGATTATGGTGGTCCATTTTATATTAAAAATAAAAAAGGTCGCGGTGCAACTCTTTCTAAAGGTTATATTTGCTTATTTATATGTATGAGCACTAAAGCAGTGCACCTTGAACTTGCATCCGAGCTAACCACGGAGTGTTTTTTAGCAGCTTTTAGTAGATTCACAAGTAGACGCGGTATTCCAAAAAATGTATATTCAGACAATGGCCTAAATTATGTAGGTGCAAATAACGAACTTTGCCAAATTTATAATTTTTTGCAAGAAAATACTGATTATATCGGTAATAAACTAGCTGATAATAAGATAAGATGGCATTTTATTCCTGCCAACTCACCAACTTTCGGAGGTCTCTGGGAGGCAGGAATAAAGAGTACTAAATTTCATTTAAAGCGGGTTCTTGGAGTAAAGTCTTTGACTGTTGAGGAATTCGGCACTCTGTTGGTGCAGATCGAGGGTATTTTGAATTCTCGACCGTTATGTCCGTTAACTGAAGATTCACAGGACTGCTCCGCTCTAACTCCAGCTCACTTCCTGATTGGCCGCACTATGACAGTATTACCTCAGTATGATCTCACGGAATTGGCAGAAAACAGACTGTCAAAATGGCAACATATCCAGGCAATGGTACAACACTTTTGGACCAGATGGCAGAAGGAGTACTTGGGAGAGTTGCAGACCAGAACTAAATGGCGAAAAGGCTCCATGGACATTGTTAAAGTTGGGTCATTGGTTTTGGTAAAAGACGATAACGCGCCTGTATTGTTCTGGCAGTTAGGACGTGTGACTGAGCTACATAAAGGAAGTGATGGCATCGTACGAGTAGTAACGATTAAAGTGCGTTCTGTTACAATAAAAAGAGCTCTAAACAGAATCTGTGTGTTACCTGTAGACATTGACAATTAATTTTGAACGAAGTTTTGTTTATTTTAGAATTATGTTTTTTAGATATGTTTTGCACCATTGCATTGTTAACAAATTACTTTTATTACTCACGAATTTGTAACTTTACTTATTGTTAAAAATTACTATAGAAAATGATTGATCTTATATAAGCCAGTGTGATAAATATTAGAATTTTGAAAGTTCTCGCTACGTCCTTTCAAGGCGGGCGGTATGTTAAGTGGCAACACTAGAAAACTAATGTCACTCTCTCTCTTAAAAATATGGCGTTAGACTGAACACAGCCGTTGTATGTATTCCTATTTAAAATATAAAAATATAAGTTTTATACAGTCCACATTGAAGAAAAGAAGTTTTATTTCGAAGGCCAAAACAACATATATTCATGCATGACCGTAGGTCCACAGCATATTGTAGCTTAACAGGCATAGTTATATTGATCTGCAAAGTCTCCCTTTACAACAGCATTATCGACCTGCTTTCATACGGCTTCTTCGAGATTTATTGACAACTCCGAATGTTCATGTTATGCCCTTTGGACTTCTGGCGTGACTTTGATATAATTAACATGCCTGCGGCAACCACACGATGCCGGTGACAGTCGGTCTCAGGCATTCGCTGAACTTGCGAGCAATCTGCTGGTTAAATTCGGGCCAATTGTCGACCCGTAAATCTTTCAAATTGGTGGCGGATTTGTCTAGACAAAGGAATTTAAATTAGAATTAAGTTCATGTTGCAAAATAACTCTTTTAATGTTGTACCAAGAAATCTGGAGTTTCTTTTGCCTTTAGAGATAAAATATTAAATTACTGAATAGTGTAGCTTCGGTTTTACTTTTCTTCCCCTGCAGTTTTCAAGAATTCCCATGATACATTAGAATGTTACTGCTATAGATTAGTATTAGGTATTTCATTTTTCAGTATACAGGATCTCTCATTTACAAAAGTGCATTTTTTAAAACAATTCAAAAACGCGATGTTTAATTGTTTTTTTGTGTTTCCATTTTAATCAGCGTCATTAGTAATATCGGAGTGCAACAATAGAGGAATGAAGGAAGAGCAAATCTGGAGTATGGTGATACAAGATCCGTTAAAAACCAATAAGGGGTATCCAATAAAACTGAAACAATCTTGATTTTTCATTTTTATCGTCACTTATCACTCAGGCACGTTAGTTTAGGTTAGTTCATAGACCGACTTGTGCCGAATACGACCGATTAAGAGATTTCAGAAAAAGTATTGCGACCGTAGGAAAATTACTTTACTGCTGTTGGATAAATTTATTTACACTTTTTATTTTACTCATTACTGCAGCAGAGTAAATATTAGCAACAGCAAAAATATATTTTTCCTAAGAAGTATTTGCCTGTTACTAAACGTTTGTCTTGCTGCAGTAATAAAGTAATTTACAAAAGACGTAAAGAGCTGCCAGCCAAATTATTGTTATGGTGTGAGTTTTCTCAGTGTATACTGTGATTTCATAAAAAGTGCATGGAAATACAATCAAAAACTGTTTTCAGACCGCAAGAATTACGCATAACAATGACGAGAGTCATCTAGAAAATGATACTTTTTCACCAGAAGATGACTTTTTACCTTTGGCTGTCTTATTTGAAATATGACGAAATGCAGAATCACTAGGCATTGCTAACAATGATTTGTTTGAATTTATAAACAGCGCTACTAACTTGATATCAAAGGATTCCTATCGATATTATAAAAGCCGATATCGATGAATTGAGTGAAGAAATACAAATTTAGTAATCAAGCCAATGTTATAAGTTGTTACCAAGACATAGATATGTTGAGGAATTTAAAGTTGACTGCAATAAAAGAAAAGGGTCGATCCCAATCCTCCGGCAATAGATAAGCAAACTATAAGGTGCAGTAAATGTTCGGTCTAAAGAATACAAATATTGATACTCGTATACTCGGTACTCTATAATAACGTATTGATTTAATCAAATGAAAAAAACCCAAATAATATAAATTTTTAATTATTACCTACTTATATTTATTTATATGTATAGGAATGTTATTTTACATATAGTTCTGTTTGGCCGTCGCTATCGTGATCTAAATTAATTATTATCAAAAGGAATCATTATAATCTGGCCCCGGCAACAATTACTGTAAGTTTAAGAGTTTTTACTCCCACACTTAGCTCTCATTTTATTGCGGTCATGAAATCAGAACCATTTCTCGTGAACTTTACATGAATTCGCTAAAAACAAAGTAGAATCGTCGCCAAATCTTAAGCGTAACCTTAAACCTTTAAGTTTATTGCTATAACAAAAACTTAGGTAAAAAAATTGGTTATTTGCAAAACTAAAATTTCTTATAAATAAGTTTCAACCCTTAGATTACATTATAACATTTCGCATTTGCAAAATTTTAACTACCACAATAAAACCAAATCGTTTTTATTACTCTGCGTGTCATAAATCTGTTAGGCTGGCACCGTCTGACACTGCCAAGGATATTTTTCATGCCACGAGTTTTAATAGATTAAAATTTCGCGTATAATTTATTCGCTGGCAAAGAACTAATTACTGTTAGTGTGGAATCAGCGTGAGATCGTTTGTCGGTAAGTCGCAGATAAGGGAATACTGCTTCAAGTCAAAAAAAACACCAAGACGGGACGATCACGAGTGTGCATTGCATAAAAGGGCGTTCAAGTCGATGCCTTTTAAACCTGTTTTCGTGTACCCATAAAATATAAATGCTATTGGTTACCGCCTGCGGAAAGTACCGACTTATCGTAACATAAATAATTAATATTGGTTTTGAGATAACCTTGCAATGTTAACAAATTGCATGAAGAGTCACGGGTGTGGCTGCATATAAGCCCCTAAGGATTTAACAATAAAAATATGCTTTAGAGAATACTGTTTCTCAGGTTTGTTATAATCAACCCCCCTAGGACTTTGACTGAGGAAGCACCTGACATTAATCGACATTTAATCTGTTTATGTTGCCAGAAGGATGAGACACCGTTGTACGTTATATGAATATACATGGCTTAGGAAATACTTAAGCCCTAAACATTTCAAACCAAGGAAGCATGCCCCTGACATTGATCGACATCCTCAAAAACATACACTCTTGCTCTGGTTGCCAGGAGGATGGAAGTTTGTCACATTCGATTAAAGTATACGCAGTGAGGAATTACCTGACACATTACATTATTAAAGAATACCCAAATCCGGCAAAACATTTCTAACTGTAATATAGGTCAGTTATTAGCATTAAAGAAAATCGAATCTGCCCTGGTCCTCAGGAGTATGATGAAACCCCGATCCCTTTAGAGAAGTCTGTAAGGCCCTGAGACGACCCGGCTGCTTCAAGAAAAAATCAGCTAGGAGTGGTCAACAACATATGGTTGATGATGGGGCTCGGTGTTCTGACCTGCCTTCACATATTCCTGTATTTCCAACAGTATGGTTCTTGATATATTGCCTGAATTAATAGAACACATTATTACTTGAACATGTTTCGTTTATTCACGATTTGGAAGCTTTTTGATGCTTACATCAGTTCAACCTTGTACTATGTATAACTGAACTGAACAAAAACATCTATTTTACTTGGATGTTGGAGTAAATAATCACTCGTTTACATTGGAATATAGTATCAACACCCTTCTGTATTATTATTTCTAATAGGACTAACTACAACATCTTTCTTTTACTAAGATGCCAGACTAACTAATCACTGCCGTCGGGAAAATGCAATTCTCGTACCGAAACTCTTTAAGAAAGAATTATGATATGCAAGCTCGTTGCATACCCAAACACAGACGACGTAATTGCCCTTTTCGGCCGAATAAAAGCCATTTAGAAAAATACCACTTTACTGTGATCGAACTAGAATGACACCTTGTGTCAGAAACACACGTGAATCTCGCTATATACCTGGCTTCGTGGAGCAACTTCTCGCCTCGAGTCTTGGACGCTACTACTGTTTACTGTTTGCTTCCCTCAGTTCCCTCGTTCTGAAGTCGCTGTCAGCTTTTAACAAATTAGCGCGAGATCGCACAATTTGTCGGACTGATCAAAGTCATTTAGCTGTTGCTATGCTATAAGTCAGTTGAAATTATGATGGCACATTGTTACAGCGTTGCCGATTTGCACTTTGAGTTAAAGTGAACATATTACGTTGCGACGTTGACTAATTGACTTGTATTTATGAATTTGATCGACTTGATTTTCAAACAGTTTGATAAAGGTCCAGAGATAATGTATGAATATTGTATATTCTTACCAAACAAATAGAGGCAGCGAATAAATGGCGTTCGATCAGATTGCTGCTGGTGTGGAAATAAAAGTGCAAATAAGTTGAATGCGTACGAGGGTAGCTTAATTTCACAGAAGTTAAAATACCTTCTATTTATTTTTCTGTATTTGGGAACGTGTCAAATAATTTATTGTTGTCATTTCTATTCTTCAAAACAACTAAAGTGATATGGATATCTTTTAGTCTATATTACTCGTTTGACAACGTGCCAAACAAAACTATAAGCACATTTAAAAATGTAGTTCTCAAGCTTTAGTGAGTGATCAAAGTACATATTGCTGTTCGGTTTCCGTCTTAAGTGGTGAATTATTCAGATTTTTCAGCGTTGACGACTTGAAATACCTAAAGAATAATTTATGTTTGCTTTTTTTTACAGCGATAAAATAAATCGACTTATTTAAGCGAAGCTTTAAATCCGGCCTCTGAAAATAAAATGTTACGAGCTTTAACAACTTATTCTTTAAATTTGTTTTTTCAAGCAACGAAAAAAAAGTTTTTTTATTTGTATTTAATTATTTTAAAGATAATTCAATTACCCAACCTCATAAATATTATGGGGTTATGATATTTCTAAGTTTAAGATTTTAATCGAAGAAATCTTTTGCAGACAAGATCCTTTAAGCCTCTTTACTATCGCGTTTTCTGTTCGCATAAACCGTTAAATTGACTTTCAGCGCCACCTGACGGAGTACCTGCATATGCGGGTTCCATTTCAGCGTTTGGTCTTCACGAAGTTCTCGCTGGTCTGGTTGAGTGGATTGCTCAATTGCCGCGAGATGTCGCCATGCGCAACATCTCGCATATGTACCGCCGTAATATAATATGTTGAAATGCACTTTCCCTTTCGGTCAGACTTTGTAGTCTTGCCGATGAACCGTAGTACTGCAAAACGCGTCCAAGGATTGGGTCTAACGGAAAGTAAAGGGCGCCTCTTAAGGCTCTGCTTTTCGGGAAAACTGTATTTAATTGACTTCATTAACTATTTTTCAATTTCTCTATTAAATCTTTTTTTCTTTTAAACTGAATATGCCTCTTTTGAAACTGTAAAATTATACTAAATTTTTAATCCGACAGGCATTAGCTTTGAACTTGCCGTTTATATTTGTAGTAATTTTTAATTCCGCAAAAGTCAACTTCTCATCCAGTTTTTTAAGTACAACCGATCTCCATTAATGGGGTTATTAACGTTTTTTTTTATTACATTTTCTGAAAGATTTTGTAATTTTAGTGCGAATTGCAAGATATTTTAATTTTTTAACGCCTCTAAAGCCTTTCAAAAAATTTACCAACATCGACGTTGCTGGGCAACGGAGTTGACATCGACAGGAGAGAAAAAGAAAATTTTTTATAATCTTTCTTTTTTTTTCTAAAATAGTGTTAGTGAAAGTTTAGTCTAGAACTCGTATGAAATGGCATTTCCTACTTGTCATAGAATATACTATTAAAAGTAATAATAATAGCTTCTGCTTTACCTGAACAAAGAAACAGTAAGCGCATCTCCCTTATATAATATGTATATACACAGGGAGATCGTTTCACAATCAAGTTCAAAGCGGACGAACTGTGGGAGGTAATGACGTCACCGCCTCGCGAGCGTCCTATTTCATTTTGATTTCGTATATTTCGAAAACGGATTGACTTCAAAATCTTAGGGCTGACCATACTTTATAAATGCTTCATAAAAATTACGTAAAGAGTGTAATTTGAGGTTGATTCAAGTGAGCCCATTATAAACGGAAAAGGCCTGATTATGATGTTACCGGATTTTATTTACATCTTAATATTGATACAGAAGCATTATTATAGGTTGTCCGCTATCTTGAATGAGTAAGTTTATTTTACCGATTTTCTCCCTTTTTTTTTCACTTTTACACTATATTCATTTTTAACTTCTCGTCCTGTCGATTATATGCAAAGAACTAAATGCAACTTAAATGGTTTCGATTTAGAGCATTCTAATACTTTAAATCAATTCAAATAGATTTTCTCTATTCCAAGAACTAGTTTACAACAAAGTATGTATAACATAGATTTAAATGCAACATCTTTCCACAGTTCTATTTTAAATTCCAAGAAAACTCCGATAAACACGTATTTCCAAGAGTTTTCAATTTATATCAAGATTTTACCAGGTATACGATAGTTTTCTTTCCAAATCGTTAAATATCACGTATATTCGTATATTTTGTCAAGGTATAAGAGCTATGTGAAGGAGTTAAAAAGCGCACTTGAGAATCCGCATCGAATCTTCTTAGTTCGTCTCGAACAAGTGCTCGGTTCTCAAAGAGGCTTTTCCTGCGCTAAGGATCAGGCACAAGCTAGTGAGACATTTGTCAGCTTATCCTGGCATCATTCACATTTCATCAGTTCGTAAGGAGCCTTGCGGGATCTAGTTAAAGCTAGAATAAAATCCTAAGCGATAAAAGGTTTAGTTAAAAGAACGGTTTTAATTTAATGCTATTATTTTATTCAGTTTCAGTAGGTATGTGAGATTAATTAAATTATGGTCCTGCGTTATTTAATCTGTTTGTAGATAGAATAAATTCTTATAATTATTTTAGGTTGGTATGACTATAAGAGTTTTTGGGGATGAAAGTAGTGCGTATTACGTTTTCTTTATTCGCAATTTTCCATAAAAAAGAAATCGTCTGGTAATAAATTCGGAAATCATACGTGTCTACTAAATAAGAACATCTATATCGTTCATCAATCAAATCCTTATCATCTGAAAACATTTTTTATTAATGACATGCACCAAAAAGTACATTTTGATATCGCCTTAGATTGAGATTCCATTTTTTTGCCACAAAATAAAGGCGATAGGTCCTTGAATAGAAGTCAAGTGCTTCAAATTAATAAATGGGATTTTAATATTTGGTCAAACCTCAAATTACTCTCTTTACCTAATTTTTATAAAGCATTTATAAGGTATGGTCGGCCCTGAAAATTTGAAGTCAATCCGATAAGTAGTTTTCGAAATATAGGAGATCAAAATGATATAAAACGCTCGGGAGGTGGTGACGTCATTATCTACCACAGCTCGTCCGCTTTGAACTGGTGCAACGGCTTTTCTGTGCATGTACAAGGGAGATGCGCTTACTATTTCTCTGTTCAGTTAAAGCAGAAGCTTATAATTATTACTTGTAATGGTATATTCTATAACAAGTAGGAAGTGCCATTCCATACGAGTTCTAGACTATATACACTTTCTCTAATTAAAGTCGTAAACAGCAAGTAACCGCTGCAGCGAGCGCGACCCGACTTGATATAGGAGATAGTGACGTCACATAGCGGTTTCTGCGAGTTCATAATAGTATATTAAAGTACAAGTTTTATAAAGCTCACTTTAGCGCACGCGTCCATGTTAGAAAACGAGCCGCTTGCGGCGAGTTTTATAACGGACAAGTGGGCTAATAACTTTATAAAACGTGTGCTTCATACTATTTTTTCTATTTTGGCATTTTTTCAATAAATAAATTCATATTTAAAAAGAAAATGAAACATACAAATTTCCAAAATTTTTAGGCCTAAATTTTATGTTGGTAATACAATCAAATTATTTATCATAGTAGCCTTGAAATCAACAAATAATTTTATTTCCGTGTCAGCCATTTTGTCGCGAAGTTGTCTAATTTTTCTAACATACCGACATAATTTTAAAATGTGGAGCAAGATGAGTTTAGTTTAACTTTCCCAAAGTTAAGGGAAATTGCGGTAAATTTAGTAAAATAGTTTTATGTTTTATAATATAGTTAATTTGTAAGATTATTTCATATTTTTTTAACTCGTCTCTATTTTATAGAATTAATGCAACCAAATATACACGACAGCAAAATAAAACATTTGTGAACATCATTATTAACCTAAGAAAAATAAAGAGAGCTGTTTCATAATAAGTTCATTACGATACTGAAAAGGATATCAAAACAGCTTTTTTATGAAACCAAATTAGAAAAATTATTTTAAAGACTCTAGAGGCGTCAGAAATTTAAGATTTTTTGCAGTTCGCACTGAAATTACAAAATCTTTCAGAAAATGTAATAGAAAAAATACGAAGTAACCCCATTTAAGAGTATGTTGTTCTGTGTGTTAAATCAAGGATATTGGGACCCTTTTGGGTTTATTTATTGGTATGACCTAATCTATAACAAAACTATGAAATGGAAGACCTTTTACACCCTGCGTTTTACCAATAATTCGTGAACGGATCTACATAATATGTGCTTATAAAAACTTTTTGTGCTATTTTTAAATAAGGAATCCCCACCTACAGGATGACAGATGTTCAGTGGAACGCGCCGTATAAAAAATAATCCATTGGCTTCATTCCAAATGCCTCCGTTCCGCTGTTATTCATTTGTCATCCTGATTTAATTCACTAAACAAAAAGTCTACCCGATGCATTACCAAATAAACTGAATCATGAGAAACTTCTTCTGCGCGGCTATAATAAACTTTTACTTCATTTTCATTATAATCGCCACACTTTCTGTAATGGATGTTTCCAGAATGCAAAATAGAATTTCGTGTAATCCTCTTTGTCGGTTAACCGAGCAATTAATCACGGAACAAGCAAAGCATAAAGAAATTTGTGAATAGGAAAATACGGCTGGATGCTCGATAAAACCCCCCTTCGGTTGCAGCGATGAGAAGCTAAACAGCAGCATAGCGTTCCGCCTTTCTAATCGCCGGAAAATTTTCCTTGTTAAAGTTGCATCTGATATTAGCAATCTGAGTAATTGTACCGTAGAAATATGGCGAGCAGAGACAGTTTATGCGAATTTGAGCTTGTAGCGTCGAAATCATCGCTCTTTGATAACAGAGTTTCGATTTGGAAATTTTAGTTATTGTTACCTCAGCCACATGGCAAACTTTTTTATTCAATTGCTTTATTTTACTCCGTTTTTCATTATTTTTAACAAGTACGTATTATGCTTGATGGTATTTCTAGCGCGAATTGTCAAGGTCCTTTCCAACTTTTTTTTCGCTGTAATCTCAGTTTCTATCCTTTAATCAATATGCAACCGCAGTAAGCCATATAGGCGTGACAATAACAGGTACCTGATCTTAAATTACAGAGGTACCTTATTTCACAGTAGACTATTTCCAGATTACTTAGTTTAGTTTTCATCGTGATATTGAAAACTTTTGGGTCTATTAAAAAAATGGCGAATAGTTATTCCCCAGTGGCTTGTAAGGGTGTGCTTGATGTCAAAAGCAAACACAATAGTTGTAAATGTACATTACGCACTTGTACACTAAACACCATCTAGTACTGTTCGAAACCCAATATCAGCATGTGTTCAGATCATTTTTTATTTAGACGAAACCTGTCTAAACGAAGGACATTTAGGCCCGGTACTTTCACGTCCGAATATCTTTATTCTCAGAATAATTGCCTTAGTTTCAATTGTGCTACAATTGTTTCCATAGACATTATTTGACGAATAGCGCTATCCATAGATGAAAGTACCGGGCCTTAGTGCAATAAATTCGACAGGATAAAAATATTAAAAGCTCTCGTCAAGCATTTGTAGAAGGTTTGTCTACTAGTTTGAAAATACCTGCAGGTAAATGTCGCAGGTTAATAATATGGCATATAAACTATACCGTTCAAGTGACGTCAGTTATCGGCAGTGTTGCCAGCTTGTAACCAAAATAACCGAGTGAGGGAATTACACTGTTTTTTTTTTCATAAAAACAAGATAAATTTACAAAAATTAACACAAGTTTATTTACTTTATTTTTGGAATCATCAGGATGACAATATATACCTAAATTGTATTGGAATGGTTATGTATTCTATTATTACTTTTTTTATATATTAATACGCTTTGCCTATTAATCTATTTTATTATTTCGTATTTTCATAAAAGTAGGCGAGGCAAAAATGTACCTAAAAGTAGGTAGTCCTTATTTAAATAAAATTATTAAAGAATGTGTTTTACCTAGGTAAATTTCCTATAGTCTATATATTTGTTTACTGCATAATATCTTTTACCATCAACTTTAGTAGATCTAACACTTTTTTTATTTTTACCAAGATCGACCAATGGTGCCATTTTGAAAAATCCATGTTTCATCCAAGAAAACGAATTGGTACAAGGATGCTTCTTTTCCTTTCATATATTTTTTCAAAAACACCAGTCGTTTGAAAGCTACATGGGAAAGTTCCATAAGCTCTCGCCTCGGTTCATCTTTTTTCCATCTGAAGCATATCTCCTTTAGGTGGCTTCTTAAAAAGATCAAACAGTTGTCTATCTTTTAATTTCTTACGTAAAGTTGTCAAAGTTACAAGAAGCTCTAAAAAAAGTTACAGCTTAAGCATAACCAATGTAAAATATTATAGTTTTTGAATAATACAACTTACTGGTTTCGTACATTCCATAAATAGTGTTACGAAAGAACTTATATCCAATTTTGACATATTTACAACTCTCTTTGAATAGGAACGTTTCTTTTTAGGTGATTCTAATAATTTATTTTTCTTAACTGTTGCTGCATTTACAGTGGATATATTCAAATTTAGGGCAGCTGCTACACGCTAAATATTATTATTGTATTGTTACTAAAAATAATATGTTCACACTCTAACCCAAACTTTCTATTTTGCATTTATAATGAGGGTTACTTGCTGTCAGTCAATAGGAAATATAGTATAGAATAGGTAAGCATCGTCAAGTTCCAGAAATCGATTTTTTTATTGTTGACGTAGCTGGTTTTCGGTAAGTAAAAAATTGCAAGAAAGTAATTTGAAATGATAACTATTTTTCTAGGTCTATAGCCAAAACGTTGGCGAAAATAATTTTTTTTTGTTAGCCTAAATATAACCTATATTTCCACTACTAACTAACCTACTAACTAGTTATGAAAAACAATTTCCCTTTATCCAAATAAATGTTGTTGTTTTAATCGCATGCATTTTTAAAAATCATGTACAAAATTGTACATGATTTTCATATTACGTCAAAGACCCCAATAATAAAATTACTTTTTGGACTTCACCTTTACCCCTAAAAGCTTGTTTGAGTAAGAGTGTTTTACCTTGAGAAGTCGCATGCTTCATAAAATACTTGAACTAACCTAAACAAGGATATTTTTAATTAAGGTTGGAAAATTTACTGGGTTTAAGTTAAAAGTTTTTTTTTAACCAACAATGTAAGTCGAAAGATGTCAAGCACTTTGTGCAAATTCTCCTTTGGGCTTTATCTAAAACTCTCCCAAAAGAGCTTTTAAAAGTAATGGCGCGACGAAAAGCATGTTCTCTCTCCAACTTTCACCGTGAAGCAGATGATTCGTTTTTGTTAGTATTTATTAGTATCCTTAATCAATTTTTTCTTATTTAGTTTACTCAGGATTAGTAGACAGACTTAAATGTTTGAAGTTTAAACCATATAAAATTAAAGAAGAAGTTCGGGATCAGAACGATATTTCAAAAACGTCCTCTGACAAAAAAAAATTGAAATAAATTTTCTAAAAATATTTTTGAAAATACCGGGTGTTTCACAAAATCCGTACAAAGCAGTGAACCATTTTTTAAAGAAGAAAGTGTAGTTTTTGATTTGTTTTGTAATTATACGCGAAATTTTAGTCAAATTTCTTTTTACATAATTTTATACCTAAATCGATCAGTTTATAAGATATAACGTCATCATTATTAACACAATAAACAGTTATAATAACGAACTTCTTTAGCAAAAAACCTGTTTAACTAAATGGTGATATATGTATGACAATGTGCCAAGTTGTAGTAAATTCTTTTCATTACATTTTAAATCATGATCAGTTATGAGCCGACATCCGGAATTATATCTCTTAGTACTTCAATATTGTCTGGATTTATTACATACACTTAAAAAAAAAGTCGTGGTCGGGTGGGAGCGATTTCGCCCGTCATCTGAGAGGTCTCCGGTTCGAATCCCGGCTTTAACATGAGCGTTTTTAAATGTTTGTTAAATATTATATTGTAAAATTATATATAATCAATAAAGCGACTGACTGAATGGCTGAACAGCCAAAGCCAAATTAAAAAAACAAAAAAGCCCTCAGAAGAAAATAGTTCATCGGTGGTAGATCAAACGTTTTTCTTGGTAGTTACCAAAAAAGAATAAAGATTTTGGAAACATTTTTCCTTGGCCCAACAATACTTCTCCTCCAAGAACACATATTAAACGCTGTTAAAAAAACTTCTTGTTTATTCAAGTAAATGAATAGACTCTTTCAGTAGGTATAAAGATGACGCTTATTTTTATTTGAAAGTCTGAGTCAAAAGCTGTCAAGCAGGCACATTGTGCAAATTCTCCTTTGGGCTTCACCCAAAACTCCCCCAAAAGAGCTTTTAAGAGTAATAGGGTTTCACGGCGAAAAGCGGCACGTTCTCCAACTTTCGCCGCGAAAAGGTGTATAATTGGACGATTAATCATTTCGCTTTAATAACCTGCAGATTCTGACACGTATACAGCAACGTAATTACGCCGCCACTACATTATGATTACAGGGACATGTTGAAGCGGCTTCGTCGCTTCAAAGAGGGGATCAAGTCATTTGCGAACGGTTTCTTATATGGGTTCACGGTATTCACACATAAGTCCCTATAAAAGTGGCTTTTTACTTTCCCATTGACGCTCTTTTTGCTTGGCCCTCGATCCTATTAAGAAATTATATTGATGACGAACCGTTTCTGTCACAACTATTTATTTATCAACCAAGTTTTTTCCATTGCTTTTTCTGGGAACGGAAATCTTAACTTTTCTCTCTATATCTTTTCAAATTGCATGTCACTTATGTACCATATAGGTATGTAGGTATACGTAATTTTACTCGCAAGCGATCTTGTAAGGAAATGACCCCCTGCTATGTCTAAACTTATTCAAACCGTGTCTACCAAAGGTTAAACCCAGCATCAACTGGACTATCCTGTCCAGATGAATGTCTTTAAATTAATGATATTATTATATTTGTGATATCTGTAATGTGGTGTATTTTTGCATATGTGTTTATTTATTTAGACAACTATAATAATAAAGTATAAGGTAAAATAGTATATTATTAACCAAGGTTTAGACAGCCATCATTATTGCCCGAGCGGCAAGGTTAAATCACGAGGAGCGCAGCGACGAGGGATTTAAGACGCGAGGGCTATAAGCTGTCTAAACCGTGGTTAATATATTATTTTTTCCACTACTACAAACTTTTATTTAGACATTTATCTTTATAGTAATAATAATTATAAAAAATTATAGGTAGGTGTAAGTATATTTTTTAATCAAGTTACCTGCGCTTTGGAATTGGCAAAATATTTTGTCAATGTCAATGTCAATTTTTGTTCATTTATGTCATCAGATTTCACGAGCTTTCCGTTTTTTTTTTTAAATCAAGTTACCTGCGATCAAATAAATTCTTGAAGATCGGTCAATAATGGATTTCAATGTCTTTTTATTGACCATGGTCAATAATAACTTATAAGGTAGAGAAAAACGATTTCTAACGTTAATAATCGGTCAATAATGACGATGTTATAGGTTAGTAGTGGAAAATATTAACCAAGCCCGAGCGGCAAGTTTAAATCACGAGGAGCGGAGCGACGAGGGATTTAAGACGCGAGGGCTATAAGCTGTCTAAACCGTGGTTAATATAATATTTTTTCTATTACTTACCTATAACATCGCCATTATTGACCGATTATTAACGTTAGAAATGGTTTTTCTTGCATGTTATTTATCCCTGTAATATCTTTTTCCGAAAATCGATCGGAAATATTGATATTTTTGATTAAATTTTTAAAGGAAAAAGTCAAAATTTCCTTGCACTTTGTCGTTGCTAGGCAACGGAGAATAATTTAGGAGATGTTAATGTTTGTACTCTAAGAAAATATTATTTCTTTAAAGTCATTTGTATAAAAATGATTAAGAACAAGTTTTTTCTAAATTTATTAATTTCAACACATTATAAAATACATTTTAAACTTAATTATTTGTTATACCTATTTACAGTTATTTGACACATAGTACAAGTATTGAACACTGGAAGAACATAGGAATTAGTGGGATTATTTTGCTGAATATTTTTCAGTCATCATCACTCATCCTTTTATATTATCTTTTTGCATTCACTTTTTATAACGTTTGAAAACGGGGAAACACTATGGGAAAGCGCCAAAAATAAACTCTGCATGCTCTTTATTCTTTATTTTTGAATAAAATTAATAATGTTTATTTCAAAATCTTAGCAAGTTGGTTGCAATAATTTATGACCTTCGAATAATTTTCGATTTTCGGAAAAAATATAAATCTATACGTAGGAAAAGCTACATTCCTGGACTCCAGAATCTTTACAGTCGTCCGGGAATGTTGAGCTTTTCCCACTAGGTATACAATGCACTATTATATGTAATAGTGAATGTGTCTGTGTGACCTTAAGACATCCATAATTCGTACTGCTTCAGTATACATTTAATACAATTTTTTTTTACTTGAGCACACAACAAAACTTTAAATCGATTTTGGTAGCTTCAAAGCGGTTGGTTAAAAAAAAAATCTTAACTTTCCTAAATGAGCTTTCATATGAAAAAAAAACCCTATCATAGTTCCTTATATGATAAAAAAAAAATTCCCCTTTTTTTTGGGCCTCCAAATTGAGATACGAAGCTAGCACACTAGGACACAGAAGGATATCGATATTATTTGTGAATGCCTGAAGAAAAAATGGTCAAGTGATTTAAAGTAAAAGTTCTTACGATAATGTTCATTTTATTTAGGCAACTAAAATCAGTCCGTAAAAGCTATCTTATTACAACTTAACGTAATTTTTTGTATGCAATAACTATTACGATTAAACCTTTGGTTATATTATTATAATTAGTTAACCAAATATATACTGAATGACTGTCAGAGCTTCTAAGGTCCGTTTACAAGATATAAATAATACCGTATTGCGCCTTGTTTTTAAAAAGCTTCAGTAATTTATTGTCTTTCTCTTTAAATTTTAATATTAATTTATTGCTTCCTTTCTTGCTTTTGAGGGTACAGTACAATAAACTTCAGCTTCAGTTCTTTGCTTTGCCCTAAGTAGAATTTATTGCACTTTTCTTTTAGGGTTTTATTAAAAACAAACGCAGAAGGTTTCCCTTTGTGTTTTGTTTCACTATTTGCGTGTAAAATTTATAAATTCGAAACCAAAAGTGAGCCTAGATATAAAGTGGAAGTTTTAGAAGTTTTAGTTATATTGAAAATTAAAAAATAACTTAAAACTTCTATACTTTTCTAAACAGAGTTTTTTAGGCCGGAAGGGTTAACAGACACTGTAATCAAATATTTCAACCGGCACGAATTTTTTCATATAGTTCATTTGTTAATTCCACCAAAGAATCACCGCTATTTATTGAAACGCACGCTCCATTGGCCAAAATTATATACGCTAAATTTACCCCTTATTGCTCATATAATTTATTAGATTAAATAAAAACAACTCGACCCTAAAACATAACGTACGACAATCGAATAAAGCGGACCATAAAATTACTTGAAACTTGGAGCCGGTTAAAACCGTATTTGCTTTTACCGAGAGACACAATTTTCAAGTTTATAGTGAAGTGATCGCCCTTGTTTTATCACTGTCACTGTTATTAACTCTGTCATAGCCTTTTTCATTTTTCATCCGTTTTCTTCATTTTTTAGAAGGTCTCTCTAGTTTAACATTTATTACCTCATTATTTCTATTTCTCTCTCGTAGCACTTCATGTAATGCGAACTGCGACAACCCCTCTTGACCATTAGTCAGTATCATTTACTTACTTAGAAAAGATTTGTTATGGGTATAGGATGACTTGTTATTTCAGAAATATATGTTTGGAGTTCATTAGTGGTAAACCGGAAAGAAGATTTGTTAGCATTCATTTCAAATCGCCATGATTGAACGGTTGTACATATTTTCTTCACCAAAGTCAATAAGTCAGTTCTACTCTACGAGACAAAAAATTCTTTTAAATGGATTATGGTAATCCTATATGCAAAAGCACATAGGATTGTTGTGGAGGACTTTTCTGAATTTTTTAATATGTGTTTTCATCTAAATAATGGAGGAAACAAAAAATAATATAATAATAAAAATTCCAAAAATAAAAAAAAAAACTAACTACAATTCAACAAACAACAAAAACTGAAACTACTGTAGTTTACACACATACATAAGCTGAAAAATGTGTAAATATATAACAAGCAAAAATTATGTAGTACACTTTATACAAATAATATGAAAATCTACAAATCTTCGTCAGACTCCCAACATGTCAGGGTCACTCTCGAGGTAATTATAGTCAGTGTTCTATCTCCTTCTGGTTCTTCATCTGAATTGCTACTTGTTTCTTCTTCACACTCTTCCACGGAATCCGTATTAAGTCTAATTGCTCTTGCTCTGTCTTTCTCCTTTAGCTGTGATAACGGATCCTGGGTTGTGTTTTGGTTTTGCTGTTCTTTTTCCATTGTTATTTATTGAAATAGAAAGTTCCGCCATGACTATCCGGTTCTTCGACATTACCTTTTTTAGAAAAAACTGCCGCCTGGGTTTTTTTAGCGTTAAATTCTACTTCGTTACTGTCACCCCAAGACAGAATTTCTTCCAGGTCTTTGTTGAGATGTGAGACCTCTTGCTGCCTATAGAGATGTGCATTGGCAGCCGATGTCCGAGCATCCAAAGTAAAAGATGAAACAAGTGTGCTGTCATCAGCGAAGCTATATAGGACTTTTAGTTTTTCTAAAATATCGTTAATGTATAGTTAAAAGAAGGTGAGCGACAATATAGAACCTTGAGGGACTCCGGCGCTGATGTTAAATGTGTCTGAAAGAAATCCGTCCATCGCCACTCGCAGAGAACGGTCTTTAAGAAAGCTCGACAGTCATGAACAAAATTGAACCGGCATTCCGTATGCTCTCACTTTAGTTAGGAGCCCGTCATGCCATACTCGGTCAGAGGCCTTGGAAATGTCCAATGCTAACGCCCGGGACTCCCCATGATGTTCAATTGCGTTGTTCTACACGTAAGTAACATAAGCGAGAAGGTCTCCTGTTGATCTAAACTTACTGAATCCATACTTGCGGTCGCTAATAATGTTGAAGCCTTTCAGGTACTTTAATAATTTCTCGTTGATACAGATGTTTTACAAATACTAGTTTCGCGGCTCTTTTGTTGGTTAGTCTATTCCGTCTAGCAGTAGAACTAAACTGTAGGTACTAAAAGATCTTTTCGTTGTAGCTGATGATGGAGGTACTACTGAAACTTTTCAAAATTACCGGTAAAGAAAATTTATAGGTTAAATTAACAAAATTACCGTTCCCGCGGTAACTTTACCACTCTTTGATCACTAGAGATGGGTAAAATTAAACGACTTATTTGAGATGTCGGTGTGACCTTCTTCTTATATTAAGTAATGCACTATCCACCCATTTAATTATCTTACAAAATATCGCTTAAACGTCCTTCACGTAGAGGAGCGGAGGAACTGAACCCAATTGTTGGCTCTGAGAGCTTCTTAAGTCTGGCTTATTCACATAACTTCGTGCTGCTTCAGTTTTCATCTTCAAGCGATCCTAAATGTTGACTCGAGCTTTGCCACCAAACACCAACCAGTTGTCTCAAGCCTCGTCCAGAGTGGCACTAACCAACAAAAGAGCCGCGAAACTAGTATTTGTAAAGCATAACCTGCAATCGATGAAGAGGAAAGTGAAGAAAGAAAATAAACATTAGGAGGAAAGAACAGCAAAACCAAAACACAACCCAGGATTCGTTATCACAGCTAAAGAGGAAAGACAGAAAAAGAACAATTAGACTTAATACGGATTTCGTGGAAGAGTGTGAAGAAGAAACAAGTAGAGTGTCGAGCGACGCGCTGCGTTCATGTCGCGTCGAGCATCGTGTCGACAAGAAAACCAAACAATGCATTTAAATTGAAACAGTCAGCGATAATAGAGCGTCGCGTTTAGCGTTGCGTTGCGTCCGTAAAGCGTCGGGCGTCGTAAACAATTCGGATTGTTTTTCAGGGCGTTTTTAGTAGTAAAGATGGACTTAAAGGAGGAAATACAAGCGAGACCTGCACTATGGAATGCAAAATTACCTTCATATAATAATACGAACCTTAGGGATCGCCTGTACTCCAAAGTTCTTACGTTTATAACTGATATTAGTTAAAAAGTGGGTTCTAAAAGTGTGACACGGATAAAAGGACACAGGTCTAAAAAACAAAGCTCTTTATTCTTACCACAATTACAATAACACTTAACTCTTACTTTTACCCTCTAACTTACATTATTCAGTCAACGTGCCCTCGGGGTCGGGGGATGAAATGGCTTGGCTGAATCGCGAAGCTACCGAGCTACTATCAGCTGATGGCTGTGTGATCGCTTCTTGAACCCTCTTTTTGAGAGCATTTCGATAGCTCTTTGAGAGCTTCTCGATAGCTACCCTCCGTATCACCGAGGATGCTATTTATATCCATTATGGTTTGTCTAACAATCATGTATTATTTTATTATTATGACTGTTTGTACAACATCAATAAATAACAAACTCGGCGTTGTGCTTCAAATAGTAAATAGTGAAATAATAAATAGTAAACTACTAAATTTGTAGGTCACCAGGCTGAGAAACGTAAATTAATGATTTAAATGTATAATGAAATAATAATTTTGGAAAGGGCCTCTTTTCATGACAGTATGATACAAATAAATATAATATATTATTTAACACCTTGTAAGTATAATATGACGCCTCGAGTAAGAACATTAAACGAACTGCTCTCTAACCTGAACTAACCCAAGCTGATGATGTTTTACTTCGCGGCTTCGCAACTTCTGATAGCAGACGCTGTCACTCTGAATACTCTTTCCCAACACGATCACAACGCTGTGTGATGCTCGACGCGACGCATCATTCGACGCTGTCACTCTGGACGAGCGGACGAGCCTTTATGTGGTCGATGGATACAACCGAAAATTGGATTAAGCAGCTGCTGCGCACGTACAGTTGCCGTAACCAAACGCAAACTAGAATAGTGAACGTCGTTGAAGCGTGTACCCATGATAAAAATATAAATCCCAACAAACACAAGGAAAAGTCAAACAAGCCAGTAATGCCAAAAGCAATATTTATTATTATTATTTATATAATATAGTTATAGGTGATTGGAGTGTGCTGACACGAATTGTCCGCCGCCATATTGCAGGTTTACTCGTCGCTAAAAACTATATAGTAACTACGTAATTAAGTCGTACACTGCTGGTGGACACTACCTTACGCAAATGGAAAACGTCTTGCCAAATTTCTCAACTTTTTTAAACAATTTTTCAAAAATCATCGCTAAAACTGATCTGAACATCGTTCTTACGAGTCACTTTAACCTTACATTACGTGCTTAAATAATATAATTTTAACCCATTATAAATACCTTTTAATAAAACAAACAATATCCTTCATCTCGTCCCCCATAAAATTAAATCACCCCCATTCCTGCAATACACTATATGAAGCGATAAATATGAAGCGGAGAAAGACAAAGGAGGTCATTAATTTTCTGATTCGATTTGAATTCCTGCGAGTTCATCTTTCACGAAACGGGGGACAAATTACGGAATTCCGGAAGCCAAATGTATTACCTAATATCATCTGGGATATTGTCTTTTCGGGAAATTTAATTGTAAGATTCCTGAAGTGAGTGCCTTTATCGTCACTAACGCTTTCTTGTCTTGTTAATAAGGTATTTAAAGACCGTTTAGTCGCTTGGTTTAATTGTAGGTTAAATGTATAGTAATTGGAGGGTTTTTAATTTCTAATGCAAATAAAAAAGTGTTTCTTTGTTGGTATGTGTCTGTTCGTCTTGTCTGTTCGTCTGATTATACGTTTCGATGTTTACCCTGAATATCAGGATTGCTCATATTTCTTACTTAATATTTATATCTTAGGTTTCGTTAAAATATTTTAAGATTTTTTTTGCTTGTATGCCTAGAAGTTATTTTTTTGCTGTCTTAATAATTGCAGTTTTTGAGTTATGATATTCGAATTTAGCACTGACACTAACTCTCACCTGTTACAAAATGTCACACGCCAATGCCGTTCCAAGTGTTTTAGTGTAATACAATTAACAGTAATAAAGTTTATGTTGAAAAGTAAACAATCAGCTGAAGCAGTGTTTATGCCTCCATAAAAAAGAATCATAAAGATAGAGGTACACAAAGTAATATTTTATAAAGGTCAAGGAATAAAATACTAAAGTAAGTTTTAGATGTACACTAAAATATTGTTCCCTATAAAAAGAGCAGAATATTTTCTTATGTGCAGCTTATTCGGATATTGCCGATTTTGGAACACCCTTTCATGTACAAATTCTCTTAAATTTTTCACGAAGGCAAAAAGATAAAAAACCCGCCACGTAGTGAATAATAAATCGGGACTTTTACCTAAGAAAATTCCCTTCTAATAAGTCGATGTTATGAAAAAGGAAAATGATCGGAGTCAAAGCGAATGTGTCAGAGTAAATATATTTTTCCTTTCAGAGGAAACTCAAAGGTAAATATTCAAAGGGAATGAAGGTGCTTTGGTGTACGATTCTCTTTATCCCTGCATAATGGCGGTATAACATTTTCGTTCGTTATCTGTAATCCTCTGGTGCACGAAACGTCAGGTATATATTGAACCTGTCAGTTCACTATATGATTTTTTTCTAGCGACTCAGATCGCAATACCGACTTTGTTTTTCTTTTGATAAACATTTTTTTGCATTTAGCAACGCGTTGATATAATAATACTAATAAAATAATAAACACACTTTATTTTAAAATTACATTAAATAACAAAATTAAATAGTGTCAGATATTATAAGCAAAATTTAAGCTAAAAATTTGAGATTTTTACAGAACACTCTTTGATATTATACGGTTCAATGTCTTTTAGTAACTTAAGTATGTTCTTTTTTACTTTTTCAATGTTGTCACAAGCTTTAATGCGTCTTGGAAGACTATTGTATACTTTAATACAGTTGTAATAAGCACCACTTTCGTAGCTGATGTTTAGGGATAATCGATCGTTCTTGTTGGATATTTATTTTGTGATTGACTATTTCTATACAAGGCCCAATTTTTAAAAGAGAATAAAACATTCCTGTATGTAAACTGCAGGGACAATAAGAAGATGGTTCTCTTTAAATTGTGAAGTTGAGACCAAATGTTGTTCTTACGGCTCTCTTTTGACATATAAACAATCGTTCAACGTCCCTACATTTCCCATACAGAATCATTCTGTATCTGGTGCAGGCCCGGATTATCCATAAGGCACATTAGGCACTTGCCTAGGGCCTACGAAACGCGAGGGGCCTACGATCATAAAATATAATAAAAATAGACACAAAAAAAGGATCAATACAATAAGAAAAAAAGTTCACAGACACAGAGACAAACTACAATGTGATACAAAAAACCTTATAACACATTACATATACATTATATTATATATATTATTTATCCTACGCAATTATTTTCTATGGCAAAAAGTTAGTTTTGTTCAATAAAAAGCTAAAACTTCTAAATTATTTTGTAAGTTTTTTTTTAATTAACAACTTTTGGCCATATATTAAATATGATGTTTTTAACTTTATCTGTAAAAACAGCGACCGCAGCGACTTCATCAGGGCATGGGCATCCATTGGGCTCTTCAAACGCATAGAAATGTTTAGGAAACCACTTAATTTGTAAATTTTGTTATTTCTTGGTTAAATTAGGGCGTGGCACCCAAAAAATTTTCGTCTGCGGCGCATTTTTTTTCGCAACTCGTTAGTGAACCTCCCCGAATTAAAATCTTAAATTCACCACTGGTGCCTAGGGCCTACGAAACCTTTAATCCGGCGCTGATCTGGTGTGTGATTTGAAATTTGCACAGTAGACCATTCTACATGTTTGCCTATCCAGAGATGTAGCTAAAATGCGTAAAGTGTAACAACCCTTGTTAAGCAAGCCAAGTGTTGTTATTTAACTTGCGTCAACAGTTCATGAGGCTTTTATGTTCCTCGATTGTAGGTTAATTTCACTGATTCTTTTATTTACTGAGTAAAGGAATTAAACGAGCTTTTCACTGTGGTAATTTGGCGTTTATTTCTCCAAATCACACAAAACTTCTTTAGTACATGATTTTACAATAACATATTATAACATACATATTCACTACTGATTTTACAATCACATAAACTAGTCACTACATTTGTTTAGTACATTTGCTGGGTGCCTTTTTTTAGGCAATGCTATTTGTTTCAATCCGACGGAAAGAAACCACGTGAGTTTGTTGACATACAACCTTGCTTTATCGAAGCCAAAAGTGTAGTAGTATACGAAATGGAAAACTATATTATCTGATAGCAAGGTTACGCCCCTGTTGTCATGACGATTAACTAACAATGCATTCTGATGGGCTACACAGCCGCCATGTTCTCTTTTAATCAATTGGACGGTAGTCAACAGATGTACCACGCTGTGTCACCTTTCTCGAGTGCCAGAACACCGTCAAAGGGTTTTCGGATGTACAAGATTCTAAAAAATATACTCTTAACATCTAAATGTAGAACATTGCGTTTTCCTGGAATAACGGTCGACTAGCCGCTTATTATTTAGGAAACATTTTGATACATTTTGCTACTTTATTGAAATAATATTGAAATCAGATATTTAACAGTAGTATTGATTCTAAAAACATTTGTTGCATTTAATTATATTATTTTTAATGCATTTGAATGATCTTTTCCCCAACAACCCTATTGAATTTACCAATAACATATTCTACATGATGATCCAATGATAGAGTACTATCCAAGACCATTCCCAAAAATTTTGTCGTCTTTGCAATTTTAGTTGACCATTATTTACAACGATATGTTCCATTTCTTCCAATGTAGACCTCGTGGTTTTAAATAGTATAGCATTTGTTTTTGATGTATTTAACACAAGCTTATTTTTGGCAAACCACTTATGTGTTCTCGTCATTATTCGTTCAGTTCTTATAGTAAGACTTGGAGCCACTAGAAGAAAATTGGAATCCTCCGCATAGTTTGTAAATGTGCAGTTATTTTCGATGGACAAGAGTTCTGATATATCATTTACATAGATAATGAATAATAGAGGTTAGTTTTCACTTCCCTGTGATTGTGCTGGTTTTATTTCCGCTCTATTAGATGTTACGCGGTCCTTTCCCTTACTTTTTGTTTCGTTTTGGTACCTTTTAGATAGATATCACATACAGTTCCAACTTGTCAAGCAAGATTTCATATTCTAATGTGTCACACGCCTTCGAGAGGTCAAGAAATACTCCCAAGGGGATCATTCCGTCCTCCAAAGACCCTACAATTTGCTCAAAAACTGAAATACTGCTGTTTGAGTCGTTTTGTCCTTTAAATATCTGTGTTAAGGGGTTAAAGAGAGCTTGCGTTAACATGCACTCCATAATACGGTTACATATTATATGTTCAAACTCCATGTTTCGCCGTCAAGTCCATATTGCCCTGGATTCCTGTATGGCCAGGATGCTGATAATGGTTAGTTTGCTTAAAAAATGTTCTTGGCTTATTGGACATTTAATCTGATTAATATGCATCGCCGAGCATTTAATAACTCTTATGTGACGCCCTTGCCCAAGGTTTTTGCGTAAATAATTTTGTTGTAATATAGGTTACCGCATAATGTGACACCTACCTATAAACCGAATCCGAAAGAGATTGAACGCTTCTCTATAATATAATTTAGGTGTTAAATATTTTTAATGTACGCAATAACAAGGAGTAAAACAACAACAATCTGTTACTGAAAAGAATGTAGAGTATATCCAATGCGATTTTTTTCGTCAATTCACCAAACCATAAGTTGTCATAGAGAATGATCGCTTTACACCAAAACATTAAAAACGTAAATAATTGATCTGTAATTTAACATCTCATACCTATAATGATGTTTTTTCCTATTATACGCCCTGCGACGCTATGACTTCATTTACTAATAAAGAAAAAAAATAGCTTACTATTACTTTTAGTAGGATTTGAGTTCATTCGTAACATTGTTTCGCTACAGTGAATTTAAATTGTTAAGTAAAAGTGACTGTTAAAGCAATTTACCGGAATAAATAATAAATACAATTTACTTTTATAGAGTCGCGCATAATACTTTGTATGCATTTCTAAGCACTTTAATATTTAATTTAGCGTCGTCTAAGGTACAATTGTCGGCGTGCGAAGGAGCGTACATATTTTATATCTCGAAGTTCCCCAGTTATCCGTACTTTTTTCTCCTGTAGCTGTATTACAATCTTTTCTATTATTCATTTCTACTTCAGCGTATCTGGCAATTTTATCTAGAACAGACCTGACTCCCGTTGTTTATTGCCCAGAAAACAAACTGGCACTTTAGCCAGGGTTTTCGTTGCAAATTGGAAAAACAGAAATCGGTTTTGTTTAGCTATGCCATGAAAACGTTAATATTTTATATATATAATTTACTTTGTAGCTTACAAAAATCATGATCATTTAGTGCAAAAGAAAATATTTTAAGTATGCGACTTTTTCATTATCACGTCAACCCTTGTCTAGTTGTGAGTTTTGTTTATTTTTACGTGATTGTATTTTTCTACTGAAATAAACCATAGTTGTATGGACAAATAACTATAATAATAATACCAAATATCTTATTTAGCATCCATAGATATATGAAAACATGCGTAGATTAGAACCTAAGCTTTTGATAATGACCTAAAAAACACGTGTCAGGTAACTGAACATTTAATAAAAAAAGTGAAACTTAAATGTGGGTATAATAATATAACACTAGGCAACAAATTTAAACTTTTTTTAAAGGTCTTTGGCAAAAATAGGATTTTTGGATTGCATATGACTGAAATAGATCCAAAATGTTAAAAAAAAAAAATTCCAAGGTCGTAAAAAAAAATAGGATTTTAATTTTTTAGTATCATTTATTTTTTTATTAACGATTATTCCAATTAATGAACTAATCACTTTTCTTCCGTTTTTTAATCTGTCTCTTATACACAGCCTCTGGTTGCTTTCGAGGATGTGTTCAACAGTAATCTGCTAACATTGAAAGATTTCACTTTCCCGTCTTTTTTCCATTTTTGCGATTTCTTGATGGAATCGTTCTCAATGTTCGTTACTAACGTCTCCACAGTTTTCGGGGAAGTAATCTAAGTGTGAGTGTAGAAAATGTATTTTTAGGAACATATTACATCCCATATTTTCGTAAGCTTTGAGGAGCTTGTTTACAATTTCTGTATAATTGTCTGCTCTTTTATTTCCTAAAAAATCAGTTACAACCATGCTAAATGCCATCCATGACTCTTTTTCTTTTCTCTCAAGCACAGCGTCAAATACAGGATCCCTAAGAAGTTGTCTCACAAAAATTCCCTCCTTAATTTTGGTTTCACTTAGTCTGGGGAATTTTTGTTTTAGGTAACTGAATGCAGGACCATCTCTATCCACAGCCTTAAGAAAGTTTTTAATTACTCCAAGTTTAATATGTAATGGCGAAAGTAAAATTTTATTTGTAGGAATAAGGGTATGTTCGTAACGTTTTTCAGTCCCGGTTCAAAAGATTGTCTTTGTAGCCACACTTTTCTTTTATAGTGATCCATTTTAGCTCGGCTATCCCATTCGCAGAGAAAACAACAATATTTTGTATACCCAAACTGCATACCAAGTTAAATAACTACTACCTTCAAATCTGCACAAATTTTCCAATCATATTTCTTATATTGCAATGTTTTCAGCAATATCTTCATATTGGTGTATGTTTCCTTTATATGAGCGTCATAACCAATTGAAACTGAGCAAAGTATATGTTGCCGTTATGTAATAATACCGCTTTGAGACTTAGTTTTGATGAGTCTATAGTCGCCATTCATGAGGGATGTGTTCTATACCTAAAGCTTTCATTAAACCATCAATGTCATGGCAAGCTACTAAATCATTTTCCATTTTAAAAAATAACACAAGGGATTCATGACGACTTCTATAAACAAAAACCTTTACATTATCTTCAAGCAAGTTCCACTGTTGTAGCCTAGATCCCAACAACTCTGCCGTTTGTTTTGGCAAATCCAAGTCTCTTATGAGGTCACTCAACTCAGCTTGTGACATTCTGTGTGGTTCCTTGCTACCACAAGGTTCAGGAAGGAAATTTGGATCTTTAGAGGTTGAGGGCTCTTCATCTGTGACTTTTAATTCTTTTTGCGAATCAAGACTATAGTTCTTAGGGGGAACCGGAACAGGCAACACATCACTATGAGACATAGGGCGAATAGCAGACGGTATATTAGGGTACCTTAAATTATCCTTATTCTTTATCGTAATACCTTTACTAATTGGAGGTGTGAGACAAAAATTGCAATCAGATGTATGGTCTTTTGGTTCACTCCAAACCATAAGTACAGCAAATGGTATTGATCGACCTCTTCCATTAAGCCAATCTCGGAGACAGTTGGCACAAGTATTGCAGCAAGTATGGGGAGCACATTTTTTTATCTTGGTCACCAACTTTATATCCAAAATACAACTGATAGGCTTTCTTAATTAAAGAAGTTATATTTCTTTATTGGCCTTGAAAAGTAACATCTCCACAAATATAGCAAAAATTGCTGGGCCTATTAACACACTTTCGCGGCATATTGATATAGTTTACTAATAAGATGCTAAACCATACGACAGTAATACGAGTAAACTAGGGAAGTAACTTATGCATTCTTAAACATTTTACTACCGTAGAAGGGGAAAAAACTAATTGCAATTTGTCTAGATATAAGCCTGTCTGTGTCTGGGTAACAGGTAAATACATGCATGATAATTGTTTATTACCTTTATAAAAACAAGGTACTCCTGTATCATGAAAACCAGACCTCGGAAAATATTTTGGCAATCGGATATGTGATGAGCAGGTCAAAATCTATAAGACTGAGCTATTTTTATTACTGACCTTTTTTCGTTGTTGCCTAGTGTAATATTAAGGCCGGTTATATCAATGTCCTGCCAGTGGTAATAGCAGCATAAGTTCCATTACTACAATTGTTTCAATTGTGGTTTCCTTAGCTCTTATCTTACTGATAGAGTTGTCAGGACATTGATAATACAGCCGCTTTAAATCAGCTGAATTATCTGGTATGCCTATTGTGCTGACTGAAGATTTTCAAACGATAAAGACGGTTAAAGGGTGGGTATGTATTTTTGATCTATAACTCATGTTCATGTTCAATCATTATCAAAAAGTGACATTTAGAATTGCCTATATTATTACGTCAAGTACGAGAAGACAGAAATAATATGAACTTGGAAATATTTTCAAATATTGAATATCTACCACCTACTTTTTCATTCAATATCAGTAAACGGGTGTCAAATAAAAGAAATATTTTCCTCGTCGCGCCTTTATTTTGCCGCTCGCTTGACGTATGTCGAAACGCTCCCCTCTGGCGAAATGAGCGCCCCCTGTCGACATCACGCCGCACAATCAGGTCAAACTCATTACCATAGATTTACATCGCATCCAATATGGTGGATGTCGTCTCCTGCCGTTTAACATTTCATGCATACCTAAATTGGAATAGCGCGCGAGTTTCTTGCTTTCGCCTTTTGTCGTTGCTGATGTGCAGCCCTTTTACGGGAAGTTTGTCGAAATTGCTGCGGGTTTATTGCGTACTTTTTGCTAAATAACCAACAGACGCTTTCGTGTTCTTGGTGCAAATTTGTGGGTATATCGTGATATTTGTTTCAAAGTTATAATCGGGTTTAATTTTGAAATTATCATTTTCTATAATATATCATGTAAATATTTGTTTAGGTGGATTGAAACAACAGAAGAAATGTAGTGAAAGGTAGCTTTCAATTTTTTCTTTCTCTCTCTCTCTCTAACTTAGTAAGGCACAGCGAGCATGCAGTTTGTTTACTTCATTCGTGTAAAGGCACTAACCAGAATTTGTTTGAAAAGGGTTACAAAAAAATACCTTCAAACTTTGTTCTAAGTAATAGAAAAACGTTTCAGAAAGTTTTCCAACCCTTCAAAGTATCAAGTTACATTTTTTGCTGTTCGCGAAAGGAAAGTTTAATTTAGACAGCGTGACAAGAAAATTCGTTAAAATGCTGTAACTAACGCAATGTCCTTGGTAGCCGGCAATCCTGGACGCTGCACGAAATGTCTACCCCACTGAAAATAGTGTGTAAAATCGCAATTACACTGCATGGTTGCTTCAGAAGATCGTGGCGGGATCAGTGATGTCACACGAGTTTCGGATATTCCTAAGTCACGAGTGTTGTTTTCGGCTCGGATACCGCCTTTAAGCGCGCATTAAGATGCCACAACTTCTCTTTATTTACGTGAAAATAAAGTACCTGATTGGACAAAGTTTTACTAGCTTCGCCAGTACAAGGCTACTGTTAATAATTGAATGTTCGTTCAACAAAAATAGCATATTTACTACATTTAACTGATCACTTGTAGACAAGATTTTACAACGTTTCTTAACTTGCAGATATACTACACTTGATGAATAAGAATTTGTTAACATTACAAATACTGCAGTGTGTGTATTTGTGAGATTTATTAATACATCACCACTACGAAAAACAGAGAAACACGTCTTGTGTTATCATACTAGAATAAATGTCGTAAGCCGACAGAAAAAAAAATACTTAGGAGGCACGCGAATTGCCATTTTTATGGACTACCGGCCCACGTAGTCCATTGTGGTGACTACCATCGCGGCCATGTTTATACACAACTAATCAGAAAATAGGACAACAAGAATATGTTTCTACTGCGGTGTTTCGGCACCTTACAAAAAATCTCATTAGTATATCATAATGTAGGCTTTTTCCTTAAGATAAAGCATATTAATATTTTTAGATTAAGTTTTGGATATAGGATTTGAAAGTTTACATACTGCTGAGCTTCTTTGCCCACAATTGCACTTCAATAACTTTCATATTAACTACTACATCACGCGGAACCGTCGTTATCGTCTTTACGTCTTTTACGTTTTTATCGTTTTTTTAACCGACGCGTCTTTTGAGCAGTTACTCGTACTCGTATACGTAGGTATATTATTTTACACTCTCCCCGTAAACCGTTTTTCCGATTTCGTCTTGGTGTTTGCTGACACCTACAATATCGGTAAACCTTACGTCATTCTTAATATTAAAGCCTAGTCTCTAATGTACTACACGGAAAAAAATCAAATCTATATTCAAGAATAATCATATAGGTACTTAAAAGATTACGCTTGTTCTAAGTATAATATTCTTTCCGCGATTATAACAAATATTTGAAGCCAATATACTCTTATACTTGTTTTTCAAACATAGTAATACTCAATTTAAATAATTTTGTATTTAAAAAAAGAATAAATTTTCTTATATTTAAGAAGAAGATACACTCGTAAAAAGTGAATAAATTCGTTAGCGAAAAAGAAGGTATTATTTAATCAAGTAGGTATAAATAATTTTAGAGAATTATAAGTAATCTTGATTTTTGATCAATAATTATATTTGAAGTCAGTGTAGCAGGACTTTAAATAAGTAGTAATCTATTCTCGGCGCGAGAATAACACTACATTTCCAAAAATTACTATTCTCGCGTGTATCATCTAACGCAACATGCAGGAACGTCTGCATTCTGCATTTCACCGGCGCCGTTGCTTTTTCGCGACCTTTGCTAAGAAGTGTTAAAGTGTTACTTAAACTAATGATCAATCGCAAACGGTTGTAATGGAGGATCTCCTTTCGAAATGGGGCATAGACGATTTAATAGAAAAAATTAAAATTAAGTACTAGGTACAGTAATAATTTTACCTTATTTGACGACATTGTTTGGGGTTTGGGGGACTTTATTTACAATTTTCCACATAGATGCAGTGATGGCAAAGTATGTACTTGAAAACGCTTGCTTGGGACGATTTAATGTGTACCTTTGTAAAAATAATAAGAAAATCTTTCGTATTTTTTTTATCACAAGAATAATATGCACTTTAACCGAGACTATAACTAAAAAACAATTTCAAATTGGCAGATTTTTCACGTTAAAAAATTAAAACAATTATTATTATTGTTTCCAATTACCGA
This sequence comes from Polydrusus tereticollis, assembly GCA_963920685.1. NCBI lineage: Eukaryota > Metazoa > Arthropoda > Insecta > Coleoptera > Curculionidae > Polydrusus > Polydrusus tereticollis. The sequence continues at coordinate 83,967,698 of OY987327.1, forward strand.
CGCCACTATATTTAATTTACACATTTATTTTATTTTATGGTTATATGGTAAAATTGGTAGGTATAGGTATTTGGCTAATCTAATAATTTAAAAGTACTAACGATGGAGGTTTTATATGAAATAAGTCAATTCTTGATACAAAACTTACTAATCTCTTTTCAAGTATAGCAGACTCTTGTAATAATAATAAAATAATAATAACTAAACTAAAAATAATAAAAATGTGTATTTCATAGGAAATGATATTACACTTGACGAAAGTATGTATTACATGCACGTGAAGAATTTTTATACTTGATGCAATAATTTGCCAATCTACAAATAAGTATAAGTAATACTCGGAACAAGATTGTATCTAGAATTGTTTAAAGTATAGTTATATTCTTGATTTCAATACTAGTTAAGTCTTGAACGAAATATAACTTTTCTCAGCCTACAAGAATAAGATTTTCTTGAAAAGAAGTATAACTAGTTAAGAGTTGCGGAATGGGGACACTAGCATAGCGTTGATTTAAGATTATTAATCTTCAATCCAGTTTAGCTTTTTTTTCGTTTATAGTGAAAAAGCAGAGCCGCAATGTTATTAATAATGTGGAGGGAGTTTTTATAAAAAATACCTACAATAATTTCCAATAAAGGGTTCTAAGTTATAAATAAATTTACTTCGCAATATTTTACCTTTTTATTTTAATTCCAGAAATGGATAGTTCCTTGAACGGAATTTAGTATTAATGGTTTATTTTTTGAACTGTGCCGATTTTCTCGGTCTTCTGAAACCGTTATCCGGGTTTTGTTGATTGTGTAGCAAAGAATATTCTTAAAATAGAGTTTGTCAGAGGCGAATTTTTTTGTCAATTGCCGCATGTCTACGTATAAAATATTGTTAAGGTTTCATTTAATTTAGCAATATATTTCTACTTTGTAGAAAAATAGAATTTTATATCTGGATTTTATTCAGATTAACACACGTTTCTCCAACAGTATACCTTATTACAATATTCCGGCTCATATGTGACTGTATCAAATATGTGATGCTGATGCTGATTCGCAATTTGTGTCGACATGAAACATTTATGATTGGTTTAGAAATAGAAAGTTCAAACTAACAGCAACACCGGAATGGGATTTGTGTTTTGTATGCCGACGATATTAGGGGGTCGCATTTCATTAAAGCCTTTGGGTTAATTTGCATTTAGCATCGGGCACAAATCAGGATACATTTAAATTCTATGTAAGTGTAACATGTGGAATGCCAAAGTTGTTTTGCCTATTTAGAAAGTTGTAGTTGTCATGAATTAAATGCTAATAAATAATTTTGACGAGTATGAAGCACTTTTATAATTGGATTCTCAGTAACTTTTAGACGTAACCAAAAACTGATACTATAACTAATACTATTTCTTGAAACCACTGAACTTGATGCATTCTTTGTTACAAGACGATATTTAAAAAGTGTATTGTTACCACGTTATATGGTATGGTATATACTAAACTTGAAGACAAAAAATGCTTAATGCTACTTTAATTGCTGGCATAATATAAAGGTTTTAAATTCAATGCGTTTCACTTCAAACCGCGTCTAGATTTGGCCTCTGATAAACTGCATGCTAAATGTAAATTAACCTTAGAAGTTTGATGTAATGCTACCCCTGATATTGCCAAAATACTAGTCACACACACAAATCCCATTTAGGGGCCCTTGTTTCAAACTTTCCATTTCAAAACCAATCATAGCTGTTTCAACCCTAAACCTAATTTACCTTTGCAAATTGTGCTCCAGAATAGTTTCCGAGGATTTCAATAGGGAAATAATTATATCGTATTCGGCTTTTGTTTGCTAAGCGATATATGCTTAAGTACAAACGTGATGCAAATTTTATTTTAAAAAAGCGAAAGCTAGAATAGCAATAAGTTGTAAGAAAGTACGTAATTATTTTAATGCGTAGCTTTTCTACGACCTCGGTAAGTAATTATTTATTTTATATAAGGGTCATTTCACATCACACCAACCAAAATAAAAGGAGGTTTGGCAGATCACCTCACCGATTTTGATTATTTTTGGTGCCGTTATTCTATCCATCTAGTAGATGAAAAATCCAAAGTTTGCAATTTTTCTGACAAGTACTTTTTTTTAAATTGATTTTTAAAAATCAAAAAAAGTGACCATTTTCCCTAAACATATTAAAAGAAATCAAGATATCTTAAGAACTACTTACACTATAGCAGTGAGTTATATCTCATTTAAAAGGTCTAAAATACCTTTCAAATGAGGTACCACTCAATGTAGGTATTTAGAGAAAAAAATTAATATTATTAATAAATAATATTTTGAACAAAAAAAAAAAAATTTGAAATTTTTCAAAATAGTATATTAAAGTACATGTTTTATAAAGCATCATTTTATAGCACGCGTCCATGTTAAAAAACGAGACGCTTGCGGCGAGTTTTTTAACGGGACAACTAACTGCTTTATAACACGTACTTTATACTATTCTTTCTATTTTGTATTTTTTTCAATAAGAAAATGCATATTTGAAAAGAAAATCAACCCTTCAAATTTTGTAAATTTGTATGTCTAAATTCTATGTTGGTAATACTATAAATTTACTTTTATCATAGTAGCCTTGACAATAAATAATATTTTCTTTTTGTCATTGTCACGAAATTTGTGTTTTAATATTTCATAGAGTTGTTCATAATTATAATTAAAAAAATATGGAGCATGATAATCTAAGTTCAACTCCCCCTGAGTTAAGGGATATTGCTAATAAAACGATAAATCAACTTTTACCAGAGAAATCCCGAAAACTTTCTTTTCTCATGGATCACAATAACAGGAAACGTCAGACGTCAACAGAATAAAACATTTAAATATTGTCAATCTTTTAGCAAGATATTCACCAAATTTCGGGATGGAGAAATGATGGGTTCATGGGGAAAAGATATTAACAATTTGAAAACATCCTACGCCGCGCCTTATCCATCCTATCCCTCACCCCTTCCTAGAAAAAAAATCAACAAGACCATAAGTTTTAATATTTGCTACTTTTTCAAGCAAAACTTGTTAAAACTTGCTGACACGCGCGGATCTAATTTGGTAAGTATCTTTTCTTACCGCCCTTGGGTTGTTTTTCTGCAAGAAGATACCTGCAGTGCTCAGACACTGTAGTCCAATTGAATTTTTCTAATTCTCCCTTTTAATTTTTATGACACTCCCTGCTTTATGCTCATTGGTGAAATTAAAACATTTGTTTGAATTGTTTTTTTATGTTTTCAAATTGTTAATATTTTTTCCCTATGAACCCATCATTTCTCCATCCCGAAATTTGGTAAAAATTTGCTATAATATTGACAAGAATAATATAATTTAAAAAAAAAAAATAGAAAAATAGTTTTTTCAAAAATTTGAAATTTTTTTTAAGCACCTGTATTGAGTGGCATAAATTCGAAAAATTCGTATTTTCAAGACCTTTTAAATGAGATATAACTCTCTGCTCTAGTGTAAGTAGTTCTTAAGTTATCTTGATTTCTCTTAGTAGATGTTTAGGGAAAACGATCATTTTTTTGATTTTCAAAAATCAATTTGAAAAAAACAACTTGTCACCTGCCAAACCTCTGGTTGATTTGATATGAAATGACCCATTAGTAATTATTTCTGCCTCTTAACTTACTCGCTGCTGCCGCATAAGTAAGATATTATTTTTACCACTTAAGTACTCACTTCTGCCGCGTTAGTCATTGTTTCTGCTACGCAAGTAAATGTTTCTGCTATGTAAGTAATTATTGTTTCTTAAGTACTCACTTCTGCCGCATAATTAATTATTTCGGCTACGCTTGTTTTATTGCCATCTAAGTGAATGTATCTGCTGCGCAAGTAATTACTTCTGCCGCATAACTAATTAAGTATTCACGTAACATCTTACTAAAGTACTTTAAAGGACTTGTGTATGGACTTCCAGACTCTACGTAAATAACTATAGTTGATGCAAAACAAAAACCGATGCACGTCATACCCTTCGAGTGACGTCAATTATCGACAGTGTTGCCAGCTTGTAACCAAAATATCCGAGCGAAGGAATAACACTGTTTTTTTTTCATAAAAACAAGGTAAATTTACAAAAATAAACACAAGTTTATTTACTTTATTTTTTTGGAATCATCAGGATGGCAATATATACCTAAATTGTATTGGAATAGTCATGTAATTTTAGTTTTTTTTTTCACAAAAGTTTTTTTTCATCAAAACAAGATAAATATGCAAAAATTTCCCATAGTTTATATATTTGTTTACTGCATAATACCTTTAATCATCAACTTTAATAGATCTAACAATTCTTTTATTTTCATCTTGCCAAGATAGGCCAATGGTACTATTCTGAAAAATCCATGTTTCATCCAAGAAAACGAATTGGTACAAGAATGCTTCTTATTCTTTAATATATTCTTTCAAAAATATCAGTCGTTTGAAAGCTACATGGAACAGTTTCATAAGCCCTCGCTTCAGTTAATCTTTTTATCATCGGAAGCATATTGCCTTAAAGAGTTAAGACAACCATCAAACAGTTCTCTGTCTTTTAATTTCTAACTTAAAGTTGTCAAAGTTGCATTATGTTCTAAAAAAAGTTACAGCTTGTGAATAACCGATGTAAAATATTATAATTTTTAAATAATACAACTTACTTGTTTCGTACATTCCATAAATAGTATCACGGATAGAACTTATATCCAATCTTCACACATTTACAACTCTCTTTGAATTAGATCGTTTGTTTTAAGGTGATTCTAATAATTTATTTTGCTTAACTGTTGTTGAAGTTGCGCTTTACAGTGGAGATATTCAAATTTAGGGCAGCTGCTACACGCTAAAAATTAGTAAAGTAGAAATAAAATATCTAGACCTGAACATACTCTTCTTTCAATTTACTTCTGTGTACTACTGTCAAGGGTAACAATATGCCATTGTTGTTAAGTTCTTCCTGAAAATAGCTTCTTAGAGAAGGTATCAGCTCGTTACGCCGACTATTTAAATGCTTTGGCATTTTTCACAAATAGTAAACAACGTAATCGACAGAGATAGCTATGTGCACTTTTGTTTCTCTTAATAGAACAGTTTTTTAATGCTATTTATGAAAACATCTGGAGTTTTTGTTTAAAAACAGACCCACAGCAACACGGAACCACGAACAATTAAGGTTACTTTTGCATGAAACGGCAAACCACGCCAACGAACGAGCTGGCGCAACCGCACCGTTTACAGTTGTGTTGCCAACTATCGGTCAATAAAATTCAAATTATATTAATTTTTGCAAACTTACATAAACAAAATATTTGCTATAAGTGGGTTCGTACGAAAGAAGAATACTTTATGTTTGTAGTAAATTCAATATCGCATAAAGTTTTAATACTTTTTGCCCAAATTTAATTTCCCCGTGTTTTCTTACCGATTTACAATTAACAGCTGATTGATGACGTGCATCGGTTTTTGTTTTGCATCAACTGTAACTTTATTTGTGTAATTAATTCTTCCTCGAAAATTAAAACTTCACGTAATTGATTTCTGACTTGATCTTCTAAATACAAAAATTTGTTATGTTTAAGATTATTATTGAAATAAAATTATCTTTCTGGTCCAAACACTTTAAAAATTAAATCCTATAATAATTGACAAACTTTATGGATCACAAAATTGGCATCCCTTTGTACTACCATTAAAAGTGATTAGTTTAAAAAATAAAATTCAAATTTTTCTGCCATAAAATTAACGTAACAGAATAATAAATCCGTTTCGGTCCGCTACAAAATTAATAGAATTTACATCTGTTTGAAGCAAAATAAGGGTTAACTTTTTTTTATTTCGGTCCGTAATAAAAATTCCGTTTAAAAGAGTTCGCCAGAGTGTTTAAAAATGACTTTAGGCAGTATAAATTAAACTAACATAAAAAAATCTTGTAATTAAAATAGGAAGCGCTACTTTCAAAATATTTTATGTAGCGTGGCGAAATAAAAAATAGAATCTGAAATATTTTTCTGATTTATTTCATTTTCACTTTTTTAATTAAAATTTTTGTACACTTAACTTCATCATTCGATAATTTTTGTATGGATGTATTGTGGAATACACACTGTATAATTGTAAAGAAGTTATTATACAGGTTTGTTTTACGAATCTTTAAAGAAAAGATTGGTGGTAAGATAAAAGATGTTCGCTTGAAATATTTCCATTAAAGGCAAACATTAAAAACTTCCATATCGTAATGTCAAAGATAAAAGGCAAAAATCGTTGAACAGAACGGACTAAAATGCTTCCTTTTTTTTGCCGTCACGAGACACAAGGGCGAGTCGACAGTCGACAATGGCATTTCGATCTAATCAAAGCCGAATAAAAATACACAGGCGTGGACGCGTGGAGATAAAATGTCAACTGGATTACAATAAACTGGGCCGGATTACAATTTTATTGTAGCTCAGGGTCAGATTGCAAACGATCGCGTTGTCAGATTTTGGGGTATTGTAAATATGGGTTGATTTATTTTTATTAGGCAGATATTTTTTTTGTTTCGCGGTCATGGAGCGGGTTCACATTTTAAAATTGGCTTTGGTGAAGTTATGGATATTTCGATGCCCATTTATTCTCATAAAAGTAAATTTATTGCCAATCAACAAGTTAGTTCGACATGCGTTGTTGTTAGTTCTCATGTAAAAAATAAAATTTTGCTTCCTAGTGATATTTTTGTGTTTCAATATTATACCAGGTGAGCATGGCTTAGTTGAATATAGGAAATCCCATGTAAATTTTGAGGTGGCTAAATATTGGCTCCTCTGTACATTTTAAGGAAAAATAGTATAATAATTTTTTAAAGAGGCCGATATAATAAACCGATGTGCCAAGTTTAAATAAATTTTAATAAAACAATCCTGACTTATTCAATTAAATGTGATGGCAAAATTACATTTTCATAGTTTAGGTAATACAGCGAACACCAGCAAATAATTTCTATGACACTATAGTCAAAAACTGACGTAAAGCTGGACATAACGAATAAAAATTATTTCACATTTAAGCTGGATTTATAAACTCGAAGCCGGCGTCGGCGCTCGCGCTGGCGTGGGCGCTGGGAGTTAAACAAGTGAATCGTAATAGAGTGATTTATAAACTTCGTCGGCGTTCGCGCTGGCGCCGGCTGGCGTTCAACATAAACCATCTTTATCTTTCCAGTGCCGGCGTTCATAGAAAATCCGTAGCGCCGCGTCATAACCAATGGGATTTTAGCATTTCTGTCAAGTCATCGTTGGCATCTGCCAAACTGTCAACGGCCAATCGTCATTTTAATTTTACTACCCCTTAGACACCAAGTAACTTCTTCTGCCTTGCTAAATCCATTTATTTAACTCTTTCTTTTTGTTCTTATTACTGGCTAGCGAAAACACCACCAAGAGTACAAACTAAAAATGTCAGAACTGTCAGATTATGTTTTTGTTTGTCAACACTGCGAACGCGAACGCCAAGTTTATAAATGCCCACTATGCATGTTTAAAACGAGCGCTGGCGCCGACGCCAGCGCCGACGCCGGCGCGAGTTTATAAATCCAGCTTAAAAACATATTTTCGTTTCACCAATCAATCACACACAATTCAATCACACATCCGAAATAAACGACACCATTATGTTTTTCTTACTAAGCCTTTAATTTAACATAACGTACCTAAGACTACAGATTTTCACAAAAACATAAATTAATTAAATGTTCAAACAATCCTCTATTAACAGCTAAACAATATCCTAACCGATAATAAAATTAATTTCTAACATTACTGAGTTCATATCGAGAAATTCTGTCGCGTTCTAACGAAATACCGTTTTTCAGCTGGTATAGATTTTGAAATTCTACATCTTTATAAATAAATTTTTTTAAGTGACTCCGCAGGAAGATGTCGTTTGGCGAAAGGTCAGGAGGCTGGCCAAAATATTAGATGCCGTGGATCAATAATATTCGAGTTAAAAATATTTTGCAAGTATTTCCTAACCATGAGAGAATTATGGGTAGGACAACCATCCATTTGATATTAGATCTCCTGACTTTCGCGTACAACTTCTTCTAGTGCGGGTTCAATTCGATTTTGTAGTAAATCCAAATAGGTTACTGCTGTAAGGTTGCCTTCCATAAAGAATGGTCCAATAATGTGATGTCCCACAATTCCCGCCCAAACATTTATTTTTTGTGGATATTGCGTCCGAGTATGAACAACACGATGTTCATTTTCTTGGCTCCAATACTGATAATTTTGAACATTTGGTTCGTTGTTGAGGGTGAGTGTATATTAATCGGTAAAACAAATGTTTCTCAAAAAATCCCTATTATTATTTGCTCTTTCCATAACCTCAAAACAAAATACCATTCTCCGTTCTTCATCACTTTACCGTAGCTCTTGATGTTTTAATTACTTGTTAGGAAAATATTTATGTTTTTTTAAAGTGCGTAACACTGTGGTTTGATGTTTTCCTAAGGCTTGCCCAAGAATTCTCGTGCTAACCATTTTATTTTTCTCCACGTGCAGTAAAATATCAAGATTTCTATTACCCCTTTCTTCAGCTCTATTGACCTTCTGAGTTGAGCATTTACAGTTATTTATTACAGTTCCTTTGGACTTAAATTTACTAATGATAAATTTAATTAATGGAATGGAAGGGATAGGCTTATCAGGGAATTGAACTGAAAACATTTTAGACACTGCTCTTAAACTGTTTCCTGTATAATACCACTTAATCATAGTTACTTTTTCCTCAATGGAATAGCTCATATTTACCTATAAATAAAGCGCCTTCAATGAAAATGATGTCATTGACGCTACTTTTCGTTTTGTCAATGCCAAATATTAATTTTCTGGCGGTTATATTATAACCAATTTTTCTCTAAAATATACAGGGTATCCAATATTTAGCCACCTCAAAATTTACATGGGATTATGTTCAACTAAGCCTGTATATTTTTTTAAATTCTAAATCTTTCAAAATAGCAATAGTTATATCGTATTAAAATAGTCAAGCTGTGCGATCATATGAACTAAAAAAAGTTAATGCTAACCTAACCTACCCTAGACATGTATGTATATCACACGATTTCACACGCTCAGTAAAATCACTTTTTAACTAGGAATAATCTTAGTCTCTGCTTACATTCCTGAACAGTAAGAGATGACCCTATGGCAGTTTATTAAACAATTATATCGGACCTACCATAGTTGGAGGTTTATGTAAAGTTATTGTTCTGATGAACATCACATTCTTAAAAGGCCATTCTTATTTTTAAAAGTATACACAGACGTTTTATTAATATAAAGTCCTGCCATATTTTTATAGATTTTAAAGAATATTTTCCAATTGTATCTAAGTGTGTCTTTTTATTTGAGCTAGGGTTTTTTTTTGTTGTATGTTACGTTGTATGTCAAAATTAGATATTAATTCTTTTAGAATGTCAGAATAAATTATTAAAGTCTGTTCGAGAAACAGATTTTCAAGTTACTTTCTAATCTGGACTGTTTCATTGCATGTATTGGCCAAAATCAATAACCTAAATTAAATTATAAATACGGACCTACTACCTTAAGTTTTCTTTGCTCTGTTTCTAATGTTGCTGTGCTTATTAAGAACTTTAATATTGGTATTGTTCTATAGGTAAACTAACTACAGCAGCAGAATTAAATAAATATCTTAGGTAGAATATGCGATGGCTGCATTTGCTGGCAGTTTGCTTGTTTCAAGTATTATATGTATTAATCGACTACCTCTGATCTAAACATATGGACTGGTTCTCAGTCTATTATCTATTATTATGTAATATGTTAGGACTATAGAATAAGTTTTTTTTTAGGGTTTTGCCTACAACTACTGTCTGTTTCTGGTGTTTATCTTTACCTCTTTGATGTGTCTTTTCTCTACTCAGACACTACTCGTTTTTTACAACTTGTTGTACGAAGAGCTCCTTCTTTAACTTAATTAATGCTCCATTGTAATTAATTATTAATATTTCAGGATTATTATGTATAAAGGTAATATTGTAAAAGTTGTTATAGGATATATAGCTTAATCTATTTCTCTCGCTTAGAGGTTAAGTATCAGAATAGCCAATGGCTAAACTTACTTATTGTCAGTATTCTGTTTTCTTCTTTTTGGAATATAATGTTTCTTATGGAGTAAATTAACAATAAAGTACGTTTATTATTATTATTATTATTATTAAATATTGTTTCCTTAACTAAAATCTATAAGAATTCCAATTAAAGAAAGCAGGTTTTTGTCAACCCCAGCCAAACTGCTCTCCTAACTTTTACTGTTTCCGAGATCTTCTTACGTGGGCCAACCTGTAGGTTTTTTTATGTCTACTTTTCTGTTTTATTCTTTATATTTATTTGCACTTTGTTCGCAATATGTTTGTTTTCAGGTTTCACATACATAGCTATAAATATAAATCATTAGCAGATAATCTAATGGCTTTATTCGTAATAAAAGATATCAAATAAAATAGAATGCTAAAGGGCAACAGTATATATATTCTGTGATTTAATTTAAAAAGTTTTACAAGCTTTAAATCCTTAATTCGTTATTTCTAACTCTTTTGAGCCTTTCAGATAACGAACTAGTTTTGTATTTTTAATGGAAAAGTTTTTGTTTCGGCTTTAGTGATGGTTTGCGTTAAATTACATCAATATAATGGAAAAAAGGGCTCTACAACCGTCACGAAACAGCTATTTTCGGTTCAAATTTTCGTTATGAAAGTAACTATGTTTCGTCATCTGGACAGAAAATACTTTTATCTGTCACTTTTTGGAATACCGTCCCGAAGGTGGCAGAAAAAAAATTTCGCTCCTCCGTCCAGAATTGAATATATTTTGCATTAAAACTCATAAAGAAAAACAGTTTTTAGTGTCGTACAATGTTAGTAAACGACGGTTGTAGAAAAGATAGTGTTTACCTAACACTGCCTGAAAGTGAGTTTACTGATCTGGAAGTATCCTCCTTGTCTAGTAAAATAGCACTTTTGGAACTTGTTATGTAAGTTCCTATTTGATAGTTACAAAATTATCGCTTTTCTCACTATATTTCTGCATTTTTTTACAATAAAATCACTTTAATTTGTGCGAGTTTCTTCAACAACTCTGACAATACTTAGCGAAATAGACAGAAAGAAAAGAAATAATAAACGCGAACGAGTGGTTTCCAGAGTTACAATGGAAGCAACGACTACTCAGATAAAAGAAAAATTAAGAAACACGTTTCATATACTTATTATATTAAGATATACAGTATGTCCGGTAATGTTTTGCCAATATTTTCAACACTTGGTTTAAAAACAATAATTATTGTAGAAAATAGGATTTAAAGTACTTTTTTTATATTGGCAATACTATCAAAGGTCTGTCACCAAATAATTTTATTGTTTCTTGTTTTGCAACCAAACATACAAGACTAAAAAAATGAGATTTTATTATTGGTCACAACTTGTCATGCCATTCGTCTTCAGAATAAAGCATTTGACAAATTTGAGTTTGTTCAACTTAGTTGCGTTTCAGAAAGTAGTCGTTATGGAACGCAAATAGAAAAAATATTGTATGCAACTTGTGCATGAAACACATCATTGAATAACTCGATCGCTTATTGATATCTCCTCGACCAATAAACTGCAATCTCCTTCTTTGGTGATGCGTTTCGCGCACTTGTTGCATATTAATCGTCTATAGGAGAATTCGCCTACCGTGAATAAACGGTTTTTTCCGCTGAGAATTTGACAATTCAGAAATTATTGCATTTTCCAAAAAATAATATATCCTTTTTTGCTTTTGGTTTCAGAATTTGTTCGATGAAACATTCTCAGTTGCAGTTGTCACCTTTTAAAATATTGGCATAAAGTTTATTTGATTACTTATATGTATAAAAATTTATACTTTATATTTCAATAAATTTGTTATTTTTTCCGATAGTCAGAGCTCATTAATAAAAATTTCAGATTGTTTGAATATTGCACCTGCTAATTACCTGATTAGCGATATAGCAAATTTATATGTCAATTTAAGGAATTTAAATAAAGACGTCTTTTTTGTGTGGGTTAGAGCCCATATAGGCATACCCGAAAATGAATTAGTTGACAAAGCCGCCAAAGAAGCTACTATTAGTGGCTCTCCAACAAATTTTAAAATACCTTATAGCGATATAGTAAGTCAAGCTAAAGAAAGAATGGTACATACTTGGCAGGAGCAATACACAAACTCAGATAAGGGACAAGCCTATAAAAATATGTTTCCAAATATATGTAAAAGAACATGGTTCTGTAAGGAGTCAAGTAAAAATTTTGTTAGAACAATTTCACGTATCCGAAGCTTTCATGCCTTATATCCTAAACATATGAAACGAATTGGTTTGCAAACTGAGGAAAATTGTGAATGCGGTGAAATGGGAGATTTAGAACATTATATTTTCAATTGCATCAGATTTAAAAATTATAGAACTACATTTTTTAGTAATTTAGCAGGTTTGGTAGAATTGCCATATAACCTACACCATTTACTTTCACTTAATAATATAAAAATTTATAGATACTTATACCAGTTTATAATAGAAGCACAAATAAAAATATAAAAGAACCAATACTTAATTTAGTAGGTTAGGATAAAAATTGTAATATTTGATTAAAAAAAAAAAAAAAAAAAAAAAAAAGAGAAAAAAAAAGGAAAAAAAAACATCAAACAGTACCACAAAAAAAAAAAAAAAGAGGAAAAAAAAAGGAAAAAAAACATCAAACAGTACCACAAAAAAAAAAAAAAAAAAAAAAACCTTAAATTATATAAACTTGTATATGAAAATATATAGATGGATATGAAATATGTATGGTAAGTTAAAGTTATAATGTATAATACCTAAAGGAAAAATTTCGGAAAATTTTTAGAAGAAAAAGTAAAATAAAGAGAGATGCTGGCCATTTGGTTTCAACCAGAGCCATAAAACAAACATACATACAAACATACATACATACTTTATATTTCCTTATAACAACTCGCCAATTTAAAAACGAAATTTTTACGACTTAATCTAAAATTCATTCGCTCAATTTACTATGTATGACTTCTATAATAAAGTGGAAATAAACCTATCCTTTTTTTACCACTCCAACGCCTATTATTCATTGAAGCTGTATTGTTAACTGCAAATTAGAAAGCCAAATAGGGGTATTATATGTTCGAATGTGTGACAAAAAATAATATTATTTGTAATGGCCACTGGTATACGAACAATTCTATCTTTACCCTGATACGACCCTGAAACACGCCATAGTGAGTTTTCGCTTTACTTTTTTACACCTAAATATTTTAGACCTATTTGAACTATACAGGATGTTTCCTAAGTACGGTTCGTAACTTCAGTGCGTAAATGTCTAAGGCCTAAATTATTAACATGCTGTTAACACCGACTACAAGATAACTTCCAATGATATCATTGTTGGAACAATTAATTGTTGTCATGAAAGTTATGTGGCTAACTAACAGGACATTGATAATTTAGACCTAATGGATGCAAATTTGCTAGAACTTGAAAATTATTACTTACTTCTTATGCAATACTTCGTAAATGGTGTTCAGGTAGAATCGTAGATCAAAAAGTATATATAGTAACCAGAAAGGAACAATATATAGCCACGTATGCAAGTACACCACACACAGCTAGTTACATGGTGCAGCTTAAGTTGTTGGGAAATTAAATATAACTAAATAATGATATAATTAATTATTGTGACCAGCTATCACTAGTTGTCTATGTTAGTTATAGTTTATAATAGAATATTAGAAGAAAAAACATATTTAACTGAATTGGTAAATTTAGTGAAGGCATTTAATCGTAAACAAGACACCCATTATAGTTCATCATTAGCCGTCGAGATTTCAAATACACATGAAGGCAAACAAGCAGCATTAAAAATTAGATATTTAAACGAAAAATTGAATTCCTACTCCTTCCATCATATAAAAAGCTGCTTTCACATCTTTCAATCGAAAAGCTTTGTCTTGCCGTCAATGTCTCTTCATTAATTTGTCTTCGGAAGTATTAAAAGCCTCAGAGCTTGCATTAGGCCAATTGATTTACTGTCGTGTTTCCATTAGTACCTTCCTGACTCTTTTGTATTTCATTTGTTACTAAAATAAGTTGCCGCAGACAACTAACTGTCACGAAAATTTATAAAGACAATTTATGGTAAGTGTATGTAAATTGATTTAAATTATAAATGAGTTTACTTTAGTTTGATGTGACTTTTGAATAAGAAACTGCGTTCAACCATTAAAAGTTTAACGGGTAACAATGAAATATCTATCATGAATAAAACAATCGTATCCTTAAAACACACTTATAATATGTCATCCATAATAATACATCGATAAAAACGTTGTTGTGACTAAGAATGCACAACAAATCAACATAAAGACGTTATTTCTAAAAAATAACACTAACTTCACATTAGGTGTTGGTTATGGTCTACCCGACATTAACTTATGGGCTTTTACTGGACATAGCGTGACTAGAGGCCTTACACGCAATCAGTGCAAACGGCCTGACCGTGTTATTGATAAAATATCTTGACCCACTTTTACACTGGACAGGAAAATTAAGGAGACATAGGGGGATTGTATTTAAAAAAATTACATATATATTTATTTTAAATATTCGTAATTAAGTCTAACCCATTAACGATAATAATCATGAATGCTCTGTAATAATCATGAATGAAACTGATCAGAGATGATCAACCATTAATTTTATTCTGAACTTACATATTACAAAATGCTACTGTCTACTATTCACCCAGCGGTGTCCATACTACGCCAGTTTATTCACCATCTGCTTTTGACTCTATCAACACTACAAAAGTTAAAATGGCTTCTTGCGTTCAGTCTTCTAACGAGATCCGATCATTATTCACTTCTTCGGGGTTGATTGCGGATTCTCGTCTCACGTCTTCCAGCCACACGTTCGATTTTGCTGGCAACATCCCATATTTGGAGGTCTCGATGTACGTATATCGCTATTGGGATTATATGATGGCGATTTCATAATATAGCGAGATATTCTGTTCTGTAAACATTGAATTTTGTTAATGTCGTAAAGCCATACATGGCTAACTTCTTTTGTATGGAAGTAAAGAAAAATATGACAAATTAAATCACCTGCTGTAACCGAACGCAAATATTAAACGACTAAAATAAATGTTGAACTTTTAAAAGCATAAAACTGACTTTTTCGGATCATTTTAACAAACGCCCCTTGTGTTAATTAAGATTCCTCTAATGAGTTTTGTTTCATTAAAGAGCCAAACGTTCTCGGCCGATTTCTGGTTTCTCCATTTCTTCCACTCGATAAAAAGACAAAGACAAGAAAATTAAACTTCAAAAATGCGTTTGCGGCTTTAATATTTGGTATTTTTTAAAATTTTTTTATTCAAAATAATTAAAAAAAAAAGTCTGTTGATTAGTGTTTTGTTTTTACCGACATAATAATATATATAATAGCTGGGTACACTAAAAAAAAGTAGATACTATTTTATTTTATTTAAAAAAATAACTCTACTTTTACAAGTAAAACCAACTCCTCAGCGTTATCATTACTCAGCTACATACGCTGCGCTGCATTGAAGGTAGTGTGTATAAAATACGATAACGTTTATTGAAATTGCTTCCGTGTACATATACCAAAAGTAAATTTTTATTTTATTTAGGTACTTATCTAAGTAGCGATTTTTCGGAAGGCAGCCAGACGCTGAAGCTTTAAAAGTAAGCTGAAGCGTAAAGAAACATTTTTATCGGGTTATTTTATTGAAAAACGAAAGTGATATACCCGGAAGTATAGGGGCTCATACAGCGTCAATTTAGCTCAATATGTTTTAGAAAAATGTACGCCAGAGAAAGGAAACTATTGCAGGCAATACGGTTACAATGCTGCAATGTCGTTCAGTTATTTCGTTTTCGATATTACTTTTACGTATATGCTACTATCTCGAAAGAGTTTAGAAATTTGGGAGTTTTTTTTACAACAAATGTTACACAAAGCGATTAATGTTTAAAATTTCGATCGATCGTTATTACAAGAATTTTATACACAACATTTATTTTACATTTATTTTTTTTATTTCAGGTATGTTACAATACTAATACGACCATAACCACAACCAGTTTTTGGTAAGTATCTAGTACCATGAATCTTCCCACAAAATGAATGCTACCAGGCATTACATGCCATGTAACGAAAACATGGTGGACTGAACTATTTTTTTATTTTGCCATAACACTGAAGACCCCCGCCATGTCTTGACATATCATGTACCACTTAGTGCGAGGAGTAATATGCGAAGCATACTTTATTAAATTGTATTCTTGAAAATATCTGAGAGTCGTACTCTGTGAAGTTGTGTCTACTTTCAAAATTTTAGTAGTAACTTACTGTCAACTTAATCTTCTTTAAATTTGTTCTATTTGAGGGTACCTACAATGTGTACTTTCTCCTTTTAGTTTTTGTCATAATATAGATTATTACAAAACATAATATGGAAACTTTAGAGGTAGACAATGTTCTTGAAACGTAACATTTATCCGCATAAAGTTTTTCCATTCATATCGTGAATATTTAAAGTACCGGCACTATAAGATAGGTAGATAGGGAATAATAAAGATGTCAAACTTATAAATCAAATTTCGTCCGTGCCCGAATTCTTCTCAAATAAAGCCGGAATAGAATTCATAAATTCGCAAATGGCCGAGAAGGAAAAAAGGAAAGCGGCAAAATACACACACAAAAGAACTCACTCCAATGCTCTCAACATACTCTCAACTTTCTCGGCAAACAAACAGTGGTTGGAGGGTAAAAACATAATCCAGTTATTACAATACCTTTGCTTTTCTTTCTGCTATAAGATCGGCACTTTTTTGTCGTAAGTTTGGAGAACTTTTTTTTATATATGCGTATATAATTCGATTTGCTTTTTAAATGCTTATAACGTCGAGCGGATCAGTGATAAAAAAATGATTCACTGTGTCATAAAAAATGTGTTAGTAATTTCGAAAAGTAAAGTTGTTCATACACATCGTAATAACATTTTTTGTATGGACTTGTGCATAGTGATGAAATTTTACATTTGTACCAAGAAATGTAGGGCAGTTCTAATTTATGACTAACAAATTGCAAGCACAATAGAACTTACTTACTGCAATATTTTGTTTTCAGATACAGACATAGCAGCATTGCTATTGTCTTAGCAAGTTTTGCTTGCTCTCATAACATTGACTTTATCTTTTAACGTTGAACTAATAGTGGACGAGCCCATACGGACGTAATATATTATGCCATCACGATTTGGTGAAAAATCTCACACATTTAAATTTGGTCATGGAAAACCACGATACGCTATGTTTGCTACCTCCAATTAACGTGCCCCACCTTGCCGCACTTAGGGGAGTGTTTTTTTTATAAATAAAGAACGATTATATATCGATCTGGTCAACGACTTAACACAGATGCGCGACGTTTGTTCACATGTAGCGTGTCGTGAACAATGCCTTATATCATGTTCTATGCAAAGTGTAATAAACGAATGGCGATCATTATTCTTTAAAATACTTTATTGGGTAGATTTTGGTAACCAGCCACAACTAGCCTTTATGGAGAGAAATATCGATTTATTCTCGTTTTAAAAACTGTTTTTTCAAATCGCATGAAATATTTCAATACTCGGCCACGATGTTTATAGCGCACATCCTCGATGGTCTGCTGACTTTTGCTATTTGTGTCACTCTTTGAACAACCCATTCGTTTTCAAACTTTTGCGTGTTTTCTCATCACGAGTTCACGAGCTTTAGTTTCATATCTTTCTCGATCAGATCAACTATCAGAATCGTTTGTCAATAACAACCCGTTTGAGCGCGGTATAGTGAGTACCACGTTAACTGAAGCGTATCATTTTGTAATCTCCTATGACCAAAATTCAGTATGGGAAATTTCCTACCAAATTGCGATGACAAAAAATATGACTGCCATACCATCGACTCTTTGACTATAACCCATACATAAAAATACTAGAAATTTACTGTGATCTGTGTGAAGTGTCAATTAAATTATGAAATAGGAATGCTTTTTTTGATAAATTGATGATTTCCGACATCAATGTAGATGAAGAACATAAAAATGCACACAAAAACAGTTGGTAATGTCTTTGTTATTCTAAATTCAATGTTATTGTGACAACATGCACAATATAAAATATCAATTTTTTAGGGTATATTAACAATAGAAATTTCACATTGTGTGCCTTAATAAATGCTACTAAGACATATGCAGGCGTCCATTAATTGCTGTAATTAATTGCTTAAAACGTTCATTGTTCCAACCCCCAATATGCCTAATCACCTTCTAATTGGATCCTCTGTGAACTAGACAATTGACATGGGAGTATTATTTATAGTATGTAGGTTGGTTAATTTACAGTTAATGTGTAATTTCCTAAAGAAATTATATATTGTATTATATATCAGTACGAAGGGGAAAATTTGGCATGCTAAATTTAGAAATTGACATTTGAATTTACCATAACTTTTATCGTGAACAGCGTTTCTTTTTTTTTACTCCAGCCTAGCTTTGGTTTCTTTAAAAAAACTTGATGATTTTCTTTCTAATGATCATCATTATCATATTCATCAAACTTGCGTCCATTATCAGGCATTGGCCTTTTCCAAGTAAACCATAATCTAATTGATCGTAATTCATTTCACATTATCGCATCCTTCTGGTATGGGCAGTCTGCCACGACTCCGCTTATCAGCCCATCACTCAATTCTTGCAGTGTGTCCTGTCCATTTCCACATTATTTGCGCAATACACTAGATAATTTCATCTACTCTTGTTCTTTTGCTAAGCAAATTCTTTTCTACTCTGTCCCTGAAAGTTGGACCGAGCATCGAACATTTCACCTTCGTTTTTTTTTAGTAAGGGTTAGAGTTTCAGCGCGTTAGTTAACACAGGCAAGACACTTTGGTTAATCCCTTTTCTTGTTACGACTTATGGGAATGTCGGATTTGAATTGTTATCTCTCAGAATTCCGTAAGTAGTGCAGCCAAAGTAATTTACTTATTTTTCAAGCAACTCGTTACAAAACGGTTTGATATGGCTCAAATTAAGCAAAAGCGAATTTTACTTATCAGTGTTTAAGTTCTTAATAAAATACGAATTTGGTCAAACTTCATAGTTCTGTTCTGACGAGTTCCTTTAGTTCAACCCATAAAATGAAGTAAATTAATTAAGGCTAGAAGACAAGCTATTTAATTATACAAAGGTGTTGGCTCTAATCGTGATTTACGTAAATCCGACCCGGTTCCGAAACCTCACGTAGGACACAACTTGATAAACTACCGCAAGTTGGTGTAAGGGCGCGATACGGGACTCGCTTTTGATATCGAAGTGCCTCGACGTAACTTCCTCTCTCAAACCTTTCCGTATGCCCTTATAATCCACCTATTCAGTAGCGCACTTTAGGGCTTATTGACTCGCATTCTTGGACTAATGAAGGTTTTGACGGAATTACGTGTAAAATCTAGTAACTAATTATGGTAAGAATATATTTCTTATGATTAGAAATAGATTTAATTGGGATAACCTTAAACGAATTCGTTTAATAAATATATTTAATGGAAAACGAAATATTTTATCGCCGAATTAAATTATTTTATTGCAAAATTCGATTAAAGTTTTATTGGGAGAATAAATCAACTCCTTTCATTTCCTAAATTAAAATCTTCTAAGAAACACTTAATATTACTTTATCACGCCTTACGATTAATTCGACCGAATTCGCTTTTAAAAAAATATTGTCAATTTAATTCCACTTGCCCAGAGAATCCATCTGTTTTGAATTTTTTCATAACAATAATTCATTTCTTCAAAGTTTTCCATAGTTTCTTCTTCTCAGGGGTGGAATAAAATCATCCTTTTCCATTTCAGACATTATTTTGTCCAAGGTAGGTATTTCTTTTTTTAAGTAAGACGAGTGTATAATTCTTCTGATGACAGTCTTTTCATCCTCATTCATTACAGTTTCTTTTCTTCCTGTACTTCTCTTTGGTGACCTGATGGGGCCACGTTTATCCTCGTGCACAAGTCGGTATATTATTGGCTGTCCGACTCCACTTATATTCGAACACATTTCAACTATTTTTGCAACTCCTCCGAATCTTGAATTTTGGTGGCGAAGAGCGTTAAACCCATTGAGAATAATAGTTTTTTCATTTTTAGAAAGCGCAGTTTTACTAATCCGTTTCACAGCAACAAATTCAGAAACACTAGCCATTTTTAAGAACGAAGTTTTCCAACAACTGCCGGAAAATAACTAAATATTTTAAATTTTTGAAACAGTGAGGCTTAGGTAGGTAAACTACCTGTGTCTCTACCTACCCGATCTTGGTACCCCTAAGAAGAAACCTAATTAAATAATAACAATTGTACTACCCCTATGGAATACGGCAAAGACCACTGGGTTTTATAGTTCAATAATGATTTATTACTCTCTCGCATTAAGCAACATATTATAGTAGAAACATTATTTCATTGGGATAACCTGAAAGGAATTTATTCATAGAAAAATATTTAATTGAGAACGAGCAATAAAATATTTTATTCGCCGGATTAAATTATTAATAAATCTAAAGTTTAATTATATGAATTAACATTTTTTTCGGACAAACTGGTAATATTGCTTTATTACAACTTACGTTTAATTGAATCAAATTTGATAATGATTCCGTCAATTAACTGTGCTTTCATATAAATATTTAAAAATAATTGTGTCAATTAAGTTGCTCTGTCTTCACTTTTTATACTATAGTTTATTAAATTATTACTTATGATATTATTTAATCTTGCAACAGTAATCTTTAGGCACTAATAACACACTAAAATTAACGTGTGGAGCTACCGCACTTTACTCTACTTTGCAATGAAACTATTTCACTATCTCATAGGGTTTTGCCCTCGTGAGTCTTCTTTTTAAACACTTGTTGTCGATGAGGAGGATTGCCTTAACATTAACGTAGTAAAAAAGTGACTTTTCGTTACTCTTATAGTAAACACTACGTTCCTTACTACTTCATTCTGAAAGCGCTGAATTATTCCAGTGTTGCTCTTATGCCACATCCTCAGAGCTAATCATATTGTACCTAAACACCTTTCTCCGGTCTTCCAACAAATTACTTAAACTCACAATGCAGAAAATAAAATTAATACATTTTACACTTTGCACCCTCCATTGCCAGGAACGTCGCGCGACACCTCGCCAACTCACTTAATGCAATGCAAAACGAGGAAGAAGGTGGTCACGTGGCCACTGTATGATAAATCTTTTATTCGGGCAACCACATTTTTATTATAGGAATAAAATATAATTTTGGTAACTGTTTTATACTGGAAGTGTTCGGGGAATAAAGGTGTAATAATATTATTTTCACATCTAATGTTTGAATAAACTAATATCTTATTCTTATAGCAAAGCCCTAATAAAAGAAAATTCAGAGAAAACTAAATTAGCAATATTTAATTGACCCAATAAAATTTAAGTTGAGAAAATATTCGACAATCAAATAATTTTTTTGAATCAACTACATTTTTTTCGGAAATATCTTACCTGCAATATATATATTTCCCTTAATAGAACATAGGCTGTATTGTCACAATTAGCAAAAAATCAATTAGGCGTTTTAATTCGCACAAGAAAAAGTTTCTCACCAGTTTATATTTTTTAAATCGGGTTAAGACAGATCAAATGAATATAATCATTTCATAGTATACTATAATATCATAAGTGAGGTATCTACGTTTTAAGTGCACACAATAGGGATTTGCAAGCTGTAAGCAAAAAGTTACATTTGCTTAAGGGCGGTAAACTGTTTTGCTGTGTCATTTATACTTATCTCTTTTGCCTACATGTTTTCTCTTTATATGGGGCCAAATTTTCATTTGACTTTGATGGATTTGATTCAAGCCAACATTACTTTTATTATTTATTTACTACTTTATTTACTCTACATACTCGCACATTATACTACTGTGCATATATGTATATATTTTCTCACTTTTGTTTTTATTTATCTTTAGATTTGCCATAACGATAAAATTACTTTTGACCTTTTTATCTTGTCATTTTCACCTTTAATCCTCGGGCCAATTTATGCAATTTCACCCGTACACACTAAAATTTGTTATCTAGATCATATCAAATTACTTATTATCGACGATAAAAATTGGCTTAAGTTAATTTTCTATTGAAAGTCATTTTAAAAGGTGTGTTCCTTTTTGATACACGCGGTTCATGAAGAATCATGTTTGCTGATTTCTATTATTATGACCTGCCCTGGATGTTGATACAGCGACTAACATACTGAGGGGATTTAACGACCGCAAGTCAACGGGTGCAGTCTTTTTTTTGATGTTTCTAAAGCGTTCGATAAAGTTTGGCATAATGGTCTCATATTAAAGTTGATAAGGTTGGGCATGCCCAATTATTTGATAAAAGTTTTAATTTCATACCTCAAGGACATTCGCGGTATCATCAGAAAATACAATTTCAAGCGTCAGAAACATTAAGACGGGAGTGCCACAGGGGTCGCCACTGGCCTCTCTACTATACAATATTTATACTAGTGATATCCCGCGAAATCCGCACCCTTAATTGTATTTGTTCGCTGATGATACTGCGATTACTGCAACCTCGAAGTTGCCCTGGATTGTAGTCCTTTATTTGCAACTCCATATCAGTCTCCTTCAGAGATGGTTGGACTCTTGGAAACTTTGTCTTAATGATTGTAAGACCGTAGCAATTTACTTTCCAAAAGCTGTCACAAAACTACCCTAAACAAGAGTAAGAGTGGGCAAAGCACAAATTAATTGGAGGAATAAGAGAAATATCTTGTCCTAACGTTTGACAGGAAATTATTGTGGAACGACAACGTTACAGAGAGACTTGCAAGGGCACAAGGCCAATTAAGTGCGGTCTATTCATTATTGAGCAATAGAAGCAAAATAAGCGTCAAGGCGAAAACGTTGATCTACAAGACAATAGTAAGACCTGTACTTATATACGATGTACCTGCGTGGTGCACCGTAAACAAGACGACACTGAAAAAAATACAAATATTACAAAATAGAGTTTTACGCATAATAACGGACGCTCAAAGACATGTACCGACAGCCACACTGCACAGTGACTTACGAAAGGACAAATTAAATACTTTTTATGACAAAATTATTACAAGATACCATAGGCGAGCAAGTCCATTCACGAATCGGGTTATTTTAGGTACACATACACTCATTACCAAACTCGAAACACAAATTCCCTGATAAATAATACATTAAAGAGAATACGAAAAACACGTAAGACCAAAACAGAAGAAGATGAGAAGAAAATCTAATACAAAATCCAAAATCAAAACTTTGCAAGATTGTTATCGACAAAATACCTACAATAAATAACAACAGCAAAATACTGATGTATGGATCAAGAAAATTCATTATAAGAAGAATATTTATTTTTAGAATTATCTAAATATTATAAAGTTACAAATCCCGAATTTGCCCAAAAAACTAATGTTAGACGCGTCCAGCCGGTAAATTAAACATTTTTTAGCATTCCTGCCACCATTAGCCCTTCAATCCCCAATCTAACACAAAAATTGTTAACGATATGTACTTGCTTTACTGGGCGACTCCTACACCGATTTTAAGGAAAAAAAAGTTCATATTAACATAGATACAGGGCGAGCAAATTGGTTTTTCGTTGATGCATTTCAGACCGCTTTGTATATTATTTTGAATAATAATTTTAGTAGGTACCCACTGAACTAACCTGAAAAAACACATTTTTTTCATACAAAATATTTAATGTATTTCCAATAGTGCCGTCCGCGCTAACTCTTTTGCTCTTTTTAACGAGAAAAAATGTGACACCACTATTTTTTTCAGAATAAATAATATGTTCATAATAAAGCTCTATCACCAAAATTAATTCAATTTAATTACATATCGCTATGCGGCTATCAGAGTTTCATAAAATTGTATTATCTCCTAAACGAAGCCGAAATTAAAAAATCATCAAAGGCACTTTGCATTAGAGATTGAACTGCCTAAATAACTGTGCTACCAAAAAGCAAAAAGCCAGTAGCGTACATATTTTTTGTTCCGCTTAAGACCCTGTGTCTCAATAATAAATAAATACCATTAAGTAACACCATGTATAGAAATGCATGAGAAATGCGTTCACGGGATATATACATATACAACCATGTATACAACAGTTTAAATCAGCCTTGTTATCATGTATTAGATAAATAAATACGCGTGGCCTGAGGGGAATTATTTGTTAGATTTATACACATGATGGACGTTAAAGTGCGTAGAGGCAATTAATTTAGGACAATTTTCATTTATTACATTGTGTTTAATATTTCATTTAAGTTTTACCATTAAGTAGTGTGCCCAAGCGTCGTTAAATTTTAAGCTGACAGTCTCGGCAACTACACAAAAATTAAAAAAAAAAAATCGAAAACCATCATACAGATTATTGTCACCTCTCATTTATAGACAATATCCCAAGCTATCAGAGATTGTATGTGGGTAAAATAGAATAATTTTGGGTAATAAACACTTGAGGAACTAGAATTAATAGCTACGAGTATATAAAAGTGGCACAATAAGCTACATTTTATTGTCATAGAAAGAATTATTCCTAAGGAAACACCTGATTCACATATAAATACATTTTTTTATTACTAACTCCAGAACCAATCATTATTGATAGTTAATTAGCCTGAGAAATTGTTTTTGTTTGCCTCTTATTCCATTATTGACCTAGGTCTATAATGAAAACAGCTGAAGAGCTTTTTACGCTCTGGCTAGGGGTAAACGGAAATAAAACCCCTGAAAAAAAAAACAAGAAAAAACCTCGGAAAAAATACCCCCGGAAAAAAAGGAAAAATGATCCAATATACTGATTAGCATTACCTGCGAATCATTATTATGTAGATTTTTTGATCGGATTACCCTACTGATGATATGGGGTTTTTTGCTGGATACTTTTTTAATGGGGGTTCTTTTTTCCAGGGGTATTATTTGCTATAGGTTTTTTTTGCCGGGGGGTTTTAACAAAGTTTTTCTTTCGAGGTTTTCAGAGGTTTTATTTCCTAGATTCGGCATAGGTATAAACATGAAATAAGATCCGTAGTTAGGCAACTGGTAATTACCCGTCGTTTGTCAATGCCAGTTTGAAAGCAACTTGATTGATAAGAAAATTACTTAAAAATATTGAAAAATATGAAAAATCACAAATATTATGTTAAATCGTTAGTAGTAGTTTTAGACTTACCTCGGTTTACACACCCATTATGGCCCTCGCGTCATTAATCCTTCGGTTGAAAATTGACGCTTGTGCGATAATGGCGTCTGTCTAAATTTTGGTTAATAATATACTATTATTTGATTTAGTAGTATCAAGTTGTTGTAACACATTTGGGTCCTTTACTTTTCTATTTTGCCTGTTAATTACATTTAAAGTCATTGCACTTCTTTCAGTTTATGTTTTTTTTTCGAGCGTTGTTCACTGTGGTTGAAAAACAGGTAATTTTGAAGTTAGCGTCTAGAATTAAGTGGTGTGTTTGACCATTGGGCTGATAATTATTTAATAGTATACTATGTGGTACCTAGGTTACGTGCAAGCTGTAGGTATTCCAAGATTACATTGACTTAAGGGCGCTTCTACCCCTTGTCGGTTATACTTATGTCTTTTGCCTACATATTTTCTCCTAATAGTGGCAAATTTTCTGTTGACGTTGATACATTTTACCTAAAAAATATCTTGATTACTAATGTTATATTGAAGGTTGTATCCTAGATATCACAGTAGAAATAATCAAAAACAATTACCTCCATTTGTTGTGTAAAGTTTAAGTAGTTCTTATTAATTAGCTGGTTTAAGAGGTAAATAGTGTGCTACTTTTGAATTGCAGACCTGAGTTAACGCCAACCAAGTGAATTTGTGTTGGCAGGTTAGTTCGATTGAAAAATCAATATTTACAACCCTAATTTTATTATCACTTTATAACACCAGCTAAAGGCTTCTCTTATATTAATAACGAGTGATTATTAATTATTTTGCTCAAGGGCGGCTGTGACCCAGTATACATAGTGTAGCAGTAGCGCGTAGATTAAATCATAGGGCGAATTTGCAAGAAAGCAGCGTTGTCACGTTGAAAACCTAAAATAATGTTTTTTGACGGTATGTAATATAAAATCCTGAGCTATCTTACTTTGAAAGCCTACTTTATATGGCCGCCTTCTACTTCTAGACACCTTCTGATGTTTCTTCTTACCCTCAGAGACACATTAACCAATACGTTTGGAGAATTATTAATTTCGGCAATTTTTTCTGAAATCCTTCGTTTAAGATCATTTATATCCTCAATTGGTGTTCGATAAATGGAGTTTTTTATAAAAGGCCACAAGAAGAAATCGCAGGGTGTTAAATCGCAGGAACGAGGTGGCCATATTTGTTGCGTATTTCGGCTTATAACTCTGTTTTCAAAAAATTCACTTAAAAAATTTAAATTTTCTCTGGTTACATGAGGTGTAGCGCCCTCTTGTTGGAAGTAACCTTCCCGCAATTCATCATCGTGAAGCTCATTAATAAATGTTGTCAGAATTTCGATCCGATATCTCTCAGCTGTAATTGTGCCATCAAAGTAAATTGGGCCTACTATTCTTCTAGAACTAATTGCTGCCCACACACCAACTTTTTGAGGATGAAGAGGTCTTTCTACAAAAACATGCGGATTTTGCGTATTCCACATTTGCATATTTTGTGAATTAACATAGCCTGATAAATAAAAATAAGCCTCATCGGTAAAAAATGTTTTTTCAAAAGCACCACTATTTCTTGAAAATTGTTTCAAAACCATTCACAAAAATTAAGTCTTTGGGGAACGTCATTGGGAAGGAGTTCATGAATAGCCGTAACACGATAAGGGTATAGATGCAGATCCTTTTTCAAAAGTGTTTGACATGTACTGTAGCATAAATCCGTTTGCTGAATTTGTTGAGATAAATGCCTAATAGAAGTTGAAGGATTATTTTCCATAATTTGTCGCGCTTCTTCAATAACCTCATTCGATCGTTTCGTTGGTCTTCCAGCCCCTTTTTTATGTTGAACAGAACCAGTCTGACGAAATTTATCAATTAGGTATTGTGACCCAGTACGAAAATTATGAAAGGTCACCGCAACATCAGGAAACTCGGTTCGAAATTCATCAAAGCAGTCATGCATAGAGTAATTCCACACACCGCCTATTTTGTTTCCATTTCTAAAAAAACTTTCAACAATAAAAATTTTTTGTGCTTCACTAAACATTTTTACTGTAGAACTTTCAATCCGGCAACAAAGCTTCACCAAAACTTGATACGCTGAAAAATAAAAAATTAAATCATATCCTGCAAATAGCACTTTATAATAGTCAAAAGACGACTCCCCGGAGAAATATTAGTTAAAGCAATAGTAACCTACCTTCAAATAACTGCAAAAATTACAAAATTTCTCCAATTTTTAAACTTTACACATACACAAATTCAAATAAGACGTAAATGTCATAAAACAATCATGTCATCTTATCTACGCAGTACGGCCATGATGCTTTTAAAATGCATGGCCTCCCTTGAGCAAAATAATTAAAAATCACTCGTTATTAAACCATATAAATATTTCGTTCAATAATTCTATACTAACAATTTTCCTGTAACACCACTGACGCTTTAAAAATATCCGGCTTCGCAGCTTCGTAAAATATTATCAAAGTTTTCTTGTGAAATGTTCCTTATCAAGTGTGAAATTTTCGCATTTTTATCTGCACATTATAGACCTTCTGTCAACGAGGGACTTTAATAAATATACAAGACGTATTACAAAACGACGAGAGTGAGGAACTTCGGCATAGAAATCGATCCCTCAGGCCTTTGTTAGTTTAAAAAGGTTATAAGGAGGATATGGTTTTTCGAAGAAAG
Source organism: Polydrusus tereticollis (assembly GCA_963920685.1). Taxonomy (NCBI): domain Eukaryota; kingdom Metazoa; phylum Arthropoda; class Insecta; order Coleoptera; family Curculionidae; genus Polydrusus; species Polydrusus tereticollis. The sequence goes on from OY987327.1 coordinate 83,995,815, forward strand.
TTACTTCTTCCTTATTTGAAGCGATATATGTGGAAAATAGGGAAAATCTCAGTGAATGAAGCTCTATTTTTACCTTTTTATGCAATATGTCCCAGGATGTGTAATGTGTATGGATTCTTGGTATTGATCGTATTGGAATTAAAACGTTTTAATCAGGAATCAAGCAAATAAAAGAAATAATCAGAACACATATTAAATGCTTTTTGAACACACAGTGTGCCCTAAAAGGTACGGTCAATAATTAGGGATCGCGTAAATTGTGTCAAAATAGGGTCAGAAAGTCATGTGACATTTTGTCGTAGCCCCTCCCCCAACAAACATTTTAAGTTAAATTTACCTTTATTCGACCTCTAAACGGGTCAAATATTTTGCACGACCAATTATATATAGGGATAATTTACCTACATTTGTTTTCCTATTGCCCAATGTGGGGAAAGAAACTAAAGTAAATTGAAGGTCGAAAATAGGTTGATAGGGTTTTTCTGTCCAATAAGTTGAAACGAAGTGAAATAAATATAGACCTATTTTACGTCTAAATGTGGAAAGTGAGACCAACCTTTTGACCTAAATATAACCTAAATAGGAGCAATAAGACACTAGACAAAAATACAGAGAAAACATATTATATCTGGTGTTAGAAAGAAAAGACAACAACTACTTATGCCAACACTTCCAACAGGACAAAATAAATTATAAAATGGAGTTCGACTTAAGTAGATATTTGGAATGGCCGCATATTATAACTTCAACAATATGATATAATTAAGTTTTGTCATTTTTCTGTATCGAAATTTGGATGCGAAAGAAATGTGTTTGTGAATTATGGTGATGATACTTCGAAAAACTAAACGCGCCCTTAAAATATGCATTTTTTTTATGTATTATTACGATAATTTAAAATATTTTTACCATTATAACCTAAAAACAGAGTGCCTTCATTATAAACATTATATGTACCTAAAGTTTTGAAAAAACTTTCGTTGACGAAAGATATCGTAGTCTAATGGATTTTCCACTCACCTTATGTAATTCTTAAAATTTTAATTATTGTTTTTTTATAGTTGTCGATAAACAGGAAAACTAATAATTATTAAATATGGCCGCCTTTATATTTTTAACCTTAAAGTTATTTTTTTCTTTATTATTAACTGTACAAGCAATGTTAGCCTTTGAGGTTAATCAGAAAGTTATGAAGTAGCTCAATTTTTAACCACAAAAGATCTATAACTTTGGGAACAATTTATAGGGCAAAATTATCCAAAATATTACTTGTTTCTAAAACTACATGGTCAGTAAATTATTTGGACTTTTTGTAGGCAATAATTGGGTAATATTTACCTAGCGTAATAGCCAAAAAATTCCTTAATTTTGAACACATATGTTAAGTAACAATTAAGTAAATTATTACTTAATCATATTCCTTATTAGGATTAAATATTTTTAATGTCTAAGAGAGGTAATTTATTTGTAATTTTTAACTAGGTAAATTAAACTACAAGTAGACTTCCCTATAACAAATTATTTAAGTTCTAGATATCCAAATTTTGACTTAGATTTTAGAGTTCGAATCTTTTGTGACTTTTAAGAAAACATTTAAGGCAAAAATAAGCAAATATTTGACAATTTAGGATTATTTTCCTTCCGTTCTGGTCTACATTACTTAATATGTTTGTTGGGCCATAACTCTCAAAGAGACCCTGAAGATGTTTTTTTTCTTAATATTTTCTAAATCAATAAACACACAAACTTGGAATTTAGGTATTCGAGTAAACTTTATAGAAATAATCGAACTATTGTCTTTAAAATGTGGACAATTTAAAAGCAGGGTCAGAAATAGGGGAGGGCGGGGTTAAGATATACCAAACTATTTTTCATATTGATTTTTATACTGTAAATTAGGAAACTTCAACGTTTCTTGCAACAAAAAGGTAGTCTACTCTTAGACGTTAGGGCGTCTTGTTGGAGATAATTTGATCAAAATATTTTCTTGCATGCCAAACTTATTGTGCTTAGTTATAATATAAAAAATACGAATATCAAAAATAATCCAAGAAGTAAATCTCAATTTTCTTAAGGGAAACATTATGTAACAGGAATTTAGTAATTGACATTTTTAATAAATTATATTATGAAAAATATTAAAATTCGGATAAATAAGATTAATTATGTTTTCTTTTTCTCATCCTTGTTGCGCATTTTCCACAAACTCCCCTGTTAGTTTTTATTGAATTTATTCGCTACTTTACGAGTGCACTGTATAATATTATACAGTTAACATGCGCAAATGAAAGACTGTCAATGCCATTCCAATATAATTCGACTCCACCAATATCCCCCTGGCCTACCTCCTACCTCTGATCTGAAGTCTGATTTAGAGAACTCCACACAAGAAATAATAATCATTCAGTTTAATTAAAGTTGTGATTGTCTCTGCAAATGGTTTGTGGTTAAAATTATGTGACCGCTACTCATTTTTTTAAAAGCAAAACCTTTTGTTCGAAACACAAACGAGTATTCACCTGATGTCTCCTCGCTGAGTTATCAGTTCAGCTACATACTTGGTTTCATTCAATTTTAGAATTTTATGAATTTGACATCCTAGATGAATGTATCGCCTCTGAGCCACACAGTGCGCCAGGAAAGTTTCGTTAAAGTGCCACATATATCTGCAGCATCCAATTTGGTTAGGTCAAGATTTCGTTCCTGAATTCCATGGTATGCGTTTTTAACTAACTTACTTATTATTCGTTCTTTTAATGCTAGGCCCGAAGATGTCAACTACATGGCCACTCACATGCTCTCTTCTCGCTAAACATCTCACATACCGTGCACAAGTACAAATACTGTAATTTAATTTAATTTTGTTTGTTAAATTAGACTTCGACTATAATTTCTATTTTCCAGACAGGGTTGCTGCTGGGCGGATCTTAATTAGGGGTTGATTGTAGAATCTTTCAATTCGTGTTTTGTTGAGATAGTTGAGGGGCGGGGGCAGGAGGGCAGTAGTAAAATTTGAATCGTTTTTCCGGATGTTAAATCCAATTTTTTGGAGCAAGTGGAGGGGGGGGGAGGGGCGAGAGAAGTGAGCCGATCTTTTGGTTTTTGTGGGCTGGAGTGAATGTGTGATTGCGTAATCAGGAAATTCAGGGAAACGTCCGTTCGTTTGTAGTAGTCGATAACGAGTTTGTCTGTATGTTGTGTTATTGTCGGAATTTGTAAGTCGTTATGTAAAGTATGAATCATCGTGAAGCTAGGCGCGTCTGTCATGATTCTGAGAACTTTATTTTGAAAAGTCAGAATTTTTCGAAAGGTTGTCTTATTTAATGTGCGTTAAGAAGTGACACCGTAGATAAGTACTGGAAGAATGATTGTCTTATACAACAAGATCTTTGTACGCATATTAGGTCTACTCCTACTGTTGATGAGTGAGTAGATGGCACCAAGTCGACCACTCGCTTTTTTTAAATGTTGGTTTGCGTTGCCATTCCAATCCAGCCGCTTATCGAAGCTTAGAGCCAGATAATTTACTCTATCACACCAGTCCAACCTGGTGTTTTTGACTAGCAGTCTGGTTTGAGGAAATTTGTATCTGACTCTCGAAAAGTAGGTGGCTTGGGTTTTAGCGTCATTGAGGCGAATTTTCCACTTGTCTAGCCACGCATCTATAAGTTTTATGTAGCCTTGTAGCTTTGTCACTACCAACCTTGGCTGTTTGGCGGTGGATTTTATTTATATTATCGTGGATTGGTACTTTAAATTTGCTCTTTTGTTTGGCAAATACTTTCAATAGGGATATTTAAAACTGTAATTAAAAAAATTTGTTGAAAAACATAATGTAGTTTAAAAAACTTTACGTTGCATTATTTTGTGTTTGTTTACTTTTTGGAAAGGTAAACGCAACGGAGTAATTTCACAATAAATGCTAATAAAATTAGCATATTTTGTAATCTAAACGATCTATTTACGTTTCACATACATTGTATTCAGCAGCTGCCGTTGCCGCATGGAGATTAAAGCACATTATCTCACCGCAAGCCGTTGATGCCGCCGCACCAGATTCCTATATTGGTACGTCGCCAGCATCAGAAAGCTGCGATTAAGTGCACAATATCGTACAATGGCATCATCTGTGCTTCCCCGGTTAAAACAATAGATCATGTCTGCTTCGATGGGCTGAGCTCTAATTTATCCCTTTATCCATTTCGCGGGAATTTCAGCAAATTCCATCTCTCCGTGTTTAGCTGATGGTCTCTTGAAATAGTGTTTAGGATTATTATATTGGCTAGAAGAAAACACTGGATACTGGATTTAAACATTTTTTTTTTTTGTTTTAACTTGAGTAACTGTTTAAAATTATAATATTAAAAGAAAGTTAAAAGATACAAGGTAAAGTAGGGACAGATGACGCACCTTTTCAAAAAAAAACATAAAAAGGCGACTTTTAATTTTATTCAGTATTAACAAGCTACTTGCTTTTTTAATATATTTATTGAAGAAAAAACATGTAAAGTAACTTAACTTTTAAATATTAAACGAAAATGAGTAAAATGACAAGCCAGAGAAATTCGGTATTTGGCAAACTATTCCACGTTGTATTTTGTTGTTATTTTTATTTTTTGCCAGTTTCTTGAAAATTTTGATCAACCCTCGTAAATTAACTTTTATACATCGATGTAAAACCATTTGCCTTTACTTCATTATTTGTTATCTTAATGCAATTTTGTGAAATTTTTGTTTCCAATTATTTATTTTGCTTCAAAAACTGAAATTGTTATTGATCAGTATGTAATGTTTGATGCAAAGTTTATCTAATTACATCAGTTTTGCCAAAAACGACGTTTCTCATTTTTCTTAAGTTAGTAAACAGATGTACAAAAAGAGAATACAAGGAAGCTTTCGTTGAAATTTTACTTAATTAATATTGGATCAAAAAGAATAAATATTAATCGCTCGAAACATTTTATTCAACAAAAATATATTTTACAAGTAGACGATGCATTCGTTGCTAAGGAACATTACATTCATTTGTTGTTTATTTAATTTCTGAAGCAAAAGTCTGAAATAAGACCTAATTGATTAGACCGCATTGTAATCAACAATAAAACTTTCAAATAATGTTAACAATAGAAGAAAAAATTGAGATTGTTCTCTTTTGTGGAGAAACCAATCGTCACAGAGACGTGGCTCAAATTTTTAACAACAGGGATCCTAATAGAAACATACAACAATCAACAGTTAGCAGAATTCTAACCAAGTTTAAACAAACAGGGTCAGTGGAAAACAGATTTAAAAAGAAGCATACGCCTTTAAGGAACACGGAGGAAGTGGAGTTATCTGTTTGTTTGGATGCTATTGAGCATGGACAAACTACTTTACCAGCTATTTCTGAATGGACCGACGTCAAGCAATCGAACGTTAGAAATATTTTGCATGAAAACAAATTTCATGCTTTTAAACCGAAATTTATCAATACTTTAAAAGAAAGAGATTTTGATGTTCGCTTTAACTTTTCAATATGGTTTCAAGGAGAAAGAGAGAAAGACTATTATTTACCATATTATAATGTTTTATGGACAGATGAGGCGACTTTTAGCTCTAATGGTGTTGTGAGCTCTCAGAACTGTAGACGGTGGGCTCAAGAAAATCCTCATTTCACCATTGAATGCAAAGACCAGTAGCGTTTCAAAACAAATGTGTTTTGTGGCATTTTAAATAATACAGTTATTGGACCGTTTTTCTTTCGCCAAAATTTAACAGGTGTGAGATACCTCCAGTTTTTACAACATGAGCTTAGTGAAGTTTTGGATGAGATGCCGTTCTGCGTAAGAAATAAATTGTGATTTCAACTGGATGGAGCGCCCGTCCATAATACAATTGTTGTTAGAAATTGTTTAAACCAAATGTTTCGAGGTAAAGTCATTGGTCCTGGTTTTGACTGTCATTGGCCGCCGAGGTCCCCGGACCTTACACCCCTTGATTTTTTTTTCTGGGGATACTTAAAAAATAAGGTGTACAAAAACAGGCCATTTAGAGACATTGACCATTTAGAGAATATCATCCGGCACTGTATTTCTGAGATAAATCCAGATTTTATAAGTAACGCGGTAAGACACGTTTCAAAACAAACTGAAATTTGTATAGATCGGGAGGGCAGACATACAGAAATGTAATAGTTATTAATAATTCTAGTAAATAGTTTTAGCAAACTGATTTGTTAACAGAATTCTTTATTATTAATATTAATTATTAATGCATCGCCTACTTGTAAACTATATTTTTGTTGAATAAAATGTTTCGAGCGATTAATATTTATTCTTTTTGATCCAATATTAATTAACTAAAATTTCAACGAAAGCTTCCTAATATTCTCTTTTTGTACATCTGTTTACTAACTTAAGAAAAATGAGAAGCGTCGTTTTTGGCAAAACTGATGTAATTAGATAAACTTTGCATCAAACATTACATACTGATCAATAACAATTTCAGTTTTTGAAGCAAAATAAATAATTGAAAACAAAAATTTTACACAAAATTGCATTAAGGTAACAAATAAAGTAAAGGCAAATGGTTTTACATCGATGTATAAAAGTTAATCTACGAGGGTTGATCAAAATTTTCAAGAAACTGGCAAAAAATAAAAATTGTATTAGACTATCAAAATTTCGTACAGAGGCTAAAAATGCCTAAATAAACAACTTTCTCGAATAAAGTTTTTCGATATTTTGATAAATAAGGGCATTTTTGAACCTATTTTATTAAAAATGTCAAATTTGACAGGTAACGCAAGTCGTGCAGCTGCTTCAGTATACGTTATTTTTGGTTTTGTAGGTAAGCAAAAGCTAACTGCTTTTTCAATTTTTACCTATACCTAATAATAAAAAAAAAAATCCCATTTGATGCGGACACTGTATACTTGGGTTGTGTGCGGATTACTTTCTTCTCTTAGGATTATTTGAAATTTTTACCGTTTGAACGAGAGGAATCTCGTTCAAAATTTTTTTTGTTGTCCATTCTGCAAAAATTAATGGTTTTGGTATTGGTACAGCGGGTTTAGGTTCTTGCACAGGCCGTTCAGTGTTGTCTGTTTCTTTAGTTTCGACATTCTCGCAGGATACATCGTGACCAGCAGACAAAAGGTATGCATGATCGGGGATTATGGACGACTTCATAGGATCAATGCCAGTTGCGCGAAATCCATTAGTGGCTGCACCAGACCGGGCATTAGCAAGGAGGTTACCTAAATTACGACGTTCAATTTTTTTATTCGGATTCGCTCGAGCAAGTTCATCGCAAGCATTTTTTAAAGTATGTTTTTAGCGGCTTGAAGAACGAACGGTTTGGAGATTGTAGAAGTGCGTGGTATGGCTTGGCAAGCAGAGGATAATTATGTTGTTTTCGGATGCATTTTCCAACATTTTAGGCGAATTCATATGTGGCCCATGCCCGTCCAGGATTAAAAGACATTTATCTTGAGGTTTTCTTAAGATAAAATGACTTTCAAGCCAATCTATAAACAACTCTTCACTTATGCAGGCTGATTCTCTGCGCATTTTTATAACAGCTCCAGGAGGCATGTTTCTTCCCAAGTCTGTTGCTTGTTCACACCTTTAAAAATGTAATAAGGGGGTAAGAAATTCCCTGTCGCATTACAACAAGCTTCAACTATAATGGTTTCACCTCTTTCTTGAGCTTTGATAGCGTGAACATCTTTACGCCCTTTGACAGCGATTACTTTTCAACTGAAGTCCACCTTCGTCCGTGTCGAAAATTTTAAGTGGCTTGTCCAGTAAATCGTTCTTCGTTAGTATTTCTGTCAGTAAAATAAAATATTTTTTTACTTCAGCTTAATTTATGCATTTAGCCCTAGCTAATGACACACCTTCAGCTTTGCGAACAAACATACTTTTGTGCCGTGCCAAAAACAGATTCCAGCCATTTTGTTTTTTTTCGCTAAATTGTCCAGACAGTCCTAAAGATTTTGTCAAATTGTATGCCAAAATCGGAACGGTCTTTCTCGTAGTAGTAAATCCCTCCGAAGAACTATGCAAGGAGATGAAATCACACTGCTGTTCTCAAAAGGAAATGCTGTTAATCGTGTCATTGAATTGAAAAACGAAATTAAATTAAAGTTATAAAGGGGTAAGTGCCAAAATCATTAATTTGGAGTCATTCCCATAAATGGGTATTAAATGCCATGTTTTATGTCCTTACAAAGGTGGAATGTGCCATTTTGATTACAAGGCTTTCTAAGTAAACTCTAAAATTAATCCACCGATAAGTCACAAGAATTTCGTTACAAAAGTGACAAGAGAGTTGATCTTTTCATAACAGCAATCCATTGCATCGAGGTTACAAAGCATTGCTAGGAACGGATTACGTACCAGATATATTCTGTGCAGAAATATAATATCCCACCTTCTATTATGCATTATTAATCTACTGAACTTCAACGCCTAAATAAATTTGATGGTTTTATTAGTTATTGATTTTCTAATAATTGGCGATCCATCAATTATTGAATCGCTGATCCGGTTATTACCGAAACCAATTTAGAACGACCGAAAATAAAAATAGTCCGCAACATAATAGAAATTTAATGTACTAACTCGATTTGTCGAAAAATCGTGCAATTCGCTGGGTTCGTTAAGCATTCCAGACTTGTCCACATTTTCTGCATCGAATCATTGGCCAATTGGAAACGTGGACGAAATTTTTAATCTTTTTCTTGCAGCATCACGACTCGTAGTCCCCTGGGCACTGCGTTTGTTTTTTTCTTTTAAAATTAGTCTAGTCTTGGATATTTTTAAAGAATCATTCCGGTCATGTTTTCCCGTGTTTACACATTTTTAACTAAACGCCAGAGTAAAGTTAATTGACCCAGGGCATGGTTGGGAATAATATACTTTGGTTCCGTAAAGGAATTTTGTATGGTTCTTAAGTGAATTATAATTGAAAATATTCGGGGTTTTACTGAGAAGGTTCTAGAACTGCGAGGATCATGCAGTGTATCAATTAATTATAATTATTAAGGTAAATGTTACAGTAATCAAGAGGCTAAGACATTTTGATTGATGGAAAATACTGTATCGATCGCGTTCTAAAGAACTATCCAAAATATTTTTGTAGAATAAAATTAATATGATCCTTCACCCATGTGCCCCAGTAATCGACTACGACACTATGACTAGGTATACTAGTTATTATGGGTCCATTACAACAAACATGAAAAATATGGAATATACTTATCTCCTAATTTAACATAATCTATCATATAATTTTCTGTAATGCAAGGTCAAGTATTCAGTATTAATACATAATATCGATATCTTGTATTATTGTTTATTATTATGAAAGTCATAGTTTATTTGCGTAACCCATACGACTATAAATAATTATTTTCGTGCGAAAGATCAGATGTATTTAATTGCCGAAAACTTCTTATTTAAATATAACACAGCCATATAATAAATCATTATACCAGACTTTGATTACTGAAGCCGACTATCGCCTGTAGTGTACCAATATTGATCATTTTCATTTTAGTATTTTATAATGTTAGGTTAGGTTAGGTCAGAATGGCTGTCCAAACAGTCTCACGTAGTCCTATGAGGACCGTTGTGATACCACGCGTCAGCTCCCTGATGACTAGCGCTACAACGCAGTAGGATCTTGGCAGTTTATTCACATCAGTCATTAAGTAAAGTCAAAGTACTGCTTCTGCATCGCATAAAAAGAAGCATCCGCTTAGAAATCATTATATTACATTAACATTGTTGTGTAAATAAAAATGTTCGAAAAAAAATAACACGTGATTTTGCACAGTCCAAATCGAGTAACAAGAGTCTCCTAGTTTTCAACAACCGTGATAATAATAGAACTTTAATTACAGTGCTCTTTGTACGCCCGGTTAGTGTCTGTACGCTGTTGCGGCAAACGCCTCCAATTGTCTAGCTTATGTAAATGTTAACGCTATATCCAAGGCCAGACATCTAATAACAATAAACCGAGAAAACGTTTATTTATCCTAATTATCGGTGAATATGTAATCCCGGTTTAAATTAAAATAAGAAGCAGTGCATGACGCATGTGTAATGTGTATATGGATAGAAATGATTTGTTTATTTTCTTTGTCTAGTTGATACTTCGTATATTTTCTTTACATTTTTTGCAATGGTTAAAAAACGTTAAATATTTTATTTAATAAATAAGCAAAAGTTTTGAAACTTGGACATTGAGCAAACACTCTCACGAGCATAAATATTATAGTTTCGATTTAGAGAAATATAGGTATCCATCCACTATTTTGTAATAATGTAAAAAATAGAGTAATTTATTCCATGATTTGTAACCCTTTTTTATAATTAATAACCTGAATAATAGTGTGATTATAATGTTCCCTTTTGTGGATCCTAGTTTTGATGGAATATAATTCATAAACATATATTTAGTATATGCATCCAGCTTTTAAATTAATTAAAACTGATTGAATTTTGGTGCTAGTCAGTATTTTAACATAGTCATCATATCATATCATTCATATCATATCATATCAAGTTCCCAAACTATTGCAGGCAATAGGCATTAGTTACAGACGGACCCATAGAAAAAATGATAGTGGCTATGCTTGTTAGATTGTTGATCGAAATACTAAACAGTAAACAAAACGAAAATTAAAGTTTTAGGCATCAGAGAATACATCGTAAGGCAAAACTGTAAAGGAGAACACAACCTGAATTAACCGTTGCGCATTATACAAGGAAAATGATTAAGTGAAGAATTAAGCTGGCAAACGAAGTCGTGTAAGACTTAATGCAGAGACTATATCCAGATAGTTGCTGGTGACACCATGTATGAGCAATTCATTAGATAGAAGGCAGCTTGCAGTGGCGTGCAGACAATGTAGGCAAAAAGGCATTGCCTACCCTGGCAAAAAAGTCCCAAAGAAATAATTTAAAAATGTCACAATTTAATTTTTACAGAAATCCATAATATTATTATGTGTTTTTCTTATCTGCTTATTCTTAAACAATATATTGTATATATACTCATATCAAAGAATGTTCCAATATAAATATAACAAAACAAAACATCAATCATCCAACACAACAAAGACATTTTAGGCGATCGAAACTACTGAAATCAGCATTAATATTTCGCCTGTAGGTGGCCCATATGACCACAACGAAGGTGTTTTAAATCCTTGCATGGACGCTTTAGCTTCTTTTAAAGGCAGCACCTACAATTCTGATTAAAGTACGAATTTAAAGGCACGGATGTAGCGTCGTGTGTTAAAAAGAGCTCGAGCGATTGGAAGATGTCTTAGCGTACTTCGTCATTGTGTTAGGTCTCGTGTCGCAGGTTACAGGGCTGTTACGGGTTTGTTGTTTATAATATTTTTATCTTGTTTATCAATAGAATTTAATTAATTCACAATTAATTGTCCCGTATATTTTACATACTACCTACTTACCTACTTGTATTTTTTATGATGACGTGTTAAATGCATTTTTAAAAAAATACCGTCATATTGAACTGATTTATAAAAACTATTCTGTTTAATTCGAAACCTAAAAAAACATTTCTTAAGTAATAAATTTTACTTTATCGTTTTTGCCTACCCTGTTTCCAACGTCACTGCACGCCACTGGCAGCTTGGAGTTCAAAGGTAAAAAACAGAGCACTGAATATAATCATGTTGATGAAATGGGAAAACAACGATTGTTTTAGATTAATTGGTGGGCTATATCTACCGATCGCTATCTGAATGGCCTTGCTACAGTTCTGAAACTCCCTCCTTTCGAAAGTGAAGAATACGAACAACAGGTTTAAAGTTCTTCACACCCCCGCAACCTCTGCAAACGGCTAAAAATATCCTTTTTCGCGTTTTCTAGGATTTATTGAATGACCCAACACCCCCCACCCCTTCGTTGTGGGCTAAAATCACCCCTTTTCCGGTTTTCTCGGGATATCTCGGATTGTGAGACGGGAAAAATGTTAAATTGATTGTGTTTTCGAGACAAGATATGAGTTCGGACGGAGGGCATCTCACCATAGCGAAAGTCCACCCTCTTGGAATAATTCGTATAGAGGCAGGGAAGAATGGTAAATTATTAGTGCTTTCGGGACGAGGAAGAGATCAAAGCAGAAGTTGCTAAAAATCCCTGAAGTTGTATCCACCCTCCTAAAGAAGCAAAAATTAATAGTTTTTCCGTATGTCTCGAAGCTAGAAATAGTTCGAAGAATGGAGGCGCGGTCCTCGTAGCTTGTTATTATACAGAATCTTCTTTTGCGCCTTGACAACAAGTGCATGAACAATCGGAAAAGGGAGTCTCATCTGAGGAATCTAATAAGCCAGACGAAGAAAATGTATAGAATTTTTTATGGTTGATTCTGATGACGAAGTGGGAGAAAAATGACAATGTGATGAAAGTCCTGAATGTGATGTACATTTTGAAGAATATTAAACATGCAATTCTAGTTATAAGCGACGTATGTTAAATTGATTGCATGCATATAACAAATCTCTATAATATTGAAAAATATTAGAGAGGGTTTACGTCTGTATATCGAATTTTCAAAGTTAGGAGTCAATCTCGAACCTGCAACCTCTGGTTATCCATAGACCAGTGCGCTGCCAATTGCGCTGTCGATGCTATCAGTTGACTTTTTTTTTTCAATATTCTGTCTTTGTCTGACATGCCACTAAACACCTAGCTTTAAAATTATTATATATTGATTCAAAATGTCACCTAATAATTTAGGTGTTTAAAATCGATGTCATACATTACTTAGAAAAGAAAATGTTGGGAGATAAAGTCTTAATACAATCACAAGCTCAATAAATAATTACTACATAAGATAAATCAATGCCGACACTTACTTAGGGCAGCACAATGGCAACGTTCTCAAGATTTTGTTAACTGTCCGACACATTGTCTGTTCAATTCCGTATACGGGGATCTGGACATGCCGTTTGTTGTATTTCTGTGGTTTATCTAGCGTATACATTATCCTTTTCGACTGTCCAGATTGATTACGATGAGGTCAGCAGAGTATAATTGTATTACCTTGGTAATGCTAACCTGATCTAACCGCATTCGTTGGGGAATGGTGAATAATTATTATTTGTAATTTTTTAATAAAGCTTCTTGGTGATAATTAATGAAATTTTGTTCCTTGGGGTTTGTCCATAGACTCGAGAATAAATTGAACTAAAAGTTAGAAAATGGCATTTTCGAAAAGTAAAGTAAAACAAGTGCATCTCCTTGGCCAATACTACCAGTAGTTTACACGTCAAAGATCGTAGGTTATTTCTAGACTTAAATTCAAACTAGAATAGTACAGGAGCTTCACCCATTCTAGTTTGAATTTTAGTCTACCATATAAAGTATTTTTGATTATCTAGCGATTAAGTTTTCTAATTAACATATTTTTTTTCCGTTATTAGTTTGAAGCTCAGCTCCACTTCATTATGAATATTTTATTATAAAGTCTTCAAGCTGACACTATCTATAAAGTAAAGTCTAGGACTTTTAAGTTTTAACTATCCGTCGGATGCAGAAACCATAATTTTCATAGTCCTAAAATGAAACGGTGCCATTTTGCTGAACAAAGATCACATATAAACTTAACTTGCAAGTTGAATAAATTAATTATTGTTATTATTTTTTACCACTCTTTCATTATTATGTAGTAAGTACTTATACTTTGTTCTTTTTAATTTCACCGCCTAGAAATCATCACAGCAATAACAATTTTGTTTAGAGCTAATATTATGTTTGTCCACTACTGTACTTAAAAGTAGTCTAGATTGAAAATGATATTCCATGGTAGAGGAAATTAAAGGTCTTACTTGTTATATTTCACAATTATAATTTAGTTGCCGGACACGTGTTTCGACCCTTGCGGATCATTATCGAAGGAGTACCAGACAATACTAAATTCTACGTGTAGTAACAAAGTTAATATCTAATGTATGGTAAACATGTCAACATGTCATAAAAATAAAATTAGGGAGATGACGTGAATTGACAAACAGATTATGGGTTATTTCGGTCCTTAATTATTGACAGTGTTTATTGTTTATTGTATATTTATCCTAAGTTGTTAGACTATTAAGTATTAGATTGGCACCTGAAGGTATTTCAATTTGATTATTAACAACATTACATCGATTTGTTAAGGCTTCTTTGATTGCTAATGTTTCTAATAGGTTGAGTTTTCTACCCTTCTGTTGAGTATATATCGGTTTTATTCAACACAAGGGTAGAAAGCTTAACCTATTAGAAACATTAGCAATAGAAAAAAAAACCCTAAAAAATCGATGTAATGTTGTTAATAATCAAATTGAAATACTTTCAGGTGCCAATATAATACTTAATAGTCTAATAACTAATATATATATATACAATAAACACTGTCAATAATTATGAACGAAAAAACCCGTAATTATATACACAATATCATTTTCTTAATTTTATTACTCTTCTTAATTTTAATACTTATGAGTAAATATCTCTATAATCACACCTGCACCTGAGTTGTACCTTTGACCAACACCTGAAAATTAAGGACCAAAATAACCCATAATCTATCTGTCAATTCACTTCATCTCCCTAATTTTATTTTAATGACATGTTGACATGTTTACCATTACTATTACTTAGATATTAACTTTGTAACTACAATAACTACAATACAATAATTTAGTATGTCTTTTCGATAATGATCCGCAAGGGTCGAAACACGTGTCAGGTAACTGAATTATAATTGTGAAATATAACAAGTAAGACTTTAATTTCCTCTAGTATGGTATATCATACCATTTAGTTTAAAAAAAAAACAATATCAGTTTTTAAATGAACAGATAATTTTGTGTCAAACGAGCCTAAATTCCATAAAATCGGATATAAGGCGTAAAAGCTACAGTACTTTTAAAGATGTTCCCGCACCTTTTTTTATCGAAGACGCAAACGAAACTTAAGACCAGACTGCCGTATGTGGACAAGCTTTCCATTCTCTCCCAGCTTTTTGTCTTTACCGTTTTTTTTTGTTTAACAATAATTTATGTAAGAAGTCCGGAAAATTCTACTTTTGTGAACGAGTAGATAAGATATGGAAGTCTGCGAGTCCAAAAACAGTGGTCGTGTTGCGTACACTTATTTTTCGGCGAACGTATGGAATAATAAATAAATAAAGCTAATTTTTTCATAATGTTTATTTGTAGAACAAAATTCTTCTTCTTCTTCTTTAAGTGCCATCTCCGCGACGGAGGTTCACAATCATCAAGGCTGCTGCTCTGAAGAGTTCACCCGAGGTGCATCCAAACCATTCCCTCAAGTATCGGACGGGGATGAAAACGCTTAATGCCAAACAAATAGGCTACTATTCATTAGACCATTTTTGTAGCTCTGTTGGATGAACAACTTAATCAAAAATAATCCTTAAAGATTAATATAGGAAAAGACGATACTGGCACGTGTATAGTCTGTAGAAATTTCAGTTTTCAATTTCCAGGACGAGAACAATGGAAAACTTTTCAATTGAAAATGCATTAGTTACTTGGACCATAAAAGGTATTTTATAGCTAGATTTACAACCCGGCAGGCTATATTCGATGCACAAAATATGATCGGATTACAACCGATAGGCACGCAAATCAGGTAATATCGATCCGGTTCTATACCGACAATTCGGCCAAATTCGTTTTGTTATCTACTACATTTAGTTACTCGACGTGATATATTTTTTTTAAATTACATTTCAATGCATCTTGATCATCAAAATTGAAACTTCAGCTTACGGATACCAGCGTTTGTTACACCGATGGGTCGCCCATTGCCGGAACTGAATCATTAGGGGGAAATTAGCATACGAAGAAGCTACCCACTAGAAAGATTCGCGACGGTTTTCCAAGCAGAGGTATATGCCATTCTCTCGGTGACAAGTATAAGGGAGGTCATGGACTGTCAAGAGCGAACTATATATATCTGCTCTGGTCGCCAAGCCGCCCTCAAGGCAGTCTGCCAACCTAGGAGCAATTCGACCCTCGTACAGGAGTGTGCGGACACACTTGGGGGGCTTGCAGAACGGAAACAGGTATTCTTGGTCTGGGTCCCTGGACATTGCGGAATGCATGACAACGAGACGGACTTGGAGCTGGAAATCCCTATCTAGGACCCGAACCAGCAATAGGCAGGAACAGTCCTGAGGGAATGGACCGTCAACCTCTCCAAATGGAAATGGCGGCAGACGCCGGGCTGCAGACAGGCCAAAGATTTCATAACTTGGCCTGATAGGGCTAAGTTGTAGTGGATTCTTAACATGAATAGGTGTCCCTGAATCCTCTGGTAGGACGTCTAACAGAACATTGCCAGTTGAGGAAGCAGCTACATACGATGGGTGTGGAGGGGGACCCGATGTGTTCGGGATGCTTGGAGGACGAGGAGACAGCACTGCACCACTGCACTTCCTAAGGAAGATTCAGACGGCAAGTCCTTGGGACAGTGGTGTTCCAACAGGAGGAAGTCAGGACTCTTGCTTGGAATAACGTCCTGACCTTCATGAGAAGGTCGGGCAGGTGAGTCGAGAGCCTGGGTGGCTGGGTGGACAGTGGTAGGCAAAAAGGATCGCCTTTGGTCTACTTGCCAGGTCCTTGTGCCTCTCCTCATCTACTACTACTACAGATACCAGCACATTTCCGTCCCATAGCATGCAGTTGTGTCGTGGTAAATTGTCAAATAAGCAACCTGTATAAATAAATTTAATTAGAATAGAAATAAACACAATATTAGATAGATATAGATTTACACTACGCAGCAAAATAATAACATTATCCTGGTTTGGATGAATATTGTTATTGAAACAGAAAGGAAATTCGGAGTTATAAATGTGTCAATGGCAACCGCGATTGTGCATTGGGAGTTATTGTTAAATTGTGTTAAATATTTTGTAATATTGTGCAGAATGTACAGTAAACACCAAATGGAAATTTCATTTGTGTGACAGGTGTAATATATTTGGACATTTACATGTTGCATGTCTAAATTACAATACATTGATACAATATTTGCATATTCACGTATTATACAAATAGCAATAGCAAATCTAAATGTAAATAATGTTCCTGAAACGCTTAAAGGAATTTTAAATTAACGTGCATAATTCATTCATGAAGTCCCTCTAAGTTTTCCGATTTTTAGGACTTAAACCCGTAAAGCTGAATATTTATAGCTTGTATGGTTAACCTAAAAGAAGGACAGCATTTACAGTAGATAGAGCTATGTATGTACGAGCTCAAAATACCATTAGAAGTAACATGGGACCTAAAGCCTGCATTTTTATCGCCATTTTAAGGAGTGGCACTTTTCCCAGGCAGGCGACTGCTATTGTTATTCTGATGCCGCTGTATTTGTTTGTATATTTAATCAGGGCTATTTTAAACAGGGTCATGATGGCTGCTGAACTTTGCTGCTTATCGTACCTGATAGCAAAATATAAGTGATCCTTTCGATATTCTCAGTCGACCAGCCAGGCGATATTCTCCCCACCAATTTCGTCCTTCCACTTTTTAGCAATCTGCGCCAACTACCCTGTCGATGAACCGGCGTAAAAAACATGCGAAGCGCTGCATCGTATGGTATTATAGTAGCACAATTAAAAATTTTATACTTACAGGATCTCAAAAGAAAAATCATGAACTGGTAAAACAAACTCTAAAAAAAAAACGAAAGCACAGCACAGTATAGGGCATGCAAATAAATTAATTTTAGGACAGCAGCGTCAGGCAGGTCAGGAATAAAGGGTTTCATTTAATATAATAGCACAAATAATTTGTGACAAAGACACCTGGGTTTGCTTTGTTACAGTATTAATTTTATTTTTTATGCCGTCATCGCCCGTTCCAATATTTCGGATAAATAATCCAATTCATCAACCATAAATACGTTTCATTTGAAATTGTGCTCATACCACACGGTTTTGCTCTCTAATGATCTCGATTTTACAACGGACAGTGCACACTTCATTTCCCATGTGGCGCCAGTTACACGTAAATATTTTATGAGAAAAACGTATAAAAAAATAGTTCTGTTTGACATGTGGGGATATGTATGCCAGATTACAATTCCGTGTTTGTAATTATAGGGGTGAAAACTATTTGTGGACTTAAGTTGGTAATTGATTACGGAAAATATACTCTGTAGGTATAGGGTCGTCCAGTGTGGACTGAACTGAACAGGGCCATAATTTTAGCTTACCATAATTTGTGGACAAATCAGAAATAGCTATCTCGTATATTCTAGCTCGTTGAATATAAAATAATCCCTGAAAAACTATTTTAATTTAAAGCAAGAGAACTATGACATAAACAAGTATTTTTTTAACGAAATACTATTTTTTCTATTTTTTATTTCGGTTTTTTCTATAAGTTATATGTAGATATATTTTATGCAATCGTTAATTCATTAATTGATATTGCCAACTGACATTAATGCATGGTCCATTTGTGATTCAAGAAGACATTCAGAAAGCGGCTGTAGCAGAAGATGTAAATTATAAGAGCTATGAACTAACCTGATCATAATATTGTGTTTTAGAAAGGGGCATGACAGGGAATTAAAGCGGCTACGAGGGGATAGGACCCCTGGCAACATGGGTTTTAGGGACTCAACTATATAAATCTCTAAAAACAGAATACGGTTTAGGTATGCAATGCATATACTTAGGAGCTTGCTCTATTAATGAGCCCATTCAGAACGCGATATTAGAACAACCAGATTGTCATGCGATCTCATCGGTTGCAAATTGCTCATAAATTTCAATTGTCAATCTGATTGCTCGAATATCGGCCCTTTAGGTCGATCTTAAGAGCTACATACTACAATACTGAACTGAGGATAATATGACTAACCTAATTTCTATTGATCTTATTTTTAACTATCTGAATTTTTTTTAAATCATGCACCACAATTTTGTGAATGAAAATTCGAATCAACCACTATAAATAGATATGTACATTCCATTTCAAATTACGGCTGTCATACTGCTTTTGCTTTTCCATAATCTCGATTTCGCAGTGAACAATGAACACTTCATTTCCCATGTGACGCCAGTTTCACGTAAATATTTTATGAGGATGTGCCTATAAAAAAGCTGTTTCCGAGGACATGTGGGAATTAGTGTGCCAGATTATAATCTAGTTTTGTTTTGTTATATCAAATAATTCAACCAAAAAATTTGTAATTTGGGTCGTTAGGATAGTTAAATAAAATATATTAAATATTATTTAGTCAGTAAATGTCGTCCTAATAAACTGGTGTTTGTCGTGTTTCGTGTTCCCTTGAATTTTTTTGTTTTAATGTCATTTTACATATTTGATATATCTCTATGTTAAGTCGTTTTTAGAAGCAAAATCACGTAGCTGTTACTAATATTTTCAGCCTAATTTGAAAGCTACATGACAGGAACAAAATAAGTTATTATCAATATTTTGAAATAATAATCTTTTCAGCTGTTACTTCTGCCAGACAGAAACAATTGATTTACGATATAACAGATGAAAACTTTTCTATTGCTTCCGTTATTGCATTTGGACCTTATCTGAGAAAGTTTTCAGGAAAAAGCGTCATGTGGCGATCTCTGACTGTAATCAAAGGTGCACATCGGCCACTTCCTGCAGACTAGACGCCAGGGACAAATTTTTCAATCATGGCAAATATGAAGCAGTGGAAAAGTGAAAATAAGAAAAAAATTCCGAAAAAGTTTTATCCATAGGGCGCACGTGTACATCGACATATGGCGAAACATATTAGATGTACTGGCACGTTTAAAACTTTTCGTGAAAAGAGGGAAATAGGGAGATATTATATTGGCCACGTCAGACCGGCGGATTGAGCTGTATCGGAAAGTTTCGCGAAGTGGGCTTTGCTCTTACATTAACGGGAGTTCTGTAAGATTGCCTGGATCAAACTAACGCGTACTTTTTCGGAACTTTTCTGCATCATCCCGATGTCGATAAATATGGTAATGGAGGAGATTTGCGGCTCAATCTGCCTAAGCGAAAACTTCTTGATCGAAGTTGTTTATTTTAATGGGATTTTAGCAGGATGAGACAGGTTAAGTGACATTTAATGATCCCAAAAACTTATAACTGTCTGGCTTTGCATGCGACGAACGGAAATACATAATAAACGCCGGTTTATCTTTTTTTTAGATTACATATTTCTGTAGTTAAAATCACAATTAATTGTATATTTAACCTGCATGTACTAAAGTGCACATAATTCGAGAGCCGTGATCTTCACCTTTTTAACTAGATTCTGGTTTTCTTGAAGTCTTATGACTTTGACGTTAATGCATAAATTTAAGGTGTTGGTGGAGTCGAGTTCGGAATAGTTACGGTATCCTTTAATTCCTTAATTATTAATTGAATTTTTAATTCTTTAAAATGTCGACAATTCAATAGTGCCATCAGTTAAGTATAGCGTAGTCAAAATATACCTTTTTTTCATATTGATTTTTATACTTTTTATGTCAAATTAGTCACATTAAGTGTTTTTTGCAACAAACGTACTTTTACTCTCACACAAAAAAAGGAAATACATATCTTAAAAATATAATACCTAACTACAATAAATCTTAGCTTTGTGTATCTAAGATACAGGGCGAGAAAAATTATCGATAATAACGACATTATATTACCAAAAATTAAATAGTAAAGTTTCTTAATCTACATGAACTGTTGAAGATCATTACCTCCAGCTAGGATGCAAGAATTCATCTTCTCCTCATTAACTGCCGAACTCTTTCAAAAACACCGGGGTCGTTTCTTATTGACTTACAACTAGCAATTATCCGATTTCTTAAATCTTCCATATTCTTCACTAGAGTAGTATAAACTAGTGGCTTTAGATGGCCCCCCACAGGAAATAATCCAGGGTGTTTAAGTCCGGGAATCGAGTAGGTCATAAGTGAGGTCAACCTCGATCCAGCTCCGTATGTTACCGTTAAAAACTTACGAGCAACCACACTAAAATCTGGTGCACAAACCACATTGCATTTTTTTGTTGCCAATGGTACACCCTCCAGAAAGTACCGTTTGATCCAAAAAGTTGCGATACACCTCGGGGGTAAGGCTTCCTGGTAAAAATACCGGTCCAATTAACCAGTTACCCACAATTCCAACCCAAATGTTCAAAGAGAACTGATGTTGATAACGATCTTCAAGTACCTCATGTGGATTTTCTTCAACCCACACATGGTTGATGTGAAAATTCCTTATTGCATTTCTTGAGAAATTTGATTTATCGGTAAAAAGAATCAGCGTCAGTAGTTGAAGGACTTGAACCAATATGCGCAAACGCCATTGACAGAATGCAATCCCTGGAGGAAAATCAGCAGGAAGAAGTGCCTAAACGCGTTGTATGTGATAATAAATTATTATCCTAAATGAGTAAGGAAATAATCTTATTTCAAAAATTTTATTGTAATGGAGTAAGGAAATATACTTTTTAGAACAAAAATATGTTTTTTATTATTTTGACTCATTTTCCACCAAACTTATAATAGGTGACTCTATAAATATAATTTTGTGCTTATATCAGTTTTTATTATGGATTTAAATTTTTCATGAAAACGTGAACAATAAGCCAAGGAAAAATATGTCGTTCGATTGACAAATCAATTTTACATCTGCTGTTGTCATAAAATACAGCGTATCGTGTTTAAATTAAACAAGGTTTGACCGTTAAAAACTTGTAACAATTTAGTTTTACTTACGAAACTCAATCCATCAGAAAACACCATTATGAAAGAAATTAATTATTAAAATTGTTACTTACTTACTTAAGAGAGACATAGCAGGAACGTAGTAGTACAGTTGAGTTCAGAAAGAAGTAGGACATCGATTGTGTGTTGTAAACCTACCCATAATCCCCGAAAGTTCATAAAAAAGTAGGACAAGCTATTGACTGTGTTCAAATTATAACAGACTAAACTTTTTATTTACTGGGCTAGACTTAAATGTGTCATATTTATAATTTTTATTCCATTTTTTCTTCGTTTCATTAAAAAATAACAAGTTAACTTAATTCCAACATTTTATTGTACACAATAATTAATTAAAAAAGACAATTACAACTATTTAATATTTAGTAATTGCTCCATTTTTTTGTAAAAGCTCATTCAGTCTATTGGGTATCGATAAGTATAGACCTCTCACAAAATCAAGATCATCACTTAACTCGTTCCACGTTTCTTCAATAAATGAAACAAGTTCATTTCTGTTAGCTGGTCTGAAATTTGCTTTATATATTTTTCGTGTCATTAGACCCCACACGTTTTCTATTATATTAATATCGGGACTTTTTGAAGGCCACGGCAAAGTTTCCACGTTATTTCTCTGGAACCAATCTTTGACCATACCCGCGCTGTGAACCGGGCAGTTGTCGTGTTGAAAAATAAAGCTCTGGTTAGGGAAATGTTGCGATACACTAGGCATCATAATATATTCCAAAATGTTCTTATAAGTGACTGCATTAAACCTTTCATTTACAATCCAACACCCTCCAAGTCCATGATAACTCACCCATGCCCATACATTTACCGAAAATCTCCCTGATCTTTCGAAATTACTGATAAAATTTTCAGTATATCTTGTATTGCGAGGTCTGTATACCCTGATATGTCTGTTGACCGTAGACTGAAAAACTTTTTCGTCAGTAAAGACTACTCTATTCCAGTCTGGCCGCAATATATTATTTAAGGCAAAAATAATTCGTGCCTGTTTGTGTTCTTCCCCTAATTTAATTTTTTTGGCGGCAACATAATTTTTTAAATGGGATTCTTTTACCCTACGACAACCTGTCGGTCTCGAACCAGGAAAATTAGTTTGCTGAATAGCAGCTCGCATTATTTGAAAGGGATTTTCCTCCAAGTATTGCACAAGACCATTGTCTTGTTCTTGCGTTGTATTTCTTGGTCTTCCAGGAGGCTTTTTCTTATCCAAAGTTCCATCCGCTTCCCATCTGTACTTAATATTTTCTACCGTTTTTTTTGCTACGTGCATTATAGCGGCAACGTCTCGTATAGGTATTCCGTCATTTAAAAACGCAATTATTTGAGTCCTTTGAACATTGTCAAGCCTAGGCATTATGCTTTGAATCAATAACTACTTGTAAAAAATATATTTTTTTAAATAATTTAAAAAGGATGTCAGTGTCATGTCAAACTTTTGATGTTTTTTAAAAGACTGGTTTACATGGGATAAGAATCCGTGTCCTACTTCTTTCTGAACTCAACTGTACATTTGAAGATTGTATCTTTATTGGTTTCGAGAATATTAAGAAAAAATCCTCTCTAGGGTCGCCTAGAGTTGTAGCTTGGTCATGGGGGCACGGGGGGACATAGAACAAAATGTTACATGACCCTATTTGGATCTACTCGATCAACTAATTACTAACCATGCAGGACACCCTATTTATTATTTATTTACGCCTTAGATAATTTTGTTTCTGTTACATTGTTTCTTCTCTTAACATTTGCATCTATGGTCATTTCTGGGCATTTGACTGTGTTTTCCTAGGCTTAAATCAATCGTTTTTTAATTAGAGCGAATTTGATGCGTAAATAAGTTTCAATCTAGATACTTTTTTAACCGGAAATTTCACTTTAACGATCCAGACCGGAAAGCAAATAAGAGGGATTGATTGCAATAAAGTGATTTTTAGTTTTTTTTCTCATAACCGAAGTTTCGAAAATATTGCCAAAAATAAAAACAGTTGTAGTTTTAGTTGTCTAATCCGAAAAAAATACAAAAATTGCAAAATAATCAGTGGCGCACATTCTATTTGTCAAAAATCTTAGTTAAGGTGCTTTCCGGGACGCCACTGGACTTAAAATTTTTGGTCTAGTTAGGGCCAAATTAGCCCCTTACTACCCTAAATAATAGTGTTAAATTTCAACAAAATCGGCTGAAGGATTATTAAGATATTTACGAAAAAACGATTTTTTTTTTAAGTTTGACACCACACACAGAACTTCGTATCTTAAAACGAAGCATTCGGTCCTATATTTATATACATTTTTCGTCTTAGAATATCTCAAAGAATCACCCCTTGAAGTTTGGCCACGTAATTTATTAACACCCTGTATGTATTCCCAAAAACAAAAATGAATGCGCAATTAGTAAATTATATAGTAAGTGAGACCTTATTAATAAAAATGGTTAATATAAAAATTACAAATGTAAAAGATTTACAAAAGTGAATGACAAGGAAATGCGACAAATTTTATTAAACGACTTTTGTTAAAAACTTTATTCTTCTTATAATCAATTTTCTTGAGCCAGACATCAGTCTTTTGCTCTTGTTTTTTGTTGTAGATATCTGGTCGATAACAATTTTGAAAGGTCGTGATTTTAAATTTTGTATTTGATTTTTTTCTGATCTTCTTCTGTCTTGGTCTTACGTGCTTTTCTTATTCTCTTTAGTTTTTCTAAGATGTGGTATTCCGGAAAGTATTGTATCACATCAGGGTACCGAATTGATAACTTCAACACTTAAGGAAGTTTGCAAAATTTTACAGACAAAACGAATTTCATCCACTGGATACCATCATCAAACTCTAGTTCTCTAGAAAATACACACAAGAATCTAGGCGCTTATCTTACAATACCAGCAAGGAAACACCCGAATGCGTAAAGCACTTGGGTTCAGTTTTGGTGCTTTGCATTTAACAACACCGTACAGACGAACATAACATATACACCTTACGAACTAGTATTTGGGAAACATTGCAAACTACCGGCAAATATCACTCGTGATCCTAAACCAATACCTATACAATTTTGACAGTTATTCACTAGGATTAATATTTAGAGTACAAAAACCATGGAATGATGCGAAAAATATATTTTAGTTTATTAAATATTTGGCTGACTATAGAGTTTTTCAACTGTTTAAAACTATACCAATATAGTGGGCCATTATCCAAATTTTCTCGTACGTGTGTCGATTGAAAAAAATCTGTCAGCATCGTCCTGTAAAATAGTACTTTCTGATCTTGTAACGTAAGGGTGTCCCAAAATGAACGCACATTTTTATTTGTTAACAAAACACATTTATTTCTTGAAATATGTCAAAACTTTAATGGGATAAGAAAGAATACATATCACGATTAAGTTTGAAACACAATATCCGACAAATGTCCACCGCGGCTTTGCTGGCAGGCCCTTGCCCTTTTGACGAAATTATTGATAACATTTTCACATATTTGTGGACGAGTTTCATCAATGACGCATCGAATTTCGTTCTTCAAGTCAGGAAATGCGGCTGGTTTATTGGCATACACGCGATATTTAGGAAAACCTCAGGAAAAGAAGTCACACGGTGTTATTCGCAGGATCGTGGTGGCCAATTCTGATTACCATTGCGAGATATGACACGACCAGGAAATTTCGGTCGTAACAAGTCCATTGTTTCACGCGCAGTGTGACAGGTCGCTCCGTCCTGTTGAAACCATAAGTTTTCCAAATTAATTCGGTCTAATTCAGCCCACAGAAACTCTTCTAACATTGCACGATAACGTTCGCCATTCACTGTTAGTGCAGTTTCAGCCTCGTCTTCAAAGAAAAAGAAGTATGGCCCAATTATTCCGCCGAACCAAAAACCGCACCAAACGGTGACTCGTAGAGGATGCATTGGTTTTTCGTGAATAACACGAGGATTCTCTTCCCCCCAAATTCGACAATTCTGCTTATGGACGTATCCATTTAATTGAAAATGTGCCTTATCAATAAACAGGATTTTCTTCGAAACATCTCCGTCATTTGCCTAGTTTTCCAGAATCCAATTAACAAATTCATGGCGCAACCCATGATCTGCTGGCTTCAATTCTTGGGTCAATTGGATTTTATGCAAATGCAAATTTTTTGTAAGAATTCGCTGCATACTGCTTTTGGTAATGTTCACTTGCTGTGACCGAGGGCGAATCGACGTGCCTGGATTCTCACCAACACTTTTTGACACTGCTGCAATGATTTCAATAGATCGAGCAGTACGCGGCCGCCCGGTTGATTTTATGTTGCCAACTGAACCACTTTGCTCAAATTTCTTGATCAATCTTTGCACTGTCGTATGTTTTGGTGCATTATTTCTTCCAAAAACGGCTCGCACTCTACGAACTGTTTCCGCATAACATTCTCCACATTTATAATACGTTTTCACGATAACAACGCGCTGTTCTATCGTATAGCGTTCCATGGCTATTAATTGCAATAAATTACATGACAGTTATCAAATTTTCAGAAGCCTACTATGACAAAAACGAAAATGCCACGATATTTAAAATAAGCGTACATTTTGGGACACCCTTTATTAGATACTACAATCAAATTATCATTTTACACTATTTATTATTTATTATTAAAGAAAAAAAATGTTGGTCAGTAATAATAATTGCAAACAACGCCTATAGATCAATAACTCTCTCATTGAATACCCTTTTCATCCCAATTGCGACATTCTCTCTATTTACTTGTTATTCTTCAATCCTCCCCAACTTCTAAATAATAACAACGTCTGTCGCGTAATTCCAAAAATAATAATTACGTTACAAAAGTCCCTAATCAAAAGACGAGCATTATCCCATCTTGTTAATGTTTATTGTTTCGTTCTGTCGCAGTTACAAATCAGACCAGATTAAATTTAGAGCATGCAATAGCCACTTTATTATGTTTTCCAGATCTCTTAATTGGCCTGTGCCGCTAACATTGCGCCGTTATGTGAGGGATAAATCTGCCGCTGGCTTGGGGAAACGCGAGGCCCGGACGTTTTCGTCGTCGGGTAATGATTATGATATTCGCAAAGCGACTCAATAGTGTCATAACTATCCTCTCCAAGTAATGCCTAAACGTTATGACAACTGGCACACCTATATTGTTATGAAATAGCTCTTCGTTTTTATATTTTCTGTTGCGTTATTTGAAGCTGCTGCTTCATTATTAGTATAACTGTTGAAGAAAATTATTAGTAGAAAATTAATTAATATCAAGCATTCACAACTGTTAGTGGCATATTAATTTATAGTCAGGCTACGCTACACAATATAATTATTAATCCAACGTTCTAAGCATCCTTTGATATCAAGTTCCTTATCCATGCTCAACTCATTTCCATTATTATTGCTGAATGTTATGGCAACATCTTCGAAGAAAAAATCAGTTCGATTTTCAATTGTCAAGAACTGATATTTTACGGTCGAAGGTCGGCATTCTTAAAACATTATCTTGTTAACAATCGATGTACGTACATATTACCGTGTAAGCAAAATTATTTTCATCCAAGAGGGCTTTGACTGAAAAACGTAGGGCTTGGTTTAGATCACAATTATATCTAACCAGATCTAGGTTAAAATTGTGTCAAATTCATATTATGACATGATATGCCAAACTGATGAATATTAAAATAAGTAAACAAATACAAATTTATTTTTGTTGTTTACAAAATTAAACGAAGTAAGAATATACAGAGAGGAAAATACAAATCATAAAAATTGGCCACCGCTCCAAGTATAAATTCACACGTCTCTTCATATTTTCGAATGCGTTGACCAGCATCTCTGGAGAAATGTAACCACATTCTTGGATAATCCTTTCTTGTAACCCTTCTCAATTTTCAACTGGTGTTTTAAAAATATTGTTCTTCAAATGAGGAAAGATGAAGAAATCCATAACCGCCAAACAAGGTGATCTGGGTGGGAATTCAATGTCTGTTCGAAAGCTGATCAATCTGTCCTCGAAAAAATTGCCTAAGTAGTTGGTAGTTTCGGCAGATGTATGGGCGGTTGCACCGTCCTGTTGAAAATAACCAAAACGTAGCTTTACCGTCAAGTAATTGCTTCACAAATGGATATAAACTATGGTCCCTATACCGCTGTGCTGTAGCTGTATCATGAAAAAAAATAGAACCAATAATTCTTCTTTGGGAAACACCAACCAGACACCAATTTTTCGAGGGCGTATTGTGGACTCAAACAAAAAAATGGGGTTTTTACTACTCCACATGCTTGTATTCTGAGAATTTACATAACCGGTAAGGTGGAACCAGGCTTCATCAGAAAAAAATGTCAGGTCCAATATACCATTTCTTTCCAATAAATTTTAGGTAAATCACCGACACTAATTCCTGCGTCTCTCAAAATCTGCAACTCGTATTTCTTGCATGTTCCATAAAATCTTTCCACTTCTTGAGACAGGCGTCTTACGCGTTTTGGTTGGCGTATTTTGCATTATTTCACGAACGTTTGCAAAAAGTTCTTCTGTTTTTACATATGATCTTCCAGCTCCTTTTTTATGTTGTATATTGCCTGTTTTCCTAAGCAGAGCCACAGTTCTTCTCAGGCATTGATAAAAGTCCCCAGTAGTAAAAGCGACGTTAGGAATTTTTTTGCGAAAATCGTTCATGCACAAACGCTGATTGTATTGTACAGATATTACTATCGGTACTGATAAAATTCCTGGGGTAACTCACACAAAATATCTTGGTGTACTGGTTGACCAGTTTTTAAAATGGGGCCAACATATTAACTATGTTTCTAATAAAATACGTAAGCTTATACACAAATTCTATATATTAAGAGAATTCCTAAATGAAAAAACATTGGTGATGGTTTATAGAGCTTTTGTGGAGTCGCTAATACGATACGGGGTAATTGTTTGGGGTGGTACGTACGCCACAATCCTTAATAAGTTAAATATAACACAAAAATATATTCTTAAAATTATATTTAAAAAAAATAAAAGATTTCCCACCAACTTATTGTTTTCGGAAGATACTGTAAATATTAGAAATTTATATATTCGCTGTATATGCAATTTTGTATATCGATGTAAGTCGAAACTAAAACGTGTTCATCACAATATTGAAACAAATGCAAATAAAAAGTTTATAGATTACTTAGCACCAAAATCATTTAATTTCCTCCCCAAGAACATAACATCAATAACAAACATAAAAACCTTTAGTAAACGGTGTAATCAATATGTTTACCGAAATATAGAAAAGTTTTTAATATTGTTTGATTGAGTCATTTAATCATTGAGGATTGTACGCGTGTTTTAGTAATGTGTGTCACATGGAGGTGCATTTTAAGTAAATAAAAAAAAAAAAATATATATATATATTATATATATATATATAAAATACTATAAACATAAGTCTACTTTTAGATCTCGACACAGACGGGTGTTTCGCACCTAGGTGTCTATTATTTAGTTTTGCTATTGATACCAAACCAATTATGTAAATATATTATTTAAGAATAATATGTAAATGTATGTAAATAAAATATACAAATATACAAATATTGCCACTTACCATTTACTCTAACCGCGTTTCGAAAATGAATTTTTTGTACTGTTCGGACTGTTCCGTAAAACCCATTGGGTCAATTATTGAAGAAATTGGACAAATTAGCGTTTGATCAAATTACTTGTAACTTGTAACGACTGTTAGAGATGACAGAATAACTGATTGATATTGTTGGTCCAACCAACAGGTATTAAGCTCTGCCGCTAAGCTAACTATTATATTTACAATTATGGAAAAAACGCGCAATGTTGGTGAAGTTGTAAGACAGTGCCCCCTAGCGCCTAGTGTAAAACATATATTGCCGTAGTCCATAAGATGATATATAGAGTGAGAAAAGCCCTTTTTAACAAAACTAAGTTTACTAAATTATGTTACGCCAGAC
Organism: Polydrusus tereticollis; assembly: GCA_963920685.1. Taxonomy (NCBI): domain Eukaryota; kingdom Metazoa; phylum Arthropoda; class Insecta; order Coleoptera; family Curculionidae; genus Polydrusus; species Polydrusus tereticollis. The sequence goes on from OY987327.1 coordinate 84,025,563, forward strand.
CAGAGTTATCAGCATTTATTACAAATAATGTTCAACCTTCCCCCACCACTTTATTTGAAAAGTGACGAACACGTTCTGTAGGTGAATTTTATTAATAAATCTTCGAAATATACAAAAATGTTATTTTCGGGATACCTTAACTTTCCCTCGTACATTTTTTTGTTAAAAGATTGTGACATCACCACCGCAAATGCCACGGCCACAGGTTTGGGTATAGCGACGCGACATCGTCAAAAACTTAGAATTAATTTATGTAAATGAAACAATGCAGTCTTCCTCCACAGTTTAATGTTAAAGTAAATTTTAAGTTCCCAACATGTTTCGAATGCTTAAGCATTCATTATCAGGGGATACTAAAAGGATAGTAGGTACATGATTGAGAATGAACAGTGAATATAAAATAAAGTTTTAGGACTTACCTAACATCCAGTTTAAAAGCGATGTATGTTGTCTCAAACTAATGAGTACAACTTATAATGTGATACAGTAATATGTGAAAGTTGAAGACTTGGTATGAACTAGCTAGTTGTGTTGAAATAAATGTAAAGTTAAAAATTTGAGTGAAATGTGAAATTTTAATAGAAAAAGAAGCATTTTAATGAGACAGTAAATTAATTTAAAGCATATGAAGGAAAAAGTTTTATTTTATATTGTATGATATTAAATTTGTTAAACTTAGGTGTTTAACCAAATTTAGAAATTAGAAATTAAAGAATTAAAAGAGGAAATTTAAATTAAATTGGTGTCTTAGCTGACACGATGGTGGTTATGTTTTTTTACTTTACCATTTGTTGACAGATGTCTGTGTTCTGCCAATTTCAAATACTTCATATGTCCAGTGATGACAAAAACTAAATGTCAATCGATTTTTATGGCTTCTATAAACCTAATATCCAGTTAGTATAATCTTCTCATAATGGTACCTGGTTCTATACCTATATTGTCATTTTTCTCTTAATATTAACCTCACTTCAACTTCCACGTTGCAGGTGGGTACTACCGTCGTGTTGAAGCACAGGTTATATTTAATTCATTTATAACTTAAAAATTTTTCATTAACTTTTAAATAAAAATTTATTAGAATGATAAAAATGCAAATACAATTTAAAATATGGGGTATATATCCCCATACCATCATGTCAGCTAAGACACCAATTTAATTTAAATTTCCTCTTTTAATTCTCTAATTTTTAATTTCTAAATTTGGTTAAACACCTAAGTTTAACAAATTTAATATCATACAATATAAAATAAAACTTTTTCCTTCATATGCTTTAAATTAATTTACTGTCTCATTAAAATGCTTCTTTTTCTATTAAAATTTCACATTTCACTCAAATTTTTTACTTTACAATAATTTCAACACAACTAGCTAGTTCATACCAAGTCTTCAACTTTCACACATTACTGTATCACATTATAAGTTGTACTCATTAGTTTGAGACGCGGTTTGAGACAACATACATCGCTTTTAAACTGGATGTTAGGTAAGTCCTAAAACTTAATTTTATGTTCACTGTTTATTTTCAATCATGTACTATCCTTTTAGTATCCCCTGATGATGAATGCTTAAGCATTCGAAACATGTTGGGAACTTAAAATTCACTTTAACATTAAACTGTAGAGGAAGACTGCATTGTTTCATTTACATTACATTGACTTCACTGTAAGTATGGACTACTTTTTCAACTTTAGAAGTAATTATTTTTTAAAACTACTTATTTTATTCACTATAGTGTAAAGGCTCCCACAGGCGTCGTTGATATTGGTATCGATATATGTGACGATACAAGTCGCGATGAAAGTATTTGAGATTTGTCTCAAGTATATCTCCAGACACGTTGGAATCATGAAACATTGGTAGATTGCAAATAGTGACTGAAATTAGTAGTTTTAAAAAATAATTACTACTGAAATGTTTGACAATGTCGCTACCCAACTCTGTGGCCGTGACAGTTGCGGTAGGGATGCAAAGTTTTAAAACATCGATGTTGACATCAAATTATGTCTAATCTGAAAACCATTGGTGCTTAAATACACAGAACGGTTAGTTTCTTTCTGAAATAGTGCAACACTTTTTGTGCACTGCTGCAGTTTCAGTGGCATACCGGTGCCGCACTTCTTTTACCAATAAAATTCGCTATAAGTTTTTTAGTCTGGAGGATTACAATAAGTGAAAAGTCAAAAATATACATAGCTATTTGATATTAGTAAACAATAAATTTGGACAACTAGACGTAAGTATAGATTAAAATTTTTTTTTAATGTTTAATTTACTAATTTGGTAATTGTGGATAGCTCAATTTTATTTGTAATACTGTTTGAAATAAAATGTCAAGTTTTAATTGAAAAAAACATCGGAAAGAACATCGCAAAAAATATCGATGTTAACGAATAATATCGAAACAAAAACCATCGATATAAACATCGAATATCAAAACACAAAAATCGATGTTTTCAAAACATCGATACACCGTGCGCATCCCTAAGTTGCGGAGGTGCTGTCACAATCTTTTAACAAAAAAAAAAATGTACGAAGGACATGAGCGAAGCGTTGGTTGCGTGAGAGACGTAAACATGGAAATAACTTGCACATATATTCAGAAATTCTGCCCAAAATTTCCTGTCTGCAGCCGCCATCGTATAGACTTCCACATTTCTGTAGTTCGAATGTTTACAATTTGGTATCGCGATACAAGATACATGCACACAGACGTTGTATCAGTCGCAAGCGCGTGGTATCGAAGTTGCACGACAGCGAGACAGACGGTGATACTACGGATACCTAGTGATACGGATTCCGTGATACTGATACAACCACACACACGTTGAGGTCTGTGTCGCGACTCTGTATCATGATACATGTAGCGATACCGATCTCAACGTCTGTGGGGGCCTTTACACATAATTTATTTTTTATAAAATATATTTCTTCTATGCTATCATTTAAAACTCACTTCCAATAAAGAACATTGACAGCGAAGTGAACTAAAATTGAAAAGTTGTCGTAATCGATTCTTTTAATTAAATTCGAAAATACTTCGGAGCCGTTGATTTCCCAATCTTCCAACACAGCGGCGTCAGTGCCGGTCCCCAATAACATTGTCGGGAATTTCTCCCGAGATTTTATCGAAGATCCTTTACGAATCTTGGTAATTTATGTAGCCGTATCGTCGAAACACGACTCGGCATTACGTGTTAAGATTCCTCCATTGTACCCTTGTTTTGTCACTAAATTACACGAAGGCCGTAATCTTCTCAGACAGCTACTAATTTAGTGTTTTCCTGCAATGCCTCGTGTACAGTTTGCTTGTCGTTTATCGAGTAATTAGGCTGCAGGGATCATTGCCTTGCAAAAACAAACATCGCGTTGAGAAAAACCGATGTGGCATTCGCTTTGTGGTTTAACACACAAACCTGACGTGACATGCGATGCAGAAGCGCTGAAGAATTGCAGCTTGAGGAAAACAAGATCCGGTCTAATTTAATATCCAGTATCTGGTAGTGTTGGCTGGGAATTTAATGACAATAGTTGGCTTTGGCTTTGTAGGGATTTATTGCTTTTACTATTTATCTGGTCTGCTGTATTTAAATTAGTTTTTATTTTATTTAAATTTATCTGATCATCAATGGGTAATTAGCGATTTAGCTGTCAAGGGTTTTACCTACCAGATTTTGTTGGCTCTGGTGCTGATTAGCTCTTCCCTTATGACTCATATTTAATCTCTGAATGGTATTTTTAACAGTTTCCAATTCCCGAGGCCACTGTTTTTAGAACACCAAGGATCATTAACAATGATGGCCGTAAGTGCGTACAGTGTGGCATAGTGGACACTTAATATGATTATGAATAGACAAAAATTATTTTCTCCCAATTGCATCTCTAGCATTTTTTTTTCTATATTTGACATTGACTTTCCAGCACGGCCTAACAATCAGGGGCGTGTAGTTAGTACAGGATAGTTGCCTTGTCTATGAATCGCTAGAGAACCATTTCTCTAGTTCCAATATAAATTCTCTTAATTCAAATAACATTCGCTTAAAGCAAAATATTTTCTCTTGTCTACAAGAAGTGACGCTCAAAAGCAACCCAAGAGCGTTGGGGACTTTGGGCCAAAGCCCTCTATTTTTTCAGTGTACTCATATTAATCGATCATTGTCTTAGCTCTAGAAAAGACACACATTTTAGTTCCAACTTTCCTCAAATCCTCAAAACTCTTTTTAACATTTCACGCTAACCGCTTTTTAGTAATTAAATGTGTGCCATCAAAATGGGTCTAATACGTAAAAGATCGACAATATGACGCAAGTTGGTTGATCTGCTTACCCTAGCAGTCACGTTCGTCCCTCGGTCAGGCGGGTTGAGGTTAATTTGTTTCTAAACAGCTGCTGGCGATCGCCGAGCATGAACGGCACAGAATTCGCCGGTTTTCGGCTTAATTTGCAGTTGTAGTGGCGGATTAATGCACACGCTGGTCGTCTGGATGATAGCATAATTCAATATTGGAAAATTGAATAATCGTCTGAAAAAAAATGGTGGCTTGCAAAAGTTCACGATGTGTCTGGATTAGCTTTTAAATTCAAACCGATCAAATTTTAATTATTTAGTTCAGTAGCGTATCTTCTACAGGATAATTTTTGTTTCTTAAATAAGTCGTCGTCTATAATTTCAATTCGTGTTTTGTTAAGGTAGTTCAGAGGGACAGTAGGGATGTAGTAACTTTCGAATAATTTCTCACGTTATTAAATCTAATGTTATGGTGCAAGTGGGGGGCGAGAGGAGTGGGCCAGTCTCTCGGTAGTCTATATGGTGGTCGTGGGTTGGCGTGAATGTGTGATTGTGTAATCAGGGGATTCGCGGAAACGTCCGTCCATTTGTAGTAGTCGATAATGAGTTTGTCTATATGTTCTGTTATTGTCGGCATTTGTAAGTCGTTATGTAAAGTAGGTATGGATCATCGTGCAGCGAGGCACATCTGTCATGATTACCGTATCTTACAGTTATTGTGAGAATGAATATGATATTAGGTGAGCAGTTTTATTGACTGCTGGCCACTCGAGGGGGTGAGATAGTATTTTAAGAGACATGTTTTAGGTTAGGATAGGTTTATAATGGAATTAAGCAGATAATAGCTAAATTGCTATCTAACTATCTGACATTTAAAATAAAATAGTATTTCTTTCGTAAATAGAGGAATTTTTTCTGGGGCGATTTCTTCGATCAGTTTCTCGAATTTTCCGGAGATCGGAACGCGTTAATACCAAACGTGTGTTCGAAGGAAGAAATTAAATGAGACTTGACGCTTCGCAATAATTGGCCCGTGCGGTTTAACGGAAATAAAACCGTATAACGAAAAGTGCTTTAATTTTACAACAGCAGAGAAATAATTAGTAAAGACTAATCTATTGTAAAAAGATTGGGAATCTATATCAAAATATTATTTTTAGTAGGTCTTTTTTCCAAATTGCATCAGTTTTTTATAAAATTATAAGAAAAAAAATATTTTTATATCTGCTTGCCGTGATTCATATGTATTTTTTTACCCGGGTTATGTTCTTTTAAACATTTTTATATACGTCGTTTAATAACTATGATTTGACACTCTTTGAAATGTCATATTAACCTTTATTACCACACTAGTGTGTTAATAACATCTTAGATGAAATTAAGATACATATTTCTTGATGTCAACATTCTTCTTGATTGAAATTTCTGTTTTTAACATCAAGTAAAAGTACCAAGTAAGATGACGGCTTCTGTGTTGAGTATCTTTTTTTTCACTGCGCCATTTTTTGTACCGACCAAAAACTTCTTAGTATTTCTTCCGTGATTTATCTTGAACAAGATTCAAGACAACATTGAAACCCCATTTTAAAATGTGCAATTTTCAGACACACTACCTGTGACAATGATCGAGGGAAGCAATTTAGTGACAATCGCCTGTTGCTATGGTAATACAAATTCTCATTACCTGTATTCTGGGTATTCAACTTTAAACTAATTATTTTTACTCAAATAATCATTATAATAATAATAATAGTTATAGTTGTATATAAAATTTTGTTCGTAACACATAGTAGTACTTAATTATTAAAGCACAAATTTACACAGTCATGTGTGCGTTAATAATATACATATCTTACTTGTTATGTAAATAACTATTTTAACATTTGTCACAATTCCACATGATTTTGGAAATTAAAACTATTAAAGCAGTTTATTCAGTAGTAAATTTCTTTTACCTTATTAATCCGCTACTACTTTTGCAACCTAAAAAGTTATGAAATCCTAAATGTATTATGTTCCGTAACTACCTCTTTACTTTGAAATCGCGATCATGAGATTGCTTTTCTAATTGAAAAAGGTCGCAAAACGCCGGCGCTATTATGTTTTTCTATAATGGTATTCTTTAATATCACTTAAGTAAACTAGAATTATTATTATTGCCAAGGTAAACGATGAGCCAACCAGACCACCACAATAAGATAAAATAAATAATATTATTTAGTTTGTTTTTTTGTTGATTGGCATTTGGCTGAAAAGCTATGCAAGCAGTAATACAGTAACAATTATTTTTAATATTTTAAACAATATCTATATAGAGAAAAAGTAAAACACATAAACAAGGAGACACGCTTCACGGCACTGGTGTCTGTCAGGGCGATTTTTTTTTTAAGACAAACCAAATGACCACTAAAAAGAGGGAGAAAACACATACAGATATTATTTGGTTATTTGATAGCATTATACTTATATGACAAACTGACCTTGTGCAATGAATTAGTATTTACCTTAATGATATAATTTATGTATGGATAACCTTTAAATTCTTTTATGAATAATAGCTACATAAATTTAAAATTTGAATATATCAGGACATATTATACAGTGTACAGGGTTTTTCACTTGAAACTCCGAGGGCCTATATCTCAAAAACGAATGAATATTTTGATTTCGTAAAAAGCAGTCGTTAGGTAGAATCACTTTGCATTTTTACAGATGACATCATTACGACCCGTTCGATGCCCTGGGCGTCGCAAAGCTTCAAAAATATAAATCGATTGCAGAAACTTCGAAAGTAGGTACAATTTCAAAACTTTCAATTTTAAGACTTTTTTTATCATTTATCCTAAATCAATTACAGGACAGTAGAAAAACTAAAATAAATTTTCACTTATTAATAATTTAGTCAATTTTGTTCAAAATGCTGTGAGAACACAACTATTAAATATTTTTGAAAGTTTGCTGTAGGTAACTTTTAAAAGCGTTTTTCTTGTAATAGCTGTAATTTTGTTTAATGGATCGGTCATATCTTCAACTGGTGTTTCGTAAACAATATCCTTTAAGTGACCCTAAAGAAAAAATCTCAGGCTGTTATGTCTGCTTACCTTGCTGGCCATCTTTTTGGTTCGTTGGTCTCAAACTATCGGTTGAGATACTGTCTGTTCAAATGGTCTTTAACAACTTGAGCATCCTACTGCAGCCAGCCACATAAATATTTACTCTGTACTCAAATGGTACCTCTTTTAACAGTTCTGCAAGAGTAAATGTGAATAACGTTCTCCAGTTAAAGTGCCTTCGTAAAAACGAGGTTGAATTAGTTGTCCATTTAATAAACCGCACCAAATATCAATTCCAAAAACGCGTTGATTTCCTCTTTCTCTAATCCACCGAGAATGATTCTGGGACCAATAGCGACAATTATGTCGGTTCAAGATTACATTATTATGAAAGACACTCTCGTCGCTTCATAAAATGTTGGACAAGATATTTACGTTTTGTCAATACAATTCGGAAAATCTTGCTAAGAATTCCAGTCTTCGTGCGGGATCCCTGGCTCCAATCTATGGATTAATTTAGTTTTGTATGGATGAAACTTGTCGTGTAGAATCCTCCATGAGGAGCTTATCGAAACACCAGTATTTTCTTTGATTTTGGCTAGTAAGGTTTTAGGATTATTAATTTATTTATTTATTTCTTTATTGTTTATTTACTTTTACTATATGAATAAATCCTGTTATAAAGTACAACAGTAAACAGAGTAGTAATATATTTGTAGTTTCTAAAGTATTTAAAGTAATTTCCTGCTACTGCTTTAAACTTAATATATTTCATACAGAATGCGAATCCACATTATCCTGTTTCCTATTCTACATAAATTATACAACGGTGACCCTAGCTAACGGTTGTTGTGAGCTACATCAGGTATGTAAGAAGGTTTCTGGTGTTATGTATTGGAGCATTGAAATTTAAGTTTTCCAGAAAGGCATAATCGTTTGAAAGGCCATTTACTGTTTTATGCAAATAGAGCATGAATGAAACCTCTCTACGTTTGGTTAAAATTTATTTCTTTATTGTTTATTTACTTTTACTATATGAATAAATCCTGTTATAAAGTACAACAGTAAACAGAGTAGTAATATATTTGTAGTTTCTAAAGTATTTAAAGTAATTTCCTGCTACTGCTTTAAACTTAATATATTTCATACAGAATGCGAATCCACATTATCCTGTTTCCTATTCTACATAAATTATACAACGGTGACCCTAGCTAACGGTTGTTGTGAGCTACATCAGGTATGCAAGAAGGTTTCTGGTGTTATGTATTGGAGCATTGAAATTTAAGTTTTCCAGAAAGGCATAATCGTTTGAAAGGCCATTTACTGTTTTATGCAAATAGAGCATGCATGAAACCTCTCTACGTTTGGTTAAAGGTTCCAAACAATATCTGTTACAGTGTGATGGTGACGGGATGGAAAAGTCATATTATCAACTGACTGTAATACATCATTTGCAACAATTTTCCTCCTATTTCTTTTCGGTTTTACAAAGCAGCTATACTTCCTAAAGTTCTTGCACAGAGCTGCAAAAGTTTTGTTATCAGGAATTCTTCTATGAGGATAATAATGCCCATACACTATTTGTGTCTCCTTATTATTTGACCTGCATTGCACCAGTAATTCAGTAACATGTCTACTTCTTCTAGATTAGTGTATTGAACCATTTTCATAGAATATTATCAATTCGTATAAGTGGCAACGTCATAGGTACAATGAATCCAATGGGCGCATTCAGCGGACGAAACAGTTACGAAACTGTTCTGAAAACTTCACCTAAATACACCGCTCCATTTGCGCTAGGTTGGTAACGTGTTCCTGAGCGGCTGTCATTTGTGGTAGCACTTTTAAAGTTCGCTACTTTCTCGTAATCTTGATGTTTTTTAAACAGTAAAGATAGAGGATACCTACGAAGTGGATTATTATTTTAAAAATTAAACATTTTTTTGTTACTGGGAACATTCTGCCTTTCTTGAACTTCTTCAGGAAGTAGTTTGACTGTCTATAGCCGCCCGAACTAGGAAGTTCATATGATTATCATCGTCCAATTTTGTGGAAAATTGGCAAATCCATTATAGAGAAAAAATACAAACAATTTAGCAACGAACTAAGCTTGATCTATAGCTTGACGGTGGCTGGTACTGGTCGACGTTTAAAGGTCTATTGACGGTGGAGGGTGAAAAATAGGATTTATAATTTAACGGTCGCATCACCATTGGACATAGGAGGTTATTTCAAGGATAATATTTTTAAATGTGTTTTTCTACTCCAATTGCAAATTTGTCAATAAAAGATTTTACAAGTTAAATTAACGTGGATTATGGATGAGAAGTCGCTGACTGTTCAAACCACAAATACTAATCCAAAAATGTATCCTAATGTGACGTACGTCCAGCTGTTGAGCCACCTGACAGCATTCTACGGCATGATTGGTTAGATTCCCAACAGCGAACAGAAAAAGTTAAAACATGACCATCTCGACCGTCAAGCTACCTTTAAACAGTACCGGAACAGATATCTATAAACTGCCACCGTCAAACGTCGATCAGTATCAGCCACCGCCACCGCTTGAAGCAACATCTATTGAGTTCTTCGGAAGTGCAGCAAATAGAGAGCAAGCGGCCATTATGATACTCAATATCTAGGACGGATGAAGTACAAGAAGAAGAAGAAGAAGTATCGTAGCAGGGTACCGGTCCTTTGCATAATATGCTTCTGTTAAAGTACAAAGCGGCATAAATTTATATTGATGTAATATAAGTATCCATGTATTAACGTAAAGCTCAGATATACATACATTGTGTTCTATATGCTTTGGCGACTTCGCATAGAGACCACTTCATGTTGGGTAAAGTTCGCAAACAAATGAAATAATTTAACATCGCCCACCTGCAGTTCAGCAGTGGTGACACTGCCCATCATTATATTATATACTAAGTAAAGCCTGCTGAGGTAGTAGATCTTGGCGAAGTCTGTCCAGAGGTTCTGTGCCTGCGCAGTATTTACTCTGCACAGTACTGCACACCCTACTCCGTAACATATTCATAGATACTCTAATTTACAGCAACAGAAACTTTTATGATAATAAAAGTTATAAGAAAACTTTTGCTTTACCTCAGGTTTAATCAGAGAAGTTTATTTCGACTTCTTCTTTAATATTAAAGTTCTCAAGCAACATGTTCGCAAAGCTACTACAGTGTATATATGCATAAAATTCGTTATTATAAAAGTTTTCTACTGTTTCCCGAAAGTGGGTGTTTGAGGAATAAGCATGCATTGCGAGGGAAACCTTAGTAGAACGGATTACTTAGTGAACGTTTTTGGATGAAACTTAAATAGATGTTGTATGGCATACTTACGACATTAAGGGCCATTTACGTGCTGCAGCTCTCGAGCATTAGGCGAGTGAGTTTGGCGTGCTTTCTGGTTGGATTTAATATTTTTGGACGCCACTGATTTTTCAGAATCCCTTAAATTAATAATAGGAGAGTGCTCCCTTTAACTAATTAGAAGAGTCCGTTTAGTTAACCAGAGAATACACTTGGCAAAAGTGCAGTATTTAAAAAGGTTGCTTGCTAGTTTCAGATCGGTGATTTTATTTGAATTTATAGGTTACATTAATTTTTTAACGGCCACTTTGATTTTGAGTACTTTGACAGTTTGATTTGGTTTTGGTTTAAATTAAATAATAGTTTCTATTTCCATTGTTCCGTCCGTGTTGCGGTGGATTCCGACAAAAATGAAAGAGAACGCAGTATAAACTTTTCTGTTTATACCAAACATTTGTGCTCGTTACAAAAATGTAGTAGAAAATAAAATACTAACTGAAAATATCTCGGTTAATGAAAGAAATTCAAATTTGGACCAATATAGCAATGGGTGAAAATAATTGCTGGTAAAAATCACTAGATTATAATTACTAAATTAACTACCCTACAAATCATTATCAAATTCCAAGTCTTCTTCTGAGATTAAGTAGGTAAATATAAAACAGTGCTTTTAGTGAGACGAAAGCGTCTAAAGAACGATAGTTAAATTATCCAATTCGTCAAAATTATTTTTTCTAGTATACATCTTGTGCGACAATCCGAAATTAAGAATATCTAGAATTTCTAGGTTATCATTTATAAACATACTATCTTCAACAAATTCCATGTTAGGAAAATTTAAATAAAAGTAAAATCAATTTGCCGAAGCTAAAACACACAATAAACTTTGAGGTTAATCACTGATATTTTACAATGATTTAAACGTCTAAGAAACTATGTTTCAATTAATTAATGATAAGCTGTCTTTAATCGTTGTTTAACAGACGGCACAACAAATATTTCGGGATAATCATTGATTAACGAACAGTTCGGCTTTAGAAGCGAACATTGCACAGTTAGGCAGACAACTCACGTCCAACTTAATGAAGGGTTTTAATAGAAGGGAGCACACGGGAACGATCTTCCTTGACGTTAGCAAAGCATTTGACAAGGTCCTGCATAATCGTCTTTTACTGAAACTAATAAGAATCGGAGCTCCGAACTACCCCTCATCAAGGTAGTAGGCTCTGTTCTGGAAAATATAATTTTTGCAATCTCGTCGGAGAGCTCACTTTCTTTGAATAAACACATCAGCGCGGGAGTGCCGCAAGGCTCACCTCTCTCCCCGATGCTGTATAACATTTAACAGATCACTATCTTGGTGCAATATAAGTAAGTCCGAGCTGAGTAAGTTCCAGGTGATTCAAAACAAGGCGCTGAACCTCATCGCAAATGATCCAAGATATACAATGAACCGTATTTTGTATCAGGATTTCGAATACCGGCAATCAACGAATTCTTTTTAAAAATAATCACAGACGTACGGACGTATCGAGCAACATACTAATAACGAACTCGTGCACGACGGCCAGATCAAACTCTACATACAAACTGCCGAAAAATTGGCTCCCCGTTGTCATAAATCTCTAACAGTAAAGAAGCACTATGAGTATACAGTAGAGAAGCACTATACCATGATCGTCTAATACACAGGCAACAGGCGCCAAGAACTATGCAGCTTTCCAGCCATCATAAACGACACACGACATAAATAAATAAAGCAATGGCTGATTCAAAATTCAAAATTAGTCGACACGACCCAAAAAGTCTTCGTTCAAACAACAGATGTCAAAGGAATATCCTGACATAAAAACCCAATCAAGATTAACGTTTTAATTAATGTTTTGACGAATGGTACAAACGGGCCTAATTCGTATCAATCAAACTTGGTTTACGAAACTGTTAGACCTTATTTAATAGTTATAAATGATAATAGGTTAATTCTTTAGATACTTTAATTTGTAACAAAAGTACAGAATTTGAATAAATAATCTTTAAGCAGGTATGAATTTAGGAAAAGCCGAAAAAAAATTAAAAGTTTAACACCTGTATCTTACAAACGATGGGTTTCTGATTAATGGGAACTTTTTGCATTATTTTTAGTTAAGGAATCATACATTTGTCGGTATAATATTGAAACACCCTGTATACTGAAAAACATTTTTGTCAAATGGGCCGTAATAAGTAATAAGTAATAACTGAGCTGTAGTAGACTGGTTGTGATGTGCAGGACCCTGCATATAGGTACCTGATGACCTATTAGATTTTACAAAAGTTGTATTTTCGGGATTGATACACCGAGCGAAAAGTATTTTACTCTTTATAAGACCTCTCATGACCTTTATATAATCATTTAATAGGATTTGGGACAGCAGCACCTGCTTATAGCCTTTATACACCAGAGACTGCTAAGACAGGTATATAACGATAATAAGACTGCTTTATATCCGTGATATGGTATTGATTTATAGTACTTATTAGCACGTCTTATTGCCATTAAGAATTGTTTGTTCAACATTATAAAACGTGCCTCTACCACGTTTTTTATAACCGTTAAAATTAGTATTATATTCTTTATAAAACGTTATAATTTTGGGAATGCGCCTTAGCGGCTGTGGATATAATTCAGTTTTATAAAAATGAAAGATGTGTTTATCTGGACTTTTATAATTTTATTAGAAAGAATATATTTACAAAACAATTTACGAACACTAAACTAACCTTGTCTTGATTTTAAAATGGTACGAACACCGACGTATATTTTTTTAAATTCTATAAATAGGTGTATACTTTTCAATTCCTATCTGTGCTAACTTAGTGGTAGGACAAGCATCAAATTGGAATCGGATTTGGAGGTGTAGTTTTGTTTCGCTTGGATCTGTTTTAGAATACAAACCATCGGTTCTCCATCGCCTGATTATGGAAAAGCCCCGTCACTAATTTATGGCCTAAAATAAGATAATAATTTAGCCCCTAATATGTTTAGCAATATTCTATTTGGGCTTATATAATGCTACCTATAACCCCGTTTGTATGGCGTAGAATATAAAAATGTATTTACAATTGCAATTTTTGCAACATAACGTATTTTAAAATTAATTAAAAAATAATAGGGGTAAAATTCAAAGCCTTATGCCAAGACAAAAGAATTAAACGTATTTTCTTTGTATAAATAATAGATTGGGTCAGGAAAACTATTTAAACGCAAGAACTTACCTTAAAAGGGTGTAATACCAGCACAATCCATTGCACATTATTTTAATATACCCTTAATTTTGAGTACTTTTCCGAGAAACCATCCGCCCCGTACATGTCATTGAAACGCGAAACGCGATTGTCATCGGCCATTTTGGATATGTTGCATAAAGGTACCAAAACGTTTTATAAAGGCAATCATCATAATATGTGCAATAAATAAAACGTTTTATATTCGGTACCTATATGACTCATTATGTATAAAATCGTTTTTATTCCCAATAAGACTATTTGATTAAATTGCATTCTTTATAATAATTTTGTTATAATGATTACTGCCGGGGTTTATACCCAGTACGTAATAATTTTAGTTCAGCTACTATTTGTTGCCTATAAGTTATTAAAAATGGTATTACTGTCGTGATATGATTTCTAGCAATCCTGTTTTATTACTCTATTTTGCTGTGTAGGAGCCTAATAGACGTACCTTTCAAAATTATTTTTATAATGAACGAAATGTGTTACAAAACAAAACGTATCAAAGTAAATTTCATTTTCAGATTCTACGGTCATAATGAAAACGAATTTAATTACGGTTCACCTCAATTAAAGCTTACCGTTTTTAAAATAGTTTGAATTTTATGAAAATGTACCAATTTTAATTATTAGTATTTGAAAAAGTATTCCTCCGTGCAGTGGAGTTAGTACATATAAATAACAACTATTTTGGGACACCGTGTATATTATGAAAATAATTTTAAAGTGCACCTCTAATCAGGAGCGGATCCAGAACCTCGTTTTTGGGGGGGGGGGGGGTGTCACTCACCAAAAAGTAATATATTTTACTTTTGTGTATTATTGCTATTATACAGGGTGTTTCAGAACATGTGGGCAATCTCTCGGATTCATATAGATTAAGTCTAAATAACATCCCGAGTTCATATAATTTTTTTTTCTAAGAGCCCCCCTCGAGGAGATATATGCCCTTAAATGCCGGTCCTGAAAACTAGTTTTTTATTGATAGCCTTTGAATTGCCCTGTATATTTTAAATAAAATTTAGTATGATGTACACCAAGGAGAGATTCATTAAATAAGCCTAATAATAAAAGGTATAGTTCATTCTGTGGGCCAGGGACGGACTAGCTCGGGCATAAATAACATTACATTTTTGGCAGGTGTCATGCTACCGGAATTTTAATTATATTTTTGATAGCTTACGCATTTTAACGCAAAATAGATACTCTTTGTATATTTCGATAAGTTGTACCGTTTTCGAGAAAAATCCACTTAACCGTTAATTTGCTTTAAAACGTTTAATTCTACTCTCGATCCTACTTGAACCCGTTTAATATTTTTTCGTAACAGAAGTCTTTGTTAAATTGTCACGTCATAATATGATTTTAAGATTAGCTGTTTACATCTTACCAATTTTATTTAAATTTTAATTAAAATATACAGAACGATTCAAAAGGTTATCAATACAAAACTAGTCTTTAGGGGCATATATCTCCTCGAGGGGGGCTCTTAGGAAAAAAAATTATACGAACTTACGATGTTATTTTCCCCTGATCTATATAAATCCGAGAAATTGCCCACATGTTCTGAAACACCCTGTATAATAAATCTCCAAAATAATAAAAGAAGTTTTCATAAATCATTTTACGGATCAATAAAATTAAATTTTATCATGCATTGGAAAATAATATGAGCAAAGTAAATATAATATATAATATTTTTTGTGTTTCTCTGTTTGCTTGGGGGGGGGGGGTCATGACCCCCATGACCCTCCCCCTGGATCCGCGCTTGCCTCCAATCCTGTCTGCGCCCCTATCCATTCCGTAAATAAAACAATAAATACCTTGTAGGGTAATTGATTTGGTGGTTTTGCAACATTTTTGGTTTATTTTCTACAGAAATCGTAAAATAAATAATCTGACAGTTGACGGTACTCTGATACCTAAATCTAACTTAGTGTAAACTAATGAAGATCAATAATATGTAGATTATGAACTAGAATCGTTTATTTTTCAGAAAAAGCTTCTTAGATTAGACATATTATTATGGCTAATCCAGTTATATGACACTTGATATTAAAACATACTACGCGAAAAGTTTTCGACGAAAAACAATCCTAAAGGGATTTTCCGACATAACATGTTAAAACGTCATCATCAATCAAAGTCATTGTCATTTTATTATATTGTCGGGAACATAATACCGGGATGATAATCATATCATTCGGGAATCTAAATTAAAGCATTAAAACTTGTATAGGTTGTATTTCCGTAAAGTCATTTTGTTATGCTTAACAATTTACATTAGCGCGAGCGTGGCCTACTTTAAACTAATTAACATTTCATGGCTCATTTGTAGAAACAAAGGGCGTTAATTTGGATTTCTCAATTGTTAAAAAACGTTTGTTGAAATATGTGTTATACAATTTGAATTTTATATCAGGTTTATAATCAAGAACAATTCTTTTATAAGAGAGTATTTTAGCTGCATATTTAAGTGTAAATTATAATTTTGTAGTTATGATAATAATATATGATAATGGTTTAGAAGTTTTTTAAAGCCAATTAAATGTATATGAGCAAACTAAATTCAATTTAAACTTCAGTCCTATGTTAATTTTAAAGTTGCTGTAAAATTGTTAAACAATATTTATTTGTAAAGCTAAAATATTATTTTAAAGTTATATTTTCAAGCAATACAATTTATATTTTAAAACTTATTTAACACACTCCATAATGAACAATGTAGCGATTCGAATGTCGTCACGACTATTCAATAAAACTGTTGAAATTACAGTCTTTAGAACTAAAGCGAAACATCAAAACGTACAATGCGAATAAATTTACTTCAAGAAATTGCGCTTTTACAGTTTTAAAACTCGCTTTAGTTTTGGTTGGGATTAACTCAATTTGAAAATGGGTTTGTAATGGACCTAAAGTTTGGTGTAATAAATTGAATTTGGACACATCTTGAGACAATGTAGTGGTCATAACGGAACACAGTAAAACAGCACTCGGCAAAATTAAGAACCGCTAAAAATAATTTGCACAATGTGCGGATTAATTCATGTCTTATAGTTAAACCATTAGCCTTTAATGTTTGCCAACTAAATTTTTTACTATAAACCAATACTAACCTGAGTAATTATTTTTCTTTACCTTTTGCTCCAATTGACCTCGGCCAAATTGCAGCGTCTACCATATGCAATTTCATGGATATAAACATGTATACCTAAGGTACGTAGTCAGGCAACTGCACATTCCTTTTCAGTTCAAACAGTTACCTACTCTGGTCATTAGCCGTCAGTTTGTCAATGTCAGTTTCAAAGCACATTAGGCAATGTGATTGATAAGAAAATGTCATAAAATAGTATATTAAAGTACAAGTTTTATAAAGCTCATTTTAGCGCGCGCGGCCATGTTAGAAAACAAGCCGTTTGCGGCGAGTTTCATAACCGACAAGTGCTCTAATAGCTTTATAAAATGTGTATTTTATACTATTTTTTCAATTTTGTCATTTTTTTCAATAAATAAATCCACATTTAAAAAAAAAATAAAACATACAAATTTTTAAAATTTTTTGACCTAAATTTAATGTTGGTAATACAATCAATTTTTTTATCATAGTAGCCTTGCTTGAAATCAACAAATAATTTTATTGCCGTGTCAGCCATTTTGTCACGAAGTTGTCTAAATTTTCTAACATACCTACATAATTTTAAAATATGTAGCAAAATGAGTTTAGTTTAACTTCTCCAAAGTTAGGGAAAATTGCGGTAAATTTTATAGTTCTATATTTTCTAATATAGTAAATTTGTAAGATTATTTGATATTTTTTTAACTCATCTCCATTTCATAGAATTAATGCAACCAAACATACACGACAGCAAAATAAAACATTTGTTGATGTTCACAAATACACACCTTAGAAAAATAAAGAAAAGTGTTTCATAAAAAGTTCATTACGATACTGAAAACGATATCGAAATAGCGTTTTTATTTTTAACCAAATTTGAAAAAAAAAAATTTAAAAACATAAAACACATAAATAAATGAAAAATCACAAATAACATTATATTAAAAATTAAAACGTTGGTAGTGGAAAATGGAACATTATTAGACAAAGTTTAGGCAGATGTCACTATAGCCCAAGTGTCAATTCTATATCAAGATGCACGCAGAGGGATTTAGGACGCGAAGAAGGAAAATAGAATATTTATTCCACTACTAACGTTTTAATATAATATTATTTGTGATTTTTTCCATGCTTTAATTATGTAAATTTATTATTAAACATTTTTGTCTAATTTTTTTATAAATCAAGTTACCTAATGTGCTTTGAAACTGACATTGACAAACTGTCCGTTAATTACCAGAATAGGCAACTGTATATACAAAATAAGAATATGCTGCTGCCTAACTGCGTAACTTGTTTTCTGTTTATACCTATGCCACTGCCTTTGGCAGATGGAATACTTTGCGCAGCTGTTTTCATTATATACGTAGGCCAATAATGAAGCAAGAGGTAAAGAAAAACAATTTCTCGGGCTTATAAACGGTCAATGATTGTTTTTGGCGCTAGTAGTGAATAAAAATTCTTACCAATGTTTACACACTTATTAATTATGGCCCGTGCGACGAAATTTGCGATTGGGTGTTCAAACGCCTTTTTTAATCCATCAGTAATATTATTATTATTATTAATAATATTAAACGTCTTTATCTGCAATATTGCACTTCTGTAATATTAAGGGCGAAGTTTAATCCATATAATAGAGTTATTCTAACTCTATATCTAGAGTTATTCTAACAATTAACTCATTTTTAACAGAGATTACCAAGAGATATGTTGAGGTCGGCAAAGAGAGAGTTATAATCTTTTTTAGGGTACAGCAACATTGCCTCAGTTTTCTGTGAATTGAGCCTGAGATTGTGACACTGACAAGACTTCGCTCCAAACATTAATTTAGGTTAATACTGGCAATGCCGATATATATTCGAAAATCGGATTGATTATTAGGCATAAGTTATATAATATCTAGAAATAATCAGCGGACACCAACCGCAGCTAATTAATCAATGATCTCTAAAACAAATAGGGCTAATAGTCCATATTTCATCCAGGTGAAACCACCAACCTTATATCCACAGTGAAAAGAAATGTCTGTTTATTTCAATCATTTTCTAATCAACTTTCTTTTCTATTATATTATCTTAAAGTAATCTAAAATACTTAGCCATTCATTCGCTTCGTTAAGCCTAGCCTTTTATTTAAGGATTTAAGCAAAAACCGCCCAATCGTTTTTGATTTCGTCGTAATAAATAAAATTTAAAGCTTACTTGAATGCGGTAAAAGCTTCTTTAAAGATCTCTGATCGATCCTTTTAATTAAATTTAGAAATTCCCACGAAAAATCCCTCGGAAATGTTTTGATTTCACCGGTTCCCGTTTTCGTTAATAAGAAAATGTCTGCTTATGCCGTATTTTTTTATAAATAAAATAAATATTTCTTTAGATTTTTATTCCATTATAAACAAGTGATTTATTATTTGTGTCAAATAATGCTTAAAAGCTCTGTACAACAACAGTGCTTGAACAAAATATGAATTTTTATCTTTTCTTTTTGCATCTTAAGCATATGGATTTGGATATGGATGTGGACTTGAAAACCAAAAAAAGACATTGATATAATACTATATTAGGTTACTACCTATACCATCCGTCATGCATTTGTCCTAGATCTGAGTATACTGATTGTATGCAATCTCAATTTATAAATAATATGTAGCTCTTTTAGCTCTCCATGCATGTTCTATAATTATGTTTATGTAAATAACATTCTAAAAGTTCCAACCATACCTATTTTTCAGCTAATTTTCATTATAACCCACGCCACTGAGTTTAGCAACACAGCTGGGCGTCGCCAGCACGCCAGCTTTATGGGTTTTTAATGGACATTCTATAGCAATGTCGCTTTTATGGGGTCGCGGAGGACAGGTCATACTATTAAATTATCCTTGTCGTACGGCTTTTGGGTCACCACCGGTCACATATTTGTGCATTAACTCTGGAACTTTCGTTTACGGTCTTTGTCTTTGATAATACCGGAAAATGGTCTTTTAAGAATGTGGAATTGCTTTATTGAGACGTAGTTTGGGAATCTAATCTGCTTAATTTCTACATGCCGTCTAAAAATACTGCTTGTTGTGTGTATAATATATTTGTGCATCTTCTGTTAAAATTTATTTAACTGAAATGAAACAAACGGCGGTCATTCTTCACATTATATATTTCTTTAGGTTGGAGTTCCTAACATGTTTCAGGTGCATGAAATGCTGTTTTGTCTAATATGATGATTTTCAAATTCTAAACCGTACATTAAAAACAAAATTTCCTCCCTCCCAACAAAATGATCGTTTCCATGACTTAATAGAACTTATAAATTAAAACAATTCATCTGACAATCTTGCCTACAGCCTAGTGTAGTCGGTGTTGTTTGGACTAGGTCTGAGTATTTTCTGAGGATTGGCGTATTTGCGCCTGAAACATGTTGGGAACTCTAACTTAAAAAAATATACATTTCGGAGGATGACCGCAGTTTGTTTCATTCGAATTATGTAACTGCACTGAAATTATGTACTACTTCTTCAAAAAATTACTTATACTTAATGCAAAACAAAAACCAATGCACTTCATACACTTCGAGTGACGTCAGTCATCGACAGAGTTACCAGCCTTGTAACCAAAATATCCGAATGAAGAAATTACACATTTTTTTTTTCATAAAAACGAGGTAAATATACAAAAATTTCCCATAGTTTATATATTTGGTTACTGCATACAATACCTTTTACCATCAAGTAGATTAAACACTTCTTTTATTTTCATCTTGCCAAGATCGACCAATGGTACCATTCTGAAAAATCCATGTTTCATCCAAGAAAACGAATTGGTACATTTTTTTCTTTCATATATTCTTTCAAAAATGCCAGTTGTTTAAAAGCTACATGGAAAAGTTCCATAAGCCCTCGCCTCAGTTTTTTTTGCCATCCGAAGCCTATTTTCTTTTAGAGGCTTCTTAAAGAGTTAAGACAACCACCCAACAGTTCTCTCTCTTTTAATTTCTAACTTAAAGTTGTCAAAGTTACATGATGTTCTAAAAAAAGTTACAGCTTATGAATAGTAAAATATTATAATTTTTAAATAATACTACTTACTCGTTTCGTACATTCCATAAATAGTGTCACGGATATAACTTATATCCAATCTTCACACATTTACAACTCTCTTTGTATTAGAACGTTTGTTTTAAGGTGATTGTAATAATTTATTTTCCTTAACTGTTGTTAAAATTGCGCTTACAGTGGAGATATTCAAATTTAGGAAGCTCTTTGCACCGACTATTTAAATGCTTCGGCATTTTTTACAAATAGTGAACAACGTAATCGATGAAGATATGTATGTGCACTTTTGTTTCTCTTAACAGAACAGTTTTTTAATGCTATTTATGAAAAGATCTGGAGTTTTTGTTTCAAAATAGACGTTCAACACGAAACCACAGAACAATTAAGGTTAGTTTTCCATGAAACGTCAAACAAAGCCGACAAACGAGCTGGCGCCACCGCACCGTTTACAGTTGTGTGGCCAATAACATTCAAATTGTATTAATTTTTACAGGCTTAAATACACAAAATATTTGCTATAAGTAAGTTCCTATCAAAGAAATATACTTTAAGTTTCTAGTAAATTCAATATCGCGCAAAGTTTTAATACTCCTTGCCCAAATTTAATTTCCTCGTGTTTTCTGACGGTTTTACAATTATCAGCTGATTGATGACGTGCATCGGTTTTTGTTTTGCATCAACCATAGCTTTCTACCCTACACCGCGATCCAATTGAGAAGAGTATAGACGGTAGTTATATTATGAAAGTATTTATTTTGAACCCTTAAGATCCAAATTATCAAGACCCAGTTAGCTCTATCTAGAAGATAACTAAGGATCCTATTAGCATACGCTTAATTAATATATGAATTATCTGTAGTCATGTTGCTTCAGTTGTCATTGGAAATATTTGTGATAGAGAACGACAAAGACGTATTTGGTATGTTATGAGAAAGGACAGGAAAATATATAATCCGTATGATTTAAACAGTTGTCAATATATTTGTCAAACAGGGCAAGCGGTAATATAGCAACTGCGGCGTTTGTGTTGTTTTTTTGCAAAATTCGAGAAAAATTTTATCAAGAAAGATATATTGAATGTGTCTCCAGTACCATCTCAGGAGTCGACTATTAAAATAAATTATGCCATTTCCATAACACCCAATATGAAAAAATATCTAATTCAAATGGTCCCTTGTTTCTTAATAATAATTTAATTTGTAAATTGGATTAGACCAGACAAGCCCGAACATTTTCGGAATCAATACTGCTACCGTGAAATTCTTGGCTATATTATCTGTTCATAAAAATCCTTTCCGCAAAATGATCTCCAAATTTAAATAAAGAACCCGGATAATCATTATTCCGATGCCATAAAGGATGTGCGTGCCGAACCGTACTTAATAAAATTAAAACCGAAACACGCAAAAGGGATTGTTCCTTGAGAGCGAGCTAATTTCGTCGGTGCCCTAATAAACCCGCCGTCTGTGACACAATAGCATTGGCGAAATGAGATTCGTATCAATAATATAAGTTTGCCGCTGATTTTGTGAACAAAGAAGATCTGAAATTGTGTCGAGAATAGGCAAAATTGTTTGTGTAACGCCAGATTTGTATCTGACAGTCTATTATAAAAGTCATCGACTGAGTTCCTTGGCGAAGTAAATGCCATGTTAACGTGAATTAGTCAACTAAGTTCATCAGAAATGACGTTACAAACCTAAACCTAATTATGGTAATAATTGTGATTTCAATAATAGATCTTTGAAATAGGAAATTTCTTACGAAATGAATATTTTTGTTCAGTTTTGGTGGTGCTTAAATTTCATTAATGCCAGATTTATATGTATTGCGAATAAAAAATAGTGATATTTTCGCTTAAATGAGAGATATCAGTTTTCGGGATTTTTGGGTATCAACAAAAATTATAGGCAAGCTGAGGTAAGGGGCGCATTTATATAACTAAACGTTGCTTTGATATTATCTTCATATAATCGGTATAATAAGGTACTGTTTTAATAACGAAAATAAAAAGTTCAATAATTTCGTTCGATTCGTTTGAAAGACACTTTCACAGTAAAAGTAGTAAAAGGCAAACTTTGATCTTCTTCGCTAGTTCACACCGCGTCTTCTAGAGGCGGCTATTTATTCAAGATTTCGTTTTTTCACATTTTCTGAGTAAAATTAAATGTCATTATACTTTTTGTAATACTGAGCTTAAAGAGAATAGCAATAGCTTCGTTTTGGCGCAAACTGTGATTTGTGTCTGATGGGGCGAGGTGACATATTCCTGCATTTCCGACAGTAACAAATGGTTCATGAAATATTGCCTGATTCAATAAAATAAATTATTACTTTAACATGTTTCGTTTATTCCACGATTTGGCAACTTTTTGATGTTTACATCAATTTAGCTTCTTTGTATTATTTCCACAGTAACAACTTATTATGTCCATGTTGACACGTAAGACACCTTGCAACTGAGGTCAATTTACATACCCTTGGGATTTAGTTTAGACAATCGAATCAACACGTCGTTGTTTTATTTAGAACTTAGAACTGCACCAAAACGTCTATTTTACTTTGATGCTGGAGTAAGTAATCACTTGTTTATATTGAAATGTAGAATCAACACACTTTTGTATAAGTATGTCTGAGAACTACACTACAACATCTTTCTTTTTACGAAGATGCCAGACTAAGTAATCACTGCTGTCGGGAATTTGAATATTGGAATGTAGAAATAACACACTTTTGTATTCTTATCTCTGAGAACTGAACTGCAACATCTTTCTTTAACTAAGATTTCAGACTAACTAATCACTGCCGTCGGGAAACTGTAATTCCGGAAGCCCTTTAAGAAAGAATTATGATATGCAATCTCGTTGCATACTCAAACACACACGACGTAGTTGCCCTTTTTGGCCGAAAGAATCCCTTTTTAAAGAATATTACTTTACTGTGATCGAACTAGAGTGACACTTTTTGTCAGAAACACATGTGAATCCCGCTAACCGACCACTCGAGTCTTGGACGCTACTCATATGTGTTTTTTTGGCGTTGAAATCGCTGTCAGCATTAAACCAACCAGCGCGCGGTCGCGCGTTTCATGGGACCAATCAAAAGTTATTAATATTCGGGTGGCCAGGCTCCCGTGGTAGCCATGTTTATATACAAGCAATTGAGAAATTAACATGAATATAGAGGTAACATTATTCGCACAGTGTCTTTATTCGTTATGGAGAGGAGATATTTGCAAAAAACTATTTTAATTAAAAAAATCAATGTTTACCGTTAAACGAAACGAAAGTAAATTTTATTTTGTCATATATTAATAATAAGAACATGTCTATCATAAAAATGGTTAGCCTTTTGTTGCATTTTTGTGTCTGTTCTCGCGCTTTATCCAAAATAGATTTCAAAATAGACATTCAAAGGCAAAGACGAAAATGAAAAGCGTGCTTAACCACTCAACTGTAATACTGGAAAGTTACTTTTATTCTTTATTCTCTAAATTGAATAAACCGTTAAAAACTACTAAGACAACATTAACGACAAAGAGACGTGTGGTTTCAGCATCATGGGTGTCCTGCGACCATTTGATAGTTTGTGACTTAGGCCAAAGATGCCCGAACCGCTGGATTGTTCGAGGAAGTTTGTTTCCATGACCACCAAGATCTAGATCTCCAGATCTATCTCACTCTGCTTAATTTTTATTTATGGGGCAAACTAAACAAACTTGTCCTCTACTACCGCTGAATACATGATATAACTTATTCAAGATGTAATTGCAAGCAGTATTAAGCACACAACACAGATTCAATCGTGAAATTTTGAACATTTTTTGTAAAGATACTTTGTTGTTGTCATTATGCCTTTTTAAATTTGATTGTTGTACGCAGTACTTTTATACTTACAAATCTTATTTTTGTTTCAGGTTAGTATCCTTACACTTGAGGTCTTGGTTTGGATTACCAACGTAGGTAAGAATAATATTAGGTTTTTCATGTTTTATGAAACTATCAGGATCGGATTTCGAGAAAGTTCTGGTACTTTGAACTACCCGAAATATCATTAAATATAATATGAAACATTATGAAATATCGTTTGAACACGACTTTTCTGACAATTTTTCTCTCGAAAATCTGTTATATCACATCTCTTGGGGGAGGAACGTTTCCTAAGTCCCCACCGTAGGTCTGATCCTGCAAATATTATGCTATAAGAGACAAACACGTACCTATGTAATAAAATGCAATAAAACTAATGACCTCATGGCTACAGTCATCCCTTTAAATAGTGTCTTTGGCGCCTGGATGGCGCCACCTTCCTGACCGTGACCGCGTGGCAAGGTGGCGTCGTTGCCGTGGCAACGCGTATCGATTGGCAAAAATCGGCCCTCGACAGGCGAAACCACGTGAGCCATGGGGTAATCGGGTGACAGTAGTTGATTAGAGGCATAAATTATTGTTTGTGTATATAGTAGGCTTAATGAAGGGATTTCGGCTTATATTATCCGCTATTGTAATCAAAGATATTTTGTCTGTACGAAATTGTTATGGGAAAATACTCAAATGGCTTTTATGAAATAAACCATAATTACAATATTTGCCATCGACGTTGTTAGAATGGATTTGAACGTTGAATAACTTATTTGGAACTACAATCTAGCAAGAAATCGTCAGACTTATTTCTGACACTTGCGATGGAAGGTAGACGTCAGCTATTCAAAACCGAGAGTCAGTAAACGTAAATAAATTCACGTGACTCGTATTGAATCGCAAAGAGCTCCCGCCGCCACGAGATATTTTTTAATGAGTCTTGGTTTTGAATAGACTATAAAATAAATATTCCTTGGAGTAGGTATTCTTTATTATTTATTATACAAGGTGTTTGAAAATACGTGTACAACGTTTGACGACAGACTCCTGACGTCAAAGTAGGTCGATCTAAGCCGACTTAGTTATATCCAAAATTGTCGTTTAGCCGGTAAAGGGCGTCAAAAATTTGTAGAAATATTGGTTTTTCCTAAATTACGTGAAAACCTGCTAATCGATTTTAATGATTCTTAGTATGTAGACTAATACTATAAAATGACGTTTACTAGTAGTATAGTCACCGGCTGTAAATAAGTGGAAGTGTTATAAAAGCGATATAATACGTCAACATTTCTCCTGATTTTTTATATCAACGGCGTTATGACAACCCAGATATTTTTATCGAGTGACTGGATGTATTTGGAAGCTATTTTACCTCTTCAATATTTTTCGTTGAATGAGCTGTTTTACCAGAAAAAGAATATTTACAATTACCTGCAATCATCAATTATTAACATTAGTAATAAAATTAAAATCAAATTACCTGTAACAATAATTTTTTTTAGTGACCTTGTTGCTATGTCATTTAATAATTTGACAATTATTGACAAATTGTCACCAGTCTATGAAACTGACTAAAGTATACGATCAACATTCTTGAATTACAAGTTCATTTTACCATTAAACATGGAAAATTATACGAGCTCTGAGAAGGTTGACATGCTTCTGGTATACGGATTCTGTGAAGAAAATGGGCGTCAGAGTGTTAGGGTTTATATGGAGAAATTTCCTAACCGTCGAATACCAAACCACCAAACATTTGCCAATATCGAGCGTCATCTTCGGGAAACGGGCAGCTTTGAGAAAAAATTTGAAAGCAGTGGTCTTGCGAACAACTCGAACTGTGGAAACAGAAGAAAACATTCTGAAAAGAGTTGAAGAAGAACCAAGTACCAGTACCCGGCGCTTAGAACGTGATTTACATGTTCCTAAAACGATTGTCAATGAGGTTTTAAAAGAACAGTTGTTACATCCATATCACGTGCAAAAAGTCCAGGAACTTTTACCGACTGATCCCCCCATGCGGCTTACATTTTGTCAATTTATTAAAAAACAAAAGAATCCGTCATCCAAATTTTTGTAGAAAAATATTGTTTACTGACAAGGCGTGCTTTACAAGATCTGGAGTAACCAATCTGCACAACGAACATATTTATTCCGGTGATAATTCACCTCACTTTTATTGAACCAATCAAAACGCTCATTTTCATAGCAACCACCTTGGTAACGGTCGTCTTACCCGATAAGACTACCGCTAGCTCGAAAAGACGCTTTCGAAAAGACGCTTGTAGCTTTTTTACTTAAATAAAAAATTAGTAACACCTCTAACTTGTATATTTACCTTTATCAGACGGCCTTCATTTTTATGTTCAGTAAATTATCCAATAAAATACACCTCTAGAGGCGGTTTCTTATCTTCATACCTTCGTTTTTCACTCGAAACTCGATTTTCCAAGAAAATTTTCACTCAATGTAATTTTTACTTATAATCAAAGATAAGACCCTCGAGCTAAAGCTCTCGGGATCATATCAGATTATAAGTAAAAATTACATTTCGTAAAAATTTGTCAGAAAATCGATTTCTTGTTAAAAACATCGGTATTACCGATAAGACGCCTCCTCTATCGGTATATTACTGTTGAAAATCCACTTGCCGTTAAAGTTGCACATTATCAGCATCAATTTAAATCAAATATTTGGGCAGGTATTATTGATCGCTACCTTATTGGTCCTTTTGTTATTCCAGACAGGTTAGATGGAAATATTTATTTAAATTTTTTGCATGACACATTACCAATTCTTCTGGAAAATTTGTCCCTTTTACTTCGGAGGGAAATGTGGTGTATGCATGATGGTGCCCCGCCCCATTTTTCCGTTGCCGTTCGGCAATACTTACACCATTAATATCCCAACCGATGGATTGGAGGGGCAATAATGCACCAGTAAAATGGCCACCACGTTCTCCGGAGTTAAATATGTGTGACTTCTTTTTGTGGGGCGCTATTAAAACAGAAGTTTACAAGACTTCGGTAAACACTTGCCATGATTTATTGACGCGGATTTTAAATGCAGGCAACCATTTTAATAACCCCGAGACAATAAATAGGGTCCAATATCATTTTTTAAGGAGTGTTAATAAGTGTATTCAGCAAGATGGCGGTCATTTTACACATTTGCTTAAGTAATGTTTTCGTTTTACTTAGTTTCTTACAATATTTTTAATACATACTTCCAACTTTGTTCTACTTTGTTTTATTATTACTGTTAATAATTGATGTATGCAGGTAATTGTAAATATTTTTTTTCTGGCAAAACAGCTCCTCCAACGAAAAATATTGAAGAGGTAAAATAGCTTCCAAATACATTCAGTCACTCGACAAAAATATCTGATTTGTCATAACGCCGTTGATATAAAAAATCAGGAAAAATGTTGACGTATTATATCATTTTTATAACCCTTCCACTTATTTACAGCCGGTGACTATACTACTAGAAAACGTCATTTTATAGTATAAAGTATTAGTCTACATACTGAAAATCATTAAAATCGATTAGCAGGTTTTCACGTAATTTAGTAAAAACCAATATTTTTACAAATTTTTGACGCCCTTTACCGGCTAAACTAGACAATTTTGGATATAACTAAGTCGGCTTAGATCGACCTACTTTGACGTCAGGAGTCTGTCTTCAAACGTACACGTATTTTCCGGACACCCTGTATATTAAAAATTTTCCTAAAATAAATGGAGGGTCATACATTCATATAATGTGAGAGATTCACAATAATTTGTATATCAATATTTCACATTTTAGTTTCTTAAATATATATTTCAATAGCATTTCAAATTGGATATTGCAAATCAAAATATTTAATATTGGGTTAGTATCTCGTCAATACAGTTTTTTTCAGTTAAGTATTGTAGCTTTAAGTAAACCTAAAACCATATAAAGTTACAATGAAATAAATCGTGTCCCCATAAAAATACTTCTCATAAAATCGCAACAGCCATAAAAAATCCATCATCGCCTCAAAATAAAAACAGAAATAAACGCCCGACAGTTACGAGAAATTAATATTTCGTCCCAAATGCCGACAGAGGCATAAAGGCATTCATGAAAGTCCATAATAATTAAACGTTGCTCATTTATTAGTCAATTGATTTTTCGCAAAGCTGTATAAGAGTTATTAACACATGCTAGGCAATTAATATTGCTTTGGAAAAGATCAATTTTATCGACATTTATCATTTAATTTTTATGTGCATGAACGTATATTAACGGAAACTATTACTTACACTTTTAAATAAGATAAAAAATTTTGCTTTTTAATGTTTCAATTTATTTAGAGAATAAATCACTCTACATGTTTCGGCTTATTAGGCCTTTTTCAAGAGCAATACAAGATGAATACTAAATCTAAAAGTAACAATACGGGTGTTTATAAACTTAATAATAAAGGAAGGTTTTTATTGCACCTATCTAAATGTTGGGATTTTCCTAGTGGTTGTTATGGGTAGACTTAATGAGGGTGTCTATTATCGGGGTATTTATAAAATTTTGTTGATCATTCGTGGTACACGGATTATTTTTTATAGATTTTTTGATTTCATATTGTTCTAGTAACTCTAGACGTTTTCCTTTTCTTTCACTGTGTAATAATTTAAAATTGTCAGTATCTATGAAGTGATTTTGTTCTATGCAGTTGCTGCGATGCCGGTATTTTTTATGTTGTTTAAGATGGAGTTTCTATGTTCTTTTATTCTTGTTTTGAGATCTCTACCGGTTTGCCCAATATAGACAGCCTCACAGTCTTTACATTTAATCTCGTAAACACCAGACTTATTTAATATAGGGGTTTTATCTTTATTGTTAACTAACGTTTGTCCTAAGTTGCGTTTATTTACAATTATTGGAGTACAGCCTAGATTTTTAAGTTTTTTTGATACTCTATTACTATATTTAGGTATATAATTAATAAATCTGAAGTTTTCTTCGATCTGGTTCGAGATGCTATAGAATTCTCTATTTAACAAATTACGCTTTTTGTTTTTAACCATATTGTCTATTAAAGACTCACTATAACCATTGTTTCTGGCAATCTGTTTAATTAAGGATAGCTCAATATTGTAGTTTAATGTGTTTAAGGGGAAATGTAATAATCTATGTATTAGGCTATGAAAGGGTGACATTTAAATTTTCCATGATTGTTAGGAATTTTTATGGATAACCGTGTCGGTGGTTGTCGGTTTCTTAACACCTCGGTATATTATATTCTAGTTTGTTATTACATTTTTTTAAATTGATAAAGCAACATTTTTTATCTTATTTAAAAGTTATTATTAAAATGTTTCACAAGGAACCAACCGCCGAATCAGTACAATGTATTATTTACACTCTTAATGGCTATTGTTATTATTTAGTTATTTTCGGCAGTACAGTGATATATAAGGACAAGGTAAATACGCAAGTAGACGGTTCACTTTGGTTAATCGTCGGAGTTGAAGCGTCCAAAGTCAATCAACCAAATTAACCTCGTTAGTGTAATTACAAATATTTATTATATTTAAAAAAAATGTACGGAAATATGGTAAACCGCCCCCGCTTTTGCTGAGGATTATCTGAGTTAGTAATGTATACAGGGATGACGTAAAGTAAGGAATTAATCCAATATTTTTAAAACGCCTAATTTATTGAAAAATCGCTCGGACCCGTCAATTTTGTTTTTTTTGCTGCGCATTTTTTAGAATAATTTTTACTGTATATGGTGGTTCCAAAAAAAGTGGACTGAAATCTTGATTTTTTTAAATGGATACCCTATCTTCTTTTTCTTTCCTTTAATCTTTGTTTCTTTTTAAAAGTTAGTTGGACCGCCTGTCCACTAGGTCCAATGGAACAATTGTTTTTAAAATGTTGGACGAACGTAATACACCATTATTAAAGTTAGGGTATAATGGCGAATTTGTCTAATCATTTTTAGTAGGCTTTCAATTTTTGACAGTAACCAAAATAAATAATCATATTGTTTAAATATTTGGTTAATATTGTCAACTGACTTTCTTACTTAATAGTGTTTGGATAGTAAGATTGAGAAAAAATCTCGCCAACTTGAATTAGTGAAGATAAGCAAGTAGATGCCTTATTAGGTTTACAAAACAACATGATGTGACTTCTAAAAATCTAGCAACAGACAACAAAGTATTTACAAAACATCAATGCTAAAAATATTGCATAAAATTAAATATCATCCATATAAAATGCAAATCTTTGAGAACTTTATGGAGACGATTTTGACGTAGGTCTTAAATTTTGTGAGCGGTTACAAGCTATTTGCTTCAGAGATTTAAATTTTGTCAAAAACATTGTTCTTTCTGATGAATCTTTCTATTTTAATGGAGGTAAACAAAAATTAAACGTCATTCCATCTCTTGCCAGACATTTAGTATTAGCAGGACGGGGCTCCACTACATTACACCACATAAAAGCCTTGCCTACTTAAACGATATTTTTCCAAATAGATGGATTGGTTGCTAAAAGAGGAAAAATCGAATGGCCACCAAGATCACCAGACTTAACCCCCCTTGACTTTTTTTATGGGGATACATTAAAAATAAAGGATATAAGATAACACCTGCGGATTTAGAGGCCCTAAAAGTCCGTATTGCTGATAAGATTCGGTCAATTTTACCAGAAATTAGTTCTAATGTACATAATGGATTTATTAATCGCTTAGATTACTGCCAATTAACAAATGGAAAACATTTTGAACATTTGTTAAAATAAATTTAATCATTTTTTATGATAATAACAATTAATTAATAGTAAAAAATACAATAATGAAAACAGAGTTTTATTATTTAGTAACTTAAAAACAATTGAATTTAGGTATAGGATATGTTACATAAAAATGTTTAGAAAGGTACAAAGATTTATGAACAGAAATCTTTCAAAAAATTAGGCGTTTTAAACATATTGAATTTATTTCTTACTTTACGTCATCCCTGTGTATGGTACCATAAGCAAGGGCATCCAAATATTACACATTTCGTTTTTCTCAATGACTGCTGTTGAATAAGAAAGATCAAATTCATAATATCCACACTTTATATTTGAAATAAATCGCAAATCTAAACCAGAATGTTTCAAAGTCGATCAAGTGTCAACTTCGTTCAGGTTAGATTGTAACCTGAACTAAGCTTGTAAATCTGCCTTGAGGGGCGACTTATAAAAGTATAATTAAATCACAAAAAGAAGACAAATTTCCTTTCGCTTTATAATATGTACGTGTTGCTAGAAATGTTGGGAAATAGTTACGGATCGTTTAATAGAAAAAAATCTAAATGTTTACATACTTGAAGAATTGCATACATAAACTTAACAACATTTCAGAAGCAATAATCACAATAAACCAGATATTCCTGTCATATATCTCTCGATTAAGTTCACTACGCCAATGCAGATGCAGGAATGACAACAGAATTAGTTATATTAGAATTAAAAAAAAGTAATTTGCTTTCTACCATTTAACAATCCCCTAGGAAAGTTTACAAATAACCGCTATAATAATAAAATTAAGTTGGTATCAGCCTAAAAGAGTTACCATCTCGCGTGACATTCAAGCACGACGCAGCACTGTTAAACTTTTTTAATTAAAAATTGATGTATAAAACAAGTTAGACGTCAGCAAAACGCTAGAAAAATACTTTATGGAGGCAAAGTCGAAGAAAGAAAAGAAAATCTGCATTGTGACAACAATTTTAATTTCGTTCTGCCACGATAGCTTCTTTATTTGTAAAAAGTAATTTGCAAAAGTTTTTTTGTCTGTGGGAACTGTCGTATTGATATTAAAATTAGCAGTGGCTGGTGAAAGGGTAATTACAAATTGGTAATATTCTTTTTTTGTATTTGTATTATTATATGGTAAGTCATTTAGTTTTATACCATATGAAGCTATGGTACCATAGAACCCTCAGCGTATACGGTTCAATTCGCTCTTGACCCGTTATTTGTGTATTCATTGTTCGTATTTCAGTGTCTTTAATTAACTTTATGAAACTTGTTCTATTGTTAGAACGCCGATACTCGGGAAATGTTTGAGAGTTCAAGCGCAGATATGAAATAAATGTGAGCTTTAGGAACTTCGGTTGTGCATTGGCTGAACGTTCAGACTTTTAATCAAGTTTCAAAGCTCTATTATTATGGGTATTTTATTGGATTTTCGAAGAATGATATGCTTTAAAGTCGTTGATATAATATAGTTAAAATTTTTTGATTTTATATTATATTTTCTCAATCAATCTAAATATAACTGAAATTAGGAATTATAAGTTTTAAAAGGTTGTCTTAATAACACCCATACTTAGCAGGGCGCAGTCGGTAAACCTGAACGTTATTAAAACGTATAGTTTGACATATTTTATGTTGAAATTTATATGAAACATTTCACAAAAATCAAAATGGGTATTGGTCCCATGATAATGACAGGAAATTTATCAGAAAATTAGTAAATTTGACGAAAGCCTTTCGAAAACTATTTGGTTGCTTCAGAATGGAGAAAAAGTTATGAAACCGTAGGTACATATTGAACAATTGCAGCACCATGTTGGTGACGAACATTTAACTTTATTTAATCGTGAAATACCTGATATGCCCTGGAATAAAATTGCATGAGTTTTACTATACAGGGTGTTATTTAATAAGTGTCCGATATTTTACAGGACGATTCCTCAGTTATTTATAAGGTAAAAGGTTCATTTAAGCATGGGTCCGCAAGCCGTTAATTTTTGAGATACAGGCTGTTAAAAATTTATTTTTATTTTTGTATTTTGTAAATAATTAAAAATAAAAGTATCAAGTATGCTAGTAAGTATATTCCAGTGTTTATTTTGTGTCATGTCAAAAACAATATCTGGACGCATAGTCAAATAGTTTTATTTATTATTATTGTGATTATTTGTTAAAAAATGGTAAACTTTACCGATGCTGAGTATGCTGACATACATTTTGCATACGGACCTGCTAACGGAAATGCATATGAGGCTAAACGTTTGTATCAGGAACGTTATCCGAACCGCACAACTCCTACTTCAAGAACGTTTTCAAAAATTCACACTCGGTTGAGAGAAACAGGAAAGTTTGAGAAAGCCACTAATCTGTAGGGTGCACATCGGACGGTAAGAACCCAAGAAACCGAGGAAGCAGTTCTTTATCTGGTAGGAGGACACCCGGAAACAAACACCAGAAAAATAGCGCTGACGTCAAACATTTCTCTTGTTCTAGTATGGACAATTTTAATTGATATTTTGTTATATCCCTACCACATTCAAAGAGTTCAGGCACTCCTCCCTCGTGATTTTCAATTCAATCAAATTTCTCACGCAACGCTATACGCAATTTTCACAACAATCATTTGTAGTCAAAGGAAAACCACCATGCGATACAGGAATCACATTTCCAAGAAGAGTTCTCTCTTAACGTGTGGGCAGGAATCCTTGGAGATTATTTAATAGGCCCATTCTTTATTCCAGGAAGATTAAACGGAGAGAAGTACCGTCATTTTCTTGAAAAAGATTTACCTATTTTACGGGAAGATGTGCCG
This sequence comes from Polydrusus tereticollis, assembly GCA_963920685.1. Taxonomy (NCBI): domain Eukaryota; kingdom Metazoa; phylum Arthropoda; class Insecta; order Coleoptera; family Curculionidae; genus Polydrusus; species Polydrusus tereticollis. The sequence goes on from OY987327.1 coordinate 84,060,115, forward strand.
CTTAGACTACAAAATGAAATGTGGTTTATGCTTGACGGTGCCTCGCCACCTTTCAGCATCCTAGCGCGAGAATATTTAGATCGTACTTTCGGTAACCGTTGGATAGGTCGGCAAGGGCCTCCAGCATAGCCCCCTGGGTCAGCAGACCTTAATAGTTTTCTTTGGGAACATCTAACATCCTTAGTTTACCAGACACCCATCCAAGATGAAGAAGAATTTAGAAATCTAATAATTAACTCCTGTAGAACGATTCAAAATACTCCAGGAATTTTCCAAAGAGTGCGCGAATCAATGAGAAGAAGATTGGATGCATGCATACAGCAAAGAGGTGGACATTTCCAACATTTATTGTGATTTTAATTTAGTTTTATATCTAGTGTTTCGTTTTTTAAAAATTACCGCTTGAAATGTTACTGTGTTGATTAAAAAAAAAGTTTTTAAAATTGCTTCACTTTTTGACAAACACATGCATCGATTAATTTAAATCAAAATATCTCGAAAACGGCTGCTTGTAGCGACTTTTGACAAGCATACCACTCTCACATAAAAATGATAGAGGAATCGACTTTTCTTTAAGAAAATGTGATACCTACATACATGCACGAAAAAGTTGTGACTCCCCAAAAGAGCAAATGACCCGTAGGTGGCGCCCCCTACAATTAAGGGCCAAGCTAAGATCAAATTTGAATTTTTTATATTAAGAAATCCTCAAATAACAATTTTCGTCCATATATAGACATTATTTCAAAAATTATTTAAGAAAAATAAAAATAAATAAATTTTTAACACCCTGCATCTCAAAAGTGAAGGGCTTACGGACATAACTGAAGAATCGTCCTGTAAAATATCGGATACTTATTAAATAACACCCTGTATATGGACAGAAAAATGTATTTATTAGTAATTGATTATTATTTTAAATGGATAGAATTGTTTTCATGCTCATTCGCAAACTGTTATTAATTGCCTTAAAGTTTTATTTTTTAAATTAGGCATTCCTAAGATATTAGTTAGTGACGGAGGTACTCGATTTAATTCTATATATTTTCAAAATTTCTCTGAGGAATGGGATTTTAAACATATTTTTACTAGTCCCCGTAATCCACAATTAAACCAATTGAACGAACAGAACAAACATTGAAAAAAGATACTTAATATTGCCTTGTCTGATACAACAAGAACGTAAATTTAGTTTTGCTTAATTATCTTAATTCACCTATAGATCATATAGGATTTTCTCCATCTGAATTGCTGATGTCTCGGAAATTACGTGGTTTGCCGCCCGTTGCAAATGAGAAACTTAAACCTTAAATTTAAACAGGCGCATTATTTTGATAAAGGTAAAAATCTTAAAAGCCTGTAAAAAAGGGTGATCAGGTCACGTGCCAAAAAATATGAGAATTCAAATTGGTCGTTTGGAAAAGTTGTTAATATATTCAGACCTAGAACATACAGAGTGGAAAGAGAAAGTGGTGATATTCTTACGAGAAATCCTAAATATACTGAACCAATTTGAAATAGTATTTCGCCAGGAAATAGCGCTAATCCGGAAATTATCACCGTTCTAAATGTCACTAATGAGCGGTATAGTACGTACGTCAATTTTACTGATAGTCCTGATCAAACTTCGTAGTATGTCTAGCAAGGGTAGAGTTATTAAGAAACCGGGACCTTTACAATTTACAAATTAGTTAATTTTTGTACTTTGGTGGTGGCTAGTATAGTTTAATTTCCATTAACATTTCCAAGGTCTTTTACTGAGTATGGCATAAGGTGCTCCTAAATAAAGTCAGAGCGTATATACGTAATGCTGATTCAATTTTGTTCATGGCTCTTAAGCTTTCTTAAAGACCGTTTTCTGCGAGTGGCGATGGACGGATTTCTTTTAGGCACATTTAACATCAACGCTGGAGTCCGTCAAGGTTCTATATTGCGCCCACCCTTTTTTTACTATACATTAACGATCTTTTGGAAAAAACTGAAAATCCTATATATAACTTTGCTGATGACAGCACACTTGTTTCATCTTTTACTCTGTATGCTCGAACATCGACTGCCAATGCACATCTCTATAGGCAGCAAGAGATCTCACATCTCAACAAAGACCTGGAAGAAATTCTGTCTTGGGGTGACAGTAACCAAGTAGAATTTAACGGCAAAAGAACCCAGGCGGCAGTTTTTTTAAAAAAGTTAATGTTGAAGAACGGGATATAGTCATGGCGAGACACTCGATTCCCTTGGCTTCATCAATTAATTTATTGGGCGTCAATTTGGATAGTCATAGCCATCGCTAAGGCAGCTTCGCAGAAGCTTGAAATACTTTTCCGAACTAAAAACCTGTATACTTTTGATGCTCCATAAAACCCAAATTCGACCGTCGCTGGGGTACTGTTCGCATATTTGGGGCTCTGCTTCTAAACATACCCTAAGATTGTTAGATTCCATTCAAAGAAGAGCCATTCGCTTGATCTGGCAAACAACCTGGAAAGCCTTGAAGATCGAAGGCAGGTTCGCGACTTGAGTTTATTTTACAAATATTTTCATGGCAAGTGCTCAACTGAGGTTGCCCGCTTGATTTCACCTAGAGCGGTGCCTGGTAGAAATACACGACGAGCCAGTGCAGCCCACCCGTACGTGGTTCAGCTAAGTGTCCCACGCATATCTGGAGAACGTCACCACTCTGGAATGACCTCCCTGAGGCCGTGTTACCCAACGAGTATAATCTCCAAAAATTGGATTGATCCTGCAGTTTTTGCCTATCTGAAGCAAGAACAATTTCCAACTATTTTGTAATAACAAGAATAAAACAAAATTAAAATTAAGCTTTAAATCTTGTAATTTGAAAAAGGAATATATTGTATATATACTTCGGCATTCATTGATAAATAAATCAGTTCTACCTGAAAGGTTGTCTCAATAACATCCATACTTAACAACGTCTAGCCAACATCTTCCATATTCTTAAATATTATTAACTGCTAGTGCATGCTGGTCGTCAATCAATGTTATAATGTTTTTCAAGGTATACTCCAAACATTAACTTTGATGCGAACTAATAAAAGATGGCACATTTCGAAGGTTATGGTTTCTTAAGTGTTGGATTCAATTTCTGACTTATTCTTTGCTACAAGTCATAAATTTTTCGGGAAAAGCTTCAATTACCAACAATATAAATTTAGTAAGTAGAATTTAAACCATGTGAACTAGTGGGAAATGTTGATTTTATAGTAAATAAAACGACTTGTATTTGAAATATATTCGTATTGGCGCAAGGTTCTGGATGTAAATGCTTTTGGACAGTTCACCAATTCACTATCCTCCGTCCTTTCTAAAACCGTCCTGTGTAAAACAGCCCTGTTTAAAACGAACCTGTCTAAAACCGACTATTGCTTATATATAATGGGCGGAATATATGCACTTAAATTCAGCCAACATATGCGCTTATTGTTTGCCTTTAAAATATGCAGTTATATGCATCTTTTTGACCAAATATGCATACTGGTATACAATATTTCTTAATTTATTATAGTAAAATAGTGTAAAGAGGCACACAGGGTTCTAAAAAAGATGTTTATTAAAAAAAAAAAATGCAAAAGAAAAACAAAGAAAACTAAAAGTAAACCATTTTTTAACCTGAAATTGTATAAAATTACTAAATATTTTTCAAAATTTTTAACTAAAAATGATTGTCTTATATCAACAAAAATTTGTTTATACAAAGAGAAGCTTATTTCAACATCTACTGATGTAATCGGACAATATTGTAACTTAGGTAGTGAAGTATAAGGCCAAGATACAACTTCGTTAGATGGTTTACCTTCATAAATGCTTTTTACTGCAGTTAAGTATTTAAATCCTTTATTCTTTTTTACAGTTACATTCAATTTGTTCGTTACTTGACCTCCTACTTTACCGGGAATGTTGTTACATTTAGCGGAAAAGTTTCAACAATACTAATTGAGTCTCTTATACTTAAATTTCTACTCTGTAACGAGGATATTATGTCCTGTATAAAACTGAAATTAACCTTAATAAGAACAAGATCTTTAACTACACTTGCACTTTTTAACAACTCTTTATTTTGCACAGCATACTGCGAATCGTCATCTAAATCCATAATTAGTTCTTTAATGGCTTCAAAATGTTCTGCGTAGAATATTGCGGCCTTAATTCATGTTCCCCACCGGGTAATTACAGGTTCTGAAAGTAAACTAACTCCTGGTAATCTCTCCTTATACATCTGCGCACTCTTAGAATAGATATTTTCATCTACGGATAGCGCTATTCGTCGAATAATATCTATGGAAACAATTGTCGACACAATTGAAACTATAGCAATTATTTTGAAAATAAAGATATTCGGACGTTACAGTACCGGGCCTTAGAGGTGCTTTTAAAAACACTTTTTTTTCATTTGAAATCAATTCATTTACTAAAGGATATTTAGTTTTGACGGTTTCTGCGACTAGGTTAATTCCATGTAAAAGACAAGTCACATGTACCATATTGGGGTAAAAGATTCTTAAGATTTGGCTTACTTTTACCATATGCGGTGCTGCATCAGACAAAAGCACTAAATACTTTTCATCTGGGACTTGATTTTTTAAGCAAAAACTCTATAGGGACTTCTGAATAAATCGGGTTACGGTCACATTATTAGTTTTGTCTAGCCGCTTAGAAGCTATTAAATATGGGTTTGTTGCCTTATATCTTCTTAAAGTGATTCAATCATAAGATGTGCGATATATCTGCTACAAAAGCATCTGTGCTTTCATCAACAATAATGTGAAAAATTTTATCACCCAGTGAAGCTCTAATTTCTTCTAAAACGGTTTCGTATACTGAATGGACATTTTTCTTTCTAAGCGTGGATTCGTCAGGAATGGTTTGTTGATAACATTTTTGCAAAAATCCTTTAAATTGCGGATTTTGCAATTTCTTTATGTGTATGTTTGCTGCGACCAAAGCCTTGCATAAGTCTTTTTGAAAAATTTCCTTTTTATATTTCAATTCTTCAGCTGAACTGGCTTAGATTTCATTTTTTGTAACTTTGATTTATGCAGCGGCGTTTTCAAATGTTGATCGATTTGGACCTTCTTTTCACAAACAATAATTTTTGCACAAGTTTTACAGAACATTTTTTCTCCACTAAACTCTAACTTTCGGAAATTTTTAATCCACGAAGACGTTTTCACCACTTTTCGAACAGGAATTTGAAATCACTTGTTTCACACTGAAAATACTGAAATCTTTCGAGAAACTAGAACACAAGTACGTATTACAACCCGATATAAATACAGTTTGTTAAGCAGGTAATAATAAGGCATTATTAAATGACAATAAATAACCCTTAACAATATACCTGCAAACCCCGGAAACCCCCAATAAATACCTTGTGCATAACCAAAATGTAAGTATAAATTATTATATAATTATCTTTAGACTGGAAAATCCTCGGGAAAATCTCTGAAACAATTGCCGGACTAGACATTAAACATTTTTAAAAATTATGAGTACGAGTTTTCATAACCGGGCGTTTTTAATTTTTTGATAACGCTGAAAACATAAAAATATGCTCATAAAATAATAGTTTGGGAAAGATATGCATTTTATTATAAAATTGACAAAATATGTAAAAAATGCATACCGGGTGTTGCATCGTCGAGCGGGACATAGGAAATCCCATGTAATTTTAAATGGGGTCAATTATTGGCTTCCCTAATTATTTTAGAGAAAAATTCTATTTAGGTTTATTAAAGAGCACTAAAACCCACATTCAAAAGAATAACTTTAGATATTTTTGATGAGCCCGTTTACGGGTTATCGCCGATTTCTTTTTAACTATTTCTCCTTTTTATGGCCCCGTATTTGCGGGCACCAGTCAAGGTAAAAGATGACTGTCAAATAAAGTTGTCATTTTGAAATGTGTGCTTTATTGTTATAAAAACTCGTACATCGAAAATATTAAAGGTGTATTTATGAGTACAAATTAATCTGAATAAAACTAAAATAAAGTATCCAATTACAAGGTTAATTATGACATTTTACATGTTTCAATATTTTACTAATTAATAGGTAATTAATAATTCTTGCATCTCTTCTTTGTTCCTGCCTTTCTTTACATCTGCAGTTATTTATTACAGTGCCTGGTAATTTTCCAGTTTATCGGCTTATGCGAAAAATGGCGTAAATTGAAAAACGTTTCTTGCAATATGTAGCACGTACTTTCTAAACGACAAATCCGCGGGCGGAGAACCATTTTTTTAATTGGAAATATAAAAAAAATGTGAAAATAGTCGACCGAAAAGCACAGTGAGAGTGACAAGTGAGGTTATGTTTCTCTAGCTGTTAGTCACTCGACAAAAATTGTAATAATTATTATAGACTTATATTGGTTAAACAGCGCTAACACGGCATCTAATCCACCTTTTTGGTTCCAATTCGGTATATGCTACATAAATCAACAAGAGTTTTTCATTTTTTTCTCATTTTTGTCACAAGCGGGTACCCTATTTTCACATTTTTTTTATATCTGCAATTAAAGAAATGGTTTTCCGCTCGCGGATTTGTCGTTTAGAAAGTACGTGCTACATATTGCAACAAACGTTTTTCATTTTACGCCATTTTTCGCATAAGCCGATAAACTGGAGTGTTACCCAGTGCCTTTTGTCTCAAATTTCTTGATAGTCCTTTCGACTGTAGATTTTGCGGGTATCGGTCTATTCGGATACAGAGCAGCAAACATGTCTGACACATTTTGATAACTAGGTATTTCCTTGATAATACCATTTAATCATCAATATTTTTTCTTCAGAAGTGTAATTCATGGCTAATATTTTCGATGTACGAGTTTTTATAACAATAAAGCACACATTTCAAAATGACAACTTTATTTGACAGTCATCTTTTACCTTGACTGGTGCCCGCAAATACGGGGCCATAAAAAGGAGAAATAGTTAAAAAGAAATCGGCGATAACCCGTAAACGGGCTCATCAAAAATATCTAAAGTTATTCTTTTAAATGTGGGTTTTAGTGCTCTTTAATAAACCTAAATAGAATTTTTCTCTAAAATAATTAGGGAAGCCAATAATTGACCCCATTTAAAATTACATGGGATTTCCTATGTCCCGCTCGACGATGCAACACCCGGTATACATAATAATATATACTTTTTGCATATTATTATATTCCGCCCTTCACTTATTTATATATATTATGTTGAGCTCCTCCGAAGGACGAAGGATGGTAAGTTGTCCAAAAGCATCTATTTCTGTATAAATAATTTGTAATGCTAAACAAATAATAATATTCATAGTAACTAGTTGATCAAGAATATTGAAAACCCAAATAGTTTGCCTTATATTCAAGTAGCATTGCCTAATTATTAGTCTATTATTCTATTCTGTATTAGTGGTATACAGTACCATGGAAAATAATTGTTATTTTGTTTCTCCCTGACAAACAGTGATTTCTGCTTAAAAAAACAGACAGCGTAATTCTCATAATAAGCTACAATTTTCCACAAAACAATCCTTTTTGGGGCAGAATAATTAGGCAGTTGGGAAAGTGGAATTTAAAATCAGGAAACCCCCTTAAAAGACCTTTTTATACAAGCGTCGTTGCAGAAATAGGCGGCACTTAAATCTTTTCAATTTTGTCGGTTTACCTTATTCAAAGTTTATAATGTTTGTGAAGTCGGTTTTAGGAAAATCGAGTAGCTTTTAGTGCCGGTTCTGTACGCCCAAACAAGCACTAAAAAGGAGCTTTACGAATAATAGCTTCAGGTTTGTCGACTTAAATCGGTTCCGGTTTTAGATCACTTTGTACATGCTGTTTGTAATAAGCTTATCAAATTTATTCAAACGTATTATTGCTTTTTGAAAGATTTCAGAGCTTATAATATAGGGTAGTATAACTGTAGCCTTGCCTGTACTAACGCTATAGATACAGCATTGGCCAGAATATACCGTGTGTTTAATGAAATCGTTGAGTATAAGAGTTTCAAACTCTAGTAGTAAATATCGTCCAGGGAGTTGCAAGTTTTCTATTTAAAATATTATGAATATCAGTTCCGGTTTGACCCAAATTTGTTTGAAAATCTAAAGGTTTTTTGCTACCTTTCGCCGGACTCATCCCCAGACGCGTTTCGCTGTATAACACCTCGTCAGTGAGGCTATAGAATCCGACAGCAACACCGTAGAGTCTGCTTGACCCTGAAAGATGGATGAATAACGGCAGATGTAGCTTTCAAGCAACATCTCGTGGCAATCAAATGCATCACTTGTCCCGCCTAACAAAATTTAGTCAGAAACGGAGAAGCAATCTCCTGCAAAGACCAGACGAGCCGGTCATTCTTACAGGAGTCGCCGCCAGGCGCACATCATTAAAACCCAATTCAGTATACGGACTAAGTACCAACAATCAGAAATCTAAAGGGTAGTTACTTCCTTTCGCCGGATTCATCCCCAGACGCGTTTCGCTGTATAATAGGTCGTCAGTGAGGCTATATAATCCGACGTAAATAATTTACATGTTCTAATGTTTGTCTTTTTCCTTTCGTCAGACCCACCCCCAGACGAGTTTCAACGTATCAACTTTGGTAACGTGCCTTCGTTACGGGTAATATTACTGGAAATTGAAGATAACTGTGCTCGCCATTGTGAGCTTGTTTGTGTCCTTGATGTAAAGTTTGTGTTTATATTATGTAAGTAACACCAAATAATTTTGAATTATAATTGAGATTATTATATAAATGAACTTTTTAGACAGCTCTTGAAAATGGTTTAAGAAACCGAAACGCATAGAGCGAAATATTAAATATTTGTGAAGAATTTTGGATTTTTCTTTCGTGTTTAACATTACTGGAAATATTACGGTAATATTACCAGTAATATTACCGTAACTTTCGCAGTAATATCTCCGAAAATTCTTATGGAAGATTCCGACAGTATTTGTTTATGTGCTTTAATTAGGTAAAAGAAGTTTATTTTCAAGCTCCACTGAATTATCCGATGACTCATTTTCAGTCGACAGCACATTATCTTGTGCTATTGGTGAATTTAAAAATAACGAAAACTGAGAGCTGAAGCTTTTGGCATTCAGTAATTTGTGTTTTTGTTTTCTATATAGGGTAGAAGTGGCAGAGACGTCATAGGTTTTGCAAGTGTGAAATTTTGTAAGAAAAAATGCAATATAATCAAATCGTTTATTTTTTGCAGGAAAGTTACTCTTATACACTATGTGGCAAAAGACATTTTACGACATTATTTTAAAAAAATAGAAACCTAGAAATTAAAATATCATAAGTTTTAAAATGCCATCTCTCCCACACTATGTGGGAGAGATGCCATGACACGAGAGAGGGATGCCACACATATTATTTTGTCTGATTAAGATCTTTTTTGGGTACTATTTCCCTCTCACAATTATTGTAATGGGGGAAGTACATATTTTCTGGGCATTCTGAAATAGTAAATATCTTGTTCAAATTTTAACAGTAAACCACATATCATATAAGCCGTGGCGTCTCTCCTCATTTTTGAGGATAGATGTTATACAGTTATAATATCACTCAGTATAAACAATGATACAGAAATATTTTTTTATCATGTTAATAACAAGCTAAACAAAACATTAAAACAGGTACTCACTTTAACTTATCTCCGCTGTACTTATGGCATTCACTATAACAAAATATGCTCAAAATTTTCATCAAATAAGTTACGCTGAACAAAATACTTCTTAACAGTACGTAAGGCGCTCAAGGGCAGCCGAACAGGCACTGACTTGTTACGACGACAGCGTCGATAAGTAGTTGTTCCCAGTATAAAGTATAGGGCTATCTCTTTCACATCGCGAGATAAGGAATGTGTGTCGTTTCTCCCACTTTTACCCTAGAATGTTCTTTTACTTTTACCTGTTTAAGAGTTTTGAAGAGGATTTAAGTGGTTGATAAATTGATCGATACAAGTTTGCACTGTTTTAATTTATTAAAATTTTTTTGTTCCTAAAACTAAAACCTATACCTACAAGTAAGATGAGCCAGGTTGTTAGACATGTCAATATTACGTAACATTACGTCCTATTTCCATTATTCTTACCGAAAAATAAATTACCGGGAATTTTGCATCACTACTCGTCAGTGAGGCTAGAATCTGACAAGAGGAAAGATACCCACTCCGGCTCCGTAATTTTTATAAGAATTTGGCGTTTCGCACCAGATGATGCGTTCGGGCGTCGAAAGATGTCGCTTTATGCTACTGTCAAAAATATTTATTTCCTGAATCCTTCATTTTATTCACAAAAAGAACAGAGAGAATGTATGGAAAAATATGAATACATAAATATAGTATGGTAGAGAAAGGTTGTGAACGTACGTAAAAAGTCGCAGTGAGGACGCTGTCTATAATCTAAATAATATTTTTTTAAGTGCAAATTTTCCGTTCCGAACATTAGAAACTTGGTTGCTAAAGTTTAAAATAGACAATTTTTATCAGTCAAAGTCATAAATAATTCAATATAAGAAATAAACCCCTAACATTTCATTTATCATCATTTTTAATATGTCGTGTAATTTGTTTTTTTATCGCAATTTATAAGGCGTAAACCTTAACCGCTATAGAAGTTCGAGGCTCCTTTGTAGCTTTTAAGCGAGTGTAAAGAGGGAGTGACAAATGGTTCTCGGGCCGACTAACAACTGCATTTTGTAATCGACACGGTACAACTCCGGGTCCGGAACTGTAATTGATGATTGCACGTCACGGCAGCCGGAGCAAATCACCGTCCTTGGTTTTAGTTGTAAATCTCCACTTAGAAGCTTTTCAATTTCAAATGTTTTTCGGGTTTTCTTATTTGTGTACGTCGTCTGCTTTTAGAAAATAATAGGGAGGAATTTCTTTAAGAGGATTGAATCCCAATACCTATTTTTTTAAATCTCTTCTGTCGAAACAGATTGAAATACCTATTTGATCGTGTATTTATTTTATTGTTAATCCCGTTTTATTGATTTAACACGCAGATGCTGACCAGTTGGTTTACCCAGAGCCATAAATCAAACAGAAAAAATTGATTTTGAACAAACATTTTTTCTGCATTGATAGAATATTTAACAAATGTAAAGTTGTTTATTTTGTTCCTTGATCCTAAAAAAACGGATCCGGCAGAATTTAAGTCCGGGCAGTATCGTCCTGTGTGTTAAACATTCTTTACAGTTTAAAAATCGTTAAAACAAATCGACACAAAATTACATTTTAACGGCGAAATGTTCAAAGGTCATTATTTCATTGTTATCAAATTAAAACCTTATTCTATTGTATGGTAGAAATTTCCTGCTCATATTTATTGCTGTTGGATGATTAATGATGTGTACCGTTATTATAGAGGCGTGCATTTAACACGATTTCTGTGACTTTTGCTCCTAAAAAGTCAATTATTTCTGGATACAGTAATAAATCATGAATCTGCTTTGGATTGTTCACGGTGTTTTTTTTTTGGTTTGGGTAAGTTAAGGTGTACTGCGTTTGTGTCAGTTCAGTAAGATGTTTTTGAAAAAATTAAATTCATTAGCTATTAATTTTTCTTTCTTTTAACTACTTGATATGAAATTATGTGGTGTTGAACTGTGTTGGGCGTTCAATTATCTTTCAAATGACATCTCATTCGCGAAATTCGGTCAGATAGTTTTCGAGAGAATTATTTAATTGTGTAATGGTTTTTCTGATCTAATTATTTTAATAATAATAAAAGTAATGAACAATTTGATACAAATCTTACCCGTAACACAGATAATGTGGTCATTTTTAACATTGAAATTTTAAGGATCGGCCCCACCCTACTTACGGGGTTGAAGTTGCCGTATTGAAAGTGGTAACAAAAACCTGCTTCCTTGACAAATCTAATTACGTGTACAAGCGACTTTTTAAAAAGTAAATGTTAGATATTCTTCAGTCTGTTTCGTTTTAAATGGTTTCCCAGAAATTATGAAACTTACTTCGCATATTTTAAATAACTCGTTTGTTTTTTTTTTTACTTTTTTGAATGAAGCTTTTTTTTTTGTTTAATACATATCTCCCTAGGTTCCTGTTGCCAAAAAATAAGAAAAAACATTTGTCGGAGAAACGTGTATCAACACGTCAAAGATAATAGGTTGGTAAATGATGTGTGCGTGTGAATACAATCTCTGCTATTTCTGGTTGTAAGTTAACGCAGTGATTGGCATTCACTCACGTAGCTAGTCAAACGCGCTTCGCGACGGGACGTGTACTATCGACATTGAGACGCGAGCTTCCTTTTGGGCGAAATATGTGGTCAGATCGTATCGCGCAGGAGTAGAGAGACGAGACGGCACGGCGCAACGGTCAAGAGAGAGCAGTCTTCCATGATGGCTCCGTGACGCAAGCGGCACAAATTTAAGGCTTTTTTTTAAGTAAAGCTAAGCAGATAGCATTTCCGCGTTATCTGACGTACGAAGTTGAACTCCCTACGATACCGGGGCGTTTTTATGATGTACTCTAAAGTGATAGTTAGGGAAAAATATGAAGAAGCAGTTAGAAGTGTAACGTTAAGTATCGACCAGTGTCTTTGTCGTGAATCCTTGTAACATGCTGCCATAACCTGCACTAAGGAATAAAAACGAAAGTGTTTAAGTAACACAATTTTGTTCAATCAAAGGTAGCAAGAAATTTACGAACCAGTGAGCACCGCTATTGGCCACGCAGTATAAATTAATGTTACCACTAGGAAATGAACCGAGTACGCCATCAACATTTATTGGATATTGAAACAAAATATCAAAAACACAAAAAGATAAAATTTTGGTGATAAAATTTAATTAACAATGTGACAGTTAATGTTCATTATTCGGATGAAACGACAAAAAAAAGTTAAAGTGGACATGATATTATCAACCGCGAGGTGACATAAAAACGGGGTCAGTCCGTAATAAAATGCCTTAATTTACACGCTTTTTACCCTAGCTATGACGTTTCCACATAAGCAGGAAACAGGACGCTTATCCTTTTAAAATAACGAGTTATAACATTTCGAGAAATGTTTCTGGCTGTAGTTAGGGTTTTGCCGTTGCGGTACAAACATGATATACTAGGTGATGCACCGCCAGACTGGTTATAGGGAATCCCATGTAAATTTTTTTCCCCTATTCATTTTACATCAAAATTGTATTTGACTTTTTTGTAGGTCCTTGTGTGATGGTCTCGCACACCAAATGTTATCATTTTCTAATAAGGCAATTCAAAGTTACTTATTTATTTCGTTTTAAGTACTTGCGTTTATTGAATTAGTACAATCATTATTTTTTCTTGAATAATGTAAAACATGTTAAAGCTAATCAAAAAATACATTTGACATTATCTTAATAATTATTACTGGTGGTTTCATTCAGGTATGTGTATTTAACTTTTAAAAATTTTACGAAAAGTTTTTTTCTAACTAACTTTTAATTGGTTTATTATAAGATAATAAAATTTAGTATACGATATAAGGACCTTCAAAAAAGTGTAATGCAGTTTGATGTAAAATTAATAGGATAGCAAAATTTACATGGATTTTTCTATGGCCAGTATTAAACATTTTAGATACATAGTTTGTTAACAGACAAGAGTGTGGTTGCCACAAGATGTAGCCACGTGCTCTGTTGAAATGCATTTCTGCGTCAAAAGCACTTTGAGGTCCCTTACCTTGTCGTGAGACCGGGAGCCTTGCCGATGAGCCGTAGACGACGAAACGCGTCTTAGAATTGAGTCTCACGGAAGGATAAGGGATAACTCTGTACACGAACTTATTTTAAGTTTGTTGTTTTTTAATAATTTGTTAACCTATATTTCAACTTAGTTGAAATATTGTGAAAGCAAAGCAAGGAAATTGCCGAATTTACCAATTTCAAAGTTTAAAAAAAATCCTAAAGTTTGTTCAGATCAATTCTATAGTCTATTCAAATCCAAGCTACCTACGAAGTTAAAATACGCACGTGGAAAGCATTACAACATATTACAGAGCTGACCTAAGATAAAGTAGTGTTAATAGCGATTTTATATACCCATATTTGACTGTCCCCAATATTATAATATAATAATAATTATTTAAACTAAAACTAATTGCAAAATATAATAGGTAGTCACAAAGCACAAATATTTAATTTAGGAAAATTACATTATTGTCATTGTCATCGCATAATACAGACTTTTTAAAAAATTCTACAAAGAACCTAAAAATTATAAATTTAAACTAATAAGAGACTACTTCTACTTCCAAACATGTTCTCATTCTTCTATTTACAGAAACGAAAACATTGGTGAGCACTTAAGAGGAGTTGTTAATCTCCTGAAATTTATATATAATTTTAGCCTGTAGGTCTTCTAAATTTTCACAAGCGGTTTTGACAACCAAGGTTTTGATGAAGAAGTCACACAACGTGAGATCGCAGGACCATAGTGACCATCTAACTGGCATATTCTTCGAAAAATTCTTCGATAAAATTTAAATTACCCGGAGTTGATCAGCTGTCCTGGAAGAAGGCTTGTTACATGTCTTCATCGTCTAATGCGTTTAAATTTTTTTCTAAAATTTCATGACAGTATCGCGCCAAATGAGAATCCCTTTAAAAAGATCTGTCCAATTAACCTTTTTTTCGATATGGCAACCCACAACCTGTCTGAGAATGCAGAGACTAAAGAAATGTGGATTTGGGTGAGGCCAGAGCTGATGTCAAAGGATATATCTTGGCGACCTTGCTGTATTTGAGTGTTTGAGCCAACTCACATCATGAACGTTAAAGTCGCCAAGGATGACAACTTTGGAATTGGGATGGTGGGTTTGCAAAAAGTCGATAGCATTAGCAAGTGGGGAGGACAAGTCTCTATAATAACTATCGCTTGGCGGCCGGTAAAGGCAGCAGATGGATTTAGAATTCTCTGCGTTGATAGTTCAAACCACATTACATCAAAGTCGTTAGGCTCAAGAGTCTCGTCTCTTTGACAAGAAATATCACTGCGGACAAAGAGATAAAGGCCAAAATTGCGCCTAAATCGATGATGAAAGTTGTACCCAGGATATAAATAGCTGACCGTACTAGTCCATGATCTGACCTTTCTTTCGGTTAGTAGGAATACATGAGGTTTGGTAGATTGTAGATGTTGATGGACTGCATTGATGTTCGAGTTCAGTCCTCTTACATTTCAGAAGTCATTTTGGAAGCTGCTAATTTAGGGTCTTGAAACAACTTTAGCTGTCACACCATTTCCATTAAAAATGTTGTTAGAAGGACCCGCCTGGCTATTGGAAATGGTGGATGTTGAGATAACTTCGCTTGATGAGGCGCTAGGACCAGCCCTCATCCGGAGATCCGATCGGAAGGTGAGTTTAACTCCAGAGCATTTTGATCTTAAAACCATCCTCATAGCATTTTTTATATATTTTTTTCCCACCCTGGAAACCCAAGACATCGGCACAGCGACGAAACGTTAGCTCAAGGAACAACTTCACGCCACCTAAGCCGATGGTATTTTACGGGGCCATGTCGGGTTCAATAATAAATAATAATTAATAAGGCACACGTAATTGATTATTTTTTTTTAATCTTACGATACTAAAATAGATAATAGATATATAATTTTATATATTCATTACGTTTTGTTCTCTTTTAAAAGAAAATCTGTTTCTCTGTTGTTTCCGGCTAAGTATCGTAATATTATGTGAGAAACAAAAGGTCGTCTCTGTCGATCCAAAAATAGGGTATTTGCTTCCTTGAGTCTTCGCAAGTTTAGATAAAGATTTTCTCCTCACACTTGGGCTATATATTTGTTGCACGTCGAATGTTTCATGTTGCATGATTCATGTATCCTTAGGTGCAAGGGATAATATACAGGGTGGTCAAACGAAACTCGAATGGAAGAAGACTATACGAAAACTAAAGAAAGTCTCCAAAATATGTATGTATTATTATTTGGGTAATAGTATATTTTCAAAATATTTTACATTATAGAAGGTGGGCCAGATTTTTTTATTATTTAAACATATGCATATGTTTTTAAATTATTTTCCTTTTCACCCTGATTACTTTAATATAAGGTTTTTAAAGTCAGAAATTAGTAGTAAATAGATTATTTGTGAAAATTTCATGACATTTCTGGAAGACTTAAAAACAAGTGACCTGCTTATAAAAGATTGCTTAGGATATTGTGGTTATAATGGTACTAGTTCCGTTTCCTAGTCTTCCAAGTTATACAGGGTATTAAAGAAAACGCAAACTGTAAATTTTTTAAATGAAACACAATATTTGAAGAAGCACCGTTTAAAAGGATTTCATTTACAATAACAGTTAGTATATTTGAAATAATCCGTTTTTCTGGAATACAGTAAAACTTCTCATTTCGGCCACCCGTTAAAAACGGTCACCCCTCTGAACAGTCAGTTTTGGCTTCTTAAAATAAATCTTATAGCATTTTTAATAATAAAAGACCCCTCGAGTACCGAAACACTTCTAAAACGGCCACGGTCACATGAATCCGTAGCTTTTAAGAAAATTACCTTGAATTTTTACCCTTAATTGCGGTCGTCTCGACCCTTCTGGGAATGTTTGCACCCAGCCGGTACTTTATTACTGGTACTATTGGAAATACCGGAGAATGATAAAACCTAATTATGTAAATGGGTTTTTAAGTACGTACAAATATAATTTGTTAAATCTTAAGATGTTTTCATAAAAGGTAAAATTTTATTCAGTTGCATTTTAACAGCACAATAGTCGATCATGTCTCTGAAACGTAAACGTTTATCTTTTAAACAAAAGTTCGAAATCATCGCGGATAGTGAAAAATATGGTATCAGTGCTCGAAAGATAGCGGAAAAGTTTGGTGTTGGAAGAACGCAAGTAAATGATATTCTAAAAAGTAAAATTGAACTGAAAAAACTTTATGAAGAAGGAGGAGTTAATGCAGATCAAAAACGGAAGTTTGCAAAAACAGACGGACTTGCGATTGACCAAATGGTTTATGAATGGTTTTGCAAAGCAAGAAACAAAAACATTCCAATATCCGGACCACTACTAAAGGAAAAAGCTCTGGAAGTGTCAGAAAATTTGAAAAATTGTGATTTTAAGGCATCAAATGGCTGGTTAGATAGATTCTGCAAAAGACATTGCATCAATTTTAAAACAATTTCTGGTGAGTCTGCTGATGTGGATGAAGTGAGTGTTCAAGATTGGTTCACTAAGTTAAAATTAATTATCAAGGATTATGATGATAAAGATATTTTTAATGCAGACGAAACAGGCCTTTATTATCTCGCAATGCCAAACAAAACTTTTGCCTTAAAGAGTGACAAATGTGCTGGAAGAAAATCAGCTAAGCAACGAGTGACAATTCTTTTTTGCAGTAGCATGGATGGTGAGAGGGAGACCCCATTAGTTATAGGAAAAAGCAAAAATCTCCAATAAAAAGGCTTGGATGACAACAGAGATAATGATTTCCTGGCTAAAAAAATTTGACACCAAAATGAAAAAACAAAGAAGAAAAGTACTTTTATTTTTGGATAACGCAAGTTCTCACCCGAAAATACAACTGGAAAATGTTCGAATTGTTTTGCTGCCTCCAAACACTACATCTTACTGCCAGCCATTAGATCAAGGCATCATACAAAATTTTAAAATGATATACAGAAAATATTTGATAAAAAGACTTTTAACTTTTACTAACACCGCTACCGAGGATGCGTTTGAAAAAGCAGAAAAGACCATAAATTTGTCAAGTGCTATGGTATGGATTGTTGCAGCATGGAAAAATGTTTCATCTAAAACGATTAAAAAATGTTTCCAAAAAGCTGGATTTATAGAAACTCTCCAAGAGAATGAGATTTTTGAAGAAGAAGACGATATTCCACTAAGTCAGTTGTTTTCCGGTATCCCAGGAAATCCAAACCTGGAAAATTATCTTCAAATCGACTCAAACATTTCAACGGAAAATCCCAGTATGGAGATGCAGGAAATAATTCAGGAGTTTACCAGCCAATCTGAAACTACCGAAAATGAAGACTGTGAAAGTAAAGAAAACCAGGAGGTTTTTAGTTCGTCTTTAAAAAGCATGAGTGAAGTTTGTGAAAAAATAAGAGACGTACAAAATTTTTTATTAGGCAAAGAAAATGGCAATTTGGTCATTGATATTTCAAATATCCTAATGAAATGTGAAAATGAAGCAGCAAAAATTAAAATTAAAAATATGAAACAGACTTCCATTGAATCTTTTTTTCTCAAAGCATAATTTTTTTTCGTATGTAGTGCACATTTTTAAACAATATTATGTATACATATTATGTAGGAGTTATGAAATAAATAGTTATGTCTATATATTTACAGTTCATATTACATAATAACGTATGTGTTTGTAATTAGCCTTTTATTAATTAATGAAGTTGAATTTTATTCACATGACACATATGTTATATGTAGATATGTAATTTATTTTTTTCCTTCCCCTCAAAAACGGTCACCCCCTCAAACGGTCAATTTGTAATGAAATTTTTAGTGGCCGCTATTGAGAAGTTTTACTGTATCAATTTTAACTTGCTTATTTTATAATTTACGGCATTCAGCGATATTACGCGGATTCCATTGGAAATTTCCCTAGTGTCAATTTAACTGGAAATTTTACACGGAAATTTTACAAAATTGATAAGTGGAAATTGCATCCGTTTTGAAAATTACATCTGGAAATATCCCGGGGATAATTGTAATTTTTGACATTTATAGTTTCAAAACATCAAAACAGTCGACCTGTCAAAATGTTAACTTTTTAGCAACTACCTAAATAAACTTTTATCAACTCGGGAAATTTCCGATCAAAACATAACACGTGCCTAAAATATTTCCTAATGGAAATTTTTCAAAATTTGGTCTTCAGCCAATTAAAAAAAAAAAAAAACATTCGTGCATTGCACCAAAGAAAAAATCCCTCGCCCTGCGTGTTCGGGATTTTTTCAGGTGCAATAATGCACTCATGCTTTTGTTAAAAAATTGGTTTCAGACAAAATTTTCAAAAATTTCCGGAAATATTTCATGCACTAGTTATATTTCTACTGGAAATTTGAAAAAATTGTTTATTTTAGTATTATTTTCTCTATTAATATATTTTGTTTAGGAAATGAACCCTTGCCTACGCCGTCAAAATAAGTGTTACTATAGGGCGCTGTTCGCCAAAAATTAATATAATTGATCTTAAGTTATTAAAGCTGGTCGAATATTGCGAACTTGACTTTAGAATATAATGTAAAAAATATTACTGCCAAATATCCAATGTAATCCATGCAATTATTGCAGAATGCAATGAAATTAAATTAATATTCCAGAAAAACTGCTGATTGTAGCCATTGTAAGTGATATATCAAATTAATGAAAGCTGATGATTAAAGTAACAATGTACACAAAATTGGAAAGCCTGTAATTTGTGTTTTCTTCGGTAAACGATTTAGTAACAAAACTAGTATCATTATAAACTACAACATCCAATGCAGGCCGTTATTTATTAATATATTTTTAGGTCTTCCAAAGATGTGGGATGAATTAGGACGTATTTGAGAAAAAAACTCAATTTATTTCAAAAACTACTTACTTCGAACTATTATATCAAAGTGATCAGGATTATGAGGACTATAATTTAAAATCGTAATACTTATATCGAGTGTCCCATATTTTATAAAATAAGTAATCTCTCTAAACGAGGGTCAGGCGGATCTTGGGGGCTGCTAAAGACAATTTCCTGGTCAGGGACCTTCCATTGTCATACATTACTTTTAATTTACTATTACTTGTTCAAATTTCTCCAATATTTTGATTTATAATATAGTAGGTAGGTATAGAGAGTTTTCGCTGTGTATTAATGGAAAAATCGGGCGAAAACCAGCTTGTCAGGTGCTTTTAAACTGTAAACTGGCAGCATGTCAAATGGTACAACATCATAAATTATTATTGTGATTCTATTACTTCTCCTTTATGCAAGTGGATTGCTTGTTAAATTTTTATTGTTTTATGTGATACTCTACTTTTCTCTTGTTATTTCTAAATATACAAGCTCTGTTTTACAAATTTGCAAGGAAAACAAATGCCCTGGTAATAATTTTCGGTTGACTGAAGCTTATTATTGTTATGTGGGCAGCTCTCCCAAGAAAGGCAATGAAAAATACTTTTATTAGGGTTTCGTGACGAAAATGGCCGAAGGGTTAACAATAAACGAGACGATGTTTTGGCAATGTAGGTGGCGAAAATGTTGATGTTAAAACGTTGACAGTTTTATTGAAATAAAGGTAAACAGCCTTCCTTTAAATGTTCTGGGTATTTTTTTTATATATTCAGCTAAAGCATAATTTGTGTCGTTGTAAAAGGAAAATGACTTTAAAGAGTGTTGATGGTTGGACCTCAACAAGCATTTCAGTACCAATGACGTAAGAACAGTCTGTAGGAAAGCGCGTGATTGGCCTAACATAATCAAAACAATTATTTTTGGATAAAAAAAATTTACACACACACGTCTTTATGAGTAGATACTAGTAGCGCTTGACTATATATAATTTGACTTGTTTTCGTTACCAGTAATTGAGTTCTAGTGGCATGCTCTCTGCTATCAAGATTATAGCATCAACCTATCCATTTGAATTTAGTTAATTACATTGGCTTTTTCTGACAAAATTTATGCTTCATAAACGATTAGGCATCACGGGACTGTGACGGCCAGTCTAATACTTCGACGTTGTTTCGTCTTCCCATTTGGTACCCTCACGGCTCTAGTTATTTGCTGGGAGTATCCACTGGCCATCTAGTCTAAGAAACCACTTTTTAGCAGACGGAACAAAGCTGTGTTGTATATTTTATTCGTCTTCTTAGCGATTAAATTGCCAGTCAACAAGTATAAATTTACAAATCCTTGCCTAGAGAAACCTCCCAAAACGTTTACTTTTACCGCGTGTTTGACTGTCCCTTGGCGTAATTTATTAGTAAGGGTACACGAGACATATGAGATGCTTACCTGCCCCAAAGCTACAAATATTTGTAACTTCTAAGATTTCGGTTTCAAAACATCTTATTTTCCCTAGACAAAATTAACTAGTTGTTTAGACAAACTTTCACCACCTTTTGGTGAAAAAAATTTCGAGATGCGATAAATGGTACCTACCATAAAGTTGATTCAATTTCCAACGAAAACAAATAAAAAGTGAAGGAAAAAGTGTATTTTTAAAACAAAACACTTGTCTTTATTTTGAGCTAAAAATAATTCAAATGAATTTGGTTGTTTGTTGAGATTATTTAAAATGGGACGATAAAAAATATTTTTAAAGGAATATCAAAAAGAAAGAAGGGCGCGATGTTTTGACAATTGACCAACCGCAAATTTTAATAAAACAAAAATAAATAGCGTGGTTAATAAGTCCCCTGCACATATTTTCTAACTACATATTTGTTGTTTTTTCCAGCCAATCCATAGATTTGCTTTCCCCGGAACCGGCTTCCACATTTTATTTTTCATACCAAAGTTACAATCTTTTTAACTTGCAACTTTTAGGTTTCTGTATATAAACCACGTATACGATAAAATCATATACCTGCAACAAATCTCAAACTAGTAAAATTAAAACTTTTATATCCCATTAAACTCTGAACATTTAACAGCAATCAACAGGTAATAATAATTAACTTAACCCTTCTTCCTCTTTTCAAATTTTATGATCTATTACACCCTTTACGAACAAAATATTGTGGTGTTTATGAAAGAACTTTGCCGACGCCGCCGTAACAAAACTTGAAAATTTATTGTTTGGTAAAGTTTAAATTTTCAGCGATAAGGTCGACCGTGCTAATGAAGTGCCTTTGTACAATATTAATCCCGTCAATATCCGACCCGACCGGAATAACAAGCAAGCAAGATAGTGTTTGTTTGAATTCATCTTAGATCACCGGTATGCATAATCGTTTAATGTATGATACACACTCATGCTGGGTTTATCATAACTGGTTGTTATCTGATATACTTTTTGCATAAGTTGTTTTGTACTGGTTGGCTAAAGCCGCAAACACACTGAGCTCACGTCACGTCACATTACGTAAGCACACGTGCTATTACGTTACAGACAAAAAGTGTGAAGCGCTGTTTTACATAGTTGTTAATACATCAGAACCACACTGAAGTCATCTCGTGCGTATTACGTTACATCCCCAACGGCACGCGTGCTAGCATGTGCTTATTTTCTGCAAATCCACACTTTTCGTCTCACGTGAGCACTCGTTTAGGCGGTTTTGTAAAGGGCTGGTGTGTTGTTGGTGAATTTTAATTTCTGAACCAAACGATGAATGAAATTCGCCCAATTCTTTTCTTTTCATGTTTATGTCATTGGCCCATGGTTTCCTCGTTTTTTTATTTTCCTCCTTGAGAACGATAAAGGCAGCCACAGTTTCTATTTCCTCTTCCCAGTCCGAACAACTGATTGAGCTGGCGCTTTCCATAATTTACGCAAAATAAACAAACAACACAAACACAGTGAAATCAAAGAAATACTGGCCGAATTCATATATCAATTTGTATACCACATCATGAAACGTGATGGTAGTGTGTTTCTAGTATGCTCTCACGGTTAAATCATGACAACATGATAGCACGTGCCCTCACATGACGTGAGCTCAGTGTGTTTGCGGCTTAACTGTAGGAGAGAATTTTGCTATGGATCACTGTAAATGAGTTTTTTTTTTTTTAATCCCGTCCACTGACTTTTTCTGTCTGCGTTTCAATCGGCTCTACTACGTCCCAAGTGTTCAAACTCTGCACCATCTTTAACTTAACATCTTAGTGAAAATCCTTCTCGTATGGAAAAAGAAAAAATAATCTGTACAAGTTTAAAGTTTAATGGCAACATACTTGTAAATAAAAAAAATAGTTAATTTTGACGTTACGAAATGAGTAGAAGAAAACAGAGTTGTAATCTGGTCACGTGGCATTATTATCAAGATGTCTTTAGATTAAACGTAGCATGTTGTAGCAGGGGCCTATTGACCTGAAAAGTCAGGGAATTTTCAAAATAATTACTAAAGCTAAGGAATTCTCAATAGAATTAGTGTGGTACAAGAGTTTTTGTTTCTATACTGGAGAAACCTAGACATACGTTTATACTTATCTATTTTTGTTTCCTATATTTAAAGAGTAACGGTGGAAAACGCATTTTATTTAGTCTGATATTGATAATAAAATTGTGTATACGTGAAAATTAACAATATTGAAATTTCACAGTAAAATCAGGAAACTGTATTTAATTGACTAAATCCTGGCATAAGCCCTTAGTGGGTTAAGATATTCACATGATTAGACGGAAGGGTTTTAAGGCACATTGCAAAACATATTTAATATGGGGCAAAGAGCTCTGGCAAGTCACCAAGAAAACGATAAGGATAATAAAATTCATGTAAACAAAGGACAAAACAGACTTTTATTGTTTTTGCAAGTCTTTTTTTCCTTTGATCTAGCCACGCCTCGATAAATTTTATGTGGCGTTGTAGCTTTGAGAGTACCAACCTTGGTTGTTTGGCGGTGGATGGCGGTATCATTAACAGATATAGTTCCGTTTGAGTAAATTTAGGAATATCGCTGGCATACATATTGTTGCCCTTCGGTACTCCGGCTATGACGAAACGGCGAAAATCCTGTCCGTCAAAAGAGAATGAATAACCTTTATTAGGTAGGTAGTTCGGCGTACCTGACCTTATTTTAACTATAAAATAACTCCGTCGTGCCAGACCTATCAAATGCCTCGCTGACGTCAAAAAAGACCGCTCCCGTGCTGAATCGCCTGTTAAAGCTTCTTATTAGAATTAGAATTATATTAGAAGTCAGTGTAGTCATTTAGTGCACCGTATCATGAGCAGATCGAAAACCGAACTGCACTGGCAGATGAAAATTTTTAAGACTGTTTAAAGACTCCCAAACCATTTTTATTTGAAATAATTGAAAATTAGAATTTTAAAAATTAGATTTTGTATTTATTTATTTTATCAAAATTAATAGTCCGAAATTAAATTGTGTGTGGTCACGGTATTCAAATGAGTGGCAGCCTGTTGAATGGAAATAGTATCTGCCTCTTTAATAATAGGAGATTAAACAGAGACACGAATATATCGCAATTTTGACTTTGAACCATCGCGTTTTTTCTTAGGAAGTAATTTTCAAAATTTGTACTGAAAAAAATGACTGTAATGTAAAATTATTTTAACATTAACGGCTGTGATTTGTTCCGGAAATTTTCCCAATAAGCCCGATAAGACGTGTTAAATACACACATCGATAAGCGGCTTTCCAGTTAGTGGACTCGAACCCTCATTCAGGAACCATTCAAAATTAGGGCTGTAATGAATACACACCCTTTGCGGGGATCAGCGTAAAGTTAAGCGGATTATTGGTCTTCTCGTAAGATGTTATTCTCTAATTATATCGAAGTGCCGTTCGATAGCAAGGAGGATTTGAGAGAATAGGTACCTAATTTCGGGTCAGGTAAGTAATTAATTAAGTATTGATTTAAATACAGGGCGTTCCAACTCTATACACGAAATATCTTCTTATATAAATATGTAAAAAAAGGTTTCAAGAGAAATAGTTCTTGGTTTAAAAAACTACTTTTACTTACGTTTAAGTATCCACGGTGCCTCAAAAGTACAATTTTTAATATCAACTTTTCTTTCTTTAATAGAGCACCCTATATTTTATGTCAATATATTGTCACAATATAAACCACGTGAAAAATGATAATAATTGACATAACGACATAATTTTAACCAAAAATTTAAACTACAATCAAGGTTTTCATGCCAGTACTTAATTTTCTATATGCGAATTTATTTGCTAAGAGTTAAACAAAAATAGTGTCACTAGTAACGAAATAGGTCCTCTTCCTATGCTAGTATATTATACGCTTGAAAAACAACAGTTTTAACTTTATTTTGTATTTTATAATTTTATGGGTGTAGGAAAAATATCGTATGTAATAGGCACGTCTAGTAAATACATCTCTGTGCCACACTTTTTATCTGATACATATTTTAACGTATTTTTGTATGAAAATAAATAGCGTAAAAATGTTTTAAAGGAAATATTGATTTACACAGGTTATTTGATCTCTAAGTAATAACGTATACAAATGGAGCTCAAAATTTTATTTTGCATCCTCCGTTGATTCCGTTTTTATTCATACATCACAAATAAAATATTTACAGTTCAACTTTTATTGAAATCAAATTTGTAACAGCGGAAACTTTATTTACACTTCACCCTGATATAAAGGACTATAACCGTTCGTTTTCGTCTTTTTATTGATAAAAATAGGCACAATTTTCAAAGTCATTTCAAATATTTTTCACGTTTTAGCTTTTGTCTTAACCCTGATAGTTTAAACCTTTCATTTCAAACAACTCCCCCAATTCTAGTTTTTTGCATTTATTTCACCTCGTTTTTATAATACGAATAAAATATCCATCTAAACAATCGCATTTTTATGGAAAACAAATTTATATCTGCCGAATTCCACCAAAATTTAATTTGCTTTTTGGTATAAAACAACATAAATTTCATTTCGCATTCTTGCTGTCACCATATTTAATTTATCTTCTGCCTTTTCCGGGAGTATTTATTTTCTTTATATACTCAACAGGTATAAATTTACTGGATTCCTTTTAAAAGCGTGACTTGATTACCTCCGAAGCGCTATAATTAATTTATATTGTAATTATTCTTGTTTAAATCTATTATGTTTTTATTAAAGCAAACATTTTGGGCGCTTTAGAATTACACGCATGTAGGTATTACTTAAAAATGATATTATAATGAAAATTGACATTGATGACAACATAATAATTGTACGGAACTAAATTAGTCAAATATTGCACAGGAATGAAGAATTATTAGGTCATGTTCACGCCCCATAACTCGAAAATGATAACACATATTTGGCGGCAAATTTATGGTGGATCAGTATAAGTTTTTGGATGTATTCGCTGTTTCCAAAGGTAAATATAGTACAGAAAAAATGTTTTGTTTTCATCTTTTTGCAATAATACCGCAGTTAACTAAAGTATTGATTAAGAAATCCGTATAGATATCTGTTGGGGAAACGTGTATCAACACGTCAAAGATTGTAGGTTGGTAAATGATGTGTGTGTGTGTGCGATTTCAACCTCTGCTATTTTTGTTTGTAAATTACATAAGGGTTATAATTTGTTCAGGCAGTTATAACGTCATTATTGGGACGCTAGCTTCCTAATGAGCAAAGTATGTGGTCAGATCGTATCGCGCGGAGGTAGAGAGACGAGACGGCATGGCGCAACGGTAAAAATTTAAGTAGTCTTCCACTATGGCTCCATCAACTTTTATGTGGACTCCACGAGTTTAAGGCCCTTAAGTAGTTCATTCGAAGATGGCTCGGTGAAGCGAGGTGGTCCTATGCACGCTACACGGGTTTAAGGCCTTTTTGGGCAATTAACGGTTTCTCTTTAAGTAGAACTAAGCAGCTAGCGATTCCATGTTATCTGATGTACGAAATGGAACTCTCCACGTTACCGGATCGTTTTTGTGATATACTTTCAACTGATAGTTAGGGAAGCCATGAAAAAAAAGCAGTTGGTAATATAAACGTTAAGTATTGACCAGTATACTTGTCGTGAATCCTTGTAACATGCTATCGTAACCTGCATTAAGGAATAAAAGCACAAGTGTTAAAGTAAACAATTGATTTAATTCAAGGTAGCGGAAAATTAACGAACCAGTGAGCAATCCTATTGGCCACGCAGTAAAAATTAATGTAACCACTAGGGAATTAACCCAGTGCGCCATCAATATGAATACGTAACAATGAAAAATCTCATACGAAACGTTTTAGGGAAAAAATATTTTTTACTACGCCAATGTTAAAAAAAGATTCTAGACATATTGCCTAAGATTGCTTTACCAAATCTATGCCGGGTTTTAAAATTCGTTTATTAATAAGGCGCTTAGTTAGCCCTAACTAGATTGAAACTATTAGGTCCAGTGGCGTCTCAGTGGGCACCACAGCCAATTATTATTGAGAAGAAAAAGTACGCCACTGCCTTTTTTTAAGTTTTTTTATTTGTTCAGATTAAGCAACTACAAAAACAACTTTTTGGTCCTTGTGTTCTTTTTATATCTGGCTTCGTTCGCGAGAAAAAAAAAATAAAAATCACCGTTATGACCGGTTTTTTTTTAAACTTCAACGCCCTGTATCTCAGAACGAAGTAACTCCGGACATATGTTCATAGGAACTTTTTTTTCTTAAAACGAACTTACGTATCACCCTCTGAAGTTTCGTACCGTAGTTAGGAAACACCCTGTATATCTAAGAACAATTATTTCTTGTAAAAAATACATAATACATTTTCTAGAAAAATTTTACAATACATTTTTTGCGTACTTCATTTAAAATGCCTCCTTAAACAGTCTTATTTTCATAACCAGGAAAGCAATTAAAAAACCTCTTGATAGAGTTAATTCGTTCCTACTTTTTCAAGCCGGTATTTTATTTCTCGGATGCAGTCGAGCATAAGCCTAATGAAGTGCAATTTGTTAAGAGTCGCCATCAGCAAGTGAAGAGACTCATCGACGTCAGAACCGTGTCAAGAGGATAACTTTTTTAATTGCGACTATGCCGAAGAGCGTTGTGTATAAATATTATTTTTTAACCTTTGTTGGTAAATGAATGCGCATAAATTAATATCAAGGAAGTCAGCTCAGTGCGAGGCTTAATTTACCAGAAGATACAAATTTGCAAAAACTACAATCCATTTTTATTATTACCCACAGTGTTTTCTTGTAAGAATTATCTTTCTACCTTAAAATCGGAAATAGTTTATATTAAATAAAGTATTTATTATTATTTATATTTATAAAGACAATATTGCAATTCTTTGAAAATCGAGAAGTAGCGATAAGCATGTTCTTACCAACATGGTTAAAATCCTATCTTAACCGAAGAACACAAATAGTCGACATCACTAAAGGCGGCCAGTTCGGTAAATCACAGGTCTTAAACAACGAATGTGGAATTGCTCAGAGTCGAGCGCGAATCCAGGTGGAGGGTCATGGGGGTCATGCCCCCCCCCCTAAACAAACAGAGGAACGCAAAAAAATATTATATATTTTATTTACTTTGTTGTTTTGACTAACGCCACAGCTTGGTCACAATCAAAGCACCTGATGTAAGTATTTAAATTGAAAAATAAATAAGGATATAGACTTTTTTACAATTGATTTATTAGTATTATCACCGTATTATTAGCCTCGGTCGTCTTTGTCCGTGTTGGCAACTCGGGGGCGGCAAGCTTGAGTCTTGAGCGGCGATATTCTTTGTCGATGCCGGGCGCAAAAAAATAATAAAACAGGGGCTTTCACCGGAATTGTATTGTGTTAAACTGTTGAAGTCGTTTTAGTCCTTTGTTTAATTATTGTTTTTAGGTGGATAGGGAATAGTAAAATGTCGTGTAGTTTGGCATTAAGCCCTTAAGCATTTAGAAATTTTGTGGTGAATTACTCTATAATTTTCAATAAGCGTAAAAATTGAATAGTAATGGTAAGTTACGAAATGCATTTACATTTTTTACCTATTGCTTCTCTGTCAACGAAGTTTGTAAAATTTTAAACAGGAATGCCTAGAGGAATGCTTTTAGCGCATTTAAAAACCTATTATTAAAAAAAATAAAAAAATAACAGTTTTTTGTAAATTAAACCAATAATTATATTGTCTACTGTGTACAGCAGCTTATAGTCCACATTTTAATAAAATTGGCATTATGATACGATATTTTCGCTGGAAGCGCGAGCGTATGTCAACGTTGTTTAATAATAATAATAATATATAATAGGTAAATACTTAAGAATTTGGAATAGAAGTAACAGAGCAGCTGTTAAATAAAATATATACTTATATTTTGTGGCGTATGTATTTGTATACCTACCTAAAGGTATATGACAACGTATGACAAATATGTCATGTATGTAAGTGTTTGTATTTATTGAGAATATTTTTAATTAATGGCGTTAAAATGGGGGATCACATTATTTTCCAATGCATGGTAAAATTATTTTGGAGATTTATTACAACAGTGAAATATATTACTTTTCTGTGAATGACCCCCCCCCCCCCCCCAAGCGAGGTTCTAGATCCGCTGCTGCTCAGAGTAGCATCTTGGAACCACTGTTGTTCGTTATTTTTAATAATGACTTGCACTCTGAAGCAGATCAATTCTTTCAGACGATAATTAGTTCATACGGATGATACAATCTTAATAACTCGTGGCAAATATATGCCTCAGTTGCTGGACGAAGTTATAACTTTTTTACTAAGGTATAAAATGGTTTACAGATAATAATTTGATTCTTAATACAAATAAAACAAATATAATGCTGTTTAAAACAAAAAGATCCCATTTAGAAAATATTTTACATTTTGGAACGGCTTTAAATTCTACAGTTGTTGATACTCGGTCCGTTAACCGAACTGGCTCTTAATGCTGCGCACCTGGCGGCGACTCCTGCAATAATGACCGGCTCGTCTGGTCTTTGCAGGAGTTTCCTTGTCCGTTTCTAACTGATTCTTGTCGGACGGGCCAAGTGATGCATTTGATTGCCAAGAGGTGTCGCTCGAAAGCTACATCTGCCATTCTCCATCGACTCTTTAGGGTCAAGTAGGCTCTCCAGTGTTGCTTCCTTTTGTCGGATTCAATAACCTCACTGACGAGCCGTTATACGGCAAAACGCGTCTTGGGATGAATCCGACGGAAGGAAGCAACCTTTAAATTCTACAGTTGTTGGTACTCGGTCCGGTAACCGAACTGGCTCTTAATGCTGCGCACCTGGCGGCGACTCCTGCAATAATGACCGGCTCGTCTGGTCTTTGCAGGAGTTTCCTTCTCCGTTTCTGATTGATTCTTGTCGGACGGGCCAGGTGATGCATTTGATTGCCAAGAGGTGTCGCTTCAAAGCTACATTTGCCATTCTCAATAGGTTAAATGTTTCAGAAAATACAAAATTCCTTGGTGTTCACGTTGACAAAAATCTGAACTGGTCTTTTTATATAGACCAGTTATTAAAAAGTTGAACTTAATCTGCTGTGGAGTGTAAGCTGTTGATGAGTATATGAATGAGAGAACCTGGAGGATGGTAGATTTTGCAAGCTTTGAGTTGGTCCTTAAATATGGAATAATATTCTGGGAGCGGCATAGCCGTATTTAAAATACTTTTGTATTAAGAAAATGGATTTGAATCAGTCCTGTCGATATCAAAACTTGTTTAAGTCACAAAATAACAATTGGTTAGCAAGAGCGGACCACTTCAGTTATCCTGTAACAAGTCCAGAGAATATGTGTGTTAAACTATTTAACAAGTAGCTCATACAAATTACCCATTACAAATTAAATAACGCCTGTTCAAAATAGAATTTGAAAAATTAATAATTCAGTTAGAACCCTATTGTCTAAATGATTACCTTAATATGTAATGGATTAGTATGGTTGTATAATACTTCAAACCGACAATATGACGTCATTTCACTTTGTCATTACCTCTGTAAAAAATTTAAAATAAAGTTTTTTATTATTATTATTATCACAAAGAAATACAAACGTCACAGCGACTAGTGGCCAAGAAGCAGCAAAAAAGTTCCTTTTTAAATTTTTTCTTGAAGAGGCAGTTTTTATTAAACAAGTTTTCAATTTCGGAAACCTCGTTCACATCAGTAGTTTTTGTGCCACCGAGAAATTTGGAAGAATATTGCTAACCTCACTTTTATTATTTGCCGAATTTTCGATCTACATTTTTTCTTCTGAAAAATATAATCTATACAGGGTGTAACTAAATAAGTGTAAAACATTTAAGGGGGTGATTCCTCATCGAAAAAAAGATAGGATCTTTCATATAAACAAACTTTATTGGAGCATCCCTTATTAAGATACAGCCCCTTAAAGGGGGTACATAAAATTTGTTTAACAATTTTTTTCACAAGCACTAAAAAAGTTACAATATTGAAATTAACCTGACATTTTCTACTACCAAAAAGACACTTAGCCAGTAATTTATTTGGTTTACCCCATGGTTGTAAGGGGTGGAAAACGCAACCCCTAAAATTTATTTCCAATGCAACTTTTTGCCTTATTATTTGTTTACCATTAAAAAATTAATTTCCGATAGCCTGTTTCATTCTAAACAAAAAATGTCTCTTGAATTTTTTGCCCAAAATAAACCAGTTCGCAGCAAAAATTATTTTACGACCAAGATACATATCGCCATAAAACGAAAATACGAAACTAATTTATCTAGTAGGCCGCTATTAGCGATAGTGACAATTAAATTGGTATCAAGCTATCAGTTTGTAAATTTTTGAGATTGAAGTAATACTAATTGTGTATTGTGAAAAAAATTGTTAAACAAATTTTATGTACCCCCTTTAAGGGGCTGTATCTTAATAAGGGATGCTCCAATAAAGTTTATTTATATGAAAGATCCTATCTTTTTTTCGATGAGGAATTACCCCCTTAAATGTTTTACACTTATTTAGTTACACCCTGTATATTATATCACTATTATTTTTAGCCCCAAATTATTAATGTATTGTTTTCGTGGTAACGGCTACGTTACTTTGAAGACAGCAATTGTTGAAACCTAGGTTAGAACAATGCAATCGTATCATTTGAAGTTATCTTGAAGTTAGAGTTTTGCAAACAGTTAATAACAAAAATAAGGGCCTCTATTATAATATAATGGTGTATAATTTTTATATTTATTTTTTCATTTCCAACCGGCTAGGTAATTACAGCTATTCCATTTAACTTAAGTAAATATAAAAACAGTAAATAATCATTGTCCCGGATTTTCGCCAAAGCAAAAAAAAAACTATTTATTTTCTGCTCCACATTGTTCTAAATCAGAGAATTCTAACGAACCACCAAAAACTTCTTTGTTTATTTGATAAATAAGGACAAAAGGAGCGCTTCATAAGGATGCCAAATTAAATTTTTGTGGTCCCTCGGCCGCTTCTCTTTTTCTAACCAAACTTTCGTTTAATTATCTGAAGTAAAAATTAATTGCGAGGCACTTCTGGTCGGCGAACGTGCTTGTTAGACAATTATTGGAGGGGCCTTTCACGTTCTTGAGATGATGCCGAAAACCTCGTAAAAAGACAAAAAAGAAAAAGAAGTTAGCCGGCAATGTTGAAAGCCATAAAGAAAAATATTGGGGAACGACAGGATGGCTCGTTTATTTCATTCAGGTACTGAAGGTGGTGTTACAAGAATGGGTGATAAAATAAATAGAATAGATAAAATAAATGCCCCAGTAATCGACATGAGTTGACTAAAAATCCAAGTTATCAAAAGATGCAATTAGACAACAAAAAATATTTATTGATAATATGGAGAATATTTAAAAATCAAAGTAATCGCCTAATATCCCAATTATCCATGACCTGTTACCCTGAACTAACCTAACTCCAAGATAAATTCCAAGGATACCATTGTTGGAACAATTGTGGTTATGGAATTATGTGGCTATTACCAGTAATAGGGCATTGATATGTTGGGCCTTAAAACAATAATTTGCTGCGGTGTTTAAGTAAATAATATACATAAAAAAGTGACAAAAAAAATGCACAAATTATCGTGGAATAACCCTTCTGAATACATGTTACAAGATACTCTCCAATATCCTGCTGGAGAGAATGAAACCATATACCGAAGAGATCGTTGGGGACTACCAATGTGGTTTTAGATCAAATAGGCCCACCGTAGACCAGATTTTTACCATTAGACAAATAATGGAGAAATGCTGGGAATTCGACAGAGAACTCCACCAAATGTTTATTGATTTCAAACAGGCATTCGACAGAGTATGTAGATCAAAGTTATGGCAAGCAATGCAAGAGCTTGGATTCCCAAAAAAACTTATATCGATGACAAAAGTATGTATGGAGGATACGCGATGCAAAGTAAATATGAAAATGAAAAACCAAACTTGGTACAGTTATGTAAGAGGATCTGACGCACCGAATGACGATATTGGCGTTGTTGCCAGCTTTTTAGTTTGTCTGGAATTCAAACGAATTTTATATTTTTAAATGTAACACCCTGTATATTTTTTCATTTATAGTTTTAACTTTAGATTTGTTACACTTTTGGTATAACATACTTTGTTCCTAATATCAGTAGTTTTCGAAATAACGAGTACAATTTAGAAAAAATATATTCTTTATATTAAATTTTCAAACTGTTTTCCCTGTACAGCTTGACAGTGTGCTTATTGAAAATAAAATTTTTCAATTGGGTTGTAAATCATTTCTGGCGTTATTAATTTAAATTCGTCCAAAATTCGACGCTGCAAATCGGCCAAATCTTGAGGTTTTGTGGTATAAACTCTGTTCTTCAAGTGCCTCGATTATACCCCCTCTACCGATCCACCTATTCGGAAAAGTGTTGTTCAAAAATTCGCGCACGTTTCGACCAAAATGCAGCCTCCAATTAAAGAATACACATTTTGAAACCCCTGTATGACATTATTAAAGGCCAAACAATCTAGTACAAAATTATTCTCGCATAATTTAATACAAAGCACGGCCGATGCAATTTTGGTGACTTATTATCGCTATAAACCTTAGACTTACGTTGGATGATGAACGATCCGAGCGCTATTAGCTCTTATACAACGTTTTAAAAACAAATTACTTTTAATAGCTGCTCCGTAACACTGAACAAATTAGCATAAGGCTTAATTAGTTATAAAACCGAGCTGCGTGGCGGGTAGCCAAGGTTTTTCCGTATAATTTGCTGATAATTTGGATATACGAGATGGTCCAGAGTTTGAAGGAACTTTTTATTTGCACCGGAAACTGTTATTTTCTCTCGTGCTTTTATATTTTTGGGCGGTAATTATTCAATTTATTTAGGTAATACAATATAAAGCACTTATTATTATTGGGAAGAAAAATTTTAAGTTTTAATTCTACCTCCAAAAGAATTATAATCAGGTGGTTCGAGTGAAATGCGGTCAATTCACAAGTGCCCATATTAATACTTCATTACTCCACCCTTATTCCCCCTCCATCCCTAAGATAATAACACGGGAAAAATATATGTGTAATCATATGACCATCAAAAAGAAAAACTGAAGCAAAATATTTTGCAAAATTTTATGAGAAAGAAAGAAACTTTGCCTGAAATAAAATTGTGTTATCTTGGATACAGCAGTTTTAAAACATCTGCAAGAGGTAACGTATACTATTTGCATTAAACAGATGTAAGATAAATTATATTTAATTTCCCGTCCATTTCTTTTTTATTACTACGCAAAAGGGTAGGTTTAAGAAAATGTGAACTCTTCATTCATGATAATGATATTATGTACTATCGAAATTATTTTGCTCATGACTACCCCCCCTTCCCCTGGATCCGCGCGAAAATACAGGTCGAGTTATATGATTCATCACAGAATTATTTTTTTCAGATAAACAATCTGAAATTTTTTAAAATATATTTTTCCTTTCAACTAGTCACTAACTACAAATTAACTGTCATGAAAAAAAATTAGAGTTTGTTTGGAGTTGACCTGTTAAGTTAATTCTATACGGCAAGTTTAGGTGTTGCAAAATGGCGACAAAATTCAGTAAATTCAGACTTTTTGCAGATTTTTTTAGAATTTTGTGTTGTATTAAGTACTTGCCAATAATTATTGTGACAAAGTTGACAGTCGTTCCTGGATAATTGTATTACTAGAATAAGTTTTAACGCGCTTTAGACTCGAAAATCCTTGTTAATTTGACACAGATGTCGGTGACAATCGAGTAAAGTCAAATAGGTAGTTGTTTGGTTTATCAAATAAAATAAATCAAGTTTTAGTTGCTAAGGTATATGCTCCTGGGAAATATCATGCTTTTAGAGAGGCCGAAACAGTTCGCACTACGAATTTCGATTTATTTCTCTTTAATTTGAAAATAAAATGCTTGGCCGACAAAACCGTCTAATTTTGGTTTTCGCACAGATCTATATAGCTACATAGATCTGTGTTTTCACTCCCCATAAGTTATGTATATTTTTAATACCATTTTTCTGAAAATAACCTATTACTCCCCTTATCTCTCTCTCGTGTTAATAAAATTAAACATTTTAGGGGTTTGGCGTCCATTATTTTTTAATTTAATTTGTCATCCAATGACACTTTCCACATTTTAAAATTAAACTAAATTGAATAAGACCACTTTCTACCTCAGTTTCAACTTGGTTTTTAACTTCGATACATGGTGTATGTTTGGTTGCCTATCTCCAAGCCTGAAATTGTTAGTTTTCGTTACTAATATTCTTACGAAAGGGTAGGCATGCCGACGCTTGCTTATATATTACTTGAGAAGTAAAACAATTTATTTTATGGCGGCTGTAGTTTTCGAATAAATCCACTATGACGTCCGAGGTTACGAGGGCGATTTAAAAAGTGAAGCGGTTATTCGCTGGTGGTTGGATAATCAATAAAATGCAAATTGATGTAGAGAAATAATATAATATACTGTCTGTCTAATATACTGCCGCTCCTACAGTACCGTCACCGTAAGTGTTCTGATAATGTTACTAACGCAACCTAGTTCCACAAGTACAATTTTAATAATTTTTTTATGATATCATTGAGCACTTTAAAACGTGTCAAAGCATGGCTTAGGTCTATAATGACAAAATACCCTTTAAATGGATTATGCCGATAAAACAATTACAACAAACATCTAGTACACGTTTATTAGGATAACCATGAGATTTTATTAGTTGTTTTAGAAAAAACTTGTAACCCTATATTCAGTTTTCTATAGTAGGTATATGAAATTTTTTTTATATGAGCGTCATATTTATTTTTTTATCCTGCGCCACTCCTACTGTCTTAAGTTGTGATATAGCAAAACGCAAACATATTCATTCTATAAATATGGGTTATAGTGTTATACAGTGTGCGTCTAAAGTCCCCTACCCTGTTAACTTTTAATTAACAAACAAATTCATTTTAAGAGTAATGATATTTTGGTAAGTCCTATAAAACATTTTAAATACTTGTTAGGTGAACTAATATCTCGTTGGAAAGGTTTTCAACCTGGACGATCTCAAAGTTGATGGATAATATTTTATAGAACTTTAATAGATTTTTATTTATTCAAGATGACGTCCTACCGCCATCTTTGAAGACTAAGGCAAAAGTTTACACTTTCTACCAAAATTTCATTATTCTCACATTTTAGTAATGAAATCATTCTCTCTCTCTCTCCCCCCCCCCTTTTTTTACAAAATCCTGATGGCTATGCTCATGCCAACTACATAATTCTCAGTTAGTTAATTGTTAATATTTCTGCTCATTTATGTATTTAAAAGCGTAAAACCTTGTTTGCTCCAGCAACCTTTACTTGCTTTATAAAACAATAATTTTCTGATCATTAAAAGAATGGGTAAATTAGAACCTTTTCTCACATCTACACGAAACAAAAAGTCCAACTCAAACCGCTCTTCTTTTTGAAGTTGAAGTTTGCCTACAGCCACTCTTGCATACCAACAAAGTGCTTACGCATGCATTTTGTATTGAAATACTACCTATATTAAAATAGAGCCTATAAAATGGAACGTAATGTATGTATGAAAGAGCCTATTCCTAGTAACAATATTTTGTTTACCAACGTATTATACGAAGGAGCCATGATTTATCCGAACTGTCAGTTTAAAGTTTGGTGTCACATAAAGTCAATTTTACAAGCACAAATATTTAAAAAACAACGTATGGGCACCGTATTAATTAGTTAAATTTAAATTAGTCACCTGTGTAAAGGGACTAGATAAAAATTGAAAACCAAAAATGTCAAAATTTGTCTGTAAGCAAAAATGACAGAATGCTGTGGTTGCTTAATGGTACGAAAGAAATGAATAACTGAGAGTATGAATGAAAAAGCGCGAAAGGCTGAACAAAAAATGAGTATTTAAGCTTATCGAGCAAAATATACAAGGAAATTATTCGCTGCACAAGCTGATTTAAGTCTAGCAGGGTTTTTCATTGCCTTTTCCTGCATAGACCGCTTCTGCAAACTTTGGCATCTATTATTGTGTTTACCGTCTCCCTCAATGCCATCTCTCTCATATCACTCACTGAGAAGGGACGTCAAAGATTTTCATTATAGGTATTTTAAATGAATGAAATAGTTTCAGATGTCATTGTGAACATATTTTATTCACATAAATGTAGGTACGCTTTCTAAATTGGAATTGGTTCACATTTGGTCACAGGTTCGATATCTGCTTCTTTGTGTATATTTTTTTATTTAGTTATTTTTTAGTTTTTACTTAGGTTAGTTACATGACCTAATGTAATTTAACTTGCCATTTTTTTTTGTCCATATTTGTCCAACGTTTATCATTTTTTTCTGTTTTTTCTTTTAATTATTATCGACGCTTTACGAAAAAAGTATTCCATTCAGAGGCTGTTTATGTGTTTCACCCAGTGTGCAGACTCGGCTAACGCCTCAGCGGTGCAAGCTACTAGGTTAACAAATAATGTTCGTTTTTTACTCCAAGAAACATTAAATATCTGTTATTTACGTATATTTTTATTACCTAACTTAAAACTCTTGTTTGCCATATATACTTAAAATTTCTTTTTGTTCCAGGTTAGTACACGTGAACACGATATACACCATAACATGGTATAAAATTGCTGACAGTGAGCGGTAAGAAAATCCATATTTTCTAAACATTTTATGCTGACTTGTACAACTTTTATTAATTATTATTTTTTTTTTGAATTGTCAAATTATGGTAAAGTGAGTGTACTTACCGGGGGAGTAAGCTTTATGACCCATTACACAAGGTCACTGATGGCGAAGACATTATACTAAGCAAGCAATGATAAAAATTTGAAGCGATTCTACTTTAGTAGAGTGGCTTAGGACAATGGCTGGAAACATTCCATGGCCTCTATTCATACGATGCCAATGTTGGGTTGGCTTAGTGGAATGTCCTCACCAGTCAGTGGTCTCGTGTAAATTGTCCATTATACGAGATTGCTTTAAAATAGGTGTTAACACATTTAGTTTTTATACAGGCTCTAGCTTATTCGGAATAGTAGCTAGAATAGGCTATGATATCTTACTGACGTCACTTTCTACCTGTAACCTATTTAACGCCAGTGTTATATTTTGTTCGCCTAGTGTAATGTTTTTACAATAATTCTTGGGTGCCACTACTCACCTTAGAGTAACCTAAAATATACTGCGGCGAGGCAACCTATCCAGTATCCACCCTTCTCTGGCAACCCTACGCCCTGGAGGATATTTTGAATTAAAAGCCAAATTTTAGCAGAGGCCAATACAAATATTTATTTCTTAAAAGTCGTGTTAAGCCCTTGGCTACTTAGTTTTATAAATTCAAGCTCCTCTTACTTTGGTGGACAATAGGTACTTAAAGTTAAAATATAAGTAATTGAAATGTATTAACAAAGTGGTAGTATTAGGTTTGACGTAAAAATTTTGAAGGTTTAGATTACAAAGTTGAGAGAAAGATAATGAGTAAAAGTTAAACACTGTTTGACAGGGCCTTGCATAGAACGGCAACTGTCAGACGTACACTGTAAAAACGACTATGCAGTCTGGTCTGGCAGCCACATAAACCTACATCCAGGACATGGTGAGATATAAATCAAAATATACCTGCCCCAGACTTGGAATTTCCACAAGGTCTGTGCAAGAACCTTATAACACCACTCACTCAAATCTTACGAGTATCTGTGGCTATTTAATAAGTATACTATCCACTCGGGCGTAGTTAAAATATTAAGGTTACAAGCACTAAAGTTTAAAGAGACAAATTCAGATGATACACGGCAACTGACATGTCACACGTCCGGGCAAGACCCATCGAGGATAATTACATTCTAAAGTTTAAGACCTACCTCAGATTGATCGAAGAGCATTTTAAATCGGCATTCCGCCCAAAAAAAAAAAGGAAATTAACCAGACTTGGCCGTGAGAATCCACAAAACTGTCAGTCCTATTCCAATGACACTGACCTGTCTTAACGAATTATCGATTTTAAACAGTTGATTCACAACAGCTAAAATATTTGAACCACATCTTATATATAATGTTAAAAAGTTATTACTATTCATAACTAGCAAAGTTGATTACTTACTAATTAATTAAAACAAGGATCTGAAGTCAGACCTCTCTATAAGTAGTATGAAACAAAAGAACAGAAAACAATCCACTTGGCTGTCCTACAAGATACAAAAATATAATTAGTGGTGTAAACTTCCGTTACTTTTAAATATCTGTTATGGGTATAGTTACTTTCAATATCAGTACCGGTTACTTTATGCCCTTTACTGTTACTTTTACTTTCGGGTAGATTTATTAGTTAGATACTTTTAAGTATCTTTTCACATGAGAATAGAATGAGTAATAGTAATATTGGTATCTTGGTACCTTACGGGTATATTCGCTCGATATGTAATTCTGATAAGTATTAGATGGTAATAATGGTAATACATTTTTTCTCTCTCTTCATTTGTTACTTAAAACGATAAGAGGGTAAAAGTAACACATAACACAACAAACAAAATAAATAACTACCCAAGTATAATATGTGTCTATAGTATAATGTTTATAATTAATAACTACCAATCAAAACAAATTTGTGACTGCCGACCATATCAATATCGCGAGCGCGATACGCGGCAGTATTTTTAAAACCTGAATATAAATATTTACAAAAGTAACGGGTATTTTAAATATCATCAATGAGTACTTTGGGTATTGGGCGAATACCCGTTACTTAGTAACGGGTGGATATTTATTTTTCATCACTAAATATAATTATTATTAACAAAGGTTCCAAACCGATTTAGATGATTTTATTGACTATTAACAGGTAACTAAATTCGTATTTAATGTTTATGGTGAGAGTCTACATAGGTTACAATTTAAAGCATAGATAACCCAACTATGATGCAATTTTCAAACTATAACACACCTACGATATATCTTATTCTGGACAAACCCATTTTTTTAAGAGTTGTTTAGGTTTCGTTGAACGAGAGATAATATTTCAACTAAAAGTAAATTGATATTCATGGACTCATAAGTAAAAATACGTTTTGCAAATTTAAAAAAAAAATAGAATAAACATATTCCATCGGTTATGAATAGACAAAACTGACACATTCTGTATTTAAAACATTTATTTTACAATATGATAGAAGGCGCAAGGGCTAAATGCAAATAATCCAGATTATAATTTGCAAGCAAATGAGTTCAAACGGATTTGCTTAAGGGATTATTCGTCCGCTTTCGGTAACTGGCTCTCTGCAAATAAAAGCTTTAAATGTCCATATTTCTCGACACACAAGGCACCCGTTCAAGTTTGTGACATCATTTTAATTTCCTTTGCAAACCTACAGTTAAATACGGTTTTGGGATCTTGTAAACTTTCTAAATGTATAATGTAAACAATAAGATCTAGTGTTTTTAATGAAAGATACGGACAGACGTATTGCTGAAACTGTTTATTAGTGTAACACCATTGTGTTTATATTTCTGTCCGTATTAGTACACTCATCGTCAATTTTAATAATACATAACTACTTCAGGATGTAAGTGTTCCCTTAGATGTAATTTAATTAAGTATTTGGTTCAGCCGACTGTAATTATGTGCTTTACATAGAACCCATTTTTTCTTTAAATTTTAAGTTAATATAATATAGAATATAACACCAGTTTTACTCTACTAAATTGACTCGGAAATTGATCAAAGGCATTATTAAAACCTGAATTAACCTGACAGGCTTCTAGCTTGTTTTAAACATTACTATGGATCACTAATGTAGTTGATAGCCTGTGGAGCAGATAGCAGAGCTTTTATCAAACCCTAATGGAAAGAAAAAAGGATTTAATTTGATATAATGGTGTTTTGCCTGAAAGCACGACTTCGTTAGGCTTGATCTCAACTACTGAAAAATATCGACAGTCCACTCTGACAAAGTATTATTACCGTGGAACCAATCCGACACCACATTAAATATTTTATTCCCGTATTTAATTTATTTTATTGAGAAGTTCAACTAAAGTTTTATTTGGGGAATATATGAACTTAATACGTATTTTCCAATTAAAATTTATTTTTAGAAAACAGGCGGAATACTTTCTCCCAGTAGTTTGAGCTACATTAGTACGGGAGCCCGTCGACATTTACTTGAGGGGTTAAGCTAGGTTTTGAAACTTGGTGGAGAGGTAGATATTGATGCTGGGATCTCATCCCCACCGTCGGACCGCTGGTCCAGTCCTGTGAAAAGATGCTGGAGGCTGTAACCGTTATCCCCTATACATTCCCTATATTCCCTATAATAATGATAATGATAATGATTCTTGGTAGATAGTAGACGTAGGGTTATTGATGAAACCGTCATTTGCTGGAAATTAATCCTGCGGATCTCCCTGAAAATTCGTTCTAATTACCATGAAAATAGTTAAAAAAAAAATTTTCCCTCTCCCTCACATTAGTACTGATAAAAAATACTTTGAAAACCGAGAGTACGCAAGAAAAAAAAAAAAAAAAAGAAGCAAAGTATTAGCCGGGAATCGAACCCAGATACCCTCAACACGATAGCATAGGGGAATTTATAGGGAATATAGGGAATGTATAGGGGATAACGGTTACAGCCTCCAGCATCTTTTCACAGGACTGGACC
Organism: Polydrusus tereticollis; assembly: GCA_963920685.1. Classification (NCBI taxonomy): domain Eukaryota; kingdom Metazoa; phylum Arthropoda; class Insecta; order Coleoptera; family Curculionidae; genus Polydrusus; species Polydrusus tereticollis. Next base: position 84,101,896 of record OY987327.1, read on the forward strand.
GGCGGTCCGACGGTGGGGATGAGATCCCAGCATCAATATCTACCTCTCCACCAAGTTTCAAAACCTAGCTTAACCCCTCAAGTAAATGTCGACGGGCTCCCGTACTACATGGTTACGTGGTCACTGTGCCATAAAACTTTTGTTTGGGCAACCACATTTTTGATAATATAATAAAATTATCATTCTGGCAACTTGTTAAATTTCTGTATTTAACAGTTACCAAAGCAATAAATAAATTCTAGGCCAAATTAAAGTTTAACAATATTTTATTTGCAAATAATCCTAGAAGGACTTAATACTTTATTACAATAAGAAAGCCGTAATAAAAAGAAGTCCAAGTAAATAGCAAAAATTTGTTATAATTATATATAATTAATAACAAAAAATGTGCGCAAGAAAGTATTCGGCAGTTAATGAGCTTATTAAGCCAGTTGATTTTTCTGAAAATATCTTACCTTAAATTATCTCACTTAACAATGCATAGACTATAGTCTACCTTTAAATGGCGCCAAATATTGAATGCTCATTAAATATGCAGAACGCATACCGGGATATCAATAACAATTTAAACACCATCCCTTAAAATCTATTGTGTTTACATTAAAGAATCCAATTAATGAGCATTCTTTAGGTAGGCCCACCCTAAATTTATCGCAAGCTATTGGTATATTCAAGGATTTACCATTGTTATTGGGAAAGTCCCTTAACCAGGAGCGTGTATTTTGGAAGTTTTTAAATTAAGAATCTTAAACATGCCTATTCTTCTAAATAACATATCTATATGAAAACACTTAGAAAATCGTATTAACTAATAAATAACGATGGGTGGTATTTGAGTCCATATAAGTTCGATCGGATTTAATTCGCAGTGGTAAGGAGGTAGCCTGAGCAGAGATAATCCTCGTAACGTTGCCATTTCATCGACTACATATTTTTTGAATGCATTTTTATGTAAATTGGCTAGTACCAACAATTTTTTTTTTAAATAATCTAATGAAAATTCTATTTGTCTTAAACCTAGCCATTCTGTTATTTCATTTTTACACCACTTGTCGGTAATTTTTTCGTCAGCATAGAGTGATAACTTGCATTATCCAATACAATTATTGCATCTTTTGGTATAGGATCCAACATTTGGTCGAACCATTATTCAAAGACATTCATATATTCGTGATATTCTTCTGTATTTTTAGATTGGAACATCAGTAGACCACCTTTAACAAAGCCTTCAGAACTTCCAATATGGGTTATAATAAGTCGATGTCCTTTTCCAGATGACGGTCTTAATGTTGTGGATAATCCTTTCAAAGAAGCTTGCCTTAAACTTTTAACATTTTCATCCTGCCAAAATTTAGTCACAGTGTGGCCTTCAATTAGCCATGGTCCAGGGTCCGTCTAGGTAAAATATTTTTTTGTTTTCTTCTCTGACTTTTCGGCTGCTTCTTAAGTAATTTCTTCTTCAACAGACGATGTCGCTTCTGTCTTTTAAAATTGATTGCCTATTATGTTTTTCTCACCGAAAACCCATTTTTTTTTTAATAATTTCCAAAGCGTATTTCTACACATAAATTGGTAGTCTTGGTCTTCTCGGATTGAGGGCAAAATTTTGTCCAGCGTGCATGGGATTTTTTTTTTTAAAAGCAACCATGAACTTTTCACCTTATTGTCTACATAAAAACGTCATCCAGCTCAAGTTTTTATCGTTCTAGAGAAGTTTTTGGTGGTTTGACGCCAACACTTTTTTCTTCTTTTAAAATTTTATATATTATTGTTTTCCCAACGTTAAGCATATCTGCTTTTAAATTGCACTACATTGTCAATACTCAAATCCGCATTCTTACTTTTAATAGAATCGTAACAGTTAGAAATTAATTACATGGTACATGAACCGACTCTAGGGCGTTTAGGCAATTGTTGAAAATTCTCCATATTAAATTAAAAAACACTGACACTTCACACTTTCACTAGTTTCACAGAGAAACAAACACCCAAGGTAGGTACAGGGTCTTCCAACGAGGACGGAACAGGGGCTCATTTTTGAGCTTCCTTGTATTTAAAGAAAAATCCCAAATAGCCAATCGATGTATTTTTTCCTGCAGAATTCAAAAATGAAACCAAAAATTTATTTGAACCAGAAACAAAAGAGTTGCGCTATGGATAAGGTGTTTTTTAAATGGAACATAGCTTTTTTTATACGATTTTTGGAACGAGTGATTTTTTTTTGTCCGTTCTGATTAAAATATTTAATATTGTGACAGCTATTTTTATTAAATTTTAATGTTTTATCCAGTATAATTTAACTTTAACCTGTTTGAAACATACACTAGGTAATAAAGGTATAATCACCTTTGAATCCTTCAAAGTCAAAAAATTTGACAAATTTACTATAATATTGCCGAAATGAAATATTCATTAGATGAGAGATTGCAGATTGTTATCTTGTTCTACAAATGCCAAGAAAATGCAAGAGAAGCAAGGAGAAGATTTATTGCAAATTTTCACAGAAATTTTTTGACTTTGAAGGATTCAAAGGTGATTATACCTTTATTACCTAGTGTTTCAAACAGGTTAAAGTTAAATTATACTGGATAAAACATTAAAATTTAATAAAAATAGCTGTCACAATATTAAATATTTTAATCAGAACGGACAAAAAAAAAATCACTCGTTCCAAAAATCGTATAAAAAAAGCTATGTTCCATTTAAAAAACACCTTATCCATAGCGTAACTCTTTTGTTTCTGGTTCAAATACATTTTTGGTTTCATTTTTGAATTCTGCAGGAAAAAGTACATCGATTGGCTATTTTGGATTTTTCTTTAAATACAAGGAAGCTCAAAAATGAGCCCCTGTTCAGTCCTCGTTGGAAGACCCTGTACATATGTATAGATATAAATAGGTGTATTATTCCAATAAAGGCACCCATAAAGGCATAATAACCACATAATTAGCAAACAGGTAACCAGGATTAGGTACAAAAAAAGGAATAGAATGATTATATCAGAAACGAAATAATTACCTAGACTCTAATTAGTTTTGATAAAATTGCTTTCTAAAATTCCAGGTAAATGGTACGGTTGTACATAATTTTAAGCTTAAAGAATTTTATATTAAAATATATATTTGAAGACAATACTTGAATTTAATGGTGATATTATTTGTACTAATTCGGCACAAATTTAAAAATTCAGGCCTTTTTAAATCTATACATGCCGAAAAATCTTGCACGCCCATGGAGAAGACGGTTTTGATTGATTTACTACTTCGCATCATTTAAAGATAGACTATAGATATTGTCAGAATTAACGAAAACTTAGTTAAGCGCTTTAATTTTTAATTCGTACAACAAAGTTTTTCTCAGTGTATAAACTCGATGCAATAAATGCATCTATCTATAAACTGCATATTCATTTCATCACGTTTCACAAGTATCTAACGTGTTTTGATATAATGAGCAAAACAATATAATTACGATATTCTAAATTATCTTGTAACATTAAAACTAATTCCTATATCAAACAAGAAGTGCGCTCAGAGAGAAAATGAAAACAATGCTCTTGTTTGGCGTTGACATGAATGGTTAAGCTCGTCAAATTTATTTAAAATAATGTCCTAAATATTTGGAAGTCTTCACAATTGTATCTGAATGTAGCACTTAATTAAATTCATTGTGTGAGCTAATTAAAATGTTTTATTATCAACCCGACAATAGTCATACAAGAAATTGTATTTGATTGTGCCAGAGCAATTGTAAAGGGAAATTATTTTGTACTTCGGAAATTAAATGCGACGTTATAACATTGTTAATACCTACATAATATGATATTTATTTTATAAATGATATTTATTTTACGTCAACCATTGGTCATTATATACCGAGCTATATACCTACGTTAGTGGCTTACATGCATATTATATAACTTCTAAGGATATTTTCACATTTAAGGTACAATAGTAAGTCTTCATGCTACTGATCGAAACTATCTAACCGCTATTCTGCTTCACTCATTGTGAAGATACACGCAGACAAGATTTAAAATAATGGGGGAAGGCTCTAGGTCCAGGGCCGTCGCAAGGACCCGGGCGAGGGGGCAGCCACCCGGGGCGGCCATTTTTGGAGGGCGGCCTTTGAACCAATTTCTGTATGGAGGTTGGGATGAGCCTATAAATGACCCACATCAAAAGTTGACATTTTCTTTGCTGTTATGGATACCATTACCCAATCTCTAGAGGAAAGATGTAACCTTATAAAAGTCCCTTCCGTTTTCCATTTCGGTTTGCATATTATATACAGGGTGATCCCACTAAAAGTGGCCAAGGCAAATATCTTGCTTAACTTTAGAAATGCGAAGAAACGCTTGACACAAAAGTTTTTTTTAACAATTAGAATGCGTAAACAAAAAAAACAATTGAATATCAAATAAAGATATAGCAAGAATCATTAATATAAAATTAAAATAAATATTTATATAATTTTATTCCATATTTGGAAAGCCCTAAAAAATATATATTTCACCGAACCTACATAATGTTCCAATTAAAATAAGCAAAAAATTTAAACATTTTCGTATGTCTATACTCTATTGCTTAATGCGAGAGAGTAATGAAATGTAAATTTGCAATTAAAGGACCTATTAAGTAGGGTGGACAACTTAAAGGCTGCATTGTAAATTTCAAGTAAATTGCAATGATAGTTTTATAAAATTCCTTATTTTAGACCTACACACCGCGAATCGGTTCTAAATTAGGGTCACCCTAACTTGCATACAAAAGAAAGACGAGTTTAGGCAATAAAAGTATTGTAACAGCGGCGTTACTACAGGTAGTTTATTAGAATAAAAATATAATAATAATTATACTATAATTATAGAGATATTAAGTAGATAAAAACTTATATAGAAGTAAGAATAATATGAAAATAGATAAATTGGAATACATATTAATATATATAAAATATATATAAAAAGAATCTTTTATGCACCATACAACAACTTAATTTTTAAACTTTAGTCGTCATGTTCCAAGTAGTCCGATGAACTATCGTCGTTGGTGTCCAGAGAAATAATAAGTGACTCTACAGTGTTTTCTAGCATGTTATCGGCTTTCCAGATTATATCTTCTATTTCAATTACATGTTCGACGCACTTACTCCATTTTTCACAATCGACTGTCTTTATTCCCTCCTGCAAGAGGTTTCTAACGTATCTCATTTTAAAAGTGGTGTTATGCCTTGCTACGAACATTTCTCCTTGCGCCCACACCAATTCTATGGGGTTTAATTCACAGTGATATGGCGGAAGGCGAAGTACCGTTATATTTCCTTTTAAAGCAATATCGCCGACAACAGATTTCGTACAAAGAGGTTTATTCAACTTTACAATCTCCAGTAGCTCCTTTTTCAGCATATCTTTATGAAATGGCTTCTTATTTACAGTAAGCCAGTGAATGATATAATTTTTCTTACAAGAAGACGTTGGAATTTTTTTGGATTTGCTTGAGCTGGCAATATCCATGACTATAACAGACCCAGTAGGAATAAGATCTAGCATTTGCTGGAAGTATTCTTCAAAGACATCAGCATTTATGTCTTCCTGATAGTCTCCAGTGCGTTTTGATTTAAATGCTAGCAAGCCGCCATCGACAACTCCATTTTTGCTACCAATGTAAGTAATTATTAATCTTTTACCTTTTCCCGAGGGTGCTTTTATTCCAGTGGACCATCCTTCCATGTAAGTTCGCCTTGCGCTTTTTATATGTTTATCCTGCCATATTTTACCACCCAAGTTTCGTCCATATAATAGATATTGCTGTTTTCCATCGAAATTGTCTAAATGTCCTCAAATATCGTCGTCGCCAGCAGATGATTTCGTCTTTCTCTAATAAAAGTGATTTTCTGTTTTCAATCGTTTCTTCTTACCCATGGGTGGAATGAAATCATGCTCACTTCAGACATTATTCTGTCCGAGGTAGGTATTTTTTTAGTAACAACAAGTAAAACGAGTGTATGATTCTTCTGATGGCAGGCTTTTCATCCTCAATTATAACAGTTTCTTTTCTTCCTGTACTTCTCTTTGGTGACCGAATGGGGCTGCGTTTATCCTCGTGCATAAGTCGGTATATTGTTGCCTGTCCGACTCCAGTCATATTCGAACATATTTCGACTATTCTCGCAAGTCCAAATGTTATATGAAATAATAAATAATGGACTACGCTTTTGAAATGCGGCGAGGACTACTGGGTTTTATAGTTCAATAATGATTTATTACTCTTTTGCATTAAGCAACATTCTCTAATAATTAGCCAGATATTTGTGTTGGTCACTTTTAGTTGAATAACCTTGTACTTACCTACGTACTTTTAAAATGTGTAATAAATTGTTTTATATTAATTCTTATTATTCTATTCAAAAAAACCGGGAATATAAAAAAAAAATTTAAAAGTTGTTATGGTGGCGCTATTTTTAGGACTTTGCCCGGGGCGGCTAAAAGTCCAGCGACGGCCCTGTCTAGGTCACTTGTTGTTTTATTTCCAAGACTACTGCAATATTTTAAAATCTTTCTTACTATACCAGCTACCTAAAGATTTAATTGGGACAACCTTAAGCGAATTTATTTAATAAAAATATTTAATTGAAAACGAGCAACAAAATATTTTATTCGCCGAAAATAATTGATTTATTGAGAAATTCAATTAAAGTTTATTTCGGACAACCACATAATATTACTTTACAACAACTTATTTTTAATTGAATTGATTCGGCTTTTACTTGGTGGAAATCCATTGTTAATTTGAATAGATGGTAAAATAAAAAATATAATTTTACACTTTCCACAGATTTCTAAGTTATACTCTCTCTTAAAAATACATAAAATAGGTAATCCAATTCGACCTGTTGTTTCATTTTTTTCAGCACCTTCTTATAAACTTTCTAAACATTTAATCGATATTATTAAAATTAATACTAACTTTTCGGCAAGATACTCTATTAAAAATTCGTATGATTTGGTTGACAAGATCAAAAATGTTATTTTACCTAGTAACGCTAAGTTTGTTTCCTTTGACGTCAGTAACTTATTCCCTAGTATTCCTGTAGTAGACTCTGTGAGACTGGTGGAAAAATTGTTATTAACAAATAAAGTTAATCCTGTTAAAAAACAAGAAATTTTGAATACTTTAGAGGTTTGTTTACAACAAAACTATTTCGAATTTAATAACGAATTTTATACTAGTAAAGAAGGTCTTATTATGGGCAATCCTCTAAGTCCCCTCTTAGCGGAAATCTTTATGGACAATATAGAGTCTATTATTTCGAAACATTCACTGTTTAAAAAATTTCTTTATTGGTATAGATATGTGGACGATGTTCTAGCTTGTTTTATAGGTACTGAAAGGCAATTGGATCAGTTTTTAGAATTCATAAATAATATACACAACAATATAAAATTTACAATAGAAAAAGAAGTCAATAATTCCATTAATTTTTTAGACATAACGATAACAAAATTCGAAAATAAACATGATTTTTTAATATACCATAAACCTACTCATACTGATACTACTATACATAACACATCTTGCCATCCAGTACAACATAAATTAGCTTCTTTCTTTAGTATGATACATCGACTAGTAACATTACCTTTAAACAAAACTAATTTTCAAACCGAATTAAATATCATTAAGCAAATTGCAGTTAATAATGGTTATTCCGCGATAACAATAGATAAAATCCTAAATAAAAAATTATACAAAAAGGCTATAAACCTAGTGTTTCCAACAGCAAATAAGAATAATAACAATTATAAAGTTATCTCGTACATAGGTCATATTAGCACTAAAATTAAAAACTTTTTAAAAAACTTGAACATTAATATCGCCTTCAAAACTAACAATACTCTAGAAAACACATTAAAAACAATAAAAGTAAACTGAACAAAGGAAATAAGTCTGGCGTTTATAAATTAAAATGTAATGATTGCCCTAAAGTTTATATCGGACAAACAGGTCGAAACTTCGAAAAACGTGTGAATGAACATCATACAAGTTTTATAAAAAACAAAACAGATTCTAATTATTCTAACCATCTGTTAGAAGCAAATCATACATTTAATCCTAACTACGATATCTTGCATATTGAAAACAAAAGCATAAAATTAAATTTGCTTGAATCTTTAGAGATAAATAGGCTTAAATATAACAATACTCTCCTTAATGATCAATTGGATTTAAATGGATCACCTCTTTTAAATCTCTTTAATTAGTTTGTAAATATTATTATTGGTTTTTCCAACAACCGTACCTAAAAATTACCTGCAATAAAAATTTTACACCTAAGTATATACTTGTTAAAATACCATTTAATAGTACTCTTTTGAAGAAGCAACTGTGTTGCGAAACATATGTCGAGTAAAAATAAAAATCTGTGGAAAGTGTAAAATTATATTTTTTATTTTACCATCTATTCAAATTAACTTATTTTTAATTAATAATAAAGCTTTAATAAAGAAAATTCCGAAGAGAACTAAATTAGCAAAATTTAATTGACCCAATGAAATTTCGTTTAAGTTAGGAAAATATTCAGCAATTGAATAATGTTATTAAATCAACTAAATTTTTGTTCGGAAAATATCTTACCTGCATAATATTTCACTTGCTGAAGACGGTCACTATGTTGAAGTTAAAGTAGCCAAATAATAAATGTACATTGATAATATATTTAAAACAGCTAAAGCCAATTGAACCCGGGATTTCAAGAAGTCATGAAAATTTTCGCAGGAATTTTATTAGAACACATTATTATGTAAAACGCAGTTGCTTTCGATAAATCTAATTATGCCAAATGATGTTGAAAATGTGTCCTTTCTTACAGATCCTTTCTAAATGCAAATATTTAAATCCAATCCAGTAGATATTGTTCTCTAGTTTGCTTAAATCTTTAGCTTCGAAATACGAAAACTTTTCTTGTAGTTTAAAGGAAAATATTATTCGCGTAGTGATTAGATTATCGAAAAGATGTGTGAACTGGACTAAAAATGCAGCTTTTTGCAAATGCAAAAATATTAGTTTTTGATGTCAAGGCACTGAAGCTCAATTGAAATTTAAAAATTGCTCTATAGTAGTTTTTTTTGCTGCTTTTCAATTTTTAATTGATTCTAAAGAAAATGTAATGTCTATTCAAATTGATTCATTTTATCGTATAGTAAAAACTTTTATTATAGTATTAAGCGTTAGCTAAGGTAACTTAGGTTAGATAAAATGCAAATAAAAAAAGATACGCCCTGAATGACAAACGAAGGCAGGGGCTCTTTCGGATAGATCCCAAACGGAATTGCAACGTTAGTAGCGTCGAAGCGATCAAAGCAATCCTTGAGAGAGACTAGATGGACGGCCGTTTCCCAATCAGTCGCGGAGCAGGTAAACGGGTCCTGAGGGACCCCGATTGGACACGTAGCTAACTCACGTTTCCCACAGGGCTGCAGCTTTGGACCTTTCGAAGGTCGAATTCGATTCGAATACATAAATTTGCAGAGATGGCTCCACTAACATTCGGACTAACGACTTTACGCACTGCCGTTACATACATCTAAACGAGAATGGCGATTAAGGTGATGGGAATTACGTCTGATCCCGGAATTCAAACTGCCCAAGATTAAGGTTTATCAGTACATAACGCTGTACATTTAAGTACAAAACTTATCGTAAGGTAAAAGTAGCAATATATGATATCCATTAGTATTTATCTAATAGATTTAAGGTGAGCATTATAAAAAAAGGCAAAAGTTAACTTTGAAACACCTAACCGAGTTCGGTTTTCCATAAAGAACAATAAAACAATTAAGGGAGACATTATGGTAACATTAAAAACGGAAGAAAAATAAAATATAGTGAGGACAAAGTTGAGAAGTGACAGGTGGTGGCCCAAAAAAAATTGACTACAGAGAGTGATGAAAGAATATAGTCTATTATAGGTGTCGCTGTAACTGGGGAAAATATTTGTTAGGATTCCGATAACAACGAATTCGATTCAAACACGAAATAGTTATTTACATTACTGGATGCAAAAGTTGATTTTTGGTGCGAGGAGGTTTTTGAATAGCCGAGGCGAAGCCGAGGTGATTTAATACCTCCGAACATCAAAAAAGGCTTTCGCATCGTATGATGTATTGATTTTTTTCTGCTACTGTTCTCTGATCAATATATTATTTAGTAATGAACTTTGATTTGATTCAAGTTATAATGATAAAATAAGGTTTTTCCACCTGTAAAATAATCCATGCTAGTTATTTGAGTACTGTCAGAGTTTGTCAGTTCGAATTTTTTAATTTCGCTAGTCTAAAATGTCCTCCCAAGACCAAAACGTTGCTATTCAGAAGGCGGCCGAGTTGGCATGTGCCTTACTGTTACCTGAAAAGTCGAAAGTTAGATACTATCAAAAGTACAACCTGTTTCTGGAATGGTTTGCGAATAAAAACGTTTCTCCAATTGACGAAAATGTAATGTTAGCGTACTTCTTAGAGAAATCTGAAGCCTCATCACCTCCGTCCCTATGGTCTCAATATTCCATGCTCATATTGACTATTTCTGTGATCAAAAATATAGATATTTTGCAGTTTAAGAAATTCATTGCATTGAAATGCAAACGAAAAAACGATGGTTACGAAGCTAAAAAATCTAAAATTTTCAGAAAAGAAGAAATAATAAACTTTTTACTTGACGCTGCTAATCATAGCTATTTATCTATGAAAGTGATAGCAGTAATGAGAATAGCTGGAGCATGCCGCACCGATGAGATCCATAAAATGAGGTTGAAATACGTCGAAATCAAGGATGTTGTAGCTATAGTTAAAATCCTTCAGAGCAAAAACACGGTTCAAAGAAGTTTTGTGATAACCGATGATGGAGGTCCAGTCTCTTTTGTAAGTTTACTACAAGATTACATTAAACTTCGGCCAAATAATGCACAAGACGAACGCTTGTTCTATCGCTATAAATGAGGTAGGTGTGTGAATCAGGTGATTGGAAAACACACTATTTTGAATGTTCCCAAAGAAATTGCTAAATTTTTGAAACTTCAAGACATAAATAAATACACTGGTCACTCGTTTCTCGCTAATGCACCAGGTGTCGACATTTTGGATTTGAAAAGGTATGGCGGTTGGAGGTCTTCGTCCGTTGCGGAGGGACATATTGGTGATTCGTATACTAATAAAATCGAAATTTCCAAAACGATCTTAAATGAAACTCCTACTTTCATTCCATCTAACGACGGGAGAGTGACAAATAGAACGAGTTGTAAAATGGTCCAGGGTAATAACGAGACTCTAATACGAAGCGGCGAAGCTATTGAATTGAATAATATTCCATCAATTTATTTTTCCAATTGTTCTAGTTTCACTATTAACCTTAATGGCAATTAATAATTATTATTTAAGTTTTATATTATTGGTATTATACCACTGGTTTTTTCAATAAATATAAGCATTTTGTTATTAAATTTTTTTCCAAAATTAACTTGAATAAATACAATAAGAATTTCCTATGAGTATTCATGTTTTTTGTCCTGGCACCGAAAACAGTACTTTCGTAGCTAGAAACATACTACTTTCGTAGCTAGCAACGTATAATATCCAGGTAACTCTAATGCTTACTTTCGTGATCTTTCGTGTTGCTAGGGCCCGAATATATATATAATTTATGTATACAGTAGTAGAAAATAGTTATTTATGTATCTAGGGAATTATAATGGTCTTAATTACCGAGGGCAAAGTTTACGTCCCGAGGGCCTTTGGCCCGAGGGACAGCAATTGCCCGATGTAATTGAGACCCTAATAATTCCAGTGATACATAGATAATTTTATTTCTGACCGATTTTAGTAACATTTTGTTCATTTTTAAAGTGGAATAAATGTTTCAATAGATGACAATCAAATTGACATTAGATGTCAATCGTTTGATTTTATGTCAAATTTTTCTTAATATCCCAAGGGAGTTATGACCCTTATAATTCCCGCGTAACTAAGACGTTATAAGCTAATAATATACCGGTCAGAAATAAATAAAATTATATGTTATGTTAGGTCAATAAAAGTCTTCAAAACCGATTGTCATTTCTGTACATCACTACCTTTAATTGAAACCTGCTCCACCTAATAAAGTTAACATTGAGATTGTCAACTTAACTTCAAACTGTAACGTCATTCTACAAGTTAACCTTTGTTCATCTGTCAATCAATTGTTAGTTTTATTATGGCAGTTATATCAATGTTCTGATAACTCTATCAATAACATAATTTCTAAGAAAACTATTGTTGAAACAATTGTAGTAATCGAATTTGCTGCTGTTATCACTAAGGCCCAATTATATAGGTTAGGATTAACTATAGAATTAATTTGACGATTTACCCTCAAATTAAACCTAAAGTTAATCCAAGGTAGATTTTTGTTGCAATTGTATGGGATGGGATTAATTCATAAAACTGCTAACTTCAAAGGGATGGGAATATCAAAACTGCTTTCTGGTTTCACATTTCGTTTGTCATGTCCACGTCATTTAAAATTAACCTAACTTTGCAACTTTTTCTTATTTAAAATTTTTTGATTTGCGGATAAATAAATTTTGAGTAAAGTTGAAATTATAGCAAAATACTGTTAGTTTTGTAATTATATTTACTATTTATTTCTCAATTACTACATTAATTTCCGGGGTTTCTTTGCTAACAAATATTAAATAGAATTAAATAAAGGTATGTTGCGACACCGTGACCACCTCGTAGGACTCGTAGGTCGTTGAACGTTTATTCCTCGCATTCTTCCAGCGGCTACAGATAAATGTGTCGAGCTATAGTAGAGCATTAGTTCATAGAACCACATGTCGTCGGTTCCATCCCGGTTAGTGAATATACTTTATTGTTGTAATTATTTAGTAGGTTATACTGGTCTGCTTATAACACATTAACACACCATACACTATGTAAAATACCTATACCTAGTTTTATCTTTTTAAATAAAAATAAAACACCAAACAACTTTATTAACTATTCCTTTCAGCAATCCGGGACAATTGGAAGAGAGCAAAGCTTTAGAAAATAAATGGATACTTTTTTTTTAAATAGAGGAACAGCCCGAGGGAACAGCAGAGATGACAAGTATTAACATATATACTATATTACAGTGCGAGTCTGTAACCGGCATGAATTCAATAAATCAAATAATTTTTTTTTTGAGAATAGCTCGGTCACGTACATAATTATACATTATACAGTGTGTACCAAATTAAGTTTGCACCATTGCTAACTTTTTTATTATTGGACATACAAAGTCGGTTAAATTAGCAAAGTAGTAGCATTTTTTCTGTTAATTAATATGATGAACGCAAAAAAACAATTGGACATGACGTTTCTGAATAAATGAGGAAAATATATTTTTTTTAAATGGCGGACCCTGTACATTTCTTTACCAAAACGTTGGCCAATCGTATACGGAATAAAAAAGTTCATATGCAATATTGGTCTAAAGTTGAAAAACATCAACACAGCCATGGAAATGAAAATGGTTTGCCTTTGACGTTTTCATCAAGCCTGCCATGAAAACAAAAACGAACTTATTTATTTATTTCAGAAATTAAAACTCGATTTAATTTCTAGCAGAAGAAATAAAAAAAAAACCTTAATTATAATAATTAATTAAATGTTGAAACACATTACCGTTTTGTTTAATACATTTGCGGGCATTCTTTACTACTCGTTTTGTAGCTTTTAAAACTGTTCTGCCATCGATGGATGCTATAATGCGTCTAATGTTGTCTTGAAGTTCAAGCAGATTCGCATATCTCGTTTAAAAGACTTCGTCCTTGACATACCCCCAGAAGTAAAAGTCTAATGGAGTTACGTCAGGAGACTTTGGAGGCCAACGTATCGGACCATTTGTTGCCATCCACCTATCTCTGAAAAGCTTTTCTAACAATATTCTCACTTCGTGAAACTAATGAGGATCTTGTTGAAAATAAATTTGGTTACGGTCCTCTATAAGTTCACATCATCTAAATATGCTTCTAGTAATTCTGACAACATATTAACGTATCCCCTGCCGGTCAGAGTACCTTCATAAAAAATTGGTCCAATATTTTGGCTGCCTATGAGATCACACCAAACGTTAATGCTAAATCTTACTTGCGGGTTTCTGGGAACAGCACTAAACAAATTTGTTCTAGACCAATAGTGCATGTTTTCATGATTAAACATACTCCTATTTGAAAAGTTCGCTTCATCGCTCCATAAAATTTTCTTTAAAAAGTTAGGATTTTGCCTACACATATCTTGTATCCATTGGCAAAAAATGAGTCTTCTTTCAGTGTCACCAGGTAATAATGTTTGCACTGGTCGGTACTTATAAGGTACAAACTTATATTTTTTTAAAATCCTCCAAATTGTAAATAAACTGAAACCACTGTCTCTTACCAAATCTGTAGTTGAATTATTTTTGTGCGCTTCAAAATATGGCAATAATTTACTTCTACTTGTTCACTTATTATAAACTGTTTTTTAGTCCTTGTCTTTATAAAAACTCTTTCGTTACTTCTAAATTTTTTATACAGCCTTAGAAAATACCTTCTGTCTGGTTGCTCACGTTCAGGATACATTTGACCGTGTTTTTCGCGTGCTAGTACACTATTTTTTCTGCAACCAAGATACGCTTCTAACATATCGCAATGTTCTAAATGCGTGAACGCCATTTTGCAATATTTAAAAGCAAAAACTAGATAACTTAACGCAAAACTACGCAAATTTTGGCTTCGTTAACAATAATGGCTACCCAAAACGAGAACACTTTGGTTAATTCGTTTTTGTTTTCATGGCAAGCTCGATAAAAACGTCAAAGGCAAACCATTTTTTATTTCCATGACTGTGTTGATGTTTTTTTCAATTTTAGGCCAATATTGCATATGAACTTTTTTATTCCGTATACGATTTGCAAACGTTTCGGTAAAAAATATACAGGGTGTGCCATTTAAA
This sequence comes from Polydrusus tereticollis, assembly GCA_963920685.1. Classification (NCBI taxonomy): domain Eukaryota; kingdom Metazoa; phylum Arthropoda; class Insecta; order Coleoptera; family Curculionidae; genus Polydrusus; species Polydrusus tereticollis. Next base: position 84,116,906 of record OY987327.1, read on the forward strand.
AAAAAATATATTTTCCTCATTTATTCAGAAACGTTATGTCCAATTGTTTTTCTGCTTTTACCATTTTAATAAACAGAAAAAATGTTACTACATTGTTAATTTAACCGACTTTGTATCTCCAATAATAATAAAGTTAGCAATCGTGCGATCTTAATTTGGTCCACCCTGTATATCAGTATTTTAAGTTGTGATCTTTTTTATTAAGAAAATATTGATACATATATTGGTATTTTAGTTCAAATTTGCAGTTTCCTAGAAAGGCTGATTTCAAAAGATATAAAAACAATTTCACTTTTAATTTTTTTCGTGTAGTTCAACTTGGCCGTAATATAAAATGTATCTATATTTAGCCTGTCCTCATCCTAAAAAACAACACAATAACGGCAAAATTGCAGGGCCTGATGGAATTATACAGCGAGCGAGGTCGTGTCCAGGTAATGGCGGATTCGTATCAACTTTGGTATTATCGTAAAAATATACAAGCTTCGTTAAAACAACAATGGCGACGAACGTGATAAATTGTGAACCTGGTCTCGTATAGCGTACGGTTTAGCAAAATGATGTGTCCGCTCTGGACGAACTAATATCCACCAGAAAAAAGTTTCAGTCTGTTTATGCTTAAAAGTAAGTTATTTCTAAAACACCGACAATACGAATTAAAACACGAAACAAATGATATTAACTATATAAAGCGTGTCCAGTTTTCATGGATTTTTATATACCAGCTCCCTTATTATAAACTATAGAAAGATGGGGTTTGCAGCTTACTGTTCTATTATTTTATGAAACTTTCATTGCCGCAAGCGAAATTTTTAAAGCCCTCTCAGTTTCTGACATACTGGGCGATTTTGAAAATTTGTCAATTTTGACGTTCTGATTACTCTTGATTACGTGATGATTGATTTATCAATAAGGTAAAAATGGGTTATTATAGAGTTTTTTATGTGGAATTCAGTGTCGTTGTTAGTTTTTTTCTAAAAAGTTTATGAGTTATGACCCAAACTTTGTTTTTTAAATGGGACACCCTATATATTATTTCTTTGTCTTATCCCTCTTTTTAAGAGCTTTTCAAAAATATATAATGGCCCATATTTATTTCAAAAAGGAATAATTTTAACATGGAGGGCTATGCCCGCAAATAAGAAACAAAATAAAAAACATTATTTTTATTATACAACTTTATATTATTACATAACTTTAAACCAACAATAAAACAAATTTATTATTTTATTAAATTACAAAAATTGTTCCAATTGGGCTCCGTTCTGTTCTAAACAGTTTCGACACACCGTTTCGATTCTTCGCAATGCATTTAATAAAATAATTGGCCTTCCATGCAATAGCTTAAAGATTTGATGGGTAGCTTCTCGAAGTTGATCAATATTGTGATGTTGTCTCTTATATAACTGATTTTCTATATGCCCCCATAAAAGAAACTCCAACAAAGAAAGATCAGGTGATCTTGGAGGCCACCTGACAGGTCCATTGGTACCAATCCATTTATCGGGAAATGTGGTTTCTAAATATTCTCTCACTGTGTGAGAATTGTGACTCGGAGCGCCATCTTGCTGGTAATAAATATTATTTAAATCGACCAAAGGAACATCCTTTAGTATTTTCATTAGTGCATCTCGCATTATATCTAGGCGTCTATTTCCGGTTAAAGTTCCTTCACAGATAAAATACTTAATTTTAGTGCCAAACATAAAACATGACACGCTAAATCCAAACCGATATTTTCGTTCTCGTGGAAATATTACGTATTGGTTCTCTTGGGACCAGTACCTTGAATTGTTTCTGTTTAAGATACCAGAACTCGTAAAATAAGCCTCGTCGGACCATAACCACCCTTCTCTCAAAATTTGCGGTTTCCTGTAACATTTATAGGTACCAGTTGCAAACAACTATCCTACATTCTGCGGTACCGGGATGCAAATTTTGGACGAGATAGTATTTTTATGGTTTAAATCTATATTTTTTTAATATTAACTGCGTTTTTGATTTTTTTAATTCCAACTTCATCATACACTTTTCTGCATGAGATGGATGGTTGTACCGTGCCAGAGGCCAAACCATTTATTTGTTCTTGTTCTTCTTGCCTGTTTTCCCTAAATCCTGCAGTATGGCAACGCAGTAGTAAGGGATTCGCCCAGGTCCATAATTTTCGAGGCCGTCCGCATGACTGACATGATAATACTCGGCATGACGTTGTTTCATTCTTTTTCGTCACTGTTTCTTTGACAGCGTTTTTCTGGGATTTCGAGTGTTTATCGGTTTTGTCACATGCGAAGCCCACCTAGCTCCGCAGGTCGCGTCGTCTCGCCTACAAACGATTTTGTCAACACATTTTTAAAGTTAAACAGATGAGAGTTGCAGCACGTGGCTGCATCTCGAAGCAACCACACGCATTAACCCAAACAGGACAGCGAGAATCCATATAGGTTTAACGCTGGCAAGGCAGCCCATCGCGGGCAAACTATGTTGGGTGGCGCTGGAAGCCAATGTGTCGGTTTAGCAACCGAAAGCTAAATATTAAAAAAAAAAAAAACTTAAAATAAGAATAAAAATCGTTTTGTGTATTAAGTTTATAATTTTCTGCACTGAATAGTAGATGGCGCTGTACGTTGGCTAACACGTTTTTGATCGGCTCCTCGAAAATTCAAAAAATCTCAGTTTCCTTACTAAATGAAAGAGTGCAATAAACGTATTTAAGTGTTTTTGTATAAAAGTGATAAAGTTACATAGTTGTATTTGTAAGAGATGGCCCCAACTCTTCGAGAATTAAATGGTCGTATCGACAAACTTAGTGGCATGTTTGAGCGCCTCATGCATGAATTTGAAAACCAAAACAAAACCCTCAATCGTCCTAGGTTATCTTTAGCAGGTGACCAGTCTCAAACCAGCCTATCTGAAGAGCTTTCTACTTTTAAAGACATGGTGACAATTGAAATTCAGGCCATCAAAAATGATTTGGGAATTCTTCAAAAACACTCCGAAGAACAAATCTCCGAACACAACTACTTGCAGATGCGCAATAACAACATTGCATGTGTCGTCCATGGCATTCAGGAAATCAAAAATGAAGACGTCTACAAGGAGGTTATTAACTTTATAACAACAAAATTAAATGTAAGCATTCAAAAATCCGATTTATCTCAGTGCTATCGATTAGGTTCTAAAAATAAAAATACTGAAAAAACACGTCCGATTGTAATAGTTTTTGTGCATCGTTGGAAACGTGACGAAATATTCTTTTCAAAAAAGAAACTTAAAAATAGTAAGTTTTTAGTCACTGAATTGTTAACAAACGTAAATCGCAAACTGTTTACAAGTGTTCGTGAAGTTATGGGTAACTCGGCATGGACCCAAGGCGGGTCGGTGTATATTTTTCATAATAATAAAAAAGTGCTCGTAAGTTCTGAAAAAATGTGGGCTGATATTCGAAGTGAATTCTAAATTATAATGTGCAATCACTGTGTTTACACACACTAATGAATATGGTCTCCACCATTCTGTAAGTTCAAATTTTTTATTGCTATATACTTTCTTGAGATCTATAAATAATCAACGTACACCTAACTATTATTGTCACTAGTGTTACTGTTTACTGCGTAATTTTAAATATTATATTAAATTTTTATGAGGGGTTGTAGAAAACCTATAATTTGTTATAAGTCCTACATTATTATTGTTATATTTTTTTTTTTATTTTGAGTTAAATTATTTATCTTTTTCTAAATTTTTTTCACAATTTCTGTTTGTTTTCATTTGGTTTTATTAACAATTAATTTTGATTATTATGCCGTCAACAAAGTTTAAAGTATGTCATTTAAATATTTCTTCATTAACAGCACACTTTAATGAATTTAGAGAACATATTCTCGAAGAAGGCTATGATGTTGTTGCAGTGGGGGAGACAAATTTAAAGCCACATATATTAAGTAGGCATATAGAAATTGAAAATTATAATTTTTATAGGTGGGACAGGTTGGAGCGTGATCGAGGCGGGGTGGGCTTATATGTAAAATCATCATTACCTCATGAACTGAGTCACCAATATCACGAAGTAATTGAATGTCTTTGGGTAGAAATTAAATTTAAAACTGAAACCGTGACTGTAGGATGCATATACAGACCACCAGATTTTCAATTAAAAAAATTTATTCCGGAACTCGAAAGGATCTGTACCGACCTTCTCCCTCGGACTGATCACTTGGTCTGTCTTGGCGATATTAATCTGAATTTGTTTGATTTGAATGAGTATGGAGTTGGTCCGTATATGGAAGTTTTGGATTTGTTAGGATTGGAGCAAATTATTGATGAGGCTACCAGAATAACGCCAACTTCTGCAAGGTTAATTGATCACCTAATAATATCTAACGAGTTACGTGTTTTGCAATCTGGAACTCTTCATCTTGGTGTCTCGGATCATGAGTTAATTTTTGCGGTGATCGACCTCCATAAGGAGAATAGTCAAGTGGAACCGGTTACGTACAGGGATTTAAAAAACATCGACATTCAGGCACTATATGACTGCTTGCGATCCCTACCTTGGAGAAATATTTTCGATCTTAACAATATCGATGAAAAAATTGCATTTTTCAACCAAAATATAAACGCCTTATTGGACTTGCATGCACCTTTAAAAACATCCATATTTAAAAAAAAACATTTGCCCTGGATCACTGAAAATATAAAACTTTTAATAAAACTTAGAAACAAAGCTAAATTTAAATTCAAAAAAAATAAGACACCAGAAAGTCATGCAGCCTATAAAGACTTAAGAAATTTTGCAAATAACGCAATTCGCCGTGAAAAGAAAGTTTATTTAGAGCAACAACTAAATAATAATAATAGCAAAGTATTTTGGAAATCGCTAAAACGTCTTAATATTATTAATAGTAAACAAAATAAAAATATACCAGCTCATCTTTCAAACCCTGATGATATTAACAATTTCTTCATCAACACCATTCCCCCAACCACTATTTTGCCAGATATTAATAAGTATTATAGGAGTGCTGGTTCTAAAATTCCTAAACAATTTGAATTTTCAACCGTTTCTGAAAACGAAATTTCAAAATATTTGTCACAAATTAAAACCCGAGCGGTTGGATCCGACGGGATTCATGTAAATTTTGTAATTTTTTGCTGTCCTTTTATTCTTAAATATATTTGCCACTTAATTAATTTTTGCATAACTCACTCAGTGTTCCCTCTCGACTGGAAAATTGCTCATATATTGCCCTTGCCTAAAACTGATAACCCAAAAAGATATAGCGACCTTAGACCAATTTCTATTCTTCCTATTTTGTCAAAAGTTATTGAGCGCATTTTAAAAAATCAAATTGTTGATTATGTAGAAACAGAAAAATTAATTGACAGCACTCAGTCGGGCTTTAGGAGGGGACACGGTTGTGCAACGGCTCTTTTGAATGTCACTGACGACATTTTTCGGGCTATTGATGAGGGCAGGTGTACGATATTGGTTCTGCTTGACTATTCGAAAGCCTTTGACACTATAAATCATCAAACCTTGTTAGTCATCTTAAGGTATCTTGGCTTTCACTTAAATTCGGTTAAATTAATACAAAGTTATTTAAAAGATCGCAAGCAGAGGGTTGTTCTGGACGGTGTAAAATCTGGGTATCTAGACATAAACAGTGGTGTTCCGCAAGGGTCTATATTAGGGCCATTATTATTTATTCTTTACACGTCTAAGTTTCCAGAGTTTTTACAAAATTGCAATATCCAGAAATATGCGGATGATACCCAGATTTACCACTCATTTCCGCCTTCCTTAATTAGACAGGGGTGCAAAACTGTGAATGATGACCTAAAAGTTATTGAAAGAGTTTCGAGAGACCATGCTCTTTGCTTGAATCCTGAAAAGTCAGTTGTAATGCTTTTTGGCAGACCTATAGATATCAAACGCCTGACTCCTATAGTTTCCATTACTGTTGGAGATAAAGTGTTGCCTGTAAAGACAGAAGCAAAAAATTTAGGTTTAATTTTAGATAATCAACTCCGATTTAATAAACATATTGCTTTATGCATCCAAAAATGCATCGGCAGATTAAGAGTTCTATATAATTCGAGGCACATTCTCAACCAAAAAATAAAAAAAGTTTTGTGTGACTCCCTTGTTCTATCTATATTTAATCATTGTGATGTAGTGTATGGTCCGTGTTTAACAGCAAAGTCCGCTGAGCGGATACAAATGATTCAGAAATATTGCTTGAGATTTATATATGGTATTCCCCGTAGACGCCCAATAAGTCACAAACTTGTAGAAGCTGGATGGCTCGATATGAAGACAAGGCGCTATATTCATAGAGGCTCTCTGTATCACAAAATTGTTAAACTCAAATATCCTCAGTACTTATATAAGAGGATTACGTTTAGAACCGATGTAAATACCTTAAACTTGAGGTTTAATGGAATAGTTATCCCTCGTCATCAAACCGGAATATTTGAGCGATCTTTTGCGTATGACCTTGCTAAACTTTTTAATGGCTTACCCCCTCCGCTTCGGTCCTGCTCTGTTCAATCTTTTTCCAAGCGTTTAAAACAGCACCTTACTGGCTAACCTGCTGCTATTATGTACGGCTATAATACATGTCTCTATATATGTATTGTATATATTATATAAATTAAATTTATTTTTTTTTTTTTTATTTTTTGATGTTCACCTATTTAGAGAAGAAGAAATGTACTATTAGTTGAAATATTTTATTGTAAAGCGTATCTATCTACCTAATAAGGATAAGTGTATAAATCAGCTAGGCAGTCTCTGTTCAGCTGCACTCTTGCCTTTTCAATGTATACCCTATGTATAATTGAATAAAGTTTATTATTATTATTATTATTATTAATATTATACACTTAATACACAAAACGATTGCCGTTCCCTCTTAATTCAAAAAGTGTACACATCCCCACCTTATCAAACTTAAAATAAGTTCGTGTACAGAGTTGTCCCTTATCCTTTCGTCAGACCCAATCCTTGGACGCGTTTCGCCGTCTACGGCTCATCGGCAAGGCTCCGAGTCGGACGAAAAGGTAAGATACCTCAAAGTGCTTTCGAGACCGAAAGCGATTAACCAGATGAAAGTTGCAGCAACCATACGCATCAGCTTTGCCGATGAGCCGTAGACGGCGAGACGTGTCCAAGGATTGCGTCTGACTGAAGGATAAGGGACAACTCTGTACCCGAATTTATTTTAAGTTTATTGTTTTTTTTTTAATATTTTTATATCATTTATGAATGAGTTGTGCCATCTATGGCAGTAGTAGATCATTGGAAAGCCATTATAAGGAAAAATCATTATGCAAAAGATCTTGAACAATCCTGTCATTTATTATACCTACTTATATTTCTCTTTTTGAATTGCAACTAACTTACTCCTGGATTTATTGGTAACCTCAGCAAGCTGAGTTAGAGTGTAATTGTTGGATTCTGCTTAAGATCCAGCATCTACTTCCATTTTAAATTCTTTGTTTAGTACTCCAATTAGTTGCGTTTCATTTAAACGTTACCAATTTCTTTTGTACGTGGTTTACCTGTATTTATTTATGCCACCAGCCTAATACGATTTTTTCTTAGACGGAAATAAATGCCCTCTAACAAAGGGCTTTGTCACGTGCGACATATTCCTAATCGGAAACTATGGAACAAAAAAACACTGGAATGTTCGCCATCATTTTCGACGTGAATACGCATTTAAGGTGCATGATGTCAAATGATTTGCAGTGTAGACGAGGCATTACGATACATTTATATATGCGGAGGTCGATAGATACCCAATAACCATATATTGCGGTCGTATCTGTCTCTAGGGACTCGACATGCATTACTTCTCTGCCGAGACAGACAAATAGTTGCGGCCTTCTATACTCCGCCAAATTCGCTTTGTTTTTCTACCATTCAACAGTGTTGCCATTATTCAACAAACCTCTATCTATATTATTCAAGGTATTTGATAATAGTTTAGAAAGAATTTGAGCGAATGTTAAAAGAATTTGAAATAGGTCTTTAATATATCAGCGTTTGAAGCTTAGTAGGTATAGCCCTACGAGGCAAAGTGTTAATTTGAAATGCCCTATTTTATGCTAATCTTAAGTATTTTAAAATATATCTAATTAGAGATTTTTTTTTCGTGTCGTCAATAAATTCTTGCTTCATTTGGTGGTGTAGTGCTTATTTTAGGCGCGTATCGTTTTGTACGTCATTATTTACGGCAACCACCTGGGATTAGCGGCAATGTTCGTTATCCCCAAGCGACCGGACAATTTAATTGGATATTGAGATAATACCGTTGGAGGTTATTTCGACAAAACCACGGTATTATACAAAAAGTCATTTAGATTATCACTAACGTAAAATGCTGGTCAAATTTAAGACGAATCAAATCTTAAACTAGAAACCCCCCCAAAATGACACAGTTGCCAGGAAGCATCAACTAGGATTAAAAATTAAGGAAGAGTGGGGTAATGACTTATTTTTTTTAAAATTAAATACTAGCTTACAATATTATCAAGAATTACTCAAAATATTAAACGGAATAAGAACCCTTGCGCTCCGTAATTAGTCTAAGCTATAGTACGGTAATTATTCCGGATGCAAATTCAGATAGAACCTAAACTAAGTATTACTGTTTAACACAAAAGTCATACTTCTTGAGGCGGTTTACAATAGATATTGCAAGTCGCTGTAACAATAGGGCAGTCTCCTATAGTCCATGATCATATAAGCATCTCTCATGTACATATTCCTGGCATTGACTATGAAACGCATTAACGTAGTATTGGAGAAGAAAAAAATAACATCACAAAATATATGCAAAATTATTTGTTGCTTCTATCTTTTGTCTTTATAGCTTGTACAATTTCATAGTCCTTTAATTTTTGTCCTGGATGGTGATGTTTCTATTGTCCAAATTTATTACATCAGTCAAAAGGAGTCTACAGACACGCGTACAAGTATTAATAAATGAACGCGCGGTGATGTACGCGCGTCGATGTTCGCCAGTGTGTAGACAAATTTTCCGTTAAAAGATCGACGTACATGTCTATTGTCTACTGATCCTGCTTAAATTTATGTACGCACGTACATAAATGCGCCTATATGTATGAAGGTGTGAAGACAAAAATTTGCTTGCTCTATATTTGGTTTCAAATGGTGGGACCATGATTGACTAGGTTCTAGGCTATTTGAAGAAATGTAAGCCAAGGTTATTGAGTTAGTTTTGTTTTTTTTAACTCTAGTTTCTCTGTAAAGCTATGTGAACCTTTAACATGTACTTTAATTGCAGTACTTTTTTCAGCAATTGAGAAACTTGTTTGTTCTAGAGAGTTTGGTTATACTATCGGGGTATGAAAAAAATCAAAAACATTGACAAAGTTTAAAAAAAAATCGTCGCTATTTTCGCCAATCGGCACATTCTAATCTTAGCTCTTCAAGTAGATTAATATGAGAATATTCATTCCCCTTTAAAAGCCATTCCTTTACCCATTTCCTTCGTGACCGAAGTTTTTTATTTTATTCATGTTATATTTTATAACACAAACGCACACCACTGCTAATAAATTTAACTAATATTCACTTAACACGTTAACAGAATACAACCGCAACGGGTAGAAGACTGACACACAAGTTCGTGCAAAAGTATCTATGTGTGTATAGTCACCGTGTTCGTATACGGTGGTATAGTTAAGTGATCCACACGCGCGTACATTTGTTAATACTTGTTCGCATGTCTGTAGGCCCCTAAAGGCATGGGCATATTCTTCATTTGTGTAGCCAGTTGCCTTCGCTGGTAACCGTCAGTTTATCAGGGTCAGTTTCAAAGCCACATTAGGTAACATTTTGTTAGGTCAATAATTAAGCAAGAGGTAAAAAACAACAGTTTCTTAGTCTAATAAAAGGTCAATATGATTGTAACTTAGAAATATTTACTTAAAAGACGGACAATATTTTAAGAAGGTATATAAAATGCAAAAAAATACTAAACAAAAAACTTTTTGACGTATTACGAAGGGCCGAGCCTTTCAAATGTTCTAGCATTAAGCCAATACTAACGCGAGGTCGCATTAACTATGTTAAGATTTTTGAATCTACCGCACTATCCCCTAATCTTTTGATTCTTTGATAAGAGTTATATTCATTTTAAAGTAACTGTTTTAGACAGGGGTTCGCCCTGGCATCACACTGACCCTGTATCACCTACTGTATCACCTTGCTAGACCAATTAAACACAACTTATTTTGCTATGTCTCTTTATTCTTCCGCTTTTCACCACCCTTACAATATTACAATTTTTACATTGATAGACACGAATACATCATCTTAACAATCCTAAACCACTGCACCGAGATACTGTTAGGATTTCATTGGTATCTATTTACCGTAGAGAATGAATCAGAACTTGAACTAATTACAGCTTCATTGCCGTCTGAATATCTCGAGGGTTATTTGAAAGACATCTTCTGTATAGAACGGAATATTTCACGTATTTAGGCGAACTGCAAAACACTGAGGTGCAACTTCGTGCACGTTTTAACTCAACATAAATAATGTAGTCTATTTAACGGCGAAATTCACGGTACGTTTAAAAGAATAGTAACTTTTCTTACCGGGCACGCTTCCCTAATATATCACTTACTTTACATTGGAAAATCACTTTGCCTGACACACATGTCAGATCAACACACGTGCTATTATTGTTTTAGCCATATGGAGCATCTGCTTACGTTGAAGTCTAACAGGACACTGATCTGTCTTGACCAACCATCGGATGTCTCGTCTGCCCAGGTTGGCAGCCATACCCGCTTACTGCCAATAGATAGATTAAAGCATCCGTTGAGCAATAAATAACTTACGTATTCTTAAAGCCGCAAACCTATTGCAAAGATACCGATTAACGGTTTTCTTAGAAGTTAATTTAATATTATTTAGTTTAGAGTATAGCACGTTTTTATGTTTACAGAAGACTTGATGTTTTTCGAGAATTAGTATACTGCGGGATTAAACACTAATGATTTTTAGCTATAGGCGACATTTGGCGGTTTTGCCAGTAGAATAGAATAAAAATATCTTGTTGCTACTAGACTGAAGAACACGGCGGCCGATTCGCAGACGCCGTTGCGACATTGACAGATTAATTTAACTACTTCTTAAATCTTAAAAGATTAATTTATGTTTATTACTTTGATTATTAGAAAACGTGTTTCCCAAACAGTGACGTTTTAGTTTTTTAAGTAATTTGACATAATACCATTATTTACCCTTAAGGTTAACCGTAACCAATGTTCTCAATTTAATTTTATTGTCGACGAAACCGAGAGAACTTCTGATTTCGGAGATCATAAAACTAAACAGTAGATTTGTACGCAGCCAAGACAGCGGTCATTTGGAGGTGTATTCTTTTATTCAGACCGTTACACGATCAAGATAATACATCTGAGGGCAATTTCTTTAATATTTGAGAGCCCATCATCAATATCCTGCCACCAATAGGTTGGTTTCGGGCCACTCGGGGAGCAGCGATTTTTTTTATATAAAAAAGGGGCATTAATCAATACTTACTCATACGGAGCCTGAGCAGAAATTCAAAGATATGTTTTGAATTCTTCACGTGTTTATTTCTTGAATAATTTTCTTTATATATTCTTTAATGCAATTTTCGCAAGAACAATATGTATTCCTCAGGCTATATTAATTGTCCATTGATTTCTTTAAATTAAATCAACGAACAAAGATCTTTATTATTATTATTTTTATATTTAATTTATTTCCTTTGAGATTTATAACAATAACTATAGGATATTATGATCAAGAGTTTAAAATATAAACTGTATATAAAACAATACATAAGTACAAATATAAAATACACAATGGAGCAGTCCAATAAACACAATATATATTTATTTACATATTTATTTATTTATTTACAAACTTTACAGTAGATCCAATTACGGAGTAGGATAGTTGACAGAGAGACTTAACAAAACTAAAATATTGTATTTAACATATTCTTAAGCTTAACGTAACTAATATTAAACAAATCACATTTATTTTGAATTTGATTATACAGCATGCACATTTGTGTAATAGGTGAATTCTTATAGTAATTTGTACGAGCGGTATCAACATATAATGTCAGAGGATGTCTTGTTCTATAGATGGCACATAAAAATTCAAATAAGACAATACTGTGGTATCGTTAACTAAGTTATTCACTAGCTTGTGTAAAAAAAGAAGACATGCCATTTTCTGCGATCCTCTAAGGTCTTAAGTTTGTACTTTTTCATAATATCCGTTTTGGGTATATGCTTTTGATAAACTCCAGTTGCTTTATAATGAATATATCTTAGAAACTTATTTTGGATCCTTTCTATGCTATATTTATGATTGTCATAGTATGGACTCCATACAATTGAGCAATATTCTAAAACACTTCTGACATACGCAATTTAGAGAACTCTTATACATTTCATATTTGTAAACAATCTGCAATTTCTGACTACAAAACCATACATTCTAGAGGCTTTTTTGTTATTTCAGTGACGTGAGTTTTAAAAGTTAATTCAGAATCGAAAATGACTCCTAGATTTCGCATCTCCGTAACCCGGGCCAATGTCATGCCACCAATTAAATATTCATAATTTATTATGATTTTTTTCCTACTGTAGCTAAGGACCATAACACTTACTTATATTAAAATACAACCGATTTTTAATTGTCCACTGATATAGTTTATTTAAATCTCCCTGGAGGCTTTGGCAATCATTGGCATCTTTCACCCTTATATAAAGTCTTAAGTCATCGTCAAACATTAATACATTGGATTGACTTATTTCTTTAACTAGATTGTTGATGTATAAGAGAAATAACAATGGCCCAAGGTTAGAGCCCTGCGGGATTCCGGAAGTAGCCACAAAATAATCAGAATAATATCCCTTAACAACCACTCTTTGTTTCCTATTTTGCAAATATGATTCGAATAATTTAACCATGTTCTCATGAAATCCAAATTCGGGTCGCAGTTTCTTTACGATGATAGTGTGCGACACCTTATCAAGTGCCTTAGCGAAATCTGTGTAAATCACGTCTACCTGGCGTCTAGTGTCCAGGCTTTCAACTATATATTGTGTAATATTACATAGGTTAGTACCTTGTAGTAGACTTTTTATTTAAAAATCCATGTTGCCGATTCGTAATTTTATTTCTGACATACCTGTACACATACTTCAATATAATAGATTCGTATATTTTAGCCGGACATGACAATAAAGCAACTGGTCGATAATTTTGTATGTTAGACTTATCCTCTTTTTTGAATATAGGACATATTTTTACCTCCTTCCATATGCTTGTGGAAAGGTATTTGTCCCCAATGAAATATGAAATAGTGTTTTAAGAGGGTTAGCAAGAAAACCTATTAAACCCTTAAAAATAAAGGACGGTATGTTGTCAGGTCCAACAGCTCTGTTAATCTTTAGGCCCTGAATAGCATCACACACATCCTCATAACTAACAAAAATTTCAGATATCTCGCACACTTCAGGTTGAAGATTTTTAAGACTTCCAAAACTATCCTCAACATAAACCGAGCTAAAAAAGGATGCAAATGCATTTGATACAGTCCTGCCATCAGTATACTCAACATCATTGACATGCATTTTGTTTGGAATGCTAGTTTCAGTCTTACCACTTTTGATATATTGCCAAAATGACCTTGAATCCTCATTAATATCTACCTGAATTTTATTAAGATACTGTGTGCATGTGCAATTTTTATGTCTGTTTAATTTGCAAGGATAATTTGTTATATAATGTAATCGGTAGAACCAATGGGCTGTTTGCCATCGTCGACAGTCTGTGACGAGGAATATCAATATTTAAGTTTTTCTAATGCGATACTGCTCATTTAACTCACGACAACAACAAATGCATCAATCTCAGACTTAACATAAGTTAGGGAGTTATAAATAAACAAATAATGAAATTCCGAGAAACTTAACAACAGAAGATGCCTGTTTAATGGTTTTATTATTTAATTTAATCAATAAGCTTTTATTTAGATCACGAAGATAAAACAAAAAATTAAATCAGTCTTATCTTCATTCAGAGTCAGCCCATTCTCCTCGCAGTAGTTCTGCATGGAAGAAACCGTACTGCGTGAACCCCTGCTAAGAGCCTCAGCATCTGAACCAGCACACGTGACAGCGGTGTCTTCCGCAAAGAGAGAGATATAATGATCTTTAAAGTGTCATTTATAAAAACTATAAACAACAATGGACCCAGTATACTGCCCTGAGGCACGCCGTTAGTTACAACGCTGTCAGCAGGAAAGTAGAATTCTTGACGGTGTTTTAACATAACTCTATACTGCTTAGCCAGGGCCGTAGCTAGGCGTTACCCATAGGGGGGGGGGGGGGGTTTAGGTAAGAAAACTCTGGCAATTTATTAGAATTATTATTAAAATTTACGGTGGTTAACAAGGTAGAACTGAACATTCGTTGTTATGGGGGGGGGGGGGGGTTTGAACCCCCTAAACCCCCCCTTACCTACGGCGGCCCTGTGCTTAGCTAAATGATTTTGGGACAGTTACCAATAAAAAAAAATAAGTTTTGCTTAATCGTGGCTGTGAATATTTGTAGCGGTATGTTTACTCTCTACCTTCTTTTAAAACTGCAATTATAACATTTCTAAATGAGTTGCTTAGTTCTACCCGTATACCTAGCATGAAGTTTGCCCGTTATAATTTAATTATAAATATAATAAGTAAGTTAACTGCCTTATACTTTGAAATATTTAGACTTACGACTAAAAACTTAAAAGGATACGAGTTGTGAAGTAAACTTACCTTAAAAGAACAAAAAGTCGCTATCGCTTACTTTGTTATTTGGAACTTTTTGCTAAAGATCCGTTATAAAACATAAAACGAATGTTTTCCCGTGTTCAAACGTTCCACGATAAAATCTAGGGTTTCCTATAAGCAAACCCTCTAATAACTTACAAAGTTGGGGCTAAAGTAGAAAGTCTGCACACAACTTTTTGGTAATTTATAAACAGTAACTTAAACCGAAATTCCTAGGGTTGGACCGACAAGGCGAAATATTTTGCAGAGGCACGTAGAGAGTCTAAAATACGTCGAACGGCATTGTTATTCACGAGCTCCCCGGGATATAAAATTCTGACATTTCTGGGTTTTCGAAGAGACATAAGTTTAACAAAAAGGCGCGAAGAAGCGCGCGCTCTCTGGCTTATAATGATTTAATAAGGTATTTGATTTGACAGGTTTATAACCATATTTCAGCTCTACAAAATATTGGTAAGTAGGTTTAAAATAGGTTCGAAGAAAATACTTTATTTTGCTGTTTTGCGATATCATTTTGGATGAATAATGAGTACAAACCAAAAATTTTTAATATTATTATAATAAGTGTATTTTTCAAATATCTAAAACTGTCGACAATATTATAATGCTAAATTGGTTTGTCTTTAATTTAAAATTGGCTATAAGATTTGTGCAATTTTCAAAAAATTCGAGGGGTAATTGCACTCTACAAGTGATTCGATTGCACCATACTGAAGTTTCAAAATATCTCGGGATATATTCAAACGAACTATACTTTTTCATTAAAATATCTATAGAAAATTTTGAATTCGAGGGTCTTTTTAAAAGTACTCTGCTTCATTTTCGTGTTTTGTTAAAAGTGTGAGCGTAACATTTATTATAATTTATATGCCTTCTATCGTATAAAAAGGTTTGGCACAAAATAAAAACGCAACTTTTTTCTATAGTTAACAAAGAACTTTTACTAAGCCCTAATTACTTTGTATAATTAGTAGCGTATTAGTAAATAAAATGAATTTCCTACATTATGTGCAGTGTCATGTGCTGTTCTTCGAGCCGCAAATTACTTCGAGTGCCTTTCTCAGCATCTATTTATCGAACCTTTCTTCAAATTCTTCGTATAATTGCTCTCCGTTTTCAGCTGTTCACCCTCCGTCATACACTTTTCCAACCAAAGCAATCGCGTCAAAAAGTCTTGCTTCGAGCACATTTTGGGGATTAAAGTTTGTTTGTACATATACAGTGAGAACGTAAAGGTTGGATCAAATTCATTTAAAATGTATGTGTTTTTTTTCCGAAGAAACGCTCGGACCCTTCACTTGTTTATTTTTGTTGTGAAGCTTATTTCATATATACACGTTGTCCCAAAAACAAGTTATTACGGTTTACTTTATTTTTTTAAACGGATACCCCTATTTTATAATATTTTATTGGATTCTGCATAAAATTCTAAACATATTTCATGGATTTGCGACAAAACTGCGTTTTAACTTAAAACAACAACATATCATTTTTTAGCGAAAAGAAAAGGAAATTTAAAAGAAACTAAAAGTCACTTTATCAAATATTGGAAATGACCTCCACCAAACAGTCTGGTAGTACCCGAGACGATCTTTAAATTCTTGCAGAACGTTATTAACGACGTAAGGTTCTATCAATCTTTTTTCGCCTCTTATTATGTTGTTTAAATCTTCAAAATTGTTTTGTCGATTAACATATACCTTAGACTTAAGATAACCCCACAAAAAAAATCTAAAGGGGTTAAATCTGGAGATCTGGCCGGCCATTCAATTGGACCTCGTCGGCCAATCCATCGTTCGGGAAATACTGTATTAAGGTGATCACGCACACGGCGGGTGTAATGGGCTGGAGCTCCAGTCTTGCTGATACCACAAAAAATTGTTCGGTGCATCAGGATCTTCTGGATTAGGGTATTATGTGGCAAGGCACTGTACTAGACCATTTTCTAAAAATTCTAAATATGTTTGACCTGTCAAATTTCCATTAATAAAAGATGGTCCCAAAATTCAATTTTCAACAATGCCGGCCCAAACATTAACGTTTTGAGGATATCGGGTGTGACATTGCATAAGCCAACGCGAATTTTCTGTAGCCTAATGCCGACAGTTTTGTTTGTTTTAAAAACTGTGTATGATTATTGCACATATTCATTATTATCTCGTAAAATTGGACTCTTTTGTCTTGATCACCTTTATGGAGTTCATGAACCAATAGGACTTTGTAAGGATGAAATTTATTTTTGTCTAAATACTTTAGGACGGATGTTTTGCAGATGATTTTCCGAAGCAATGGTACTACTCGCCTTATGGTGGTCTTAAACCGACAATAACACATTTAATTGTGTATCTTCTAATATCGCAGGTCGACCTTTCGTATAATTGTCCCTAACGTGACCTAAACCTATATATTTTATTCTGTTTTACTGATAGTAGATCGAGATATCGGTTCTCTGCAAGAATACTTGTTATTAAAGAGTTCGCAAACTTCCATTTGTGTGCACATTCCATCTTCATAACCAATCATTATTAATATTTTTATTCGCTCTTTCACTTAAACGTACCGTTTTTTAAAATTACAATATTATCAAAATAACTTTGACTTGAGGCAGAACTACTCAAATCAGAGGACAACTGTCACTGTCAGTGCGACAGCCTAATAACCATAGGCCTTATTTACAACAGTGTTCATGATTTAAGTAATAATACAAAAATTATCTGTCAAAATCCGAATATCGATTTTCTCGCAAACCGCTGAATTATTTAAGTACTATATGACATATTCCATGAAATATGTTAAGAATTTTATGCAGAATCCAAAAAAAAAATAATATAAAAGAGGAGATCCATAAAAAAATAAAGTAAACCGTCATAACTTGTTTTTAGGACAACCTGCATACATGAAATGAACTTCAAAAAATGCACAATAAACATATAACATTGACGGGTTTAAGCGTTTTTTCGAAAAAAAAAACGAATGAATTTTAAATGAATTTTCCAACCTTTACGTTCTCACTGTATACGGTATGTGGTGCGGCTTACGCTAATTTTATATTTCTCTGGTATAAGGGCAAGAAAAAGTTGAGCTAAAACATAATTTCACATTCAGCATGATAATCTCCAATTAAGGATACAAGTTTGGTTCGCCCCGTTCATAGCCAACATAACGCGGTAACCCTCTTTTGTCTGCAAATTTAGCTTTTTCTTTAAGTGACACTGCAATAATGTTCATATAAAAGCTGTCATTACCTTTGATTTCTGAGTTTCCCAGAGAGAAATATTTCGAGCATTAGACTAGGCTTTTTATTGACAAAAGGCGCACGCCTCAGGGCAGGACAATGACTGGGTATCCAGGCTAATTAGTTAGGGTAATATTTGGAACATTTTATTTTTTTGGAATATTTATCCAATATTTGTATCTCTTCTTACCACAGTTCTGTGCATTTGGGTCATAGAAAAGCCTGGGCAGGTCCATTCAAGATATTCCCTGTTCGCATTCTGCGATGGTCCTACGATATGCCTTGGAATATACGGACTATTTCGCGGCTTTGGGCATTCACCCAGCCAAATTTTAAATATTTTTCCAAATGTCTAAATTGTAATTTTTTGCGAAGCTATAGTTAAAATAAACATAGGCATTAGATAAAATTTGTCCAAATAAAGTAAAGAAAATAAGTAATCTAATGTTTCTGTCTCATAGCATTGGGTTGCCTTTGATTAAGGTGAATTATACATACAAATCATTGCGTTTCCGGTTGTGTTTAACTTGATTTTTTATTAAGAAAATGTTTCAAAACAATGCATTTGTAACTTCACCACATTACTAATTAAGAACCAAAAAATAAGCAAACGATTAAGCTTCAAAATATTCAGAACAAAGGACGATGTAAACGTAGGTTTTCGGGCTTTATTCACAGGTGCACAAGCAATAATTTATTATACGGTGCAAGCAAGAATTATTTTCATTCAATAGGGCTTGCATTAAAAAACGTAGAACTTGGTTTAGATTACAATTATAATAATTTACCGCCATGCTGCAATCAAAAATTCACACGTCTCTTCATATTTTCGAGAGCGCTGACCAGCGTCTCTCGAGAAATGTTAACACATTCTTGGATAATACTTTCTTGTGACTGTTCTAAATTTTCATCTGGTGTTTTAGAAATATTGTTCTTCAAATGAATAAAAATGAAGTAATTCATAACCGTCAAATAAGGTGATCTGGGTGGGAATTCAATGTTTGTTCGAAAACTGATCAATCTGTCGTCGAAAAAATTGCGTAAGTAGTTATCAGTTTAGGCGGATGTATGGGCGGTTGCACCGTCCTGTTAAAAATACCCAAAACGTAGTTCATCGTCATCTAATTGCTCCACAAATGGATTCAAAATATTGTCTTCATACCGCTGTACTGTAACTGTATCATGGAAAAATAAGGACCAACAATTCTTCGGGAAACAATCAACCAGACACCAATTTTTAAAGGGTGCAATGTGGACTAATAAATCATTTCTTTTCAATAAATTTTGGGTAAACCACTGACAGTAATTTTTGATTGATAATGCCTGTATTTACTGACACCCAATGGGCTACCGCTAAGCAGTACGGCCTTAGATGCAAAGCACACTTCGATGATAATAATTTTTGCTCGCGCGGTAGAAAGGATGAGTTGATGATTGCTTGGAAATATTTTTAGTATAAGGCTTAAAGAGAAGTATTTTATTCCAGATTTCTGCAGCGTGTCCAGAAAAGTTCTAGACATATCGAAATTTTCTTTATTGTTGATATTACGAAAAAAAATCATTCTTTATAAAAAGTTCTGCTTGATGCCCAAATAATATTGACTTATCAAAACTTAGGATATCATGTACAGGGCGGCCAAAAATATAAAAACACTTAATTACGTTAAGAGGAAAGTACCCTTAATTTTTATTTTAGAGCAAATTGTTATAAGAAAACTTTACTAAGGACTACAAAACGTGGTCAGATACAATTTTTCGTTGAAATATTTTAATTTACGGGGTACCATCAAAAAGCCTTTAAAAAATTGTTTTTATTTTATTTCTTTAACAGTTACCTGCAACAATTTTGCAACAACTATGTGCAATACTATAGTAACGAATATTGACATGTTAGTCAAAAATCATCTACTATTTTTTGACTTATTAACAAGAGTTTTTCGTTAGTTTCGTCATGATTGTAAAGTTAAAAGCAGGAGAAAATAGAAATTGTACTTATCGTCGGAGATCACTAAAAACCTATTAGGGAAGCTGCACTCATATTTAATACTAGGCACCCTGACAAAATGGTATGTAGCGCCACTATAGCAAACGTAATGAATAAATTTAAAGCTACTGGTTCCGTCGAAAATATATTTAAGAAACAACACAGTAAATGGTCCACAACAGAAGAAAAGCAACTTAATGTAATGCAAGCGGTTATCGAAGACCCGAAAATTTCTTTAAGAAAATTGTCAAAAACTATTCCAGTTGACGTCAAAAAGTCTACTGTTATAGTAATATTTTAAAAATAAATAAATTGCATCCATATAAACCGAAATACATTTACACGCTTCTTCCTAGAGATTTTGAATCCCGTTTCCTATTTTGCGCGTGGTTCCAAGGCGAGTGTGAAGTTGATCCTTATTTTGCAAAAAAATTATTATTTACAGATGAAGCCTGTTTACGTCCAACGGCGTGGTATGCTCCCAAAATTGTCGGTAGTGGAGTGACAACAATCCAAATTTTATAATCGAATGCCGTAGTCAATATTCATTTAAAACCAATGTTTGGTGTGGCATTTTTAATGATCTGATCGTTGGACCATACTTTTTCCGACAAAATTTAAATGCTGCCATTTACTTGGACTTTTTAAGGAACCAGTTGTCTTAATTTCTTGACGAACTGCCACTAAATATAAGACGTACAATTTGGTATCAACATGATGGAGCCCCATGCTATTATAGTACTAACACAGTAATTGGGTATTTTAATGAAGTATTTCCGTACCGTTGGATAGACAGACGTTCAAATATTCCTTGGCCAGTCAGGTCGCCTGACATCACACCCCTGGACTTCTTTTTATGGGACCGATTGAAAGAAATGGTGTATGGGCATAGACCCTTTTAGGATATTGACCATCTTGAAGCAGTACTAACAAACCGTGTCCAAGAAATCACTCCCAATATGATACGGGCGACAGTAAGAGAATTTACAAGGTGTACTATAGTTTGCATGGAAAAAGAAGGGGGGCATGTGGAGACATAATTTTTCACTTTAAACTATCTGCTTTTAGATCACTTTTATCATGTTATTGCTAAAATATTGTTTATTATTCACATTCACAATTTATTTTTGCTCTAAGGAAATTAAATGTTTTTAATATTCCTGATAGGTATAGATAGGTTGATTTTAGAACATGAAATAATTATTATTATTTTTTTACGTAATTGGTTTTCAACAAGAGGTAATGAATGCTCAACGTGTTTTTGATGGTATACCCTGTAAATTAAAATATTTCAACGAAAAATTGTATCTGACCACGTTCCTTAATAAAGTATTGTGATAACAATTTGCTCTAAAATAAAACTTGAGGGTACTTCCCTCTTAACGTAATTCTGTGTTTCTATATTTTTTTGCCGCCCTGTATATGTTATCTTAAGTTCTGATATGTCAATATTATTTGCGCATCAAGCAGAACTTTTTATAAATAATAACTTTTTTTCGTAAAATCAACAATAAAGAAAATTCCCATATGTCTATAACTTATCTGGATACGCTGTATATAAAGATTCCATACAATCGGCACAGTAGTAGAAATACCACAACTGTAACATACACACATTTCTCAGACAAAACGTACTCTTTTTAAGAAAATACTAATTTTAACGCATAAAACGAGACATGTAAACCTGACAGTCGTGTTGCTCCATATTTGCATTAAAATCGTTGCAAAGTCCCTTGAAAACACTGTTAAACAAATTCAATAAATCTTTTAGCATGCGACAGCTCAACGTTCCTAAACGACCATTAAAAGGTATATAACATCGTTTTTGTTGCATACCATTTCCATGTAATCTTGTTTCTTTTCGTAAAAAATGTTACCATAAAATAGTGATGTACAGTGTACAGGCCTTTGTAACACAGATAAATTACATACCAGAATGTTTCTTATTCAAAATGCAAAATATATCGGTTAACTATCGTTAATGCCAATATCTGGGTGGTCTTCGTTTTAACTCTGTCAGGATTAGCTTTTCTTGAGAAGTTTTTATGCAATAGCGGCTTATTTTACTTCTAAAAGGTCCGTGAGAGTTTTAATCAATTTGAAAGTGAAGTATTTGCGATTATACTTCATGTTGTAACAAAACTTTGTAGAAACAGTTTTAAATTTATACAATAATCTGATATTAATTACAGTTTGGCAAAGAATGATGAATTAGGTATAGGTGTACTCAGGTGTAGGGTGTAGGTACTAAACTTTATTTACAGGTTATGTGAAAATCTTACTAACACAGATCGAAATTTATTGAAACTAATGTGAAACAATTAATTAAGCATTCCTAAATATTTACATAATAAAATGTGCACCTAAATTAGGTAGAGTATCGTTTTCTCAAAATAATTGTTCAACATATACATTAATCAGAGACCTCAGATAAGCCAATAATTATGAATGTTTCCAAGCACACAGACAATATTTCCAATATTTTTACGCATACAACATTTTCTAATCTAGACTGGTTGTTGATTCTAAATGATGGACAGCATTTCAGTAGCTGCTTTTTGATATATTACATCAATTTTACCGCTAATAAATGTTAATATCGTTAACAAGTCTATATACACAGCGTGTAAAAAGTTCCGGACCGGTCAGTTATTTAGAAAATGGCGCACAATATAAAAAAACTTCCGGTATAAAAATTGGAGGCCTTAAAAAAATCTATAAAACTAGGAGACCTGTAATTATACAGGGTGCCTCAAACATTCATGGTAAACAAACCTTTGGTTTATTTAAATGGAATAACCCCTTTTTAATCACGTTTTCTGATTTCTCTAAACATTCTAAACAACAATTATGAAACATGTCATATGGCTAAACTCATTAGTTTAAGAAATAATTTGAGTAAAGGACATAAATGCAACAGGTAAGATATTACCTACATTTTGCATTTTTACAAGCTGGTACCAGAATGTTTTGCGTCACTGTCATATTAATTTCTGAAAATGTCTCTCAACGAAAGGGAACGTATAACTTTGCTAATGATCAGAGGTTTTGGAGACCGACAAAGATCATTTACCGAAACAAAGCAATTTTTCAATATAAGTTTTCGAAACCGACAGCCTATATCAAAATCTACAGTTGTGAGAACAGTTCAAAGATTCGACAACTAGTGATTAAAAAAAATTAAAGACATTACTTCATTTTGTTCAGGATCCACATTTGTCGTTGAGAAAAGCTGCTACCCAAGTTGATATATGTTTTAAATCAGTTGTAATTATTTTAAAAAACAGTAATTTTTACCCCTATAAAAAAACTTTAGTCCAGGAATTATCAGAAGATGATTTCGAACGTAGAATGGAATTTTGCGAAGTAATGATGCAAAAACAACAGAAAGAAGAAAATAACAATTTTTTTAATCATTCGTTTTTTCGGATGAGGCAACATTCATGTTAAACGGGAATGTCAATCGACATAATTGTCGTTACTGGGCTGATCAGAACCCACATTGGATGAGAGAAACACACACTTAACACCCCCAGAAAGTAAACGTGTGGGCCGGTATAATTGGCAATAGATTAGTGGGACCTTTCTTTACAGAGGGGAATTTGAATACAGAATATTATCTCCACATGCTGCAAAATCAAATTGTGCCAGCAATAACCAATACAGTAGGACCACTATAACGACATACATGGTTTCAGCAGGACGGAGCTTCTCCTTATTTTGGGCGAGCTGCAAAAGTTTACTTAATTAAAACTTTTCCTAACCGCTGGATAGGGCGAAGGGGCCCCACAGAATAGCCCGTTAGGTCACCAGACTTAACGCCCCTTGATTATTTTCTCTGGGGACCACTAAAAAATAAAGTATATGTAACAAAACCTGCAGATTTGAACGAATTCAGAAGAAGAAATATTAAAGAATGTGAATCTATTAACCAAAAAATGTTACAAGACGTCATCGACAAATTTTATTATAACCTAGCTCATTGTGAAACTGTGGGAGGGGGACATTTTCAACATTTAATTAAATAACGACTTCCTTAAATTTATTTTTGTTCTTGTAAATTTGTTATTAATTTTACTGCTTGTATTTAATTTAACAGTTATTACATTTTTGACAAAACTTGCGTGGGTACATTTAGTACAATTTTTATGTTTTTTTACAGTTTTAACGCAAAACATTCTCAACAGCTTGTAAAAATGCAAAATTTAGGTACTATCTTACCTGTTGTAGGTATTTATGTCCTTTACCTCAAATTATTTCCTAAAGTAATGGGTTTAGCCATATGACATGTTTCATAATTGTTGTTTAGAATGTTTAGAGGAATCAGAAAACATGATTAAAAAGGGGTCATTCCATTTAAATAACCAAAGTTTTGTTTACCATGACTGTTTGAGGCACCTTGTATAAGTACAACTTTAATACCGGAAGTTTTTTTTATATTGTGCGCCATTTTCTAAATAATTGACCGGTCCGGGACTTTTTACACACTGTGTATATAAAACCGGTAGGGCCATCATCTCACGCAAAGGTAATATTATACTGAAGGAAACGGGTATATGAAGAGGAACATACCTTAAGGGTTTCAACCTCGTGTACCACGAAAACATGAATGAGAAAAGGCAAAGTTAGCATTCTTCGCATCTGCGAACCGTTACAACATTATGTGGTGGCGCACCATCCTGCAGAAATACTATGTTTCTTAGTATATTCATTGCTAATTTGTCTAAAAGAAAGGTCAAGGTCATTTTGCAAAAGCTCTAAATTGTTTTCCCCGTATTTAACGTATATTTTTCAAGAAATAGTGTTCATGAATACAAATGAAAGTGCAAATTGCAGTTTCCCGACGGCAGTGATTAGTTAATCTGGCGTCTTACTAAAAGAGAAATGTTGTAGTTTAGTTCCTAGAAATAATATACATTACATTATAAACATATACAGTATAGTGATTATTTACTCCAGCATCAAAATAAAAGAGAGGTTTTTGTTCAGTTCAAAGTTATGGTTAAAACAAAGACGTGTTGATTCGACTGTCTAAGCTAAATGGAACTAGATCACAAGGGTATTTAAATTGACCTCAGTTGCAAGGTGTTTTACGTGTCAACATAAACATAATAAGTTGTTAGTGTGAAAATAATACAAGGTTAATTAATGTAAATATCAAAAAGTCGCCAAATCGCCGAATAAACGAAACATGTTCAAGTAATAATATATTTTATCCATTTTACCATCCGTTTACTGTCGGAGATCGGAGATACATGAATATATGACGGCAGGTCAGAGCACCTCGCTGCATCAAATAGATATTGTCATTTATCCATATTAACATAAATTGACTAAACTCTAATATTTCTTCTTTTTGTCTATCACTTAGTTCTGGGGTAGGTCTTATTTTAAATTGTTATGACATAATATATGTTTGGTTGCCTCCGCTTTCCTGTAACTCTTTGGATGCAGCTTTCGTTGTGCCTCTTTTAAATTGTAATTATTCTAGTGTATTGTTTTTCTCTTTCCGAATATGGCATTGGGGAAATAAATTGTTGTCATTTAATAATGAACGTCACAATTAAAGCCGGAAAGCGCAGATAAACTTCACCAGGCGTATGTCAAAAAATATGTTTCCTTCTAAATGTGGATATTTTAAAAGCCGTCGGTCGGGTTAAGGTATAACGTATGTAATACGTTTAGAGTTTTAGGTAAAATCCAAAAATTGGATAATATACCTGGGGTGTTCCATTTAAGAAAATATAATTTTATGCGATATCCTGTTTATGAAGTGGCTGCGAGAATTTGTGGACAAGAGTATTTTAAATACCTCACATGCTAAATCTATTTTTACCTGGAATGAAAAATAAAAAAGTTAAGTTTGTGGGCAATATGGTGAATCATCCTATACAGTAATACTACAGAAGTTTTAAAATATATATCATACCTTGTTAAATATTTATTCGCTGGGACGTGTGAAGCGAATGTCCAGAAAACGTTAATTATGCCGCATTAGAATAAAACCATTGGATCGCAAACTTCATTAAATAAACTGCAGCACTGTTTTAATTCTAAATTACGTTTTTCAGTTTAGCTCGACCTAATTTATCACGAGTGCAACCAACTGGCTGAAGAAAACGTTGTAAAATGATTTAAACAACTATTTGAGCCCAGCATTGGTTTCTTATATGCATCTTTACGGAAACACATTGAAAAGCACCTGATCCAGCAATAATAGAATCATTGGCTCTCCTCTTAAACTAGTCATGTAAATTGGATTAATTAATTGGACCTTTATAATATTTACCTAAAAGTATTGTTTAAATCACGTGAGACTATTCTTGATCTTGCACGGAGATGCAGATATATGTCACTTTACGGCATTCATATGAACAATACGACCGTTCACTTTACCCTCTTCTTCTCTCGCCACCAGAGAGTTTTTGAAAAGCTCATTTCCGTCATTTTTTGCCGCCGAGGAGAAGTTTTTAATTGCCTCACTTCTTCGTAATATGTTTGCACGAGCTGGCAAAAAGGCAAAGTTATGATTGCCATGGAGATGACAATGAAGGTTTTTGTCGCCACCCTAGGCAACCTGTTGCTACACGAATTTATCATCTTGACGCGGGCACTACATCAGGGTGAAAAGGCGGACTTTTTTATTTGTGCTGGCCGGGTGGTCTCCATCGGTTGCGCTATTAAACGTTTTTTTTTCCTACAACCGAGTTTTTTTCTGGTAAACACTGAATAATCTTATTAAGAGTTGTTGTCCTTTTAATAAATTATTTTTATGGGGGTTATTTCTATTAATCTTTCTATTTAATTTAATTATTAGGTATGTATATAATTTAAAAGAAAATTTGTTACTTTCATAAAATATTCTTGAAATTCTGGGTCTGGCTTTAGGGGGTTGGCGAATTTCCAACGACTTTCAATAAAAAAAAAATATAAGTTTGTTTCGGGACCACCTCAGGACTAGGACTGACTTGCCTTAAATTATATAAGGTAATTTTCTGTTTGTGGTAGAGGTTAGTTATTGTTTTTATTGATATTTTAAATATAAGTCGGTATTTTGTAATTTTTAATTTATTTCTTAATATCCCGGCACTACTCTTAGGCGGCTATAGGTACCTACAGTTGTGACAATCCATTTAGGTACATATATGCTTTATATTGCCCTATACCTTGCTTGTAATTTTAAATGAAAAGTATCAAAAAGTGACAATCTCAATTTAACAACAGTATATTACAAACTGAGGTGAAAAGTGTTTCATTTCCATCGAGAGATTATGAAACTTTATCTCGAGATGGAACGAAACTCCGCCGAGATTTGTATACTATTTGATTTGGATAAATTCTGTTTATGTGTGATCTTTTAAAAAATGTGTTTCAATATTTTTAGTTGGAAAGTAGAAATAAAGTTTTTTTTTTTTAATTTAGAAATTCCAAAAATTACTGTTTTTTGTATTCACACTTATTTAATAACGAATATTTTGTGGCATTTATGTATTTCTCATTAAACATTTTAAATATACTGAATAATTTATATAACAAAATTAAACTTTTTAAAATTTTAATGGTTACATACCATTGCGGCCAAAAATACTGGTACAAGAAAAAAAATCAAAACATTTTGCTACCAGACAATTATACTACTATTATTAGTATACGAGGTAAAGATTAAAGTTCTCAAAACGCTCTGCAGCATTCTGTTTTCGCAAAGCTTTTCTGTTTTTTTCACTACATGTATTTTTATTATAAAGGGGGTTTCAATAGGGACGGGTCGATGTTAAAATGGAATAAAATAAGCTGTGTGTAAGGTATTAACCAAATTCTATTTTTATTTGAAAGGTCTATGTATGCCATTATTTATGGAATATGACATCGTTCAAATATCCGCCGCGGCTTTTCACGGTGGCACGGATCCGAGTGGTTCAATTTTCAATGACTCTGCCGCATAGATCCGGCTCAATTTGACAGATAGCCTGGGTTATATTCACCTTAAGGGCATCGGTCGATTGCGGCTTATTGGCATAGACCTGAGACTCCAGAAAACCTCACAAGAAATTATCCAGCGGGGTCAAATCGCATGATCGTGGTGACCAATTCGTGTCACCTCTGCGAGAGATAACCATACCTTCAAATCGTTCACGCAGAATGTTCATCGTGGCGTCCGCTGGGTGGCACGTAGCGCCGTCCTGCTGGAACCACATGTCGTTCACGTTTATATTGTTCAGTCTGGGCCAAAAGAAATCGGTATTTATCGTTCTGTAGCGGTCGCCGTTGACGGTGATGACCAATGACGCCGCCGCGCCGGCCCAAAATCCGCACCAGACGGTAACTTTTTGTGGATGCATTGCCACCTGATGAACCTCTTGTGGGTTGGCGCCACTCTATATACAGCAATTTGCTTGTTCACAAAGCCATTCATCTAAAAATGCGCCTTGTCGCTAAAGATGATTTTTCTGCCAAAATTAGGATCCTCTTGCAAACGCTCCGAAGCCCAGTCAGTAAACAAACGGCGTTGTCTATGGTCATTAACTTTGAGCTCCTGGGTCAATTGGATCTTGTACGGGTGCAGGCCCGAGTTTTGACGCAAAATTCGCCAAGTTGAAGCTTCCGAAAGGCGAAGTTCTTCTGCACGGCGAGGAATTGACTGCCTCGGGTTCTCCTGCACACTTTCACGGACAGCAGCGATATTCTCGGCCGATCTGGCGTTTTTTGACGTACAGGTGTTGGCTGATTGTTTACGGAACCGGTCCTCTCAAATTTGGCCACCAAACGTTGGAGAGTCTACTTTGAAGGGCCACCGCGTCTGCCGTAAAAACGTTAGAACGTACGAACACTCATTTTGATAATAACATTTTATCATTCGGACGTGTTGCTCAATCGTGTAACTTGTCATGGTGATTTGGCATCAGTGACAGAATAATAAACAACAGGTTAAACAGATGCCGTATAAACAACATGGCCGCCACAGGCCGCCAACTTCGGACCTGTCCTAATTGAAAATCTTTGGATCATTAGTAAAATTTTGCCGTTGTTGCGCGATTGGAATATTTTTTCATCAGAAAATTACTTTTTCCCATACATGATTCTGGTTGAGATATTCCCAACTAAATTCTACCTTTCTCTGCTTGTTTTCATCAGTTATCGATCGTTTAAATCTGACGCTCCTAGTTGCCATCTTGCTGTTCTAGAGGATCCAGGGAAATTTGTTTTCCCCCTCGCGTTTAAGGCTTGAAAGGATGTTCTCTTACAAAGTTGACAAACTCGGTATTTTCATCTTCCGTCGAGGTCTTCCTCCTACAGGAACCTGGTTTTCATAATAATTTCCCCGTTTTCTTCAATTTTTTTCTTGCATGATATCGCTGTACTTTTGCTTAGAGTCGATTTCGCAGCAATATCTCTTACGGGTACCCTGTCCCTCAATCTGGTGTGGACTATAGTTTTTACTGGAACTATCGAGTGGTATGAAGTAAGAGACTTAGAGAATGCGTAAAATTGTATATTGGTTGTTGAAAGTTACATCTCTATTTACAATCTAATCTTTACTAACTTATTTACTAATCAGTCGTAGATATTTATATACTAATGTTATAGTTATACAGCACTAGCAGCAGGGACAACGTAAACATCTGATTGTTGTCTACATAATTAGGCGGGAATATTGCTAGTTGGCAACTTTTTTGCTAGAAGACAACTTTTTGGCGACTCTTATAAAATGAATTAGTTATTTTGTGTACATTTTATCTTCTTTATGATAAATGTATTGTTATTTGATGGTAAAAGTGACCGGTATTACCGCCTAAAATAACTTAATAATTAACATATAACCTATAAAATCGACGGCAAAATTTTTTCGTTTGATTTCAGTCGTGTTTTATGTTAAAATTGATAAAAAAGCCTGTCCTTGGTTTTCCGTTTCAGATACGCTGCTACTTGCATTAGGAGAAGTATAAGTGGTATTTGAGATTGATCCGAAGCACTGAGGCAGTTAATGGATTTCATTATTTTATTAACCTCTGCCGTATTATTAATATCAAAACCAATGTTCTTACTACACGTCATATTTTCATAACACATCTTTAATCTCCTTTGAAAAGCACCACTTTTCTTAGTTTTTTTTTTTAACATCAGGTGACTCAGGGATGGTATAAAATTAGTGGTCTTAAATATATCTTATTATGTAGTTGGCGACAGCAAATGTATAGGGTCGCCCGGGGTGAATGTGACAATGGGGTCAATGTGGCAGTGTAAACCTAATAAAAACTCGTTTTACAAATTTTAAATTTTCGCGGGTCATGTCGAAGAAGAAACCATCCTTACCGACATAATTAATTTAGACGCCATTTCCTATTCGCGATCGCTGTGAAACGTCTTATTATTGCAGCTGTGCAAATATTTCAATAACACGAATTATTTCTTGCTTTATGCAAAATAGATTTTAACAAATACCGACTATTAAAGAAAGTGATTGTTGTTATTGTGTGAGCAGGTCAGTAAACAGTGTTTTACAGGTAAAATAAAGTTTAGATATATTTTTTAATTTTGATCTGAAAATCAGTGGTGTCACACTCACCCCAGCCATTTTGCATGTGTGGGGTAAATGTGACATCCTTCCTCGGGGTGATTGTGACATATAAATGCACATTAAAATATGCTCACAAATTTATGTTTAAATACATTTTTATATTAGAGCTTATTATTATTTCAGACGCAATGCCTCGAAGATATAAACGAAAAAATAGAGAATGGGGTGAGGGACGACGGTGGTCAAAGAATGCTATGGAACGAGCCATCGATGCTGTTCAAAAGGGAGAAATATCTCAATTACAAGCATCCAAAGTATACAAAATACCGAGGTCGACCCTTATTTTAAAACTAACTGGATGGAAAGGGAAAAATCCAAGGCCCTCAACTTCTCAGTGTCAAATAAGCAATAAAAAGACTTCTTTAAGTAAACGCCATGAACTATATTTAGTAAAGATTTTGAATATTATGAATTCTTGGGGACTTGGATTATCTAAAGAAGAGGTTAAAGATGCCGTCAAAGAATTTGCCATAGAAAACAATATTAAAACTCGTTTTAAAGACAGTCGACCCGGAGACGATTGGTGGATAGGGTTTAAAAAGCGCCATAACCTTTCTCTTAAGAAGCCAGAGAGGTTAGAAGGTTCCAGAGCTCGTCAATCGGATGATCCGTTTATTGTTAACGATTTCTATCAGAAGTTAGAGTCAATTTTGATCGAAAATGATATTTTGGGAAAACCTGATAGAATCTGGAATGCTGATGAAACCGGCATGAATAGTGATCCGTCAAGTACCAAAATAGTATGCAGTGTAGGAAAGCCAGCAAAAAGGGTAACTGGAGGCACTGGTCGTACTAGTACCACAGTTTTAGCATGCGTCAACGCAAATGGAGAATTCTTACCTCCTACAATTGTCCATAAAGGAAAAAGACTATGGAGCTCAATGATTGGCGGAAATGAGTCCTTTCCAAATACTTCATACTTTGTGTCAGAAAAGGGATGGATGACGGAAAAGGTTTTTTTAAATTGGTTTAAAGAAGTTTTTTTAAAAAATGTATCTACTCCATGTGTGTTAATCTATGATGGACACCTGTCACATGTTAGCGTTCAGCTTATTGAATTGGCTATTGCTAACCATGTAACAATATTAAAGTTGCCTCCGCATATGAGCCACCTCCTTCAACCTTTAGATGTTGCCGTATTTAGGGGGTTGAAGGTAAAATGGGATAAGTTGCTGACTCATTGGGCAAGAAATAATTTTGGAAGACAACTTTCTAAATCAGAATTTGCTAATATATTAGGAAAAGTATGGAGAAACTTAAGCTCATCAGCAATTAAAAGCGGTTTTAAAAAGACTGGCATTTATGATGAACATTTGGGAGTAAACCAGAATGCTATCGACGAATCCAATTTTAACCCGGAGAAGCTTCAACGTTTTAAGAGGCAAATGTGTCAGTCCAACCAAAACAATTCACCATGGAAGACATTTGTTCCGGAATCATCGTCAACCCCATTAAATCAAGTAGAAAAAGCAACCGTTTCCTCCGCTCAGTTGTATTTTAATCCTGGAAATAAACCTGATAGACCATCGACTTCCACTTTACCAGATGCAGTAAATCAGAGCCAGAATGATAACCCTGAACTTCCAGAAAATGAGCTTAAAAACGAATTTCCAAAACTGACACCACTAACCAAATCATTTGAAAATATTATGCTTAAGAGAATTCGGCAAACTTCTCATGATGCAAAAAAAATAAGACGCCGAATAAATGATTCAGAGATAATTACAAGGGAATCCTATTTAGAGCAACTTAAAGAAAAAAAAGAACATATAAAATTACAAAGCAAAAAGACCTCTAAAATCGCTAGGAGAAATAATATGGACAAAGACCTCGACGAAGACCAAGGTAATGAAGATGAAAGGACACCTTTTGGGATATCTGCATCTCTGAATATTGAGGAGGGCTTTCAGGAGCTTGCGCCTGCTGATGAGAAAAATATCATCAGTAACACATTCGTGTTAGTCCGGTTTGGTGCAGGAAAAAAAAATCAAAATTGCTATAGATATGTATGTTGCATCCAGGCTGAAATGGACAATGAAGAAGAAGTAAAGGTCATGGGCTTGCGATCAGTTGGTAATGATAAGGTTTACTTTAAATTCGTTGAAGAAGACATTTCATATATTTCCTACCAGCAAATTTTAGGAATACTTCCAAGTCCAGAAGTAGTAAAATCTGGACAGCGAATTCAGGTCAAGTTTCCAAAAAAAGTTGATGTTTTTGAAATGTAATTAAATTTTTAATAAATGACGTAATATTTTGACATATTCACTTATTTTCTCCCCCTGTCACATTCGCCCCACTCTATGTCACATTCACCCCTTTTCTCGGGGTGAATGTGACACACGCTGTCAAATTTTTAAAACAGTCCTTTACAAAAGATCCATAGAAATTGATCCTGAAGAACTAAAAAACTGAAAATAGAACAACTAGATATTATTCCTTTTAAATAATAAAACTGCAAAACAAGAAATATGTCGAAATTATGAAAAAAAATATTTAAATTTTAGTAAAAACATGTCACAATCACCCCGGGCGACCCTATTCATGAGAACAATTTAATTTTATAAGAGATTTACTTTTGTTTCTATATTGTAGTAGAATTGCCATAGGTACTATAAAATAGTTATAAAGTGATCACTAAAATAACAATTTACTTTCAAAGGCGAATTGCTTTTAGAAGTACTCTATTATAAGTGTTTTTTTAAAGTCACAGGAAGCAACTATAAAACAATTTTAAAATATGTTTATAACGAAATTAAAAATGTCGCCGAAATGTACTATAAAGCCACTATAAAATAATTATATTTTATAGGTTAAAATATTTTTAAAGTTGTTCATAGAAACATTTCTGCAATAATTTTATGACTGTTTTATAAGATATTCTATAATTCTGTTATATAAACGTTATGGTGATAAATTTATAAAGCACATTAGCTGCCTACAACAGAATAGTGTTTATTGCAGCTCTTATGTGATTGATTAGTATTTTGGAAGTATTAATAAAATACCAATAAAATAAAATGGCTGTATAACCATTGAATTATAAAATAACTTTGTTGGTTGGGAATGCAGTCTTCCTCCACAGTTTAATGATTGACATACATTCTAAGTTCCCGACATGTTTCAAGTGCTTAAGCACTCGTCTTCAGGGGATACTAAAAGGACAGTACAAAGTTGAGAACGAACAATGAATATAAATCAAAGATTAAGAAGGACTTACCTAACATCGAGTTTAACATAAATGTAAGTTGTCTCAAATTAATGAGTACAACTCATAGGAAAATACATGTAAAGGTTGTAGACTTGGTGTATGAACTGGTTAATTGTATTGAAATTGAGGTATGAATGAAGTTTTGATTAAATTGTGAAATTTGGATTATTGAAAAAACATTTTTGGATAGAACAATAAACTGATTATAACATCTGGAGCAGAAAAGTTTTCTTGTTTATTTTACGTTTAGCTGTTCAAGCTTAATTCTTTAAAAAGAGGGGATTAATAAATTAAGAAATTAAAATTAATTTGTTATAGTGTCATCACTAGCTGATATGATGATATGGGTATGTATGCCCCATACTTTAGAAAAATTGTAGAAGATTAACATGTTGAGAATTGAAAATTTTTTTAAAAATCATTTAAAATTGGCTATAAAGAAAATTAGTACAACCTGTGCTCCAACACAACCGCGGTACTCTCCGCAACGTGGAATTTAAAGTGAGGTTAAATATAAGAGAAAAGTGACAACCAAGACATGCAACCAGGTACCACCATTAGAAATATCAAAATTAAAAGTGATTGTTGAAATCAGATGAGAAGATTTAAACTAGCTCGATATTAGGTTTATAAAATCCATACCGAATCGATCAATCTTTAGTTGTTGTCATCACTGGACGTATAAAGTACTTGAGAATTGGCAGAAACAGATATCTCTTAACGAATGACTAAATTATATGGTTATGTTAAAATGGGGTTTGTAAAAGTTTATCCGAGGGAGATAAAACGCTGCACTGAAAAATACACTTGCGAGGGTTGGTGACGACACTAACACTAGTTGACACCGTAAATATAGGAGATATAGACATTTTAAAAATTTTCTTATAAAAAAGATCGTTGAAAAATGATGAAAACTGGACTATTTTTTCAACTTATAACAATAATTTTTTCAACTTATTATATTATTATATTGTTATAAAATAAAATATAACTAAAAGGAATGAGGAATAGGTAAGAATAATCTATACCTCATTTTTACCGTACAAACTTTTTCTTCTACATTTATCGTCTTTACAAGTTGATGACAGATCAACACTTGCAGCTAACATGTTACTTAGTTCAGGAGATTAAAGCAAATTTCAGGCACAAAATTAAGCCAGAAAAGTGTCACTTACAACATTTGAGGTACACATGTGAAATTATTGATGAAATTTTAGGAAGGTATGGACTGGAAAAAGCTGAAAGGTAAATTTTTTTAAAAAAGCAAAAAATTGGTATATAAACAGAAATAACCTAAACAAGCTGTTGGTTTTGAACAAATTCCATTACCGAAGGTCGAGGCGCTCGGCCGACGCGGTTAATGCAATTTGTGCCCTGCTCAGTTACGGGTATAATTTCGGTACAAACTTTGCCTGTCTATATATTACTGCGAGGATATACCGCATAAAGCTTGGTCTAGCAAGTTGCCCAGAGTAAATACTTTATATGGACATACGTGTATAACAGCTAGTAATCGTGGCTAATTTAGTTTAATAAGGAGCACGTAGCTTGTGGGCAAAATGTTTATATAGTGGAGTACATGTTTTAAATTGTATAACAACCCAGTTAAACCGATTAAAATGTTTACTTAATATAGTATTTTAATATCTACTTTTATAATATTATTAACTATGTAATGAAGGTAATTTCACCTTTTCTTTAAAACACATTATTTGCAGTTTTGTCGATTTTTCATACTAAAGACTTCAGGGCAGGAGTGCCACAAGGCTCACCTTTATCGCCAGTGCTGTATAACATTTATACTCTAGATAGACAGGATCAGCTCTATCTATTTGCCGTCGACACTGCAATCATATCTAAATCAAAGCAACCCTGGCTATTTATTAGGCTTCTAGAAAAATGAGTTTTGGATTGATAGACTCGTCTGAATCCCTGTAATGCGAAGGTCACCTTATTTTTAAAGAGTAGAGTAAGAAGGTCAGAGGCATATCTCAGTATAAATGAAGTACCTGGGACTTGATTTCGATTTAAGACTGAATTGGAGGACTAATTCAGAGAACAGAGTCAAACTTGCAACCAAACAGTAAAGCTCAGACGGATAGTAGAATTTGTACAAGGACGAAAGGTAACCTGTCCTTACAAGGTTTTTGTCAGGCCTGTTTTGACTTATGGCGTACCAACCTGGTGCACCATAAACAAAACGCGACAAAATAAGTTGCAGGTATTTCAGAACAAAGCACTGAAATTGATAGTAAACTCCCCAAGATACGCCACGAACCGTGTATTACACAGAGACCGAAGAACATAGACACTACAAGAATTCCAAACACATTTAATAACCGACTATTTCAAACGCACAGACGTATCGACAAACGAACTTATCAGACAAACACATGTAAGATCAACACCGGACTCAATATACAAATTTTTTAAAGATTGGCTTTTTATAACCCCTGCATAGTAAAGAGGCACTAAGATTAACGAAACAATATACCAACGAACAAAATTGAAAGCGCGAGTAAACACACAACTCAAGCGAGAAGGACGTACTCCAAACCATAAGATCTAAAGAAGATAGCTGAAAATGTAAAAATAAAAAGAAGAAAAGTAAAAGGTGTTGAACCAGACTTAAACTATCATTGAAATTCCCATATATTGACAAATATATATGAAGTTCTCTCGATTTCATTTACACATATAGAAATAAGTATATATTAAGTTGAATGTGATTTTAGCGTTTTACTGACTAACATGTTAAAGATAGATTGTTTTTGGTTTCTGACAATATCTCCACAAAAATGCTCTTGAGATATATCTATAAATTATGCACCATCATTGAAGAAATTAGTTTATTGATTCATAAATTCTCTAACAGGAATATTTGCAAATGATCGCCGAAAGTCTATTTCATAAGCATCCTTTAATATTTGTATTATCAGTTACAACACAACTGGAGAATTGGGACAATTTCGCAGGAATGTTTATGGCCGCAGCTTCTACCTATATCAGAATAACAATCGTGACCATTGCTATGTCTCATTTGAGAATAATTGTAGAAATTATACTGTTATATTATAATAGTTACGATTATAAATTGTCTATTTAAGTGTAATCAATAATAATAATACGTTACGCTTTTTGTAGGAAGACTATTATGTTTTATTATTTATCCACAATTGCTTTATGCAGCAAAAAAGGGATTGTTGCCGAACGTTGATTTATCAATTATTTATGTACTTTGGATATACCTCATAAATGCTTTAAAACTGTATGGCGGTTATTGATTAGGCTGGTGTCGTCCTCGGATGCTGGCACTTATCTTGATGCTAAGATGTTCTTTTTCGCTCCTTTTATTTCTTTTATACGATTTTAGTTCCCTTGATACACCTACATATCGATGCCAGAAAGGTAAAAGGTCATATGCGACATTTTCCATGTAATTGATGTTGAAGGGCTACTAAGTATAGTTTTTAATTCTGCGTCGAATGGTCTATTCTCGAGCTGGCTACGATTCTTTTTATATCGCTTAAGTCAATGGTCAAATTTCGTAGATATCTAAAGTTTTCTTAACTAAGCGACCATATTTAAGAGCGTTTTAAAATATTGTTACTTATATTTTATAGCATAACAGAAAACCTACCTTGCGCTATTTTGGAATTGCATTGTTTTAAAAATATTTGGCATGTATTCTGTTTTACCCTAAATGAAAATAATACCTTTTATATTTCCGTATACTGTCTTTCCTTTGCCGTCTTTATAAACCAAAGTGTTACTTAAACTGTTTTACCTGCAAATATATTTGACGACGATGGCGCTTATTCTATTTTACCTGTTTTTTATTTATTATTTAAGTTAGTTTATTTAATACTAAATTATTTGGCTTTGTTATATCTAGATAGCAAAAGTGTTAGCGACTTCAACAGGCTGCTACAAAACACTGATACCTATATCCTCATACAAGAGATACTTTGGTTGAAACAGAAGGATGAAATTTTTGATTAAATGTATTAAACCAAAAATTTTTTCTTTTAGCTACTAGATTTAAGGATTACGCCATTTTTTGTAACTTTACGTTATTGTTTGTTATCATGTGTAGAATTTCAACAAGTTATCTTGAGTATGTTTCTAATAAAAATTAAACTATTAGGTTTTAAGGGTTAATGAAGTACTTAAATTTAATTTATAAAAAATTAGGTACCTATATGATGTTCCGACGAATTTTCAAATTTTCATCATTTACTCGATCATTTATTATTTTTTGAATTGCACACGCAACTGAAATTCATGTCTCCGACGTCGCACAACCCTATATGCTAGTGATGAGTCACTAACAGAAATTTTGGACTTATAGTACAGCTACATTAGTTTTCGCTGCTGTAGATACTCAGATATGTTTCCAGTTAGAGACTTTTACCCCCATACACAAACCTGAACTAATTGACTTAAGCCTTTTTTACTCAAATTAAATTTAGGGGTTAATTTACTTAAGCGACACTATCTTTACACCGGATGACTTAAGTTGAAAGAATAATTAAAGACATGTCATAAAATTTAATTTACCAATCTTGGTTGATTGATAATTGACCAAGAAGTAAGTTATTAATTATTTTTGAAAAAACTAAACTTTAAATCGTTCTACTGTAAAATTAATTAGATGTCGCTTATGACCTTTTGCCTTTCAGGCATCAATATTATATATTCTGACAAGCCCTGCTCTCTAGAATTTCACATAAATTGACAACACATGCCAAAAGGTCCAGCTAGAAGAAATACAATGTTAATTTAATATAATATTTTTCTAATAGTGCCAGTTAAACTGCAACTTTTCAATATGTTTTTTTATAGCCAGCGCTAAGACATGTACTTGTATCCAAAATTTGCCCAAACGTTCAGCATGTATTCAACATTCGTAAATGAAAACCAACCATACGATTGAAATTGGTTTGTCTAACGCTGGGTGGTCGTTTAATTAAAAAGCTAAAGCTCTGGTCCGCTCCTTGTGTTCAAAATACCACCCTTACAGTGAACGTCTTCAAATGCACAATAAACAACTTAGTGATTCGCCCAACCCGAATAATGATACGAAGATTGGCCGACACAAAAGAAATTACAGGCACTGCCTGACTTAGAAGCCAGAGAAGTTCCCGAGTACTCTAGAATATTGCAATATTTTGATCTGTAGTGATTATTCTACCGATTCGTTATGTTTGCCTCAAGTTTGTCAAATTTGGGTTTATTTCACTAATTTTATCAAGTATAATCAAGGCATTCATATTCATACCCGTTGAGCGTATGTCTTGTGATGAGCTTTTTTATATCAATGGAAGCAGCAGTTTATTTTATTGTCCCCAAATACCTGCTAAACTCTTTTGATTGGCGCGTATTATGAATTGTGAGGATTTTACTAGTAAATAATTAAATAAGCAAGTACTGAAGCTAAAATATCGTTAGGTGAACTATTTTATTACAATATGAATAGCTCTTTGTTTTCTCGAAATATTTGCAAATAATATAATAATAGAAATTCTTTCTATTCCTGCACCCTTGCACACAATACAACAGGGGATCCGAGACAATTTTACGCCAGGAATGTTGATGACCACAGCGTCCACCTGTCATAGAATACCGAGCAACGACAGCGGAACGACAATCTTGACCGCTATACCCCGTCTGTTTCGCTCGCCTGCCTCGTAACGCACCGTTTCTGCAGGACGGCACGACGACTTCATTTGGTAATTTCGTCCGCAATTTTGTCCGTTTTATTAAGTT
Source organism: Polydrusus tereticollis (assembly GCA_963920685.1). Lineage (NCBI taxonomy): Eukaryota > Metazoa > Arthropoda > Insecta > Coleoptera > Curculionidae > Polydrusus > Polydrusus tereticollis. The sequence continues at coordinate 84,156,566 of OY987327.1, forward strand.
TTCTAGCGGTCGGCGGGACCTTTTTCCGCGCCACAGACTTGCTGGGGCATCGTTTAATTTCGCTCGGGTATTAATCTCGGACATTTTGCAGGCTCTCACGCTAATTCTCGACAAGCAGGATAATGGGCTGGGGTTGGAGTATGTGGGAGCCGTATTGGCATTCTTTTGTGGTATTATAAGATTAGCGGAGATAGTTAAGGAATAAAGTCGTAAAGCCGCTTTGAATTAATTTCGCTCAAGATCTCCCTATCTTTACTATAAAAAGTATATTTGGTGAATCATTTCTTAGAATTTTCGACAACTTTTTTTGTGTGAGGATTAAATTTTTAATCTTTTACATTTGCACTTGTGAGTATAAGCTTTAAAAAAACGTATAGTGTTGCTCATCGCATTGCCTGCTTTCTATAGGCAGATATTAGATATACCTATTGAATTACCATGTTAAGGAATATAGTAAAAAGCGTAATTATCTCCTTTGAAATATTGATCATGTTAAGAAGACAGAACAAAACTGAACTAAAAAAACAAATTGTGTTTTAAAACCATAAACCTACTCCGTGGTCTAATTAAGTAAAATCAATCAGCATATTTGGTTTCATAATAATAAATTACTATTTGTGTTGTTTGTTTTGTTTTTGTATCGGCCTCTCTTTATATTTTCAACAATACCCACGTAATTATAAATAATTATCCAAATTAATTAAACTAAATCATCGACCGAAATCATATGTATTTTATTATTAAGGAAATTAAGTTGTATGTGATTTCAAAATTTAACTTTTCATTTGGTTGTTGCCGCTACGAAAAAAAAAGTAATAACCGTGTCATTTATAAACTCACTTTTCACTCTGCAGTAAATAACGCAGGTTCAGTTTCATGTGACATGTGTATTTATAGTGTGTCGGCGTTGGAATGCATATTAAAATACTTCTATTACTGAAGCAAATCTTACAGTGGTTCGTTTTCGAATAAAACGTTACGTTTTGATCCTATTTTTGTAAATTGGATTTTATTTAGTTTAAAATAAACGTGTTTAGCATTATATTTTTATTATACGCCTATAGCTGCGTTGTCTAAGAGTTTTAAGTCGAAAAACCACTAAAATTTTTTAATACAGTTAACCTTTTCAAAAGCCGCTAGTAAAGTCTTTGAAAATGTGTAAAAGATAACCGGTGCATTTGACGAGTAGAATTGAATAAGTTTACTATAATATCTTCTTTTTTTTTGGTTTGAGGAGAGATGTAATTTGGATTATTATAAAACTTTTTGTATTTTAAGGGAATAATTAACAAGGGAAATAATTACAAATGTATACTTTATACTGTACTTTTTCCTTAAGTCTAGTAGTAATGAAAAAGGCCAAGGATACTTTTGAGATAAATATTGTTCTATTAGGTCTTAGAAATAAGGTTTTAAAGGTAACACACTGCTCAATTTCTTCTCACGCAATTACACCTTAACATCTTTCTTATAATCTACTACTTGACGTGGTACCGACGTTATAGTCGTTACGTCTTTTTCGTCTTTTACGTCTTTACGTCGTTTTCTTAACCAATGCGTCGTTTGAGCAGTTTTTTTTCCTTAGGCGCGTCTTTAACCGGAGCATTGCGGCCATAAGTAGGCCTATTGTGCAAACCTTCGTTTTATTGTATCCACACGGTTATCTTGGTTCCGTCTATTAGTTTATACACGTCAACTGCTTATTATTTCATTCAGTTCCAGTTTTACTCTCCCGAATATGGCATAGCGCTTGCGATCCAGGGATTCGCATTGACAGACTACATGATAGACAGTTTCCCTATTCTTGCCGCAGAGCCTATAGCTAAGATCTCCATTGTGTATCTTCATTTTGTTCAGGTTCAGCCTTATGTCCTGTTAGGATTCCCGTTGTTATTCTTAGTTGATTCCTGCTAAGGATAAGCAACTATTTTGAGAATTTAGGACCAATAATACACATAACTCTCTTGCTATAATAGAGTCTCTGTCTGCTGCTCCAGTAGACTTTATTTTGATTTTTGGTCCATCGCTTAATAGCTTCTCGTGCTGTACATTTAGGTACTCCTAGGGCTGGTTCAGAACCAATGTGTGGTGCAGCTTTGTTCTATATGCGTTCAAAGAAATCCTCAGCGTGCATCTCCACGTCCACATCTCAACGACATCAATTCGGCGACGATCCGTTTCTCTGATGGCCCATGTCTCAGAGGCATACAAGAAGATTGAAAAGACCAATGTGCTGATCAGGTCAGTAGTTTTTGTTTGTTTGATGTCGTTCTCACTCCATATTTTATTCAACAGCGTCTTATCTTACCCTCACAACCTCCGGTGTTCTCTATTAAGGCGCCCAGATAAACGAATCTATTGACGACCTCACAATAACCAATAGTTCGAGTTTCGGGATAGTTGTTGTATTCCCCATCAATGATCATAATTTTGGTCTTGTTGTAGTTTATGTCCAGATCATATAAGGCACTAGTATCTTTAAGTCTCGCCAGTAGATCAAGTATTTCAGGCTGTGAAGCAGCAGTTTAGGTCGTATCGTTAGCAATTCTCAAAAGGGTGTCTATTCTTCTACTAATATTTACTCCATCTTGCCAGTCCTCCAATACCTGGTCTCATAATGAATTCACTGTAGATATTAAAAAGAAGCAAGAGAATACACCCCTGTCTCACGCACCTTTGCATGTGACACATTCATCAGACAGGCAGTTGTCAACTCTTACATGTGCAGAGTTGTTATCAATATAATGGTCGTATGAGGTATAAGAGATGCTCTGGGATTCTTGGCTTACGTTTGTTTATTTCATAGTGTTTTTAGAACTTACCAATAATAATTCAATTTTATGGGTCTGTTGCGTTACAATATCCATAATAATGGCATTTTGCTAAGCTAGAATAAATTAAACCCAAATTTGGAAATTTGTTTAATATTAGGTACTAAATTGATAATCACGATTGTGCGAGCATCCAATGTTCAATATTTATATTATTCTCTAGAAACACTTTAACCTCAATAATGATTTCGATTATAGCTAAAGGATCCTATAATATACACCAAGTATATTCCTATATACATCAATATTCCCTAATCAACATTTACCTTAAAGCTACTCATTTCCTACTTGAGTTTACCCAGAGTTTGTGTGCATAACGTCCTAATTTCTGTTTCTGATAAACCAGAAATACTTGAGAGCTGGACTAGGTAATGATCGAGCTTAAATAGGGTTTCACTTTGTTGTAATAACAGTTTTGTTAGTTTGTAGTCGAATCACGTTTTTGAGTGGTCATATTTGTGGCTTAAAGACAGCAAACATTTCCGTTTATATCCAACTGATTAAAAATCTGGTTGTTAAGTTTGTCATTTATCAACAGATTACTATATTTACGAAAAATACAGACCGTTATCCAACAAAAAAAAGGGTACTTATTACTACTAAATTACATCTTAATGGATTGTCCAAAAAGATAATCTTATAATATATAAATTTATAATCTTTTAAGGTGGTAACAAAATAAGATTGATGGTATTTTTAATGGTAAATCTTTATTTGAGATTACCACCTACCTCAGCTAGCTTAAGCTCGCGGCAATTGTATCCGGGGTGGTTCTTTTGTGAAAGTTGATTGCCAGGGTCCTTGCCAGATGTACAATATACGAACCCCAAATGACGTTGCTGCACAAGCCAATGACATAACCTGTCACAACAACATCAAGTCCACACACAGTGCTAAGACAAACACGAAAATAATTAAAAGTTATTTAGTAAAAACTGTAATGAAAGGGGGCTATTTTAAGTTGAAAATTTACAAAACTTCATTCAACATCTCATAAATATATGTAGTCAGTTGATTTACCGAATCGAACAAAAATAGTACAAAAAACACTCATTATTACAGCGCAAAAGTTGCAACTCTTTTACATTTCGCTTTATATATCTGAATATCTGAGGTTAATACGGTAACTCACTTATAACATTAAATATGTTGAAATTTGCTGGTAAAATAGTTGAACAATTTTTTTCCACATATGCTTTAGTCTGTTGTAGTCAGTATGCAAAGTAGAATCTCACCGTATGACAGAGATGACAGTTTTCCATCAATTTCAAAACCTACCGCAAATGTCACACAGAATAATCAGAATTTGAGCCAACACAGCATAAAATAAAGAGATAAAATCACGGTCTTGCGGTTCTACGACAGCCGTAATATGAAACAATAAAATGATGAGAACATACATAAAAGAAACAACGTTACAAATTAGAAGAAAACATACACACATTTATTTGAATGGCTTTAAAAATACTCACTTTCACTGCGATTTTGAATTTGAGACAGGCCGGGGGTCTGTGTTTTTTAGGGTTTGAGAACGTCATCACTCTGGAACGACCTCCCTGAGATCGTGTTCCCCAACGACTATAATCTTCAAAATTCGTCATCAAAATTTTTGATTGTAATGAAAATTTTTTACTAGGCAATTTCGTCAATGATATTTTTTTGTCAAAAATGTGATGAACGAAATTACCAGATAGCAACAAACTTCAATAAGATACAACACGACAATATATCACGAGATAAACGACCAATAAAATGGAACATTTATTTTTTTCAAAATGTTTAGTAACAGTGATTGATTACCTAACCCAACAGAATATTGTCGATGTACTTACATCATGTTGATTTTGTCAAGGTGAGTCCAGGTAGCTGGATATGTAGTCATGTAAAGTTTATAAGAGACACTTATTTTCTCAATTGTGAAAAAATGCTCTAATAAAGAAAAAACTGCTTTATTAAATAGAGATTGATTTAAAAAAAAAACCTCGACTATTGCTACCAGTATAGCGGGATATCATTGTGGTGTAAATTAGTAATTGTTTCGAAAGGTTTTTTGAGAGTGCTTTAAATAAAATGATTATAAACCACAAACGTGGCAGCAAAACAAAAGTAATTAATTACACTTTCGCAGACACCTGGGTGGCAATTTCGCGCTGGTTAGCACAAACAATAGTTACCAGGCCTAAAAAGAAATTGCAGTGATTTGTACTTGCCACCATAAATTTTATTATTATTATTGTACCAGCATACGCAAACATTAGCCGCGTTCGGCAAATACATCAGACCGCTTAGATTTGATCTGAATCGTTCGTTTATGACATCTGGATGTAGGGGAAGTAAATGTCAACCGTTCGGCAATTAAAATCTGAGCGCTCTGACGATGATCTTTTTGCTCGTAGTTTTTGATCGGACGAAAGCGATTAATCTCAAATCTCAGCCAGCTGAGTTAGTGAGGTTAAGTTTGATTTGAAGTTTGTTCTTAGTTTTGGTTTGAAATTTGCTTTGGCGAGGACCTTGTAAGAAAGTTAACTCTAAAAAATGAAGGAAATATAACTTTATGATGCGAAAGAACAAAAACGGTTTACCATATTGGTGACAGACGAAAATTTAGCAAAATCTTTACGTCTTCCTCATCATCGTCTTCAAACATAAGTTGATAGCAAAGAGGATAGGACAGTTGATAGCCTCCTTCAATTAGGGCCAATACAACAGTAGGAATACTCATTTTTAGTAGAAAAGGGGAAAAATAGGTTATATTTCTTGAATCAAAACAAAGCAGTTTTTATTTTTGACTTTGACAGAGATCAGTTGTTTGGTACCGTTCTTTTATTACAAATTTCTCAGACTGATCTGTGGTCACGTGACAAAAAAAAATCAATTCAATCGCAGATGTATTTGCCGAACGCAGCTATTGCTAATCTCCGATGGTGTAATTGGTTTAACCAGTAACATCGCTCGCTTTTATCCACGTGCCAGTATTGGTGTTAGCAAGTGATGTTGCCGATTTGGCTCAAACAGGCTATATGTGTATGAGTCGCATTATATTTACGTATGCTGGTACAATTGATTACCCTGAGGTTCTCGTTAAATTAAAAAAAGTATTAATATTCTTAAAAGGCTAACGTACAAAGTCACTTTTGAATTACCAAAGTCCGTTTAATTTTCTCGTCTCGACTAATCGGCAAGCATGCTAATCCCTTGTTTCTTATCATATGTTCCCTGATGGTAATGACGGCAGTCCGATAAGCTTGTCCGGATCGTTACGCCACCATTTAAAAACAATATTCCGGGTCAAGTAGCAGAAACAGGGTCGAAAATGGTTGTTATCCGAGGTAATGGTAGGATTGAAGTGGGTAGTTTTAGTGGACAAAGTTTGCCAGTTGGGTCTTTGCAATCAGCGGTTTATCATGCGAATGGAATCTGTGTAAATGAGGAAGATAACAAGGTCTTAAGTGATAGGGCAAACCCGACTACCTTAAAAACGACTTTTACAAGCAGTTTTAACAAAAGATTTTAAATTGAAAACCGGTTTGATTCAACTGTGGAATTTGGCAGGTTTAACAAATGGAAAGTAGATGATCTTTTTGATTAAAACCCTTAAGGTCTAGCCTAATTTATTAACGCTAATTTTCTTATCATCGTATACCTTACGGCACAGTTGTATTTAACTGGGACCGAAACCAACTCAAAAGGTAATAGTATCTAGACAACACCAAGACTACTGAATGAAACTTCCAGAGGTCAGACAATCGCGACTGTTTATCGGTTCCTTGAGGAGAATGTTAGGTTGGCATCGAGACTTCTGACAGGGACAGGACACGTTCAACTGAAAAGAAGACCTGATCATAATAGGGCTGAAAGAGGACCCCTTTTACAGATGATGCGTAGAGGGGAAAGAGATGAAGGGATCAGCACTTAGTCAGAAAATACTTAGCGATTTTAAGGAAGCCTACCCGGGACCCTAAGAAACACCTTCGTCAGAGACACTCGCTTCATGGAGTAAGAACCGATGCACGACCCATTCAGATAGATAGATATAGAAAGCTGAAAATGTTTTAGTTATCTCGTTCTTTCAGTGTAACCTAAGAGCTTGATGGCTTTGATCTTCACATGCTGACGAAGTTATTGCTCTCGTGGTATACGATTGGTGAATTTTAAAGCAGATCGTATTGTTTCATCCCGTTTGCACTTTGTTGCTAAAATGTTTGACCCATTTTATATCATTCTATTTACCTTATGGGTATAGGGTGGTTTTTAAAAAATTGTTTTTTTTTGCGTTTTTTACAACTCTGCCACTTGGTCATCAAACTGCCTTAGTCCTATTTCAAAACCTTAAGTAGAAACATTTGTTTCGTATGTTAAAAACATCGCGCGCCATGCTTTTATATGAAGCGCTTTAATGAATAACCGCTCGCCCTGAAACCACACAATTATATTAACTTTCAACTCGTTATAACTCTAGAATCCATTGGCTATTTAAAAAAATGCTTTCCATATACGTTGCCGTTGTAGGTCAAACATTAGGCATTACAATGATTTTTTTAAAATTATTATCAGTCATGGGTTTACATTTTTTAATTTTTTGACGAAACTGTTCATCGGACTGAAAATTTAAGAAAAAATCATTGTAATGCCTAATGTTTGATCTACAACGTTTATGGAAAGCATTTTTTTGATTAGCAAAAGGATTCTAGAGATATAACGAGTTGAATGTTAATACAATTGTGTGTTTTCAGGGCGAGCGGTTATTCATTAAAACGCTCCATGGTTTGATGACCAAGTGGCAGAGTTGTAAAAAATGTCAACTAATTTTTTAAAAACACCCCCTACCAACCCCTGCACAATACGATTTTTGGACTATCAGTCAATTTTACTTTCTTAGAGTCAGTCTTTAGCAACAAAGTGGAAAAGAAAGTATTTTTTAGAAGGTATTCTCGAGCTGGTAAACTATACTTTGTACCAAATAAAAATACTGAACCATCGATCTGCCTAAGGCTATGCCCTGGCGGGGGGTTGCCTTAATTAGTTTACCTAACTTAAGAAGGTATGTTTTCTATGTTATAACCCAATTAGCGAGATACAAAGAAATAATAATATATATATGGCTATTTAAAAAAATGCTTTCCATATACGTTGCCGTTGTAGGTCAAACATTAGGCATTACAATGATTTTTTTAAAATTATTATCAGTCATGGGTTTACATTTTTTAATTTTTTGACGAAACTGTTCATCGGACTGAAAATTTAAGAAAAAATCATTGTAATGCCTAATGTTTGATCTACAACGTTTATGGAAAGCATTTTTTTGATTAGCAAAAGGATTCTAGAGATATAACGAGTTGAATGTTAATACAATTGTGTGTTTTCAGGGCGAGCGGTTATTCATTAAAACGCTCCATGGTTTGATGACCAAGTGGCAGAGTTGTAAAAAATGTCAACTAATTTTTTAAAAACACCCCCTACCAACCCCTGCACAATACGATTTTTGGACTATCAGTCAATTTTACTTTCTTAGAGTCAGTCTTTAGCAACAAAGTGGAAAAGAAAGTATTTTTTAGAAGGTATTCTCGAGCTGGTAAACTATACTTTGTACCAAATAAAAATACTGAACCATCGATCTGCCTAAGGCTATGCCCTGGCGGGGGGTTGCCTTAATTAGTTTACCTAACTTAAGAAGGTATGTTTTCTATGTTATAACCCAATTAGCGAGATACAAAGAAATAATAATTGTTTAAAATTAACTTGATTTGTCCCGCCTTGTCCTGGCGGAAGCGTCTGGCACACCACAGTAACATAGTAGGGGGAAGTGGGGCAAAGTGAAATATGACTATTTTGAACGTAGTTCTTTCCACGCCCTGACGCCCTCGTGTTGAAATGCAGAGTGGGGGAGTTTTATACCGCCACACAGTGGTCCCAAATTTTCAAAAATTAGAAATAATTCAGATAATTTTTTTATTTAGTGTATACTGACGGAAGGATCTCTGAAAAATTGTTATAAAAAAGTTAGTCCTTTCTCCCAGTTTTTTATGGGCCTTTTTATGTAAATATCGTAAAAGGACATTAAAATAAACTTTAAAGAACCCATTACAATATATTCATGAGTTATTAATCATCAAAATTACCAAAATGAGATATAGTTTATAATAATTTTCACATAATTGAAAAAAAATTAGTCGCTTTATTTATTAATCGTCTGAAGAAGATGCGGAATAATTATCATCAGATTTCGAATCAGAATCGGAGCCTGTTATTAAGGAAGTTGATAGATTTGTAGGAATATCTGGATCATCTAACAGATGGTAAACTTCTGAAGGTAAAAATGAAATATTTTTCTTTGGGAGTTTCCTAAGTGATGAAATTATGGGATCCGACGTTAAAAGTAATCTGTGCAGCAAATCTACATTAGTAACAATTCGTGAAAATTTTCTAGTATGCATCTCTCTATATTTTTTAATGTCTTTATTTCTACTTTCTTGAGCTTCTTCAGATAACTCGTCGTTAATTTCACAAAGTGTCGTATCTCATTTTTTGTAATTTTTCAGGTTTAACTCAAGGTAAAAAAAAATATCACAAAATATATCATGAAACTACAAAATAAAGTCCTGAAGCGATAAAACAAAACCAATTAAATATAATTTAGCAAATGATTTTTAACTTTTATCGAAAGGCAAAGATGATGAAAATCTTTAAACCTCTGTCCTGAAAAATTACAAAAAGTGAGATACGACACTTTGTGAAATTAACGACGAACTGTCCTATTGGAAGCAAAGCTGTCTTAATTTTGATTGCGCCGTGTAGTAAAATTTTATGTACTGTGGCTGGCATATAAAACCAGGCATACTTTTGAACAAAGATTCTCTTCAGCATATTGTTGGAATTCATTTATATTAATTTTGTAGCCAGAGGAAAGAGCACATAGTGCCACATAAAATCTTTTAATTATCGTCTCGTCAATCCCTGTTATTCTCGATGACAGGGACGTATTCTTGAAGAAACGTCTAGCGGTATTTCCGTCATTAGTTGTTCCGCTTTCACCTGATTTCGGAATGTCTACGAGCAACCCCATTTTCTCTTTAAAATCATTTTGTATTCTTTTTTTAGCGGCCTCGTAGATTGCTCTATTTTCTTGACCTCTAATTTGCCATTTTTCTAGGTCTAACCTATACGACACATGAAGAAGGCATTCTCCATGCATGAAGAGTGGACAAGCCCAGCCTCAATGTTTCCTCTTTAACAGATTTTTTTAAAACTTTGTCAATATCGTTAATTTATGTAGGCGCTGCGTTACATATATGAGCTGATGAAGTTTCTGTCACAGCATTACAAACTTTTCCGTTTATCATTGTCATAATACAAATAATATGGTTAACAGAAATATCATTAAATTCTTCAATTTGGTATGTAGTCGGTAAAAGGTTACTAATTTGGTTTTCGATATAGCGTTGTTCTTGCAGGATCAACGCTGTTGATTCCTTTTGCAGTACAAAACGTATTGGGCGACAAAATCTTGTGAAAGACGGACGAGGATTTTGCCATATTTTTGATGAATTCCAGACGATGTGCTTGGGATCGCTTCGGGTTCTTGAAATTGGCTGTCTTTTACAGGGGCCTTATATTCAAAGGGGCACTCTAAGCCAACCCTCGTTTTTGGTTAAAAATGTGGTTACTATTCTTGAACACTGTTCAAATTTAGCAAAAACTTTGCTACAAAGAAGTCTACACATTTTGGTAAGACGTTGTACATCAACATCATTCCCTGCTATTTCAAATGTCCTTATTAAAAACTGGATTAAATGTTCTGATTGAGATAATCTACCTTCACCAGACTTTTCGCAGAGAACATCGAACAGCTGCCTTCTAGTCGACGTGGCCATAGCTCTACAATCTGAAAAGTAATTCAAATATAAAATAAATTTGCTTTGAACCTCCTAAAGTAGTGGAATCAGCCGACGTGGGACAAATTTTTGCAAAAACCTATACTAAGGTGGCTACTTTATCAAATGCAGATAATGGTTTTGGAACTGCTGGTATCTACCATCTACCCATTTAACTCAAATAAGTTTCCAGATGATTTGTTTGCTCCTTCAGAATTAACCGAACGAGAGGTCTGGCAAGAAACACCTCTTCATAGACAACCACGAAATGATGTTTTACAAATCTCCACCTGATGGAAATCGCCATAATGACCTATCAGCAGAAAACGGCCAGCCAGGACGAGAACGTACCCCACCTTCAAACGTGCAAACACCTTTACAGGATTCGATCTCCGTTATATCGCCAAAAGATATTATTCCCATTCCTAAGGTAATTCCAAAACAAATTGCAAAAGGCCCTAGAAGAATCTTGAAGAGTTGCAGGAAGCGAAACGGAATTCACACAAGCCAGTAAAGTCACAACAACAAAAAAGTTTGATTTGAAAATTGGACATGTAGAGCACGAACCTTTAAAGAAAAAAAGAAAAACCAGCGTGGAATCATAAGATTCAGAAGCCAATAGTGATATTCAAGAGGATAATATCTGCCAAGATAAGTCCGATGCTTCAGATTTTTGCAATGAGTCTGATGATGAGAATCTGACAAGCCCAGAAAAAAAGTTTAATACGGTTGATACAGAGCCAAAAGTCAGTGATTTTGTGCTAGTTGGGTTAAAAGAGGAAAAACAAACTCTGTTAAAGAATATATAGCTCAAATCATTGAAATTTACCCCGAAAACCAGAAAGACTGTTATAGTGCCAAATTTATGCGAAGCTATAGAGGTCATTTTGATATTTTTGTATTTCCAGATATTAAAGATGGGAGCATGATTTTTAAATCGGAGATAAGAGGACTTTTAAATAAATTTAAATTTCTTCGTCATGGAAAAATTCAATTTATATAGATGATTTAAAAATTCCTTAAGTCTGGTTCTTAAAAATATATTTCGCCAATTTTCGGATTTGATGTTTATAAATAAAGCCTAAATATATGTTTTTACTTTAATTCCACTTTACCCCGTGCATTGGGGCAAAGTGGAATTTTGTTAAAGCAGAGATTTTTTTTGAATAGTTGTTTTCCTTAAAAGATAAATTCGAGTAAATTTGAAGAAAACGAGATAAGTATACATACTGTATTGTTACATAATCGCATCCGCCAGAGTTTATTATAAGCTGTGTTATAAAGCCTTTTTTGTATTGGGTGTTTCATTTTGCCCCACTCTCCCCTACGTTTTTAATGTTTTAACTATATATGCTGCAATCACCAAACAATAAATTATGGCTTGAGTCTTGAATTATTCTAAAAGCATTTCTGCGAAACGTTATTTAAGTTTGTACTGATCTTTCTAGTAGATAAACATCAAATTCAATTTAAGAAAATCGACTCTACTCTAATGCGCTTTAAACTTCAATTACAAAAGTCACTTTAGTAGCTCGCGGGTATAACAAAAGATTAAACGACCAACTCAACTGCGCTTTGCACTTTTTTACGACTAGAATAAAACGACGAATGAAAGTCGATGAGACAAACGTGCATCGACGGGTCATCCATTACGGACGGTCAATTATCGTAAAAGCGGGAAGGTCGAGCTGGACGCAGTGGCAAGCGGTGCATGTCACAACAAAAATCAACGACAAGATACCGCGATGCTCGGAATGGACCTCAAACGCTGTATTCTATTACACTTTTATCCGGATGTATGGGTAACATATCGAAATTTACAGAACATATTTTTCTGAATGCGGGAAGAGAGAGATGTATTTTTCAATTTTGCTAGATGGGAATATCGGTTCAATCTCATTCCGGTTGATGTGGCACTTTTTAGGTCGGATTATTAGAATAATAAAACAAAAAAGTATTTGTAGTCGGTGAATGGAAAATAATATTTTGAAGTAGACATTGGAAAGAGGATTTTGGAGGATCCCCGCTTACAAATATTAATGAAACTTTTAAATGAAATCCTGAATTGTACTTATTAATTTATTAATTTGAAATATGCCACAAAGGAACAAGACAAGAAGGCAACTTAAAAAAAATATTGCGGATATCTTTAATAAACACTATGCTTCAGTTGGATAAGAAATGGTAAATTACAGTACACAGTAAAAAATTGAGTGTTAAATTTAACACTACATAATATAGGACCACACTCAATAGGGTATATTAACCAATCAGTATATCTTCGAAAAAAAGACATTTTTGAATGTTTTTTTTTACTTTTTGATGAGTGTTAATTCTTCTTATTTATGGGTAGGTACATTTACACTATCGAGTGTAAACTAAAGTCACAGATTGTAAACCTATCCTTCTAGGGTGTAAAAGAAATAATAAGAGGTGTAAGTAAACTATTTTTTAATGGTAATTTGTGATTAATTAGTGTAAATGCCATATTATTGTAGTGTAAATTTTCTTTTTATTTGGGTGTGACTTTACTATAGTGAGTGTAATAAAAGAATCCACCCAGGGCTAGAATACTTTTCACTTTGTTTAAGTCATTTAATCCCGTATCAAACTAACCGGGCGTTTATAATTAAAATGTAAAAAATTATGCATTTTAGATGTTTTACATTATTAACCTCTGCTTAGTTTGACACATGATTGAATGACTTAATCAAAGCCAAAAGTAGTAGCCCCTAATATACATAAATCTTCAGATCGCTTGGAAAAGGTTTGTTAAATGAATGAAAATATTGAGTATTATCTATCGTTTATTTATAAACAAAATGATGGTTACAACCCAACAAACATATTAAGTAATGTAGACCAGAACGGAAGAAAAATAATCCTAAATTGGCAAATATTTGCTTATTTTTGCCTTAAATGTTTTCTTAAAAGTCACAAAAGATTCGAACTCTAAAATCTAAGTCAAAATTTGGATATCTAGAACTTAAATAATTTGTTATAGGGAAGTCTACTTGTAGTTTAATTTACCTAGTTAAAAATTACAAATAAATTACCTCTCTTAGACATTAAAAATATTTAATCCTAATAAGGAATATGATTAAGTAATAATTTACTTAATTGTTACTTAATATATGTGTTCAAAATTAAGGAATTTTTTGGCTATTACGCTAGGTAAATATTACCCAATTATTGCCTACAAATAGTCCAAATAATTTACTGACCATGTAGTTTTAGAAACAGGTAATATTTTGGATAATTTTGCCCTATAAATTGTTCCCAAAGTTATAGATCTTTTGTGGTTAAAAATTGAGCTACTTCATAACTTTCTGATTAACCTCAAAGGCTAACATTGCTTGTACAGTTAATAATAAAGAAAAAAATAACTTTAAGGTTAAAAATATAAAGGCGGCCATATTTAATAATTATTAGTTTTCCTGTTTATCGACAACTATAAAAAAACAATAATTAAAATTTTAAGAATTACATAAGGTGAGTGGAAAATCCATTAGACTACGATATCTTTCGTCAACGAAAGTTTTTTTAAAACTTTAGGTACATATAATATTTATAATGAAGACACTCTGTTTTTAGGTTCTAATGGTAAAAATATTTTAAATTATCGTAATAATACATAAAAAAATGCATATTTTAAGGGCGCGTTTAGTTTTTGGAAGTATCATCACCATAATTCACAAACACATTTCTTTCGCATCCAAATTTCGATCCAGAAAAATGATAAAACTTAATTATATCATATTGTTGAAGTTATAATATGCGGCCATTCCAAATATCTACTTAAGTCGAACTCCATTTTATAATTTATTTTGTCCTGTTGGAAGTGTTGGCATAAGTTGTTGTCTTTTCTTTCTAACACCAGATATAAAATGTTTTCTCTGTATTTTTGTCTAGTGTCTTATTGCTCCTATTTAGGTTATATTTAGGTCAAAAGGTTGGTCTCACTTTCCACATTTAGACGTAAAATAGGTCTATATTTATTTCACTTCGTTTCAACTTATTGGACAGAAAAACCCTATCAACCTATTTTCGACCTTCAATTTACTTTAGTTTCTTTCCCCACATTGGGCAATAGGAAAACAAATGTAGGTAAATTATCCCTATATATAATTGGTCGTGCAAAATATTTGACCCGTTTAGAGGTCGAATAAAGGTAAATTTAACTTAAAATGTTTGTTGGGAACAGAACTGGAAAACTCTGTGATTTTTTTTACACATTATTATAACTAGTTGAACAAAATGACACACCTATTATCAAATTAAACATATATATCTACGCTTAATGCACCTCATTGTTAAGCTTAACAAAACAAATAACATAATAAATATATGTATGCTTACAACACTTAACAACTAAATAAAAGTATGCTTTGAAACAATATAAAAGAATGAAAATGACGAGTATTATATTAATCGTATATTTATTTAGAGATCTATGAAGTAAAATATGTACGTAGGTACCTAAGTATTTATATAAAAAAGGAATGCATTTATATTATAAGCTTATGTCAGAATAATTTAGAAGCTAAGGGGAAAACTGTAGCATTGTAAATACCTACTTAGTTTCTTAAAAATGGCGTACTTATTAGGAAGGTTTCTATTAAATTTCGTTAGTATGCTTACCCAATTTAACAAGATCCTCATAAGAGGCACTCTCATTTGGCACTTTAACAGAACTTTGGTTTGTTTCTATATTTCAATTTAAATATAACATTATTCTATATCACGTTCAAAGAGCACAATCAGACTGACTTGAAAGTTGAATTTGCATGTAGCGTCGGCGTCATCTGTCAATTCCTATAATTTCACACCACTTGTTGCCGCCTGTCTTTTCGGTAACACAGGTTTAGGTATTTTTACCCGGGGCCGTATAAAAAAAACGGTTAAAGAATAAGTTTTACACGTAATGTGTTAAAATAACCTTCTAGCAGGGTTTATTTACACGCTAATATGGTGTTATTAATTATCGTTGTATTTAATTTTCCTGATAGAGTGTAAAATGAAATAAATAACACCCATTCAACAAAATTAACTTTTTAGTGAGTTAAATTCATAGGCAAATTTAATAGAACAACTTTGGTCTCATATGAGTGTAAAAATGTGGTAAATTATGTTAATCCGGGTGTCAACATTAACACTACTTTTTTTTACCACTCCTGAAATGATTTTTACCAGGTGGATATTTTTTACTGTGTAGAGTCTCGATATAGTGAACTAATTAATGAGCTGCTCCACGGAGGTCATTCACTATTTAGAGTGCAGATAAAAATATACAACATAGATACTTACAACGTGTTTATTACTGAAAAAACTGAATATTTTAATAATAAAATCAAGTGAAATACGTATGTATTCTAATAAAAAAAAAACTACTACGTATATGTATGTAGTAGAAATATGTAGGTAAAGACAGGGTGTTTCAATATTATACCAACAAATTCAAACAGGTGATTCCTGGACAAAAAATAATGAAAAAAGTTTTCATTAATGGAGGTCCAGAAACCCCTCGTTTGTAAGATACAGGGTGTTTAACTTTTAATTTTTTTTCGGTTTTTCCTATTTATTTTATGCGTGCTTAAAGATTATTTATTCAAATTCTGTATTTTTGTTACATATTAAGGTATCTAAAGAATTAACCTATTGTCATTTAAAACTATCTACAGGGTGTTATTTTTTTTGACGTCACGGTCACGACCACTGCGACCCCCCCCCCCCCGCCAACTATTTTTTGATACGACACTGACTATCCTTTCATATAAAAACAACTTTTTTGGTCTAGCATTTACCTTTTTTATTTCTAGCACTATTTTGATATCTTATACGGTTCGACTCATATTTGGTAAAATATGATTTAAAGCAGGGCTACATTTTTAATCTGGTCAAATAAAAAAAAATTTGTGCATTTTAAATTATAATTTAGTCATCACAAAAATATTAACAATAACTATTAAATGACAATAGGTTAATTCTTTAGATAATATATAAGAAAAGGTCAGAATTTGAATAAATAATTTTTAAGCACGCATAAAATAAATAGAAAAAACCGAAGAAAAATTTAAAGTTTAACACCCTGTATCTTACAAACGAGGGGTTTCTGGACCTCCATTAATGGGAACTTTTTTCATTATTTTTTATCAAGGAATCACCTGTTTCAATTAATATTGAAACACCCTGTGTATATGTACAAATGTATATGCATGTAATAGAAAATAAAAAAAAACGTAAAGTAAAATTAGTTCGTGGGATGAAAAAAATCTGTTAATTTACTTTTCTTTGTTTAGCTCTCAAGTCTTGAAGAGCAACTACACTAGAAAATTCCAGTTCATTCGGATTTTCTTCAGCCCATTGAATAACAGAATTTAAAGATTTCAATGCTTCACTAGTGGAAATAGACTTGTCTGTTACAACGGGATTTGCAGCAACGTCACTGTCTTCATCCTTAATTTCATTTTGCTCATTTTCTGGCTTAGTCCAAGCCTCAACATCATTCCCATCTAATACCTATAAATTCTCATTTTAAGAACATAAATACATTTCTAATTAAATTTTTATTTTTTAGCTTACGCTGGTGTTCACGACCTTTAAGGTGTTCATAAATTCAGCTTCTTCCGGATCTTCGTCGTTTAATCGTAATTTTAAAATACTAAAGGGATGTTTTCTTCTTCCTCATCAGAATCGTTTATTTCGAGTGCGACGTTATTGATTTTAAGTTTTTTATTTGTATGTGTGCAATTTCGCTCTAGCGAGGTTCACTATTCACTATGTTCGTTTACATTTTTTGCTGCCGTTCTTTAAGTTGTGCGTGTTGATCTCCTCTCAAAAGTAGCAATTTTAACGGTTCAAAGTCGACGAAAAATACCGTTCTTTTTCTCAGACACTCCCTTAATATAGTGTTACATATCCAGTGGTAAATAATTGCGAAAAACTATCGGGAAACTGGAAAACAGACATTAATTCAGAAAAAGGCACGGGCTTCATAAAAAAGAAGAAAGGCCATTGTTAAGTTTAATCCATTGTTGTTTCTTATCTCTGCATACCTTCAACTGTAAACAACTGATGGTTGTATACATGGGCAGTTATTGTACTGGATGTTTGCTTGAATTGTACTGCACCGGAATTGACTGGGTTGTGCATTTGGTGGTAGTAATTTATTAATAGCCGTTGATTAATTGACGAAATCAAGAGCTACTGTTCAGTGTGCTGAAAGATGTAAGCAATGGTTTCATCTGGATTGTACTGACTTGACTGAAGTTGATCTTGAGGTAATGAAGAAAATGCAGAATAAATGGTGTTGCACTAACTGCAAGGCCAAAGTTGAGCTTCAAGTGAGGTCTGATAACGCTCGAAAAAGTATTGGGATACCTGGCGGACAGTCAAATGAGGATTTGGTGCAATCAATAAGAGAATTGAAACTGGAGATACGTGACTTAGTAAAGGATATCAAGTTCTACGCCGAGCAGTACGACGAGCAAAAGATCAAAAATGAAGAGTATGAACGGGAAATAAACAATTTAAAAACGGACAATGAACGACTGAACATTGAAATTAACAAACTGAAAGGAATCGCATCTCGACAAGACAAGATGGGCAGAACTGCCAATCTTGTCGTTGTGGGTATAAAATATGAAGTTGAAGAGGGAATAAATGTACCACAACTAGTAATGCCTAAGGTTGAAAAGGTTCTTAAACATGTGTGTCCAAATTTGAAAAGAAGTGATATTGTATTAAAACTCCCCAATACTATGAAAGCAAATTGTCCTGTAATAGTCGAATTTAAAAATAAAGATGACAAGAAAGCATTCTTGGAGGAAAGGAAAAACAAGGGAAAAATAACTACCGCCAACTGCGGGTTACCCGGAGAGAATTCAGCTATCTACTTCAACGAAGACCTATCACTGGAAGAACGTAATCTCTTCAGAAAGGCACGGGAACTAAAGGAAAAAGGATTTAAATATGTGTGGGCAAGAAATGGTAGTATTCTGGTTAGACGAAGTGATGATAGTGCAATTATAAAAATAAAAAAGGAGAGCGATGTTAGTGGTTTGATGAATCACTAAAGTAAAAATATTTTGTCAAAACTACACATGGAAATATCCTATTGCTGCTTAACTACTGACATGGCTCTGTACGATATACTGGATGATTATCACTCAGTTAACACATTTAATTGTGATAGTTTGGATGAAGTAGACTTTCTTGAGAACTCTAAGACAAGTATTAATATTATCCATTTTAACATTCGTAGCATAAAAAAAAATTATGATAATTTGGTTGCTTTTCTTGAATCAACTAAGGTTGAATTTGGGATGATCGTGCTCTCCGAGACCAACATTGTGCATTATCTGAACAATTTTGGCATGGATGGGTTCGACATTTTTTATAATAATAGTCAGCAAAATAAATGTGATGGGACCATTGTACTGGTTAAATCTGTGTTGTCGCCAAGTTTTGAAATAGTTCAGGTAAGGACCACAAAATTCTTAAGAACGGTTCTCACAAAAAATAATGCTCAAATTGGTGTGACTGCTGTGTATAGATTGCCTTCTCTGAATGCTGATGAATTTGTAATCGACTTGCGAACTCTTCTTGAGAAACAGGTAGCGAAGAATCCTATAGAAGTGTTTTGTGGTGATATAAATATCAACTTAATGGATGAAGGTAATGAAACAACATGTAATTATTTAAATTGTTTGAATGGATTGGGATATGTGAGTCTGATAAATTCTACAACCAGGCAAGATCGCCTGTCCAGGTCATGTATCGACCACTTTTTTGTATGCAATAGGCTTGGTGACAGTAGCATTAGGCCTGTTGTCTTAAATTGCGGTCTTACTGACCACTTTCCAATATTACTAAATATAGACTTCAAGACTGCGAATGGTCCATCTATTGATGAGGGTAACAATTCGCCCTCACTGATAAAGAGATTAGACTGCATAAAACTACAAAATCAGATTAAGAATCAAGACTGGGACTCGGTTTGCGGTATAGACATTGATTTATGTACTGACAGTTTTATTCAAATATTGAATAACTGTATCACCAGCTCGACTGAATTAATAAAAATAAAGAATGTTAAGAAAAAAAAAGAATGGATCACACTAGGTATAATTACTTCTATTAAGCATAGAGACAAACTTAAAAAAATAGCCGATAGGACCCCGCAGAATGTTGAAGCAATAGAAAGGTTTCGTAGGTATAGAAATAATCTTACGAATCTTATTAAAAAATCCAAATATGTGTATTTCAAGAATAAGCTAGCTCAGTGTAGGAACGACATTAAAAAAACATGGGAGGTTATTAAGAATGCGACTAATGACACTAAAAAATGTAAGGGAATATCTATCATTAAGAATGAAAACAAACTTGTTCATGAAAACCTGGAAATTGCTGACATATTTTTGGAATATTTTGGTACTATAGGCAAAGACTTGGCAAATAAAATTAAAAAAAATAACTATAGGTTTCTAAATAAGCGTATCTCAAACTCTTTGTTTTTTAATCCAATAACTGAAAATGAATTAATTTCCGCTATTAATTCGTTAAAAACTAAAGCATCACCTGGTGACGACAATATTCCGCCAAAATTACTAAAAGATAATCATATTTACCTTCTGAAACCACTCTTACATCTAATAAATTTAATATTTGAAAAAGGTAAATATCCAGAAATCCTCAAAAGGGCTGTTATTGTTCCAATTTACAAAACTGGGGATAAATTGAACAAGGAAAATTATCGACCAATTGCTATGACTAGTTCAATTAGCCGGCTATTTGAAAAATGTATAAAACTAAGGTTAGACAGCTTTTTGAATGCGAACAATATTTTATCCAAGTCTCAGTATGGGTTTCTATCAGGAGTAAGCACGGAGGAAGCTATGGTGCACGTCACAGATTATATATTGCAAAATTACAATAACAAATTTAAAACATTGGGTATATTTGTGGATTTGGCCCGTGCGTTCGACACTGTGGCGCACCAAATTTTACTTAAAAAACTTGAAAACATTGGAGTGCGAGGTCTTGCGCTCAGCCTGTTTGAGTCTTATTTAAAAAATAGAACCCAGCGAGTAAGAATAAATGATTCCTTGAGCAAAACGGGTACAGTGGAATTTGGAGTGCCGCAGGGTACCGTACTGGGTCCAACACTTTTTTCTTTGTATATTAATGATCTCTTTTCTGTTCTGCCAAATGAAAATAGTGAATGTGTGTGCTATGCTGATGATACAGTGATTCTAGTTAGAGGCAAATCTTGGCAAGAGACATTTCAGAGGGCGGAGGACCACATCTCCAAAGTACGTTTATGGATGGATCAGAATCTTCTAACAATGAATGTAAAGAAAACTGTTCATATCGCCTTTTCTATGAATAATCCAGGAAATGTAATCCATCCTGACCTTAGGGTGCATAATTATGAATGTGTTATGGATATGTCAGTGTGTAGATGTGAAGAGACAATATTAGCAAGGGAAAGTGTAAAATACCTGGGGGTATTCATTGACAAAAATTTAAGGTATGAAACTCATGTTAACTATATTACCCAAAAAATTCGTAAAACTATATATAAATTTTACCAACTCAGAGAAATTTTATCTTTAAAGCTTTTAAAAATGACGTACCAGGCTCTGATTGAATCAATTTTAATGTATGGCTTGAGTGTCTGGGGTAGTACTTGTGGTAACATTCTTCACCGTTTAAATATTACTCAAAAATACATAATAAAGATATTCATGAACAGAAGCAAGAGGTACCCATCAGATTTATTATTTAAGGAGGCTGACCTCCTATCGGTAAGGCAGCTGTATGTTAAGGGTACTCTTAGGTTTATGAAAAAGTGTAATAAATACAAAAGTAGGATCATGCACAATGTTCACACCAGATCTGTAAATAGTGGGTGTCTAGTCGTTCCACTAGCCTCATATACTGCCTCGCAGAGGCACATTATGTATATCGGCCCTAAATTGTTCAATATGTTACCCTTCAATTTAAAGTCTGCTATAAATTTACATACTTTCCTGTTGGGCATTTCTAGATGGATAAAGATAAATTATCAGCAAATAACCTGTACGGTGCCTTTATTGAATGAGTACTAGAGGGTGTTTTGAAGTTCTATTTGATATTAATAATAACTTTCAGTTAATTATTCTAACTTTAGTGATATTGTCTTTGGACTAATTTAACTTGTGCTATGTGATTTGTTTTTGACATATCATTGTAGTCTCTTTGTTTTGTTTTTCTCTTTTTTTGTTCTTGGGTATCCGGATGGTAAAGAACTATTCATAACCTGAAATCCAGACAAGCTGCCTGTAGCTTTGGATCTCAAACATGAATATTGTATTGTGGCATTGTTGAGAAAATGTAAACTTTATGAATAAACTTTATGAATAAACTTTATGAATAAACTTTATGTTAATACTTGTGTGTTTACTGGAGTGCATAGTTTATTATATAGTATGTTCACTATAGCGAGACTCTACTGTATACTAAATAAATAAATAATAAACACTAAAGTTCTAATAGAAACCGCACAATATACTAGCGTGCCCTTGTGCAACATGGTGAATTCTACAGGAATATATCCAGAGCACATTCAGAATACTTTAAGATAGCGATAATTAAGCCCATTTGGCGATAAAAAAAAAACTAGTATCGATCCAGAACGATCGTCCAATAAGTTTAATATCGAATATCTCAAAAACATTTAAAATGCATCAGAAGCTACCCACATTCCCTAAACTTAAATAAAAATTAAATAATATCTGCCTTACAATACGGTTTTGTGCCCGGTAAGTCACCAAATGATGCAATTGCCTGTCTCGTGGATAGGGTGCATGAATGTATCGATGAAAGTAAATCATCTGCAGTCGTTTTCATCGATCTGGCAAAAGCCCTTAACACGGTATGCCATAGCGAGTTGTTGTCAAGTTTGCAGGCAGTTGGTATATACGGACGAACATGAAAAGACATTTAAAGGTCGGGACATTGAGAGTAGATAGATATACACGGCGTTTTAAGTGACCAACAATTTAGAACGGGATACCTCAAGGCACAGATTTAGGTCCCATTCGATAACCTAGAGCTACCAGGTAATATAATATCATTTGCTGGTGATACAGCGTTTTTTGTGCAAGGCAAAGATTGGGGTTGATGTTGAGCAAACAATTTCTAAAAGAATAACACAAATAATTGAAGGGTTTGATAAATATCTTTTAACAATAAATGTAAACAAGAAATTCTACCTGCCCTTTTCTTTTAACAAAACATATTTGCCCAATACTGAACTCCATAGATATTAAAATTCCATTCCATTTATATTATTTGAGGAGCAGACTTTCAAATCGCACTATGTCCATTTTTAACATTTTGACCTGAAGGTGGCGTTGGATAGGTATTTTAGTTAACAATAACACTAAAAAGTCCAAGACAATCTAAACGCATTATTTCACGTATATATTTAACTTTAAAAATCAACTGGACAATCTAAACGCATTTTGTCCGATATCGGGAGACAAACGAATAGCATTATGAGGGACAAAGCGCGGTTTGTTTGTCTCCTAATGCTTTTCTCCATTTAAAATAACTGTTGACGTTTGACATACGATTATTTCGTTCGGCGCGAGTGAAGTTGGTGATATCAGTGCGAAATAAATAAGTTTTAATTGAAAACTCATAATATAAAAGAAAAAATGATTGATGGGGAGCATATAGTGGGTGATATAGATAGAGGGACCAGAAAAAGGAAAAAGAATTCGACGACAAAAGAACGTCAAAGAGAAATAAGGTAAATTCAAAGTTTTGTAGGTTATGTCTAAATATTTTTATTAGTTTTTATTTTATTTTAGATATTCAGATATAGACCCGGATCTACTGAATTTTGAAATTAGCTGTGTCCATAAGTCAAAACATTTTAAATGTAAAGAACTTTTGATATCCGACATAAAAACCATTAAACAAAATTTCTACAATGACGATAAAAATACCAAAAATTTAAGCTGGGTTTATGCACCACTTTCTTAAGCATAAGCTTTGTTTTAGTCTTAGTCTTAGGTATTCAACTTGGGCAATCTCATAAAAACGTTTATGCAAGGTTTTAGTATTAGACATAAACTTAAGCATAAGAAAAGACCTTGAAAAATTGATTAATTTTTAATTCTTAAGACAAAGTTTATGTCAAAATTACAATGCGCATGTGCACAGGATGACGTACATAATGACAGAAAACAGCTGTGAGATTTTTGTTGACAATCTGTTGCTGAAACCTCTTTGGAGTTTGATAATTCCGTTAATTTTATAATGGGTGACGAGAAGTTAGACCTACAGAGGTCCTTAGTACAACATGTTGAAAAATTTACCCATATTTGGGATACAAAACATGATAAACACAGGGATAGTTTATCGGTAAGGTTATAATCAGCCTTTCAGCTGGTGATATAATAGGTCTTCGATTGTTCTGTTTTTGTAGATATGGTTTCACCAAGGACAGCAAGTAATTAAATTTAGCAGGATTCATCCTGGTATATTTGAAAAATTGCTCATTATCTTCCTCCTTATATAGCATATCCTTTATTAATGTTGCAAAAACCCCTTCTTCATCTATTTTTCGATTCATAGGTCTCACGGCATAGCGGCGGCGGCGGGAGGTTGTACCATTTAGTTTATATTTTATTCCTACTATACTAGCACATAAAATTATTGTGGCTAAAGTGATAGTGTTTAACTTTTTTTTTGATACTCTCATTTTAAATAAAAATAAAAATACCGCGACTTTTTTGCCAAAAAATAAGGTTAGGATTTTATAATCAGATGACAACCTTTTCTCAAAATTTTCCTTAAGCATAAAGCGCGATTTATACTTTGACGCTTGACGATCACGTTGACGTGGTCGGTTGAAGATTGAAGAATAGGAAATATATACACCCATTTATACTTTGACGCTTGACGCTTGACGTGACGCTCAAGATAAACCAATTTTAACTTTTGACGCTCACTGCTCGTAGAAATTCCGTAGAATATGACGTAACAGCCAATAGGACGCGACAGTATTTGCACGTGATAGCTAACTGTCAATACTGCTCTTTCATATTTGTATAATATTTGTACTTTATTATGTCGTTTTCTGTTTATGGGTCTAATTTTATACTGCCTTTTTCGCTTTTGTTTCTTTTTAACTAATGCTGCTGCTGAACACAACAAAATAATGAGGTTATGACACGAAAATGTTGAACGTCAAGCGTCAAACTATAAATGCACCAAAAATGGAATTCTACAAGCGTCACCGTCAAACTTCAAACGTGATCGTCAAGCGTCAAAGTATAAATCGCGCTTAAGCTTTATTACTGTTGCATAAACACATCCGCTTAAGTTTAAGACTAATACAAAAAATAAGACAAAGCTTATGCTTAAGAAAGTGGTGCATAAACCCAGCTTTACTGGATAACAAATTATCACAGATGATGGATATCAAGGAAACAAAAAGGCAAAGAAAGAGGAAGAATGGAAAGTCACATGATTTCCACACAGAATTTAATGTAAGTTTTTAGTTTATCGATTTTGCATCATAGATATCTAATTTAAGACCAATTTATATTGTAACAATGTTCCTTAGGTACTTCAAAGTATTAATAAAGTTCTATTTTTAAGGTTTGGAAAAACGGCAAGAAAGTTCTTGTATGTAAAACATTATTTTCGTCTATTTTTAATTGTGGTCCAAGACGAATTAATACGATCGCACGAAAAAAGGTGCAGGGAAAGGGCATAAGAGACAACCGTGGCGGCGATATGAAGTCTCAGAAAAACGTCCTAAAATTAGAAAGTGTTAAGAAATTTATATCATCCTTAAAGGGTCACGAAAGCCACTATGGTAGATCTAAGTCTAGAAGAATCTATTTGTCATCTGAGTACAATATAAAACTGCTGTGGAAGATGTATAATGGTCAGGTCCAAGATGATTTACTTCAAACAAACTACAAATATTTTTCTCGGATCTTTAGCAACAAGTTTAATATAGGTATTATTTTTTTCTTTTATTTACCTACACTATTTTTCTATTGACATGCTCATTAATTTGTTTTAGCTTTTGGAAGCCCAGCTACCGATGTTTGTGGCTTTTGCGTAAGGACCAAAACAGAAATAGACAACAGCAAGGATATACAAAAAAAAATAAAATTGAAAACTGAGTTGACGATTCATAAGACACGTGCACAACAGTTTTTTAAGCTAATGAAGGAAGAATTTGCTGACAGTGTGACGTATTGTTTCGATCTACAACAGGTACAAGCTCTACCAAAAGCACCTATTACAGAAGCATTTTATGCTCAGCAACTAGCTTTTTATGTTTTTTGCGTGACAGATATTTCAACAAAAAACCCTGTTTTTTATACTTGGATGGAACATGAAGCGGGAAGAGGTGTGGTCGAAATAAGTTCCGCATTAACTGACTTTCTAAGAAAGACTGACTTTGACCCAGATGTTAAACATATAAGATTGTTTTCAGATGGATGTGGAGGTCAAAACAAAAATTCCCATATGGTACATGCGCTCATGTTATGGCTTTTTAATGACGCTCCAAAAACTATTGAAACAATTACGATGACATTCCCCGTTCGTGGCCATTCATTTATGCCAGCTGACCGAGTTTTTGGTCAAGTTGAGCTAGTATTACGCTCTCATGCGTTTATAGTCACCAGAAAAATATTATGAAATCTACTCCAAAAAAGGGGAAGTTCGTAAGCTTGGATCTAATTGGATTTTGTATGATATCAAAGATGCAGTTCTTTCTCTCAAAAAAATTACAGGCATTAGTACAGCAAAAAGAATAATAATAACTAGAGGAAGACAGACGACTACTGGAGAAGACAAAATTCTGTTTAAGACAGAACTTTTATACAGAAATGATGACTCATCTAAGAAGCCATCAAGTTTGCTTAAACCAAAGAAAAAACTAAGTAAAATAGTATTACAGAAATTACCAATCCAGCATGCTATTAAGAAGAAAAAGCTGGACAGTTTATTAAAATTTCTAGTTAGTTTGTCAGGTAAAGAATGGGCGACGGATCCAGATTTAACTTGGTTAGACCCAATTTTAAAAAAACAGTATGGTAATGTCGACGAAGAAAAAGAAGAGCAAAGTTGTGACCAATGTGAAGATGACGAGGAGTGTTGCTGCCTTGTGGAGGACAATATAGATGTCATTTAGTTTTTTAAATAGTTGATTATAATTATTTAAATATTAAACATAAAGAATGCGACTTGAGTGTGTATTTTTGTTTTAGTCATTCAGGGACAAACAATTTGAATTTTGTCCATCGATGACAAACAAACAGCTATTTGTCCATCAGTTTTTTTTTGTTTTTTGAAAAACTGTTAATGATTGTTGTGTTTTAAAAAGATAAAATTAATACACTAATAAAATAATTTTTTTTTATATCTTATCAATTTCTGTAATTTTAATAGTAAACCTGTAGCAGTTTTTCTCGTTTTCTGGGAAATGTTAAAAATGGACATAGTGCGATTTGAAAGTCTGCTCCTCATTTATTGTAACGCCTTTATAATCAATAATTAAATATTTAAAGACAAACAACACAATCCGATGATAGATTAGAGTCAACTGTATCTGTATAAAATGTTCGATAACCGTTGATTTGCTCATTTAGAATTTTATTTCTTTTCCTATTTATAATAGGTCTTTTATAAATCAGTACAATAAATTCAGTTCTTGAAAAATTTAGTAGAATATACAAATAGCTAAAATGACAGTGAAGTCGAAAAACAAAATTTGCTACGTAATACAGAAATCTTAAAATTTTCCATAACAAAAAGTTCTTAACATGCGCAAGTCATATTTTTTGTATAATGAAATGCTTGAATTACAAAAATCTTCGTTATTCTAATCAAAAAATACTTCCATGGAAAATATCCAAAGAAATTAAATTGCGTGATCCATGCAGTTACCTATTCCTTAGGGGCCTCTATTTCCAACATCTTTTGCAATGAATTGGTAAAATATGTTTTTAAATATCTGTCATTTCAATGCCGCCATCTCGTATTGAGTATATACCCTGGCTTGAACTTCGCCTTGTGTATACAATATAGACACATTAGTATTATTGTTAATATTATTATATATTTAATACTCTAGGTTTATAAAATAGTCGTTATGAGCTTTTAAATGATATGTCGCACTTTACTATTTTTCTCCAAAGCATCCACTTATTGTTGAATGGTTGAATGCATTCAAAAAACAGAACAGAAGGGAAGGGGGTTCAAAAAATAATAAAAGCACTAGGCCAGCACATTGCATGTTGTCAAATAAAATTAATTTGCAACATGTGTATTAAATACCTTAATAAATTATCCTAGCCAACAGTATGGAAATTATGCAGCTATAGGCGATAAAATACGCCTGTAATTTAATATATAGTTTTATTGGAAACATTAACTATTTTGTCCATAATAAAATGTTGAGTGTCGGGTTTACGAACATAAATTTTAGTTGTCGCGATATTTAATAAACTCCCTCCGGATCAATCGGGTGCTTTTTCGGCCTTCATTTTCCGGTTCCGTATCGTACTTTGTGCGATTATCTATGGCACCGCAGGGACCAATTTAACTTTAACTAATTTTATTCATCCGCAAAACCAAATTACAGTAGTCTCGGGTAAAAATTATTGGTTAGTAGTGAGAGTTTTTATACTAGTCATTTTGGTTGAAAAAAAAACACTTTAGGTATTGTTCTCGATATAGTACATATAGGTATACGAAATAAATATACAGTGAGGTCATAAAGTCTGGAAAACTACCTTTTGCAAGTAAACGAAGCACCTGAATAAAAAACGCTCGGACACGTCAATTTTATTTGATTGTCTTCTATCTTCTAAGATTTCTGAGATATATACAGGGTGCTTCAAGAAAGCTGGGCAGCTGTTAACTTCTTTTTTTTTAATGGAACACCCTGTATATTATTGCATTTTTGGATTCTACGGACAATTCTAAGTATATTTCATATAGGATATCCTATACCTAAATTCAATTGTTTTTAAAATAAAACACACCTTACTAGTTTACTGAATTTTTAAAGACAATAACTTAAATGACACATTTTAACGTAACAAATGCTGAAACTGTTGTCCGTTAACTTCCTGGCAATATCCTAACCGATCGATGAACTCTTGTTGCACGTTTCGAATGAAAAAAGGTGGGATTTGTCGAATTTCATCTCTTATACGATTTTTCAGCGCATCGATATTAGGAGGTCTGTTGAAATAAACTTTGGTTTTTAAATATCCCCACAGAAAATAATCTAGGGGAGTCAAATCCGGAGACCTGGCCGGCCATTCTACGGGGCCACGACGTCCTATTTACCTGTTAGGAAATATCTCATTGAGATACTGCCGAACAGTAAGCGCGTAGTGAGGTGGTGCTCTATTTTGTTGAAACCACATAGTTGGAGTTGGTATATCAGGCTCATTACCTGGATACAGTTGAACTAAGGCAGGAATCAACTCTAGTTGCAGAAAGTCAAGATAAATTTCGCCGTTTAAGTTAACGTCAAAAAAATACGGACCTATAATCCTGTCTTGAAATATTCCAGCCCAAACAGTGATTTTTTCGGGATGTTGCGTATGAGCCACTTGAGCCCAATGAGTATTCTCTGTGGACCAGTATCTACAGTTTTGTCGGTTGACAGTACCATTAAGAAAAAAGGTAGCTTCATCGGAAAATAAAATATTTCTACAAAAAAATGGATCTATATTGCACCGCTCTTGAATATTTTCGCAAAACTGATTTCGGCGGTCATAGTCGTCTTCATTTAATTCATCTATTAATCTTATTTTGTATGGATGATACTTTGCCTTTTTTAAAATATTTTTTACCGATGTTTGACCAATGGACAAATCTGATGCTGCTTGACTTGTAGGTAAATGTGGATTTTCGTTATAACTGAGTAAAACATCTAATTTCTTATTAATATCTAGTTTCGGCCTACCTGTCCTGGGAAGATCTTTTACACAACCATGTTTAAGGAATTTATTGACAATTTTGCTGACTGTAGATATCGTAATTTCTTGTCCGCGCTCTGGATATGTGTTATTAAAAAGTTCACAAACTTCGCCCAAATGTCTTTGGCGATCTCCCCAGCCAAACATCATCAGAATTTCCATTCTTTCTCGCTCTGAGAGCATTTTTAATAACTTGACAGTAACAGAACTGTCGTACAGTATGTTCGAGAGTATGTTAAAAATTGGCACAGTTTTCATAGTGACAACGAGTCAAAGTGACAAGAAGTTACTACATTTCTCCTAGATTTTACGTTGTATCATGGTTTTTCTCTTAATGAAAAAATGTATAATTTCAACTGGCAATATTTTAAAAACAATTGAATTTAGGTATAGGACATCCTATATGAAATATACTTAGAATTGTCCGTAGAATCCAAAAATGCAATAATATACAGGGTGTTCCATTAAAAAAAAAGAAGTTAACAGCTGCCCAGCTTTCTTGAAGCACCCTGTATATATCTCAGAAATCTTAGAAGATAGAAGACAATTAAATAAAATCGACGTGTCCGAGCTTTTTCTATTCAGGTGCTTCGTTTACTTGCAAAAGGTAGTTTTCCAGACTTTATGTCCTCACTGTATAAGCAGGTGGTCTCCTACAAAAAGGAAAATACAAGGTATCCGGCAAGTATATGGCATACTCTCAGAACCCAACAAACATTTTGAGTTAAATTTACCTTTATTCGACCTCTAAACGGGTAAAATATTTTGCACGACCAATTATATATAGGGATAATTTACCTACATTTGTTTTCCTATTGCCCAATGTGGGGAAAAAAACTAAAGTAATTTGAAGGTCGAAAATAGGTTGATAGGGTTTTTCTGTCCAATAAGTTGAAACGAAGTGAAATAAATATAGACCTATTTTACGTCTAAATGTGGAAAGTGAGACCAACTTTTTGACCTAAATATAACCTAAATAGGAGCAATAAGACACTAGACAAAAATACAGAGAAAACATATTATATCTGGTGTTAGAAAGAAAAGACAACAACTTATGCCAACCCTTCCAAAAGGACAAAATAAATTATAAAATGGAGTTCGACTTAAGTAGATATTTGGAATGGCCGCTTATTATAACTTCAACAATAAAGTGATATAATTAAGTTTTTTCATTTTTCTGGACCGAAATTTGGATGCGAAAGAAATGTGTTTGTGAATTATGGTGATGATACTTCGAAAAACTAAACGCGCCCTTAAAATATGCATTTTTTTATGTATAACGATAATTTAAAACATTTTTACCATTAACCTAAAAACAGAGTGTCTTCATTATAAACATTATATGTACCTAAAGTTTTAAAAAAACTTTCGTTGACGAAAGATATCGTAGTCTACTGGATTTTCCACTCACCTTATGTAATTCTTAAAATTTGAATTATTGTTTTTTTATAGTTGTCGATAAACAGGAGAACTAATAATTATTAAATATGGCCGCCTTTATATTTTTAACCTTTTTTTCTTTATTATTAACTGTACAGGGTGTCCCAAATTGGAGGGTGACCATTGGGATCTCGGAAACTATAAGAGATACGAAGAAGTTTAAATCATGGCAAAGTTGCACAATTTGGTCCTCAATCTAATGGCATTTAGAAATTTAGGAAATTCCGAATACTTCCGGAGATATCCGGAAAAAAGCGAAATTCTGAAAATTGATTTTTATTTTTTCCTACGGTTATTTAAAGAGCAATTATGAAATAAATTGCACTTTCTCATTGACACTTTTTCTCCTTTACAAAATGGCATTATCAATTTTTGGGTCTGACGTTTCCATGATTGGGGCCATCATTAACTTCATTTTTTTAAATACGGACCTGGATATTTTATTTCGGATTTCGAAAGCGCTCGTCATTCTAAAAACAAATATATATCATACTTGCTATCTCATTGAACGTTTCGATGAAAAATTACATCATCAAACCTGTATATTATCTGCTTTCATAATACGGGCAAATAAGCCAGAATTTAAATAATTTTAAAGGTGGCTATGAGACAAAACATTTTACGTTAAACCAAAATGGCCGATCTGTTTGGATATTTTTGTTAGTTGTGGCTATTTTCTTCGTGTTTAATATTATATTAAAAATATGTTTTCAAATATGGAAAAACGTGATATGTTACGCATTTATTATAGTTCAGATAGAAACAGTAGAATTTCCGGTGAGCGATATCTAATCCAATATCCCGAACGAGTGCAACCGCATGAAAATATTTTTGCTAAACTGGATAAAAACTTGTTGGAATTCGGAAGCTTTAGCAAGCCTAGAGATAAATACGGTCGTCGAATTGATCCGGATGAAGAGGAAAATATTTTAAACACGGTACGATTTTATATTAATTAACGTTACTAATTTAGCTAATGACATTTTTTTATTCAAAGGTTAATAATGCTCCTCGCAGTTCGACTAGAGTTTTTGAAAATTAATCAAACACCTAGAATGCGAATATGGCGAACATTGAATTCTAACAAATATCGACCCTACAAAATCCATCTTAGCCAAACACTTAGACCTGGTGATGAAATTCGAAGGTTGGATTTTTGCAATTGGCTTCAATATAAACTTTTAGAAGACAAACATTTTTTGTCAAAAGTAATCTGGACCGACGAGTGCAATTTTTCAACAAACGGCTTATTTAATCGGCATAATGAACATTATTGGTCAATAGAAAATCCCCGGCAACATCAAGAAGTCAGACCACAGTGGCGAACTTCTTTTAGTGTGTGGGTCGGCATGTGGAGGAATAAAATTATTGGTCCTATAGTATACGAGGGTAGCTTAACATCCGAGAGGTATAGAGAACTAATATTAAATAATATTTTCGAGCATCTCGGAGATGAGCGTCTAAATATTCTGCAGCAGTTATGGTGGCAACAGGATGGCGCTCCTCCTCACAATGGACGGGAAATAACAAATTATTTAAATATACTGTTTCCAAATAAATGGATTGGAAACCAGGGACCTGTGCGATGGCCTGCTAAAAGTCCAGATTTAAATCCTCTGGACTATTTTTTCGTGGGGATATTTACAAAATCGTTTATATCGAGATATACCAAATGACATACATGAACTGCAGCAAAATTTAATCCGAGAAATTAGAGAAATTCCTGCTAGGTCCATTCAACGTTCGATACTAAAATTAAGACGGCTTAGTGCAAAATGCATTGAAGCTGAGGGCTTGCAATTTGAATATCTATTATGAGAATATTTTTAAGTTGTTTAATACTATTTGAGTTTTGTTATTTGCTCAATAACTAAATAATGACAAACTTGTTGTATCAGTGGTTGTTTTTATTTTTGATTTACAGTTTGTTTTGTCAAGTTGTATTGTTTGATTATATTTCTGCTTCATAATTTCTTTATAATATATAAGAAGTAATTTCGCTAAACGATCATTATTATACAATGGGATTATGATCTGTAATACCATAACAAATAAGTATAAAAACATAAAAAATTAGTACTATTTAAAAAACAAGCTAAATTGTATTTTTTAATAAAATAAATGATTACTTTTTTTTCCTTTTGATAATTTATTTAAAAATTGAATAATATTTGACTCTTTTAATAATTTCGTTAAATATATAATTATGTATTTTTATAAAAATTTTTAATTTTTAAGTTTGCTATTGTTTATAATTTATATTCCCTGAATCGTTTTTTTTTTTGTCGAAAGGTTCAATGAGATAGCAAGTATGATACATACTTGTTTTAAGAATGTCGAGCGCTTTCGAAATCCGAAATAAAATATCCAGGTCCGTATTTAAAAAAATGAAGTTAATGATGGGCCCAAATCATCGAAACGTCAGACCCAAAAATTGATGATGCCATTTTGTAGAGAAAAAAAGTGTCAATGAGAAAGTGCAATTTATTTCATAATTGCTCTTTAAATAACCGTAGGAAAAAATAAAAATCAATTTTCAGAATTTCGCGTTTTTCCGGATATCTCCGGAAGTATTCGGAATTTCCTAAATGTCTAAATGCCATTAGATTGAGGACCAAATTGTGCAACTTTGCCATAATTTAAACTTCTTCGTATCTCTTATAGTTTCCGAGATCCCAATGGTCACCCTCGAATTTGGGACACCCTGTACAAGCAATGTTAGCCTTTGAGGTTAATCAGAAAGTTATGAAGTAGCTCAATTCTTAACCACAAAAGATCTATAACTTTGGGAACAATTTATATGGCAAAATTATCCAAAATATTACTTGTTTCTAAAACTACATGGTCAGTAAATTATTTGGACATTTTGTAGGCAATAATTAGGTAATATTTACCTTGCGTAATAGCCAAAAAATTCCTTAATTTTGAACACATATTAAGTAACAATTAAGTAAATTATTACTTAATCATATTCCTTATTAGGATTAAATATTTTTAATGTTTAAGAGAGGTAATTTATTTGTAATTTTTAACTAGGTAAATTAAACTGCAAGTAGACTTCCCTACAGCAAATTATTTAAGTTTTAGATATCCAAATTTTGACTTAGATTTTAGAGTTTGAATCTTTTGTGACTTTTAAGAAAACATTTAAGGCAGAAATAAGCAAATATATGCCAATTTAGGATTATTTTCCTTCCGTTCTGGTCTACATTACTTAATATGTTTGTTGGGAAGCGTATAAGGGAGGTCAAAATAACCCTAATTTCTCAAAGAATAAAAATTCCTAAACTGCCCCTTAACCTTTTCGACTGTAACGTTTGAACCGACAGGTATTATTAATTAATTGAATATTTTATGTAGGCCATAAAAACTTATAAAACCATAGTAGAAGCCCCGTCAGTGGTTTATTTGAAATCAATTATACAAAAAATTTTTATAAAAACAAAATTTCTTTAACGAAACCTTTAAAAGTTAAACTCTTGTTCTTCGTATGTATAAAAAAAAGGATAATGGTTTAAAAAATTAAAACCCTTCCATTAAGCACTAGTTTCTTATGTCTAAAGGATAAGTACTGTACAAATTTTATAATGTTGGATTGTGTACTGAAACCCCCTGCTCTGTTGGTGGGGCCGACGATTTTCAAATTTGTTGATGTATTGGGCCCGGTCCTTTCACGACCGAATATCTTTATACTCAGAATTATTACTAAGCTGAAGATAAGACAATGCTAATTTTACAATAACTTGAAAACCAAAAATCAATAAGGTAACAATGATAAATTATTAGGGACTTAGAGTCCTATTTAATAAATATTTTACAGCCCCAAACAAACATCAAATCCAGTAATAACACTTTTATCTAAAACCGGACAAAACGCACTTTTAATAATTATAATAATAATAATAATAATAATAATAATAATAATAATAATAATAATAATAATAATAATAAATATTTTAATTACATATAATTACCTAAATGGCGACGAGATCTAGCCAGGCTACTTTATCTAACCTCCTGAAATAAATTGTATATTATCTAACTTACTCTTAAACTCTTTGAACTTATATAATATAATAATTTAAAAGCAAAGAGATTACAATATCCAATAAAAAAATAAGAAAATCCATACGCATAATTTTATTGTGCTCAGCTAACGAATTTGAGAAATATAATGTTTAAAAGCCTTTTTGAAGGCTCGAATTGATTAAGCATGACCGGGTATTTTGTTCTACATTTTTGGCGCTCTATAGAAGAAGAGTCTCTGAAACATGGCCGTCTAGTGTCTCATTACAGCCAACTGGCTATTAGTATCCCTTCCAACTAACCTGAACATTAAATCCATGTAAGTATTCGTTTTGCCCTAAGATGACTAACAGGACTTCCGGAGATCAGCACTTTATGAACCAAAGTTGCAAATAAAGTAAGAAATCTGTCATCTAGCTTTAACTATTGCGCAGCATTGTATAATGGTGTTATGTGATCATATTTTCGCGCTTCGAGTGAAAGTCTCAAACAACTGTTCCATAATTTCTGCAGGCTCCGCCGGCCAATAGAAAACATCCGTATAAGACAGGGCTGAAATAATAAGTGTGTCACATAGCTTAAGCTTAATATCTCTAGGCAGGTTTATCGTTATGGAAATAAAGTATTTTAAGTTTGACGTAGCCTTTCTGGAGAAGACAAGGAATGTGCCGATCAAACCGTATAGTTCGCATTCAGTCACGTAGCTAGTCAAAAACGCGTCGCAACGGTACTTGTAAAACGTCATTGGGACGCAAGGTACCTATTGCGTGAAAATGGGTTGGGTCGCATCGCGCTCCGGTTGAGAGAGGCAAGAAGCACGGCGGAAGAGTAAAGGCAGGAGTCTTCCAGGATGGCTCCGTGAAGCAAGTGCTCTTACGTACGCTTACGATTTTAAGGCCTTTTTGGGGAAAGAGAGAGTTCATTCCAAGATGGCTCCGTGAAGCAGGTTGTCTTACGAGTGCTCCACGATTTTAATGCCTTTTTGGGCAGTTAATGGATTATTTTTAAGTAGAACTAAGCAGCTAGCGATTTCGCGTTATCTGACGTACGAAATTGAAGTCCCTACGATACTTGGGCGTTCTTGTGATGTAATTTTAAGTGATAGTTAGGAAAACAATGTAAAAAAGTAGTTAGTGATGTGAACGTTACGTATTGACCAATGTGTTTGTCGTGAATCCTTGTAACATGCTATACCATAACCTGCATAGAGGAATAATAACACGAGTGTTTAAGTAAACAATTGTTTTAGCAGTGGTAGCAGAAAATTTACGAACCAGTGAGCAACCCTATTGGCCACGCAGTAAAAATTAATGTAACTACTAGGGAATTAACCCAGTCAATTATCAATTTTAATTTCGATGTTTTTTTTATTACTACACAACAATTTCATTCCTAGTCTGTTTGATCTTTATGCACACTTAAGAATAAGTCAGCAATTTTGCGTTCTGAGTCGTTCCTGCAGGTAAGGTACCATATCTCGAATAACGACAAATTTGATGGACGCTTATAATAATAGTTCGAGTCTAACACGAAATCAATGACTGTTATTTTTATAAACAGCATGATAAGGCTCGACATCCACACCATTATAACTAATTAATTTACATTTTGGAAACAACAAATATATATACATATGTTACATACGACTTTTAAAACGTACCTTTTAGTCTTAAGATGCCCGAGGCGCGCAAACTAGTTTTAGTTCTTTCCGTAATACATTCCGAATCATTAGGAATTTCCCCCCAACAAAAAATATGGATGCATATTACTGAAGATAAAAGTACATACTGTCGAGCAATGCAAAAAACATATTTTTTCAAAGTCACAAGGTGAGCTAGCTCCTTAAAGCTTTATGTACCGGCTCACAGTGCTTTGTATCTCTTACAATGTTTGAGGGATCGACTTTGAACTTTTTGAGACATTTTGTTTTATAAAAATGCAGAAGAACAAAAATGTATTTTTTTTGAAATTCCTGACTCTAAGTACCGTGTTTGGGACACACTTCATATTTCTGTCGTGACCCAGTAGAAAAATAAGGTAAAAATAATGAAATCAATCTTATGGGATAAAATGTAATGTAATGTAATACTAAGCCAAGCGGCAACGTCGCATTCGTGCTAAAGTACTATGTTTTTCTTCAACAACTAAATGCTAATAAATAGAAAAATACATTAATTTCAAATGCAATATAAATGGCAACACGGCATATCAAAGTGGTTGCATCGTTGTACAAATCTATAAAATATACGTTCAAATTAAATCCTATAATGTAAACAAAGACTGTCTGCTATCTTAAATCTAAATAATATTAGATTCCACGTTCGTAGCAACAAGCATAAGCTATTTGATTGGCCGATCGATAGTGGCCTGATGTATAGACGTTGCGCTTGGGTTCGACGTGTTAACATTTGATTGGTCAAGGTGTTTGAATAGGGTTATTATTATATTCTGAAGTGTAAACAAATGAGTGTCAGGCACAAATCTAAAGAGATAAG
Source organism: Polydrusus tereticollis (assembly GCA_963920685.1). Taxonomy (NCBI): domain Eukaryota; kingdom Metazoa; phylum Arthropoda; class Insecta; order Coleoptera; family Curculionidae; genus Polydrusus; species Polydrusus tereticollis. Next base: position 84,194,245 of record OY987327.1, read on the forward strand.
TTGTCGCTCCGTGAGGGAAAAAAGCCATCACGTTAAAAGTTGTTAAGTGTTTACAAAAGTGTTTAACTAACATGTCTTGTTAGTAACAGTGTCAGGCACAAATCTAAAGAGATAAGTTGTCGCGTGAGGGAAAAAAACCATCACGTTAAAAAGTTGTTAATTGTTTTCAAAAGTGTTTTAACTAACATGTCTTGTTAGTAATGCTGTAGCTCATGCTAGGGTAAAGAGAGGAGAAATATTATTAGTCTTTTAATAAAGAAATAATGCAGCAAAATTCAAAAATTATTTTGTTTCCCAATTTTTTAACAAGTTTGAACCAGTCGAGATACAGGTTAAAGTTTTGTGTACCTCATTGTTACAAACCTGAGTCGCATGATGCAACATACGAACTTTAATTATAAACAAAATTCTATAAGCCAAAATGAAAACATTTTCCTTGACACAAATTTTACTATAAGTACAAGCGATATTTTAGTTTTATTAGCAGTACTTTAATCCTTATGCTAGGAATGACATTTTTCCATATACTAAACTCAAAAGAGATAATTTTAAATTACATTAGAACGATGACAACTCACGCAATGCACACAATAGTATTTCTTGTTAAAGCCTTACGACATGACAAAACGACAGAAGTTATGATCAAAGTAAATACAATTTTCAGTAAGTTTATATAATGACGTCGATCATATCTTCTAGTCTATTGTAATACCGAGCGATTTGCATTTACCAATAAATTAAATCTGATGGCTCATAAATCTGCAAATAATGTAAAAGGAGGTCTGTCTTGTTTCAGTTAACAGGAATGGATAGATAATTTAGATCCCATTTAACCCTATATATTTATATAAGGAGAATTAATTATTCACCTGCCAAAATAAATATATTAACAATTTAGTACCGACATTTTATTATTTGTTGCGTGGTTGGTCTTTTCAAATACTCTTATTTTGAAACGTCATGGCAACGAAAAACGGTTGTCAAAAATGTAATTTATAAAAATGTTGTTGGGAACCATTAAATAATTGACTAATTTTCCAAATACATTATGTGGAGGTATACTCTGTTGCTTATTGCGAGAGAGTAATATAATGTGAATTTGCAATGACAGAACCCATTAAGCAGGGTGGACAACTTAAACGTTGCAGTGTAAATTTCAGGTAAATTGCAATGATAGTTTTTAAAAATTCCGTATTTCAGATAATAATCGACTAATTTTCCAAATACATTATGTGGAGGTATGCTCTGTTGCTTATTGCGAGAGAGTAATAAAATGTGAATTTGCAATGACAGGACCCATTAAGCAGGGTGGACAACTTAAACGTTGCAGTGTAAGTTTCAGGTAAATTGCAATGATAGTTTTTAAAAATTCCGTATTTCAGATATTTAAGACCTTCACACCCCGACTCGGTCCTAAATTAGGGTCACCCTAATTTGGATACAATAGAAAGGCGAGTTTGGTGAATGAAAGTAATGTGACAGCGGTGTTAGGTACTGCGCAAGGTAGTTTATTGGAATAATAAGTATAATAATAATTATACTTGATTATAAGTGTAGAGAAGCGGTGAAGACCACTGGGTTTTATAGTTCAATAATGATTTATTACTCTCTCGCATTAGGCAACATACTATAGACCGACTGTGTTTTATTTAGTTATTCATCAAATTGTCTAGCAAAAAACGAGGCAAAAAACTTTCACAGCAATCAAAAAAATTAGGCCGACAGAATTTTCTCTTATGATCTTCTACCGATTATATCAAAATATCATATATTTATAATATTAAAAGACAGATCGTGAATGACATTCGCTTTGACAAAACCAGCAACCGCCGGTAAGTTTAATGCTCCATAACTTCTTAAATATTAGATCTATTTTAATGAATATTCCGGCAGAGTAAAGACACCTTCATTGGGTATGTCAGTTTTCGGAAAACAGTCTTTACATACATTTAAAACAGTTTTTATCATACAAGAAGGAACTGCTGTGAATATGGTTGCCACATGACGTGTCATTGTCTTTGACACAACAATTGCTTCTTGGGAAATATTTTCTCAATCCTCAAAAAATATCCGAAGAATAGTTTCAGGCTGGCCGGCGGGTGTCCCATATATGCTCGAGAGAATATAGGTCGGGGCGATGTGGAAATCAGTTTTAAACTTTCAATATTGAAAAACTCAGATAATCGAAGAAGTTGCAGTAACTACGCAATATATCATTGTTTTAAATCAAAACAGATGTCCATATTTCTCTAAGAGACCTGATCATAATATTCAAACGAAGAACCAACACAAAGTCCGGGTCTAAATAAATTTATTGACACCGGGACTTTGTGTTGGTTCTTTGTTTGAATATATCATTGTTTTAGGTAAAAATGTAAGAAAGACAATGTGAAAAGTTTTCTATAAACATGTACTTCATTAAAAAAAGAGATATCGAAATAAATCGAAAAACTGAAATGGAATATATCGCGCAAACCCGATAAATTGGTTTTTACTCGGCTGAAAATTTCATCAAAATTGCTTTTGGATTTAAAAAATGATTCAACAATAACATTAACCCAATTTGTCTGTTTTGGGGTTTTTTGGTCAGGAGTGTATTTGGAAAATTTAAAATTGTCTTATACATTAGAATCAGCTTTTTGTTGTCTGGCAAACTCGCCCCACAAGTCAGTATACCAAAATATTTTCTTGGTAATAACAAAAAAGAACTGAAAACTTCCTGAAACATCAAGTTTATATCTGACAAACCTCACTTAACAACGCAAGTTAACTAGTTATTCTTAAGCACTTCTCGATGATGAAACCCGGTGCATGTGAAGCTAACAGATGAACATTTTCACCGCATAGAGCACATCAAATCAGCAAACTTACATTGTACCAAACTTTCGTCGGAAATATAATTTTGAAAATTCTGCGCCGCCATAGCAGATAGCTAATTAAACTTGAATCGAATTGCCGCAACAAGAAGAACTCCTTGAACTCCTACTAATCTGCCAAACTCTCTTTTCTCGACTTCGTCGGTCGGGAGTTAATTAACGAAGAGTTGTCGGTCGTTTCCACTTCGAACGTCGACTTTGATACCATCTTTCTAAGCTGCGAAGACGCAACTCATTGTCTTGCCTTCGACTTTGCAAAACACGCTAATCTCTTGAAAAACTTTGTTCATTACTGTTGTTACTTTTTTCTGCGTATGCCTACGCCTTTTAAGGCCTTATTTTTGGAAACTGTTAAATGGTTAGGGTTAAGTGAGACAGGAATAAATTGACGTGCGATTTTCCATTTCAAATCGGTTCAGACAAAAATATAAATTTTATTTGTGATGCAGCTCCAAATAGGCATAAATTGATTTTCGTTGTCAAAAGTGGTTCGTTTTAATACTAGTCCAAATTAAGGTTAAGAAAACAGCATTTTTATTAAGAAATTAAATAGCAACTTATTTGATATACCGGGTGACCATGAGATCACTCTCCGGCTGCCATATTTTTAGATTTTAATCGAACAAAATAAAACTTGGCAAGAGTCATAGGCTAATAGAATGACACTTTTTAAGGTACTTGTCAAATTTTAGCGACTTCCGGTTTAGCCGGAAGTTATTCAACTTTGGATTTTTAAATATTTATGACCCCATAAAAAGAAATCAAGTGGGGCTAGGTCTGGCGAGCGGGGTGGCTGTTGTACTGACCCCTGGGTAGCAATGACCCTTTCACCAAATGTCTCCTCTAAATAATTTTTAACTATATGAGCATTATGGGGTGGAGCCCCATCTTGGTGAAAATACATTTGCTGTGTTACCGTCAGGGGTAGGTCGTCCAAATACTCTTCATCTTCGTTTTCTAAGAATCCCAAATATCTCTCAAAGGTTAAGCGTCCTTCAAAAAATAGTGCTTAAATTATTGCAGTCCAAACATTGATTCCAAATTGCCCTTGGAAATTTCCCTGAATCATCAAGTGTTGGTTTTTCAACGACCAATACTTGTATCTTGTCTGTTGAACATATCATTATTGGTAAACCTGGATTCATTCGAGTGCATTATTGAATAAGCTAAATCGTTGTTATTATTGTTATATAAAAACCAATTTCAGTATTCCAATTGGTATTTGCAAGAGCAATAACTGTACTTCTTTAATATTTTTTGAACGGAATCGCATTTTCCGCATTGTCCATAAATAATTAAAATATCTACATGTTCTCTTTTGGTAAACATACTTTTAATTTAGTTTCACTCAAAATAATTAACACAAATCAATAACAAAAAATAATTGTTTATGAATTTAACAAATTCCAATTTTTATCTTAAATTCAACTGTTATTTATGGCACACTTAAAATTTTTACTTTTCAGAGAGATATTTAATTGTTTGTCATGGCTAACTAGATGTCATTTGGTCGTAGTGCAGTTGCATATTTAATACAACAATAGAAATGGCTATTGAAAGAAAATCCAATGGATTCGTATTTAAAAACTACATCTAATTATACTATGAAAGTGGTATAGTTGTATTTAATTTTTTTAAGTTACTCAGACCTATGATCAAACTCACAAGTTAACGCGAGCCGTTAATTTCAAAATTAAAGTGAGTGGGTTAAAATCCAATGCTATTTTCCATTTTGGTATGATGCAACTACAGTTAACGGTCGTGTTAATTCTCGATCTCGTCATCCTAAACAGGAGTGACGCAATCCCTAAAGTGAGTACTTTAGCATATTTGAGCCAATCAGGGACGAGTTCGGTTATCAATCGCGGAAATTTTGAAGATTGTTTGGAAATGTCAAGTTGTCAAGCGGTCAATGAACTTTTGCGAGCGGATGACGGCCACAGCTGGGTTTTATTCGCATATTTGTTGATTTTAGGCGATTTTTGCTTCAAAAATTAGTAATCGAATAGTTTTTGGTGAAAAATGCAACGTTTGTTAGATGTATTAGCTCGTTTTTTATAAAGAAATGGAAATATATTAATAACGGTAAGTTAAAACACAATTGTAAGTACATTGTTGGTATAGATTTTTACAAAGGATTTTACTTTCAGATTATTTTACTTTAAAAATCTTGAAATTACTGAACAAAGTTGATTTGATTTGATTTACAACTCCCTTATAGTGACTTTTATACCTTTTAGATCATAACAAAACATGAGAGGAGAGAATTTCGAGGAGATTTCCTTCTATTTACCTAAATCCGTACCAGCTACTGAATTACACGTAGAAGTGAATAAAATATAAGAATTATACCATTTTCTAATATTTATTGAAGCCTTCAAATAGTTTCCTATAATTTACAAGCTGAAAAATACATGATGTTAAAGTTAAATTCAGCTTTGGCAACAATTTTATACCTAATAGAGGTAAGTTTTTAAACTAGGTAGCTAGATACTAGATAATTATTAAAACCTGGATCAACCAAGTATTGTTTCGTACAAATTACACAAGTTGTGTTGTATTTATAGATTTTATAGTAGGTACCTAATGTTTATAAAAAATTGAACCACTAGGGTCACAATTCAAAAGCCCAGGTAGGAATACAAAAGTGAGAGTAAGGGCTTTGTCCCTTGGTATTCGTTGGGCTTTGATCCATTTTTCTAAAATATTTACAACAGTTTTAAAGTTAGAAATAGAATAGAGAGTAGATATTTTTGTTGTTTACTTACCTAAGTGCTTGTAAAAATATCTCATAAGGTAAGGATTCAGGTTAGTTATCCTATCTATCCTATGCAGAGCATTCCTTTGTTTATTTTTAATAAAAATATCAACATTCTATCTTATTAAACCTTTTTTTTACCATTTTATTAATAATTTGATTAGATCGAGATGATGTCTACTAGTATTAAAAAAACATTCAGTCCTATTTTTATACCTACCAGTATCTTAACAAAGAACATATGCACCTGTAAAATTCAGAAACTAAAATATTACTATCGAGGAATGGTAGCCTAGAGCAAAGTTAATACTAAAAATATTTAAATAAGTTCGAATGTTATTTTACTATTTTTTGTTTGTAGGCAAATGAGGCAGAAGCAGCTGGATGCAATACGAAGAACTAGTATAGAATGGGCAAGATTAGAAATTGAGATGTAGAAGGAAAGAATGCCAATGAAGTTGAGTTGTTGAGTTTAAAAATACCTGAAATGTTCTGAGGTGCAAAAATTATTAAAGCAATTAGTGTCAGAAACATGGACAATGGATAAACTTTAGACTGCAGTAAAGTCGCGACAGGAACAGGGTACAGCCCCATATTTATAATAAAAATATTAAATTATAGAAATTACTTTTAGATAACTTTAGGTATACTAAAATTCTAAAAGAATCGCTTAACATAACAGCATTGTTTAAAAACATGACCCTTTTTATATTTCCTGTATGAAGGTATCTCTGAGACTTCCTTAAAATTTTATCGCAAAAACAGTAGGTATAGTATCTTTCGGTTTAGAAAGAAGTCAGTTGAGGTTACATTTTTATGGCATGTATCACATTCTAGTTACTTTTATTTTAGGTGGAGATATATGTTGATTTAGGACCGGATTTAATATATTTTTTTTTATATTAATTAAAATGCGACGAGGTCAGTAACGAACAAGGTCAACTCTAAATTATTAAAGACATGTTAAGGGGTTTTAAAATATTAATTGGTTAAATTACCACGTTTTTCCGGAGGTACAGGGAACAGTATACTTATGATTTCCTGATCGAAAATTTTCTAGTTTTCACACTAATTTTAATATTACATAAAGAAGCTGTCTCAAAACATCACCAAAAGGATTAAACAATCAAGGTTACAGTTTTATAATAATTATCAAATAATAAATAAAATACTCCCGAATACGATTTTGTTTTGAACAAGTTTCTTTTGAGTTTTGGGTTACTTTTTTTAGTAAGCAGAAAGTGACACATATAAAATTCTAACGTTAACTAACTTCTTTTTAAACTGAAAAATATTATAGCTTTGTCGTGAAACCAAAATACAAAAAAAATTTAGCAAGTTCTTGATAAGATATTATTTTAGTCTTGACAATCGTGTTGAATATTATTAGCAGTACCTACCTACCTACCAGATTTTGTAAAAATTGTAAATGTGATTTTGCTCGCTAATAAATAAATAAGTAACAACGAAAATAGTTTATATCATGGTTTTACTAAATTAATATCTAAAATTACAGGAGTAACTTAATTGTTAAACCAAATTTACATTTTATAACGTAAAATTACAACTGGAAGCAGCAAACTAGTGTCATGTCTCATGGCTTTGTGTTTCATGTGGTGGGGTTTTCTCTATCTACTGCAACTAGATATTCCAAAAACCTAAAATTGTTAACAGCATTTTACAAATTAATTTTTTACCTAGCTACAGGGCATCCTGGAATGTCACTCCTGAAGTTTCCCATTTGACAAACCTACTTTTATGATTGCTCAAAAAAGGTTTGCTGAATGAGAATTTTGGAATGAAATTCAAAAATAAATCAAGTTTATTTTAACATATTTTTAAATTGTATAGTAATTATCCCCATGGCAGAAAGCAAAAACTAAAATGTCGACACATTACTAACGTCGAATAATATACTATGTAGTTTATAGTAGATGAAAGCGAGACCTTTTATGTAGGGTTGTAACAGGCACTTTAATATGTACTGAGATAGAAAAGTGGGAATTTTTAGCTGTATAAATGCCTATCTGCAGTTTTTTCTCCAGCCTAGTCCTAGAGTTATTCAAACTACTATCCTCTGCAGACCAAAAACTTGCCCTGACTGGCTTGCACAGCCTCATGTCAGGACTGCATAGGACATCACTGAGTGGAAGATGGCAAATATATACCATCCTCATTGTAACCTCTGACACACAATTTTTGGCCATGGCTTTTATATATAAGTTATTAAATGGTCTTCTCCCATCTTACCTTGGTGGATTTATTGCCCATAACAGTGATGTACATAATTACCCTACTCGAAATAGAAATGATTTTTATATCAAGAGGACTAATTCCAGGAGAGCTATGAATTCTTTATTTTTCAAAGGTCTTAAAGAGTACAATGATCTACCGAGATATGTCAAGGAGTGTTCATCGATTAATAGTTTTAAAAGAGAGCTTAGGACATTTTTTAGAAGTTAAGATAGGCTTTTCCGATATGATGATGTTTTGTAGCCTGAAATATAGATTTTATTTGAGTTTCTAGTGTTATATCTGAAGTATATTAAAACTTGTAGGAGTGTTTTTTAACAAACATCAGTGCAATAAGAATCAGAATACCTGGAAGTTTGAGAATCTAATGCTACCGAAAGATTTCTTTGCATGACTCAAGTGGGCTTAAGGAGTAGATTTTACGAATAATTTTTTTTTGAAGAATAAATAATCTTTGAAGTTCTGAGTAGTTTGTCCTCAGTAAAGCACAAAAAGAGTTAAGTGGCTGTGGGCCAAAAAATAATATATATTTAACAATTGTTTGGGGTTCATAAAGGTTTTGAGGTTGACAAAGGCATAATAAGCAGTTCAGTTTTGCAGCAACATTGTCTACATGGGCTGTTTACTTTAATTGTGAGTCTAGGTGAAGACCCCGAAACTTGCATTGTTCTACTCTTGTAATAAAATTATTATTCAATTTTAAGTATAAATCAGGAATCTGCCGCTTTTTATAGAATGCCATGTAATGGGTTTTATTTGTGTTAACAACTAGATGATTTGTTTGGCACCAAACAGAAAATCTAAGCAGAATTGTATAAGTTATTTCAAGTAGTTGATTAAGTGTAGAAGCAGGTATGACTACTGTTGCATCATTTTTTCAAATCGTTTATAAATAATGCAAAAAGCAAGGGAGAGATTACGCCATTACGCCTCTTTAGGGAACGCCCTATCTGATATTTAGTTTCTCCGAATAGGAGCCCTAAAGTTTTACTCTTCTTTGGCGATTAGAGAAAAATGATTCCAGCCAGTCAGAAATATTACCACGTATTCCCATAGCATGCAACTTTCTGAGCAAGATGTCAGTGTCGACGCAGTCAAACGCTGTGCTAAGATATGGAGTGATATTTTGGGGTAGTTCAACGGAAATACACAGAATTATAGTCATGCAAAAAAGGTGCATCCGAAATATTTTTAGGATGAAACAGCAGGAAAGTTGTAGGTCTGTTTTTGTAGAAAAAAATATTCTGACGGTAATAGGAATGTACATTTTGGACTCTGTAATATTTGTATGTGATAATAGGGATATTTTCCTCGATTTTAATGTGAAACATGATTATGACACTCGCCATAAAAGTAATTTAGTACCAGAAAATTATAACTATACTTACATACCTCCAAAAAAATGTAAAATACTGCATCATAAAAATTTTTAATTGTTTCTCAGACGAAATTAAAAACCTGCCAAAGAATAAACTAAAATATACCTTAACAAAATATCTAGTCAGTAAGGCCTTCTACAACCTTAATGAATTCTTTGATGATCCTGATAAAGGAATAATTCAGTGTTAAATTTTAAATGTTTGTTACAATTTTAAGCATGTGTAATTTTATCAAAATTGTCATTGTCTAAATGTAATGTAATTACAAATTTAAAATGGTTATTTACAAAAATCTCTCCAGACATTGTTCAACAGCCCCTATTGGTTTTTTTTTTTATTATGTTTATAGTAAATGTAAGCATCTTATTATTGAACAAATAAATACTATTGTATTGTATTGTATTAAATCGAAAAATAGAGCTATAGTATAGTAATTAGAATCTATTGTTTTATAAATATATTCCAAGAGATCGTAAGCAGCTGTGCTAGTAGAGAAGTTTGAGCAATACTAATAAAAAATTAGGTAGGTACTATATTTTAAGACGGGACCTACCTTCACATTATTAGATAATGATCCTTTTATTAGTGAATAAAATTGAATCGAGTTTAATCACATTGGAATCTTCGTGAGTCCTGATATGTGCTGGTAATTTTAGGTTGGTCATATCCTATAACATCACATTATATCACTGAGAAAAAGGCTAAAATAAAAAAAAAAACTAAAATTATACAATACATACTTTGCTTTCACTGCGAATAATCTCTTAGTTAGTTATCTGTCTAGTTGGAAAGCATCTCATACCATAATCTCTTTTTTTCTAAGTGAGTTTTCTGACACAAGTTGTTCTCAATTTCTGTTAAGCAGATAAATTATTGAGTATCTTTTAACTTTCATGCAGCAACCACATTCTACTGATGTTAATACATAAGTGTAAGCCGGACTACAAATACAAATACTAATAATCTTTATTCCCACTAGGAGCCCTAAAGTAATTAAAAGTACATTTAATATGAAGTACCTAGTAGGTAAATACATATAATTGTTTAGTAACTAACCTCTTTACGTATCAAATATTTTCTTTTACCATTTTCTTGGTGAAAACTTGTCACAGTTACCAATTGAAATAAACTTTGCCTTGTGTCTGTGTTCTTTACTGGTTAATACTTTGATTCCAATCCATATTCTAAAAAAAACAGCTGTAATAATGTAAATATGTAAACAAGCATTCAATTGAAATATATAAATAGGTACTTACGACATAAAATAATGTATCTCGAACGCACACTATAAAACTTTCTCTCTAAAATCTAAAATCTATACTATTTTTAGGTTAAGAATTCTGACACTTAAATCTGACAATCACATCCGATAACTTTAACCGCTCAGCTGTTTCTCCACCACAGTGAAAAATCAAGAAGTAGGCTGTTTTCGGTTGTTGTCATGGAAACACTCACGTTAAAAGTTAAAGTGAGCATTTGATCATAGGGCTGATTATCAAAAATGTCATTTAGTCAACTTTAAATGTCCTAGTAAGACAAATAAATGGCGATAAAATTGTGTAGGTATTTTTGTACACCTGTTAACGTATATTAAAACGATTTAAGATGGGTCATGGCACTCTGAATAAAAATGAAAATTCATTTTAAAAATGTTAAATTGACACACTAATTAATTAAAATAGTACAGTTGTACGTAAAATGGTACAGGGAGTCCCATATGAAAATGCAAAGTTGAGGTTACTTCCGTCTAAACTAGAAGTCGCTAAAATTTGACAAGTACCTTGAAAGGTGTCTTTTTGTTAGCCTATGACTTCTGCCAAGTTTTATCTTTTTCGATTAAAATCTAAAAAAATGGCAGCCGGCAGTAATCTCATGGTCACCCGGTATATACGGTAAGTTTTCTGCTGCAGCTTTTGCAACTTCTGCAAAATCAGCAGAAGGTAGAGACTCTTTATATTTTTAAGCACAAAATTAAGAAATAAAAGTGGATATTGTAGCAAATATTTGTTTGACATTACCTCAATAGAATTAAAAAAATGCCTTTGATTTAAACTAAATGGCAACCCCAAAAACATTCCCTTAGGTATCACAAAAAAAGCAATATTTTCCAAAACATGCGCAAAATGACATGAAAAATAAACTTTTCTATTAACTATTTTTGAATTTCAAATTTAACGAAATATTATTTTACACCTGAAATTGGTTCGATTTCTGTAGTCGGTCTAGTCTTTAATACGTTATTTTATTATACTCTAAATAATTTATCTTCTACAGCATTTAATCAATTATTTTTATGTGCATAATATTCAAATTTTGATTTAAGATTTATATATTATATAGATCTTAAAACTACGATATAAATTTGCGTTGGCTTTTGAAAATAGCAATATAAATATAAAGGAATGTGGCACAAGATATATGTTGCTTCAAAATGAATGTCAGCCAATGCGGTATTGTATAATATCTATTACGTTTTTATCCGGACGTATGGGATTTATATCGGAATTCACGGAGCATATAAATATCAGAAGCCCAAGAAGTGCATTTTCCCAAATGGATATTGCCCGCTTCACATTACAGCTGTGCATGATCGAACGGACGGATCTTTTAAAGAAGCGATAGGGCTAGTTCGGCCAGTGAACACAGTTTATATCGTGTAGTTTTCCTAGCTATTTATGCTTTATTGCATTAATATTTTTGGTAAGGGAACAATCAGTTTAGTTAAGTTATGGCAAGGTGAATTTTGCTATTTTCAGGGAACAGCAGCTCTCAACTATATAGAGAGGAGGGTATCTGTAACTTTTTCCTCATATATTATTAACTTGTTTTTAATTTCTTAATGTACTTCCTGGACTGTTCTAAGAATATCATGTGTGGTTTGATACAGGGCGAGACAGATTTTAGACAAAACCAATTTTGATATTTTTCAAATTATGAATGTACTAACCTGAACTAACCTGAACGCCAAGATGACTGACAAGCTAGGCGGTTGTACATTAAACGATTTCCTGACCGTACTGCTCCTGATAGAAAAACCTTCCAAGGTATACATCAACGTTTTCATGAAACAGGCACGTTGAAATGAAGTGGGGTAAGTGCAGACTACTTTTTGTAAAGTTGAACTTTAAACGTATATATTATTTTCAATTTATAATAAAATACATATCTTTATTGTATATAGTACCGTACAAGTATTATTTTATAAAATTTGGTAGCACCGCTCCCGTTTTTAGTTTTATATTTATAAAATCAGCAAAATATTACTGGCTGCTCAGTGGTCCGCACTTCCCCACCATAACGGGACGGGGTAAGAGGGTACAAACCAGTTTAAAAGATATTAAAGTCTCATGGAATAATATTTTGCAGGGTAAGACCGTACTTCTTAGCAGAACTATTGTAAAATATTTTTTACCGCACTTCATTACCTTTCTTAGTTTTAGAGTTATTAACTTTTGCGAAATGCAAGCTTTTATAAGTGCTGGTAGTTCGAGTATATGGCAAGTTTTTACCTCCAACAACTTTAGTTTTGGACGGATCCGTACAAAAACTAGTTTCGCCCAGGTTCCAAATTCTATCTGGTTTGTTTTCTAGCCCTAATTCTCTAAGTGTTTTCTAATAATGTAAAATATGCGTCAATTGTATCTCCACACTTTGTGGTTTTTTATCGACTAATTGTGTCGTTTAGCGAATCCAAGATACCAATCTTCCCCAGGGCAGGGGTTCCATCCTTAAAGGGTGTTTTAATTTTGTTTGATCTAACGATATGCCCAACTAGTTGCAGTAACTCCTTTCTGGACAAACCAAATCCATATTTCTCCATCTTAGAATACCGTCAGCAAGTCGCTTTTCATATTCAAATAGCGGTGCATCTACCAAATGTTTTAGATTTAACACCACGTCTTTCTTTTAAATGATCTAAAATTGTGTTTAATGGGATGGCGTATTTCTTGCTTGCTTTGTAAGCATTTATTCGTCCACGGTTAATTTCGTCTATTGCTTCTACAAGTTTTTCTTGGGAATATTGGCCCCTGTTAGTTTTTCTTATATGGTTACGAACCATGATTAACCCTATAAATAAAGAAACAGAAATTTCTGTTAGTGGTATTGAAATAACATAAAGGGAGTCATAAATGTGAACATTCATTCAGCAATTTTATCTTCTAACGCAAATTATGCCTTAAAAAGCATTATAACTGAGCTGATGCAACCATGATTCAAAATTGCAGGGTTACCAAGCATAGTGCGGATCGTAATTTAAGAAAAAACACAGTATGGGGTAAGTGCAGACCAACGCGCACTTTTCCCGCCAATTTGGTCTGATCTTGCCCCGGATGATAATATCAGCGGGGCAAGAGCAAATTAGTGGTTTTTGGGTAAACTACAGAATAACACAAGATGTTTGATTAATTAAGATACGCTTTAAGCAATATATTTTCGTACTTACCAATAACTATATCTCACTACATCACAAAAATATAACTATAAAGGCATTGTTGCAACACACACAACTTTAACCTTCATCACATTTGCAATACTGTTTTAGACTGGTGGTTTAAAGAGGCCCACTTTTTATTTTACTGCGCCATCTATGTTACAGATGCGTACAGTAACTTCTAGTAGTTTCCTACACAAACAACATTTTAATTTGAGCAATATATTAGTAAATTTAATCGCTAAATGCACTTGCCCCAGTTACGCACTTACCCCACTCCACCTTAGTGGGACTGTTTGGAAAATCCTTAGGGACTATTTGTTGTACCCATACCACATACAACGCGTTCATGCACTTCTTCCTACTGATTTTCCTCCATGGATTGCACTCTGTCAATGGCTTTACTACACATTTGTTCAAATCCCTCAACTACTGACGCTGATTTTTTTTACCGATGAATCAAATTTCTCAACAAATGCAATAAGGAATTTTTACAACAACCATGTGTGGGCTGAAGAAAATCCACATGAGGTACTGGAATATCGTTTTCAACATGAGTTCTCGTTGAACGTTTGGGTTGGAATTGTGGGTGACTGGCTAATTGAACCGGTGTTTCTACCAGGAAGACTTACCGGCGAGGTGTATCGCAATTTTTCGAATAAACGCTAGCTCAGTTTCTGGAGGATGTACCATTGGCAACAAGAAATGCAATGTTATTTATAGAAGATTGCGCACTAGCGCATTTTAGTGTAGTTCCTCGTAGGTTTTTAACAGTAACATAATACGGAGATCGCTGGATTGGTCGAGGTGGACCTCACTTATGGCCTGCTGGATCCCCGGACTTAAACCCCCTAGAATGTTGAAGATTTAGGAAATTAGGTGATTGCCTGGGTGTAACTGAATAAGAAACGACCCTGGTGTTTTTGAAAGAGCTCGGAAGTCAATAGGGAGAAGATTGGATTCTTGCATCCTAGCTGAAGGTAGTCATTTTCAACAGTTATTGTGGATTAAAAAACTTTACATTTATTTTTGGTAATAAGATCATCAATCATCAAAGGGCAAAATATCGTTATTATAGTCCTGAGAGTAACACCTTCAATTTTGGCCGTGTGTTTATTAACCACCCTCTATAAAGACACGCTTCCAAAAATAATTTTACCCCGCATAAAAACAACCTTCAATTCTGCTCTGTTAATAATGGTTACCTATTGATAATTTTAATTGATTTATATATTTATAACTTAGAATCATTTGTCCGATATTACAACACACTAATAAGGGCCTTTGTGAAGCGCCAACACACCGCAGTAACAGCAATTTCTTCTACAACTTACTCAGTTTTCTGATTGTCTATGTATAAACATGGCCGCGATGGTAGTTATGACAACTGACTACGTGGGCCGGTACCCCACATGTTTAACTACTTTTAATTGATCCCCCACGGTAGCGCCGAGAAAAGTAGGTTGGCCACTTCAATGCATCGGTGAATTTCGGCAACGACTCGCTAACAACATCTTCAGGAGAGACATTCGCTTCGCGACCGCGATATATTTTGAAGGCACAAAAAATGTGTTGTTACTCGCTTTCTAATAAGTTGTTTTTCTCTATGGCCATTCTCGTGTGTTTAACGCAAAGGTACGTTAGTATTTTATGCGACTCTTCCGAATAAGTAAAGTAGTAATTTCCTGTCGGTGTGCAACATTCATTCAAGTATTGAAACACAAAATATGTTCCTCTGGTTTTCGTAGTAAAGTATAAAAAATATCCCACAGATACATACAGTGCAGTATGTCTAACCTCAAAATATTCTTATTCAACAAGTGTAATACATCCGCAAGTTATGAATTTAAGTGTCGTAAAATCCTGTCAACAAGTGCTATTGAAATGAAGTAAATATATGATATATCTCTATATTGTACAAATGACGGCAAGCTAGTAAAACCTTGTTCGTTCACTAAATTAAGAATGGCCTGCTGAACTAAACTTTTACGCCTTAAATTTTATTTTATAGCCTTAACGGAAATAATTCTTGAGCCCGCAAAAAATTGCAGTATCATGAGACACAAAGGGGTGTATAAGCGAAAATATTTACATTGCTAAAATAAAGAGCTTAGTGTTTGGAAAAGCCCGCGAACAATACCATCTACTGTTTCTTCTCCTTATTGCGCTATACAGCATCCGGATCCATTATGTATAGCAACAGAGCGTTGTGCGAAAAGGCCTAATTAAGTGTCGAGGAAGAGTGATATTCACGAGCAGGATGACACTTCTTTACAAGGGGTGTAAAGAATCTGTTGACGTTACCGTAAAAATTGAAGCCCCTTCAAGAGCATAAAAGCTTTGCCGGATGATTTGCCTTTAGCACCGTTTTATAAGTGTAATCCGACTGCTGGATAACTTTTAATGAAAATATATATTATATCGCTAGATAAATTCCATTTATTTAGCTATTTATAACATATTTTCATACATATTTCAGGTTAATAAGAAATAGAGTTATTATACAAATTATCCAACACACATAATAATGTAATGTCCTGTTAGCGATAACAGCCACATAACTTCCATGACAACAATGGTATCCTGGAAAGTTATCTTGTTGTTAGTGTCAGCAGGACATTGATAATTTGGACCGTAAGCATTTAAAGCAAACTATTTCCAAGTACTTCGGATTTGAGAAACGCTTTAATTTAATATCAAAGGAATCATTAGTATTTCATCGCATGCATATTTTGTGAAATGAATTTGTGAAAGCGTCGTTATTGTGTTTTGTTTGTATAAATTCTCTTTTAAAATTTGTATATTTGATTTCAGCCTTATAGTCAAGGCAAGTGATGTGTTTTAGGAATCGCCGCTAATTATAATTTTGGAAACCATTGATTTGTATTTCATTCATGAGCTGTTATGTGAAGTCGCGTGAGTAGGTGTTCTGAAATATGTTTAATCAATTTCGAGTTACATATTTTATGATAATTTTTAATATAGAAGTGTTTAAACTGAAATAAATTTTAACGTTTTCTGATTTGCAATTCATTCAAATTTTATAAAGACATATTATATCAGTAGATGGCTACTAACCCAATAAACAAAATGTAGAAGAATGCATAAAATAGAAACAAGACATCCAGGCAGCCTTCTCCAGTTTGTCCGTCGGAACTTTCTATTTTCGCTGTATTCTTTCCATTGGTAACTTGATTTAGTCGACTTCAAAAAGGAACATGTGGCATTTTGGCATTATCCCATCTCTACTGCGCCTTTGTTTATTTTGTCATTTCGTTCTTTGGATTTCAGGACAAAAAGACAAGCGCCAAGCATAATATACACGTATAAGATTGTATTATATTACTCCGGAGATATAGATTCACTCTAGGGATTTTTACCGTGAACAGCTTATTGGTAGACTATTATTTTCTTTTAGAGGATATTTTTAAATGTATGGTCATTCGAGGAGACCAAACGTCTAAAGGAGTGTTTACTTTTCTGCTTTTTCTGAAGTTGTTAAAATATTTTGCTCCTAACAGCAAAATCGAAAAATCAAATTCAAAATCTATATTTCATACTTGCAAGAAGCAGCGATCAAAAGAAGGATGTACACGTCATTAAAATTACTTACATTTCATTACGATACCAATAAATTTACAATATTATATAGGTATGTAAAACACTATTATCACTTAAATATTATTGTGAGTTCTAGCCCTTCCCGACCAGAAATTGCCTAATTTTTTATAAACGTTCCCCTTCAAGAGTTGTAAATGTTTTTTTGACAATTTATTGTATAATACAGGGCCCGCATATTCTGGTGACATTTCAAACTTTGTAAGGTTATGTTTAACTATAGACAGCTTGCTTGCATTTTTGGTTGGATATTCATTAAAAGAAGAGTTTGAATCAATTTTATTTTATTATATCACATGAGAATGTCATATGTCATAATTTCTCACCGGGAAAAATTGGTTTATTTTTAGCCCGTAGATAAGGCGAATTATTCGTTTTTGTGTCAAAAATATTCTATTGGAGTCTTCATTGGTGGAAATTATTACCCCAAAGTATTACGTTGCAATTGTAATGACAGTAGGCCAACGGATAATATACGTTTAAAAGTGCTTTTATGTTAAGTAGTTGCTTTAGCTGAAAAATAGCAAAATATGGATTGCCGCATTTTTTTGATATGTACTCAGTATGATATTCCCATGTAATACACTGGTCCAGGTGAAGACCTAACAATTTCCAACTTTTCCCATTACGTACTGTATTTACTGTTGTATTTGGTGATCTCACGCTACATTTAAAATTAACGTATACTGTCTTTTGTAAATTAAGTATTACGCTGTTTTTTTTTCACTACTTATCAAAGCCACCAGCAACACTTGACACGAGATTTTGGACTTCATCAGGATTCTGTGCAGTGACCACCACTGATGAATCATCTGCAAACGTCACAACTTTGCCATTTTGTACAAATCAGGGCATATCATTGATAAAAAGAAGGAAAAGTAGTGGTCTGAGCACAGAACCCTGAGGCACCACTATGTCAGTATTCACCCTATTCGATGTTTGAGTTTACTTGAACATAAAATTTCCGATCAGATAGATAGGAGGTTTAACATTTCCCCTCTTATTCAATTTTTTGTAAAATGAAGCCTATGTCTAGACTATCAAATGCGCGTGATAGGTCGGAGAGCAAACCCGCTACACACCTTCTAGCATCAATGTTTTTATAAACAATTCAGATAAAGTCGCAAGCGCCTCCCTCCGTATACCTATTCGCCGGAAAACCGTGCTGAAATCATGTTATAGTATCAATATCTCATATCTATCCATGATAATCAAGCGATTATAGCACACTTTCTCAGCACTTCCGATATTTTGTTTAAGATAGTTATCGGCCTCTGTAATTTTCGGCACATTTTTTTTTCTTCATTTTCTTAAACAGGTATGACTTTGCCAATTTTTAGATCTTTAGAAAAGATACCAATGTCAACCGATATATTTATCAGATATGCTACTGGCTCAGCTAAGGAAGTTTCAATTGGTTTTAGCACTTGCACAGTTAAATTGTCGTAACCAGCACTTTTTGTATTTGTCATACCTACTTGTAATAATTGTGGATACACCGTTATTTTTAATTAAATATTTTACCAAAGAGCAGTAGGTTCCGAAATTGAGTTACATTCCGTTGCTGTTAGTAACGGAATGCAAGTAAAACAAGAAAGCATATCATTTCGGGTATAGTAATAATATATTAGTTATGTACCACTAAATTATTTCACTTATATTAATTATGAGCATACTAATAATAATCAGTATGTCTATTAAAAAAATCTTAGTAAACTAACCTGGATTTAAGCAGTCAGCAATGATGATTATCAAGTAGACTTTGTGCTGAGAAAACTACGTTGTGTTTTGTTGTCTGGCAACTGCGTAATAAAATTGATATTCCTCATCATAGACTGTCGATGGTGGCAAACAGCCCATGGGTTCTACCGATTAAATTATATAACAAGTTACCCTTGCAAATTTAACAGATAAATTCTTTAAAAAGATTCAATAAAACAGTATAAACGATTTTGACCAATAAAGCATGTTATTCTGTACCGGAGTACCTGAACTACCATTTTTAATTTTAAGGACCATGAATTTTTATTTTATACATATTTGTATATATTGTGTTTATTGGATTGTTTCATTTTATATTTTTTGTACTTATTGTTTTATATTTTAAACTATTGATGACAAAATCCTATATTTTCTGTTGTAAACCTCAAAGAAATATAAAAAATAAATAAATAGGTATATTAATAATAATAATAATAATAATAATAAATTATCTTTGTTTAAGAATAAATACAAGAAGTTACATTTTTGTAATACGTACGTCAAAAGAACCTAATGTTTTAAAAAACATACAGTCCGCAATCGGTAGGTCACACATGACTTAGGGTTAGGGGCGCAAAACCAAGTGTGACTGAAGACCGTGGTTCGGAGCCCACGTTTAACTGTAGGTCCTCTTGGAAGAGGTAAACTACTTGAGGCTGGCTAAGTGCCTCACAGTAAAGGCCAATAGGCGAAAGAAAATAAATTGTTATCTAATTTCACTAATTACTCACAATAAAAAACATCAGAAATAAATCCCAACTGCGGATTTAAAAAAAGAAATAAAAACAAGCGACGACCTTAATCTGAGTTTTTCTTACATATTTCCGGTAAGCTTTCGCTTGAAGTAAAACTATCTGGAAATTACCTTTCCTTCCTACGTTAATCTTTGCACTTTCCTGCAAGACGTCTTAAAAACAGGAGCGGGATTTAATCATTCTCTTTAACTCCAGATTTTATTAGCTTTTTTTACGGTTTTTGCCGAAATAAGTAGGTATTTTGGGCTAGTGCAACGGAAAGATTATTAAAGGCTTTAATTGATAGTCGTAAAAGATTTATTCAGTAGTTCAGTGTTCGTTTTATTTGAAAATTAAGCAAGTAGCTTTCGTTTTAAAGGTTTTACCGAGAGTTTTACAAAAATGTAGCCATAAATTTACACGGTTTAAAACGTCATATATTATATTGTTGGGTTCTTGGAGCTAAAGTCATAGTTCACATATACGTAAGGTTCTTTATATTTTCGAGCAAGAAAATTCATATTTTGAATTATTCTAGGGTAGAAACACACGAGAGAAGTTTCGTGACGAATTGGCTGCCGATTCGGCTACCGACTTGCAGATGGTTGTTCTAAAACAAGTTGAACGGTATACACGGCTCGTATTTGCATCAGAGCCCTCCGATTGATCCGAATCGTTCATTTGTTACATTCAAAAGTAAGGGATATCGATCCGAGCGAGCTCTTGACCGACGGCTGCGATTAATCTGACAACGTGAGGTTACGTTTTGTGTTGGTTATGTTCACGTTGAATAGGAATTGAAGTTTCTTGAGAAAATGGACCAAATCGACATTTTCGATTTAGAACAACTAATAACTTTTAAATACTGGTGAAGATGGTATAC
Organism: Polydrusus tereticollis; assembly: GCA_963920685.1. Taxonomy (NCBI): domain Eukaryota; kingdom Metazoa; phylum Arthropoda; class Insecta; order Coleoptera; family Curculionidae; genus Polydrusus; species Polydrusus tereticollis. The sequence goes on from OY987327.1 coordinate 84,214,939, forward strand.
ACAATGAGATTCTCGTGTCAGGAAGCAAGAAAATTACTTAATATGGTGTCCATGAACAAAAACCAATACAGATTTCCTGATATTTATAACAAAAGACACAAATAGGACAATAATGTCTTTAATTATTAAAGAGTTAGGTTCAGGTTAGGTTATTTTACCAAAAGAATACACCTTGATTTCATCCGTTTCGTTTGTCAATGATACGTCTCATCTGTAATCACCTGAACAAAATCGCCTCACATCTGCGATTATAATATCGAACGCAACTACATAGTTAGAAAATTATAAAATACAAATGAGCAATGTGTAATGTATTAATCCAACCAAACCAACGAGGACCCAGAGTAGTCCAAACACGTTGGATTATGGGTCGTTAGGTGCAGGCACCGAAAGCCAGTTCCTAGGTGTATTTGTGTGAAATACCACTGAGGCCCCTATAGCTTTGCTGATGAGTCGTCATACGGCGAAACGCATCCAAGGACTGGGTCTGATGAAAAGGAAAAGGGAAGAAAAGAACTTCTTTAAGATTGTAAAATACTTATTTCTATTTTGTAAAAATGGTAATTATTATTATTAATAAGTCATGATATGTATGCAAAATAGAGTTTAGGCGAACAATTTTTTTTTGTGTTTCTTGAAATACCGTGCTTATTTGCGCCGAATTTAAACCGCATCGTGTGTGGTAGTGAGTGGACGATAAAAGGTAATTTAATTGAAACAGATTCCACATAACCAAAAAATATTTGGTGTGCTATTCATCTCAGAATCGTCAGGCATGTGCTGATTTATCGTCATTAGCGTAGCATTGTAAATTCGATATTTAAGATTAATGTGTATACGAGTTACGCGTTGTAATTATTTTTATGTTTATAAATTTAAAAATGTCTCAAACGAGCTTTTGCGTCTATTTTATTTTTATATATTAAGTTTGTATCTTTAATAAATCCTAAATTTGTAATAAAGAAATAATATTTGGAAATGTTGTACGCACGTTTATGACACGCTGTTTAAAACTCCTGATATATAGCTTCAATTTCCCCTTTCTCTTAATGCGTCTTAGTGCTAGACTCGTGCGACAGACTATACTATACCAGCGTTATTAAGTTAAGGATTACACTGTGTGTTTTTGAAAAATAACAATTTCGGCAATAAAAATTGCAACCGTTTACAGGTTAAAGGGCATGTAACTATTAACTAACTAACCTAAACATAAACTTTGTAAATTGAAGAATCAACCAGTAGTTAAACTGCAGTAAAAATTTAAAAGCAATGAAAGAAAAAGTCAATAAACATAAAGTAATATTACTTTTATAACTCGTAAAACTCCCCTGCAATACGTAGTAGGTTATAATTTATAGGCATAAAAATATCTTTATATTCTTTTTACCGTAAAAGAAGTTTCTTATTGCCCCGAAAACAATTTGCTAAATATACAGTGTGAGTCGCTAATGCTATGTCATTAAAGTCATAATATTGATAATAAATAATAACTTTGAAGCATATACACAGTAGCGCATAAATATTTACACATTTTATTTTTGTTACAGGTTAGTTGTTCATCTATGTCTTCCTACTTGTTTGGTATCCCGATGATTGGTAAGAATATTTACAAAATGAAATATTGTGATCTTACTTGATTAATTGATTTTAGGAATGTATTATAACTTTAAAGTAAGTGTATTTCTATGTATGTGGTTAGATCATGACAAGAATTCGTCCAGCAATGGTGCCATCAGAAGTTAATCGTTTAATTAGGAATAAAATCGATATCCTGATAGTGTGGCACAACCCTATGCTTACCACAACCGTAAGCTCGACAGTTTTCAAGCCACGTACTTGGTATGGCGTTTACAGTCAACTTTAGACAGAATTTCCAAATATTTATTTGTGTTAGGGCTGCCTAAATATACCAGCACTGGTAGAATGAGCCTCATCGAACCATATACCGGTTCTTTCAAAATTATTTTCGCTGTTGATATTTTGTAAATACCAATTACAAAACTCTATACGGCGCTGTGCATCACCAGGATGTAATTTTTGTACTAGGTGAAATTTATATGGCTTAAAATTGTATTTTTTTAGGATTGTTTACAGTACAGACATTTTAGAGACACCCTGTATTTAGCTACGGCATTTACAAAATATAGTAAAGTACAACCATAAAGATGTTTTAAAACTTCTTCTTCTTTATTACAAAAAGCCCCTTCGACTTTCCATTTCCCCCCACGTCGTAATAAGAAATGATGCAGAATACGCGACCGGACAGGCGGCAAGCGAGGCCCCGATGATAGCGTTTGAAAGTTTTGTTCGCGGTTGAAAGCACATTAGGATGGGCCATTTTCGTAGTCGTTCTCGGTTATTGGAAGGGTGGAAGAAGCGATGAATGTGATCGACCAAAGTGGATGGAAAACACACATTACACCGCCGCGGGTTAAACCCTAATGCATTCTTTCAGGTGTCGGGAGCTTGTATTTCTTTTATCTAAAAAAGATAAAGTATTTGGAGGGCTTTTTTTTTGTTATGGAAAAACTAATTGACGGCTAGGACGGGAGCAAAATATTTATTCTTTTCAAACATCATTTTTCGTAGTTTAATTTTATGTAAACAAGTTCTGCAGTGCTTTGTCTGGTCATAAAAAGGGGCAGGCCAGTGTATGTTTATGGCTTACTGATTAGCGATATATCATGAAATTACTGTCATTATACCTTTCTACATTTTAAGCATTCACATACTTTAACTACTGTTCCTATCAAGCCTTCGTGAGGCCAAATTATCTCGGATTTTAAAGCGAAACAGACGAGATCGAAGCATTGCCATTTTGGCATCTATATGCGGAAGGAGCCCTCCGTGGAATTCCCTAGTTTCTCAAAACGTTGATTAGCAAAAAGGCAAAACTATAATTCTATCCAACCTACCCTCAGACTAATCTCCTGACTAACCTGAAGATATCTGTTTAAAGGTTAGAAGTAATAATGTATCATGAATGATAAACGTGTTTAGGACTTCCATTGTCATTATTTATTTTTCTCACAACGTTTCAACTGGTAAAGCATCTCCAGTCGTCTTTAGGTGAATAGTGTAAATTATTGTAAGTTTTAGTATGGTTTCATACAAGAGATTTGCATAATGCTTTGTTTCCTTAACTCAAAAGAAACCTGAATGAATTAAACTAAAATTTATTTTAACTATTTCGTATCAATAATAAAATGGTGCCTAACAAAAGACGGGTGAAAATCACGTCCGCAATTCGCATAATAATAATACTCGAGTCATTGCTTTGCCTTTTCCAGAGCGGCAGTCTATAAAAACACGGAATTCTTCAGAAAATGGAGAATCGTTAGTTCTGAAACTCTGTCGCAAGCTTTTTAATTATTTTTTTTTATGTAATATAACGGGAAGGTACGCTTTTTAACAAAACTACTCCCTACCTATTTCCTGATAGGTATTAAAATTTTGATTGTCTCGAAAATTTAAGTTTCTGGTTCTCCAGCAGTTACATTTTAGATGATATATATTTTTTTTTATTTCCTTATTATTTTGTCATTTATTTGTTGTCAAGTCATATAAAGTCTGTATGGTGGATCTTTGCGGTTCGTCATGGATCAACAGTCAAGAAACAACGTGATTGATAACTCCCCATATTTATTTATTATAGCCTTAAAAATGACTAGAAACATAATAAAGGGTCTCCGAGGCTACGCAATACATCTCGAATTCAAAGTAACGTGCTAGACAGAGACAAAAGATATTTGGAGAGTTTTCAGTTGATGTCAAAGTCATCGTTTCGATCTGTCAATTTTAATTTGATTTTAAAGGTTTTTGTGCATTGAAATTCAATTTAATCCTATAAAGTGTTCTTTTCACAGACATTTTTCGTACTTTCGTGTTGGCGGTAAGTAGGGCTGAGCGATTATGAATTTTCACAATCGATTGTCGATTGTTAAAAATAATCGATTATTTCGATAGAATCGATTAATCGAAGAACAATCGAAAACTAATCGATTAATCGAAAAATAACAGGACAATTCTCTTAAGAGGCTGCTCACTAGGATTATAGAAATTCATAATCGATTAATCGAAAAACAATTGATTAATCGAAAAATAATCGATTACTTAATCGAAAAATAATCGTTAATCGAGAAATAATCGATTAATCAATTTTGCCCACCCCTAGCGGTAAGTAATTGTGGATGTTTGTTACAGGGTTGGGCAAAATTTGATTTTTATTAGAAAAATCAAAAATCATTGATTTTTTTGATTTTTATTGATTTTTTTGATTTTTATTGAATTTTTTGATTTTTATTGATTTTTAATTTTTTATTGATTTTATTAAAAATTTAACATTTTTCTCTCCTTTCAAATTAATACAAATTATTTTAATGTCGGTCTAACAATATAGTAGGTTTAAATTCTACCCAAAATATTGTCAGAACGCGCTTCTTGCAAGAAAATTCCTGTCGCGACTTGATTCTTTCCCGATCTATAAATTGCCGTGGCCCAATATGTCTCGCGTATTTTGATGTTGATTGTTCAAGGGAGTGGAAGTAAATATTTTTTTAATATGTTATATTATTATTGTTCATTGTTCTGAATTAAAAATAAATAGTTTCATTAAATCATGATTTTTTTTTTTAAATAAAGTGATTTAAATCATGATTTAAAAAAAAAATCCAGTGATTTAAATCATGATTTAAATCGTGATTTAAATCAGCTTTTTCTCTCCTTTCAAATTAATACAAATTATTTTAATGTCGGTCTAACAATATAGTAGGTTTAAATTCTACCCAAAATATTGTCAGAACGCGCTTCTTGCAAGAAAATTCCTGTCGCGACTTGATTCTTTCCCGATCTATAAATTGCCGTGGCCCAATATGTCTCGCGTATTTTGATGTTGATTGTTCAAGGGAGTGGAAGTAAATATTTTTTTAATATGTTATATTATTATTGTTCATTGTTCTGAATTAAAAATAAATAGTTTCATTAAATCATGATTTTTTTTTTTAAATAAAGTGATTTAAATCATGATTTAAAAAAAAAATCCAGTGATTTAAATCATGATTTAAATCGTGATTTAAATCAGCCCAACCCTGGTTTGGTAAAGGGCTACGGTTGTGGACGGTACATAGCAGAAAATGAATTGTGAGTTTATTTATGGTCCTATGGATTTCAAATTTGGAATGGTATATAGGTAAATATTAATAAACGCCGATGCGTTGTCACTTTTTTTTTAGACGACCTAGGGCCGACGTTCTCAGTTTTTTTTTCATAAACTATTAAAAAAATTTAAAAAACGTTCCGCATCGGCATGGCTATTACCATTTTCTTTACGATCAAACTAAACGAATTAAAAAAAAAAAATTGTAAGTTTGTCTAAATCATTTTCCCTCCGTTTTCAAAATACGGCCGTCGGCTACCGACCTCTTGCGGATTTCAAGGCGAAACTTACCGCAATCGCACGTTTTACGCTGGAAGGCGGGGCCAACCAGTGCAGACGGACTCGGGGATTTTGGAGCGTTTATTAATTATTTTATGCTGAAACCTTAATGTAATTTTCGATGGTTAGTCGCGTTTACAGCTTAAAAACGTGTTTAATAATAAGTTTAATGATGCTTCGAAAATGAGCAGTATCATAGGGTTTCTCAATGCCTACATGTTGCAGGTTTTGTTTTAATTGTATGTATAAATAGATAAATAAATAGACATAATGTATATTTTTATCATAATAATGTGGTATTATATTCCACTTAAGTTATGCAGGTTGGTGGCCAAACTTGATCAAAGTAAAGGTAATTTTTCACGAGGAACACGATGTTCGGGGTCCCGGCTCGATTTGAGTGGGGAGTTCACCTCTTAAAAGTCATAAACACTCTTTTAAATGGTGTTTTCGAGCAAATAATTGCCTATAGACTCGCGGATGTTTCTGCTGATGTAAGTTTGGAAGGGTGTATGGGGTGTTGCCTCAGTGTTTTGGTGGTTCTGTTTAAAATGTTATTAATCTTTATATGCATTTATCTCCTATATTGTGTTACATTAAAGAAATCTTAACATCAATATTTTAGTTTCGATCTTTTTTTTTTATATCATCGATGTTTATTTTAAACATCGATAAATCAAGATAAAGTCTAGCTTCCGAACGGTGTAGTAGGTATCAAGTCTGAAGACAATTCCAATCGACCTCGGTAGCCGGGTGGGAACGATTTCGCCTCGCAAGGTCCCGGGTTCGAATCCCGGCTGGACATGGGACGTTTTTTGGTGTTTGTTAAATATTTTATTGTAATTATGTTATATTATTGAATAAAACCGGCTGAGTGACTGAATAGCCAAAGGCAATTTTAAAAAATAAAGAAAAGGTAATTCTGGAAATGGCGCTTCAGTCAGTGTCAGTATTCTTATTCGTAATTGTACGGCGTTTCCCCTGTTCTTTTTTTTTGGGGTTCCCTGTCGGCCTGTTCTATTTTTAAAATTGGCGACAGTGAGCTGTTAAACTGTAGTTGAACGGTTAGAATGTTGTAGACGAATTACAAAAAGGAATAATACGCATTAGTATAATGAATAAATGAATTTAGGTGTAGTGGCTTGTGGTGAGTGAAGGTATTTTGGTTTGTTTTATTAATATACCTTCCATTTCTTTGAAATTGTGAAAAATTTTGCCGGTTTCTAAAGGGCGATTTGCCCATATTGCTTGAAGAAGTGCCAATTATAATTATAAATATAGAATGTGGTTCATGTAAGCAAGAGAATATTTAAATCGAACATTTTATCACCACGTGTAGTTCGTGGTGGACCCCAGCATTGGCCCTTAAGGTTCCCAGTCTGTACAACAACTGAGAAATCGCATAAGAGCTTTTTGTAATGTAATAAGGCATATTAAAAGCATTCTTCAAAGAGTGCGCACTAATATAAGAAGAACAGCTAAAGCATGTACCCATGGAGGTGGAGGGCATTTTCAACAACTTATTTAATTTTTTTTTAGTTTTAAAAAAATGTTATTAGTTTGTTAACATTCAATTAAAATCATTAACTAATTTAATCAGAAATGGGTATTAGTAATCTAGTAGTTAAAAAGTTATATCAAGAAAAACTGTAAAAATACGTTATCTTTTAGATATAGATGATTGTTATTCTCTATTCCTTAACTGTAAGATACGAAAAAAAGACGAGAGATCTTTTAATAAAATTTTTTTACTTTTTAAAAGAACAGTGGCGTATCATTTTAATCGCCTAAAATAATCAATAAATTTAAATTACCTATAAATTAATTAGGACGCTACTGGTTAAAACTTAAAATTCGATTTTTACAGAAACGATAGTTTGCACCCACCAAGTTTAATAATTTTATAAAAATATCTAATTTAGTTTCTGAGTTATTAAAAAAAAACAATTTTTCAAAATAATACTTTCATCGCCGTGTATTATGGTAACAAAGCAAAACGGATAAATTAAGTTTATATAAACTTTTTGTCTTAAAATCATACACAGATTAACCACCTTCAACATTGACATACATACTTTTATAGTTTTTTGTTGGACTAAAATCAAAAGAAATTGAACAATGCCACATATTATTGTATATTTAAATTAAATTGGCATTAATTTGTCATAAATATGTAACTATACTAACTCACTAAGTATAATTGATGTATTTTTACTATAATATTATGTCAATAAAAACAAGTAACAGAAAAATTCGCAGTATTTAGGTACCTACCTGCCTAATTAACTGAACAACAACCCTATTTATTTGCAAAACCCCCCTTCCTTTAAAGAACAAACCTTTTTTCCATATTGCAAGTAGTTAGTAGTGCCGAGACTCATAGTACAAAAAATATGTCCCATGGTGATAGTTTACAATCCTGTGGTGCCGCCGTCTATTTTCTCGTATCGATGCATTCGCACCCGTAACCATAAGATGACTAATAAGCACTAAGCGTAATCGCGCCTCGCAACAATCAAGGGCATCAAGCCAAATTCAAACAGCGGCCCTGGAAAAATATTGTTACCGCCTACTCCTCGACGAGCAGCTTCCCCCTCGCCGCGGCCGTCCAAGTAAACCTACCGAGAGTCGTAGCCCTTAAGTCCGAACGCTAGCCACGAAAATTTTGACGTTTATGAATTTAGACTTTGTCTTGAACCTTGTAATTTTGATTAGATTCATAATATGGTTTTAGTCTCGTGAAAGTAATGACGATCCGTCAAAAAACCACCGTTTTTTCTACTGTAGCATCTTTATTTTTGGTTCATTTCAGTATTTGTATTTTTGTACATACGATTTTTTTTCGGATTTTATTCTTAACTTTCCTAAAATTTCAAGCATGTGTGAGATTTTCGATAAATTTGCGCACAGTACAGGGTGTTACTTAATGATAGGCCGTAATTCCAAGGGAGCATTCCTTAACCAAATTCAGGTAGAAAAGTTCATATAAACATGTGTCCTAAAAAGTCTGGTTTTTAAGATACAAGGGTGTCAAAGTTTAAAAAGAATATCGCTTTTTTATTAATATCTCAAAAATCCTTTCTCCGATTATGGAGAAATTTTGCAGTGTTGTTCGTTGTGAGAAGACGCTAAGTTAGCACTAACTAGATGGTAATTATAAGTTTCAGTGGCGTCCCGGGGGTCAGTCTCATGAATAAAATTGACAAAAAAAATGTGCGCCACTGACTTGTTTAAAAATTTTAGATTGTTTTCGGATTATACAGCTGAAAGTCCAATATTTTTATCTCTTGCTATTTTTTCGAATCTTACTTCGTTTACGAGAACAAAAATTAAATTTTAAAAAACAGTTTATTGCATGTCGAAAAATTGATAAAATAAAATCAAGTTAACTGGAACTCATAATTATTATCTAGTTAGTGCTACCTTATTGTCTTAGCGCAACGAACAACACTGCCAAATTTCTCCAAAATCGGCAAAAGGATCTTTGAGATATTAATAGAAAATGGATTTTTTTTACACAAGTTTGACACTCTGTATCTTGAAAACCAGACTTTTTAGGAGAATTTCGTTCTGGAATGCGCCCTTGGAATTACGACCTATCATCAAGTAACACCCTGTATAAAAAGAATAATTAAAATCGGATTTACAATTTAAAGAATATTCACTATCATAATCCATCCAAATATTGCGCAGATCGATTATTTTGCATTGTGAGTGTAGATTACAAGCGTTATTGCAGTTTTTCTAATTTTTTTTTCTTTTTTACGATTTCGAAAGATTTAAAACTTAGATATCTATTTATAATAATTATAATTTTTAAAAAAATATTTAACATTTTCTGTTTACTGAGTCGATATTACCAAAGCGTTTTATTTCTTAGCTTTTATAACCTTATGAAATAGCGTAAATTTATCTTTATGAAATTATAGAATTTTGTGCTTACAATTTGTAACATCCATTTTGCTTATTACGTAATTAACAAACCTTTCTGTTTTCTGCAATTAATTTCCATTTTTTTTTAGTTTGTAGTAAGATTTCCGTAAGGGATTTAGTACATGTGATCACTTACTAACTATAAAAATACTAATTGAGAAAGTAACAGAGTATAATATCCCACTTCACATGGCGTTCATAGATTATGAGAAGGCGTTTGATTCCATCGAACACTGGGCAATTATGATAGAAATGGACAAAGCGCGGATTGACTTTAGGTAAAAAAACATCATTAAGTACATATACAAAGAAGCAAAATCAATAATTAAATTGCATGAAGACACCAACGAGATACCGGTAAATTGGGGAATTAGACAGGGCGACACGATGTCTCCGAAGCTATTTAACCTAGCACTGGAAGGAATCTTTAAGAATCTGGACTGAAGGGATATGGGAGTCAACGTCAACGGCGAAAGACTTAACCATCTCAGGTACGCTGACGACATTGTGTTGATCACTGATAACGAAAACGACTTGCAAAAAATGATGGCCGATTTAGAAAGAGAATCGCAAAGTTGGACTGAAAATGAACCTAAGTAAAACAAAAGTCATGAGCCCACAAAATGTACAAATTAACATCAATAATGTACAAATAGAAAACGTTACACAATACACATACCTTGGCCAATTGATACAGATTGGTAAGGAAAACAAGGATGTTGAAGTGGAAAGAAGAAGGCGATTGGGTTGGGCAGCATTTGGGAAGATGTGAAAAATATTTAAGAACAGAAAGATTCCCCAACGTATAAAATCAAAAATCTTCGATGAATGTATATTGCCGGTACTGACTTACGGAGCACAGACATGGACACTTATGAAGCAAACGATACAAAAAATGGAGGTCACCCAGAGAGCAATGGAGAGAATAATGCTGGGTATTTCAATAAGACATAAAAAGAGAAACGAGTGGATCAGGCAGAGAACAAAAATTATTGACATAACTGACAGTGTTACACAGCTAAAGTGGGATTTTGCAGGGCACATAGCAAGGACAATAGATGGAATGCAAGGATCATCCACTGGAGACCATGGGATGGAAAGAGGGAGACCAATTACAAGGTGGTATGATGATATTAAAAGAGTCGCTGGACTGAAGTGGACGGCAGTGGCTCAAAACAGAGAGAACTGGAGATAGAGAAGGGAGGCCTATGCTCAACTCTGGGCGTAGTGAGGGCCAGGAGAGAGAGAGAGAGAGAGAGAGAGTAAGATTAATAGACATAATTAATATTTAGTCTCCATCACTCTATAATAGAGTGTTTTAAAGTTTCAATTATAAAACAATTATTGTTTCAACTTGTATATTATAGACTTATTATTCGTAAATTTCCTTAAATTTCAAGCATGGTTGAGATTTTCGATAAATTTGCCTACAATATAAAAAGAATACTTAAAATCGGAGTGACAATTTAAAAAATATTCACTAAAGTCTGTGCGTTTTAAGAAGTCCGATATCGGATTAAATCACAAAGGGATGTTGTCGCTTTTAAAACAGTAAGTCGGTTAAGTTACAATATCTTCGCACCTTCGCTATACTTGATCACACCGAACATCCCACTGGTTTACTGTATTCTATTACTGGGTGAAATCAGAGGTTTCAAAACAAAATTATCTTAGAATTACGCGTTGAGCATAAATAATATTTAAATAGATAACTAAATTATTTTGCTATTATTATAGTTAAATCTATATAATAGGGGGATAATAGGGGATGGTTAAATATGTTAAAGATTTTGTCAGGTATATACTTTTCCGATAATGACATTATTTTGGGATTATTATAATTCAATCTTCATAATAATTACTATTTTCCAAGAAATAATTAAAATTTGCTGAAGTGCGGGATGGTATGTTCTACTTTATTTTAAATAAGTAGTTGTGCTTTTCACTTTTAGTTTGTTTCTTGTGTGAATTAAAATCAGTTATTAAGCAAAGTTATGGAAAATGTTCAGTAAGGTGGCACATCGCCTAGAAGGCATTTATCTCCAGGTGAACGCCGTTTGGTATTACAAGTGGAACGTTATTTTACTTTAGAAAAAGATAACTCGGGCCCGTTAGAGTCTGTTTTGGCAGTGCAAAAACGAACGTCTGATGCTTGCGGCATTTCAGAGAAGACCTTAAGAAGACTTCGAAAAAAGAGTGAAGAGGATTTGGACAGACCATATAAAAGGGTTCGACTCCATTCAAAAACCTTGGATTTATCCCAAGGGATAAAACTCTCTATTAGGAATATTGTTTAGGATATGTATAAAGCCAAGGAATATGTTACCCTCAAAGCTATTCTTGAAAAGATAAAGCAGAAAAAACTTTGCGATATTGGAACTAACAGTTTGTCCATCATCTTAAAACATATGGGTTTCAAATATAAAAAAACGAACAACAGAAAACTGCTTTGCGAGCTGTCCAATGTTGTTTCGAAAAGATGGCAATTTTTAAGGGATTATTTAAACAACAAAAAATCGGAATTGTCAAGACAAGTTGTTTTTCTTGACGAAACATGGGTATTTGCAAACGGAACTTCAACAAAAACGTCTTGGCAGGATGACTCAAAGCATTGTTATTCAAGTACCCGTGCAAGTAATGGAAGAAGGTATATTATATTACATGCTGGTAATGAAGAAGGTTTTGTTTTAAATGCCAGTTTGATATTTTCATCAACAAAAAAAACTGATGATTATCACGGCAATATGGATGCTGAAATTTTTGAGCATTGGTTCGAGGAAAAACTTTTAAAAAGTTTAGAAAAACCTTCCTTAATTGTTTTAGACAATGCCTCTTACCATACGAGACTCGAAGAGAAATTCCCTACAAGCAGCTGGAAAAAGGAAGAAATAAAAGAGTGGTTGTCAAAGAAAAACATAAACCATGAAAATTTAGATTTAAAAAGTGAACTTTTAAGCAAGTGTAAAGAGCAGTCATTTAAAAAAAAGTATGTTGTTGACGAATTAGCCCTCAAATATGGACATCAACAATCAAGTTTTGAGATTGCCGCCCTACCATTGTCATTACAACGCAATTGAATTGGTATGGGGTATTAGCAAGAACTATTATGACAAACATGCCTGTAAAAATATCGGTAAGAATGGCGCAAGACTACAAAATCGGTTCTTTTTAGAACCAAAACTTTATAAAAAAGAATTCGTAAAACTAATTTGTCTGAATACTACAAAAGCTAAAAAATTATTATTTTTCTTTACCTAAACTAATTTTTTATTTACTTTAAATTATTTTATTTAGAAAATGTAATTCATCAACATCCAAAATTACCTTCAATATAATTTATTGCTTGACAGCCACCGACATAATGCTCAAGAGGTTCTATGGCTTAGCGGACTTCTTAAAACGCACAGACTTTAGCATAATCCATCCAAATATTGCGTAAATCGATTATTTTGCCGATCGATTATTTTTTATAATTTAGAAATAATTTTTTTTTTCTCTTTTACTTCGTTTTTTCGATTTTAAATGATTTAAAACATAATTATCTATTTATAATGATTATAATTTTTGTAAAATTATTTAACATTTTCTCTTTCTCGAGTCAATATTACTAAAGCGGTTCGTTTGTAGCTTATCATATCGCGTAAATTTATCTTTTTCTACTCCTATATTAGTAAACATTGTTTTACGTTCAGTTCACTTTATAAGTAAATCCATTCTTACGCATAACTGTGCGTAAAAAATAAAAACGCACAACTGTGCGTTATGATTCCTAGCATACCAATTAAGTTAGCCTTGAACCGCTCAAATGGTGACATTTATCAATCTTGCGTTTTGAACATTTGACAGTGACATTGTCATTATTTGAGATTTGAAGTTCAAATCGATACTTTTAATAAACCGTAGTATGTAAGAGTCGTAGAAGAAGTATAGTACGTATTGCGTATTGTATAGCAATTACGCACTCACGTAATTACCGCACTCGCCCCTGCAAGTTTTCCATACGTGCGTTTCTATCCTTTTTGCAACACTTAATACGTAAGATACTATGATCAAATTATAGAATATTGTGCTTATAATTTGGTACATCCGTCTCGCCTATTACGTAATTACCAATCCTTTCTATTTTCTGCAATAAATTTCCAATTTTTTTTAGTTTGTTGTGAGATTAATAGACATTATTAATACATATAATTAGTATTTGGATACAAAGAACCATGTCATCAATCGGTGTTTTTTTAGGTTAAGTTTTTGTTATGAACTAACATCAGTAGGCATGTAACTATAATATTTCCCCCAAAATGAGCTTTATTTAAGTTTTATTTACCGAAGATTTCAAGTAATTTTCGGTTTTAATCTAAAACCAACTTAATACTTACAAACATTGGCAATTAAAACGGTATTAACTTCTAAAAACTGCTTAGTTAAGTGAAGTCCTCGGTTATAAATATACGTGCTTCGGATTTTCTCAATTTAATATAGTTTACCCAGAGCAGTAGAATCAGTCTGGCCTAAAAGTTTCATTACATTACATTCGGAATGTGTCCGACTCCATTACCAGATTAAAAAAGCCAGCAACGTCGGAATTCTCTTTCCTTTGTCGAAACCGACTATTCGCTTAACTATCCGTTGGGAATTTAAGCCCTCTCTACAATACGATCGCAGCCAAATACAAAACTTTTCAAACAAATCCGTAGTATTTTGTGTGTAGAAAACCGATCAAAAAATTAACATTGTTTTATCGACTGAATAAAGGCGTAATTTAAAGTCCATTGACAAGGGTCTATTAAAAATTAGATAATAATATCTACTAATCAGTAAATCCTCTAAAGCTAAAAAGATTTGTCTTATTTGTATTTTGTTAGTGCCAGAACGATATATTTGAAAATCTTTATAATTTTTAAAAATGATCATTTACTAAATATACTTAAGCAAACATTGTTTGATGTTCGGACTGAGTTTTCTTTTATTTGAATTTTATGTTGTGGAAATACCTTTAACCATTTCGTTCATTTTATTTACACAGCTCTCGATATCCATGTCACTTAAAACATTTTTCTTTCATCTTTGTTATTTGTCCACTGTCCTCTAAACCGGGCTGGTAAACTCTACATTTAATAAGGAATGAAATAATGGTCGACTGTCTGCAAATAATCGAGTATGAGTCCATTTTAAAAATAATAATCATTTTCTTCTAGTTCAGTCTTGAATCGAAATAAATAGAGACCCTTATTTTTATGAATAACAACACGTTTGTTCAAGTTTGTTAGTTGTTGTTTTTTGTTACCGTTTGTTTAGTTGATTATCATTTTGCATATTTCAGGGAGTGGCTTATTTGTTTAACCTTTTTATAAGCATCAAATGTGAGGTTTTCTGTTCGACCTGTAGGTATATACAGTAAAATCTCTCAATAGCGACCACCCTCGGGGAATCAAATGTTTTGGTCGGTTAATAGAGAAAAATTAAAACAACTGATCTGCGTTTTACAGTATTTGTTTATTAATTAATATCTACATATATGTAAATAATTTTATATATTTTTGCTTAAATTTATCAGAACTAAAACTAAATGAGATGAAGCCAATTCACCAATATACGTGCATACTAGCATATATTATTATATTAAACAATGTACTGTATGTTGCTTTGAAATACTTATTTTTTAAAATAATCAGAAATTAATGATTGCTTTATATTTATTATTTTATTTTTATAAAATTCGGATTCACATTTTAATAGCAATTGAGAAATAATTGTACACTTGTCAAAATTGTTAACATTACTAAAGAAGTTTTCTAAGTCTCTCAAACTTGCACAGGTTTCAGATAGGCTTGATATTTTCGACACTGGAGCAAGTTCAGGTCCTCTTCCTCTGTCTCAGAATTGGGGTAGTTTCATCCGTTTCTTGGCTCTCTTCAATACATTGGATGATAGTCAGTTCTGTACTTTCTGTTGGCAAATCGTTTTCAATAAAGGCAAATTGTTTCAAGTTCACAAATGTGTCCTTAATGTTGGGAAACAGTTGTGCAAATGGAATATTTTCTTCTCCTTCGAAGTCGTCAATATTATCTGTATTACACATAAATCTGATTGTATTGCGTGAAAGAAAAATAAGTTTGACGTTATCCAGTGTAATTTTGGGATGAGACGTTGCATTATCCAGAAACAATACCACTCTTCTATTCTGCTTCTTCATTTTGGCATCAAATCTGTGAAACCATGTTGTCATGATGTCGGCTATCATCCACGCTCTTTGTTCGAACCCCATTGTACGGCAAAGAGATTATCGACTGATCAAAATTGAGATGCCCTCGTGTGCGGACCTATGTTGTATTCTGATTGCATACTGGTTGTGTGTTTGACTATTGTGAAACTGGCTTGCAACCTGAGTTTCAAACTGGTTTAACGCGCAGCTGTTAGGTGACATTATCCGTGTATGGAAGAAAGGATCCGGACATGGGTCGACCGAAACGAGGTCGATTTTAAATTAGTTCCTAATTGGTCGCATGCGATCGTTTCTTCAAAACGGTTCAGTTGCATACTTGCACGCAACTGTACATGTTTTCGAAATGAACTACTACTTGACATGTTGCCAAAATTAGCTTTGCGACTACAGACTATGGAAAGAGAATACCGACTGATCAAAATTCAGCTCGTCGTTTAGGAGATAGATGCAATTTTATCAAGCTCTGAAAGGGTCATTGCGATATGAAAATATACAGGGTGTTACAAATTTGAGGCAAAGTAGAGGGATCTCTGAAACTGTAAGAGATACAAAGTCGTTTAAATTCTTAAATGAAGGCAAAGTTCCGAGATATGGTGCTCAACAAAACGACACTGAAGAACTTAGAAAGTTCCAAATACGAAAATTAACAAATTCGTTTTTTACTTTTTCCTGATTACATTTGTTAAAATAATTTTAAACACATTGCCACTTTTTCTCCTCTACAAGTTGACATAATTAATTTTCAGTTCCAACGTTACGTTTTCGGGCCACCATCACCAACTTAATTTTTTCGAATACGAACCTGACGTACTTTTGATTCCGGTACCCCTAAAACCTAATATTTGATGTCTTCTGAATGCCTGTCGCAGGTTTCGTTTGTTAAGAATACAACAGCAAGTTTTTGATTTTTTTTACAAATTTCATTCTGAGTGAACTATTGGATTGTTATGAAATAATGTTTGTGAATCAGAGGTTTTACGATGAAGAACTAGAACTACACCTAGAACTAAATATTTAGTAATCTCTGTCTAAGAGTTTATATTCAAAGAACTTGCTTTTAATTGGCTTAACTGTATGAGCTGTCATCTGTGAATTTCTTGATATGGTACTTGTATTAGTTTCTAGTCGATCTTATACCTAATAGTATGTGTGTGGTGCGAATTTCTTTGTTTTTGCCATTTTGAGATAATCATTTCAATTAATTTAATTTATTGTTAGTTTAAGTATTAGTAAATAGCGTGTTTAGATCTAATGTTGCTCGTACGGACAAAGACTTGTAGTCTTTTGTTTTTGTTATTAAATTGATAATATCGACTTTCGAGTTCGTATATAATTTTAAAATATTCAAATCAATTTTGCCCTATAGACAAGTAAGAAATAGGGCAAAATAAAGTTTTTATAGGTTTTCGGAAAAGTCGTTCTCACACTTTTAACTTGTTTTAAGGTTCTTTTCCTGAAAGCATTAGTTTCAATAAAATTCCAACGCTAAACGTAGAATATAAATTGGTTAAAAGCGAGGCCATTATTTTTCTGCGGAACAACGTTATATTTAAAGTTTCCCTAAAGTTTCCTAATATCATCACACTTTGAGCAGTAAATGTGTGTTCAGTAGAAACTTCCCAAGTTAACTTAAGCGTCATTTGTCAGGCTGTACAACATAAATCCGATACATGTCCGGACCTCCTCTGTCGCCTGGGCTTTCCTTTAAACGTGTTCTTTTAGTCGGTGAATTTAGCCTTTGTTGATTTTTTTAAGTTTTGACGTAAAGCGCCTTTGGATTTTATTGGCGTTCTTTTTCAGGAATTTACAAACATTTTGGAAACTAAAAAATTCAATTTTTTTTTTGCTATATAGGTATGTCTTTTACTTCAGTAAGTAAATAATGCTCCCACTGAACTAACCTATACTTCAAGTAGATGAAAAAATTTAATCGTATGCGAAACATTTTATGGTTGAAGTGGTTCAAAACTTAAACATGATATGCTATTGTCACGACCTTAATAAAACTTTTAATAACTACTTTTATTGTCTTCCTGATTTTTGCTTTTATCAGTGTCACATCAATTAGAAGAAGAAAAGGAATCTAATTGTTCAACTAACATTTTCTTAATTTAAATAAAACAATCTAGTCTTCTTCCACAATTTAATAAATGTTAATTATTCATTCTACCTCCTATGTTTGACAAACAGGGAGAAAATTCAAAATCCGTATTAATGACTATTGTAAAGAGATAGTAAGATCATCTAACCTTAACTTATCTCCTTCTAAAATCAAATCCAACTTTTTTTGACATATATCCACAAACAAACATAATTTTAACCCAGATGTAAATACAAAATTCTTACACTTTTGTCACAAAGGCAATAAATTAGATCTACTTTTAAAATAATGGAAATAAATAAACATTTTAAAAATCAAAATATAAATTGTGTCAACGACCAAATCATTCATAGCATCACCAACGCCTTAAATCTGGGATAATCATAATTCAGTCTCTCTTTTAACGAAACCTACCTCTTCCTACCTCTTCTCAATATTTTCTAGCACCCCTAAGGAATTTTCATTGTATTTAATCACTTTTAAAGTTAAAAAACATTTTCATTATTTTCCAATAATTTTTTAAATATTCTTAAAATTTTATGCATTTATTGTGCCACCTAGTGTCAGTATCGTCACCATCCCTCTTTCAAGTGTATTCTTTAATGAAGCTTTTCATTTCTCTCCGATAGACATTTATAATCCCCTTTTAACAAAACCATGTAATTTGGTCATTCATTGACAGATGTCGGTGTTCTGTCGATCCTCATGTACTTTAAACGTCCAGTATCTACAACTGATGAGTGACTAATCCCGTACGGATTTTGTAAACCTAGTATCCAGTTTCTCTAATTTCTCTATTTGATTGCTACAATAGTTTTAAATTTTAGGATAAATATCTGGTCATATGTTATTAATGCCATGCATATCTTCAAATTAGCCTCACTTCTATAATCACGTTGTGGTAGTTAACACGGTTGTGATTAGCACAGGTTATATTTAAAATGTTTAAATATGAAATAGTTTCACCTATAATTTAAAAGCATGGGACATATCCCCATGTTTACATGTCAGTTGATTTTCAACTTTCATTAATCCTCTTTAATCTTTTTCAAACAATTTTTGACAATCTAAGGAACATTTTAAAAAAACATTTTCTCCTCGAATAATGTTGTTTTCAATATTCTTCTACAAATAATCTTGCCTCATCAATAATGCTTCTCCGTTAAATAAAAATTTTACATTTAAAATTAAGATTTCACTTATAATTAAATCTGCATACAATTAATATGTTAACTAACTTAGTATGACTAGGTATTGCACTACGTCTTCAATTTTATATTCCTCATTTTTGTTAAGTTGTACTCATTAATTTAAGACAAGCATACATTAAAATTTAACTCAACTCGATGTTAGGAAGCCTCACTTTTTCTTTTTCGTTGGGGAACACGACCTCAGAGAGGTCGTTCCAGAGTGATGACGTTCTCCAGAATTTTTAAACAATGTCATTCGAGGGACACTAAGCTGAACCACGCACGGGTGGGCTGCAGTGGCTCGTCGTGTATTTCTACCATGCACCGCTCTAGGTGGAATCAAGCGGGCAACCTCAGTTAAGCACTTGCCATGAAAATATTTGTAAAATATACTCAAGTCGCCAACCTGCCTTCGATGTTCAAGACTTTTCAGGTTGTTTGTCAGATCATGGTCACCGATCAAGCGATGACTCTTCTTTGAATGGAATCTAGCAATCTTAGGGTATGCTTAGGAGGAGAGTCCCAAATATGTGATACGTGACTATGCCAAGACATATGACTATCCAAATTGACGCCCAATAAATGAATTGATGAAGCCAAGGGAATCGAGTGTCCCGCCATGACTATATCCGGTTCTTCAACATTAACTTTCTTAGAAAGAACTGCCGCCTGGGTTTTTTTTACCGTTAAATTCTACTTGGTTACTGTCACCCCAAGACAGAATTTCTTCCAGGTCTTTGTTGAGATGTGAGACCTCTTGCTGCCTATAGACATGTGCATTAGCAGTCGATGTCCGAGCACCCAAAGTAAAAGATGAAACAAGTGTGCTGTCATCAGCGAGGCTATATTTTGGGTTTTTAGTTTTTTCCAAAAGATCATTAATGTATAGTAAAAAGGTGGTGGGCGACAATATAGAACCTTGAGGGACTTCCGCGTTGATGTTAAATGTGTTTGAACGAAATTTGTCCATGGCCACTCGCAGAGAACGGCCTTTAAGAAAGCTTGACAGCCATGAACAAAATTGGACCGGTATTCCGCATGCTCTCACTTTAGTTAGGAGCCCCTCATGCCATACTCGGTCAAAGGCCTTGGAAATGTCCAGTGCTACCGCCTCTATCTTTTACTTTATCTCTACTGGTCGTTTTTTAACAATGTACTTTTTAGTAACCTTTAAGGGTGAATGTCGAGACGTTCGAAACGTGTAGGGAACTGTAATTTGCATTTATTAAATTGTAGAGGAAGACTGAGTTGTTTTATTTACATTACTTTGACTCCACTTAAAGTATATACTATTTCTTCAACTGTTCTTAATCATTATTGCCCTTCAATTAAATAGCACAGAAACCGAATTCCAGCTAAGCGCAGCAATGATAGCCATTCATAGCACGACGTAATATGAAATCTCATCATGCTTGTTTCACATTTTTATTTACAAGTCTATCTAATTTTTTTCCTGATTAAAATAAATCTTTATTCGGCCTCTAAATTACCAGCATTATTCGTTTTAATTTCTGATTAGCAACGAGTGATTGCATTTTTAATCCGAAGACGGTCGTAAAAGGGCGTTCTCGCTCCATTAGGCATCGTTGGGATAAAAAGCGGGTATTAAGTCAGCACTTAGTAAGAATTGGTGGTTAAATTTCTAAAATACCTTTGGAGTTTTTCGCGAGTATAGGTACCTCTACTCATGTTTTTATTGCGATTCAAATATTTAACCCAAAATATCAAAAAGTTGTATTTTAAAGAAAGGATTCTTGAATTGTTTTTGGTATCAACTTTCAAGTTTTTTAATAAACAAAGTGAATTGTTATTCATAGTTTTAAATTTTCTCGATCATCTTGCATTATTTGTTAGATACATAACATTGTTACAGATCACTTTATTGCGACAATGTATGCTACAATTTTCTTAAAGAAATTTTCGGGTCTTCGATAACCGCTTGCATTACATTGAGTTGCTTTTCTTCTGTTGTGGACCATTTGTTGTGTTGTTTCTTAAATACATTTTCGACGGAACCAGTAGCTTTAAATTTATTTATTACGTTTGCTAGAGTGGGGCTACATCCCATTTTGTCAGGGTGTCTAGCGTTAAATATGAGTGCGGCTTCCCTAATATCCCTGCTTATTTCCTTTTTCCGATAAAGCCCGACTATAATTTGTCAGATAAACCATAAAACAATATCAAGTTCCCAAACCACGGAACATTTGGGCGCCGCCGTTTTGACATCGGAACATTTCGCTGCTGTTTTTTTTTTTAAATTTATAGGCGAATTGGTAAACAACAAGGTGATTTGCAAGTTAGTTACCGCCAATTCTAAGTATACCCACCTCGTCCTGGCGCCAAACTGACGGGCGGCTCCCAAATGTTGCGTACCGCCCCAAGCATGAGTATGAACATGCATAGTATATAATAAATAAGCATAGGTGTTTGCATTAATGTAATGTTGGCTAGAAATTTTATTAATCCTCTTGTCACGTTTCGTAATTTATTTTGACCCTTAAAAATATTAATTTATACATAGGTACCTGTTTGTAGAGGATTATTATTGGGTTAAGATTTAATAATTTTATAATCAAAATATCGATGTTATGTGCGAGCTGGGATAACATGTAAGAGGTTTTTTATATTATTTTCCTTTATTAATGTTGATTCGTCTTCTCACTGAGTTAAGTCCACTATTCGGGATGTTGCTTAATATTATGTAATTATTATTTTAATGTGTGATTTCTAGACCAATATTCCTGAAGCTTAAAAATCCATAATATATCCTAAAATGCTTGGTTTATTGGTAATTATCGCGTGGATTAAAAAACTTAGTGCACGCTTTATTGAAACTTTTCACGCACACTTTGTTCAGGGTTTTAAACGGACTTTATCAAAAAAAATGACGAAAAAGAAAATAGTAAAGAAGCCCAGAGAAGAGGACGGGAAAAAATAATCCTGGATGATGCCACAAAATTCGCAATTCGTCGCAAAATCTATGGTTTTTTTCCTAAATGAAATATCCGCAATAAAAAGAATGATGGCTGAAATTAAGAAGGACATATCTTTACCTAAAATATCATTAATATTTTTTAAATGAACTTTAAACGAAATAAATTTCAGGTATATTAAACGAATTCGAAAGCTACTAATTAAAAAAAATGAAGTTGTTGTATGGCGGCGAGAGTATTTGGAAAATATACGTTGTTCGGGGAAAAGGGAAAAATTGTATTACACCGACAAAATATGACTGAATGAAGGGTGCACAGTTAAGAGGGTATTGCAGGCATTTATGGATGGATTTTCGCCAAGGACTAAGAGATCTTAGTGGAAATCGTCGTCTTATACGATCAGGTTTTAAGGGTTAATGAAATAAAATAAAAAACTATATGACATTCCGACGAAATTTCATCATTCATTATTGTTTGAAACTCACACGCTACTGGAATTCGTTCTCCTGACGTCGCACAACCCGGAGCTATATGCTATTGATAAGTCACTGACAGAAATTTTGTACTTAGAGTATAATATATCCAAAAGTAAGCATTTTAATACAGTACAGGTAGGTATCTGTTTTAAGTATATCAGGTTTTTAACTTAAAATTAGTCTATCACTAATAAAATTAATTATTTGAATTAAAAAAATTTTCCATGGACTCATTGTTTTCTATTAGCCAAAAAAATATGTATTTGAAAAATACAAAGCGATTATTTGCCTCAATTACTGATATCTGATTTGATACAAATTGCTTTTTATTTAAAATTAATCACTGAATACAAAGTTCAAGCAAATATTTATTTCCTAAATACTAACCTAACTTAAATAAGCCGCTTCAATGACTTAAAGTAAATAGGTTAAAAGTTAAGTTAACAAAATGTTTATTTGATTGATATTTATACATATTTGATCAAGTATGTATTTGTTTTACTTTTGTTTTAGATGTATTTGCCGTAACAACAACGTTATTTAATTAAACAATTTAAGTGATTGGATTTAAATAAACCGGTAATTTCCATCCAGTCCAAGTCGTTGTTTTTTTATTCAAGTACATGATTGTTTAACTTGTCTTTTATATTTATTTAGACCAAGTAAAATTTTATTTGGTTTAAATACCTTTTTTAAATTTTAAGTAGATCAGAAAGTTCATTCAAATCAGTTCTTATTTTATCCAAGTACGTGTTTATACAGACGTCACATAAAAATAAGCAGATCAAGTCCCCTATAGCTATTGAATATGGTTTAATCAGTACAATATACCATAATAATCACAAACTTCATCAAATTGTTTATAGTGTTTAAATAATAAAGCAAGCCAACAGAAAAAACACATTTTTTCCGAAAATAAAGGTTGTGGCAAATTACGCGCACACGCACAACGATTTTCACATAAAAATAACATAAAATTTAAAAGATTATTTACCTCATCCATTATAAAAGCGGGTTGATTTTCACCTGATTATTCAGCGATAATCTCCCGCTCTCCGGTGAAAATCACCCTTGTCAAAAGTGAAAATCTCACCCGTCAGAAATCCAGCGATAATCTCCCGCTCTCCGGTGAAAATCACCCTTGTCAAAAGTGAAAATCTCACCCGTCAGAAATCGTTAGTTTTTTATTTGGTAAATAATCTTCAAAATACATTTCGGGATTGGGAAATAATCAGAAAATCATTCTCAGATTTTTTGCCATTAGGAAATCGCTCTCGGGCAAGCCCTCGAGCGATTTCCACGGCAAAAAATCTTCGGAATGATTTTCGATAATTTCCCTATCCCTTAATATATTACTACAGATAACCATCTCTTATTTTATTTCTTATTTTTATGTTATATTATTTGGTTCTATAAACGTCTCATGGCAGATCTATAGATTCAACTCTTATTTTATTTTTATGTCATGTTATTTTGCTGTGTAAAACCACCATTATTAATTGTTATCCCCCTTAAAATATACGTCAATAAAATATTATGGAGAAGTTAATAACTTTGATAAAAAATTAAATATAGGCAAATTTGCAAATAATAGGTACAATAATTATTAATATTATATTAATTATATTATATCTTTTACGTTTGAAAGTTTGATAGGTACCTATTGAAATATGGTGAAAATTGAAAAAAGCTGTCTTATTTGAAACACGATTTAAAAAATACACCTAGTAGCTATGATTTATAAATACCTTGCTACATTTTTCTAAAAATATTTTGTGTTTAAAATTTCAAATTAGGTATTACACGTATCTTTTCTTTGCCTCTTATCTTATTTTTTTAACTCGTTTTATGCGTAACTAAAATATTCAAATATAGTTTCCTACCTTGAAAAGTATCTAACAGATGGGATATACCCCTCGATATACCCCAATCTTCTAAATAATTATCCATATTACGTTTATCCCCCATATCTTATTTTTAATTTGCTGGAACCACTAACTTCTGTGCCACTAACAAAGAAGATTTCACTCTCACTCATAAATTTCTACAAGACAAAAGATCGAACACAAATAACCAAAAACGCGATGATGATTTATCAGGCCACTTTTGTATAACCAATCAAATTACTAAAAGCCCCATAAAATTTTCGGCATTGAATGATTTAAATTAGGGTTAAAGGTATTTAGTTCTTAACTTGAAATCTACTTCGATTAAATAATTAGTCATTTGTAAATATTTGGTTGTTTTATATTAAGGATTTAATGTAAATACATAATTATTTAGTTTAAATGACCTAGACATTTAAATAGTTCTCTATTGGGTGATTTAACTAGCGATTTTAACAGAATTTAGTTCGTAAGTGAAGATAAGTTCGATTAAATAAATTACTTTTTAGATTTTGTTATTTTAGTTGTTTTTTGGTAAGATATTTGTTTGAAAGGTTCCATGATTTGACAAAAATTCACCAACAGTCAAATAATTTTACAAATAAGACGAAATACTCTCATTTATTTCAGTTAAATAAAACTTAGTTAATTAAAATCACATTTATTTATTACCAATAATTGTTTACCAAATAAATCAAATTATTTGATTAAGGGAGCACAGTTTTATCAGTGTAGGAATCACTTATTAAAATAAGTACATAACATTAGTAAGTAGTTGTAGATTCCCAACTCTCACCAAAACATGCACTGTTCCCAAACAAGAGGTTCACGGATTATTGCTGCTCAACAGAAACCTTAGGAACCAATTTATCACGAATTGATATTTTGTGCCAATTGCCTTACATCGAATTTAAGGTAGTCATAAGTTAAAACATCTCTTTCCTTTTTTTACCTTATCCTATTTAAATTGTTTCGTTTCCAGCTAATGGTTAGCTAAAAGTTATCGAAGCCGAAAAACTTAAAAGGCAATGATTTATTTATCTTCCCTTCGATCTCGATAAACTCCAAAGTCGGTTTAAGCTCGGTTCTTGAAACAAAAAATTGCTATCGCAAGAAACTTCACTAAAAGAAGACCATCTCATCAGTTGGATTGCCGTTTGGCCTTTTTCGGGCAGACACGAATTCGTCCTAAACAAAATGTATCTTATATTTATAAGTTATAAGTGGCATAAAAGGGAGAAATCGCATCATGATACTGACTGGTGTACTGATCTGTAAAATCCATATATGTTTTTAATTTAATTTCGCACTAACTTAGATTATAGCGGATATGGAAAAAAATCCGTAATATACAGTATGTCCGGAAAATATGTGTACAACAACGTTTGATGGCAGGCTTCTGACTAGGGGTGTCACTCCCGAAGCTTTTTTCCAATGCCGAAGGAACGGGCAAGGTTTTCTAACTTGCCGTCATTATTTACTATTCAGTATATATCTGTATAGATTCAATTAAACTCAGTATTATTTAGGTATATAGTAAAATAAAACACTTAATACTTTACAAACTTTCAACTTTCAGAGTCTACTGCACTTAATAAGTAAGATATGACATTAACGTGAAAACACACTGCACTTTTGCGGTCTGTTGGATTAATATACATTCTAATGAACACACATCTCTGTGTTAGAACAAAAGTTACCATAAACTGGCAGAAGAAGAGGTCTACTTTTTTCTATTAGAAAATTGTGAGAGAGTATTATGCTTTTACTGTAAAAAACACATTTTTGTGTTGCAGGATGACTTTCCCGTCAAAACGGCAGAAGAATTGTAATTTAATTCTCGATAGGTGATGAGAGAATCGCTGTACCAATCGAAAATTATTAGAAATATTTGATATATTTTTAAAGAACCTTAATTTACATATTGTAACGCGCAACAAAGACTGTTAAGCTATAAATAGACGTGTTATGGAATCGTGCACACTTTTTCTCGTAATTCGAAAGATAAGTAATTTTTACAACAGAAGTTATGATAAGCGGTTTTCTTTGTCAGCAAAATCGCTTTTAACTGTGTGTTGCAACTTTAGACCACTTTTGCGGCATTTTAGGAGAAGAATATTTTTAAAATAGAAACTATAAGAGGTAAATTTCTTTGTTAGGTTTACCGGTTTTAAACTGCGTATAGAAACTAGTTGAAGTTTAATTTAAATTAGCATACTATTTTACGCCGTAGAAGAGGATTTAATTTATATTAAAGCAAAAAAACGGGATTTTTGAAATAAAAAATATAATTATGATCCCGGGACTAATCTTGAAAAAAAAATGAACATGATAAGTTAGAGGACAGTTAAGTTATCTTACTATTAAAAAAATAAAAAAAAAAATAAATGTTTAGAGTTCTCTAAAAAGAAACGCAAACAAATCTGTGGGTCCAGTGCGTCGTTTTCTAGGCTGGATTATTAAGTTATCACTTATAATATGACCTGCTGAGGATTTAATGGGGGAATTATTTTCAAAAATTCGTATGCCTGTTGAGGGCTGCACCATCGTTTTCCACCATTGGCAAATAATTCCATTCCTTGCATGATGATACTATCGGATAATCTAGTTATATTACTAGTTTGTGGCTGTTCGGCGCATGTTTGTAAATCTTTCTGTAATTTTATTGTTAACGGAACATGCTCTCCTGCTCTCCTGCTCTGATAATTGTAGCGAGAGGAATATCTTCTTTTTTCAATTTTCCTGTGTGGATTGCTTCCATTATCTAGCCTAGCTAGAAAGTCTCTCTAATTCAGGTTAGTTTCTGATTTCGCAGATTTGGAAAAATAAGGCATTTATTTAGTTCGCATCTGGGGTTGGAAAGACATTTGTATAATTTAACCTGGATTTTTGAGATTGATTTTTATCGGGATCTCGGGATGGGCACCCCTACTCCTAACATTAAATAGATTGATTAAACCCAACTTCCAAAATTGCTTCGTTTAAAAATATAATTTTTTTTGGGGTGCTCCTAAATTTTTTGAAAGAAACGTGCTGATTGTTTTTAATATCTGGTACCTACATTATCCAACGCTATAAAATGACGCTTTCTAGTATTATAGTGACCGGCTATAAATATGCGAAAGTGGTATTATAAAAATGATTTAGACATTTCTTCTGATTTTTTTTTACCCTTCGAGTGACGTCAGTTATCGACAGTGTTGCCAGCTTGTAACCAAAAGAACCGAGTAAAGGAATTACACTGTTTTCTTTCTCATAAAAACAAGATAAACATACAAAAATTTCCCATAGTTTATATATTTGTTTACTGCATAATACCTTTTACCATAAACTTTCTTTTATTTTCATCTTGCCAAGATCGACCAATGGTACCATTCTGAAAAATCCATGTTTCATCCAAAAAAACGAATTGGTGCAAGTATGCTTATTTTTCTTTAATATATTTATTCAAAAATACCAGTCGTTTAAAAGCTACATGGGGAAGTTCCATAAGCCCTCGCCTCAGTTCATTTTTTTTCCATTCTAGACCTATTTCGTTTAAGAGGCTTCTTAAAGAGTTAAGATAACCATCAAACAGTTGTCTGTCTTTTAATTTCTTACTTTAAGTTGTCAAAGTTACATGATGTTCTTAAAATAGTTACAGCTTAAGCATAACCATTGTAAAATATTATAGTTTTTGAATAATACAACTTACTTGTCTCGTATAAATAGTGTAACGGATAGAACTTACATCCAATCTTCACATATTTACAACTCCATTTGAATGAGAACGTTTGTTTTAAGGTAATTCTAGTAATTTACTTTCCTTAACTGTTGTTGAAATTGCGCTTACAGTGGAGATATTTAAATTTAGGGCAGCTGCTACACGCTAAAAATTAGTAAAGTAGAAATAAAATATCTATAACTTAAGATATTCTTTAAATTTACTTCTCTAACTGCTGTCAAGGGTAACAATGGGATATTGCTGTTAAGTTCTTCCTGAAAATAGCATTTTTCACAAAATCGACAGAGATAGGTATGTGCCCTTTTGTTGTTCTTAATAGAACAGTTTTTTAATGCTTTTAATGAAAATATTTGGAATTTTTGTTAAAAAATAGACGCACGGCAACACGGAACCACAAAACAATTAAGGTTAGTTTAGGTTAGTTTTGCCTTTGCTATATAATGGCGACAGGAGGAGCACACAACAAAATAAACCGTACAATAATTTTCTTTTGGCCGAGTTTTCGTGCACCTGAATTTTATTTAATTCAGTTAGATATTATGTCGTTACTTTTTCAATTTAATATTACAATCAAAACAGTAGACAATAATTGGTGTGTAAACTTATCAAAGGTTTGTTTCGCGCCAAAACGTATTTCCGCCTGTAATATGGAATCTTTTAGTTATGCCACTAAGGACGAGTTTTGGGATCCTAAATTTTTCTTTGACTCGCTTTTCTGTCTTGATTTTCCTAATTTGCGCCTACTTAAGTTATTTAAAATTTAATTAAAATTGGATTAGGACTCCCCGGACTTTATAATTGAAGGTTTATTCATTTTCTGGATTAATTTCATAATCTCTGGGCAGATAATATTTGTACCAAAGAAAAAATTACAAGCGAGAAAATTTAATTTAAATTCCTTGTTCCTTGTTTGTATATAACATTATTTGTTGATCCTTCTTTAACTAAACAACGCTTTCATTTTGGCCTGATAATTAAATTGTACTTTTAATGTTTTTGGTTTCAATTTATTTTGATTTTTCTTTATTTTCATAATAAACATAATTAATAAGACACCTTGTTTACTAAGATAAGCAAGGATTATAAAGATATAGGTGCCTAAGTATGCCCAATTTCCTGAAGATCCGTTATTTGACTTTTAAGCTAGGGTATATAAATTCATATTACGACTACTATTTTTACATCGTGTGCTTTTACGCTGCCTAATAAAAGTTTAGGAATATCGAAGATCAGAACAAGTGACCTTCTGTTATTGTATAGAATGAAATGTCACAACGTGATTTATCCGCATTCGAGCAAAGTTCGTGAGCGACCCTTTAAAGAAAATTTAATTTAGTGCGGAAAGCTCCACCAGCGAAGTGTACAGTTTGTTTTAATAAATGACATTCCCTGTCACAGTATATCATTTTAACTACTCAGTGTAACCGAGAAAAACACGCTTACATCGAATGGGAAAACCCATTTTATTTATTGGCGGGGAAAAAAGTGGAACGGAAAATGATTTTTGGCGTAAATATGGATTTAAAAAAGGTGAATACTTCAAAGAGAAATTGATTATTGTAAAATTCAAGTGAGATTTGACAAATACCGTTTGTTAAAAAAACTATTCAGCTTTTTAGGATTTATTGCCATTTTCAAATATCTGACTAACACACATTATGTTCGGAAAGACTTATCGGAACTGTTTTTTAAAATGGTAAATACCCGTTGCGAGACTTAAAAATTCTATAAATAATGCATTATTTTTCGGAAATAGAATTTTATGTTAAGTTTGAGCTCTACATACCATAAATTCACCGGAGGAAAACATCATGTTGCCAAACACAACTAAATGATGGTTCGGTTTTCAAAGTAAAAAAAAACCCTTTGGTATAAAGGAGCGCCTTTGTCAAGTTCCATTGTACCTTGTACTATTTTTAATATTTTATTTGTTGACTGATCCCATTCCCAATCTCAATTTTTGTAAGCTGCTACTGGAATTTCTGGTAGTTAAATAGCCGAGTGCACAAAAATTTTTAATGCAGGCTTAGCGCTAATGCCAGGATTATCTAAAAAAATGTAATGCACCGTGTTTTAATCTTTGGGTTAAAACCTTATCACGGGAGTTATTTTAACACGAAGAGTTAACAAATCGTTTATGTGGTTATGTTTAGCATAAACAACTAAAAGTCAAGATTTTAAAGTATTCAAACAATATGCTGCAGAGCGAAGAGAAGAAGACATTTTTGAGGACGACATGGAAATTTTAGAACTGATAGATTTTGGTTTTCACCGAAAGGCCTGTGATCAAACATCAGCGTTTTACCACGGCGCGGTGTTTCGAGAAATAGCATTTTCTGTTAGATGTAAGATCTATTGCCGGGGCAAAAATAGAAGACTACCAAAACAGCAATATCGGCTTCATTTTACCCGCCTTCCTTACTTACAATACGTCCCAGTTTTTAGCGTCGTCTCATCTGTCGGCGAGAGAGGGTTTTTATAAGTCTCCTCTTTGATAAATTAAGCAAGACCTTTTTTGGCGACTTATACGTAACAT
This sequence comes from Polydrusus tereticollis, assembly GCA_963920685.1. NCBI lineage: Eukaryota > Metazoa > Arthropoda > Insecta > Coleoptera > Curculionidae > Polydrusus > Polydrusus tereticollis. The sequence continues at coordinate 84,245,375 of OY987327.1, forward strand.
TTCATAAATTCATAAAATTATTAGAGAGTATTAATATCGGCACAGTTCCATTGATCTTAATGCCAACAAGAGAATAATATTAATTTGTTATCATTTTCAAGCCAGAGAAAACCTCTTTGTTGTCCGAAGCAAACACGGCTGACAGATTTCGGCAATGGTGTAAATTCAGTCAGTGACGTCACGCGCCCTATTTAGTTGCCCTATCTCCTCGGTGACGAGCCCCTAAAACCCACCACAGACGGTACGGAGGTATTGGTCAGAATTTGCAAGCACGAGAGTCACGGTTAGTTAGTTAATAAATGTCGATGGACAATAAATATGTAAAGTATACAGTGCAGTAAAGGGACTAAGGAAGTTAAGTAATTATACTCGTCTAATGTGTTTATATTAGGTAATTTAATGAAATGAAAGAAAACTAAATGTTATACATTTTTAAATACTACTTATATTTATTTACATGTATAATGTTATTCTCTCATTTAAATTAATTGCAATCGGTTTCATTATATCATGCAGAGTAACATAAGAATTTTCTAAAGTAATTACATGATGTATTAAATTTTTCCAATTACCTGGGGGAATATCATTAACACATTGTTTTATTAATTCTACAACACTAAAACGTCAGAGAAGTGTTTTCTGACCTAACAATTGATTTTAATTGGTGCCACATGTGCTTTATGGCATTAAAAATACAATATTAAGGTGGAAGCCATAGCACGGTATGTCCCAATTCCTCTACCAATGTGTCACAAATATATACTTTTTTTCTGTGACGGAAAAAAAGTTCGACATTTTATCTCTGTTGACAGGTAACAATAATTTTGCCCCGGGAAAAAAAATGATTACATTTTTCCCGGATTTATATACACATAAGTAAAGGTAGATATTTAATTTTAGAATATTTTATTATACAAAAAGTTACATTTTTTTTATATCAAAAGTACAATTATTAAATGTACATTGCTTGAATGACATGTTCCTTTTACTATATTCGGTACAATAGTCGAATTTTCTGGTGTTGAAATTATATTTTTTTCTGCCATGGACATAATTGCCGTTGATGTACCTGGTCGCAAATTGGGTTTTATTTCAGCACTGCCACACGTTCTAAACACTTTATTACCTATTTCTGTCCTGTGTGCTACCGATTAATCAACAGCGACCGCCATGTTTCTTTAGTGTCATCAAGTCTCCCCCAGATTCAACTAAAGGTGTAGCAGACGATCTTCGATTTTCTGTAACTACAAATCTCCTGTTTACATTATTCTTTGTTTGCTTAATTTTCACAATTAATAACGTTCCCGAATCTTCAATATCATCTAATGTTACCTGGCTGATTTCACAAATTCGACAAGCTCCTGTAATCGCAAATAAAACAACAACATTGGCCATTAAATAAACTTCATCGGGAGCATTATTTAAAAAATCACTAATATCTGTACTCGTAAAAATCGCAGCTTTCTTGGGCGTGTAACCTCTCCCATTTTGTTTCAGAAATGTAATTAGTTTGAAATATTTTGAAATGTGTACATTATTATTGGATTGTAACATACTTTATCTACTTTCATTTAGTAATATGAATTTTACAGTTCTGTAAATCGTTTTGTAAGGGCATCTATTACAGCACTAGTGCTGTAATAGATGCCATTACAGCACTAGTGCTGTAATAGATGCCCTTACAAAACGATTTTTAATAGCAGGTGCATTTTTATTTTTAAAAATGCCTTTTGCCAAATATTTATATTCATAGATGAAAGTAGATAAAATTTTGTACAATATTCTTGTTGTAAATTCATATAACTACACTCGATGTTTGATTAAACTCGGCTGACGCCTCGTTTAACAACTTTAACATCTCGTGTTGTAATATGAATCTTTACAACACTTATATCGTAAATAACTATTTAATCATTGAATAATGTGACCACACTGTTGATAGCTTTTGTTGTTGTGCCAGTCCCAAAAAATAGGCCAATAACACCGTCTCCGACAAAGAACTGCATGTCTTTTTCATCTTCCATTCCATAAATCTTGAATACGCGGTTTCGTAAATATTGCGCGATTTAGCTGGCAATAAATTTTGTGACGCTACTTTCGCTACTTCTACTAATTCCGGTGGAGTCAGAGAAAACTCGGAATCAGACATTTTTAACTTTATATTATTCAAAATAACTACTAAACAACCACTAAGTTGTTAATTTTTAAATTTAAATCACAGAATTAAATTGACAGATGTTTGATTATTTTAAAGGTTTCCTTAGCAACGCAGGTCTAATTGTCGCTATAAGTAAAACAACCTACTAGTTTAAAAATTCAAATTTTACATCGATACTTTTCTGACTTTAATATATTGTAATAATATGTTTTTTTAATATTAAATCGTCGTTTTTCCCGTGCCAGAAAAAAAATAGTGTTTTATACGCGGGAGAAATATTAGATTTTAGCTCGAGGTTGTGTTGTCTCCCGACGCTTCTTTTTTTTGATCATTCTTCAAAATGTATATCGTTCGCCGCCATGTAGTTTTGAATCTCCAATTTCGTATTGTTTGAACCTGGAGCTTTATATAATTGGCGTTGCCGTTGTATCTTCATGATAGTCCACGCAGGAGTCTTTAATATTCTTTGTAGAAAGCCACAAGGCGTTTGAGACCCAACCATTTTCTGACCCGGCATGTAAAATGGTAATTATTTTCCCTTTATTTGACGGAGCTCTTGTTTTTCATCTGCCGAAAGAATCGGACCATCCTTTGGATGGTCTGTCATGCGTGTCAAACCATGTCTCATCGAGGTGAATTATTGGACGATTTTTTCTTATCGATGTTATATACTCACGACGCCATTTTGGTAATCGCTGGGATTCCATAAGTATACTGGCTTTTTATCAATTGTGCGATATCTAAAGCCCATTTTAAATAAAACTCTCCAAAGGCTAGTGATGCTACAGCTTATTTATGTTTCGTCATAGTGAGCCGTCGCTTCAGAGTTTCTAATGTAGGTACGCGTTGCTCTTTGTACATAGTGTAGACGTTCCGCCTTATTAACTTGTCGGCTTTGTCGAAACATTTATTGGAACCGGCATCTTTTCGCTTCTTTCTTAATTTGATGGAATTTGACACGATTATTTTTACTGTAGTCAGAGCTATCTTTGTCAAGTTACTAGTTTCACTCGCAGCCACACTAGCGTTAAGTCCCCTGTTATGTAAAGAGCTATAGACAGTTTTTACAATATTCCCAGCATCGAGAGATAAATGCTTTTTCTTGACCGGAAGATTTGAAGAAGCTCTGTCAATGGTTTTCCACGGACGCCACATAATGCTGTTTTATACGTATAATATAATAATTCGTAAAATCATATTGCAATACAACTGAACACTTCCCGTGAGAAATAAAGACTGACATTGAATCTCTCAAAATACCTGCTGTAGGGAGATTTCTAAACATTTAAATTTATCTTATTTTAATTTAACCATACCTATATAATCAGGTCCCGAAAATGAATAGTGGAGATTTACGGTCGCACTTGACACCCGTTTTATTGCAGTCATTAAATCAGAACCTTAGGTTTAGTAAAGTTAAACTCTGTCGTACCTACTACTTGTTAAGTGAAGTTAATTGAGTGTTGTAAATAAACATAGAATAGGAGTACATGCATGTCTTTTATTCAATACCAGTCTCCTGTAGAAAGGGTGAGAAATAAACATCTTACACCCCTACTGTGTACTGGGATAATCACAGTATCCGTACAGCCTGAACGTTCAAATTATTTCCAGAACGTTGGATGATTGCACCTTCTTCAAGCGGTTGCGACTGTATAAAGTTTCCGTTCAATGAAGACAAACTTCTGTTTACTTGGTTACACTTATTTTAACAGTAAAATTGTAGATGATATTAGAACACCCCAACAATGTGTAAGATATAACAATATTTGAAAATTATATCTCTATTTGATCTCTAAGACAGATAGGCATTCATTTTTAGAAAAAACAGCGTTGGTCCAATAAATCAATAATTATTAAAGAGAATGAAGCCAGATGGCTTCATCTCGTGGTGCTGGTAAAGAACACCAATTCTTAAGCATACCTGCGCCCTCTGACATCGAACTCACAAAGCCACATATATCAGAGGATCTCCTGCAAAGACAGCACGTTACAATTGTAGGAGTCCTCGCTATGCCCGAGCTGGGCGTCATGTCGATTAAGTAACCGAAAAACTTAACAAAATATCAAGGGTTTGCTTTTTCCTTCTGCCAGAACCATCCCCAGACGCGTTTTCGCACCACGAGATGGAGCCATCTGGCTTCATTTTCTGTTTAATTCCGCTTTTTCTGTTTTAAAACAGACACCTATGCTTTTTCCTTTTGTCAGAACCTATAGTCTCACTGACGAGCTGTAATACAGCGAAACGCGTCTGGGGATGGTTCTGGCAGAAGGAAAAGCAAACCCTTGATATTTCAATAAATTATTAGCCACAATTAGATTTTTTAGATTAGACATAGACAGAGTAGAGTGCACCTCTTTTGGTATTTTTTAGAAAGGCTCTAACATAGGACCACGGGCGTGCGGTGCATGGAAGCGATGGAAGCACGCTTTCCCTACTGCTTTCATAAGAAATCAAATTTTGTATTAAAATTAATTTAATCTATGCCATTCGAAATTCATAATACGTATTTATTTCTAATTTTCAAACCAAATGCATGCCTCCCTGACCATTGCAATACAAAGCTTCTTACATCAAATGCTGCTCCCTCATTTGTCAGGCGAAGTCGTCCTTTTAGCCGTGTACGCGTAATCTATCGAGTTTCGAGATGGTCATCGGTGTGCAGTGCTGGGTTTTGGGCCCGATCGGCTAACGGCCCTATTACGCGCCTTTTAAATTATAATTAAACCGACGAAATATCTAGTTAACCCTCGTTCACCGAGATCATCTGATAATTGTTTTTGTGTTAGTGAATTTTGTGAGAGTTTGTTTACTGCACTTTGTTTTCGAGTTTCTTCTTTATTATTTTGTGATGGAATGAAGCAACAAAATGCTTTGTGTAAATTTATTACCTAATTACAGATCGAGCTTCTGTTTAAAGAATAGCAAACTGTAAATGCAAGTTAAAAATTTATATTTTTTGTATTAGTTTCTATTATGAAATTTTGTTAACTTGTTTTCAACGTTTTTTAGGCAGATTTGGGTCAGTAGAAAAGCTGTGCAATGGATTAAATAATGATCAAGAGTTAAGCTTATAAATCTCGGATTACCTATGTATTAATATAGCGTGCAGTCAATCGGTGCACTACACTACCATTTCTTTTTTCTATTAAACTAACTCTATGTACATGTTTAGCAAATAAACTAGATTCTTTAGTGAGTCTATTCCTGCCGCAATATTGACCTTTGTGATATATTAATTATTGTTCGGCTACACATACATTAGCAGGAAATTAAAGTTTCTTCCCTGAAGTATCGTTACTATCACAATAATATATTTATCAGTGCTCCCATTTCTGCCATTCATTTGCTAATTCCGAGCTGGGCCTAGTCATATTTGCCTGTGTAGAACAACAACCTATTCCTGTAGGAAATTGTTTACAGTTTCCAACAATGGCTGGCTGTAGTCGGGAAGTTGCCAGATCCATCAGTTAACCCCAGCAAACTCCATCCAACGCTGAACTTGTCGACTTTTGACAATGCCAAAATTCAGTTTAAAGACATTTAATTAAAAGCGGCTTTATTTAACTATCATACACGATTGCGTATTAAATGGGTTATGGTAATAGTTTATTTTGCTGTATTTGTGTCTTCAGAAATTATATGATTCTGCTGTACGTAGTAATGCTATCTACTCAAAAACGACTTCTTTCAACTTTTTGAGTTTTGGCATTGTAGATATTGGGCTGAAGAAACTAGGGAAATATCCAATTATTGGAAATATTTTCCTTTTTAAATGTGAATGTGGGTTGAGGTATAACGTATGTTTCATGAAATTCGCTTAGAATTTTAGGTAGAGCCCAAAAATTGGATAATATAATATAGGGTGTCCTATGTAAGAAAATATATATTTATGAGATATCCTGTATATGAAGTAACTAAGGGAATTTGTGGACATCCCTGTAAAAAGTATTTCAGATACCCTACATGCTAATATTTGTTATTTTTATATAGTATGAAAAATTCAAAAGTTAATGAGGTGGGACATTATGGTGAATCACCCTGTACATATGTAGCGTAACCCTTTTGATGTACCTTGAGATACTACTTTTTACCGTGTATATTATTAGTTATTAGTGTTTCCTTTAAAACCAGATCTAGTTTAGCAACACATATTGTAAACTCCACAGAATAGAATTGACCATCTGTCAAAGGGCGGTATTTACAAATTAAATTGCAACTCATGCAACAGTGCCTATATTGGTCGTACGGTGGGACCCCTAAAGACACACATAAAAGAACACTGTTCTAGATCCTCTTCTGCTTTTGGTCAACATTTCAGGATTTCTAATCACACTTTCAGCCCTTCCTTGAATTCAAGGATCATCCATGACACATCTTTCAAGAACTTACCAACTGTACCAAGGTTAATTTGATGACATAAAAAAGCATTAAACCCGTGACCATAGGCGTCGCTTTTACCAAATGATTAAAATGCGGATTGCTGTAAATTTTTAATATCATTGAATAGTCTATGATATTACAGCTTGTTCATTATAGTTTATATCGATAAAAGGTTTGTACCCGTGAGTTCGCCTGCAGAGAATATTTTTAAAATAGTCTTTCTGTAAAGAAAAATGCTAATTTTGCCAAAAACAATTTAAAAATATAGTTAATATCGACAAGAGGTTTCTACCCGTGACTTCGCCTGCAAAGAACACGTGCATTAAATGTTTTTAAAATGGTCTTTTAGTAAAAAAAATGCTCATTTTGCCGAAAACAATAAAAAAAAATTGTCTTTGTCTAGCCAGGACCGCGAGGAGGTATGAGTTTTCCTTGCCAAGAAAGGATAGGGACAGGTACTATGTTAGTTGGAATATACAGTTAGTAGTTAAAATTCACTATATATATTTTAACAACAAATTGATTGCATCAGCAATATCACAGTAAGCGTTCTGTAGTATAACAAGTTTCTAAGATACGTGCTCAACGAACATAATTAATTTAAAATTCATAAACAATTTAATGACTAAAATCGTCAGAACTTTCAGAAGTAGAATCGTCTCCAAGTTGGATTACTACTGGCGCTATAGGTGGTAAAACAGAATATTCATTTTCTGTTTTTATAACATGAGCTACGCAATTTTTTCATACATCGCTACTCATTTCGTTATTACCTGCCGCATATAATCAAGGACAACTGCGCTTAAAGTTGGAGATTGATTATTGAGTGATGTTCTTTGCTGACAAGAGCAACACATTGGGTACAAAGCCGTCTTTACTTCCGGCATGATTACACGTTTTCCTCTCGAACACGGTGTACCAAAAGTACAGTTTGTACTGTCTACCCAACCATACTCAACAACATCATGAGTGTCAAACCAAGTTTCGTCTAAATAAATTATTCTTTTATCGGATTCATGGTACTCCTTTATTTTGCGCAAATAGTTCTGTCGTAGTTCAATAATACGCGGGGATTCCATTATAACCATTAGATTATCTCATTTTTTATGTTCAAAGCCACATTTTAACAAGAGACCACGCAATGTTTCTAAAGATTAGTACTTATAATCAGGGTAACCTTGCAATTTATCCCGAACCAGTTTTAAAGTTGGTCCTATATTATCCTCGTAAAAGTTGTAAATAGTTCGGAGAATAAAATCCCTTGTAGTATTGTCAGCCGTTTTGATTTTTGATTTATTGGTTTGCGCTTTATGGAATGACCGGTTACAGTCCCCAAATTAATTACGTTATAAATTCTTATAAAACCCAAGTCGTGTTAATTCATTACAAGTACATTCTTGTGCAAAGCGCATTTTTAGTTTTTCCCGGATTTTTTTTTGAACACGCGTACATATTTAAAATAATGCGTTGACATTGAACATGTAAATCTTTGTTTCTTAATTCCGGACTTATTTCGCTTTCAATGACCGACTCTCGCACCGATGTATTATATTCCTGCGATAATTCACCTTGACATTCTGTTTTAAATTATCGCCAAAAAGCCATACTGACGTAATAAAATATAGGTACCAAGTAAAAACTTACTTGTCTGAAACCACACAGTTATAGCAGAAAATGAAATATGTAAATTACAGTAAATCGTTTTAACCAGTCACGCCGCTGTCCGATTCCCAATATCGCATACCTCAAACATTAACTGATTTTAAAGCCGATAAGGGATCACGTAATTGGCAGAACCTTTAACTATTTGCTGTTCTTGTATTAAGCATATAAATTTGTATTTACTAAAAAAAATATTATAATATTCATGAATGGCTTGTTCCTTCTTGTCAGAGATTGAAAATTTCTTGGTTCAAAGTACATTTGCAAACTAGCTTTCACAGAGCTGACAACCCCGATTATGACGCCGGCCCCTTGAAGCCCGATCGAAGCTTTTTTATGCAATCAAACTGACTTTGGAAAAAATATACTAGATAATTGCCTTTGTTTAAATACACAAGTAAACTTAAACAGTAGTTATATTCCTTTACATAGACGCTTTCTAAATTAAAATTTAATATTTAATTATCTTCCAACCTTAACCATATTCTTAAATAACCCGCTCATTTATTCTCAACAACGTCAACAATGTCAATACAAAATTAATCTATAATTTGAAAAAAGAAAACGTCAAGTTGCGATTTGCAAGCACAAAGAAAGAATTGAAATGACAATAATTAATTGATAAAAGTTTTCAAAAAGTGGTTCATCCCCTATGTTCGTCTTGTACAATTTTATACAAACTGAATGTTTTATGTGATTAGTTTTTACATTGTGGTGTTCATATCCCACTTGATACATTTTTGTTAATGAACTGTTCCTGTTTCCTGACAAAGTGAGTAAAAACCAAAATATTTCCAAAAATTTCTAAGAATAACTTTCATCACGGAGATAACGTTCGATTAATTTTTACACAACAGATTTTTGATGTATTCATCTTTTTACAATTACATTTTCAATAAAAAAAAATTCTGAAATAAAACACCTCTACAAATTGGGGTTTTCCTCGCTTTTTAGGAAACACTCATGATGGCCTAAGGCCGAAAGCGCTCTGCATTAAATTTAGAAGCTTAAACACTTAATACACGAAATCTGCTGGTTCTCTCTTTTAACTCAGAAAGTGTACGCAGCCCTACCCTATCAATAATATTTTGAGGCTAGTTAATTCCAATTTAATCATTTTCCGTCATTTTCGAATGATAAATTACAAATCACATGTTGTGATGTAGTGTAGAGTTGCTTTCAAATTTGAGCTTAATTTCTCCAATCCGTTTGTTTTATAAAATAATTAAATAAAAACCAATTTACTTATAGTGGTCAAACGACGCATGCTTAAAAAATATTTTACATATACTGGGTGGCCTAAAGAGTTGTTATAATATAAACCTATATTTTTAACATTTCTGGAAGACCTAAAAAGGAATGAGTAAATAACGAGCTTTTTAAACTTGACTCTAGCTGTTTTAGGTTATGATGATACCAGTTTTGTCTTCAAATATTTTACTCTTATACAGGGTATTAAAGAAAATAAATTGAATTAAAAATAAACTTTAAAAAATTGGGATAACTTCCAATTTGTAGTTTCGTCAATACCCTGAATAAAAGTAAAATATTTGTAAAACAAAACTAGCAGCATTATAAACTACAACATCTTTTATAAGCACGTCATTTACTAATTTATTTTTAGGTCCTCCAGAAATGTTATGGACCTTTTCCAGAAAAAGGAAACAAATTTTTTAAAAACTACTGACCCTTATATCCTCAAGCATCATGGGTACCGAAATTTAAAATAATACTTATTGTGTCCCATTTGAAAACAAATTAAAAGCAAAAAAACTTTTTGGGGGCCCGTATAATGTAAACTATTTTTAAAACATGCGCCTTGACCACCCAAATAGTAATACAACATATTAACATTTTGGCGAAGTTTTCGTATGGTCTTAAACCCAAGTGTTACATTTTTAAACCAGGGAGTTTTTTAAAATTTTAGGTTTAAACTTTTTCTTTAACAATTTTAAATATAAACATATTGTTGAAAATGCTTTAAATTTAAATCGCAAATATTCAGAGCTATCTGCAGTCTACCGGACAGTAAACACACACACACGTTACGACGTGGAATACAAACTCACTCAATGCAAGTACAAAACGTGTTTTGCCTATGTATAAAGAAAATCCCTATATTTTTGCTTTCAACATCAAGCTTAAAATCTATGCAAGTATTTGCTTAAATTTAAATACATGTTTTAAACTTTTATCCCACGTATGCTTGCTTTGTGTTTTATCATCGCCGACCTTTTTACTCAAAAATATTAAAAGCTTATTTTAATATTTTAGAAGGCGTTTAAGTTATGAGAGTGGGTATAAAATACAGAATATAAATCCCTACGGTTATTTTTCGCGTTTAGGTATACATACATTTTTGTATCTGAATTTAATACTAAAAATCATTTTTAATATACGGTGCGTTTTTTAATCCGGTTCATAGTATTCAATCAATTATTCCACATGTTAAACTTTCAACCGTATCCTAGAGAGCCCTTCCTCCTAAGAAAGTATAGCTGGAACTTCGAAAAGGTAAAGTCTAGGGCCTTTCCCTGTGGTCTTGATGTATCTTTACGCCAGAGGTCTCTGAGAAATATATTTCTCCGTTAAAGACAATATTACATTTTGTGCACTTAGCTCGTAACCTGTCCCTTCCGACTTCAGAGCGGGTAGAGATACCGTCTTTCACAAAATAATTTGTAATTTGGTTCATCGAATATCTTACCTTATAAAGTCTGTGCGTTTTAAGAAGTCCGCTAAGCCATAAAACCTCTTAAGCATTATGTCGGTGGCTCTCAAACAATAAATTATATTGAAGGTAATTTTGGATGTTGATGAATTACATTTTCTTAATAAAATAATTTAAAGTAAATAAAAAATTAGTTTAGGTAAAGAAAAATAATATTTTTTTAGCTTTTGTAGTATTCAGACAAATTAGTTTTACGAATTCTTTTTTATAAAGTTTTGGTTCTAAAAAGAACCGATTTTGTAGTCTTGCGACAGAACATACCTACTTGTAGGTAGTTACTACTAAAAGGAGTCTTCCTCTGCATTTGAAATTTCACCCATGCTTTCAGACTCATCAGAATCAACATCATCGTCATCATCATCATCATTCGTAATAATTAACGGTCTTACTTCGTCTACAACCTGTTCTGTCTCATAAGATTCAAAAATAATTTTTTCTGTGTGTTCAATGCATTTCCGCCATTCTTCTTTGCCCGCTTGGCTAAGCGCCTCCTCCCATAACTTTATAACACTAGGCTTACCGATATTTTTACAGGCATGTTTGTCATAATAGTTCTTGCTAATACCCCATACCAATTCAATTGCGTTGTAATGACAATGGTAGGGCGGCAATCTCAAAACTTGATGTCCATATTTGAGGGCTAATTCGTCAACAACATATTTTTTTTTAAATGACTGCTCTTTACACTTGCTTAAAAGTTCACTTTTTAAATATAAATTTTCATGGTTTATGTTTTTCTTTGACAACCACTCTTTTATTTCTTCCTTTTTCCAGCTGCTTGTAGGGAATTTCTCTTCGAGTCTCGTATGGTAAGAGGCATTGTCTAAAACAATTAAGGAAGGTTTTTCTAAACTTTTTAAAAGTTTTTCCTCGAACCAATGCTCAAAAATTTCAGCATCTATATTGCCGTGATAATCATCAGTTTTTTTTGTTGATGAAAATATCAAACTGGCATTTAAAACAAAACCTTCTTCATTACCAGCATGTAATATAATATACCTTTTTCCATTACTTGCACGGGTACTTGAATAACAATGCTTTGAGTCATCCTGTCAAGACGTTTTTGTTGAAGTTCCGTTTGCAAATACCCATGTTTCGTCAAGAAAAACAACTTGTCTTGACAATTCCGATTTTTTGTTGTTTAAATAATCCCTTAAAAATTGACATCTTTTCGAAACAACATTGGACAGCTCGCAAAGCAGTTTTCTGTTGTCGTTTTTTCATATTTGAAACCCATATGTTTTAAGATGATCGACAAACTGTTAGTTCCAATATCGCAAAGTTTTTTTTGCTTTATCTTTTCAAGAATAGCTTTGAGGGTAACATATTCCTTGGCTTTATACATATCATAAACAATATTCCTAATAGAGAGTTTTATCCCTTGGGATAAATCCAAGGTTTTTGAATGGAGTCGAACCCTTTTATATGGTCTGTCCAAATCCTCTTCACTCTTTTTTCGAAGTTCTTATGGTCTTCTCTGATATAGATTTAACTATAATAATAGGAAGATAATTTAATTATCTATTTAATTATTATTTATGCTCAATGCGTAATTCTAAGATAATTTTGTTTTGAAACATCTGATTTCGCCCAGTAATAGAATACAGTAAACCAGTGGGATGTTCGGTGTGATCAAGTATAGCGAAGGTGCGAAGATATTGTAACTTAACCGACTTACTGTTTTAAAAGCGATAACATCCCTTGGTGATTTAATCCGATATCGGACTTCTTAAAACGCACAAACTTTACCTCTTCAAAATGTTAATTGACACTATGGAGGAACGTGAAACATTATTCTTGGATGTTAGTACTTTCTGTAAAATTGGTACAGTTAACACAAACAAACCATAAGGATATGGGTTCGAGAAATCCTTACCTCGATCCCGAGCTCGATCCTTACATAATTCAGGCAACGCATACCCAGATAAGGCAGAAGTATACGTTTGGACTAAAGGAGGTTAGGTAATCTGAATACTAAAAAATATTTAAGATTGTCTTATTGAGGCTATCTATTCTCGAAAGTGTTGGATATTGTTAGTGGCAGACCAAAGAAGTAAAGAGGTTTGTAACAAATTCATCGAGGCTTTGTGCATCATTACCCCACGGCAGACTCTAAAGGCTGAAGAAAAAAACGGATTTTCCAGTTTTCTTCGTAGATATTTTAAGAACCTTATTTAAGAACTCTGAACTTTATATATTTAAAGTTTCAACTATATCGATACACTAGAAGAGGTCCAAAATATTCTTAAAAATCCCATGGCTCGAATTAAAAAAAAAGACTCACTACTAGATCCGTTCCAAAAATGTCCGCACTGGTATTAATCAATTCAAAAAATGTCCGCCCATTCTTAACAGAGATTATAAAAGTATTTTCGTGAATTACCGACATTAGCTAAAATATTTTTTTTAATTAATTCCTTCACAACTATGGGTATTGCTAATACGCAAATAAAATATCACCAAAACATTTTTGTTTCTATTATGGACCCAGCAAACATTTATAATTAAAAGCGCTTGTTGTTTTATCAATCTGCAAAACGGGTCAATTTATCAACACACACATATACGCTCGTATTTCAAAAATGTTGTAAATAAAATTAAAATCTGGGGCAACTACACAATAAAACTTTTAACGAATTTTCAGGGCTCGTGCATTTTTAAATCTATAAATTGTAAAAACGTGTTTGTGTTTTTGGTGTTAAATTTTTGATTACATTCAGCTTATTTATTTTAGGTTCAATACCAAATTAAATTTAATTTTTGAATTTGTTCGATTTTAAAATATTTTGTTTGAAATAACAATTATTAAGTTACAATGTTCTATACCTATTTAAGTCCTAGATTTGGCTAGTTCTCCATATTAGTTTCAATATGGCTGCGGATTAGTTTTTATATACATATACCAGTTTCCTAACACTAAATGTGTGTTTGGCTCACTGCACTACGTCAATACAGTACAAGGTACACTTAATTGCGATGACCTATTCAGCTTATTTACAGGATTGATTTACAGGAATATTCGAACAGCAACATCTGGCAGAGGCGAGGGAGCTCCAGGACGGTATATATATAGTCCATAGCTGGGTATATTAGATTAATATTCGAAATTTTATCCGATCAACAGTTATGTTTATGTAGTTCTAGTAACATCAAAGTTACATCTATATCGTTCTTATCAACTCTGTCAACTTGTCTCCAGGTACATAATAACACACTTTGGTGAAAATATATTTTAAATTTAATTCGTTCTCTTTGTTTGAAAAATTCAATATTTTGTGCAAGAGCTATTATAGGTGCCTACTCTGATTACGTTATCTGTTAGGGCATTAAAATTATATTAATATTATAATAAATATTCCCCATATTAACATTTATAAAGGATTAACTACTATTTCGATAATTAATTTGTTATTTTCGAAATAACATATTTACTCATTTGATGCATTGTCATTAAACTCGAAAACATTTTATTTGAAAAGTAAACAGAGCTTGTGATTGAAAAGTTTATTATAGCAAATTAAACAGTGATATTATAAAAGCGTAATTAGAGCGATTTAGTAGTTAATCATTTTTGATTTATAATATTGATTGTTATGACTCACACATTGCTTACAGCACAAGCTTCTGCGTATATCATATTATGTTCAGTAATGTTTCGTTAAGTAGAAATACTAGTTCTACAAAATACACAATTATTATGACTATGATACACGAACAGTCCTACATGTGTAATATTATGTGCACAATAATAAATGCCGACATAACCACACTTTCTTGCACGTAAGAACCAAACCAGAAAACTGGGCTACAAGCGATTCACAAGTTTGTAAAGATCTTTAAAAAGTGGTATTTTTGGTTTTATATAACGTACCAAAATTTCATTATTTTCACATTTGCGAATCAAAAGAAAAAAAGGGTGGAGGGGGGAGACTTTTATAAGCGCGCTATATAAATAATAATTTAATTTTTACCGCATCTGGACCGATGTATTTTTGATTGTATTTCTTGTTCAAAGGGTTAAAAATACTTATTAAAATGAACTACTTTATGCTCTGTTGTTTAATGCCAGATAGTAATAAAATGTAAATTTGCAATGACAGGACCCATTAAGCAGGGTGGACAAGTTAAAGGTTGCATTGTAAATTTCAGGTAAATTGCAATGATAGTTTTTAAAAATTCCGTATTTTGGATATTTAAGGCCTACACCCCCGAATCGGTCCTAAATTAGGGTTACCCTAATTTGCATAAAATAGAAGGACGAGGTTGTTGAATGAAAGTAATGTGACAGCGGCATTACTACAGGTAGTTCATTAGAATAATAAGTATAATAATAATTATACTTGATTATAATTATAGAGATAGGCAGCTAATTGTGATAATAATTATTCTAAAATTAAGTAAATAAAAACTTATATAGAAGTAAGAATAATATGAAAATAAATAAATTGGAATAAATATTAATATTTATAAAAAAAAATCTACTATGTACAATATAACAACTTAATTTTTAAAATTTAGTCATCATGTTCCGACTAGTCCGATGAACTATCGTCGTTGGGGTTCAGAGAAATAATAAGGGGCTCTACAGGGTTTTCTAGCATGTTATCAGCGTCTTACGTTCTTTCTTCTATTTCAATCACGTGTTCGACGCACTTACTCCATTTTTCACAATCCACTGTCTTTGAATTTTTTCATTACAATAATTCATGTCCTTCAAAGTTTGCCATAGCTTCTTTGATGGCTATTAGAACTTACCTATGGTCCTCCAAAGTATTTTAAACCGTTGTTCGTGATATGTCCAACTCAAGGGATAATGCCCTTGTGCCAACATAAGGATTTCCTTCAATATACCCCAGTACGTAGTTAATATTTTCTTGTGTTCTTTCAATTCTTTGCCGTTGAATCTTAGGCCGAAAACAATCATTGGCTCGTAAACTCGCCACTAATCGGGGAAAAACTCCCACATCGCAAGGACGCCGATTTGGATATCGAGCGGCGTAAACTCTTCTAGCTACTGCGGCATTCTGAAGACATTCAAAATAAACCGCAAGCATATCAACAGCTTCATCATTCGTAAAATGCATTTTGTAAACACAAAAATTACTCAAAGTAACGCAAAACTTTGACAACTATTGATAATTTGGATTATTTATGTTTTGATTAGGTATTTTATTTTGTTTCCATGGCCTGTTTCTATTAATTGTCTTTTTTGTGCACAGAACGTGATGGTCAGCATTCCGAGCATTTGCGGGGGCATTAAAAATATTCCTTTTATAAATCGGTCCTTTTTAGGGTCACAACTTACATAATAAAAAGAATTCCAGAAAAATATAGTTACAAGAAAATGAAAATTTAAGGGATTTTCGTATAAAATTTTCTATTGCCGATATTTTGGGTTAGGAACAAGATATCGAGATGCGTTTTTTGCGAGCTAGTTTAGGCATCATTTAGCTACTTTTTCATGAAAAAAAAATCATACCAATGCATTTTATTTTGTTGAGAAAATTAACCATTTCTGTTGGAATGTCGAAATAAAACCCTCTAGCGGCGATATGTGAAACTTACAAAACTTCAAATATAATGATGTTTGTAGCCCAAGAATAGCTCCTTTTAACGAGCCCAAGTTTGTTCAAATCGGCTTAGCTGTTTTGAAGATACAGGATGTTATTTACGGAAACGTTTGAATACCCCCACCACTTTATTTTTTGAGATACTGCAAGTGTCAAACAAAAAAGGTTCAGATTATCCTGGACTTTAAAGATCAGGATTTTTTTATTTGGTTAATATAGCGAGATTTACAGAAACATCACTTTTTTAGATTCAAGATTGCAGTTACGCCCCCTAGCGGCCATTTCAGAAACTTGAAAATATTTTCCCGGTTTTTCTCTTGGCCGTGTTAGTAATAATTTTTTTTTGCGGCAAGCCTCTACGATGGATAGTTTCCCAGATTCAGTACCTCGCATTCTTAGTTGGCCACCCTGTATTACATTATCGTAAAACACATTCTTGTTTACTTATGAAAATAAGTAATGTTCAAATTCAATTTTATACAAAAGTACATATAGGAACCACAATAAAATTATTATGCATTTATGAAATTTTAAAAGCCTTTCAACTAGAAATCTTTTACTAAAAAAATATGTTTTTTTATAAAAGAATAACAGGAAATACGGAAGACCTAAGAGGATAAAGGTGCTATGTGTCACAAAATCAAAGTTTTGAGAAAAATGCAATAAACCGTTTTTGTTTGGCACTTTTTTAAACTTAAATTTATTGAAATTTTTGAAATTTATTAATTAGATATAAAAACTACTATTACTTCAGCAACTTTTAGCTGGTAAAAAATGCTGATTTACCAAGAAAAGTTAGAATTTATGTACATAGCACCTTTATCTACTAAATTGTGATTTAATCTAAGGGTAGGGTTAAGTGAATAAAAGACACGAAGTAAATTTACCATTTTTATTACTATTGTTATATTGTTAAAAATTATAAAAAAAACAAGGATTTACATACCCATTTAAAACACTTTTGCCTTAAAAAAAAATAGCAAAAATTTAACAAGTTTTTCTCTTCTTTTTTGGATTATCCATATTCTTTTTTATAACAGTTTCATAAAACTATCTGTAATCTTCGGCAACAAATTTAACTTGTTCTTTCAAATTTTGGAGTTTTTCAGTAGTCAATCCGCCTGTCTTTTCTGTTATCCTAGTTGGTCTATATTCAGTTCGGTCAATAATTTTTGAACCTTTTTTCTTTAAATCAACTTGTAGAAATGGCGTGTGCTCACTTAAGCACGTTTTATAGTAATAGTAACCAAATTCGTTCACTCTGATCCATTTGACTTGATCACGGAGACTAATTTTGTCATTTAACGTATTGATTTGTTTTTTGAATAAGTATAATTTTCCCGGCAGTTCTTAAAAGTTATAAAAAAAATTTAGCATATTAAGGCAAATACTGTTTTTTGTGCTTGCAGTTTTAATGATGTCGCAATATTGGTCTGGAATAAAAATCGATTGGTGTTTTCTAATGACTTTCTCAATTCTTCTGAAGTCTCTATCCGAGTCTAGGTAGCTATGACCTACTTCAGGAAACTTAAGATCAATTATTTTGAAAAAGCCATTTAAATCAAATATTCGTAGAGACAAATAATCATTAAATTTTTATTTTGTCCGGCACAGAAATCGGACTAGACAATCAAATGATTCATTTCTGGGTACTCTTCTTTGAGCAATTTATTAAACCGAAACACGCTGCTTGCGATTTCGTTACTACCTCTATTAGCTTCATCCTCGGTCCACGTAAAGAAGTATGATTTCTGTCCATCATGAGTAATACAATGTATGCCGAAATTATAAAACCACATTTGTCTGAGATAGAACGCTTTTGACGTTGACAACTTGGGTAGTGGCATAGTTTGCTGTAATTCCATGGTAATGTAACACGTGTGTTTGTCAGAAAGATACTTTGCGATTCAAAAGAAAAAGTATAGTTTTCTTTGTGCTCAGCAGTATATCCGCCGGTATCACATACACTGCACGTGTCACTTTTAGGATACCCAAATGAAAGGTTAAATTTCGTCTCGAATAGATGACGATACATACAGACTTTGACCAAATATTTCTCTTCAAAATTTTTTTCTTTGCATTTCTCTATGTATATTTGGTGCATCTTTGTTATATTTAGTAATGGTGATAAAAATTGTTTCCGCTCATTTTTGGTTCTCGAGTAATGTGAACTTTCTGCTGGAAATTTATTAATATGATTTACAACGTTGACAATTACGTACAACCTGCCTAATTTACAAAATCTAACCTTAAAATTAACATATCACTTATCACTGCAGAAACCATCTCGAAACACGACGCATTCTAGTGGATAAAGGTGTTATGTTACAAAATTGTGACATAGCACCATTATCCACTCAAATGTTACGCGTTGATATGCGACATAGCACCTTTATCAACTCGCAGTTTCTTTAAATACTTGAAATTTTTGCATTTAGGATTATTAAGGATTAGATTAGTATCAGGAAAGCTTAAAACATACATAAAGTCCTTTTTCCGAAAAATGTGACATAGCACCTTTATCCACTTAAGTCTTCACTTGTTTAGTGGTAAATATTTAAAATAAAGTATTTCTTTTGAAAATACATGATCGTCACGTAAAACGGGCATTACATTTACCGCCCCAATTCGATATAAGCTAAATATAAAATTTATAATAACAATATTATTTGTTTTCAGGGACGGTGTAATCGAGAAAAACCACCCTGCAAATACTTTCACCCTCCCCAACACCTAAAAGATCAACTTTTAATCAACGGTAGGAATCACCTCGCTCTCAAAAACGCCCTTATGCAACAAATGGGTCTTTCACCCGGACAGGCATTGGTTCCTGGACAAGTACAGGCAGTGGTAAGTACCGTTATGTCACTATTTTGGTGTCAGATGCTTTTGTGGGATTCCAATAAATGCTTTGGTTGATTATTTTTTAGGTTGTGGTTATAACATTTTTTTTTTTGCGTTTTTGGATATACATCTAATTATATTTAATTTTTTCAGTGGTTCTGAATATTAGCGTGTAATATTTACAACCTGATGCTAAAAAGATGTTTACAAATAGAATTTAAATTATGCCCAAAATTTTTTACAATTTTTATAAAAATAATTTTTACCTATTTAATTGCTATAATTGAATTTTTTAACAACAGATGTGGTATTCGTTATTCTAAATGAGTCGTTCAGCGCCAGAGTGGCCTATCTGCAGCAAGATTATTTCGAAAAATCTTAAAACTAAAAAATCTCAAAAAAATACACTCGTTTTTTTGGTTATTGAACCGTTTATATTAGTTAAATGTATTCAAAATGCAATATAAAATTATTGTGAAAAAAGATGACAAAAAATTGGTTAGAAAAAAAAATATTATGAAAAGAAAAAAACAGTTTGGCCACTATGGCATCAAATTAAATTTAACAAAATTCACAGATTTTCACTTGGGCCATCACTCATTTTGATCTCTTTTCATAATATCTTCTTCTTGAGCTTGATTATTGGTGAGCAAATTATGATAAAACTCGTGGAATATCTGAGGTATGTAGAGAAGAGGTTCTTGAAGGTCCTTGAACTTTAGTTTGTCGATAGACCTGCCGATAGAATATAGAAGATCAAGCTGATAATGTTGTTGTATCTGACTTGGATCTATTCCCCTCTTGGCAATGTTTACATTATAAAATAAGGCTGTTTTATTGTTTGAATATTTGAATACTGGTAGTAAATAGTGAATGGTTCTTCAGCATTGAATAATTTTCCCACTACTATGAACCTCTATACGCCCCAACAACTTTTGATACTCTATAAGGCCCAAATTCGACCATCGCTGAAGTTCTGTTCGCATATTTGGGGCTCTGCTCCGAAACATACCCTTAAATTGCTAAATTCCATTTAGAGAAGAGCCATTCGCTTGATTGGTGACCATGATCTGACAAACAACCTGGAAAGCCTTGAACATCGAAGGCAGGTTGGCGACTTAAGTCTATTTTACAAATATTTTCATGGCAAGTGCTTAACTGAGTTTGCCCTCTTGATTCCACCCAGAGCGGTGTATGATAGAAATACACGATGAGCCACTGCAACCCACCCGTACGTGGTTCAGCTTAGTGTCCCTTGAACGGCACTGTTTAAAAATTCTTTCATCTGGAGAACGTCATCACTCTGGAACGACCTCCCTGAGGCCGTGTTCCCCAACGAGTATAATTTCTAAAGATTCAAAACCAACGTGAATCGTTTTCTGCGCGCACGCACTACTGGCAGAGCGTCATAAAGGATTAATGCTGCAGTGCTGTGACTTATCCTAAAAAAACCAAAAAAAAATTGACCTTTAACCACGGAATTTTTAACCATTCCACTTTTACTGCTCCTTCTCCTATTTTTCTATTCGTGATTAGCCTTCAGGGGCGGATGGGCCCGCCGGGCAACCGGGCAAATGCCCGGTGGGCCGGTCGATCTCTAAATGTTAAGACTGACATTTTTTTTCTCAAAAAGAAGTCAAAGATAGTCCTGGAAAATATAAATGGAGAAATACATAAATTCAGTTTATAGTCGTTACCATGTTGTTTAGTGCAGTGAAAGCCTCATCACTATTTTCTTTGCTTAATTCAGTCGCCACCTTCTTTCGTGAATCGTATAAGAGGATTGATGTTTGGTCATCTATTTCTTGTGACACAAAAGGAGAAAATTAGAAGTAATTGAACAAGCTAGATGGTGGTCTAAAGAAAAAGACTTGGAGAAGATTTTTGGAGATAGCCCATTATACTTAGATGTTCTTGAATCATTGTCAAGTATTTCACAAAACCTTGACCTAAATCCTGATATCCGATCTACAGCAGAAAACTTAAAACAGCAATTCCTTAAATACGAAAATATCTTTCTTTCCCAGGTGTTTTTAAAACTGTTTTCTATCACTGGCCCACTTTCAAGATATCTACAGACTAGAGGTTTGGATTTATTGAAAGCAAATGCCATGACTAAAACGTCAACGGCCGAGTTAAAAAGAATTCAACGAGATTTTGAGGCTTTTAAAAAGTCAACACCAATTTTTCTAACTTGGGCTAATAGTGAAATGAAGAAAAGAGATATTAAGAAATTAAAGAGATATTAGTTTTGACATGGAAGATGAGTTTCCAGTTACGAAAATACGAAAAGTCAAGAAATTCTTCGACGAAAATTGCAGTGATGAAGCTGTTAGTAATTCGAAAGACAAATTTAAAATAGAAACGTTCAATGTTATTATGGGTATTGCCATTATGTCAATGGAAAACCGATATAACAGAAATATAAACTTATGTGCTGATATGTCCATTTTTAATCCTATAAATTTTAATGAAATCAAAACCAATCAACCAATGGTATTTCTGAAAGTAGCTTGCAGAGCATTTTAAAGAAAATTTTACAATTTAAAGAAGATGCCCAAGTGTCAAATATTAAGGAAGAATTGTGCCATTTTATATTAATTGGGATATTTATAAGATGACTTTAAATGAATCCTTCCAAAAAGATACTTTGATAGATTATGAGGAGATAACTGACGAAGATGACCCAGATGTTATAGATTCACAAACAACCTATAAATGTCAAGTTAGTAATAAACATCGTAAAATAAAGAATGGTATTATTTTTTGTTGTAATTTGTGGGCCGGTTTTAGCAAGTGATTGCCCGGGCCGGTCTTAGGTAGCCCATCCGCCCCTGTTAGCCTCTCTAGATTTTTTGTACTTTTAAAATCTTCTTTGTTCATTTTAGCAATCTCGAACTTAATAGATTTCCGTGCAGATGATATTACTAATCCAATGAATTTACCGAAAAATAATACATAAAAATAATAGGCCTAAAATCAATGTTCAAGTAATATATTAAAAGCATTAAACTTACCTAATTCTTGACACACAAGTGAACCAATAAGTATTCAAATTAAGTAGGAAGTAGGAAAGTATTTATCCATCCAAACCAACACACACAAACTAGCGTTATCGATTCTCGCTAAAAATCATAATGGCCCAACTCCCATTTGGGCCACTATGAGTTTCAATTAAAGTTAAAAACTAGGAGTGACCCAAGTGTTTGACTCATGCCATCTATGGATAATTTGCAAAAGTTCATTTGGGTCACTGTGAATTAAAAATTTGGGCAAAGATGTACACTTTGCATGGTTAGCGTTAAATAGTGAAATTTGGTAGTTAGGCCACTATGGCGCTGAGCGACTCAAATTATATCTTATTTGTCTATTTAAACCTATTTAGTAACATTTATGTATGCAATAAATTAAAAAGTAGGCAGTCTGCTTTTGGTTATGAATAATTAAGCACGAGCATTTTGGTCCGGCAGTTTATTTTTAGTTCCTTTACTAATTTTGTGTTGGTTTTCGAGGTGGACCCGCCAACTGACAATGGCCTTCCCTTGACCTTCTTCCCCTATTTATCCATGACATTTGACGAGCAGTATGCACTTATGGTAATAATTTAATTTGCTTTTTATTTTTAATTTGCTTTTTTCAACAGGTTTCACCAGTGGTTTTGGGAAATAGTAAAGTGTCAAAATTAGATCAGTACTTGCCACATCTGCAAAATTATTAATTTAAATTAAAAAGTAAACAAATTTTTTAGTAAGATGATAATTCATACACTCTCATACTAACGGGCGTACCTACCTACTTAATTTATTTTTCACATAAATCCAATGTTAAGTGTTTTGGTTTTAACTCACTGGCTAATCCGAACTATCATTAATTTGTAAACTTTTCCACTTACTGTATACTTAGTCCCTTATCTTAAAGCACAAGTCACTTAATGGTGTTTTTATTTTTGCCAATGTATTACACCCGAAATCACTGAGTCATCCTGCGCTTATTCTGCTGTACATTATCCTTTTCTTTTACCCCAATCCTGACTTTATTAGACAACATCCCCAGCAATTCCATTTTTCAATTGTTCATCGTATTTGTAAAGAACTACAGTCAGTTTAGTCATGAAAAATACCCAGTCAGAAATGTTATGTAAAAAACATTTAATTGTACTGTTTCCATGACAATAAATGAGACCGAACTGTCAATTAGAAATAAGCTGAGAGACTTGGTCGAGTAATTAATGCAGTCCATGGAAAAGCCACAATATATTCTAAAGGTAGTTATTTGGCCACTTTAGGTTTTTTCCTAAATATGCTATCGCCGACCATAAATCAGATATTATTGATCTACCGTGATTGCAAATTAACTTTTAAGAGTGTTCTCGCTACTGCTACATTTATAGGTATAGGTCGGGCAATATAGCATGAGATCTGACCTTCAAGTGCGCAGTAGATAGGTAGATAGGTATCTCTGACGTACACTGCCGTATCTCGGTCGTACACTGCACTGACTCTCCTTTTCTATCGTCTACACATCTCAGAGCTCAAGCTAGAATGCACGACCTGTATAGGCTCTAACGATATGTATTCTATGGGAAAAAGTCTACAGTGAACCTTTAGAGATTCATCACAAGTGGTATGTGATAAGATTGTTTGACAATTCACCGCTCACAATTTATCGTTCACTTTCACCGCGACCACGATTCACTGAGAACTGTAATTGCCGCCACGAAAATTCCTCGCCTATCATATATCTTCACTTATTTATCTCACCATCAAATAACAGGTTTGTTCGCTTTGATGTTGACCGTGCATTTATTTCATTACTTTTTTGGATATACGTAATTTTGTGATAGGGGAGGAATTTCTTTAATGGTGAATGGTCGACGATGAAGGTATTGGAGAAGAGTTAATGGGATTGAAATTAAGACATATAAATTATATTTTTTTATCTTTTTTACATAGCTTCCACACTCTAATGGAATATTTTAAAATTGATATTTGAGTTATGATTTGTTAACCAAGGACCAGGTTATGGAATATAACTATAATTCAATTTTTTTTTTAGATTTTACATCCCTTCATACAAAATATTTTTATTTTGTACCAACTTTGCAAAGAAATTTTACGGACATACTAACTATAGCTTTATCTGGGCGGTATATTTACTTATTAAATTTAAACATAATTGCTTTCTGACGTTTGCCCATTTATATTAAAAACAGTAAATTCAACTTTCATAAAAGAAAATTACGTAACACGTTTTAACTTACATGACAAGAGAATTATCCTGTGATGTCGGTTTACTTATCTATTATGTGGCCTTTGCGTGGTGTTGCGTAATCCCATAAACACATTTTCGTTTTATCCTAGACCTTTTACCTTAGCTTAACCTTATCTTGGCTTTTATCGCTTTGCATGCAGCATGTATTTTGAGTGCTATTTTTTAGTAAGTAGTTTAAGGAATATTGGCCGAAAAAGGATTTTTTTTTTTAATAAATATAAAGTTTCTTTACGGATAGTGTAGACTTTTTCTGCAATTTAATTTGCACATGGTCGGTAGCAATTGTTTAGCGTATTAGGATTAAATGACGCGAACTTCATAAAAATACTAAAAACCAAAACATGGATTACGTCTATCTGAATTGGACGGAATCGACGCACAGATTGGTAAGGTAAGGGGACGACTAAATTAATGTATCAGAATAGTAAAAAGTAAACCTAGAGGCGGATATTGCACTACACCTCTATGTTTGCTCATTTAATCACGTTTAAATCAGGCATTTCCTTCAAGGACTATCTACTATTGTTTATAAGTTTTTGGAGGGTATAAAGTATTCAACAAGAAAATCTGTGTTGTTAAAGAAATTATGGGTCAACGCAATGCCTTGTTTCAACGAAAGTTGCTTTTTTTCTGGCAGTTCTAATATAGCAATATCAAATTTGAATAGATAAATTGTTACAAATTAGTTCAGCAGAGAAAAAAAACAGGCAAATTAACCTGCTGATGAATTTAAGCATTTCTTGGAACTCTTTCTCTGAATAATATTTGTTAATCGGTACTTAATTAAGAAAATAAATCTAGTGCAAAGAAAGCAAAGCTATTTTATATCCAATTAAAATTTAATTGGAGTGTCTGAGATAATCCATTAAAAGTTTGCATTAATGAAACTTTGCGCATTGTTTAGATTCAAGGTAAAATTTTAGCTTTAATTCTCTCGTTTACTTGCAATTTTGGAAAGAGCAATATTATCATTTTCTCTTGCAATTATATTTATTAAAATAAAAATCCTTTCCTATGGCGTTTTGTATGTACAGGTTAGTTTCAAGTGAATACCATTTGACCTGAAGTGTCAAAAATGTAATATTAAAATATTAATATCTCAAAAACTACCAAAGAAAGATATTACATAGTAAGCTATCAGCATTCTTGAGATATATTAAGTTTGAGTTATTTAATTTATTTCTGACCGGTATATTATTAGCTTATAGCGTCTTAGTTACGCGGGAATTATAAGGTTCATAACTCCCTTGGGATATTAAGAAAAATTTGACATAAAATCAAACAATTGACATTTAATTTCAATTTGATTGTCATATATTGAAACATTTATTCCACTTTAAAAATGAACAAAATGTTACTAAAATCGGTCAGAAATAAAATTATCTATGTATCACTGGAATTATAAGGGTCTCAATTACCTCGGGCAATTGCTGTCCCTCGGGCCAAAGGCTTTGCCCTCGGTAATTAAGACCATTATAATTCCCTAGATACATAAATAACTATTATATTGTAGGTTTTATTTCAATAACTTTGCTTTTATCATATTATATAAACGATACATATGCGAAATGTTGCACGTGGCAATCGAGCTATCCACCCAACCACGAGATGTCGCCACGTGCAACATATCGTTACATTATGTGTTAAAATGCACTGTCAGGTTCCTTTCCTTTTTGTCAGACTCTATAGCCTTGCCGATGAGCCGCAATACGGCGAAACGCATCTAAGAATTGGGTCTGACGAAAAGAAAAGGAACAAACTTCTTTCTTTTGCATATTATATAAATATATAACAGTGGGGCCTGTTAAAAGTAATCTGTAATTAAAGAAGTAACCTAATTCGCCCTAAGTAGATAAGTTGTTTTAAATAACTTACTTTTAGTATTTAACCTCAACACTCAACCTATAACTTTATTGAATAACTAAAAGCATCAAAAGCTGATACCTAACGTTACTTCTGCTTTGCAGGCTGCCAATCCATACCTGACTGGAATGCCACAAGTCGGCAGCACGTACAGCCCATACTTTGCACCCGGTCCAATGATGCCCACGATAATGGGGCCAGATCCAACAGGAGTGGGTTCGCCCTTAGGGGTTGTTCCCCAAACAGTCGTAGCACAACAGAAGATGCCTAGGTCCGATAGGTTAGAGGTAGGCGTACCATTTGCATTATTGCCTTCTTTTTATTTTGATTCATTTCTCAATTTATTTTAGTTTATTAATTTTTATATCACGCCCTTGTCAAAAGAAAAGAGTTACTTTAATAATAATAATTGTTCCCTGATACCTCTAAAGCTGTATAAATATTGTATACCTTTTTTTATTTTTTTGTGTGTTCCTTCTAAACATTTAATTATTTATTAAGATTGGTTAATCACCAACACGGCGGTATTAAATTATCTTTTCATCTAGTTTTATACTCTTTTTACATATTTTTTTTTCTGACAAGTGATTTTAGTTCTGTTTTATTCTTTTATCTATATTTTAATATTAAGATGTCTGGAAAACTGTATCTACAACATTGCTCCATCATTTTACATGATAAGTACCATATATATATTAATGCTTTATTTGCGATTTTATTATTTGTACTTTTACTTTAACCTTTTTTTTTCATTTTTTTTATCGTTATTTTAATAGTAATATTAACCCTATTTGTGTTCGTCAAGAGACAACCTGACAGGTACTTGACAATTTATTTTCTTTTCTTTAGCTTCTTTTATTTTATTATTATAAGATAATAACTTTACTTATGTAACTAATTTAATAAATTATTTCATTATAAAACTTCTAAATAAATTAATTTTGCATGTATTTTATTTATCCTTTTATATTTTTTTGCCTTTTTTTATTATTTATTATTTTCGCAGGTTTATTTAGTTGGGTTTTTAAACTCCAGGCGGTAGTAAACTTAGAGGTAATTAACTCACACAATACTAACACAATCACCCTAACCAAAAAGCTAACCTATCTAGCACACATAGACGTAGTTCAGTTTTCCCCTGTGTAAATATTGTTTATTTCCTTTTTTTTATTAACTGCTTTTAAGTTAAAGCAGATGCATACAAATCTAATAACGGTATTGGCAGTGTGGATTCCTTCAATTCCATCCAAGCATAATAAATTATGTCTTCTATTTTTAAGTTTGTTTAATTTTTGCATCTGCTCTAATTTAAAAGTTCTATTTATTTACACTACTATACATAGTTCCTTTTTAGCTGTAAATATGTACTTAGTGATTATTTTTTTATCGTCAACCCTTAAAGCACACTTAACTTTCTATCGACTTGTTTACTATGCACGGTGTGATATACCCGCTAAAATTTTCTCTGTAGTTTAGTTCGGCTCATCCCCTTTATCTTTTGATCGGCCAGTAACTTTAGGCTTTTTCGATAGAAAGTTATTTTTATAGATGATCATTTAGCTCTGGCTGAAAACGTTTTTCATACATATTCTGTTTTTTCCATAAATGAATAAATTAAATATACTTCGAACCATGAGTGATTTACGGTGGTTGGTGTATTAGACCTTTATGGCGAATCAGTCAACAGGCTAATCCACAAATTTCATATTTTGCATACTATAACGACATGCTCTATTCGACTAAACTATGTGGTGTTGCCGTTTCTACTAGAAAGTAGAAGCAGCTTTAAGATTTTAAACGGAGTACCCTGTATATTAATGTTTCTTACAATATCTTGTTGTTTCTTAACAACTTTACTTATTATTTCCGTATACATATCTCAGTGGCGGCTTTTCCGTAAGAGCTGCAGGGCTGCAGCTCCCCAGCACAACGAATAAACAAGAGGGAAATAAAATGTACACTATTTATAAATATATTAGTATTGTCCATATTTGGCTTTAATCCGGTTGTTTTATATTTTTTATAACAATCATAATGTGGAAGTCCGTCCCTGGCGACCACTCTACGTCGGCAATTTCCGCAACGGAATAAAGCCTTATGAGGGCTCAACTTATTTCAGCCTTGAATTTATACGTAACAAGCGCCAGATCGTGCGGCGTCGATCACGCTCGCTTCGGCTGGCTATATGCCATTTTAATGCTGTTGAAGGCTGCGGAAATTTCAGCCGGCAGTCGGCTGAGATGCTTAAAAAAATAAGGGCTGCGTTTGTCGGTCGTTTGTTTCGCTCTATTTACGTATAATAATGGCTATATGGTTAATAATTATTACAAAAATGCCTCGCAATGCTGCTTGAATAAGTTTTAAACAATTTAATATGCCCATTTTATCGACATCCCAAAAATAGCCTCCGGTAGCCCTCCTGTAAAATAAGCGACGAGCCGCCACTGACGTATTTATTACCGTTTTCGAGATATTAATTAATTTCTATTTAATTGTTTTTGAAAAACGTATTCTGCAGTATATGCTGATATTTTTGAACTCTTGAGATGCTAAGGCATTGAAATTTGGTTGCGAGTTAGGCGATATCCGAAGGCTTTTTAGGCTATGGCCAAATCTTAAACAGCTTATTTCTTAACAAACCTTATAATGGTGTCACTCACGTTGTGGTAGACCTGTGAGGTACGCCTGCGCAGGTGCACCTGTACAGAACGACTGGCGAGTTTGTGTCTACCAAAAGAATGTCGGGTATATTATTTACCTGTTGAGAAAGCGAATTTCGACACTTACGATTACTTGTCATTGCTTTTTACATTAATAATTTTATTGTAGCAGCATTACCAAGTGTACGTCTTCCCTTGGTGATCTAGCGAATAGTGTGCACATTTTTCTTTGCGTTTTTCTTTTTATTGAAAGTTATTGTAATGAGCTATATTTGAAGAAAAGCTTAGCTACAGACTAAAAGGACGAACTATACAGGCCAACCGGAACATGTGTATGAATACTGTGCGCAGGTATAAGATCTGTACCGGCAACCGGAAAAGTATCGAAAATCAGTTTGTTGTACCTGCGCCAGAGTGCGACCCAGGGTATACCGGCCGCCTTAAAAGAGATTAATATAGCGAGTGTTCTGCTTAAAATATTAAAGTTTTTTTTACGATAAGGCACAGCACTGCAGGACATTCTTGATGGCGCTCTGCGGGCGGTGCGTGTGCGTAGGAAACTATTCATGTTGGTCATGATTCTTTTGAGATTATACTCGTGTCGTTTGAGGGACACTAAGTTGAACCACGTGCGGATATGCTGCAGTGACTCGCCGTGTATTTCTACCATGCACCGCTCTGAGTGGAATCAAGCAGGGAATCTTAGTTAAGCACTTGCCATAAGAATATTTGTAAAATAGGCTAACGTTGCCAGCCTGGCTTTCTAGGTTGTTGGTCAGATCGTGGTCGCCGATTAAGCGAAAGGCTGTTCTTTGAATGGAATCCAGCAATCTCAGTGTATGTTGCTACTACTTTGTAGTAGAAACGGTTCCACCGCATTATCGGAAATATTAGCTGAATAGAGCATTATGCAAAAAATAATTTGTGGAAGGTCTCGATGACTTGTTCGCCATGCATTGTGAATCACCCTGTATTTTGTTACGAAATTGTGCCACCCTTTGGTTTTTAATGGTGGTATTATGTTTGCTGTGAGTTATAACAAGCTCTATTTGTTTAGAATACATATAGAATAGAATGTGATTGTTTAAAATCGATTTTAACGATATTTTTACACACTTTAAATGATTGTAAGTTAAACACGAATAAAGATTAAAAAAACAAACTTAAAATAAATTTGTACATAGAGTTGTCCCTTATCCTCTCCGTCAGACCCAATCATTGGACGCGTTTCGCCGTTGACGGCTCATCAGCAAGGCTCCGGGTCTGACGAAAAGTGCTATTAAAACACAGAAATGTAAATAAGCAGACGAAAGTTGCAGCACGTGGCTACATCTCGTGGCAATCAGACGCATTAACCCAACCAGGATAGCGATAATCCAATGCGTGTGATTGTCACGAAATGTAACCACGTGTTGCAATTCCCGTCTGTTTACGAATACATATTTTAAGGACGAGCGTCACAGAAGAGTTCACGTGACTTCCAGTTTTTTTTTTGTAAATTGCTTTCTTGCGATTATGCTAAAATATAGAAATATTTTTTACAAGGTTTTGTTATTTCTAATAAAGCTCCATGTCTTATGCAGATTAAAAATTTGATCCTTAACCATTCTGAAAATACGTTCATTATCTAGACAACTTTTAAAAATATCGAGTATTTAAAAGATTCTTGTGTGACTAATAAGAAAAACCCATGGACTGATACATACCGGGTGTTGCATCGTCGAGCGGGACATAGGAAATCCCATGTAATTTTAAATGGGGTCAATTATTGGCTTCCCTAATTATTTTAGAGAAAAATTCTATTTAGGTTTATTAAAGAGCACTAAAACCCACATTCAAAAGAATAACTTTAGATATTTTTGATGAGCCCGTTTACGGGTTATCGCCGATTTCTTTTTAACTATTTCTCCTTTTTATGGCCCCGTATTTGCGGGCACCAGTCAAGGTAAAAGATGACTGTCAAATAAAGTTGTCATTTTGAAATGTGTGCTTTATTGTTATAAAAACTCGTACATCAAAAATATTAAAGGTGTATTTATGAGTACAAATTAATCTGAATAAAACTAAAATAAAGTATCCAATTGCAAAGTTAATTATGACATTTTACATGTTTCAATATTTTACTAATTAATAGGTAGGTACTATTAAATTGTTAGAACTTTAGGATTTAAGAAGATGTTCAAATATTCCTCCATTGGCTGCTAGACAATAACCGAGGCGATCATAAAATTCTCTTCTTACATTCGCTAGTTGGTAAACTGAAATTCTATTGCATTCGGCAGAAATAGCATTTTTTAACTCGTCTAGATTTGGGTATTTTTTATCTTTGTATATCCTGTTTTTTTAAATGGCCCTAGAGAAAGAAATCATTTGGCGATAAATCAGGAGACCTGGCTGGCCAATTTACTGTATGATTTAAGCCAATAACATTTCCATTAAAAGCACGGTTTAAATATTCCCGGACAGCCAGAGGGTACTATGTGCCGGGCAGCCATGCATTTGGTACCAAACTTCTTGATTTTCCCTGGCGGCATCATGTAAAGTAGGTAAAATATGATCTTCAAGTAGTTCCAAAAAATATTTTGCATTTAAATTTCGTGTAAGAAATAATGGCCCGATAATATTTTCTCCGAAAATCCCAGCCCATACATTAACTTTTTGTGGATATTGCGTCCTTGTTTCCACAAACCTGTGTTGGTTTTCTTTGCTCCAATATCGATAATTTTGAACATTGGGTTCATTGTTTAAGGTAAATGTGCATTCGTCAGTGAAACAAATGTTTTTTAAAAATTCCCTATCCATGTTTGCTCTTTCCATCATACCAAAACAAAACTCCTGTCGTCGTATTTCGTCCCTATCTCTTAGCTCTTGGTGCTTTTCATATTTGTATGAATAATATTTATGTCGTTTCAAAGCTCGTAACGCTGTGGTGTGATCTAATCCTATGTCATCCTCAAGTTTCCTTGTGCTGATCTTCCCATCAACTTGCAAGTCCCTATCATTTCTTGCATCTCTTCTTTGTTCCTGCCTTTCTTCACATCTGCAGTTATTTATTACAGTGCCTTTTGTCTCAAATTTCTTGATAGTCCTTTCGACTGTAGATTTTGCAGGTATCGGTCTATTCGGATACAGAGCAGCAAACATGTCTGACACATTTTGATAACTATTTCCTTGATAATACCATTTAATCATCAATATTTTTTCTTCAGAAGTGGCATGGCTAATGTTTTCGATGTACGAGTTTTTATAACAATAAAGCACACATTTCAAAATGACAACTTTATTTGACAGTCATCTTTTACCTTGACTGGTGCCCGCAAATACGGGGCCATAAAAAGGAGAAATAGTTAAAAAGAAATCGGCGATAACCCGTAAACGGGCTCATCAAAAGTTATTCTTTTGAATGTGGGTTTTAGTGCTCTTTAATAAACCTAAATAGACTTTTTCTCTAAAATAATTAGGGAAGCCAATAATTGGGATTTCCTATGTCCCGCTCGACGATGCAACACCCGGTATATCTATTAAAGTCACTGATATCACTTATATTGCCTCTAGGTGGCAAGTTCATGTCATCAATAGATTTAGTATTTTCAACATGCTTTCTTCGCGTCTTCATTACGAAGATACAGAGTGTTGAACATTTCAAAAAATATTAATAAACTTAAATTAGTTAAAACTTATGACTGTATATTTCACTTACATCAAAGTAAGATAGTAAATTTAGAGCTTATATTAAACGTATGATACCTGCAATTTAAGCTTCTTACGCCGCTTATATTTCGAGAGCTAATCAGTTAAGACATGACTATGTGTATGCAAAATTTTAGTCCTAAAATTAGCAAAAGAATCACTTTAATCCTTTATTTTTATTCATTTATCGGTCAATGAAGGACCAAAATGTGTCTGGCCACACTAATCTGTTTACGAGTAGTTTTGTAATTTAATTGAGTTTGAGTAATTGAGTAATAACTGAAATCACCAAATAGGTGCGAAGTTAAAATTTTGAAACGCAAGAAAACGCGTTAATTAACATAATTAGAATTACTTTCAGGATCTTAAGCCGTAATAACCCACTGAATATTTTTCTGTAGATGATTGCCAAGACCTTTACAAAAAAGGGACAATATTAACTCGAAAACAATAGGATATTGTACAGCCCTAGGTGTGTAACGATTTTAAAGTTTATCAACGATATGTCATCCAAAACTAAATGATCATCTATAGCGTTGGGTAGGCCGTGCGGGCTGCGTCACTTTTCGTGAGGTACCTCGCACGGTGTGAGCATCAGCGGCGCTTAGCTCATCGCTGGGTTCTGCTGTAGGTGTGCCGTGAGTTCCAGCGCGGGGCGTGCAAGCGCGCAGAGTCCGAATGTCGCTTTGCGCATCCCGCTGACTCTGTGACTGCCAACGAGGACGGCACGGTCACTGTCTGCATGGACGCAGTCAAGGGCCGGTGCAACCGCGACCCCTGCCGCTATTTCCACCCCCCTCTGCACCTCCAAGCCCAAATCAAGGCCGCACAGTCGCGGGCTAGCGCGGTATGCTACGCAGTCTTAGGGCGCACGCTATTCAGCCTTTTAGTCGTTGTTGTGTTGTTGTTCAGTTTTTATTTCGACCTTAATTTTTTTTTGTTTTCCCATATCGGCTTCCGCAATCCTGTTTATATCTAGGTTCCCTAATATTCATTGATATTTTCTCAAGTCATTTGGTTTAGTACCTACTTAGGCTTCTGTCATTTAAAGTTTTTGGATGTGATACTGATTAAATTCAACCAAATAATGTCTAAATACTTATACCAGAATCCAATCCTATTTTTATTTTAAAATATACAGGGTTAGGCAAATGTTCCGGAACGGCTTAATTACACGAAAACGAAAAGTGATATCAGATCCGAGTTTTCGGCAACCTATTTACTATTTGGCTGCGCATTCCATATGTCAGTAACGTCATCAACTGTCAAGTGGTTCCAATACTTTCACCTTTAATTTTTTTTAATGGAATACAATTGTTCCTACAGCATACTAATTTGTGTAAATTCAACTGGTTTGGAAATATGGACACATAAATGTTGAAATCCCGTAATACATTTTATTTCTTAATCGAGCAACATTGTTCTTTTATTGTAACAATATAAGTAAAAGTTTTAGTTTCCGTGACTCCCAAGTGGGCACCTATTTTTTTTTTATATATTATAACTGATGGAGCTATGAATCAGCTAAATGAATAAGAACGCATTTATTTGTTTACGATGATAGAATATTATGTAAATAGACGTAGATCTTTTCAAGAATCTACCTACCTTTTTAGTCCAAGTTTTCCTGATCGAGATCCCATTTCTTAATTAACTGCCTTGTGGATGGTTTCAATGCAAATAATATGAGATAATGAATTAGATTATAGTAGATAGTAAAATGAAAAAGAACATACAGTGGAAGTATGAGAGAGAGAAGAAGTAGAGGAAAAACAGGATAGAGGAAAGAACACAGAGAGAAAAGTAATAAAATATTGCCAATGTATTTACATATGAAGAAGGCATATTCAGTAATAGTTGCTGAGTGCGAGACTAAGTCTGAACGGGGCATTGCTATCACTGTTGATTAAACAATACAATTTTAAGCTTCTTTTTAAAGGATGCACAGGTGCTGAAAAGTTTGAAGCATATTGATTAATATACGAAGCTGCGCAGTAAGAAGAAAAACGTTTAAAAATGTTTGCGATGCCTTAAAATTCTTAATATATTTTTACGATGAATGTTAAAGTTATGAAGGTACATCCGTCCTGTAGACAATCTTTTCATGTAAGTAAGAAGGGGGTTTTTATTTAAGGATTTCATAAACAAAAAATGTTACATGCAGAGCCCGTTCTAAAACTTGCTCTCATACATAAGAGCAGCGAAAAATCCATTAGAAGATGCCATAAAGAAAGCAAAATGTTTCCTTATACACTAACCTGAACTAACCCAGGTTGCTTCAAGAGCTATCGAAAGACGATCCTGATAAGCATATGCAATTTTGTTAAAAAATAATGGACTACATAGTATTAACTTATATTATTATTGGGTCACACTCCCGGACTATGATTTGGAAACAATAGGGTTTTTAGTCAAGTAAGCATTGCCATTTTTATGCGTAGCCTACGGCGACACATCATTTCTTATTTGGAGTAACTGTGCAAGACCTACGACCACGCACTTTTTACGTTACTCTTAAGCGTGACCACGCTGTGCTAATTATTTGTAGTAACTGTGCGAGGTTTACGGCCACGCACAGTTTAAATATATTATATATAATAAATATAAGTTCATAACCTAACTTTGTAAGTCGTATTTTATTTTCTACGAGACCGTCTTACTGGCATCGTCAACAGGCACAACTGCTGATACTGATTAGTATCCAGTATTCTCAAAAATTTAATATACTATAAACTAAATTACCTAGTAATAGGGGCTTTCTTTCTACGCGGAAACCTTACATCTAATTCCTACTTAGATCTGTTTCGGCATAGAATTATATCAAATTTAATTACTTTGTATCATAATCAAGATCAAATATTAGGAAATGATATTTGGTTTTAGCAAGATGGGGCGCCATCGCATTTTGGTATACATACTCGAAGCTATTTGAGTTTCCTGGAAAATGAATAGGTAGGGGAGGGCCCATTGAATAGCCTCCTAGATCTTCAGATCTAACATCTTTAGATTTCTACCGCCGGGATACATTGAAAGTCTGTCACTAAATGCTGTGAATGCTATTTCTCATTTCAACTTTTGCAAAATGCGCTTTCTCAGTTTTCAGAAAGGCTTGAAGGCTGTCAAGTGGCCGAAGGACGACGTTATCAACATCTAGTTAATTCGCTTTTATTATATATTATCGTTTTGTTTAAAAATGATTAATTAATATTTTTTTAAATTAGATGTATTGTGAGGTTTCTACATTCATTTATCAATATTAGGGGAAATTTAGACATGCTATGCTATATGAAAAATGTTTTAGGTTTAGTGAGCATTTAGGATAACTATTATAGTATATAGTATAATTTTAATCCTATAGGTTGTTGATAACCCAGACCTGAATTTAGCCCTTCCGGAACATTTGTCCAACCTTGTATATACCCGAACCAAGTATTTCAATTAAATAATTTTTAAATAAAAAACTTAAATATCTTGTTATAATTCCAATTGTATTAAAAATCGAATGTTGAAAACGTTCTCTCTTTACGGAATCGCTGGCATTGCGGAATCGATATTTACCTTTCTAGCTAATAGCCAATTATATTAGCGTGGCGTATTTTGAATTTTTTACTAACTATATAATTTAAGCTAAGGTTAAATCTAAACGATTTTTTAAGATAAAAAATTTCGATATCAAAAGCTTTTACATTGATGTTAATATCAAAAGCCCGATTATTATTTTCATCTCATTAATTTATAATACTTATAAATAGCTTGAAGAAGTAGTCCATTACAGTGGAGTTGATATAATCAAATAAAACAACGGCAGTCTACCTCCACAATATGTATTTCAATGTATATGTTTATATCCTACATGTTTCGGACATAGAAATGTCCATCATCAGGGATACTAAAATAAATTTACAATGTAAGTTAAACGTTTTAAGTAAAATCAGAGGACTCACCAGTAGTCGATTACGACAGCTCTATCTTGCATAAGCGACGATCAAAAGTATGTTAAAATTGAAAATTGTAGGTTCTAATGAATGTTCAAGATTGAATGAGATGTAATATTTAAAATTTTGGTCAAGGTATCTTTGAATAAGGGGATTTCCAGTTTGCAGCCACTGAGACAGGTGTTGAAGCAATTATGTTATTTGTAGCTATTTAGAGGAGGTTAATTTAAGTGAGGTGCTCAAAGATGCTTCATCTAACCGTGTCTAGGGTGTGGTCAGCAAAATACTGGGTTAGACTTGAATAACACATTCTTAGGAGATAAACAAAAAATGAAATGAAATTATACTATTTTAAGGTTGGAATTTATTAATTTGAAGCCAATGAGCAGGTGGTGAAGCAATTATGTAGGTTGTAGCTAATTAGAGGAAAAAGATGTAGATAGGTGCTCAAAGATGCTTCATCCAACCATGCTTGAAGGATTGGCTAACAAATTTTTAGGTTAAAGGGGGTAGAAAATGAACATAATGTTATGATTGTAAAAAAGAGATATAAAAAATTAAAATTGGATTTTTACTATTTTGACTAGAAGTGAAGTATTTATGTTAAAATCACATTGTTTTAGCTGATTAGATGATATTACAGCTCAAAGATACATCACTTCACCATGCTGGCGTGCAGGGAAATGTTGGTTGTCAAATAGTGATCGTATACCAGTGGTCGATCTTTGATCAATTTCTCGTACACCCCAGCGCCTCTTGCATGCGACTGTCACTGTATTTTGCTTTTTGACTTTTCAAGCTGTCATGACTATTTGACAACCAACATTTCCCTGCACGCCAGCATGGTGAAGTGAAGTATCTTTGAGCTGTAATATCATCTAATCAGCTAAAACAATGTGATTTTAACATAAATACTTCACTTCTAGTCAAAATGGTAAAAATCCAATTTTAATTTTTTATATCTCTTTTTTACAATCATAACATTATGTTCATTTTCTACCCCCTTTAACCTAAAAATTTGTTAGCCAATCCTTCAAGCATGGTTGGATGAAGCATCTTTGAGCACCTATCTACATCTTTTTCCTCTAATTAGTTACAACCTACATAATTGCTTCACCACCTGCTCATTGGCTTCAAATAATAAATTCCAACCTTAAAATAGTATAATTTCATTTCATTTTCTGTTTATCTCCTAAGAATGTGTTATTCAAGTCTAACCCAGTATTTTGCTGACCACACCCTAGACACGGTTAGATGAAGCATCTTTGAGCACCTCACTTAAATTAACCTCCTCTAAATAGCTACAAATAACATAATTGCTTCATTACCTGTCTCAGTGGCTGCAAACTGGAAATCCCCTTATTCAAAGATACCTTGACCAAAATTTCAAATATTACATCTCATTCAATCTTGAACATTCATTAGAACCTACAATTTTCAATTTTAACATACTTTTGATCGTCGCTTATGCAAGATAGAGCTGTCGTAATCGACTACTGGTAAGTCCTCTCATTTTACTTAAAACGTTTAACTTACATTGTAAATTTCTTTTAGTATCCCTGATGATGGACATTTCTATGTCCGAAACATGTAGGATATAAACATATACATTGAAATACATATTGTGGAGGTAGACTGCCGTTGTTTTATTTACTTATAAATAGGATCTTGCAAACGAGAAATATTTTTATGGACAATTTGGATGGTTAGTTTCTTAATATTTATATTTTAAAACCTACTATTAAACAAAGTGCTTATTCTGGGAAGGATAGGTAGTAGTTATCTACGTAATATATAATTTCGTTGCGTTTAGATTTAACCCTTGCTTATTTTTATTTTTGGTTGAGTGCCTTTGTGTTTCTTTACTTTTTTGATTTTTGTTTTATTTTTTACAAGATGTTTAACCAATTGTTTTTTAGACGGTCAGTTTTGCTACGAACTTTAATTCCATAATTTGTTTCGTTTTTTTTTAAGTATTTTTAGAAGTTTAATCACCCATAGGTTGCTTTAAATAGAATTTATTTTTTTCTTCACTTTAGGTTCACTACAAACGTTATGATGGCCACATAGCGTTTGCAAGTGATTCCTTAAGTCTAACCAGGCAGAACTTCTAATAGCGACCTTTTGCACCCTAATTCTTATCACTGACCTAGTGCACATCGCAGTGATAATAAATTAATGTAATTTGACGTTATTATTATTCAATGACAAGTTTTTTTAAATACAATTTCAATACTTATGAAAAGTATAGTACAATACATATTATATTTCTTGGACTATAGTTTGTTCATAAGCTTATATTAGACACCTCTCTTAGCTCTCTTAGTCCCCTATTATATTTGTCTATATTTTTTTTTATCGAGGACATTTTAGTAGCTCTTAACTGACTTATAGTATTTAGCTCCATTTTTGTATTGTGACGCAGCTACAGGCAATTTGGCAAACTCCTGATGCAATGATTTGCGGCTATACTCTCTCTGCTATTACCGGGCTGTATTTAATTTTGAATGGATTACGAGAGGGAGAACTCTAGGTGCTACATTTGTTATTTATGCATTTAGGCTTTAAAGCTGCATATGATGCATATCACTTTCTTTATTTTTAACGGCTGTACTATACTAAGCAAATTATTTAAATAACATTTACCATGCACAGTCATGCATAAAAATGATCAATAACGTAAGTTTATAAATAGAGAATATTTATATTTGACGTTATTCGCAATCATTGCATATAAAAATGTAATTTTAGCTAAACCTTTTGTTCTTCTTTTCCCAATTCTTGATATACAATTTAGGGTGATTCGTGCTGGATGGGACATTAGACGTTTTTGACGAACCAGTGAACAGAAGAATCCAAAAATTTCTTTTTTGCATGAACGGGCATGCTTAAACATTTTCGGCAAAGCGGCGTTGCCGCTCCTACTACAAAGTAGTAGCAACTCGATCGGAACGCCCTGTATATAAACATATTTTTACAATCTCTTTTTGTTTTGTAACAGCTTCCCTTATTCTTACCCTATGCTTATCTGTTGACGTTTTCGAGATTATTATTATTATTATAATTAATATCCATTTTTTTTTCGAAAAATATGACCTGCAATAAATGCTGATATTTTTGAACTCTGAGATACTAGGGCACTGAAATTTGATCCGGAGGCTTTTTATGTTATGGCCAAATCTTAGTTGCAATATACAGGGTGGTCTAATAATACAGGTATTTTGGTTGTTTGAAATGTCTAAAATTATATTTGTTCAAATGCAACATGTTTATCTAGCTAGTCAAGTTTATGATTTATAAGCATTTATTTGAATAAGTTTCTTGAAAATTCCCATGCGGTTTTTAGTCATTGCGAGATCAGCTGATCTTAATTAGATTTTATGTACAATGCACCGGTAGATTCTAGAGAAGAGTTGCTACGTCGGGTCAACCAAGCATTTCAAAATCTAGATCCAATTAAAAAATAAAGTTTCGATAGGCGCATTTTGAAGTGTGAGGAAGGCCAGTGTTTTGACAAAGCCGCCTTTACTACAAGCCGCGAAGTGACACCTGGCAACGCTGCATCAGCTGTCAGATATACCAGCTAAAAAGCGATAATATTATGTGTCGCGGTAGCGGGCGTGTTGTGTATTTCTTTTTGAGAATGTTTTTTTGGTTTTGTTACCGCTATTTATATTGAAAAATGTACAATAAATAGTTTTGGACGACAAAAACAACTTAATTAATAAGTGATATTCTGGGTGGAAAGCTAATGTAAACAGATTTTAAAATGCGTTGCTATTTTTTAAAAAGTAATAATTGTACTTTTATATAAGTATAAAAGTAATTGGGGAAAATGATTTAGCAAGTGCATACAAACCTTTTGTCACACTTAGGAAGATGGACAAAGAATTTCCTCAGATTTCCAATTTGAAAAAATGGAAGTCTTTCACCTGTCTCGGGGTCCTGTCCGGCGTGGAGATTAGGCTGTGATGAATTTATCAATGAGTGTACAATTTTTATTTTCTTATTTTTAGGCTTTTCTGCAGCATACTGGTTGTTTTTTTTTCTTAAAATAGTCATTCAGCAAAATATTTCTAAATATTGAACAAGTCTATAAGAAGCGTTTTATATTCCCTACCACAAACACATATTGAAAAAAATCACTGAAGAATTCATCCTGTTATATGCTTTTCGAAGTTAAATCAGGTAAAATAGATTTTGTTTTAAGCACATACCTTTATTAATGTGGTTGGGCGCTTGAGCTACCTCGTTGCAGGCAATCGAAATACTCTTGTATCAAGTAATTTCTCATTTTGTTACTACCTGCCGAATATTATCAAGGACAACTGCGCTTAAAGTTGGGGATTGATTATTGAGCGATATTTATTGCTGACAAGAGCAACATATTAGGTACAAAGCCATCTTTACTTTCGGCATGATAACGCGGTTTCCTCTAGAAGACGGTGTACCAAAAGTAAAATTTGTACTGTCTACCCAACCATACTTATCAACATTATGGGTATCAAATCAAGTTTCGTCTAAATAAATTATACTTTTATCGGATTCATGGCACTCCTTTATTTTGCGCAAATAATCCTGTCGTAGTTTAATGATACGCGGGGATTCCATTATAACTATTAGATTTTCTAATTTTTTATGTTTAAAGCCGCATTTTAATAAGACACCACGCAATCCCTTGTAGTATTGTCAGCCGTTTTAAATTTTTGATTTATTGGTTTGCGCTTTATGTACAGTCCCCAAATTAATTACGTTATAAATTCTTATAAAACCCAAGTTGTGTTTTTTATTTATTAATTTTCCCACTCGAAAAAAATAGTTCGCACTTTAAATTGCCAGTGGGCCTCAACGGTCTATCGCCAGGGTGTTGCCAGTTCTATAAAGTGCTCGTAAGTGTAGGAGGAACATAAGGGTTTGTTAATTGTTTATTTTTTTTGTTTAACAACAGTGAAATTTCTTTTTAATTTGATTTAAATTATTTTTGTATAAATAGTATTTCTGAAAAATTATTATAATATTCATGAATGGCTTGTTCCTTCTTTCTTTGACATCGAAAATTTCTTGGTTCAATGTACATTTGCAAACTAGCTTTCGAAGAGAGTTACTGACTATCAATTAAATACTGATATAAAAGAACACTTTTAATAATGAAAACTTAAAGAATTAAAAAAAAAAGATCTGACAACCCCGATTATAATGCCGGTCCCTTTGAAGCCCGGTCGAAGCTTTTTTATGTCATCAAACTGACTTTGGAAAAAGTGTAAACAACCTGTCTTGCATAATTTGCATACAAAATGTGTGTGTAAAAGTGTCAAATCACGTGACTATCTAATATTCATCCACCGTTGCCGTTGTTTCTACTTCGTGGCTAGAAGTAAAGGGGGCTGTGGTTTTGAGTATCTGTTTAATATTATTATTGAGACTACAAAAAATAAAAAAATTAAATTAAAATTAATTTGTAACTTTTTCTATTCGAAATAATTGCCACAAACAGAAAGTCGTTCGATTTTACCTAAGCTAAACTATCATTTGATTGTTGTGGCGTTATATTTCGATAACAGTGGCGCACTGATTTAAAACTAAATGGAATTAATTAAATTATTATTAAATTAAGTCAGAATTTTGACTAGTATGGTATCCGTAAATATAGACCAAATTACAGCAGCTTTTAAAATCAGTGAACATATACAGGTCGTTTTATTTGAAAAAATCAACGTTTAGACATTTTTTCAAGTAAACAAAATACCTGCATTTTTGGACCACCCTGCATATTGCAATTAAGATATGTACTTGTACATTGCGTAACAAAATTGAAAATTTGTGTGTAATAGAGTTTAAAAATTTCAGCATTTAATGCAAGTCGTATTTTTCGAAAAAAAAAAAGAAACTAATTAATATTATTTATTTATTTATTTATTAAACGTCTTTATTTGCACTATTACATATGAAATTATAATATTAAGGGCGTAGTTTAATAGAAGATATTTATAAGTATAGATAATATATAACAATATAATTTAAAATCATGAGAAGATATATGAATAAATAATTATATGCGTAGTTATTTTTTGCATTATTTTGGAATTTTAATTATATTATGTATATTATGTCTGCTGATCCAAAAAAAATACTGTTTAGCTCCCTTGTTAAAAGCTTTCACACTATACTCCCCCAAAGAATTATAATAGTATATAATAGACAGCATTGTAGAAAAAGCTTATTTTAAAAGTGCAGTTTTATGATGGGGTAAAGTCAGGGTTAACTTACTATTACAAACTGTTCTTTGCTGCTGATCTATTCTATAGGACAGTTTATGACGCAAGTAAAGGGCCCCAACCAACAAAATTTTATAATTCAATGGTTATACAGCTATTTTATTTTATTGCTATTTTATTAATACTTCCAAAATGCTAATCAATCACATAAGAGCTGCAATAAACACTATTCTGTTGTAGGCAGCTAAGGTGCTTTATAAATTTAACACCATAACGTTAATATAACAGAATTATAAAATATCTTATAAAGCAGTCATAAAATTATTGCAGAAATGTTTCTATGAACAACTTTAAAAATATTTTAACTTATAAAATATAATTATTTGACATTTGACAATTGCATTTGACAATGACAAACCCGGGTTTTTAGAACGCCATAAATGTCTAATGTTTCATCCACTGTGAACCACCGTATACTATAAAATTGAAGGTAGTTATTTATTTTCAGTAGCGGGGCGTGAATAGAAAATGTTATCGTGTGTGCGTAGTTAGTCCCCAAATAGCATGAAAGCAAGCGCAGTTTTGCAGAAATGCCGCCATATCCCTAGAGCCGACCCCCCGCCCCCTTCAGCAGCTAAATCTACACCTCTACATTGTATGATGTATAACTACCCTTTTTGGTCTTTATAGACTTGTAGCTTTACTTCATTAATTAGAATATAGTGTTCTTTTACTGACTTAGAAACAATAAATATATATTCCTCCCCTTTTCTAAATATCAAAGCTACAAATCTATAATAAAATAAATACCTTCTACGTAATATACATTGGCATATTTCAATCATTTTTAATTTGATCCTTTTTATTTAAACTTAGTCCTCTATTTACTTACTTTGTTTAAAGTAAAAGACATTTTAATTATTTGTAAAAGGTAAAAATTAAGGTAGCTACAAGACAAACCAATTACGTAAGTATATAAAGGTAAGTACGATTTCCAAATTTGTTGGTGTTACGGAGATATTTTACCCATAATATATCCCTAAAAATATCTGATGCAAATGTAAAACGAAGCCTTAAGAATATTGATTGTTATTTAAAGGGTATATTTTAAAACGGTTGAACAAAGAAAGAACACACAAAG
This sequence comes from Polydrusus tereticollis, assembly GCA_963920685.1. NCBI lineage: Eukaryota > Metazoa > Arthropoda > Insecta > Coleoptera > Curculionidae > Polydrusus > Polydrusus tereticollis. The sequence continues at coordinate 84,289,499 of OY987327.1, forward strand.
ATTTTTCCTAATAAAGTATTTATTAGTTCATGTTAGTTTCTTACATACCGCTGACATTTTAAATTATGTTTAACCTAGGCTACACAAAGTTGTTGAAACCTATTTTTAACATGCAGAGAATAGGATAAGCTGGTCATTGCCTCTAGGATTTTGTTGAGTGGTCTAAATATTTATTCTAGATTTACGATGTAATTTTTCTTTTAGCTCTACAACAGTTTTCTATCTATTGAAATAGTATATTGATAATATCGTTTTTGTTGTTTTACTGCTTTCTGTGTTGTTATGCTTTATCTAACTGCATGACTATATGGCCGGCATAAAATGCCTTCTATAATATACATTTATGGTCCCATAGAATTTATAACTTTCACTGATTTATTTCCAGGACGACGAAATAAAATAGCCTTGCCGAAATACTTAAACTGTACTATTGAAATTAACTGATAACGCTGCTAGATCGCAAGTGAATGATGTCGTGATATACCTAATATAAATATTGTATCTTGGAGCATTACAAGCTTCGATTTAATGTAGTTCTTTGGATTCATGACATTTTACACTTACAATTTATTTAGGCTGGCAGCCTTCTGCATGACCATTTAAAGCTTTAAACTGTATCACGGTCAACTTCTTTGGAAGATTGTCCATTTGCACATCTGCACAATTTCGGATTTCTACTTACCAACAGAAATATTTTAGTCGAAGGTCGCGTCTAGATATGTCAGGTAACTAATCATTTTACATACCTAGATAAAATGTATACAGTTGAGTCCCAGGATTAATGTCTAAATTCATTTAAAATTCAGCGGTGTGTTGTTTTGGAAAAACGCTCGAACCCATCTATTTTTGTTTTTTTTTTATGGTAAATTAATGTTTACACGTTGCCCAAAAGTAAGTTACGACCATCAACTTAATTTTTTAAATAAAATTATCCATTTTTTATTTTTTTTTTAATTTTCATCAAATTCTCAGTATGTTTCACGTACCATAGTCCTATGCCTAACCTCAACAGTTATCGAAAAAATGTTGATTAAACACATTAATTAGTAAGACCTGTTTATTTAAAATAACAAAACAAAAAATCAAATTAAATGTTAAAAATATGCGCCGTTTACGGCTTGACAATATCCAAGGCGGTCAATAAATACTCTTTGCACGTTCTCAACCATTTTCGGAGTTATGGCACGCACTTCTCTTCGGATCCTCTCTTTCAACTCCTGTAGATTGTTTGGTCTGTCAACGAATACTTTCGATTTAAGGTTACCCCACAACAAGAAGTCCAGCGGAGTTAGGTCTGGCGACCTAGCAGGCCATTCGATAGGTCCTATCCTTCCTATCCACCGATTGGGAAATAATTCAGCCAAAAATGTACGCGCAGTGCGGAGGAGCACCGTCTTGCTGGAACATCAGTTTTTCGTCAGGGGAGTCTGGGTTCAATGGATTCGGAAATAAAGCCACTTATGCTGGAATTAATTCAAGTTGGAGAAGTCCAGTTAGAGACTCTTCAAATAAAAATGGACCAATTACTCTTCCGCGCATTATTCCACACCACACATTTGTGTTTTGAGGATAGTGGCTGTGAACCTCCGTTATTCAATGCGGATTTTCTGTTCCAGAATAGCGACAATTTTGTCTGTTCACATTTCCATTCCAACAGAACGTAAGCTTCATCGGAAAAATGATATTTTTTACTAAATTATTATCCAGATTGCACATATTTTGCATCTGTTTACAAAACTCATTTCGCCTATCGAAACCATCTTCAAATAACTAATGCACTGGAATAACTTGGTATGGCTGATATATGTGCTTTTGAACTATTCGGTGAACAATATATTTCCGCATGTGTAAATTGACCCCAATGTGCGACAGAGTACATGGATTTTCTTCCAAGGAAAGCAAAACGTCAAGTTGTTCAATTTCATCTCGAGCAGAACGACCAGATTTAGGTAAATCTCTAACATGACCGAATTCTCTAAATTTAGCCTCTGTTCTACTCACCGCTTTTTGACATATGGGAGGATGATCAGGATGGCTTTTATTGAAAAATTGAGCTGTTTCTATTTGAGTACGTGTTCTATCACCACACTCAACCATGCGTAGAGTTTCAATTTTTTCTCGTTCCGCTAACTTCACCATTGTGAAAACCGCAACTTTGCAACTACGCTTGACAATTACTTATTTGAAGTAGAATTGTCATACAGTTTTTATGAGACTAAACGTACACAAGTCAACATTCAGGAATACCAGAATTGAAAGAAGAAAACAAAATAAACACAATGGAATGTTTCAAATAACTCAGAAATACGGTCTTGATTGATATGTTCAATCGTAATTTTTTCGATAACTGTTGAGTTTTAGTATAGGACATGGTACATGAAACATGTTTAAAATTCGATGCAAAATTCAAAAATGAAATAAAAAATAGATGTTTTCATTTGAAAAAATGAAGTTGATGGTCGGAACTTATTTTTAGGCTACTCTGTATACATACCATCAAAGAAACCACATTAAGAAATAAAAAATCGACGGGTCCGAGCGTTTTTCCAAAAAACGCACTGCTCAATTTTAAATAATTGTAGACATTACTTCTGGGACTCACTGGATATTCAGTGTTGGACTACCGAACGGATTTTAAGTTTTTGTGTTGAAATTACATAAACAATTTTTATCAGGTTGCTCTTCTAATTTTTCAAAAGTTTAGGGGATATTTGATTGATGAGATTTGCCCACCTACCTATCTGATTAAATATGTTGTTGCTTACAAGATATTCTGGGGTTAACTCTTATATAATATACTAGTTTTCAGCTAGAAAAATATTTGAGGGCAGACTTATATTATGACATATGTCACTTTCTAGTTCTTTTTATTTTAGCTGTACGTTAATTACCAAGTTTACACGCGAGCTTAATGCGTTTTAACTAAAAATGCGTGTTTATACGACAAATTCCAAGAGGGGTTTTTACGATTACATTAAACAGTTGTTTGCTGTTGCCAACATGAAAATGTCGGATTTGACGTTTAGTGTGTTTGCCCCGCTTTATGGTTAAGACAAAATGAGTTCCTAATTGTCCAATTTATCCTTTTCATTCCATTTATTGAATAATTTAAGTTTGGGGAAACAAAACTGACAGAACTTTAAACTTCAAAAGCAAACACTCGGCACTTGTTTTAATAAAATTATCGTAACTATAGATCCGACACGCCATTCATAAATGCTATAAAATCCAAAAATTGTGATGCGAAAATCGTTTGTTGGCGAGACGCTGTGAGGAGCTAGGTGGGGCCGGAAGTGGGGATTACGCTGCCTTTACATATGCATGCGACAAAACTCCAGGAAAACAACATCCGCTATGCCGAGTATTGTCGAGCCGATGCGGATGGCCACGAAAATGATGGAATCTGGGCGGATTCTTTGATGCTGCGTTGCCATACTACAGATTTTTTACAAGGTTTTAGGCAATGTTATATATTTCCCACGTCATGTTTATCTAGTTAATCATAGAAGTTAACACTTTTAACAGAGTAAGCCCAGAAAACTACGTTTTCTGTGGCGTAAGTCTGGCAAACCAAGTGGAGGGGAGCAGCTTGCATGTTGATTTACTTTACACTGGAATACATTGATGACAACACGTTTATTTGTTATTGTTCGGTCTAATAGTTACGATGTCTATGGTTACATTAATAAAATGCGGCAAGGGGTGGGTTATTTAGGAATACGATAATTTCCTTTCTTTTTCGGAAATCTGTTGACATGAAGTTTCGAATTTTTCTTTTGGTATTTCTGGCCTTCAGGTGGTACCAACGGATTTAAAAGGACGCTTAATTTTTATTTATGAATATTTCGAAGAGAAAATATTTGGATTGTAGAGGTGGTGGTCTTCCAGAGGCACTGGGTGGGAACACAGTAATCGTTATGCATAATTAATTTTCTAACTTTAGGATGATAACTGTCTCAAAAAACTACCAAAAACAATAAAAAAAAGTCTCAAAAATCTGCAGAATGCTACCACATGGAAACAATGAAGAAGAACAAACGAAATAAATAAAATACGCCCGAATCGCCAAATACGATTCTGTATCGTTTGTATTACCAGTAAAGTGGGATTCAATGTAGCGACATGCGAATAAAGATCGAGATATGGCATGATTTGATTAATGCAGTAGAGAAAAAAAGGCATAAAGGAATTCATGTGGATTTCGGTGGATTTTTACAGCTGACTCGGATGTTTTTACCAGCAGATTCTTTTGATTTTTGGGTTGCCTTCTTTAGTAACTAGAAAGTGACACATGTCACAAAAGTCTTACCTTCACTGACTATTTTATTGGCTGAGACATAGTTTATAAGCCAAGCTTCAACCGTACCAAAACCTACCTTACAACACTACAACAATTTTCTGAGTAAATTCAATACACATAATATGCCGTGTTTTTTGTTAAACACACTGTATATTTATATTATTTATAATAAATTAGGTCTACCATATTTGTTTAGTTTTAAACTGACAGACCAGTGTTTACATGTAAAGGAACCTTTAAAGTTGTAGGTAAATTAACAAAAAAAAAAAATTAAAATTGTAGTTCCGTGAAACAGATGGCCTCAAGAAAATTCATTTATACGGAGGTCTATAAATAGTTTGAGGAACAAAATCGGTTGCCACCGGTACGTCATTCCCCACCATAATGTACTGAATTTACTCAGACAATTTATATATAATGTTGTAAGGTATGTTTTTGAACGGGGATACAACTAAGTTTGTGTAAAGGTCAAAATGTTTACTATAAATATTTCTTATGTTTTACTAAGGGAACCTTTAAGCGTATTTTTCGTTCTTTAGAAACGGAATACTACCACAATCGCTTCTTCAGCTCGCATATCTAGACTAGCACCTTTTTAGTGTCAGTAAAAGCATAGATTTTATATATTATGCAAACACACACTTATTTGTTACAGTTAAGAGTTTTTCAGATTCTAAATTGCAAAATGGTAACGAAGTGTAAAATTCGATACCCGCTTCTTAAAAGAGTACCGCTATCTAGCACAAGTTAATTTTTAAAGTCAGTCATAATGCGATAAAATTCAGCATGAGTTTTCCTGCTTAAAAATATGAAAGAAGTTCCTCTAAACCTATGTTCAGAAATGTTTCGTTTGGGAGATACAGGGTGTTAAAGTTTTATTTCTATTTTTGTTTTTTCTAAATATTTTTCAAAATAATGTCGATATTAGAACTAACGGGCTTTTAAAAATGCTAAATTCGAATTTGATGTTAGTATGGCTCCCACTTGTAGAGTGCACCACCTACATAGGGTAAAAGTGAGAGGGACGCCACACATTCCTTATCTCGCGATATGAAAGAGACAGCCCTATACTTTATACTGGAAATAACTATGTACTTATCGACGCTGTCGTCGTAACAAGTCAGTGCCTGTTCGGCTGCCCTTGGTGCGTTACGTAATGTTAGGAAATATTTTTTTGTGCGTAATTTATTCGATGAGAATTTTGAGCATATTATGTTTTAGTGAATGCCATAAGTACAGCGGAGATAAGTTAAAGTGAGTACCTGTTTTAATGTTTTGTTCAGCTTGTTTTTAACATGTTAAAAATATTTTTGTATCATTGTTTATACTGAGTGGTATTTTAACCGTATACCATCTATCCTCCGAAGTGAGAAGAGACGCGCCACGGCTTATATGATATGTGTTTTACTGTTAAATTTGAACAAGGTATTTACTATTTCAGAATGCCCAGAAAATATGTACTGCCCCCATTGCAATAATTGTGGGAGGGAAATAGTATGCAAAGAAAATCTTAATCAGACAAAATAATATGTATGGCATCCCTCCGTCGTGTCCTGGCATCTCTTCCACACCATATGGGAGAGGCATTTTGAAACTGATATTTTAATTTCTAAATTTTTTTTTGCCTCATAATGTATAAGAGTAACTTTCCTGCAAAAAATAAACGATTTAATTATTTTGCATTTTTTCCTGTAAAATTTCACACTTGCAAAAGCTATAGCGTTTCTTCCATTTTTACCCTATCTTTTTACTCTTTTGCGGAGTCATCATTTTTTTTTATACATGCTTATATTACATTTTTCAGCGAAAAAATACATATCTCTATCATTTTTACGTAAAAATAGCGTACTTGGAAGAAGTCGCTACGAGCTATCGTTCTCGAGAAAAAAATAATAAAATAATAAATGACATTATATCAGAGTTTGATAAAATTGCATTTATCTCCTAAATAAAGCCGAAATCAAAAATTTATCAAAGGAACTTCGCATTAGTAATTAAACTGCCTACAGTGTTATTAAATGAGAAAACGGCAGTGGCGTACATATTTTTTGTTCCGCTTAAAAATTGTAACATCCTGTATCTTCGAAACGAAGAATTTCCAGACATAGGTTAATAGTAACTTTTTTCGTATTTTTAAGCAGGGAACGTCATCCTGAATTTTTTCGCAAATTAACGAAACACCCAGTATAACACGCTTTTCGGAAAGAACACAATCACCCTACGATTATAAAAGAATTAAGGCAAATAAATATCCATTGTTTTAGCTTCTTCTTTTAAAATTACTTGAGAGTCTAGTAGCATCTGAATGTAAAGAATACGTGATTGCTTTTATATTTGAAGGACTCATTTCAATATTGCTGTCATGCTTTAGATTAACTGTATGCTTTTACTGACTTTTTGTCAATATTTCGCTTTAATTTACGCCTGATTTCAGAAGCCCGCATTTCGTGGTAATTATTTAATTGAAAATGTCAAAAGTACGTTTGAGTAACATAATAAATAATAAAAGGTTTTTAAAAGTTTGCGTTAATATACAATGTAGAAAATTTATTTTTATCCTATTTGGGAAATATGGAGTTATGTAATTTACTCCTTTTCTTGAGTATTTTTCTATAGATTGTCTAGATCAAAACAGTGATGTTAGCTTAGTTAGGTTAGTTATACTCGCACGTCATATAACACGAATGAAGAAACTGTTTTATTCCAAGTGAAGTTTAAATTTGGGCATATTCTATTCGATTACTGGATTTAACAGTCAAGACATTTAATTCTAACGTATTTAATTAAAACTCCATAATCATTTTGTACTTGTTTAATATTTATAACTAATACCGTAAATGTATTAGTACTTCACTGTTGGCTAAAACAAAGATTATTGACCTACCTATTTTTGAAGGGCTGCTGGGTGTAAACAACACTTAAATTCAAAAAGGGTTTTATAAGCTCTCAGTGTATTTAGCCGCCATCTTAAATATAAGGGTAAGTTCAGTTTTTGTGAATAACTCCGTTAAGTTTGTTGTTACGATGAAGTGATCTATTAATGTTCACTCTTATTTTCGATATTTTATTATTTATTGAGTTTAATTTAGCTCGATCAAACCATTTTGAATATGAAATTCGTGTGGTGCCAGTAAGATGTCCAAAGTAAGATTTCGAAAATAATGTAATCCAGTATAGTTAAATAGAAAAAATCTCGGGGATCTAGGAAACTAACCTGTCCAAATTACCGTTTGGGTTGTGGTTTTTGGAAAAATTTCAACACTTCAAGGTATATTAACGACGTATTGGCGGGAACTATCGAGTTGTACCACGGGAACCTCAGTTAATCCACCACCCTGTTGGATTCACTTAATCCTACCATTTAGTTGTACCAATTAATGAGAATACATTATGGGTCCTTTACCTAAGGCAATTACATTATTAGCCCTTTACCTGAGGGGATGCGACTGAAATATGCAGAGTGGCAAAAAAATCGCGCACTATGCCTCTAACTATTGAATTACCTCGTATACGAAAAAGTGACCTTTATGAAAGTTTTTCAGTAAATTATTCCCCACATTTCTAACTGCATACATTTTTTCTGTCATTTTTGGTTTGGTTGCCATAGAGACCAACTTACTTTTTTTTAAATGAGACACCCTGCATATTATTGCATATTTGGATTTTACTAGGAAAACTCTGAATTTCTTGTATTTTAAATTTTTATTTATTTAAAATTGTAACAAACTTTATAATAACAACATAAATAGCCTAGAAAATTGAAAAACTTAACATCGGAATAATAAACAAGTAAAACCTTTTCAGTGGATCAGGTGTTCGGGTTGATGACCACCATTTTCTGCTAAGCAGAGCGCCAGTCGATTCCTGAACCCGTCTACAACATTTAAGAGGAAGTCCTCTGAAATGGCCCGAATTTCAGCACTAATTCTGACTTTTAAAGATTCTAAGTCATTTGGACGGTTAACGTAGACTTTGTTCTTTAAGTGTCCCTACAAAAAGAAGTCGAGCGGGGTTAAGTCCGGGAATCGCGCTGGCCAGTCAATAGCACCTCTACTGCCTATCCAACGTCCTGGAAATTGTTTGCTGATGTATTGTCTAACATTTGCCGCACAATGCGCAGGTGCTCCATCTTGCCGGAACGATACCTGTTCGTTTATGCCATTATTTACACCCGGTAAAACCATTCTGCAAGAAGGAATTATATGATTCCTGAGGAGGTCTAGATATTCTTCGCCATTCAAAATACCATATATATACCCACAATATGTCTACCACCTATGCCCGCCCAAACATTAACTTTTTCGGGCCTCTGAGTATGACCTTCCTGGACCCAGTGAGTATTCTCGGCAGACCAATAACGATAATTGTGTCTATTAACAATGCCATTTATATGGAAAGTAGCTTTATCCGAGAAAATCGTTATTGCATCTTTCCATCATCAGCTCACAAAATTCAGCTCTTCTATCAAAATCGTCCTCGTTTAACTCGTGCACCAACTTTATCTTGTAGGGACACAATTTCTCCTGCTAAAACAAATTTTTCACTGATTGATGAAACACATTAAAATCCTTTGCCATTGGCCCCATATCCAAAGCTTTGTCTCCCCCGGTTGCTGTTTTAGGTCGACCTGATCTAGCGGCTTCCCTAACACTGCCTGTTTCTCGAAATTTCTTTACCACTCGACACACCGTTGACTGATTTATTGGAGGCCTATTTGAATATAATTCATTGAAAAGTTGACAAACCTGATTTTCCGATCTCTTCATATTTCTGTAACCGCTCATTATTAAGATTTCTACTCGTTTCTTATTCAGATGAACCATGTAAATGTGTAAACAAATTAGAAATCAGACAACAGAAAATTAAACAGGAACTGAACTTTCAGGACTCAACTGGTGGGTATTAGGTAGGAATAATTATAATTCGGAAACGCTTGCAGGTGAAAATTTGAAATTTAAAAAATTCGGAGTTTTCCCAGTTAGTTAGTCTCTATGGCAAGCAAACCAGAAATAGCAGAAAAAATTCATGCAGGTAGAAATGTGGGGAATAATTTACTGAACAACTTTCATAAAGGTCACTTTTTCGTATACGAGGTAATTTAAAAGTTACAGGCATTATGGGCGATTTTTTTGCCACTCTGTATATTCAGTTGCAATTAAAGCGATTCCCCAAGAGCATCGTTTTTGCGAAAAAATGTAAGTGAAGGCTATGTTGAGTGAAAAAAGGCGCTAAATTATTAGTGGTAAACTAACTTAAACTATCCTGTTGTCAGATCACTACTCTGCCCCATGAATGAAAAAGGCGGCAAGTGCAAAATAATACTTTCGAGAAAAATGCGTGTAAACCTATTCTTAGATCCTGCATTACTTAATACATTTAAAGCTTGTTTTTTGTTTAGAAACAGTGCAAATAATGATTCTGTAACTATTCCTACCTAAACATTTGTCATTACATGTTTTATTTTACAAAAAATGTCGATTAATTTGTTTTAACTTCACACCCTTAATAAAAATTGGAACCCAATGATGAAGTTAAAAGGCGGCATCCAACATATTTCTGGTGACTTGTCGCCTTCTTACTTCGCTCCTTTTAATGTGCCGCTATACCTTCCAATGGATTAGTATGAATATTAAAGACCATATAAAACTTAGTTATTGTGCGAATTTACTAAAATAAACGGCATAGGTTTGTTCTAAAATGTGTAAACATGTTGCAGCACCTATTTTGTTTTACGTATTATTTAGGAAACTGTTTTAACAGCATTTCAAATAAAGTATTTTTTACATATTATATAGTTTCACCTTTTGAAATTATATTTCCGTTATTCATTGATTTCTGAATATAGGATATACTAACATTTCATATATTATCATAAAAATATATTAAATTATTATAAAAATAAAACACAAACTGGTATTTTTCAAATAATTTTATTCCTAAATCATTCTACGAAGTACAAAATCATACAAACATATTTCAAAAATAGAATTAATACCTAATTAATTAAATTTGCGTTCTAGTTGCAGTTAATAATATATACCTACTTGAAACAAATGACTTAACTACTACATACTAATAACAGAAAATGGAAGGACAGAAAACAATAATTTAAACAAACAAGGTGCTAATCAAAGGACTGATCGAGATCATTAACATTCGGTGATTCCTTTAAGTTTTGCCAAAAACACTGCCTATTTACATCCATTAGGGGGCACAGATGTTTCACTATAGCCTCTTTTTTTTTTAAAGAGATACCCCTTTCTTCAGTATATTGTGGCGGTAAGTTTATTCCATTCTTTAGTGAATTTACCTTGATAAAATCCAATTCAAAAAAAGTTTCAGAATTAAAATCAGTCCAATACTTTAAATTATATGACCCCCGAGTTGCAGTAATTTGTACCATGTCATTTAAATACGGCCTAGGGGTGCATTTTCTAATTTTGGCTTGCGAACTTAAGTCTTGCCAATAATAAAAATCGCTAACTTTTAGTTCATTAACAATTACATTGCCGGAGTTTGCTAAGAGGACCGATTTTTTAAAATCTCCGAAATCGCATATTTTCTTATTTTTCATTGACAACTCAACCTGGTGATGAAAGCTATCGGCACTCATAAAAGTATGACCAGGTTCAAAAAATTTTAAAGTTATTTGTTCGCATTTTACAGTTGGAGAATTTACTATATATACAATGAAGGAAAGTAAACACCAGTTTTTATTTTGCGATGAGCAATTGTCAAGCCAGAGAGTTAGAAATTTGGCGTCCCTATTTAATAAGACAAAAGAATTATATGTGCTAACGATTTCCTCCTTTTTCCTCCCGGCTATGCCTTCGTGCCATAATGTTGCAATTGGTTTAGTGTCAGTTTTTTTTCCCACCGGAACAAAACTTTCATTAAATACTATAATCCTAGGTGTAAATAATACTATCTTAAATTCTTCCATCCGAGGCAGCATGATGACTTTTTGAAGATCGGCAGAGAAACAAACATCATTTGCTTGTCTGGTAGCAGTGGCATCGTTTTGATACATCTTCCTGGCCTCTGTATATTTCATTTTATGTTTTATATGCCTTTGACATAGTTCACATTCAGGGGATATAGTTTCGTGATTATATTCATGCTGTTTAAATTTCTCACACTCTTCACACTCTTCGTGACCCAATCGTGTAAAAGTTATGTTCATTTCTTTGAGCACCCGCCGATATATGTCGATAGAGCATTGAAAAGTTGGCTTTTTTTCCTTAAAATCTTTGTACATTATGGATCCAGAAATATCACTAGGTAGGTAAAGCCGATTGGGGGCATGTTCCCGCCTATAATGTGAAATAGACGGCCTAAAAGACTGAATATGTTCCTTTATAATCGCTGTATCCAATTTTCTATTTGATGCATGTCGTCCTGAAAAAAAGGAAAGAAAAATTTGATATATTTTATACCTATCTATTTTTTCACACATTTATTTTATACAATCATAACTTTTTACCTCTCATATCAACTTGCGAGATCGAAAAAGAATTTCCATTATTTTTATTAGCAGCTGCTAATGCATTGTGTAACATCTTGTCGTTGTTAGGCAGATATCCCAATGTTGCAAGAAAGAAAACCTTACAAACTTGAATGTCCATTCCAATGCTATTATGCAAAAAGTACTTGTAGGTGTTATTACGTGACGAATGCTGTTTTTTTCTTAAAACTTCAACTTTTTTTACTCTACTTAACACAAACACACGTTGTGATTCCCAAGTTAGAGACCAGAATTGTTTATTAATAGATTGCATTTCAGTATCTGCTATAAATTCTAAACATTTTCTTTTACACTTGCATGGTGCTTTAACTCCAAATGTTGTCTTTTTTTCTTCAATTTTTATTTTCTTTCTTTTTAGAAAGGAAAGCTCAAATGTTTTCCTTTTTCTATCTTTGCCCTCTTTTGTTGTTTCCTTCTTTAGTGCATTCTCGTCGGCCAAATTAACAAGTGCTTTCTCGTTCGGGTCAAAAGGCAGATGATCAATTATTGTATTGTCAGTGTTAATGGCTACGTTACTAAAGGACGCATCAAAAATGCTTAAATTTTCAGCATTATATTCATCGAGTAAAATAAATTCATTTATTTTTTCAATATCCACTATATTTACACTTCCTTGAGATATTGCCTTTTCTTCTTGTTGCGCCCTCGCTATCATGTTTGATCCTATAATAGTTTATATTAAATTAAAAGCTGATTAAATTTTCACAATATTTAATTAAAGAAAAATAACTAAGGTAATTTGAAAAATTTTGAAAAGTAATTAATTTAAAAAAAAAATATATTAACGTTTTTGAATAATCCATGCCAAAAGAGTTTGAATTTTGAATTTGATAACTACATATTAGGTTAAAATCAAATCGAGTAATATATAAATTTCCTTAATATTTGAGACCCAATACTGCAATAAATACCAACCATTATCAACTTCTGTGTCGTTATTTAGTTTTTCGATGGGACGATCGGGGTGATAATCTGGTAGCATGTTTCCTAATGTATCATTTGCTGTCATATTTTCGTCAGGTTCAACAAAGATAAAATGCTCTACCTCTTCGTTTACTTGGTCAGGTATTACGTTTACTTTTGTAGCTGTAGGTGCCTTCTATGTGGAATGACAATGATTTACAATTCACAATATTTAATTTTAAAATGCGTATAATTTTTTAGGAGTTTTTTCAAAAAATTAATTTTTCTTTCATTATATTAAAAACGATTTTCAAATAATAACAGTTTGAATATACCCGTTTGTTTTAACTGAAATAGAATAAAATATAAATTTACAAAATAATAATACTTAATAATACTTCGATAAATATCATCATCAAATTCAGTGTCATAATTAAATATTTAAGGGTGTTTCCTACATGAACAAACTTTAAGGAACAATTCCTTCTATAATTTTAAAACCTAAATGTTTAGGGCACATATTATTTATGGTTGTCTTAATTCCAATGGCGCACCCACATATAAACGGTGATTGCGATTTTGGTTAACAAGTACCTAAAACCTTACATTAAAATTGATGCAACTGAGAACTTTGTGTTGTGTTTTTATTTTACCTGCTTGAAAACCAAGCACCTTCATTGAAAGAAGGGCGTTGCAACAATAAATTTACCCCCCCCCCCCCCGGACTTATTGTCTGGGTGCGCCACTGCTTAATTCCTATTATAGAAGGAATTATACCCCTTAAAGTTTGTCTGCGTCCTTAAAAAACACACTGAATAGTATATTATATTATTATTTTATTCGCAAAAATTTAATACTAATTTCTGAGGCCACTTACCTGTGCATACTGTGCAATCTCTAGGTTCAGTGTTCATTTTTTGGAGACTTCGAGACATAAAAACTAAATTTCTAGATCGTTGAGACATTTTCTAAAACTGGATAAATATCTAATTAATTATACATCATTATTAAACTAGTGTTAATTTCACCCTAGGTATAATTTCAGTTTAAACACATTCAAGAAATTTTTAGGCTTACTTTTTTATGATACGTAATGATATAATGGGTAATTTTACAATAAATATAATATTATTTAAAAAATTAGGTACCTTTCTTATGTGAAAGAGTAAGTTATAAGATTTAATTAGTACTGTAATAATTGAATGAGTCAAGTATTGATTCTTATGTCTCATTTAACTTACCTATTAAAACACCAAGCCACTTTAAGTAAATAAAAAACACTTCAAAATAATTGCCTTTAATTACTCTACCGTATCGCAACTAACACCAGGTCCTAACTAAAAACCGTTACTATTATTGCGCCAATTTCACTTGTCGCCTTTTAATTTCAGGTTATATGACGTAATACCCTATTACGGCCGCGATATAAAGACGGCGAATGCTACTTACGGCCTTTTAACTTATCAGTTTATGACAGAATGGACCGAAGAATTCCAACATTGGGACGTATGAAAATTTATCGCCTTTATGCTTAATATCTAGTGACGTATACAAAGATAAAAAATAAGTTAAATGGATATATTCCACAAGTTACGGTCTTTTTATTTCGTCTTATGCAGTTGTCGCCTTTTAATGTCTAAAATAGTACATACTTGCTATATGAGATGTAAAAGAAAAGGGGTATTTGCGTAAGTACTGCCTTTTTATTTAAGTATTGTTGAATGTCGCCTTTTTATTTCATGTAGTAGTGACGTATGGCATTTGCCGCTTTTTTTATGGTTTTTTTTTTCTAGTTTTTTAATTAAAAAGTGAAATTATGTAAAAAAGTGACCATTTTTTAGGTAAAGGATTACATGTTAAACGAAAATCTGCAAAAAAACAAAATCTCAAAAAATGTCATTTACCGCCTTTTTAATACACAGGGCAGTACTGTAATATTATCTACCGTTATAGTCCAGGTTAACTGCAAATTTTCTGTAAATAAAAATTTGAGTATAACCAGATCACTTGTATTCTTGTACACACATCCAGCGGTATTCTAAAAAATGTCACAGCTAAGGATACTATTTACCGGTGGTACTATATTACCTACCTGACATCCCGTGGTACAACTAAAAGGACCCCCTATTTGAATATATATTACATAGTGCAGAAACATAAACTTAGTCGTTAGCACAATACAATACAATAAAACACAAGTATTGTTGTTCCAATAATGGTATCCTTGGAAATTATCTCATAGTTGGTATCACCAGGACATTGATAAAATGGGCCTTAAGTTCCTAATCATTATAAACTGAGCATAGACATAACCTCTATACTATACTAAAGTGTCTAATGTCACTACTGTATGTGCTGTCGTGCCAAACAGCTGATTTTGCGCATACGTAAATTGATGAAGTTTCGTAATTCATAAAAGATAAAAGTTGATAATCTTTGAAGACTGTGTTTTATGTACCTATGATGAATTCTAATATTAATTTTTCATTTGATCCTTTAATTTAAATGTGATGCTTATGCGCTAAAGTTATGATTGTGAACTAAAATTATGGTTATGAATGATGATGAATACTTACTTGACTTAAGAGTCAATGACGTGATCACTTTATCGTGACCGAGTTATTTACAAAGAACTTAACTCTCGCTTAAATTGACGAAGCTGGCGGCTAAAGCCGCTGTTTTTTTTTCACATTTTTTTAATTAAGCCTTTTTTGTAAGCCTCCAACATCTTTTAAAAAAATTGATTTGTTATTCATTTTTGAATGGATTAAAAATACAGGGTGTCACTTAATGTTTTTTTAACTTATTTTAAGGGGTAAATCAACTTTAAGTCTAGAAGTTCATACTTTGAATACTTGGTTTTCAAAATACAGGGTGTTAGGGTTTTTCTTTTTTTTTTTCAATTTTTAGAAAAATTTTCGAAACGTCAAAGCACTGGATGAGTATAAGTGTTCATTAAAAAGGATTAAATCTTCTCTTTAGCAACGCACAATATTAGCTGGCTTGATTTTATGTAAATGATTTTCGAGTTGGTATACGAGTAGGTAGATTATTATTTTCTTCCAGGCGGTAATTCTTATGACAAAAATAAAATACTCCTTTTTCGACTACAATCAAGGGTAACTGATGGTAACTAATCAGTGGCGTAAATTATTTTCTCCTTCAAATTTTATTGGGGGTTCGTAGTTATTACTACTATATTTTTAATACCTAGTATATTATGCAAAAACTTAATTTAATATTATATCAAACTGTTTAGAAGATTCTGAACATAATAACTGTAGCACCCTGTATTGAAA
This sequence comes from Polydrusus tereticollis, assembly GCA_963920685.1. NCBI lineage: Eukaryota > Metazoa > Arthropoda > Insecta > Coleoptera > Curculionidae > Polydrusus > Polydrusus tereticollis. The sequence continues at coordinate 84,305,526 of OY987327.1, forward strand.
ATTAAGCATTTATGAATATGTTTAAATGAAGCTTTCGACTTGGTCTAGAAATTGCCCATCAAAATAAATGAATATCATTAAGTAACAACCTGTATATTATTCTTTTACTGACTATTGGGCTGTTCTTTCGAGATAATATAACGCCACTTCAACTTTTAAAGACTTTTTATTATTTATGTATAAGATTAGTATTCCAACCGTACATTACTTTCCTGTCGTCTTATCCAACTAGTATGATCATTACTGTACTCGCACCTAATCGGTTGCGCGTACTTGGCCGCAACATAACATTAATTAGAGCTGGTTTGTTTTATTTCCCCTGCCGTTGGTGCGGATGTGCTTGGTCTTGTGCTGCTACTACTACTAATAGCCCGCTGCAGTTTCGCCATTGCTGGCGCAGCCGACTGCTGCAGCCGCCGCCGCCGCAGCAGCCGCCGCCGCAGCTGCCCTCGAGATTGGCAAGAAGAGGCCACGCGAGCCTAGCACCGCCGACACAGATCTATTACTGGTACCTTTTGCGCCTGCTTTGCATGACACTTTTTGTTTTATTATGTTATTTGTTTCGTTATACGGATTGCCTCATCATAAAACCAAAACTGGATTATGTTTACCTTTCTGTTCGCTTTCAGACGTTTTTAATGCAATAAGTAATGTAACTTGTAGTGCCAGTCCTTTGGTTGGACAACATTTCAAGCATTACCAGATCTCAAATCGGATAAACTTAGTGACAATAAAGCGGTATTGTTATTTTCAACATTTTGAGGTCGCTGGTTACGAATCTAAAATGAAAACTGTGAGAAAACATGGTTGATCTAATATCGCTTACCTTTTTTCAAAATGTGATTTCATTTGAACAAAATCCAATATCTTGTGTTTCTCGAGGTTGCTGATGACAAGTTTGAAATAAAATTTTTTAAAAACAAAATGGCGCCATACTACGCTTCTCCAAGTAAAAAAAAAACTAATACTCATTAACCCCACGGCACGAGATTTTGCTCAGTCAATCGATTTTTGAAAAAAATGATTCAATATACACTTTTCCAAGAAATTAACGCACCACCGAAAAATAATCAAAAGTTTAAAGGAATTTTTTGTCAAAACTACTTGTCCGATTTAATTAATTTTTTTTGAATGACAAGTTGACTCTTCCAGAAAGTTAGTGATAGTTGTAAAAATACGGGGTGTTGCAATGATAACCTCATTTTTTCATAAAATTTGTAACACCCTGTGGAGTTCAACAGTTACAATATCAACTTAAAATCAAAATCAAACTATAGCTTTATCCTTTTGTAACATTTTGTTTTTTGATTTACTCCATTATCTGGGTCACAACAAGAGAAACACAGTTTTATAGCATAACATGTTTTATTAAAATTTATTATCCAAATTTAACAACGAAAAACAAAGAAACAAAATGTAAAAAAAATGTCAGTAGCGAGTATTTCCGCCTCTGGCACAAATAACTGCTTGGCAACGACGGCTCATACTTAAAATGAGCGACCGTATATCATTTTGGTCAAGTTCTTCCCGTATTTTAGTCAGTCGCCTCCCCACGTCTTCCAAAGTGTTTAAGTTCCGTTCCTCTTGTAACCTCCTCCCAAGAGTATCCCAGAGATTCTCCATGGGATTTAAATCCGGGTTCCGAGCTGGCCATGCCATGGTATCGATGCGAACTTCCCCTAGATAATTCCTCACAACTGCAGCAACATGAGGCCTGCCATTATCTTGCATCAACAAAAATCCTTGCCCTATATATGGCGCAAATGGTATAACATGTTGGTCTAAAACCTCCAATATGTACCTTTCAGCTGTAAGGCTTCCATTATTTATGACCACAAGTTCTGTGCGACCAGTCAAAGAAATACCTCCCCAAACCATCACAGATCCTCGTTTAAATAATGTGGTATTTGAGAAATTACACTGAGCATATCGTTCGTTAGGGCGTCGATATACACGCATGCGCCTGTCATTATTGTTCAAAGAAATCTTGACTCATCCGTTAATAATACCTGTTGCCATTCAGCTTCTAACCAGTTAGGATGTTCCCTGACAAAACTCAGCCTCGCTCTTCTATGATCTCTAGTTAGAGCGGGCCCCCGAGCAGCAATTCTGTCTCAAATTGTGTTCTCTTAGTCGCTGACGAACTGTTTCACCACAAATTTGTAAACCATTAGCATCTCGAAGCAAGGTTTGGAGGGTCCGGGCTGTTACAAAACGTTGTCTTAATGCTGATAGTCTTAAAAGCCGCTCCTGAATAGGGGTTGTTATTCGATTCCTTCCTTGCCCCGGGCTGCGACCATGACTTCCAATGTTTAAATCTTTGGATAACTCATGAACCAGTTGTGTGCCATACATTAAATTATCTACCAATTATTCGGTAATTCCAGCCTTCCTCGGACAATTTCAATGCTTGAGCACATTCTTCGCGAGTAAGATTTCGTGTTTCACGTTGCATATTAATCAAAATAAAGGTTTTTGCAAAAAAAAAACGTAAGAACTAACACTGAAAAAAAACTTCTATGAAATGCTTTTTTTCATCTGTATTAAGCTAATGACAATTTACTGTAACTTATGTTTTTTCATAGCCTGCTACTCACTTTAGTGCATATGTTGCAAACTAAAATTAATAAAAACATGTTAAATTTTGATAATAAATTTTATTAAAAACATGTTATGCTATAAAATTGTTTCTCTTGTAGTGACCAAGATAATAGAGTAAATCAGAAAAAAAAAATGTTGCAAAAAGATAAAGCTACAGTTTGATTTTAATTTTAAGTTGATATTGTAACTGTTGAACTCCACAGGGTTACAAATTTTATTAGAAAATCAGGTTATCATTGCAACACCCCACCCCGTATTTATACAAAAATAAGTGTGTATGCAAATACAGTAGTACACTAACTTTCTGGAAGAGTCAACCTGTTATTCAAAAAAATATTCATTCAAATCGGACAAGTTGTTTTGACGAAAATTTACTTTAAACTTTTGGTTATTTTTTGGAAAAGTGTATATTGAATCACTTTTTTTCAAAAATCGATTGATTTAGCAAAATCTCGTGCCGTGGGGTTTATGAGTATTAGTTATTTTTTTTTATTTTGAATTTAAAATTGAATCTCTAAAACATAATATAATAGCTGACGATTCCCCTAAAAAATGGTTGGATGCAAATAAAATTTATTGGTGTGAGGCTTAAGGGAAGCTAAATATGGCTATGAAATCGAAATTCGGCTCGTTCTGCTGATTTGACAATGTCTTCTAAACTCAGCTCTGCGCGCCTGCATTCTTTTGATAATAGAAAATAAATGAATGGGCCCTTACTTTCCACACCTCATGTTCGAAATTACTTTTAAAAAAATGGCATTCGATCTGTGGCCAGGTTTTTGAGATTTGGTACCACTGTGCGGCGGTACTAAAATAAGCTTATTACAAAGGTGGTCTGGGGTGAAAACGTGTTTTGATTGATCGGGACAAATTCGCACTTTAAATTGCGTTGCATGTTACAAAACGAATTGCATTTCACTCGTCTGGACGCGGTTTTACCATTACGTTTCAGAAATCAAGAAGCAATGCTAATGGATTTGATGTAAAGGAGTGTTCCTTTATTACAAGTTTTAAATAATTTCAACGATAGAATTTTTGCTAAAAACTTTTGAAAACAAGTTTATTTAACCACCGAGATAATGCGCTAGGGTTCACATGTCAACGTCAATCCTACCTTTTATTTATAATTGCATCAGATAAGGCGATCCGTACACATTTACTTAACACATGAGCACACAATTAACACCTAATCGGTAGTGGTTTGTGTCTTAACTACATTTTCAGCGATCTACGAAGGGGAGCTATATTTCAAAACATCAGCATTGTAACATAGCTTTAAGTGCTTTTAAGTGCCTACTTTAGATAAACACACCTTGCTGAATTTAATATGAAACAAAATGAACATCAAAATCTCAATTTTTACACACCGCTAAACATTTTTTGCAAAAACGTACCAGTGCTTTATTGACAACAGTGCTTTTGCTAGAACTGCATTATAAAATACGACAGAATTGCTTTAATGTCTATTGTAAATATTTTTTTTGCGATATATTTTCGTCAATACCGTAAACAAATAATATTTTCTGTTTTATTTCATAAGGTGTCACGTGTGCTAAAATATTATTTTTTTTATTAGTGCAGTTCAAATATAATTTATAATTAGCTGCACAACAAGCGGGTTTCCGTCATTTTTGTAAAATATCTGAAACTAATAAAACTAGTAAACAGAATAGTATACTCGTAGATATGTCCATAAAAAGTTCTATTTCTGCTTCAAGCTAACTTAAGCTCTGGTTGCTTTTCAACTTTAGTTTTTCTTAGCATTCGTGATGATCCGCCTTCCACTTTGAAATGTAAAATGCCAATACTAAGAGACGTTTCTATTATGTTCATAACGAAATTTTGGAAAAAAAAAACAGGATTGGTAAAAGCGACTGTAACAGCATCAGACTGGCCATGGAAATGCCATGTAAACTTTGCTATCCTCAATTATTGGCTTTCCTATTCATGATGAACCCCGCACACCAAATGTTATTATTTTTTAATAAACCAATATAATGTAAGTTATTTAGAAAAAACATTTCGTAAAATTCTTAAAAATTAAATACGGCTCTGATACATACATACATACCGTAATGAAACCACCAGTAAGAAGTATGATAATGTCAAATGTTACTAGGCGTTTTCTTTTTTACTAGTTTCAAAACATGTTTCAATTCAAGAAAAATATTTATTGTACAGGGTGTTTTTTTTTCGTTGATATTATAGTGTATAGGCTAAACGGTAAGCGATACAAAAAAACTAAGATATGTGTCCCGTTCTTTTTTACTGTTTAGTTTAACGCTAACTAGATTGGTTTAGAAGCTACAGGGTGATTCTCAAAATCTGCGGGTTTTGTTATCTCTTATGACTCGGTCATTTATGGAGATAAAGAGAAACTTTCAATATGAAAGTTTTGTGACTTTTTACGTATAATCCATAATTTAGATGTGTTAATTTTTGAGGTATTATCGAAACTAGCATTTTTTAAATGGGACACCCTGTATCTGGGTGTCACAAAAAAATTGAATTTTTTCTTGCGGTTGCAACAATATATAACACTTAATATTTTGCTTTGTTCTAAATAGCTAAAATACCAAAAAACAAAAAAAATTTTTAGTTGGCCATGGATTGAATTTTTTAAGCGTTTGTTTTTGTTTGTATACATGTCATAAAATTCATTCAAAATTAAGTATTGGGTTTAACATTCGCTGTTAACGAAATATTTTCGATTATATTTTTCTAAAAAAGGAGTCTAAAATGAATATTTTTCAAAGCTATGAAAAATTAAATTAAACATGTTTGAGTGCTATATTGAGAGTTATAACAATAAAGACGTAGCTTTATACCTATATTTTGAGCGTTATCTGGAACGACGACAGCCAGAAAAACAAATATTTCAAAGATATTGAGGAAGACATTGGCACATGTAAATTTAAAGTTTTAAAAACGTTAAGAAAGCATAAGTATAAACCGTATAAAATAAGAAAGGTTCATAACTTACATCCTGGAGATGAATTAGAATTTTGTCATTGGTATTTGCAACAGATTTATCGGAATCCCAATTTTTTTCAAAATATAATATGGCTTTTATATCATGCGAAGGAATTTTTAATCGACATAACAATCGATATTGGTCAAACATAAATCCTCATTAGACCGTCGCCAGGGTACAACAAGGACGGTTTGGTTCCATGTAAGGGTGGCGCTATATCAAAACAGGGTCCTTAACAACAGGATTTTTAATGAAAAATTGAATGCTGAGGGATACATCCAAATTTTGGAAGAATGTATAATAATCGAGTTGGATAATATGCCATTAGCTGCAAGAAATAATGTTTATTTACAACAAGATGGTGCTCCAGCACATAATAACCATATGGTAAGGCACCTACTAACTGCCAATTTTGGCGAAAGTTGACTTGGTACCTATGAACCAAACAGATTGCCTCCGCGTTCCCCCGACCCGACACCACTCGACTTTTATATATTTAATATATAAAACCCGAAGTAATTCTATAGAAGAACTTTGAGCAAATTTTATTAATTGCATTGGAAGAGTGCCAAATATTCACATTTATATCGCCACTCGTTCAGTTACAAGCCGGGTCCAAAAGCATCGAGCAGAATGAAAGACAATTTGAGCACATTTCGTGATTAGGCACATTTGCTAATTGTTATATAAGTATATGAGATAATTGTTGAGTTGTTATTTTGTAGTTGTTATTGTTTTAGTTTATCAATGTTTTAATATGTCTGTTAACTGAGTTTTTAATATACCTATTATAAAATAAAAGAATAATGATTCAATCCATAGCCAACTAAAAAAAAAATTGTTTTTTGGTATTTTAGCTATTTAGAATAAAGTAAAATATTAAGTGTTATATGATGTTGCAATCGCAAGGAAAAACATTTTTTTGAGACCCAGATACAGGGGGTCCTACTTATGAAAATGCTAGTTTCGATAATACCTCAAAAAATAACACATCTAATTTTCTTTTTAATACGCCACTGGATTCTACGTAAAAAGTCACAAAACTTTCGTATTGAAAGTTTCTTTTTATCTCCATAAATAAACGAGTCAAAAGAGATAACAAAAACCGCAGATTTTGAGATTTACCCTGTATCTTCTGATCTGATTGCGCCAATAAACTAAACAATAAAAAAGAGAACGAAACACATATCTTAGTTTTTTTGTATCTCTTACCGTTTAGCCTATTATACCCTATAATGTCAACAAAAAAAAACACCCTGTACCTACTAATTAATGAAACGCAAGTACGTTAAACAAAGTAAATAAATTGCTTTTAATTGGCTTTATTTAAAAAAGGTAAATACAATTTTGATGTAAATTTATTAGGGGAGCCAATATTTAAGGGTAGCAAAATTTACACGGAATTTCCTATGACCAGTCTGGCGGCGCACCACCCGGCATAATATTTTTAAACATTTCATGCTATTATTTTTGTTTTTTATATTATTATTTAATGTTATAAATTATAAAATATTGGTGGTATATTTTTGGACTGCACTAATAGGCTTTTTTGCTTTAGACCCTTTTTTTCAGGTTTTTCTGAGAAAACCATGATTTTTCTGACAATAATTATAAAATTTGTATTGCTTAGGTCCGAAATTCGAAGTACAAGGATCTCTAAACAAGCTGCGTACTGTAGAAAGAGCCGAACTGCTACCTTATAAAGTTGTTAGCATGTTGTGAGAGGCTGTTTATATATTAGCTTTATATACTTCTACGTGAGCCAAACGGCTGCAGATCGTAATTTATTACAAGCCGTTTTTAAGCCGTAGTCAAAATACTTGGGCAGCTTGGCGTAAATAATAATAATTTACTGTTTAATATAATTCCTTAGATTTTAGTATTTAGGTATTCATAATTGCTCTTTGGAATACATCCAATTTCTGTGGGTTTTTACATTAGGTACCACGTTCATTACCAATGTAATAACTATGCACCTTTTGCAAGGAAAAACGCCTCATATGTTTAGGCACAATTCTTAAATGTATCCTATAATTTAATCATATTGCAAAATGTTTTGTTGATTATTTTAGTTTTTCGCTCAAGTCGTTATGTCGTTAAAGCTTAAAATGTTAATAAACAAAAGCCTATTTGCTACAGCTTTCCAAATTTGCATGTTGATGTTTAGTTTTAATTCTAACAGGTTTCGCAATATCTTACAAATCATGCCATATTTTTAACGTTCGCCTTAGCCCTCTTTCAGACGAAGCGGGTGTAAACCACTACTTGCCTTGAAAGTTTTTACACATGGTGCGAAAACTTTCAAAGTAGTCCTTAGTTTAAGCGGACCCACGCAAAGATTCGGATGCGGTTTACACCCGCTTCGTCTAAAGGTAGGTAAAATAGCAGAAAATATTTTATTTAATTATACTAGGTACCTAATAATTTTGTTTTTAATTTTAGAGGGATTGCTTAAATTCCATCTTAAAATATATTTTACTTGCTCTTAGTACTTTTTATTTAATTTATTCCAAAACTTAGGGTATTAAGATTAAGATATATATAGTTTTGATCGTTGACATCATGACAGCATTTTGTTGGATCTCGCAACATCCTAGCAACAACACAGTGAAACAATAATTATTTATTATATGTTATTAATGATTTTGGTTACTTTTTATTTTTGATATTGCAACAGTGATAACATTAATATTACCGTCGTAATGTAGTAACTACTGTTGCCCTAATACTAGATATTTTGATGTAGACTAATACAAGATAATACATTGAGATGGTCATTTCAATGTATTTGATGTGTTCGCTTACTTGAAACGACTGTTTGCATTTTGCTTATTAAACTTGTTTAAAATTGAAATCTAATCTTGTTTGTTTTTTGTTTTCGTTTCAGATGGACATGAAATCCGTTGGTTCATTTTACTACGATAATTTTGTAAGTATTACTTTATGTAATGGTATTATTATGATGGTTGATATACAGGGTGTTCAAACTCTATACACGAAATATATTTTCCCCTAAGACGCGGAACTTTCACGTCCAAATATCTTTAATCTCAGAGTAATTACTATAGTTTCAATTTTGTCGACAATTGTTTCCATAGGCATTATTTGACGAATAGCGTTATCCGTACATGACTACATGGAATGATCAACCCTTAGGAGTAGAGCCGACGGTTTGGAAGTCAAATGTCATCCTAATTTGGTAAAGAGTCTCCAAAATTGGTCTTGTATGGGGGACCAAGGTAGGCTATGTTTGCCAACCCCACTGCGCACCCGAAGGGTTGGTTATTAACTAACACAGTCGATCTGGTCGAGTGAGGTATCGGATTAACGGTCGCGAATTCCGCATACGAATATCTAACATTGCCTGCTCTAATCAACGTGGAAATGCTTGACAGTGATTTTAATAATGAAGTATGCATGTGTCAACTAAAAATCAATAATCGTGAGATGTTATAGTCTGGCTGTCGACAATAAGTAGGTATAGTTAATGCAAAATAATGCCCGTTGCATGTCATACCCTTCGCGTAAAGTATGTATGGACACGGTCGAATATTTCTTAAGTAAAATAGCTAGCAAAAAATATTCAAGACAAAACTTTCAGGGTTTTTTAAAGTTTATGAGAATTAGAAAGAAAAAGTATACAGGATGAGTCAGAAAGCCGTAGAATAACAAAGTTACTTTTTTTAGCGGTACGTCTTATAGTAAAACGGCTTACATGTCCCTATCTTAGTTTTTATTATCTTCGTAAATGTTTCAATGCCCGGTCAAACCGGCTGTAACTCAAAAGCCGGAAATATAGTATTTCCGGTTTAATCGGAAGTTGATGTTTTTGGAAAGATAATAAAAGAGTAAGATAGGGATATGTAAGCCGTTTTGCTCTATGGCGTACCGTTAGAAAGCTAAAAGCTGTCAAATATAATTTTTCAAAAGTCGATATCTCGGAAACTATTAGGTTTAGACTTATAATGCACTGATTAAAAAATAATTGCAATTAAATGTAAAATCCAAAAATATTCAGATATGCGGCGTTCCATTAAAAAAAAGTAACTTTGTTTTTCTACGGCTTTCCGGCTCATCCTGTATAGTTATTTTTTAAAAATTCCATTATAATTAGAAAGAACCCTCAAACTTTTGTCTTCAATATTTTTTGCTAGCTGTTTTACTACTAAGAATTAATCGAACGTTTCCATACATACCAACGGCCCTGTATATTTGTTTACTGTACAATACCTTTTACCATCAGCTTTAGTAGATCTAACACTTCTTTTATTTTCATCTTGCGAAGATCGACCAATAGTGTCATTCTGAAAAATCCATGTTTCATCCACCGGCTATCTAAATGCTTCGGCATTTTTCACAAATAATTAACAACGTAATCGACAGAGATAAGTATGTACCCCTTTGTTGTTCTTAAAAGAACAGATTTTTAGTACTATTTATGAAAGTCTTTGTTAAAAAATACACGAACAACAACACGAAGAACGAAAACAAAACGAGCAATGGAAATTGTTTGCAATAACTATACCTACCTATTTTACAAATTATCCCAGGTACCTAAAATAAAATAGTTAGGCACTATTGTTGGCAGCTATAACGTAGCAGTGTTGTGGCTGTTTAATTAGCACATGAGTATCTGGACAAATCTGAGTACCTAAATCTAACTAAGTTGTTTGGGGATGGCAAACATCGCGAATCCTGATATCTAAGATGCTTATCTTTCATGACCAAAATTCAATTTGGGAGATTCTTTACCGAATCGCGATAACAAAATATGACTTTCATGCGATCGACTACGTGTTTATCATACAAAAACTTTAGGACAAATTGTTCTTGTATTAAACAACTATTTTTAGTGGATTTAATATAGTTCCATTTTTAATATCAACTGTTGTTTTTATTTAATAGAACACCCTGTATATTTTGTCTAATTTCTGCTTCTTCATTACATTCTCAATCTAAAATGTATAATATGGTATATGCCTATAGTTGTTCGGTTTCGAGATGATTGCCTACAAGCGTCTCTGGTTTGTTTATTAATTAAAATTTAGCATAATGAATCTTATCTTTTTGATCCATTTGCCCTCTTGTCTATCATCGCATTCGTGGGTACACTGTTTATGTATTAATATGTATTAATATGCATGTTCATCCTCAACCCGTTGTCATATCGATATCTAGTAAGAAACTTGAATAAATTATGAAAACACATATACCGGGTCCGCCAACGAAGCGGGGACGGAAGATGACATCCTTATAGAAGAACTTATCAAAAACACTGAAACAGCATGAGGTCTGTAATTAAAAGTGGCATATTTTAAAAATATTTTACAGTATACAGGGTGACTCAAAAAAGTGAGGCGAACAAGACTTGTACTTTTTTAAATGGAACACTCTATATCTTACACTATTTTTGAATTCTACATAAAATAGCAATTATTTTTTAATAAGTGCATTATAAGTCTAAACTTAATAGTTTCCGAGATATCGACTTTTGAAAAATCACATTTTTGAACTTTGTTCTAGCTCTTTAACAGTACGTCTTATAGCAAAACGGCTCACATGTCCCTATCTTACTTCTTTATTATCTTCCTAAAGATATAATATATCCGGTTTAACAAAAGTTTACATTTTATTGGAGAGATAATAAAATAATAAGATAGGGACGTGTAAGCCGTTTTGCTCTAAGACGTACTGTTAAAGAGCTAGAAGCTGTAACAGTTCAAAAATGTGATTTTTCAAAAGTCGATATCACGGAAACTAATAAGTTTAGACTTAAAATGCACTTATTAAAAAATAATTGTTATTTCATTTAGAATTCAAAAATAGTGTAAGATATAGGGTGTTCCATTTAAAAAATACAAGTCTTGTTCACCTCACTTTTTTGAGCCACTCTGTATAATGTAAAATATTTTTAAAATATGCCACTATTAATTCCAGACCTTATGCTGTTGCAGTATTTTTGATAAGTTCTTCGATAAGGATGTAATCTTCCGTCCCCGCTTCGTTGGCGCACCCGGTATAATCTATATTATTCATTACCAATCACATTGTGTCTATAAATACTACTTGTATTCATAAAGTTTGTGATATTTTGATCATGATCAAATTTAGTTTTAATTTCTTTGTTAACTACATGAAATATTTATTTTAGGCCTTCCCCGCGGGCATGGTTCCGTATAAACGACCGGCAGCAGATAAATCCGGCATGCCAGTCTACCAGCCTAACGCAACTACATACCAACAGTTAATGCAATTGCAGCAGCCGTTTGTGCCCGTGTCATGTGAGTATCCCACCTCGCCCGCTCCTCCTCCATCCTCAACCGCTTCGCCTTCAATTCCCGAGGCAGCTGCGGCAGCTCACCCAGCTACGGCAAACGCAATGACATATCAGTTTACGCAACAACCACAGCTACAGCAACCGCAGCCGCCTCCCCCGCAACCACCCCAGTATAGTAAAGAGAACGAGCAGATTCCTCTTCCCGCTTCGGTGACTTCCACCGCATCCATTACTAGCTTACCGGCACAGCCACTAACCGTTTTTCACGATCCAGCTGCGCTTGCTAAGGAAGTTGCACAACATAACTATGCAAAAGCGGTTAAACTAGCTGCCATGAATCAGTCGATAGCGAACTCGCAAATGAACTCGCTTAATCCTATGAATTATACGGGCGTATCGCTAAATAAGCAAGCTTTAAGCATGCCGCCACCTGGGCTGCGTTATCACACTGCTTTACCATTTGGTTTTGGTACAGCTGGCGCTGGTCTAAACCTAAGCCTAGCGACAAACCCTTATTCCGCAGCATTGGCGCAGCAGAATTTTTTAAACATTGCCCGCCCACCCCCTTCAGCATCAGCCTTTCAACTAAATCCGTATTCGATTCTTAGACCCCCCACGGTATATGCCAATACTACTGCGGTAACGGCTGCAAATAACCCTTATGCTACTGGCCTTTTAGGAGCGCAGTATCCCACTGTTTCTGTTTCGGCTCCAGCCCTTACCACCGTAACTCCTTCGGCTGCAAGTATCGCTGTGGCTGCAGCCCAAAACAACAACAATAATGTGGTGGTACCACCGTACAAGAAGTTAAAAACTTCATAGATCTACACAGATAAACATTCAAATTTTAATTTGTTCGTGTTTTTTTGTTAAGTTGTCAGTTTTCTACAAGATTTTTTAATTAACATTTTATGGATATTTCGTTTTTTAATTCGTTTAGGATAGTTATTTATGTTGTGGTCAAAATTTTTGCCTGTGTTTTGCCAAAAAATTGTTAAATGTTAGATAATATTTTAAATTATACGTGTTTTAATCAAAATTAATATACTAAGATATTTTTTGATGTTCGTTATATGTATGTATAATTATTATTTAAACTGTGAAGCCGTAAGTCGATCTAGTCAAAAATCGTGGTTTCAATTTTGTAACCCGGGTTAAGCTACTAGCGGCCCGTGCCGGTAAGCGAGTGCCTCAATACTGTGATACCCTCACATTCGCTAAATACGCACCGCTATTAACGCTCCTTCCCCTTTATACCACTAATCCCTTAAAATTGCAATTTTGGTGGATAAGTTTAGGCTGATTGTAACTACCTTGTATTGTAAAGTTTAGGCAAGAACATTGTTTCCAGTTAACTTGCATGAGAAGGATTTATATACATATTATTTAAATCTATAAAACTTACTTGAGAGCCTAATTGAATTGCATGGTAGAATTTATAAGCGTATCTGTTAGAAGTGCCATTTTTGAAGTTTTGTAGTTTTGTTAACTGGCCCAAAAAGATGTACCACGTGTTACGTCGGCGGCCATAAAGTCAAAGTCTGCTTACCTAAAACTTTTTTTTATCAATGCAAGAAAATTCATATGTTATTGCGTCTCAGCCAAATTTATCACAGATAGGTTCGACAGTTTAATTGCTTAAAAAAATATCCTAAATTAAAATATATTTGCAATGTCCCTGTTGTTACTAGTTTGTGTTATTTTGTATCGCTAATTACACAGGCCTCCGTTTTTACACCTTGTTAAATGTGAATTGTTGTTGATTTCAAATCTGTGTTTAGTCTTTTTGTATCACGTAAGGTTTTTTTTGTTGCGGGGAAAATCTATATAAATCATAATGTATATAAACGGTATGATTTTATAATATTGTATTTATAAAATGAGTATAAAAAACCAAAATATTAATAAAAAAATGCAAAAAACATAGTTAAAGGAAAACGAACTACTCTTTGCTCTTCCTAAGAAGTATTTCTTGCCCGAAAAATTGTGTCTTCAACATCCAACAATAGTCCGCCATCATTTTTGTATTCCATCGGCCCTGATACCTCTTCTCCATTTCTTTAATGTCTTGGTGATATCGCTCACCCTGCTCTTCACCGCCATCATCAAGTTTGCAGGAAAATAGTCCAAATGTGCGTGTAAAATAGCTATTTGTGTATTAGGTGCGTAAAGTGTAAAAATGTTTGTTAAAATTTACTGCATAATAAAAATTGCAAATTGCATAAGTACATATTATTTATTTAAACATTGTCTTACTGGTCACAAAATTGTTGACATGTGTCAAGCACCCCTCAACGCCTACTTTCACAATTGGGTCAAACATAAGGAACACCAGATGTTTTATGATGGTTGTCAAGGTAATCGGGCGAGTGAGCGTTTTGGTTACTATGTCGCTTGCTCCTCGGAATAGTGCTACTTTGTGTTTTCTTTTGAAAGCGCAAAATTGTACTTTGCGCTGGGTTGTAGTAAAAATTGAATTTTTACGCTCATATTGGAGTTCCTTAAATTTTTCCAGCATGTTCCCCACAATATCCACATAATTTGAGTTTTTGTTATTTCCCAGAGATTTATTTACAATATCCAAAAGCCTTCCAAGCATTTTTTCGGTGCTGTCCAGGACCGCTTCAAACTCATCAGTTTTCATTAGCGTTCTTATTTGCGGACCAGCAAAGATACCTTCTTTAATCTTTGCTTCTGATAGGCAGGGACATTTTTCAGTCAAAAATTGGAAACATCGACCTGTTTTGTCCAACGCTTTAACAAATTGCTTTATTAAACCAAGTTTAATATGGAGTGGAGGTAATATTACTCTTTCAGGATCCGCTGGAATTTCACGAAAAACATTCTTATTGCCAGGTGTGAAATGCCCTCTTCTTTTACAATTCCTCTTTACCCAGTGCTGGTCTCTAGCTCTACTATCCCACTCACATAAAAAAACATGGATAATATGTCGTAAATCCAGATTCCTGATCTAATAGCAGGCCTAAAATTTTTAAGTCGCCGCATAGTAATTATTTTCATGGGAAGTTCGTTAAGATTTTCGTAAGTTTCTTTTAATTGTGATTATGAAAAAGAACTGCCTGCATCAAGCGCATTAACTAGGCTAGCTACATTTTCACAGTATACAAGTGGTCCATGCTCTACAAAATTCACTCTGGCGATTGCGATTAAAAGAACAGACTGGAGCAAGGAGGTGTCTTTTAATCTAGATCCTAGTATTTGGGAATTCCTAAATCTCGGAGTGAATCATTGAGCACTTCTTGCAAGGCAGCTGAGGTACATATTGACTTATAGAAGAAAGTTGAAGCGCATCAGTCTCCGCAAAAGCTAAGGGTTCGTCATCTTCATCATTATCACTAGCATCTAAAATTTTTGGTGCCACAGGTATAAGAGTATCACTATGGGGCACTGGCCTGATTACCGACATAATATTTGGATAAACAATGTGTTTTGAAGTTTAAAAAATAACAATTGTCTGTATGGTTCTTGGGCTCTCTCCACACCATCGGTATTCCAAAGGGTAGCGCTTTCCTTTTTCCTTTAATCCAGTGCTTTAGAGCTTCTCCGCAAATCTTACAAACAACATGCGGTGCCTAAGATTTATCCTGATCTCTGAGTTTTACTTTAAAGTATGCAAAATACGCGTTTACAACAAAGTTAGTAATGCTTCTCTTGTACTTTTTCACAATAAAGTTACCGCAAATGTGAGAAAAAACATGTTCAGAGTTTGAGAGGTTCGTTTTGACCAATGAAGACGCTACTTTAAAGTTATGCGGGTGCAAGGGCGGTTTTAGCTTTTCAACATGGGGGGGGGGGGGTATTCTCAAATCCCAATTTTTTTTAAAAATAGTATCAATTACCTATGCTTTTAGATAGGTACATTTTTCTTGAAACTAACCTGAACTGACCAGAAAATAGGTCTGAGGGCTCTAGGAAAAAAATAGCGCCGCAGTCGAAAATTTTTTGGGTGACACGCCCCTTTTCAATGATGATGCTTGTAATGCTCAAGTAAAAAAATTAATAAACACAACAGAAAATTACAAAAACAAGCGGGCAGCGGATGCTGTTCAACAGAAACAAGAAGAAAATGCAATGCTTGGTTGCCACGATATCCGCGAAGGCGTGATAGTTATAATTAGCTGCGTAACCTCGTAAGGGTAACTCGCGCGTATTCACCTGAGTATGAACGGCAACAAGGCAATGCGAAGCCAAACGGGCGTCGCGTCGCGTCGTGTCATCGAGGCGCTGCAAACAGCATTTGGTTGTAGGGTTGCAACTTTTCCGGAAAAGTTGGAATTGATGAAAAGTTCGATCAACTTTTCAAGAAAAGTTCGGAAAAGTTGGAAAAGTTGGAAAAGTTGAGCTTTACGGTAATTTTAAGGTTGCATCTTGCATTGTGATGTGTTCTTGTGTGGAAATTATGTAAATAAAATACTGACCCAACCTTTTATTATCTATCATATTATTTATATAATTTATAAACGAAAATAAGCAATAAAACAAAACAACAAACAATAAAATATAACCTAAGAGTACGACCAAAGCCTCCTAACCTAAGATGAATCACCATCATCACTGCTAAACGAAGAATCTTCATAAATAGCGATAGAATCATCAGACTCCGTAGATTGTTCATCTGAATCTGACCCTGGCCCATACTCATCATTGGTCGATTCTAGTTCTTGACTCTCTGCTAAAGATTTTTTAGATTGTTTGGCAGGAGCAGGAATCCCACATTTTGACCTTGTCAACCTCTTCGTGACCATACTGGCACTGCTGGCAGAGGCGGATAAACCTAAACCAGACTCAAAGGGTACTTGATCAGTGTTGGCAGTGCTGCTGGTTGAAAGGACTTGGGGACCATCTTCACCAGCAGTCGTGGTCTTTGTGTTATGGTTTGTTGTAAGCAGCTTCAAATTGTCCGCTTTAGTTACGGCCGACGCTCGGCGGCTTCCGCGGGGATTTACACGAGTCGGTAATGAATACCGGGGTTCCCCGTATTGTCTGTTATGTTCGCCGACGGCCCAGCTTTGTCATTATTTTATTTATTTATTTTATTCTCTAGCAGGAAAATCCCAAATACAAGATAATTGGACAAAAATACAATTTCTCTCAATACAAGTAAAAGTAAATACTAAAAATATAACCAATACTTACAAAAATATATATATATATATAAAAAGAATAACAAATATTTTTGCCACAACACGGAACTCAAAAACGATTTAATTTTTATTTGGAATCGAACAAAATTATAAACAGAGAAAATAATAATTTACAATCTGTCAAAATTTTTAAAGTCAAATTTAATGTCAGTATTCTGTATCATTCTATTGGACAAAAATTTCAACCACTCAAGCAACAACTTTTCGAACTTCGCTACTAACTTTATAAATGCCATATTTTGGACTGTCGAATATCGAACCTCACCAACTTGAACTAACTTCAACCTCACCAACTTTTCGAGTTTATAAATCCAGCTTTACTTTACCGAAACAAAAACCGAGTTATCATTTAGTGCTATGCATTAAACTAAATGTGGACTAGTCGAAGCCCTGATTTATATAGGTATTCCTCAAAATTCAGGGCTTACCGGTCGCGCGTCGGCTTTTCCTCGTCTGGTTCATAGATTGTTCCGAATATAGGGATTCCTCATCAGTATTTCACCTATTAATACTATACTATTAGCGGTGCTTCTTAAATAAAAACAATAATCAGCAAATTATTATTTTTATATAATAGAAAAATATGATATAGAGATTTTAGAAAAAAACTGTACGTGATAAAAACGAACGACGATTAATTTGGTTATTAGTACTTCAAAACTAACTTAAAAATACACAAATTGTCTCATCACAAATTCTTCATAGACCTGTGTTATTTATGTTTCTGTTGAAAATACCGGTTGCTAACATGACACCATATGATCACCACCACTAACCTTTGGCGTGACAACCGATTTTACCGATTCACTAAGAAACCACTACAGGAACATTGTTTGATTAGGGATTGCCTCAATAAGATTTTTAATAAATGGTCATTAGGGAAGACAATTAAAAATAACACAAACATAGTAATACGAACACCCTTTAACAATAGGACTGGCAGTATACGTGTGTTTTTTACATTCCTACGTTTACATTTCTGTTACTCAATAGTTGGGTATTAAAATAGGGTAAGTTTTACAATACGGATGTCTCGCTTAAAAATAGTATTATTCCTCTTGATGTTATAGTGCTTATTTAGAATTTAACGAATACCTCAATATTTTAGGCACCCTCCAAGGCAGTTAATGTGCGCTTTTCAGCGTAGTTTAGTTTGCTTATTTATTTTTACGGAAACTTGCTTTAAATTGACTTTATGGCCACAGTCTTTGTCTTAGGTTCCAAGTTGCATGGGGCTTATACTACTTGTCTTGCATGGTCCTTAAAACAGTAAAATAACTGTTGAAGGCCCAGTACTTGACGCTTATTTAATTTCTAATTATTTTGTGCAATGCGAAAATGTTGGAATTTATGTAAATAGTTGATAGGCGATCGTGTGAACCTACTTTTGACATTAAAAAAAAAACTTAAACTGCAGAAGTTCGTTACTTATAATTTTAATTATTACCAATTAGCTCTTTTATAGTTATTTTATTTAAACTAACCAGGGTAAAGAGTTGCGATGTCTCATATATTTTTATATTATAAAACGGAGATTTTTTAGTAAGAATTTAATCTTTAAACGGCAATAAATTTACCAAATTGAGCTTTCTAGTATAAACTTTTACTTTTTCTGGCACATTGTCTACCGGGAGTTCTATTGAGGTTAGGGAAAGAAACGAATTAAAATTTGTTACAAGTACGCTGAAAGTTCCATTTTTACCCATAGTTAGCTGAAAGTACTGGCCTAAAACCCTCAATATGGTTGTCTTTTTGGGTTGGGATATAATATAGCCTTCTAAGGACACGACCGTTTTGTATATTTTTCTAAAACTTATCTGTGTTTAGTTTCATTGTCCAAGTCTAACATAATTGTACACAGGACACTGGCTCTTTTGTTCCTATTTTAGATGTAAAGTTTTTAAATTTTTAGCCTTAAAGGCTGTTGTTAATTTTTGTCTTCCTGAGTTCGATCTCCAAGCACAAATGTAGCGTATACGTTTTCTTGTGTCATTTGTTCAGGTAATATCAATGGCGGTCGGTGCGATTTTTAAATTATTATACACTGGTCGGCAAAACATCGGCGTAGTTAAAATTTTGTCAAAGATTAATGGTTTGTTGAATTTGTTGTACTTGGTTATCTATTAGTTTTAATATAACCCAAAAAATAAAGCTTTCGTCATCTATGACTTGCGACATGCGGGGAATACTATTCTGGTACACCGTAATAATTGACCAAGCCTAGAAATACTAATACATACTAATATTAATTTCAGTCACTGTTGCCTAAGAGATCTATCTATACAGGGTGTCCCGAAATTAGGTGGCCAAAGGAAAACAGTGGAATCTGCATCGGAAAATAATACTAATTTGTTTAATAAACAAGTAAGTATGGGAAATTGCCCCCTAAGGGAGCTACAGCCCCCTAATAGGGAATCCATGGAGATGGTATTTTTCAGATTATTCCCAAATAGTTAAACATAGAACCATGAATTTTTGGTATTTTAGTAACTTTTATATGCTGAATCTAGATCTAAAATCAAAACTATCAAAATTTAATCATAGGCGTAACATTTAGGGGGGGGGGGGGGGGTTGAGGAACAAAAAGAAAAGTAACTTTTTTCTAAGTTAATGTTTTACATTTTTTTTTCTGGAATTATGAAAGTTTAGGGCTTTCTGACAAAAAAAGGTACTCTTGATGTACTTCGCTCAGATGCACCATTTCTGAAAAAAAAGTCCTTAACGATAACATTATTTAGCAAACACGGATCAAATTAAAATTATAAATTTTTTTAAAACTAACAACAACACTCATTTACTTAAGTAAATGTTCAAATAAATTTTCATTTTGTTGAATACACAGTCTGGACCGTTTCCTAATATTTTGAGTAGTATGATAAATTTCGAACCGGTTTTCTTTAATTCGATTTCCAGCTGCATGAATTCGTCTTAAAAGGTCTTCTGGACTATATACTTCTGTGGCATAAACAATATTGTACATATTGCCCCACAGATAATAATCTAAAGAATTTAGATCAGGCGATCGAACTGGCCAGTTTACTGGACCACCTCTACCTATCCACCTATTGGAAAAATTTTCATTTAACCAGTTTCTTACAAGCTGGCCAAAGTGGGCTGGCGCTCCATCGTGCTGGTAGAACATCTCTAACCGAGTACGTATAGGAACATCCTCTAGCAATTTTGCCAGCTCATTTTGGAGGAAACTTAAAAAATGATGGGCAATTAATCTATCTGGCAAAATAATAGGACCTATTAAAACATCTCATATGATCCCTGCCCATACATTGAAAGAAAACCTATCTTGGTAGTTAGTCCTTCGAACCACATTCGGATTGTCTTGAGCCCAAAAATGATTATTATGGCTATTAAATGCCTTGCCTCTTGAAAAGGTTGCTTCATCCGACCATAAAACTTTTCTCAACGTATTTTGGTGGTTGGAAATCCATTGGCAAAATTCTACACGAGGTTGAAGATCTTCGGCTCCTAAATCATGTACTCTTTGAT
Source organism: Polydrusus tereticollis (assembly GCA_963920685.1). Classification (NCBI taxonomy): domain Eukaryota; kingdom Metazoa; phylum Arthropoda; class Insecta; order Coleoptera; family Curculionidae; genus Polydrusus; species Polydrusus tereticollis. The sequence goes on from OY987327.1 coordinate 84,326,047, forward strand.
AATAATGAAACGGATGCAGTCCCTGCATTTAGGTCTTTTTTCCAAGCTTAAAAAATATTTTTAAACAATTCACGTGCTACTATCTTTTATCTGTAAAAACAATTCTAATACATATTAGATACTTACAATTGATTTAGGGATATTGATAATATTTGCCAGCGGTCTCAATGCTATTTGAGGATTTTCCTCAATTCTATTTAGCCCTCTCTCGAAATTATAATTTCCCATAGGCCGGCCTTTGTCCCTTGGAACGCCTAAATGATCAATTTTCTACTAAGTTTACTATTCGATGTTGCAGTCTTCTTCTCGAAAACCGTCTTTGGTACTCACGTACAGCGGCACGTGCATCACCATTGCGATATCCGTAAATAAAGTGAATATCAGCTCGTTATTCGAGAAACGCTCCATATTAAAAAAATTAACCACAATTATACCAGAAAATTTCGAAGAAACTATCATAATAAATGTCAAGCTGGCAAATAACAAACATTAAGAGTACCTTTTTTTGCCAGAAAGCCCTAAACTTTCATAATTCCAGAAAAAAAATGAAAAACATTAACTTAGAAAAAAGTTACTTTTGTTTTTGTTCCTTAACCCCCCCAAATGCTAGGCCTATGATTAAATTTTGACAGTTTTGATTTTAGATCTAGATTCGGCATATAAAAGTTACTAAAATACCAAAAATTCATGTTTCTATGTTCAACTATTTGGGAATAATCTGAAAAATACCATCTTCATTGGTTCTTTATTAGGTGGCCGTAGCTCCCTTAGGGGGCAATTTCCGATACTTGCTTATTAAACAAATTAGTATTATTTTCCGATGCAGATTCCACTGTTTTCCTTCGGCCACCTAATTTCGGGACACCCTGTAGAACTGAAAATACTTGAAGCTAGAAAAATTACAAAATTTATAGCATTAAAAAGTAACACCATAAGTATTGGAAAAATACTTAAACATTTTTAAATCAGTTGGTTAAGGCTCAACGCGGAATACGATTTCACATATTGTTGTTACTCACTATTTTTCTTGCGTATTTCTTACACAAAAATAATATCTTAACTGTTACAAACGCACAGACGTATTGACAAACGAACTTATAAGACAATCGTACTTACGATCTAGACCAGTCGCTACGTTGAGACTTCCAAAAGACTGGCACCCTGCACAGCAAGTAAAAAGTCATATGAAATAGTAGGGAGACTCTAAAAGCAAACCAAAACTATGGAAAACTAAGGCAACTAGCAGAACGCGAATTTAATTTCAAAGGACTTGTCCAATCATAAAAAATTTAAGGAACAAGCTGAATATGCAAGAGATGACCGAAAGCTTCAATGATCAAATCCCAAAAATATATTTCTATAGATCACATTTCTGTTACAAAATTATCGCGTGGTTAAAAAATCGAATTGCGCGCTTAGCCTTAGAATTAAACGATTGATCTTGGACCAAATTTTAGTGACGCAATATTTATGCCGTTCAATTTTCATATGGACGGATAAACAAAAGTTAAAAATTCATTTTATTCGCATATTTCTTTATTTTTTCGGCAGAATTTTTTAAAATTTATAACTTACTACCAACGTTTGATAAAAGGTTAAATGTCATAATGCCGAAATATAAAGGTAAAAAAATTCCACCGTCAGCCATTGCGTAATATGCTTAACTTGTATGTAGATCAAATGTTTAGCCTTTTTTAGTGCAATTTAGTAGGTTCCAGAGTTTCACTTCAATGCATAGAAGTATACTTGATGTCAAAGTCACATGCTTATCTGATATTATGACGGTGATAATCACTGTCATTGTTAAGTAGATTTGTATGCAACGAAGTGGCTGCCTTTATAGCCGGAATTGATGTTCCTTTTTAATTTTAGACAACACTTCGCCATTTGCAATTGGAATTCTACTAATTTATATAGTACAGTATTAAATATGTTAATTCATTATTGTCATGACCAGCTAAAAAAGCTTTAAGCCTGATTTTAATTTTAAAATTCCAGGATACTCAAGTTTGATTCCTTAAGCCCCTGATTATAACTTCACAAAGTTAATCTCTTGCCCTTCAGCAATAGCCCTTAACAACAATCGGCAAACATATTTAGTGTCCTTTACTTAATGTAGGTGTTTGTTGGTTTCTTTTTTTTTTTTAATGAATTTTCTATAGCAGAGGGTTGCTGTCTACCTCAGTTTTTATGGTGGTTAGATTAACTATTTAACTACTGTACTATTTGTAGAAGTATTGGTCCCAATGACATTTTCAAAGTATTTTAGCGCTAAATATTTGTTCTGTGTTCAACGTAGTTTCATATTTTTACTGTAAGATATAGGATATAGTTTAGAACTGGTACTTCAATGTATTATCCTAAAATATGATTAAAAATGTGTCTTACTAGTTAGCATTTAATAATAAAGAATATAATTTTACTTGTACTGACAGTACGTAAAATTGTGATGCATGTATTTTAAAAAATCATTATTATTACTAAGTATTTGTCTATTTGACTTAGATACATAAAAATGAATATATATGGACACAAATAGATAATATTTGCATTTTTAAGTAGGATTACTATGTTATTAGACAGGATAGATGTAAAATCAGGCTCGAAATTTTTATCGCTAGTAGTTCTTTGGTTAATGGCCAACGTGTAGTGTTTAACGACCTAACCTGATCAGTTTAAAATTTCATCCAAACCACACTGGTTTTAAGATATCGAAAGTTTCCTTATTTATTTGTCTCAGCTTCTATTGGTTTGCATTTCGTGAAACAGGTTGGAATACTTCCTCGGAGGTTCTTTATATTTCTGATCGCCAGTTTTAATTTCAATTCACCGAAGGACGCGTGTTGTGGAACGGCCCTATAATCTCTACTCAAAAGCACTAATGGGGTTATTATTTTTGAAAGTTCTAAACTGATTAACGTAATGCTCGTTAAACGTTACGCCAGTATGCGTAATCAGCTGCCAGTCAACTTGATCTTAACTTACAATAATGTAGTGCCTTTAGGCTGCTGATCACGCTTTGCTAAAAGAGGTGTGGGTCACATTTTGCCATTATAGTGTTTACAAATCCTTTATTTTTCCATGAATTATATTGATTTAATGTGTACTGTATTGTTCTAATCCTGAGGTGTATGTATTATTATCACCGCTACTATTTGTAATAATAATGCTTGAAAATGCATGATATTTGTTTTATTAATCATTTGCTTATTATTTCAACTACCTTCAATATCCCAAATATTTTTTTATTTCCCTTTTTAAGACCTACACTTGCCTAAAAATAGTGTTATTCCTCGAACTAGCTTATTGCCGTTATGAGGAGTCTAAGCTTGGATTTCAAATTTACTCCGCATTTTATTCTTTGTGATTGTTTAACTTGGACGTATCTCTTCTATGCATTGCTTACCACATCAAACTAACAGATATACAGGCTTGTTTTATTCATTTACAAACAACTTAAACATTCACATTTGCTGTTGGGAAGCTATGCCTCGCCATTTTGTAAAAATTGTTTTTGAGTTGATGTTTCTTAGCTAAATGAAAAATAAATCTCTAAATGATACACAGAGGGATTAGCTGATCCATGTTGTTTTTTCAGGTGTTCCCGAAATACCGATACTCAGTAAGTTCTTTGCATTTCCATACGCTTAACGCTTCTTAAACAATTCCCCTAAATCATTATTAACACCGGTGAAAAGAAATCAAATTAAAAAATTTTAAAAAGTCTTACCATACTTTTGACTACATAGCTTACCAACTGCAAATTCTAATTATTTTTTGGTAAGCACAACCACAAAAAGTAAAATGCTGGTAGTAGTAGAGAATATTAAAACTTTTTAAGTTTTGGTCAAAACTTTTAAAACGTGTTTTGATATTGTTAACCAAACTTCATTTAAACAGGGTGTTCGGATAACGGCAGTTCTTGGTTGTATCTTAAAAAGTATTGGTCCTAGACTTAAGTTATGGGCTAATCGGCATAGAGAAAACGCTGAAAATTATTTTTAAAGTTGTACGATTGCCGCTATAGGACGTAACTGTAACTAGCAATTTAAAATTCACATTATTTAAATTGCCTCATTAAGGTACCTACCTACTGTTTTATTTATTCGGTAATAAGAATGGAAAGCTAGTAAACACTTTATTTTTGAAAGTACTGAATCTTTCACACGTTCTGTCCGATTTTGTTTTCATTTTAAACTCGTTTTAAACAGAATGGGGTCATTTTGTCAGACCTCAAATTACACCCTTTACCCAACTTTTATGAGGCATTCATGAAAATTTGAAGTCATTCCGATAAGTAGTTTTCGAAATATACGAGATCAAAATCAAATAAAACGCCCTCGAGGCGGTAACGTCATTACCTCCCACAGTTCCTCCGCTTTGAACTTGTGCAACGGTCTTTCTGTGCATATACAAAGGAGATGCGCTTACTGTTTCTTTGTTCAGTTATTGCAGAATGTTATTATTACTACTTTTAATAGTATATTCTATAACAAGTAGGAAATGCCATTCTATACAAGCTCTAGACTATACTTAAATTGATTTTTTTCTCTCCTGTCGATGTTAACTCCGTTACCAAGTAACGAACAAGGGCGATGTAAATGGCCACCTGTCTTCTTAGTCGTAAACAGCAAGTAACCGCTACCCGAATTGGAGATAGTGACGTCGCACAGCGGTTTCCGCGAGTCGATGTTTAAAGGCATAGACGCCTCAGAAAATTAAAATTTTTTGCATTTCGCAATAAAATAAAGTCTTTCAGAAAATGTAATTTAAAAAAAATGCTAAATGACCCCATTTCATGCTTAATTAAGAATTTTTTAGTGATGGTCGCGGATTCTTAATTTCTTTAAAAACTAAGCCTTAAGGTGTAGTTTTTGTATAATAGTTTTAAAAAGCATTATATGCATTCCTGCGAAACCCACGTTTTAATTATCTAGCGACTTTTGAGTTATTTCCCTATTTTCCTACAAAAAAATAACGTTAGCCCTTTATCTAGTTTATTTTTCATTGCGTTGAGATAACGTGCTTCGCATATCCTGATAAGTAAATTTTGTCACTGATGCTGCCTTTTTAGGAAAATTCGTACCCTACTAAATTTCGTTTAAGCCAATTTCAATACCTTGTTAGTGAAGACTATATTATGGATAAAACACATTTGATAACTGATAAATTTAATTTACTCCTACAATAAGATGTCCATTTGACAGTTGCATTTTTATCACTTTGACATCGATAAAAAAAGGTGCATCCTTTTTTATCGCGATAAAACCCTCTCCAGCTAAAAATTAAATGGTAAAAACCTCTCCAGCTTAAAATCGAGTAGTATAATTGTTTTTAGTATCTATTCATGCCAAAATTCGTGAGCTTCTCTAGCTAAAAATCACTCGATCGCTTTTTAGCAATTTAAACTCGAACAAACGGTAATAGATAAAAAAAAAAGCTCTTGTGGTTTTACGTGTGACTAACATTATTTTTTTGAGGAGAAATAGGGTTTTTGGAAATAACTCGAAAACGACTAAAGCAATTAGAACGCGGTTTTTGTCAGAATGTAGCTCTTCGAACTATTACCAGATGAGAGCTACCGTTGTATTTTAGGAGAATTGTAAAATGTACCCTTCTCTTTTTTTATTTTACTATTTTACGGTTCGTCGGCGTATCTGAGGCCATCTTGAACCGGTCATCGACCGTACGGTTTTTAATCGTGCGGTCTACCGACTGGGGAGTGTGAAACTGCACCTTCATCCTACGAGATATTCGATCTCATCCGGCGTGAATAGGATGGTTTTGATGTCGATTCATTTTACACTCTTCCCTAAGACAAGAGCACGCGGTGTTTCCCAAGCGGTCACCCATCCAAGTACTAACCGCGCTCGACACCGCTTAACTTCGGTGATCTGACGGGAACCGGTGCTTTAGGTGTCGCTAGGCCCTTGCCTTACCCTTCTCTTCGGTTTCAAACAAGTCTTAGTTTAATAAAATCGGACAAAAGGTGTGAATGATATAATACTTTTAAATATAAATTACGCCCGCGCCCTTATTATCGGAGATAAGAAAAAAAACTTAAGAACAACCTGCCGCAAATGGAATGGAAAGCCTACCTTTCCGTTCCCGTTATTGAACAGTACCTTAATGGGGACATTTTTTAATTAACTTGAATTTTTAATTTTGTCTCAGCAGTTACGCCCTCTAGCGGCAATCGTACAACTTGAAAATAATTATCTGACCACCCTGTACAGTAAATTAAATAAACTCTTTAATTTGTTATCAATAAACGCAGCATTATTTCTTAATATGTCAGTGACTTGCTAAAGGATTACTGAAATTAGTGATAGGTTTCAGTAAATACATCTTTATATTTTTCAGATTTTTTGTTTAGTTTGCAGAGATGCACCTGCCTAATTGTTGTGTTAGTAATCTAGTAGAAAATAAATTTATATTTAGATTTTCAACTATTTGCAGTGCGACACTTTTGGATTTTGAACACTTTAAAATATCACGACATGATATTTTCATGATTTTTACATTTTTTGTCTGCTTCAAGTGGTTAAATAAAGTCATTAAACAGGTTTAAAAGTTTTGCCAGTTACTTAAAAGAACATAAAGAGCTTAGTAAGTGTTTCAGAATTTGAATTTATTTACCTTTTTATTCGCCTTTTGCAAACATCATCATAATTGGGATCTTAAAGTTTAATATCAAATAAAGTGATGCATAATTTCAAGAACTTAATTTAGCAAATTTGTTTTCTTTTTTCTTATTTTGAATAAGGTAATTACTTAGAAGATTTTCTCATCTAGTAAACGTAAAAAATAATGATTAAGCCATATATCACAGCATTCTTATCATTCTCTGAAATTCGTTTATACTTTAATAAAAAAAATAAGTCTCCTTTGTACAAGAAATAAAAAGAGTGTTATCAAAAACAATATATTAAACTGGTTTTAAAAGTTTTTTTAAGCACATCCTTGTGTTATAATTATGTTTGTAAATTAAAATATAAGTGAAATAAATTCCACGTTGTTACAAAGGATACGTTAACATCTTCGCTTGTGCTTGTGTAATGTGCAGTCTACTACTCAGCTGTAAAGAAAACCAAACTTGTTATATTTTTCTAACAGAACCCGAAGCACCATTCTAACATTTTGTTTTGGAAATAAAGGATGTACAAAAATTTATAGTACAGAAGGATATTTTTTGGCACTCTATAAAATGGCATTTTTATGATAGACTTTAATTTGCCAAATTAAGAATATCCAAAATACCTATGTCCCCAAATTTTATTAATTAAAATGATTGATTGTTTACTAAATTATTATTATTGTTATTCAGTGTCTGTGATATTCTGTAATGCCATCTTGAGCCAGAACACTATTAAATACCTGAAAACGGTAGTGCTTGGTCTAAAATTGCCTTCTCCCATACAATTTTCATGCATCCTATATTTGGGCCACATTTCAATAAACTTTACTGTTATCACGGTTTTAACGAAAGTATTCTATGAATTTATAACATACAGCGTGCCTCAAAAAGTCTGTCACGTATTTTTAGGGCTTTAATATATCCTACGTTAACACTTGCAAAAACACATTTTTAATAATATTTAAATAATTACAATTTTGCACACGCAAATTACCTTTAAATGTAATGCCTTGGATAGTTGGTATTTTAAGTTCGGGATATACAGACCAGGTCCGATAATAAAAAATATCCAATCCCCAGTGATGGCGGCTCCCATATAAGAACGCCCATGGGAGCCGCCATCGCGCCCTTCGTGGAAAAACACACGAAACACATTATTTTCACCAAAACAACTAAGCATTCATTTAATACCTTATTTAGGTAAATTTTCTAAAACTCAACATTAATTTATGACGTATATATTTAATTAACGTCTCGCCAATTTAATATACGTAATATCTGTAAGGAAACAAGTCCCGTTGCCGCGCTGTCAATAATTGCCGTTTGATTGTTTTCCTCAAATGTGCCGTCGATAAACCGCCTTTGTCGCTTTCTGTTGGCACAGATTTTGTGTGCCCAGGGCCATGAAAATATAATATTTAATATTAAAAGGATACGTATATTAATTTTTACTGATGTTTTGTAAACCCCAATGTTTTTGTCACGAGCCGCTATTGCTAATCCCTTACTTAACAGAAATTTTTTGGACGCATTGTATAAAAGATTTGTAATTTATCTAAAAAATAGTATGCGATTAATATTGCTTACAGTGCAAGTTTATTGAAAACATGGCCTGAACCTATAATTTCAAGGGAGGTGTTGCCTTAGCGCACATTGCACAAAGCCACATTAAATTAAAAGAAAATAATGAAGCCTAACAGTTAACGATAGAAGCGTTAAACAAATAATAACATTTGTGTCCAACTTCACCGTAGTGACTTTGCAATGAGTGATCTACTTAGGTGCTTTGTATATTTCAATTGAACTGTTTTTCTCTGCGATTTTTAGTTATCCCTTGTGGTAGGTATATTTAATGAGGCCCTTTTGATACTGGTTTAATCAGTTGTGAACTGTGACATGTTTTAAAATTTATCGGCCAATACTGGATAGAAGTATCTACCTGGAAAAGCTACAGAATAACTTTCTGGCAATGCTGCCATAAGCGGCAATACGTTTCATGTCAGAAATTTGAATAAATACAGTAAAAACCTTTAATATTATACATATTAAACCGTCCAGTTTTGAATGATTGTAAATGAAGAACTTTTATATTATATAAACTAAAAATGTGTATTTTGAAGGAAAGAGTAGGAGCAGTGTCGTCAAATGCTAAATTATCAGCAACTCGATTCTCTATTATGTTTTCCAGATGTACACACAACTTGTGAAGGTGTTAAAATGTTAATGTTCGTTACTGATTAAACTTGATGGCCTGTTTCCATTGCTTGGGATAAAGTTTTGCCTATATCTATATCGTAGCTTGTAGTAAGTAAAATATAATAAATATGTAGGTAATATCAAAAACATATAATACGTATTTATAGTCATTTTTATATTATTTCTAATAAACCCATATTTAATATGTTATGTTTGCAGAATTCCAGCCGCATAGACTAATTGTAGCATCGCAGATTTGTTCTTCACGTAACAGCTTGTTTATTCATTCTATATTATTTACAAGTTCTTTACAGTACAGTCGCTTTTTGCTTTAGGATTTATTTTTTTCTAGTTGTTTTAGGTAGAATACGAGTTGTAAGTAAGCCTAATATCTTTTTGGCTCTTTCTCTAAGTATGTTTTAGTTCCGTTTCTATAACCTCTGCATTTTCTGATAAAACTTTGTTTACTTTAAATTTTAAATTAACCAACTTTTGCAAGGAATGATTTACTTTGGTTCTAGTTTTTCTAATTTATTAATGTGTTCAGAATTGTGTTTCAAGGACTGTTGGTAATAAGTATCTAAGTATGCCATTTAGGTATTCATAATTTTAATTAAATGAGATGCAAATATCTAGTGGTATAGTCATACGAAGGTAATTGAAACGGCAAGGAAATTGGGGTAAAGTAAAGTAGATCCCAACATATTTCGTTTGGCTTAATGACTGCAATAAAACCCCTCATAAACTCTGCTTTCGCTTTCGCAGAGACGTATTAGGCCACATTTATTTTTAATGCCAGTTTATAATGCCAATAGATAGGTACATTACTTGATTTGTTATCAAAATTAATAAACTGTCTAATTAAGGTTTTCTAGAAACAACTTAATTATTAGGATATTTCTCAAAACTTTTTAGTTACAGGTACCTGTTTATATAGCTTATATATATAGTAAACATAATATTCGAAATAGATTAGTACCTATCTATTGTTATTACAATATTGCTACTATAAGGTATTACTATGGCTTTTCATTTAACTACAAAATCCGTTCCTCTGCAAAGCAGTACTCCTTATTTAATTTTATTTCAGTAATATAAACAGTGATGCCAGCTGGGGCCAGGTAGATTTCGCTGGTTGGCACGCTCCTCGACAGTTTTATATGGGTAATTTTACCAAGAAATTCTTTAAAAACGTAGGTTTGGCAATCGAACAGGCAACGAGGTTTCTTTGGGTGTTTACAATATAATAAAACTATTATTGCAGTTATTAGGTCAAACGAAATATGTACGGATTACGATCAATTTACTGGTAACTTGCATTAAAATAAGAGGCAGAATACTTGTTGACGGCTCCTCGTGTGAGAGTCAACGTAAACTTTAAGAGTCAGTGGACAGGATTAGAAGTCTAGGGCATTTGATTGGTCGGTGTCGAAACATTATGTGTAAAAGGGGTTGCATAGTACATAGGAGAATTGAATTCGTGATTTTCACGCGACTGAAGGTGGTACCGCTTAGTTTGATTCAAATATTTAAAATACTTAGTCTCAAATGTGTTTAACTGAGACTGTGCCCGGTCGACATGTTTTACTTTTTACTTTATTGTTGCATGTAACTGTGTTTATATTATTTAACTTTTTTGTTGCTGTCGTTCTTGGAAGTGCGCCTGTATTATATAATGTCTATAAGCCGAGTTAGTTATTTCAATTGACTTCGTATACACTATACTCGTATCTATAAATGCTTGAGAAAACTGTTAAACTTTATACTAATTATCAGATTATATTAGTTTAATTCTTATAAAGTACTTACCTACTGAATTTTCATATTATAAATAAACACATATTGGTAATATTTTTGGAAATGGGTAACTTAATGACTTAAATGGCATACACAGGTTTAATTTTTTTAATTTCATTGATAAGATATTATAACTTTATTCTGAATACATCTTTTTTGTAGTTATTTAAAAATAAATTTTTTTTGCTTTTTGTTTCATGCTTACACATTATCTGGTTTGCTCCGTCAACCATATGTTTTTCTAACCGTCCAAATAATTTTATTTTGCAACCACCCGACAACCTCTGCTCTGGCTTTTGGGAACACCATCTGCCGGCCTGATGGGACCACGCCCACCACCGACACGTTTGAATGTCATTCTGCTGTCACTTTTTCTTGTTGTTTGCTGCGAATGCTCGTCTCTCTGTCTCTTCATTTTTAACCAAATAAAAACTTTCTCTAAAACGAAACGTGTGTTGCTTAAAAAAAACTCATTGGTGGTGTCTGGTGGGTAACATGATCGTACTCTGGCTGTATAACGTACTGTTGTCGCATTGCTCTTACTGGCTGCGATGACGCTTCTTTGCTGACGCACAATATACTCTGCATGACGCCATAGACAATGGTGCGCCCTCCAACGCCCCCTTTGTGATCTACACTGACGAGCAAGGACAGGTATTCACGTTGTTTAACTTCATGTAAGCTGTACTACATTGCTAGAGACTCACACAGTAAGCAGAATGGCCAATAATGATGTAAGATCAGCAAAAACTACCCTAGGATTGCAGATGAAAGTCACACTCTATAGGGTGCTCGGAAATAGCATCAAGAAAATTCGGGGGTTAGTTAGATCGTCCCAGAATAAGAAAAACTATCAGGAGCATGGGTCTGCTAATCGTTTCTTTCCGAGATCAGGAGTGTTGAAATTTATTTAGATAAAAGTAATATTACGCCCCTGTTTTTTTCCAAAATAGGTATTTCTTAATCGGCAGTCGTGGCTTAGAAGAAAATGTATCTGAAGAGAAACTTACTTATATATATAATATATATATATATTATACTTTTTCGTTTAAGAATTGCCTGCCGTGTAAGAAGCAAACACTTATTTTGGAAAAAAATACTGGCGTACCATTATTTACATTAAAATAATTTTATTTACATTTTTTTTAACATCTCTGAAAAATAGCCTATATTTATATCATAATTATAATTATGTTTTTCAAATTTTGGGATGATACATTTCTTTTATACTATTTTCGTGCATCCTGTATAGTAGCAGACTTTATCAACGGTTTAATCTCAAAACACTTTGTCAAAACAATTTTATTTTGTGTATCTACTGATTTAGGAAATTTCTTTTTTTAATTCCCTTTCGTTTTATTTTCTTTTAGCCATAAAACTCATTCTTAGGGCTAAATTTGTTTGATCTTACGTCATAAAGCAGGATTTTTTAGTAATTGTGATTTTAATGGCATCAAATCCTTACCCTGTTTTATTTTTTCAGTTAAACTTAATGAAGACAAACAAAGGTTCTAAAAGCTTGATAATAGCCTTTTGTTTAATTTTCCATTTTGCTTTAAATATTTAAAAGCTCCTGCTTCGCCTTTATAAGTACGCAATGAATAATAAAACGTAATATGTAGAACAGCCTGCATGATTTTATATGACTAACAAGTTACAATGTTCTGCTTCTCATACAAAATGTACGACACATTTTAAGTTCGGTGAATCGACTAACAAAAAGTTTTTTTTAATTTAATAATAAATATTCTAGCGTGTCCTTTTTCCATCATATTTTATATTATTTAGAAGTGTTTCAGTGATAATTCACCTCACTTTTATTGAACCAATCAAAACGCTCATTTTCATAGCAACCACCTTAGTAACGGTCGTCTTACCCGATAAGACTACCGCTAGCTCGAAAAGACGCTTTCGAAAAGACGCTTGTAGCTTTTTTACTTAAATAAAAAATTAGTAACACCTCTAACTTGTATATTTACCTTTATCAGACGGCCTTCATTTTTATGTTCAGTAAATTATCCAATAAAATACACCTCTAGAGGCGGTTTCTTATCTTCATACCTTCGTTTTTCACTCGAAACTCGATTTTCCAAGAAAATTTTCACTCAATATAATTTTTACTTATAATCAAAGATAAGACCCTCGAGCTAAAGCTCTCGGGATCATATCAGATTATAAGTAAAAATTACATTTCGTAAAAATTTGTCAGAAAATCGATTTCTTGTTAAAAACATCGGTATTACCGATAAGACGCCTCCTCTATCGGTATATTACTGTTGAAAATTTTTGAATTTATATATTTTTTCATCAGAATTCTCAGCGTCAAAACTATTTCAACATTTTTTAACCCACTTCTGGTAGATAGTAAATGGAGCTAGAATTATAATAAACAACGCTGGCCAATGTTAATAAAGCGCACTATATCCTGGCAAAAATATCCTGCTACTTTGATGGACATTTTGATCCATATTTTATACCTTTTTCAAATTTTGTTGTACATTTTGCACGATTAACAACAAAAACCACTAATGCTCTCTAATACTGCGTGAAATGCTTTGTTACTGTTTTTGTGTATTTTCGGCATTGTAACTTGTTTTTGTTTGAAAAAGTAAACATACTGTTGGTGTAAAGCCGGGTGCTTTTGAAACGGCTTTATCCAGGTATGAATTATTATTAAGCTTTTTATTACACTAGTAATTTGTTTCTAAATGCTAAAATTAGAGCATGTTATGCTTACTCGTCATATCCAATTGCAGTGATTGGGTAATAGTTTGTGTGCACTTTGCAGCTACTAAGCCAAAAATATGAGAAATCTGGTAACTAACGAAACTCATTTTTGAATATTGATTAGGTTATGAGGAAAAGCGATATAATATTCTAAGAGCTCGCGACGCAAATCCTAAAGGTACTCGCACACTTGTACACTTTTGTGGCGCTCAAGTTCTTATGACGCAATCATAAAATTGCTCATTATGTTTACACAGCAGCAACCAAATGTATTAAATTGCTACATAAATGAGACGTGCAACTTAAAAATGTTGAAGACAGTTTTAAAAGTTGACAGGCTGTTCACACGCTATGCGCCACTTATTATTGCGAAACTTAAGCTGCAGTTTTTTATATGTATTAAAACATACATGTAGAGCGTTGTAAAGCGCCCATTTATTGTTATATTGTGTCCACAAATTGTAGATTATTTTGTTTACTTTCTCATGAATATAGCAGTGTTACATACTGCCTTTTCACTTTTTAGCCTCTCCTTGAAATCAGTCAAAAAATTAAGCTTATTGAATGTAAAGTATCCTTGGACTTTTCATTCTACATTATACTATATACTGAGCATAATTTAAAAATATTCAGATTTACCACCAGGAAGAGACACACCGTAAACAGACAAGTTGCACTGGCATATGTTGAGTCGATGGAGAACTTGAGGTTAGGAGGAAGATCATTGGTTGTGGTCTTAAATTAGCATCGGTAATTCAGCTTTATGAATTCGCCGCAAGCGGCGCGAGTGTTCCAAGTGTTACTACAAATACCATGGCTTCTTATGGGCGCGATAACTGTTGTTATTTAAATTAGTTCTTTGGGGAACAAATAACGACTTTTATATTAATTTAGAGCTAGTTTGTCATACGTATTGGAAAAGTCGACCTGTATGTAGTTCCTATGACGCTCGGTTTTTAAGGGCTACGACTCTCGGTAGGTTTGCTTGGACGGTCACGGCGCGGGACGAAGCTACTCGTCGGGGAGTAGGCGGTGACATATTCTTCCAGGACCGATTTTCTCGCTGTTATTTGGCTTGATGCGTTGCGAGGCGCGATTACGATTAGTGCTTATTAATCATCTTATGGTTACGGACGCGAATGCATCGATATGAGAAAATAGTCGGCACCATGGTACATATTTGTACTATGAGTCGGCACTACTTACGACTTTCAATATGGAGAAAAACGTTTCCTCTTTAAAGGAAGGGGGGTTCTGCAAATAAATAGGGTCGTTGTTTTGTTAATTAGGCAAGTACCTAAATACTGCGAATTTTTCTGTTACTTGCTTTAATTGACATAATACTATAGTAATAATAAATTAATTATACTTAGTAACGTTAGAGTTACATATTTATGACTAAACAAATTAATGCGAGTTTAATTTAAAGATATAATAATATGTGGCATTGTTCTCAAATATTGTTTTAATTTTAGTCCAACAAAAACCATGAAAGTATGATGTCAATATTGAAGGGGGTTAATGTGTGTATGATTTTAAGACTAAAAGTTTATATAAACTTCGTTTAACCGTTTTTGCTTTGTTATTATAATACACGGTGATAAAAGTTTTGCATTGAAAAATTGTTTTTTTTAATAACTCAGAAACTACATTAGATATTTAAATGAAATTATAAAACTTGGTGGGTTTTTACTAAGAATCAGCTGTTTTATAAATTCTTCTCAGAAAATTAAACCAAAAACTGCAACATGTAGGAATGTAGGCATTGACAAACCCTATGATACTGCTAATTTTGGAAACATCACTAAACTTATTATTAAACATATTTTTAAGCTGCAAATACGACTAACCACCGAAAATTACATTCAAGTTTTAGCATAAAATAATTAAGAAATGCTATGAAATCCCCGAGTCCATCCGCACACCGTTGTTGGCTCCGCCTTCCAGCGTGAAACGTGCTATTGCGGTAAGTTTCGCTTCGAAATCCGGTAGCCGACGGCCGTATTTTAAAAACGGAGGGAAAACGATTTAGACACATTTAAAAGTTTAAAAAAAAAATTGTTTAGTTTGGTTGTAAAGAAAATGGTAACATCCATGCCGCCGCGGAACGCTTTTTAAATTTTTTTAATAGTTTATGAAAAAAAAACTGAGTACGTCGGCTCTAGGTCGTTTAGGAAAAAAGTGACAACGCATCGACGTTCATTTATATATACCTATATATCATTCCAAATTTGAAATTCATTGGACTATAAATAAACTCACAATTCATTTTCTGCTGTGTACCGTCCACAACCGTAGCCCTTAACATTCTACTACAAAGAGCTTTGTTTTCGAGAAAGTAAGGAACTTTAGTTCTATTAATATAATGTTATTTTATATTAGAATATTAATACACCAAAAAAATAAACATAAAATAAATATAAAAAAATGTATTTAATTATTTCAAATTTTCTACCTAGTTGGGGCTTTACTTTAGGATTTGGTCTTGACTAAGTCTACTAAATGTACACATGGTCCATTGTACAGAATTTATTGAATAGGGTTTAATTCAATAAATGTATACAAAACTTCAACTTTAACAAATAATATTCAACAATTTTAAAACTATACACAATCGCTTAAACTGGTGTAAATATTGTATCACACAGTATACAATATATTTAGTTAAAGTGTATACCGGGTGTTGCATCGTCGAGCGGGACATAGGAAATCCCATGTAATTTTAAATGGGGTCAATTATTGGCTTCCCTAATTATTTTAGAGAAAAATTCTATTTAGGTTTATTAAAGAGCACTAAAACCCACATTCAAAAGAATAACTTTAGATATTTTTGATGAGCCCGATTACGGGTTATCGCCGATTTCTTTTTAACTATTTCTCCTTTTTATGGCCCCGTATTTGCGGGCACCAGTCAAGGTAAAAGATGACTGTCAAATAAAGTTGTCATTTTGAAATGTGTGCTTTATTGTTATAAAAACTCGTACATCGAAAATATTAAAGGTGTATTTATGAGTACAAATTAATCTGAATAAAACTAAATGTCATCCTCAAGTTTCCTTGTGCTGATCTTCCCATCATTTTCTTCCACGCACAATAAAACTTGCAAGTCCCTATCATTTCTTGCATCTCTTCTTTGTTCCTGCCTTTCTTCACATCTGCAGTTATTTATTACAGTGCCTTTTATCTCAATTTTCTTGATAGTCCTTTCGACTGTAGATTTTGCAGGTATCGGTCTATTCGGATACAGAGCAGCAAACATGTCTGACACATTTTGATAACTATTTCCTTGATTATACCATTTAATCATCAATATTTTTTCTTCAGAAGTGTAATTCATGGCTAATATTTTCGTTGTACGAGTTTTTATAACATTTTAAAATGACAACTTTATTTGACAGTCATCTTTTACCTTGACTGGTGCCCGCAAATACGGGGCCATAAAAAGGAGAAATAGTTAAAAAGAAATCGGCGATAACCCGTAAACGGGCTCATCAAAAATATCTAAAGTTATTCTTTTGAATGTGGGTTTTAGTGCTCTTTAATAAACCTAAATAGAATTTTTCTCTAAAATAATTAGGGAAGCCAATAATTGACCCCATTTAAAATTACATGGGATTTCCTATGTCCCGCTCGACGATGCAACACCCGGTATACAAGAAAGCGGAAAAAGTTGTGACTTTGTAAATGTTCATAAACTGCTTTCCCCTTGATTTATATTAATAAACATTCGTAAATCAGGACAAGGGTAGAGCGTCTGTTTTTAAAATACTTTAACTAAACAAAGCAAACAAGCCCTTACTGCCTCTTGTTGAGCGTTTGGCAAGCCTTATATAATTTTTTCCAGAGTTTCAGATGCTACGGCAGCACACTTTTTCTTACTGTCCTCTACATCATTTATAAGCTTAGTGATCTACAAGAAAAGTTGTATGGGCATAAAATATAAAATTACCTTCTGTTTTAATCTTTCTTACGGGTAATACAACCTTTATCTCATTTTAATTTTTCTTGACGTCTTAATATAAATGATTTAATTATTTCTTTCTATTGCTTCCATAATTCAATTGGCATGGTGAACAACTTGAGAGTACTCCTTTCTGTCTAGGATTCCTTATAGGAGCAGTCCCTAAGCATGACTCAAATGTGCGGAATTTTATGTAAATTTTTAATTAATATTCTTTTAGGTTATGCTTTGTGCAAAATTTATAACAGTAATAAATAAATGTAGTGAAGAAAATATTTCTAAAATCGACATTATAATATTTTCATGAGTTTGATATCCTTTACTTAATTATAATGGTTTTTAAGCTAATTTTAACTTACTTTTGGAGCTAATAAGAGGTTTCGATTGTCTTCACCGAGTTATTTCTTGAGCTTCTTATCAGAAAGGATATCCTGGTTCATACCCCGGTACAAAGTAAACTTTACTCTTATATGATTTACTATCAATAATATTAAGAAAAAAATTAATAATACAGTGATTGCGATAAATAAAACCAGAAAAACGCCACACTTTCTGTGAAAAACGAGTCTCACTAACGAAAAGAGCGCCTCTATCGACCACCTAGCGAACTAACCAAAAAAACGTAGACAGAAATTTAAAATACTGCCATTGTCGATCGGCCCCCTAACCTCAAGTCCTCTATAGTTGCGTCACAATATATATCCAACATGTAGGTGTCTATTTATATTGTGCAACTCCAGTATTTTGAACTGCAATGTTCATAGGTTACAGTTTTTGAAGTATACACAATTTGAAAAGTGTAGTGCAATTTGATAACTTGCGCTACTTTTCATATTACAATGGTGTTCTCACCTGGCGATACTAGGATAGCGCCATTTTTCAGGAAGTGGAGAAGTCTGCGAGTACCTTAAGTCAATAATTAGAATGTCCAGATGAGGCTATATACGCATGAGTTTTCGGAGTCTAAAGTCTGTGTATTACTAACTGGCAGCGGCAATAAACAATGATCGACGCTCGATTTTGGCGTTCGAGCTTTACTATTGGTTCTGCGGCAATTTAACCTTCGACGCGATCAGACGGATTGGTGGTGTCCACGTGCTGCCTGTGCGTGTTTGTTGTGACTGGCTGCCAATTTAAAATAAATAGACTTTAGTCTTTGATTTTTATTAAAACCAAATACACCTCTGACTGTAAGAGGCGCGCGAGTACTGGACGCATCAATGGCTTTCCTATGATGAAACACCCTACTTGAGTTACCATTGAAAAAGCAGTCTGTATACAGGGTGTCTCTTAAAGTCTGTACATAAGGCCAGCACAAATTCTTACGGCTAAATATGACGATCTAGCCCAACTTACCTTGATCCAAAAGTTGATCGTTTCCGAAATACAGGGCGTCGAAGTAATTAATTTGTTCTAGGTACTACTACTAACCCGTATAATACTTTTTCCAAAAAAAAAGAGGAGACCCAGACACACATCCGAAAGGCTTTCGGATGTGTGTCCGAAAGGTTTTTCTTTGAATTTATAAACAAAAATTAGGGAGCCTGTATTTGGTGTGAATATAAATGAAGTACACAATAAAACATTAAAATTAGAATACTAGAAATCGAATGCACCAAGGCAAGAAAAGTTATAAAGCTTTAGATGTATGCGAAGTTCTGCTGATTGGCCTTAGGAATTTGTACTAGCATTTTGTACAGACCTTTCAGATACACCCTCCATATTACTAAGTGTCCGTGGTGACAGCCTACAAAATGCTCGGTCTGTCGCGCCGCATTTAGCCGGAAGTTAAATCATTTATGATCTCAAAGGGGTGGTTATTAACAAACGGCTCTGGTCGAGTGAGGTATCAAATTAAAGGTCGTTAATTCCTTATTACGAATATCTAACTGCCGGCTCATCAATGCGGTAATGCATGGCAAAGTGATTTTATTTTTGTACTACGCATGTGTCTATTAAATATCAATATTAGCGACACCTTTTAGTCTGGCTGGTAGCAATTAGTAGATACCTATCTATTTTATTTTAGGAAGCTCCGAGAAGTTGTAAAATAGGTAGGTACTAATTGTTTTCAGCCAGACTAGTGGCACTTTTATTGATATCTATTCATTTAGGTTAGTTCAGGTTACGTATCCTTGTAAATTATTTTATAGCTGGTGTCAACAGGACATTAATGAATCATTATTTTAATTTTAAAATATGCATGTATTGTTGCCCTATGAAAAGAATGCGAATAAAAAAAAAATTGCGCTACAATTTTGCCGATTTGACTATACTATCTTTCATCTTACTTAGTCCGTGACTTCTGACAAGTTTTCCAGAACACCCTTTGCCGATCTTTGCGTTAAAGTCGCCCATTACTATTGCGATGTTTTGTAATCTGTAAAGCCTTGTTAATTTATTGACATAATATCTTTATTTCCTCCTCACTTCCTTCTGTAGTCGGAGCATATATCTGGATTAGATTCAGTTTGGCGGGAAATGTATTTAGTTTTATTATCATCACTCTTTCTGATATTGGAAAAAACCCTTCCACTGCATTGGTACATTGTCTGCCAAGTATTATTGCCACTCCACGCCTGTGTTGTTAGTCGTCATTACCTCCGGAGTAATATGTTGTGTAGTTATCTGTCGATAGATATCCAGAGGCGTGAAATGTATTTAGTTTTATTATCATCACTCTTTCTGATATTGGAAAAAACACTTCCACTGCTTTGGTACATTGTCTGCCAAGTGTTATTGCCACTCCACGCCTGTGTTGTTGGTCGTCATTACCTCCGGAGTAATATGTTGTGTAGTTATCTGTCGATAGATATCCAGAGTTGGGCCACCTTACTTCGCTCATTCCCAGGACACTGATTTTTAGTCTTTCGGTTTCTAGATATTGTGCATTTTACCAGCTCGATACATACTCCTGACGTTCCACGTATCGTTTCCCTTTGCCTTGTGCATCTCCATGTCGTTGACCAATTTATTGGTTCATCCGCTTTCAAGAACGGTTTCTTATTCTAAGGACAAGAAGGTGCCCTTTCTATTATCGGCTCTTCCACCTGTGGCTGTTGGCCTGTAAAAGGGTACTTCTTATACCGGCATTCTTAAAATATCGGTATAATATACAAAATTATTTAAATTTTTATCAGATCAATCTATTATTCATTTCTGTCGTGGAATATCTTAATAAATTATAATTTAATCTAATTATCCGAATTTGGCAACAGGTCAATGCGACGAGCTTAAGGCAGTTAAGCAGAGAAAGTAATGGTGTGCTGCGCATCTGAGGACCGTCAGGCGTGTGCTAATTGTTCGTCATTAGCGCAGCATCGTAAATGCGACTTTTAAGATGAATGTGTTTAGGCTAGTTAGTGTTCACGCGTAACTTGTTGTAATAAAACTACTTTCATGTTTATAGATTTAGACGTCTTAAGCGAGCTGTTGCGTTTAGTTTATTTTATTTTCATATAATTCTGTATTTTCTTTTAACAAAACCTAAATTGATAATTAAAAAAACATATTTAGAAAAGTTATATGCACGTCTATGACACTCGGCTTAAAACTCCAAATGTATGGGTTTTATTAACCGTTTCTCTTCATATGTCGTAGTGCTAGTCTCGTGCGGCGTACTATACAAGATAATTTCTAAGGATAACTAACCTAAACTAACCTAAATGAGGCGAGAAGACCGAGCATTTGTACACTGTCCCTACGAATACTGATTACTTTATACATATCATACTGCTTTTTTAATGGTGAGGGTTGACGTCGCCGGCTCTTAGACTATAAGGTTTTTCTTTAATATTGAGTAACGTACCCTATAAATCGGTAGTTTCCAAAAACTTTTCGATAAACAGCTAAAATAAAACATAATGTTCAACGTAAAATATAGTATTCCTTGTTTATTAGAACATTGCTAACCTTTCTTGGCAAATTTTTTACTGCTATTTTTTAAATAAAATGCCTTTTAGCTGACCTAAGTGCATATACACACCTTGCTTTATAGTTTATTCTCATAGTGATTTTCAAACATTCTGCATGTTGGTGTCAGGTAATTTTTTTTTTGTTTTTAAATTTTAGCTTTGAAATCAGATTCATGAAAATTTAAATGTTCACAGTTTCACAATTAAGTCAAGTTAATAAAACCGATAGATTCTTACAAAATAATCAAATACTTTCTGCGACAATAACTCAACATAATATCTGCAAGATCTTAAACTAATCTACAGGCCACGGCGATTTTCCAAGGTCGTATCTCGAAAACGGAAACAGGTAGACCAACGAAATTTGCGGGATCAATGCGACCAATAATGAAGACTTTCTGCGTAGGTATATTCAGATTTTTATTTTGGTCCTTCATATTCGCTCACGTTAAACTTTCCAATATATTTAAGAAAAATTCAACCATACCACATTAGTAAGGTTTTCAACGAAAAGTTACTGAAATATGAGCGATTAAATGATCAATTATGTAAGTTCAAAGGATACTAAATGATTATAAATATCACCCCTTCAAAATGGCTTAACACCTAAAGATTCTGCACGCCGTTTCTAGTTGTATTACCTAGATGTCAATAAAGTTTACCCATAGACTTAAAAAAAAATAAAGACTGTATTGTTTACATTAAAACGCGATTCAAAATTAACCCTGGAGAACTTTACTGGTCGAGTAGCAAACCCCAAAGCAGTGTTGGCAAGTCTTTTTAATTCTTAATTTTGTTTGCTTTATTATATGGAATTTTTACTTTTTTATTATGCCTCTTTATAACAATTTATATATATTTGATATAAACAGTCTGCATAAAAATATAATGATTTAAATAAATGCACAATATGCAGCAGAATAAAATAAGTTATTGGAAATGGACATTTCTGGTACTACGTATCTTCCACTGGCGATTCATTTGAAGGTTTGAGAGGTTTTTATGGGGGTTGTTGGATTTCGTGCATTTTTTGTGTTTAATGTATATTTTTGCAGATTCAAATATGGTTTGGCAGTGCCAAATTTGTTAAGAATTGGACTATTTAAGTTCTGGGGCAACTTTTCACCGGTAAATAAGTTGAAAAGCAAAACTATAAAATATTACGCGATGTTGCAATTTTTCTGCCACGCGATAAAGATAGCGATATAGATTATCGTCGCACCCTCGTAGAAATTTTAGAAACTAATCTGAAATAACTGATCGCTTTCGCGGGATGTATATGAATGGGATTCTCAGTCTTTATTGTTTTTAAGTCTATGAGTTTATCTTAAAAAAACCCTCCTTTTCTTGACAAAATTTTATGGAGCGATGAAAGTAGATCCCACCATAGTGGCAACTCCTACGCGCTAGATTGGTCGAAATGATGTTATCTGGTGGCCACCATGGTCACCGGATTTGACCCCTTTAAATTTTTTTGGAGATTGCCTAAAGAAATGGGTTCATTTGATCAAACCTCAAATTACACTATTTACCCAATTTTTATGAAGCATTTATAAGGTATGGTCAGCCCTGAAAATTTGAGGTAATCCAATAAATAGTTTTCGAAATGCATGAGATCAAAATCAAATAGAACGCTCGCGAGGCGGTGACGTCATTATCTCCCACAGTTCGTCAGCTTTGAACTTGTGCAACGGTCTTATTTCTGTGCATATACAAGGGAGATGCGCTTGCTGTTTCTTCGCTCAATTAAAACAGTAGTTTATTGTTACTACTTTTAATAGTATATTCGATAATAAGTAGGAAATGCCATTCCATACAACTTCTAGACTATATTTTCACTATTTTAGAAAAAAGAAAAAGAAATTTTTAAAAATAATTTTTTTCCCTCCGGTCGATGCCAACTGCGTTATCCAGTAACGGAGAAAGGGCGATGTTAGCGATGTAAATGGCCACCTGTCTCAGTCGTAAACAGAAATTAACCGCGGCAGCGAGCACTACTTTACTTGCTATAGGAGATAGTGACGTCTCACAGCGGTTTCCGCGAGTCGCCAAACTACCAAAGAGTATTTATAATGTCACTGCTTGTGACTCGTGCCATGACAGCCCCTGTTATACCCTTCATCATTTGATTGGTTACTTTTATTGTTATTGAATACCTGTTCAGGCATAGATAATTGATAATATAGTCACTTATATTGTAGTCATTTTTTATTCGAAGCCTAGAAGTGTGGTATGAATAAATTTGTCTTAAGACAATATATTCGGAAGTTTAACAACATCCCATTTAAAATATGAAAGTTGTTACAACGTAATCTAAAATGAAGGACCAAAATAAAAATCGGAATATAAGCATCAAGTCTTGGTTATTAGACGTATTGATCTCACAAATTTCGGTTGTCTATCTGTTTCCGTTTTCGAGATATGACCTGTGAAAATCGTCGTGGGACACCCTGTATATCGCCTACCTTACGAAAAAATAATTTCTGAAAATCTTACAAGCAAAGTTTTGAAAAATAAATGATAGATACTTTCATAATTGTTTATTGTTTTGCCTTGTTGATTTTTGAGATTTTACTGTTAAGTCCAGAATGAAATTATATGAAAGCTTGCAGAACCTAATGTCGCAAAGCTAAAATCAGAAAGTAATTAAACTCTGCCACAGCTACAGTCACCTATTAAAAATCATTCCTTTTCTTAACGCCGCTTTTGGTTTTGGCCTTTGCTGCCACAAGCTTAGTGCTCTAAAAGAACTACTATCCTTTAAATTCTGTTTGTCGTAAAATTATGTTTAATATTACAAAATGTATCATTACAATGGCAATACATAATTTTTTATGCTTATTAAAATTTTTTTCACTTAATATTATAATTTTAGTAAGTGCCAGCCTCGGTGGACAATTTTACTGTAGCCTTGGCATGTGCCAGACTTGTCTGACAACTGATCAGGCTGTTGATTAAATTGCTTAGTTGTTAACAATGCTAATTAAATATTTTCTTTGCCTAGTTGTAGATATCCTGAAGCTAACATTTTAATTTTATACAAGGTGTTTAGTGACTATTGTGCAGAATGATTGACTATCTCTTGTTCTTAATATAAAATTAAATTAAATTTTCAATTGGCATGCGCAGTCAACCAAAATTTGTGAATGATTCTTGACGTTTGTCTTAGTAATAATTAGAGTGCTTATGTATGCTGTTTTATTTTAGTTTCTTTAAATCTCTACCATCATTTAGCCGCGGCGCATAATGTGCACAATCTTGTTTGTTTAAAAGATTTAAATTTCTGTAAAGTTTCGTAATAATATTATGTATATTAAACTTATAAATAAACATTCATGTATTTGAAGTAAACGGTGCTGGCAGTTACTAAAAATTGTTTG
The DNA here is from genome assembly GCA_963920685.1 of Polydrusus tereticollis. Classification (NCBI taxonomy): domain Eukaryota; kingdom Metazoa; phylum Arthropoda; class Insecta; order Coleoptera; family Curculionidae; genus Polydrusus; species Polydrusus tereticollis. The sequence goes on from OY987327.1 coordinate 84,350,659, forward strand.
TGTCTTTTCAGTTACTGGACACCCTCCCGGTGTGCCAAGATTTTAATCGTGGCCTTTGTACCCGGCCTGCCTGCAAATTTGTACATCTACAGGAAGGTAAGATATATATACCAGATGCATTTGAGCATTGACAATTGTTGTCATTTTGGCACGTTTTCTAGCAAAAAAAGTAATCACAAAAAAGTGTATAATGGTACATAAGTAAGATGTGGAAAAGGATACGGCTGATCAACTGCATGTAGGAAAATATGTGATAATTAAAAAAATGCTCTACCCTTTAGATTGACAAAAGGGGCCGAAATTTGATTACCCCGAACATTGTCCCCCAAACATAGTCCCGCTCAAAGAATGTTCACTACTTGAAGAAGTCATTAAAATCCAAAATGAAGTAACTTACCTTATTACTTTGTTCTTAGTTCAGGTTTAGTTATTTTTGTATTAAGTGCGTGAAGTGAGTGTTTTTTTAATGGCATATGAGAGTGTCAATTTTTTGCCGAGACCGCAGGTCGAGGCGAAAAATTCTCTCGAATGTGCCATTAAAACACGAATTTCACAAACGAAATACAAACAACATTTTTTGTACAACTGAAAGTTTGAATTAATCGGTAAAATTGTATATTATAATAAAAATTTTACCATATAATTTCACATAATCAAGTTAACAGCCCTGTCGTTACTATAGAAATGGTTTGTTGGCACGTTGCTTGTTTTGTTGTCATACGTTGATAGCTGTTCATATTTATTGCAATTTTTTAAATAAATAGTATAAGTACTTAAAATGGATGTAGATTACGATAGTGATAGCGAGATTCCTTCAGATATAGCCGATATAGGAAATTCGGCTATAGCTAACATGTTACCGGCGAAATCAAAATTTATATACGAGAAAAATTATAACCAATTCCGTGAATGGTGCGGCAAGAAAAATATACAAAAAGTGTCTGAAAAGGTACTTATATGCTATTTTGAGGAGAAATCAAAAACTGTAAAACCTTCTACTTTATGGAGTGTCTACTCAATGTTGAAGAGTACATTGAATGTTAAAGAAAATATTGATATAAAGAAGTTTTCAAAATTGGTGCCTTTTATTAAGAACAAAAACGTCGGATACCGAGGGAAGAAATCTAAAGTTTTATCGAGAGACGATATTAATAAATTCATTCAAGAAGCTGATGATGAAACAAATTTACTTTATAAGGTACACATGATCAAAATTTTGTATTATTTCAGTAATTTCAATATTTTTTTAATTGTAGGTTGCGTTAATTTTGGGAATCAGCGGTGCTTGTCGCCGTGAAGAATTATTGAAGGTAACTATTGATGACATTGAAGATACCGGGTCTATATTGATTGTTAAAATACCGGATACAAAGACCTATTGCCCAAGAATGTTTACCGTTTCAAATTCTGATTATATTGAGATATATCGCAAGTATAGAGTACTAAGGCCGTCCCATACACACAAAAAGAGATTATTTTTAAAATATTCAAGAGGAAAATGTGTTGACCAACATGTGGGAATAAATAAAATAGGGGAAATTCCTAGCTTGATTGCAAAATGGCTGGGAAAAGAATTGCATAAGAGCTACACAGGTCACTGTTTTAGGAGGAGTTCTGCAACTCTCTTAGCCAATGCAGGGGGTAACATGACATCTATAAAACGCCACGGTGGTTGGAAATCTGCCGCCATAGCAGAAGGATATATAGAAGATAGTTTGAGTAATAAAATTGATATTTCTAATAAATTAAATTGTTCCTCTACTTCCAAACAAATCAATATAACTGATACAATTGTGGACTCAACTTTTCAAGGAATATCTAGCGTTTCTGATCAGCAGCAAGGTGGACTAGCTTCGGGAATTAATATTGGAAGCAATTGTTCGAACTTCACCATCAATTATTATTGTAACAAATGAGATTTTTTGGTAGTTGGTAATTAATTAGTAAATTTGTACAAAAAAATTCAATACATTTTTTAAAAAGTAATGTTTTATCGTTTTTTTTGTAAATCATTTTTCCTACAAGCGTGCGCGATATACCGTTTTCCCGCACTCGTTTTGGTTCTGAAAGACCCATTTTCCCGCACGGTGCGGGAAAATTTTTCCGGCACGGTGCGGGAAAATTTTTCCCGCACAGAAAATTAAATTTTTAGAAATACTTTGTGGTAGTTTTTCTAACGCTTGTAGAAACAATTTTGATTCTAACTCATGCGGAAAGACACTTTAATAAATAAAATTTAAATTTTTATTGAAAGTAAATGAGGTATATTACAGAAACACTAATTTTTGCCGTTTATTTTAAACATTTTTAAAAAAGCTGATTTAAAACGGTTTATTTCAAAAACCCCGTACATAGATGTTAACATGGTAACCACGACACACACATAAAATTTAATTGTCAAAGTGACACCTTACAACATTTCACCGGAGCGTGGCTTTGATTTATAATTTCGTTCAGATTCTGATACAGATGTCTTCCATAGATAATTTCTCGGACGATGAGCTTCCAGAAGATATTCTAGAAGCTGCAAGTGTCGCAAATTTGGATTTGCTACCAAAAAAGTCAATAGTCAGGTATGAAAAACAATACGATAATTTTGTTACTTGGTGTGAAGCGAAAAATGTAAAAGCACCAAGAGAAGAAGTACTTTTGGCATATTTCTTGGAAATGTCTAAACTTTGGAAGCCAAATACTTTATGGTCTCGATATTCCATGTTGAAAAGTGTACTTAAGGTTAAGAAAGATTTAGATATCAGTAAATACTATAAAGTTACTGCGTACATCAAGAGACAAAATGTAGGTTTTCGAGCAAAAAAAGCAAAAGTTTTTACACAAGAAGAGATTGCGAAATTTATGAAAGAAGCACCTGATGAAATTTTCCTTCTAATTAAAGTGGTAACGATTTTTGGACTGGCTGGTGCCTGCCGCCGTGAGGAGCTAACTAAATTTACCATTGACGACATAGACGACAAAGGAGACGTTATAATTGTCACAATAAACGACTCCAAAAACCATTCTGCTAGATCCTTTGTAATAACTAAGGCAGTCAATAATGAAATTTTTCTAAATCTATACAGAAAATATGCAAACTTACGTCCACAGCAAACTCCACACCGCCGATTCTTTTTGAACTACAAACATGGAAAATGCAGTACCCAATGTGTTGGAATTAATACCATAGGAAAAATGCCCTCCAACATTGCAGCTTATATAGGACTCAAAAATCCAGAATTATACACAGGCCACAGTTTTAGACGTTCCTCGGCCACTCTACTTGCTAATTCTGGCGAAGAAATAACAAACATTAAACGTTTAGGAGGATGGAAATCCACGTCTGTTGCCGAAGGCTACCTGGAGGAATCCATCACACACAAAAAAAACATGTCTAACAAAATTCTCAATCTCAATAGTCCATCAAGTTTGAGCTATAATTTAGAAGCAAAAACTCCACAGTTTCCCAGCAGCGCTAACAACAGCTCGATACCTCTTTCTTTGCAACCATCCGCTCATCAGGATCAGTTGGCTTCAATGGCTTCATCCGCAATCAATTTGCATAATGCATCAAATTGTACTTTTAATGTAAATATTAGTTATAATTAGAAATTAAATCTGTGTTTGTTTTTCAGTAAAATTAAATTTTTAGAAATATTTTGTTGTAGTTTTTCCAACGCCTGTAGGAAAAATTTTGATCCTAACTTGTGCGGAAAGACACTTTCCCGCACTCGACTGCTTACCCGAACTCCGCTTCGCGTCGTTCGGGTAACGGCAGTCGCGTGCGGGAAAGTGGCTCTTTCCGCACTTGTTAGGATAATAACTATTTCCAGTTAAAAAAAGTCTTTTTTTCACCGTGAAAAAAAGTCTTTTTTTCACTGTTAAAAAAACAAAAGGTTTACGTATCGATAGCGATGAAAAAATGTCAACTTTTTTTGACAGTTGTACAAAAATTTGTATTTTGGTTGGTTACGAACACTTGTTATCAATAACTTGCAAAAAACGTTCTTTTTTGAATTTGTGCGATTTTCGATGGATAATCTGTTATTAAATTGTGTACAATCCTGACTCACGTCAATCAACAGTAAAATTAATTAGAAATGCACATAAAAATAAAGATTAATTCAATTAAAATTATATATTATATTATAAAAATTAAAAGTGACCTTAGTTAACAAACAAGTATATCACAACACAATAATTCAAATCACATACAAATCAAAATATCACTAAAATTAGGGTATTATTACATCGACCGCTAGGAACTCATCCATGCTGTAGTATGCATTGCAGTGATAGAATTTTTAAATGAAGAGGTAGTTTGTTATAGAACTCAGGACCGTAAGAGTTTACTGAAGTTCGTATCCTTCCCAGTCGATGAAAATCCATCCTGATCTTGCCTCCCTGCCTTATGGGGTAACCGTGACGTTATAATTGTAGATGTTTTCGTGACAGTACGAGAGGCATTGGTATATGAATCTGCAGGGCACCGTCATAATTCTGAGATTTTTAAGACTTTGTCTTACATCATCCGTGTACCTGCCACAGTGCGTACGGCTCTTCTCTGTAGCGCGAATATACGCTTGGTTTGAATCGAATGACCCCAGACCATTATGGCGTAGACAGCCACAGACTGAAACACTGCATTGAATGTTTGGAGAAGCGCATCCCCGGAAATATCCTGGACAAATTTCTCAAGAGAAATATGGTTCAATGGTCATGGTCAATGTGGTTTTCAAACTTCAATAACGGATCCAAGAACACTTCCAGGAACCTTACCTGCGCAGGTTTCTCTCCCTCAATTACACGCAGTGCATATACCATACTTATTGTTTTTGATTCATTAAGGCTAAGCTTATTTGATACAAACCATTCTTTTAGATCATTCATTGTCAAATTCATGCTGACTTTTAAATCATTCACATTCACATCTCTCTCTACCATTGAGGTATCGTCTGTGAATAGTAAAATTTTTGCGATTGGCGTCGACCCCTGTGGCATGACCAAGCTCTTCCCATTCTGTCGAAGTCTTTTCGTTGAATGTTGCTGTCTGTCTCTCAGATAACTACTTAACATAGCTTTTACCAAAACCATAGTAGCGAACTTTCTGTACACACAATATACTTCTCGCATATTTCGAGGGGGCATCTAATCCCTAATCTCCTTGGTCTCGCAACTCGATGATGTTGAAATTAAATGACAATATTGATATTAGTAAGTATTATAAACTTGTCGCTCTCTTAAAGCGAAAAGGAGAAGGCTATCAACCTAAATGGTCTATGATTTTGACGAAAGAGCAACCTGAGGAATTCATTAGACCTCATGATGAAACTAGCCACTATATTGGCTATCTTTGGTGCTTGTCGCAGAGGGGAGCTGTGCCATTTGACAATCGACAACATCAAGGATTTGGATACTACATGTAGGGGTGAACATTCCAAATACAAATATTAAGGTTCCGCGAACTTTCACTGTAGTTGTGCCATTTTATTTAAATGAATATAGAAAATACAGCACTCTGCGGCCAACAAGTATCGGACATCGTCGAATAAGTATAAAATATATAAATAACAATAATTGTGCTAAGAATCCAGTTGGTATCCATAGTTTCGGTAAAATGCTTACTGCTGAAGCTTTCAGATCCGAAGCTTGTCAGAAGAACAGTGTCAGAAGGATATATTGAAAACTCACTGGAAAATAAGAAGAGAATTGCCAAAGCCTTCTTATGACGTCATCGTCCAGTACTATATTGTTTCCATTCCCTCCACAAGTGTACAAAATGATAACCAACCCCTGATCAGTGAAACTGAGTTAATTCATACTTTTGGTTGCTCAAATTGTACAATAAATGTTAACGTTAATATTTAGAGGTAAAAAGATCCTTGTATTTTTTTTTGAGAAACTAGATCCACTTTTAGCACTAGTGTCATAAAATGACATTTAAGACACAAGCGTTAGAAAGTCGACTTTTAATAGTGTTTGCAGATAATAGCTCTTATAAAGACTTGATTTAATGAGTCTGTCTGTTTATGGCTGAGTCGCATCCAATAAAGTACTAACTTATGGTCGCAAAACTGTAGAATAAACACGTTTATACTCAAATAAATAACTATTTTAGATATTGTTTTGATTAATATTTGGTACGCATTTGTTTACCAAATATTTTAGTTTGAGCGCTTTATTGCGTTCTACGTAGTTCATGTGTTCGGTAATTTTTCAACCTGTGTTCTTCTACTGTTGGTTGTAAGCAAAATGTCGTAGTCTAGAAAGTATTGGAATTACTTCTTCTAGTAGTAAAAATTCTTTGGCCCCCCCTGCAAAAATCGTTTTGTTGTTGAGATAAACCGACACTAAAAAATTAATTTATATTTTTCAGGAGAGGGCGTGGAAGTGATTGACCACCGGGTGGCGGTTTGTCGAGACGCCGCCAAGGGCCAGTGTTGTCGGTCCGCTTGTAAATACTACCACATCCCCGTCGCGATACCGCCGGCCCCTGTCATGGCTGCCCTGTCCTCCTACCTGCAGTAGCGACAACGACAAACACCGAAACCTTATTTATCACATGTTTATATATTATATAGACGTTTTTATTATACATTATATACCTATTGGTCATTTAATGACGAAAAATATTTTGTTTTGTATTGATAATTAGATTTTGTTTCGACTTAGCGTAGATATTTTTAAGATTTGTGAGTGACTGAATGTGAGAATCCTGTTTTTCTCTGTTAGACATCCATTACATGAACCTCAATGTTTTAAAACCAAATACATATAAAAAGCTCGATACCTAAACAATAATCGGTAGATATCTATTGACGAGTTTTGGGCATCATACTTTCGTCTATTGTGATCAATCTGATTGATATGTGTGACAAAACTCCCACTGCAGTGGAACAGCCTCTTCCTTTCAAGACGTGTTAACATGATAAGAACTTGCAATGTTTTTAATATTTCTTGTTTATCTCCAGTTATTCTATATTTTTAAATGTGTTTGGTCTTAGAATACCAAACGATCCTCTCTATAAATATTTCTGATGCCACATGGGTTTGAGCCACTGCAATTCTCTAATGTAAAGATTTTAATACGAGTTTGATTCTAGCAGTTGGCAACTTCTATTGTCTAAACAGGGAGATATCTGGAATGTTCCCATATTTGTTCCAAAGTGATTTTTGTCACTGTGTTATTAATTATTATTTTATTTTGGTCACGAGAGTTTTAGTTTTTAAGATGTCATGCCAGTCTTTATGAGAATTTAGTCAACATATGGCGTTAAATGATGTAAAAATCCCTTGAAGGCGATCTACGGGCACTGGCATGCCTCTAAATATTAAAATGATATTTTTTTTTGTATAATTGCTGTGATTTTTAAAGTGTTGGATGTTACACGTAGTGACATATTATTCTAAAATATTAACGATAGTTTTTACAGCCCCAAGGTCATTAAATCAAACACACGTTAAGTACACCTTTATACTGTTCCTAAATAAGAGACTTGGCCCTTTCCAAGTTATTCGTTCGAGTTTGTTATATTTTTACAACGAATAAGGTAACAATTAAGAAAGCTTTAAATTTTTTAAATTTCTATACGAAATATTCATGAAATGTTGGGAAATGTTAAATATCTATAGATAGTTCTAAATGTAATTTGTATTTCGATAGGTGGTAGCCAGTAGCTCATCGCCAGGCAAATTGGCTTTGTAAGAAAACGAAATAGGGTTGTGATTTGATATGCAAAAATAAATTTTTTATGGGCAAATTACATTATTGTCATATAAATTCCTCATCTTTTTTGAATATTTTCCAATATTTAGCTGTGAAGTTAAAATAAGTAGGTACACTATTATGAAAGAAAAAAACACAAAAAAAGTTTCTATATTTATTCTTCAATGATATAAAATATACCTATAGTAAAACCTATTATAATACCCTATACTTAATAATATTTACATTAATCACCTTTGAAAAGACTGAAAGCAAACACGCCGCTTGGAAAATGGTGTCAGGTGTGGGGTGCGGTTGATTTAATGGATCGTGGTTCTAGCGACATAAGCCCAGTTAAGACTTTGTTTTTTCATCTCCAGTTACGCATAGAAAACTTTTTTAAATACACCTGGGTACGTATTTTCCTAGGAAGTTGACTTCATTGACACAGTTTACGAGAAAAACACCAGGATCAAATTTCCCGCTTCAGTTAACATCTGTTTATATTATCGCGTTTCTATTCATTATTTTTTATTGAAATAGTTTGCAAGCTATATTTTTTTGCTTTTTATTTACCAGGATTGTAATTTTGAATTCGAAAAATCCCCTCAATACGAATTAAAAAATTGATAAAATTTCCTAAATTTTCATCCAATTAATTTCTTAGTCGCCAGATTCTCCATGTGATAGGATTGGTAACTTGAGATGTACAGACTTTGTCTAAGCTACGGTTTAGGTAATATGCTGCTAGTAAATTATCAAGCCAGACATTTAATATTATACAAATAAAGGATCTCCCGTAAATTGCTGTTAAAAGCAATAATTTAATTGGAAGGACATTATGTCTTCCGACGTAAATTACTTTGTTATTATGGAATTAAAATTTCGGTTGATATAAGTTAGATACCGGAAAGTCTAATTACCTGAGGGGTTTTAATAATGTTTGGACAGTAATCACTTATAGGCGAATAGTTCGCAGTTAATGGAGTGGAAGTTAATGTTTGTCAAATATTCAAGAATTTATAATTAAATTCCAATGACAAAGCCTTTTAAGCTACCATATGTTTCGAATTATTTTCTAGCTGTATTAATGTGTAGAAAATAATTTGCTCCTATTTCAATTTGTTGCCCGGTTTGATTTAGGATTAAGACGGGATTAAAATGAGTATGAATTTCTGCTTGTAACTATTAGTAGCATAATACCTAAATAACTTTAATAACTGCCTGAAAGGTTTCAACTTTAGCAGCACAGATAACTACGTCCCAGACAGTACAAGATATTTTTAACAAGTCTGATGAAAATTTGTATAAATATTTACAAAAATGTAAAGAAAGAACTTACAACAGTGCGACTGCCTGAAATATGGATGTTGACAAGGGAAGAAAATCTGAATTATTGGTTTTATGACCAATAATTCTTAACACTCTGTACATATTTGTATACAGGGTGTTAATAAATGAATATCGTCCACGACACTATTATTTATTATTTTAAACAAGCACTACGTAAAACAAAGTTGTTTTTAATCCAAAGTAAATTCTAAATACAATAATTTTTGAAATGAAAAATAAAATTTTTAAATAATTTATAATAATAGGAGTATTAGATTATTTGCAGCTCTTGACAAAACAATCAAAATCCTTTTAGTAAACGTCAATATGAGCTTAGCATCAGAATCTGATTTACGAAGACATTTATTATTTACGACTGATTTCGTGGCAATAATTTCACTTTTGCAGTTAATTTTAAATTTATCAAAAATATATAAATAAATAGGATTTGTTTTTTTTATATGTCAAAAAGATTTTGACTTTGGTCGTAAAACCTAGAATAAAGTGTTTTTTCTCTTGTCTATTCCATTCGTAAACACACTTTATATTTCCAAAATTTGTATGTCGGTAAAATTACTTCTGTTGTTTGGGATTAGAACCTCTGGCTAATAAATTGGTCTAGTCAAAATCTTGGGTGTGCGTGATGATAACTCGATATCTCCCAATCAAGTGCCACAATTTTAAAGCATTGAAGGTAAAATAATAAGAAAAATGTTCCTGATAAGCATTTAGAACCTTATTCCACAGTTTGGCGTTGATCTGGTATTAAAGGGCGAGAGGTTCGCCGATTGTGATATCGGGTAGTCTGAGTGAATGTCGAACGTGATATTTTCTGTTTTAATTGCAAAGATATATCACCGTTTTTTTATATGTCTCGTGTATGAAATCATAAAAAAGGTAAATATTTTTTGGTTCTTGAAGTTGTTGATATATAAAAAAATCTTTGATGTATCCTTGCAAGTTTTTGTACATAGATAAATAGGTCATAACGGGCAGACTTGCATAAGGGAGTTATTTTATTCGTATTAGTGTTCTAAAGTTTTCTAGGTCTAACAAATTATTGTAGCAAACTTGTTACATTTATATTGTATATTATACAAAATTCCACACACATCGATAAAAAAAAATAGTAGCATTTTTGTCTTAATTTTTTTATTCAGCATCTAATACTTCAAGCATTAGATACTTTTAATACTTCATGGAAATTCGTAAATATTTATTCCTAAGTATTTTAAAATTGAATCAAATACTAAGGAGGCAATTTTAAATTCATTTTAAAAGCATATCGTACACCCAACACAATACAATTTTGTATTGAATGTTCGCTATGTCCCTCACTGTTTGCCTCTCACTGGATAATTGATATTACTACGCTATTATTAAAAAACCTAGGTTTTATGGATATAGGTTTAGCTTAGCAAGGTAAATTCGGAAAACACGAAAATGCTACTATATTCTTACCCTTTAATACCATGATATAGAGTGAGAGCTTCCACGTCAGAGCACGGGTCTCTGCTTTGCTTGTAGTGCGTCGCATCGTTTGCTGGGTTAGCCTCTCCGTTGGGTTGCGCCTTGTGTGCCTCGTGCCCCTAGTCCCTTATCCCTGCGTATTGAATGGCAAAAAAATCGTGACCTAATCTTAAATTCAGTTATTTCACAATGACTCATTCATGTACTATTTTATCAAAGTCATATCATGAAACTTCCTTTTGTTTGCTTATTGGAGCGAATTATATGATCTATGAATTAAAAAAAGTGTCGCATTTTTTACGATAAATTAAGGGTTTGAAATTTGTAGTATTTATCGATTACCTTTAAAAATCTAACCTTAAGTTAATACCATTCTTTAAATTGTTTAGATATGCCACATTGCGCGTAATATTAGAACTTACTATCCGATCAAACCGTCCAATGCATTTAAATATCGCAATGTTTCCTAACTGCGTTAATACTAAATTTTTCGAATACGGATTAAGTCATATTTTTTTGCCATTTGGGGTGATTTAACCTAAACTGTCGCTTTAATAATTAAAACCTTTGTAGTTTAGTTCTGGTTCGATATAACTTACGTCTCAAAAATCCCTGTAAAACGCACTAAGACAATCAATGGTCTACAAATATAGTTAAAGTAAATAAAATGTAGATTTGTAGCCACATTGTCAAAAGCTTTTTTAAATTGTGATACAGGTAACTTTAGATTTTGACTGGTATTTTTGGGACGCATTATCTTACATATTTCCTCGCCTATACTTTCACTGTAAAATACGTATACAATAGTAGTATTTAAATTAAGTTTAAAGGTCTTTTCCACCTACTTTTCAAAACCATGTGTTTGGCGGAATTTTAACGAATTTATTTTTACATGCTTGCTGTATGTTCAAATAACAATACAGTTTAAAAATTGCTACATCACACTTTTCCAATCTTTCGATTAATTTTGAAGAAACTATTTAAACTAAACCTTAATTTGCCCTAATTTTTGATCGATGGCAATTTAAAATATGTCCAGAAGTGTAGGCTGCACATGGTTTTTTGACTAATACATTTACAAACTGGACGAAAATTAAAATGTTGACGCAAAGAGTATCGCAAATTGTTATCGTATAACAAACATTTTTAATTAAACTTATTACAAAATAAGATTACCTAAAAAATGTCTTTTGCACGGTTTTCGAAAATAATTTTAATTGGCGCCTGGTTTATTTTATTTATATTTAACCGGTGACTCCACTGTGATAACTATAAATATAATATTTTATTGTGTATTTGTATGTTTGCATCTGTGGTTTTAGGATTATTAAGTTTGACACGTTTGGCTAAATCATCCTGTACTGACTTCTACAAACCTAAATTCTAGATAACCCTAATAGATATATTTAACAGTTTGTTTTAAGTAAACATACTTTAAGAATTAATAATAGGTTTTTGAATAATAATATTAATAATAATATACCTAGTGTACTAAAAAATAACAATAGAAATAAATAAAACTATAGTTAGGCATGTAGGAGTCGGTAATATATAAGTAATAACAGTTAAGTAGTATTAACCTACCCATTGCTATATTATTATGATTATTGTAGTCCATAGTTAGCTTAGAATAATTTTTCTTAACATGTATTGTTATATTATCTTGCATGTATCCCTAGTTCGAACATAAATATCTATTCTATATTTATATAGTGAATAGATGTAGCTTCTATCCCTAGCGATATTTATTTACTGCATGTTAATGCTTTAAGCATTCTTAATTTTTCCTAAATTTGATCCCCGGCTTTATGTTTTACGCTTTTGCTTTATTTTTATTTGTAAAACCAGATAATAAGATCATGACAATTGTTTTTATTTTTTGTTTCTCGTTTTAAATTTTTTATGAAAAAAATTACCGTTTGGCTTCCATTAATTACCAAATAAGAAAATTTGTGATTTTTACATTTTATGGTTCTCTCGTTTTTAATTTTTAAATTTTGTATTTTTATTGTACAGTTGTTGTTGATGACAGATAGAGAAGTTTTTAAATTATCGTAAGTAGATCTTGAAAAAGAGTCCTTTTGTAATGTCGCTTGATTTTATTGCAGTCCGCAAGTCACTTAAATTGCTAGTAAATAATTTATTTCATATAGGATTTTTAAAATACAATATTTCCCTGAATGACGATTTCATTTGAACGCAAGATTAGAAACAATCTGTAGCCCTCCGCTGCTGACCGACAAATTAATGGATGCGTTTTATACTGGCCCACTTTATCAATATTTTGTTAGCAAGAACTACCCACATAACTTCCAGGACAACAATGATTTCCTTGAAGATTATCTTGTAATTGGTGTTAACAAACATTAATAAAATGTGCCTCAGACTGTTTTTAATCAATATAAAATCATAAAATGTAGAAAAAATTACAGCGCTATACATAATTCTATATGTGACAAATATTAGCTGCGATTTACTAGTAAAAGTGGTAGTCAGCACAAAAATCTATACAAGAACGCTATTTAAAAATTGATTTGCTTCGCTTAGAGCTATGCGTTTCCGCCTTAGCTTTGCTGACAGAACTTAGAGACTAACACCACTCTGTTCAATTAATTTTGTTTTTTGTTATATATTTATATTTGTATAAAGGCCCGTCAGTTGCCTGGAAAATTAAGTAGATCTAGTTCTAAAAAATTAATTATATTTTTATATGTTTACGTGTTTTGTTAAAGATTTTATATTTTTCATTTTTTTTTTGTTGTTGTATTTCGGTAACTGACTAAGGCGAGTTGGTGAGATTTCTTATTCTTAAAATAAGCAGCGACCTAAGTAGATATAGGTCTTAACCTAGTTGTTGTTATTGATATATTTTTAGGACATCTAAAATCTTCTGAAATAAGTAAACAGAGTGATTCTAACGTGAGCCACATGAAAAAGGACTTTTTACCCCTTTCCCTTTATATTATACGGTAATAATTGTAAAGTAACTACAGTGTAAATATAGTGGCTCATTATTTTTTCATTTTATCAACAACAATTTTGTGATATTTTTAGTAATGATTGTTATTTAAGTCACATCACGAAGCAAACAACTAGCTGTTTGCAAACTACTGCTGAAGAATGGATACGTAACTGTTATAAAAAGTAGTCCATTTTTCAGTAGCACTGTTAGGTGGATGCCGGGAAACGTATTGGCCGCATTTTACTATTACTCCTTTAATATAGTTGTGATTTGTCCCTCGCGACTATGTCTTCATTCTGAAAAATTAACCATCGCAATAGTCCCACAAAGAGGTATTATAATTATTCTTAATTAATTATTGTCTTTAGCGTTACAAATCGTTCAAAGTAAAACTATTGTTAAAACTTTTTATATAGCAAACCATACAATTATTAACAATTTCCGGTTGAATTTAAAAAAATTTATTTTAGTGCTGAATTTGAAATATTACCCCATGTGAGGTATCATTATTTGTAGTAAATAATAAAAGGTCCAATATAATCACAAATTTTTCTTTATTGACGAAGTAAACGGTTTCGCCCGTCAGATGACAGGCATCTTCAGACTTAAATTCCCATAAGGGAAACTGCAGTCAAGTCTGACTTGTTGCTGTTTGTCATTTCGTTTTTAATGGTAACACAGAAATATGTTGAACGTAGTAGTAACAACAATTACACAAAGATATCACAGAAAAAACAAACTTATTATTAATGAACGAACTATGAAAATGCTTGTCAACTGAATATAACAGTTTCCCATATTGGAATTTAAGTCTGAAGATGTCTGTCAGTACTGGTTTATCGAAATTGTCAGTCATAGAGGCACAAAATGTTAATCAAATGAAATTATTGTGCGTTTTCAATATATTATAGGTAGGTGGTACTTTAAATGTGGGCAATATGTGTCAGGTCAGTTAGTTTTAGGAATTTATCTACAATAATCCTGGAGAAAAGGCGAGGTCGTTCAGCAATACGGAAGGACCTAAAAAACTTAACAGATTATTTTTTGAGAAATATAAATTTTATGATTGTATAATAAATAAATATAATATAAATAATATATTTACTTAATTGTCATTAAAAATGTCTGTAAAATATTATAAGGTTGTATGCATGATATTTAGGACACGAACTCAATGTATTGGCCCGTTTCTTCCTTATTGTTGAATTCACGACATGCATGTAAGGAAACTTTATTTCTAACTTTTGATTGTGAACTCGCCAAGACATTAAGGCGAGGGTTGATATTAAAGTTATTTATTCTTGTAAATTCCTGTATAAAAATATAATAATTATAATTTTTGCTTTTACTGCTACTGTTAATAAGAAATTAAAATTTCCTTACGTGAGTGTCTTGGTTTAGATGGTAGTGAACTAATTTGATAAAGTGTGTGATTATAAATTTCCAAGGATGTTGCCGACCACCCTTGCCTTCAATAATTGGTCAGGATTTGTGTTAATTTTGTGCCATAATTTCGGTAAATCTACATTTTATTTACGTTCTATGTCAATGTACGTCAATTTATTAATTTATCTTTGTCCAAATTTATTGATTATTTATCCTAACTTCTAACTGTTGTAGTCAAACATTTTGTCAAGTTTTCATGTTCACGATTATGTCTTATAGACATGATTATTGATATACTATTGTTTATTAATTATTAATATGTATAAGAATAAACTAATGATGTGATGATGATCAGTAGATCATACAACAAGGGGCTTTTAGGCCCTCATTTTCTGAATATAGTAGAGATAATAAACCATTATGTGAAAATTTTATAGGGTTTTTATTTCAACTGCCTCTTCTATTCTGTCATTTAATTTATATATTACTTTCTGATATGTTTGAGTTGAACTAGATCACTACACGGCATGCAGTCATTAAATAAAATCTGCTTTTTCTATAACTACAGGGAAACAAATAAACACACAAAGCTAGTAGTATTTTAGGTTTTATTTTTTAACAATTATTTTATCAAAATGTTTAACATTCTTGCGCCATGTGGAAACGTTGATGAAGACGATATCTTGTTTTTTTGGCAAGGCTATTTTGAAATGTCATTTATAAAAGATAGGAAATTACAATAACTATATACAAAGTCTTTTAAATTAAAGTCCCCTACAATCGTAATTCAATAAATTAATAATTTATTTCCTAACGGAGAAACCATCTCCCGTGGGATCCAAGATCCATGGGTAGTTGTTGGGGCATTCCATACATGTGAATAAGCGAAGAGTTTCTCCAGGAAGCTCTCTGGTATTCAAAGCACATGAGTTGGGAAGGGAACAGAAGGGTTGTCCCTTTACATCACATTTTTCCTTCCATTCTTGGAAGTCACGTAGGGCATTAAGTTCAGTTGGGTTTTGCATCCATTGAACAACTTGTAAATTAGTTACAAAGTAAACGTCATTTCTAGCCAACATTTCTTCAATGAACTTAATAAGTTCCTCTCTGAATTCTTTCTTGCTTTTCAACCAAGATGCGTGGAAGTGGAGACCTAACGGGGCACGGTTGCTGTTGAAATGACGGTTGAAGTTATGTCTCAAGAGACGAGCAAACTGGTCTCCGGTTTGAATGTTAGAGCAAGAATCAACCATGTGACAACCAGGAAGAGATTCGTCGAAAGTAGGATCATCACGCCTGTCAAGTTCGTTCATAACAATTTCCCAAACTGGATGAGATCTGGATGGACAGTTGTGAGCATTACCGTTACATTTATGTGGCATTCTGAAGTACAAGGTGTAGGGCCAGATGGGTACACGATTTAGAGAAGCTGTGATAGAAGCGTCGTATACGAAGAATTGGTCAGCCATCATCTCGAACTGCTTGTTTCCTCCGACACTTAAGTAGGGAGCACGGACACCAATGATTGAACCATCAGTTATGTTACCAAAACGTTCAATGATCAATCTTCCACCTGCCATTTCAGCTAACCAATCGTCGTAAGATCCTTGACTCCAGTAGTTGGGGTCTTCTTTATGTGTAAGAGAGAAGACGGCGATTTCGTGTCCTTTTCTGTGTAGATCCTGAACAGCAGAATAATTGGTGTATTTGTGGGAGACAAAGAATGTTCCTCTGATTTGGCATCCGTTTGGATTATTTCTTTGACCGTTAAAAATGTCTTCGTACAAATCGATGTTGTCAACGTTGACAGCTCCGTTAAAAGTAATTGTGATCATTTGGGGTACGTTTGCTGGTTCTAAGGCACCGGGAATTCTGGTTCCGTCAGCGGAGCAGAAACAATCAGGAAGGACGCATTGCGTGGGATCACAGTCTGGGGCTCTGTTGGGATCGGTTTCAACAGCTAAAGGGGAAAAATTGTATTTTAAAATATTGCATACTACTGTAACTAAAGCTTGATTTATAAACTCAACAAGTTGGCGAGGTTGAGGTTCAGTTGGTGTTGAAAATAGGAGTTCAATTTAAACTAAAGGGAACACTTAGTTCCATTTATGCACTCGTTCATGTTGTTCATGAAAAGTTCCCGGGTAGTTCGAGATAACCAATTTTTATGCTCGGAGTTCGGAATATTTAACCTCACAAACTTGATCATAGGTTCAACATCACCAACTTTTCGAGTTTATAAATCCAGCTTCACTAACTAACTAAATGAGATTTAGATTTTTTCTTGAAGGAAAACTTTTTAGCCAAGTTTAGTTAGCAGCGGGACTCACTCAATGTTCACAACTCTTCAGCTGTTTTAAGAACAATTTAAGATTTTTTGTTATTCTGAAGGTTAGCGACAATGAATTATTTCTACGACATGCGGAAAGTGACTACTTTCAGCACTTATGTCAGTGCTGAAAGTTGCATTTTCCTCACTAGTGCTGAAAGTTTCTCCGACACTTGGATACAACACATCAACAATCATATACCTATATCGTTGCTATGCAATTAAGTTGCCGAATAATTTTCCTTACATTCGTAGGAAAAACATTCTACCTAACACGTGCTAAAAGTGCCTTCCGCAGTCTTTCTAACCTGAAATTTTGTATTATTGTTTGTGCGACGTTTCTGTTCTATGTTTGCCTTCTATATGAAATTTATAACTGTTTTCCGGAACTAGTTGTTGTACAAATACAGTAAACATTGAATCTTTGATGATTATACTCGTTGGGAAGCACGGCATCAGTGAGGTCGTTCCAGAGTGATGACGTTCCCCAGATAAAAGAATTTTTAAACAGTGTCGTTCGAGGGACATTAAGTTGAACCACGCTGCAGTAGCTCCTCGTGTATTTCTACCATGCAGCGCTCTGAGTGGAATCAAGAGTTGAGCAGTTGTCATGAAAATATTTGTAAAATAGACTCAAGTCGCCAACCTGCCTTCGATGTTCAAGGCTTTCCAGGTTGTTTGCCAGATCAAGCGAATGGTTCTTCTTTGAATGGAATCTAACAATCTTGTGGTATGTTTAGGAGCAAAGTCCCAAATATGCGAACAGTAGGTACTCCAATGATGGTTGAATTTGGGCTTTATAGAGCATCAAAAGTTGTTGGGGTGTAAGTATAGAGGTTCTTAGTTCAGAAAAGTATTCCAAGCTTCTGCGAGGCTGCCTTAGCAATGGCCGCAGCATGACTAACGTTAATACTTTGGTATTATTTCTAAAATGTTTTCATTTCTTTTTTTGATATGACAATGCATGTATTTACTCTTATAGTTTATCCTGCGAACACATTAATTTTCTAAATGAACTGCCATTAGTAAATAATAACCTATACCTAACACTTTCATTATTATGCGACTTTTGAGAGCTAAGATTTAGAAAATTAGAATACAGCACGACATCTCCCCAAAAGTTGCCCTGTCTTGTCGCAACAAAGCGATTTGACATGGATACAGAGTATAGGTACCAGTGATAATAAATATACAGCGTGTATCAGCCAAATGGAATAAATTCGATAATAAATACATGGGGGCGTGTCCGAAAAAACGCTCGGACACGTCGATTGGTATTTCTAATTGAGCATTTTTTCCAATAAAAACTTTTTATACAGGGTGTGTCATGTAACAGTGGCCAATACTAACTTTCTTATTTTAAATGCAAGAGTCTGTATATTAGGTATTGAATTTTTGGATTTTTAAGAACATTTTAGACATATTTCATGTACGAAATCCTATACCTATCTTCAACTGTTTCGGAAATATTAAGTGTTTTCAGATTCACTGGAAAAATCAACAACACACTAAAAAACTAATAAGTAATACTGTTTATTTCTTAATAATGTAAAAAAACAACAAAAACATTAATGTAGGAGATGTTGAATGTGCTCGCCGCGAACGTCTTGGCAACATCCTTATCTTAAATAGAAATTTCTTCTAACGTTACTGAACATCTCAGGCGTGACCGATCTAATCGCAAGCGTTATTTGTCTTCTTAAGTCAGCTAAGTCGAGGGGTTTAGTTTTGAATACAATATTTTTGACATAACCCGATAAGAAGAAGTCTAATGGCGTCAGATTAGGGGATCGTGCTGGCCATTCCATCGATCCACGCTTCCCTATCCACCGATTTGGAAATACTCGGTTGAGGTACTGCCGGACATTGATTTGGTAATGGGGCGATGCTCCATCTTGCTGAAACCCTATCATAATCGCTGGAGGTTGCGGGTTTGCTGGATCAGGATATAAGTTTGTCAAAGTTGGCAACACATTATTTTGGAGCAGTGCTAAATAATTTTCGCCATTTAAATTGCCATTAATGAAAAAGGGACCTATGATATCGCTACCTCAATACTACAACTAGATAACTCGAAAAATACCAATTTTAAGATAACTCCATCATTAGTCTAGAAATCGCCTTACCTTTCCGTGCAACAAGTGGCTAACTCATGCGGCCGCTACTTTTATACCTTACTACAAATGTCAAAAATAGACATCTTTCAAATGCTGCCTCAGTAAAATGCAATAACAAGATAACTTAACTTATCTAGTTGTTGCATTTTAACGTATCAGCAAAATCATTTTGACGGCATACTTAAAGTAGATAAGTCTAGATATCCAGTTGTGCATAGATAATTTAGCACTTTAGTCATTTGTTCACAATTGAAGACATAGGTGAAACAAAGGCGTCTTCAGCTATGTATAGAAAAGTTTTCAATGAAAATTATAACTTAGGATTTCATCGTCCAAGAAAGGACCAGTGTCGATTATGCATGTCCTATCATAATGCATCCGTTGTTGACAAGAAAGGTCTTGAAAGTGATTATACTTCCCACATTCTAGTATTCTAGCAAAAGAACTAGCTAGAGTGGAGAAAACAATTGATAAAGCCAAGGCTGCGGAGTCAAACGGAGAATTCGTTTGTACGAATTTTGACCTTCAACAAGTGTTACTTGTTCCAACAGATCCCATAAATAATGCGCTTTTTTTATAAACAAAGACTTGCAACCTAAAACTTTATAGTATACAATGTGGTGACTAGACTGCTTCATGTGGTTTGAGATCCAAGGGAAGAGGGGCAGTTGTGAGATTGCTAGTTGCGTTTATAAATACTTAAAATACTTGTCACTTGTAATTATTTAGTTCTTTGTTCCTTGATTTGTATATTAATGAAATGTTGACACTAAATATGCCTAAATGTATTTATTTTATACTGTGGTTAATTATTATTAATGTTGGCAACTCTGCATTTGCTATATTTTTCATTCTGCAACAAATAGATAACTAGAAAATTTATTTTTTTCTTTACCTTCTCTAACTTAAAATTTCGTTTTGCATCTAAATAAAGAAGGTATCTGCACCTTAATAGCTTATAAAAAAATACCGAATTGTTATCTCTTAATGCTTATGTTTAATAAGCTTTAATAATAACTTAAAATTTATAAACTGAATTATCTCAAAACTATAAATTTAGAGTTACCTAGTTGTAGTATTGAGGTAGCGATATGATCTCCAACAATTCCTGTCCAAACATTAACCTTTTCAGGATATTGCGTAGGTATGTTCTTCTCTCATCCACTGAGGATTTTCCCTAGACCAATAGCAGCAATTCTGACGATTAGCATGACCGTGAAGTGTAAAGGTGCACTCATCAGAAAACAAAACATGTTCTAATTGGATCACATTGTTATCTAACATTGCCATCATTTGTTCACAAAGAAATAAACAGTATTACTTATTAGTTTTTTAGTGTGTTGTTGATTTTTGCAATAAATCTGAAAACACTTAATATTTCCGAGACAGTTGAAGATAGGTGCAGGATATTATACATAAAATATGTCTCAAATTTTCTGAAGAATCCAAAAATTTAATAATATAGAGGGTGTTGCATTTAAAATAAGAAAGTTAGTATTGGTTACTGTTACATGACACACCCTGTATAAAATGTTTTTATTGAAAAAATGCACAACTAGAAATACCAATCGACGCGACGTGTCCGAGCATTTTTTCTTACACGCCCCCATGTATTTATTATCGAATTTATTCCATTTGGCTAATACACACTGTATAATATAAACCTCGGTCGATCAATAGAATTCTATATGATACAGTCCCGCTGCACTTAACAATGCTAAAATTTATAGTTGCTTCAAAGAAATTGTCTATAATCCCAAAAAGACCTGTTCTAGTTTAATTGAGAGAAGAACAGTCCACAGTAACGGTCTCAAGATAATTTTGCTTAACCAATCAAAAAACTTAATCTACATGGTTCGCCATTTCTGGCCTCATCAGGCTAAATAAAACGCCCTAAAAAAATTAAGTTAAAAGTGTTTTAACCAGAAATAACGAAACATGTAGCCGTACTTTTTTGATTGGTTGAGTAAAATTATCGTGAGACCGTGGCCGTTCGAGCTGTGTTTTCTAGATTTTATTCCCGCTTTCTTATTCTCAAAAATACTTACAACAAGCATTTTCATCTGATTCGTCCTTGCAGTCAGGTTTTCCATTACAGAATAGTTCCTTGTCAACACATTCTCCATTCCCACACGATAGTTTTCCATCGGGACAGACTGGTTCGTCAGTTTTAAATATTGGAAGAATTTTCCTTGGCTCTAAAATTGATTGTTAAATTTTTTGTTAATATTTGTTTCTTTTTTCCAAACATTCACTTGGGGTATCTGTACAGGTATTTCGTGTGGGTTTGTTAATAACAAAAATAATGCATTGACGTACGTATATTGGAATGTCTTAATTTGATACATTTTGGAAAGGGTTATAAGGTTATATTTATGCTAATTTTCATAGCGTAGAAGACTTGGCACATAGACCTAAAATCTTTAAATTGATAACAATTAAAAATCATGCATTATTTTTGTTTGGCGCTGTATATTTGATTGGCGTTTTGTACATTATTTACACGTTTTTACAAATCGAAATAGAAAGTAGACGCTTGAAAGTGAAATAATAGTAAACAAAAAAGGAAATGAAAGTAACATTAAAAATCGAAAAGTGTTATTAACACATACAGGGTGTTACAAATTCGACATACGAGCATTGGAATCTCGGCAACCATAGTAGTTAGAGAAACGGTTAAATAGGGGCAAAGTTGTGCAACTCGGTGCTGATTAAAATGCCGCTTTAAAAGTTTTAAAATTCCGAATACTTTCGATATTATTCGAAAAAAAAACGAAATTTTGCAAAATCGTTTTTATTTTTTCCTGCGCTCATTTGAATAGCTATTTAAAAATAAATGACACTTTGTCGTTGCAACTTTTTCTCCTCTATAAAATGACGTTATTAAACTAAAGATCCGACGTTTCGTCTCCGAGCCGCCAACATCAACTTAATTTTTTTTAAATACGGACCTGCAATTTTTTTTACCGATTTTTAAAGCCCCCTACCCTCAAAATGTAATGGCGGTATTACTTTCTAATAATGAATTGTTTTTGCTTATTTCCTTTTAAATTCGTATTTTACATTTGTCAGTCCGGTCCTGGCAACGAATCACAATTATAATTAAAAACGTTATTTTTATAAAAACCTTTACAAATGGGTTTCATGAAAATTTGAGTTTATTAGGAAAGCTCTAATTTCCAAAATGTTCAAAAATATTTCCTTTAACCCATAGGTACGGTACATACGTATGCACAGATCGATGTTTATGATCCTTGCTATACTACCCCCTTTCAATTGACCTTTATAGCCTACAAACTGTATGTTGTATTATTCTTCCAATTCTTCAAAGTTTGTTTAAAGTTGATCTTACTGATAGGTGGATCGGAAATGGTGGGGCAATAGAGCCGCCAGCGAGGTCGCCAGATATTTCGCCTCTGGATTTCTTTTATGAGGGACATTAAAAAATTTTATTTATAAAAATGACTTAGATACCATGGAGGAACTGGAAGAACGCATAAAGGTTGCAGTTGGTAGGATAAGGAGAAGATCGGTTGAAAGGGCTGTCGCCAAAATTGGAAGAATAATCGATCGTTGCATTGAGCAAAACGGCAATATTTTTGAACATTTAGAAAATTAGGTTTTATAATTAGGAAATTTATAATTATTAGAAAATTCTTATAAAATAAATTATGTTACTTATGTAGGAATGTTTTAAATAAAATAGAGTGTTTAATTAATATTGTGATTCGTTGCCAGGACCGGACTGACAAATGTAAAATACGAATTTAAAAGGAAATAAGCAAAAACAATGCATTATTAGAAAGTAATACCACCATTACATTTTAAGGGTAGGGGGGTTTAAAAATCGGTAAAAAAATTCCAGGTTCGTATTTAAAAAAGTTAAGTTGATGTTGGCGGCTCGGAGACGAAACGTCGGATCTTTAGTTTAATAACGTCATTTTATAGAGGAGAAAAAGTTGCAACGACAAAGTGTCATTTAATTTCAAAAAGCGATTCAAATGATCTCAGGAAAAAATAAAAACGATTTTGAAAAATTTCGGTTTTTTTCGAATAATATCGGAAGTATTCGGAATTTTAAAACTTTTAAAGCGGCATTTCAATCAGCACCGAATTGCACAATTTTGCCCCCATTTAACTGTTTCTCTAACTCCTATGGTTTCCGAGATTCCAATGCTCGTATGTCGAATTTGTAACACCCTGTACACAGGGTGCTCTAACGAGGGTCGCATTAAAGGCTATACAAAATCGAA
This sequence comes from Polydrusus tereticollis, assembly GCA_963920685.1. Lineage (NCBI taxonomy): Eukaryota > Metazoa > Arthropoda > Insecta > Coleoptera > Curculionidae > Polydrusus > Polydrusus tereticollis. The sequence goes on from OY987327.1 coordinate 84,374,204, forward strand.
AGAACTTGTATAAATAGTAATTGTTTGTATCTTATATTATAATTGGGGTGACCCTGACTTGATTTTTCTTTAAATTGGATACCCTATATTTTATGAGTTGAAGCTTTACTTAGTTTGGAATAATTCCCATCATCCTAATTGCTTTGATGAGGGTTACAAGGGGCTAGTAGAAACCTATAGCAGTAAGTGAACGTTCGTTTGATACAACACTTAATTTGTCTAAAATATGTAGAATATTAGTTCAGATAATTGGCCTATATTCACGTTATTCAGCAACAATTGTATGGATTCTATTGGAAATTTGATAGCCAAAATCTCCATATTATATTTTAAATTTTTTTGTCATATCGCATGATCTTTTATTCATTTGTAGTTTGTTTGCTTTTAGCTCTTTCAGAAATATCATAATGTTAGAAAGACGTTTTTCTTAAACAAGAGAATTAGTTTGAAAATCTAACCCCATAAAATATAGGGTGCCACATTAAAAAAAAAAAAACAACAAGGTGATTTCATTACAAGTTTTTGGGCCACCCCCATCATAATGCAAATAAACATTTTGGCAAAGTTCTTTAGATTTCGTAATATTCCACCCGACTGTCGTTTCACCACCTTGTATGTATGTAACTGAAAATTAAAGGTTAAAGGTGCATATAACAGAATAAATAGAAATAGATAACTATGGGTTCAAGATACAGGGTGGCTAACTTTCAATAATAACAATTTTAAATAAATAGCTGATAATTTGGGAATGACGATTTTAAACAATCCCAAATGTTAAAATATTCTAGTGGACATTTTTTAATTCTTAGTTTTTGTTAGGTACATTATTAAACCACCTTGTATTTACATAGTAAGGAAAAGTTTAGTGAAAAACATAACAAAAGTAATACAGCTTAATTAGAATAAATCAGAATTAAAATAAGAATATTAATTAATACTTATTAGTGACAAATAATGATAAACTAAAGAAGAAGAAATAGAGAAATACAGCGTCAAGGAAAATGAACAAACAGTAAGCTTTATAGCTAGTAAGCGAGTAGGTAATTCGGATTAAAATATGTTGACTATTGCGTCATTCATGTTTAAAATTTGAGATACCAAGAAAACTTAACGTTTATTTGAATTTTTGATATTTTTCAGTCAAAACAATATATTAATTTCAAAAATAAATTGACCATCTCGATTCCATCTATGTACAGTGTGTCCAAAGAAGTATATGTGCATACTTTTTTGTACACACTATATATAAATTACTATTTTTTTAATATTTCCTATTCTGACGTACATTTTATGAACTGTGGTGATCTAAAAGATATGTCGCAAGAGTCATCAAAGTATAATCCAACTCTAGGTTTCATATGTGTAATGTGTTCAATGTTCATGCGAAGTAAAGAACTAAACAATTAAAATTAATAATTAATTCATATTGTTACATGCAGGAATAGTGCAAATTAGATGTTATACAACAATAAGACATAGATAGGTACACATGCATAAGTAGGTTTAGTATATATTTAATTGTTATTGAAAACAGGCCTTGATAGTAATAGGAATTAGAGAAATAAAGCATATTTAATAAAATATCTTAACCTCAATTTGTTAACAAGAATCCACTAATAGATACAGTTTTTAATTTTGCCATTTAATTTAATTTAAAAAACTTTATCCTATTCGGGAAAGAGTACTTGCGTTAACGTTATCTTAAGTTAATTAATAATTAATTCAGTACTAAAACTTAAATATGCTTATGTTCTCTTATGAAAGTTACATGCAAATTACATAGAAATACAAGTACAAAACAAAGAGATGCAATGTAATGAGTTTGTAGGTTGTAAGCCGATTTATTGGTTAGTATATGAGCTGGTATCTACTTTCTACTGCTTATTGTTGACAATTTCTACTATTCATTGTCGTTGCGTAAAGCGATAAACAAAGTTTTTCTCAAAATTTGTGTCACAAGTAATACATTTTAAAATGAGACAAATTGAATAAATATCTCTTATGGGTCTGACCTCCAATTAAAGTGTTTTGCTTGCAGACAGTAAAATCTGCAATAAACCAACAATAACAAAATGCAAACAGCATATTTTATTTATACCATTTGCATTAAGGATTTTTTTTATTATCCGGTGACACAGATTCTTATTTAATTTTCCCAAACCATTTTTGTCTAATTGTGGCTTATCCTGAAATTTCCAAAAGAGTTAAGGTAACAAAATTTTGGGTACAAAAATGTATTTTTGAAAAAGAAATTATAGAAAAACGTTGGCAAGCAATTTTTGATATTGTTAAGTCAGATAGATTCATTTCTGTATTTTAATTATTTGTATAATATGTATACCAATTCAAAAAACTGAGCTGATATACAGTGTGTCCACGGATGAACTTAACTATAGGTACTTGTAAAAACTTCTGTTTTCAGTTTTTTGGAAAAAAAAAACATTCTTCATAACTTCTTTTGCTTGTTCTATAAATACGATTCACGTTAAGAAACTTTTATTTTGTTGTACAGGGTGCGCAAAAAATACAAATATGTAGATTTGCAAAATCAAAAATTTTTTAATCAAACTTTTTTGAAACATCAGAATGAAAGACCTTAGAAGGAGGAATCAAAAAGGCAAATAAAGTTTTTTCATAGAAGTTATGGTTACTAAGATATTATTTGAAATTAAAAAATGAATTAACTTCGTTTTATTTTGAGAAGTTCACTGCTACCTCATTTTGTGAACATAAATCAAGATTGTTGTTTTCACATAATGTCTAGCTGTCATTCCTACATTAATTGTCATCTATCAACTAACATATTCAGAAAGATGCTTACCCTAGAACAGCGCATTTACTTGATCAAGTGTTATGGTATTGGAAAAAGAATTAAGAAAATGACGCTGCAATAATTTTGGTCTTAGAATCAGCTCACAATAATCCCCGACTTCCTTTAAGAGCAAGAGCCAATAAGGTGGGTGGTATATCTAAAAGTCACGTACACAATATTCTGTTCACAAATAAGTTTCACGCATTCAAACCAACCTTTATCCACAAACTTCAAGAAAGCGATGATACATACTGACTAGAATTTTCTTTACTAATAGGTGAAGGTATACTGGCAAGCCGTCATTTTCACCATCATATCATATTTAGTGACGAATCTACGTTCACAACAAATGGTATAATTTCTAGTCAAAATTGGGCGACCGAAAACCCCTACTTTAAGCCTTGCACAAACAGTCAGAAATTTAAGAAAGTTAACGTATGGTGTGCGTTAACGTTCAATAAAGTACTTGGTCCATTTTTCCTGGAAAGAAGGCTAAACGCAAATTATTATTTGGAAATTATTAGTGAATACTTTTTTCCTCAATTGGAGGAAGAACATTTGGAATTTAGAAGGAAGGTGATATTCCAGCAAAATGACTGCCCAGTACACTGCTTATAACAAATGGGCTTAATGAACATTTCCCCGAAAAATGGATGGGCCGCCATGGACCGATACACTGGCCAGCGCGGTCTCCGGGCCTCACCGCGATGGATTATTTATCTTAAACAAACGTTTATGCTACTGACATGCAAGATAATGTTGATATTTTAAAAAATAGAATCACTGACGCCATTGCTACTGTGACACCAGATATCATTCACAATGTTTATCACGAATTTCGAAAAAGAATGGAGAAATGCGTTGACGTTGGAAAATTTCATGTTGAATAAAACGTTACTGTTTGTCATTTATCTCAATGTATTAACTAAAATAAATTTTGATTTTCTCTGGCAACAATTATTAGTTTTAAAAATTCTGTTTTAAGCCTATTTTTATATCAGACAATATCTTAGTAACCATAACTTCTATGAAAACACTTTATTTGGCTTTTCGATTTATGCTTCTATGCTCTTTCATTTTGAGGCTTGAAGAAAGTTTCATTCAAAAATGTTTTATTTTGTGAATCTACATTTTCATGTTTTTTGCGCACTCTGTACAACAAAATCAATATCTCTCGACGTGAATCGTATTTATATAACAAGCAAAATGATTTATTAAGGGTGACTTTTTTCGAAAACTAAAAATAATGTTTTTTACATGTATAGTTAAGTTCATCCGTGGACACACTGTATAATACAAAATGAGTTTAATAGATATCCCTATTTTTCAACCAGCTGTGTAATAAGACACCCTGTATATTAATTTTTTTTGGTCATAGGCTAATTTGAAGAACACATTTTTTGTTAATGGTACCTATTATTTATTTATTTTGCTTTTTCTTTAACATCTCTCAAATATTCACAAGAAACTAAAATTTAAGTAAAATTGTATTGTCTCAAATTCGTTAAAAGAGTTTCGGAATTAATTTGCATACTTAGTTTAATATTAAATTTAGCATTGTTTACTCTAAATCATTTGATATAGAAATTATGGTAATTTTTCGAAATTGTATGTTTTACATGTTTTTAAGGCTTTTAAAGCCTACCAATCCTTCTAATAGAGGAAATATTTTGTATAATATACTTTGTAATTAAAAAGAGGCACTAGGTAATCCAAAAAGCAACAACAAATTAATGTTACATGAGACATCCCCTCAAAAAAAATTAACCCTAATGCTTCAATGGAATAATTTGTCCAACTTTTGAGTTACCTACCTATTTACCCAGTGGCTCTTTTTGATAACCCGATATACAAAATATTGCTTTTTTCTTGGAGAAAAAGGATATCGGTTTCAAAGTTGCATTTTAAATATCAAATTATTTAAAATAAATAGTTAAAACTTGTTACACGGCAAGGATCTTAACTATACAAATAAACCATTCAAATTATCTTGGATTTTCTATTACAAATTTGGAAAACAATGTGCTTTTGCTTAGTTAGTCACTAACTTGTTTTACACATTGTATTGCGAGAGAATAAGAAAAATTGATAGTTTTAGTTATGGAGGCAGTGAAGTGTTCTTTCTCAAAAAAAGTTATTTTAAATTGCTAAATAATAGCAAAAGTCATACACTTTTGGATTTTTGAAAAAAAGTGTATCCCATCGATCAATAAATTTCCACTATTACATTTAACAAAATTTTATACCTAAAACTCATTTGGAAATCTCGGCAGAAATGAAATTTTGCACCCTCTAAACCGTTCCTTCACCGCACTTATCGCCCAAGTGCGACGACTTACTTTCCAATTTATCGCAATTTTTGACTTTGCCCTTCCAATCACAAGTTTGTATATCGATGTCAAACGCCAATCCACTGGGACACGTGATTTGTTTTAAACCGGACTTTGTACACCTGTACGTTAAAAGAACTCTTAATATTAATTTGTTTTGACCAAGAAATAGTGACCATGAAACTCGTCAGTCGACTTGTTTTATTTTTCTATTATTTTCCGATAAAAAAATTTTTTTATTGCTCTGAGAGTACACAATGACTGCCCAAAATCCTGCATATATTTTTTAATTTGGGGAAAACAACGTCGCGCGGACCCATTCATTTTTTATTTCCAATTACACATTTTTTCACATTAAAAGAAATTACCTATTCTGGATTTTCTTTTAATGGAATACTTCTATTTTTATTAAGCTTTTAAAATCTAAGAAACATTTCTAGCATATTTCATATAACATATTCTAAGTAAGTATACCTTCTTTGAGCTAATGTCGAGATATTTGCGTTTAAAATAAAACCTGACTGTGTTTCAAATAAACAATTTTTGTTATATTTAAAAGGTTCAAATCGTATTTCAGTTCATCTAACCATGTTTAGGAATGGGAACAAAACCTTTTCTTATAAGCGAGCCTAATACTGTGATATTAATTATAAACAAATATTTTACAAATATCTTTATAATAAATGGTAAAAAATAATTTTACACTTTCCACAAATATACACGTGTTATTTTTTAACTCGACATGTTTCGCAACACTGTTGCTTCTTCAAAGGAGTACAAGAGAGTGATATTTTAAAAACTATATAGGGTATAAATTTTAAAGTAAGCAGGTAAACAAGTTTAACTGAGGGAAAAACCTATATTTACAAATTAATTAAATAGATTCAAAAGAGGTGATGAGTTTAAGTCTAATTGATCATTAAGTAGAGTATTGTGATTTTTAAGTCTGTTTATTTCCAAGGATTTAAGCAGATTAATTTTAAACTTTTGTTTTCAGTATATAAAATATCGTTGTTAATGTTAAATGTATGGTTTTCTACTTTCAAATGGTTAGAATAATTTGAATCACTTTTGTTTTTCATGAAACTAGAGTAATGTTGATTGACGAGTTTTTCAAAATTTCTGCCAGTTTGCCCTATGTAAACTTTGGGGCAATCGTTACATTTTAATTTATAAACACCAGATTTCTTTCCTTCATTTAGTTTAGTTTTATTATTTCCAATGTGTTTCCCTAAAGTGGTATTTGTTTTAAAGGCGATATTAATATTCAGATTTTTGACAAAGTTTTATATTTTAGTACTTATGTGGCCAATGTACGAGATAGCTCTATTTACCATAAACCTACTCATACTGATACTACTATACACAATACGTCCTGCCATCCAATACAACATAAATTAGCGTATTTCTTTAGTATGTTACATCGATTAGTAACATTAACCTTAAACAAAAATAACTTTCAAAAAGAATTAAACATCATTAAAGAAATTGCGGTAAATAATGGGTGTTCCACGAAAACAATAGATAAAATACTAAATAGAAAAATTATATAAAAATGCTATAAATTTAGTTTTTCCAACCCTAAGAGAGAGTAAAAACAATTATAAAGTTGTCTCGTACATTGGCCACCAAAATGCTAAAATAAAAAAGTTTTTCAAAATTCTGAATATTAATATCGCCTTCAAAACAAATAATATTTTTGGAAAACACATTAAAAATAATAAAACTAAACTAAATAAAGGAAATAAATCTGATGTTTACAAATTAAAATGTAACGATTGCCCCAAAGTTTACATAGGGCAAACTATCAGAAATTTCGAAAAACGCGTCAACGAACATTACTCCAGTTTCATAAAAAACAAAACTGATTGAAATCATTTTAACCATTTGAAAGTAGAAAACCATACATTTAACATTAACTACAATTTTTTGCATATGTACTGAAAACAAAAGTTTAAAATTAAATCTGTTTGAATCCTTGGAAGTAAACAAATTTCAAAATCACAATACTCTACTTATTTAATGATAAATTAGACTTAAACTCATCACCTCTTTTGAATCTATTTAATTAGTTTGTAAATATAAGTTCTTCCCTCAGTTAAACTTGTATACCTGCTTACTTTAAAATATATACCCTATATAGTTTTTAAAATTTCACTCTCTGGTACTCCTTTGAAGAAGCAACAGTGTTGCGAAACATGTTGAGTTAAAAAGTAAAACTTCTATACTCCATTCCACAATAATTCATTGATTTTCCGACCGCAATAAAGTTTAAACCCAGCCATAAATAAGTGCCTTTTGAAAGGGTACAGGTCCTGATTATCTACTAATTTCAATAGTTTAGGTTAGTATTTTCAACAAAACAACAAATATAAAATAATAGGCAAGTATCTTTATTTTAATCATGTAATTAAATAGCTATTAATATTTATACAAAAATACTAATCTACAATATTATAATATCATCTATGCCTAAACTTAACTAATTATTAAGGGCCTTACGTTACTATTAATTATGTTATTATATTGGTATATTAGGTAGGTTAATGGCAAATTGCAGGTTGAAAATGGATTTACTCCGAACGCTCTATTATTATCTGCGAAGAAAATTGCCAATTCATCTTTGGATTACCATCAAGACACGGATGCTACAGTGTTTGAAGATTGGTTCCAGAATCGTCTGCTTCCGAATGTGCCCAAAAATAGTGTTATTGTGATGGAACGCTAGTTACCACAGCCGCCAACTAAGCAAAGTGCCGAATTCAAATAATACAAAAGTGGAAATTCAAAACTATATGATGGAAAATAATATATATTTCGAGGAAACCTATACAAAAAAGGACCTTTTAAATGTTTTAAAAACTTTCAATATTGAAAAAGAATATATCTCTGACAATCTCGCAAGTGCTAATGGTCACACAGTTTTACGCCTCCCTCCGTATTACTGTATTTTTAACCCAATAGAACATATTATATGGAGCCAGTTAAAGACGATGATTAGAAGAGAAAACACATCCCCTACACTAAGTAGTTGGGTTATAGAATTAATTAAAAAGTGTGTAAATAATATCCCAGTAGAAAGTTGGAAAAATTCTGTGAGACACGTGATCCAAGTCGAAGATTCCTATAACATAATTAATAGTAACGTAAGGCCCTTAATAATTAGTTTAGGCATAGATGAAGACGATAGTGATAGTGAAACAGAGCTAAATATAGAGTAGGTTAAGTTAAATATTGTATTATTATAATATTGTAGATTAGTATTTTGTATAAATATTAATAGCTATTTAATTACATGATTAAAATAAAGATTAGACCTATTATTTTATATTTGTTGTTTTGTTGAAAATAGCTAACCTAAACTATTGAAATTAGTAGGTAATCAGGACCTGTACCCTTTCAAAAGGTCCGGTGCCTACACAATAGGCAACTTATTTATGGTTGGGATTACGACTGGGAGTTGTCATTTAAATTTTATTGCGGTCAAGTAATCAACGAATAATTGTGAAATGGAGCATATATTTGTGGAAAGTGTAAAATTATTTTTTACCATTTATTATAAAGTGATAATGAATCTTCACCAAGTAACAGCCGAATCAATTCATTTTTTACAAATCTATTTATCGTTATTGTTAATACTTTTTAAATGGACAACAAGAAATGTCACATTTCTAATTAAATATCTATTCTATATCTCGAAATCCGCTTGAAATCGGATGTATTACGAAAGGTAATATCCTTATTATGGACAATTATTTAGGAACCTCGTAGAAAATAGGTTGTCCCACTAAAAAAAAAATGGCGATGGCACCATAAGTTACTTTTAACATACCCTAATACGATTTGTTTATGTTAAAAAATGTGAAATAAGAAAAAAAAAATTGAGACCGAAGTTTTTTTTCTATTTTTTTTCTTGAATTAATATCAAATTTATGCTGCCCTTCTGGCTGTCACTGTATGCTACAGAGAGTGAGAGGTGTTAACGTTCAATTATGGTAAAATGGTAGTAGCAAATTTGGATTATACCTTTAATTCATTACAAAATACTTATTTTTGAGAGAAAGCACCAACCAAGCCACCATAGATAGTAATGTTATTTTAAATATACCTACATAATGTGAAAATTTGCAATGCATTAATTTCTAGAAATTAAAAAGAAGTTTTTATAGAAATTTGTTTTCCAAAGTATTGTCTTTTGGAGCTACAACGCTCTATTTATGTTGTTTTAATCAGAACTTTTCAGAAGACGAAACTTTTGCAGTTTATAAATCATTTCCTTTGAAAACGCACTTTATTTAAAAATTTTTGTCACTCTTTATTTTCCTTTTAGAGTTTTTAAGTACAAACATTTTATTAAATTTACTTTAGTGACTCGGAAAGTGTTTTACGTGAGCAATTATGGACCCAAAATAGTAAAATCACCCTATCAAGCTTTCGAAACTAAACTAAAATTGTTACTCTCCACAAATTCTTGAATGAAAACCGAATTTGTATATATGTGATATAATATCGGTAATAACAAACCGTTTAATGAGTACAGTAAATGATATTATTCTGCATTATCCCAAGTTAGAGAAATAAAATAAAAATTATTCTTCCCTGTTATCTAAAGGGCCGTAACTTCAAAGGACACTGTTTAAAAATCAAATTTATATGAAGAGGTCTTTGAAATTTTTCATATTATATAAGGATCAAACTGTATTTTACAATATTTCCTATACAATTGCAACTCATATTAGATCATGGTCACTATTTCTTCTGTATCGACTTACTTTCGACTTTAGCGCAATTTTTTACATTCGTTTTCCAGTCACAAGTCTGTCGATCAACGTCGAAAGCCAAACCGGCTGGACACTTAACCGATGCCAATCTAGTGCCACCGTCATTATCGCTATTAAAGTCGCACCTAAATTAAACAGAAATGGATTACCATTTCATTGACTTAAATATTGATATCTTTTATAAAAATATAATTGATATATTTTTTAGGCTCTCTTGTAGCTAAAGACTTCATATGACATATAAATATGTATACATGGGAGAACTTAGTTCTCAAGCCACTTGCTGAGACCTTATACAATAAGGATTAACCAAATTATGCTAAAACAGCTATTCTCTGGGCTACATGCTCCAACGAGCGCTGAATTAAATAGCACAATTTGGCGTATTTTGACTAACACTGTTAGTACTAAAATACAGACTCAGATTGCAAAAACTACCGGGAAAGAAAAGAATGAATCTTTATTTCCAATGATAGGTTGCTACGCTGCTGCTACCTGTAGACCATGAGGTGTTTTAGCATAATTTGGTTAATCCTTATTGTATAAGGTCTCAGCAAGTGGCTTGAGAACTAAGTTCTCACATGTATACATATTTATAATATGTCATATTATGATTACCACTTGCCAAGTAGTATTCTCTTACTATTTAAAGACTTCAGTCAATAAAAATATTATATTATAAATCGAGGTGGGACAAGACTATTGTTTGGACGATTTGTAAAATTTCCAGTCCTATATATTTAAGTCTAAAACAAACGAAATAGACAAATCACACAATTGATTTATTTTTAATTATTTATGCTGATAATGTAAAAATATTATCTTCTTACCATGACTTTAGAGCAAACATATATATTTAGGGTGGATTAAAAAATAAGGATTTACGAATTTCGATTTGAAACTTTGAAAATAAAAAAAAACTAAAAATTCCGTCTTTTTTCAAATTTTTTTTTAACTTTGACGAAACTTTGTTTATGGTCCTCAAATTACACCACTAATATTTCGAACAAATTGGAAGTTTCCTTCTTGCGCCCCAGCGTTATTATTTATTTTGATAATAGGTTTGGTTCAGTCACTATTTGTTAAGCGACCAGAGAACATTAAGAAACCTGAGAATTGGGACCATCGGTGACAAGACAAGTCAACAATTATTTAAAAAAAGCAAGCTAGGAATTCAAAAGATGAAATTTTTTTTACTAATAGGCAATTATTTTTATAACTCCATTATAACTGACACAGCAGCCTGTTTTCTTCTCCAGCTTTGCAATCGAATAAGGTTATATTGTCTTAAGATGTCTTCATCAATTGGAAGCAAATTTTCACAAAACTAAAGTATAGGGCAAGTACTTTTAGTCCTTGTGGCCATACTAAAGTTGGACACTACGCTAATTACTTGTAAACAATCTCAATGAAATGAAATAGTCACTTAATATTTATTTATATGCAATATTTCTTGTCATGAGCGAAGGTATAAACATCGATAACACTGAAATCAAATGGGTCGAAAAATACACGTACCTGGCCCATGAGATTAGAATATCTAGAGATAATCAGACATGTGAGTTGCACAGAAGGATCAGCCTTGGATGGGCAGCCTACGGAAAGTTAAAATACGTCTTCAACAGTGACCTACCCATCTGTCAAAATAGAAAAGTTTTCGATCAGTGCGTTCTACCAGTGCTCTCCTACGGTGGGGAAACACTTACCTTAACGATGGCATCCGCGAAAAAACTCAGAGTTGCACAACGCAAAATGGGAAGGTCAATGACTGAACTGAGTTTGAGAGACCACGTTACAAACCAGGACCTGCGGAGAAAAACCGGCATAAAGGACATCGTCGAACGAATAACCACGTTAAAATGGAATTGGGCAGGACATGTAGCCAGAATGAGCGGCGACAGATGGACAAAGAGGTTGTTGGAATGGAGACCACGCACCGATAAGCGAAATAGAGGAAGACCACCTACACGATGGACCGATGACCTGAAAAGAATTGCAAACAACTGGATCCAGGCAGGCCAAAATAGAGTCAGGTGGCAAGTCATGAGGGAGGCCTATGTCCAGCAGTGGACGCTCTAAGGGCTGGTTGATGAATATTTTTTATTAAGACTTTAACACTGATACTTTTAAATTAAAAATTAAATATAATAACTTTACTAAGTAAACCAATGCTCACTCGTCGAGTGATTGCTACTTACTAATTTATACACGTACATAATGTATATTAGTGTAGGAGGAATGTAAATATAGATTAAAACACGATATTAACAGAACCAACCCTATATTATCAAAATAAATAATAACGTTGGGGCGCAAGAAGGAAACTTTTTCGAAATTTTAGTGGTGTGATTTGAGGACAGTGAACAAAGATTTGTCAAAGTTAAAAAAAAAATTTCAATGGGGTTGAGGCGGACTCTTTAGTTTTTCTTGTTCTTTTAAGAGAAGTTCATACATCTCAAGTGAGAAATTATCCCGAAGTTTCAAATCGAATTCGAAAACCCGAATATACGATATATACACCTTTTAAAAATGACCTACGAGAACAATATGAGTTGCTAAGTTTCATATTCAATAACTTTTTAAACCTAAAACCAACTTTGATAACAATTTCGGGACAGTAAAGACACATGATTTTGCTATTATACAAGGAAGAACAAAAGTATTGCCTTTAGACATATCTTTTAAAGACCATGTGGACAAATCTGGCAGTGGAATAATATTCAGACGTGTCCCATTTGGACGTCGTAATAGCATCAAAATCGATCTAAGATTTAGAAAAGTTACAATAAACTTAACATCTGTTTTACTTGTCCGATGTTTTAAACCAGGAATAGAATAGATAGGTTATTCGAAGCACAGCAATAATTATTGGTGTTATGTTCCAGTTTCAAGATATACTTGTTTTAGAATGAGGTCACAGAAAACTAACTGGAATAAGGTATAGAATATTTTTGTCCGGCCTCATTTATAATACATTTTTTAGTTGAAAATCATTAAAAGCATGTTTCTTTAGCAAACTTATTGGTTCTATATTGTTACTCATTCATATAAAGGATATCCGCTAATTAATAGTACACATAATTAAGAAAATATATTTATGCTTAAATACATTTATATTAATGACAAGAATAACCGAAAAACGTAAATTAAAAGTCTGTCTGTTTTTGGCAATAAATGTTTCAAGTGAATTTTTGGTTTTAAGAAAAATGTTATATTTACAATCACAGTTTAAAAGGGTGTACTGAGCAATTTAAATGCAAATATCTCAAGAGATATATTTTTAACGTACCTAACAACGATAGAAAAAGTAATATTTTTATTTAAAACAACGCCCTCTACAATGTACATCAACATTTTGAAGAACTTTAAATTTCTCGTTCTAAAAAAACTCAAATATCAATTTTCGTGCAAAAACGTTTGTTTTTAAAAAATCGTAAAGAATCTTTAAACTTTAACATCCTATACCTCGGTCAATATGAACTTTTGAACGAGTTTGAATAAATACCAAAATTTCTGCAAAAGGAGTTTGTGGTTTTGCTGTGTGCGGACACCCTTTATGTCAATGATATTACCGTATAAATATAAAGCATACATTATTATTATAATATGTTGGAAGAACAATGATTTCATATGTTTTTAAAAAATTTAGCTGTAAATAATATTTCTAATAAAAAAATACTATGTTGGTACTAACCTCAACTCATTTCTAAAATTGAAAAACTAAGAGCTGATAACTCTTAGTCTAAATTAAAAAGTCACTGTAGTGATTTGATATCATCTTAAACTCATTAAAAAAGCTTATTACGTAATCAACATTTGATTATTTCTTTTAATATTGAATAATTAATTTACCTTACAACATCTCTGCAGTCTCCGTCTGTTGATAACCTAAAATACTCATCGGCTGGCCTGTTATCGCATAGTTCCTCGTTAGTTGGATCAGCGTCTGAGTCTCCATCATCTTGCGCAAAGGCTGTCAAATACGAAACTATATTAATATTTAAAAAATACGAAAATAGCCAGGCCTATTTACTAGATACATTGATTATTGAATGTCTGATAATAGAATGATTTGCCAATGGATGTTTTGCTTATTTTAGTCTTGAAATCAATCAGAGAATATGATCCAATATTAGATTTTATGGTGAAGAGTATAGTCATTATTAAACTATATCAAAAATATAAATTTAGTAATCAATGTGCGACACTTAAAGCACCGGTTCCCGTCAGATCACCGAAGTTAAGCGGTGTCGAGCGCGGCTTGTACTTGGATGGGTGACCGCTTGGGAAACACCGCGTGCTCTTGTCTTAGGGAAGAGTGTAAAATGAATCGACATCAAAACCATCCTACTCACGCCGGACAGGCCGGATGAGATCGGATATCTCGTAGGATGAAGGTGCCGTTTCACACTCCCCAGTCGGTAGACCGCACGATTAAAAACCGTACGGTCGATGACCGGTTCAATATACGCCGACGACCGTAAAAAATAGTAAATTAAAAAAAAAAATAATCTAATTACGGTGGCGACCCCTTAAGGATTTTGTAGAACAAAAAGAACATTTTTGCACGTTTGCTTTGTTCCTATGCTCTCCAGGGTTCTGTTGCGTAGCCATTTATTCTGTGGTATTATCAACATTGGGCATAAACATTTATAAAACTTGTATGATGACCGAATGGGTTTAAAAATAAAACGAACTATAGTGCCTTCGGAAGCTCTTAGTATTTGTTTTTTTGTAAGACCTGAGCATTCTTTGGGAAACCAAATATCTCAAATCAACCAAGGCTTATTGTTGTCCAACAGTGTTTGGTAATATGTATTTTTTAAGATTCTTATGGTAATTTTATTTCTTACAATAACAGATTCATTATTTATTGCTATTTTATTAGGGCAAAGTGGTACCTATCCATGTTTTTTTTTGAGTGAGTTAAACTTTCATAAAAAAATCATGCAAGTTTAAAATAACTTTCTGTACCATCTCAAACAAGTAAAGGCCATTACCAGTATTTTTCCCATGTAAAACCAGTCTAATCGCAAATTATCAAATAAAATATTTTCTTACAATTATTGCAATGAATTTTACGGTTTGTTTATACGCTGTTAGTAGGCTCTAAAAATTGTCTTTAATATTTATTATCTTACCAGAGAAATCTGATCTTGAATTTATCAATAACTAAACACAAATATTTTTAGAAATAAAGTGCAAGTGAAGAAAATATTTTAAAATAAAGAAATCTAGGTTAGTAGAAAGCTGTGGTATTTCTATGATTTGATACAGAACAGGTTTCTATATACAGAATAAAGTAAAAACAATATGGATGTTGTAATTAAATCCATAAGTGATCGGTGACTAATTAACAGCGAGATAAAAATAAATCTTTATAACACTTCAATCGGTTTAATGAAATCGTGTTCCACTCCTAAACGCATTTATTATTAAGAATAATCTATATACTTGCAGTGCATGAGAAAAGCACCGAACTTTTATATCTCGTTTACCTTAACATTTTTCCATACATATTTTGCGTCACTTCACGTGCGTTGCCGGTAAATGTCACACTAAACATCAATAATCATTAGATTACAAGAAGGTAATAAAATCAATATTAATCTTTTATCCCAAGAACCTCAACCCCAAGTCACCTTGCGGAGCCTTACTTATGTAGGTACAGAGGTATTTTTGTTATTTGTAAAATCCCGTGAACAATGTTCAATTGTAAATGTTACTTAAATTGCAACATTTGGTATTTACCACTCGATTCATGTTGTATTACATTGACATTTTAAGAAGAAGAAATATGAAGTAATTTCTTCAGATAATGTCCAGGTCTCTGTGAAATTGAAACAAAGTTCTTCACACGATATATATTTAAATTTTAAAAAAATGCCAGTAAGTAGGTGATCGATATAGTCCCTAGGAAATCCCCTCACGCACTTTTTTATCTATGAAAAGAAATACTAAACTGAACTAACCTAAACAGGTAGGTACCATTTTTAGACAAAAGATGATTAAGTTAATTAGTAGCGCATTGAAAATATAGGTACTCAAAGGTAAGGTGAAAAGAGCGACAGTTTACATTTATTACATATTTACTAATGAAATTAGACAGGTTAAAGTCAAAACAGAAGTATTTATGTAGGATTGCCGTTTCAACGAAACACATGCACTACCACATGCACTTTCATATTGCTATTTAATTTCTCAACAAGTAGGTAAGGGGTCATTCAAGTATTACGTAACCACTACAGGGGGCGGGGGGGGGGGGTCTTTGCTTTGCTTATTATTGATGACATGGGGGATGGGGGGGGGTCTGGATGGTGATTACGTCAGCAGTATTTATTTTTTTACTTTTTCGGATTTTCTACAAAATTTAGTCGATTTTGGTCTGAACACATAATATGGCAACCCTGCTTGTCTATGCTTGAAAACGAAACGCATTTTCAGGGATTCTCTAAAATAATGGATACGTTTACTTGCTTAGAACCGAGTTAAAAAACCGCTATTCACTTGTCTAAATTTCTTCCGCCAATCTATTGTTTCGTTTCGGTACGATTGACGATTTGACGTATTGTAAGTTAATATTTGTTTTACCATTGATCCACTGCTTGCTTCAAATTGTAAAATGTAGAAACACAGAATGCTGTCGTCTAAGAAGTGGCTTATTTAGATTAGTAGACAACAGGTTTCTCCCACCACCAGTAAAAGTAAAACAAACAGTTGATGACTTGGTTTTGGATGATAGAGGGCAATTTCTCAATCTTCCAGTCAATTTAGCTCTACACTTGAATTCTTCACTCAAAGATTTTCTGCAAATGCCCTTCGATTATTTTTGTCCAACGGTAAAACTGAAGCTATCACGTCGAACATGCAAAATGTGTGGTCTTTATCATGCATCCGTCAAGTCATTAAATCGTCACATCGAGAAGATCCATAAAAAAGTAATCACGTACACCGAAACGAGAGTAAGACCTTTCGAGTGGCTGCTCGTCGTGCTAACGAATTGATGTTCATAGTACAAAATTTAGACGAGCACCAAGTAGTTGAATGGCTCGAAGAGAACGATGTCGATATTCCAAAAACACACGAAAGTGAGCAGACACACAACATTGAGCAGCAAACATATCCAATGTCATCGAAGACTTAGAGTCATGGATTTGTATGTCATGGACTGAGGACTTGAATAATTTGAATTAATATACCAAAAATTTAAAGAAGTTTGTTTTTGTTCGTTAATATATTAAGATTATAATAACTGAATACCATGTCAATAACATGTACCAATGTTTACGTAAGCATGGAAGGGGGGGGGGGGGGGGGGGGAAGAGCTTTGCTTACTTTTGTTGACAAGGGGGGGTTTAATAATTGCAAAAAATCTGCTTACGTAATACTTGAACGGCCCCTAATGGTATATTTATATTTTTCTTAATAAAACTACACATTACACTTTAATGGGTTTTGTTAAACAAATATATCCAAAATAGATTGCTTATGTCATTATACATAGCTGAAAACTGATTATCTAAATACTCTGACCATTCCTCCATAAAAAAGGTACTCTACATTTGTTTCGATAAAATTAGCCGTTCTAGAAGAAAATAAGTTTTTTTCTATAACACGTCATTAAAATAATAAATTATATTACTATAATAAAACACCAGTATTTTTATTTCGTTAACAACGTGTTATTGACAACCCTTTTCTGAATTTTCTTCAGTAATTTAGTTTATAGGTAATGGATGATTATTCTTATAGTGAATATGCTAATACGCCTCTAATTTATAAATAAGCACTCGGCAATTGTGTGGAGGAGAGAAGAATTTATTGTGATACATTTTTAAATCGACGTTTACTGCACTGAACAACTTTTAAGAGGGTTGATCGTAGCTTAAGCGAAACAGGTAAAAAGGCAAGTGAAATTAAAAAATGTAAAAGTAGGTAATCTTTTGGTAATCCATTTCAGGGAGTTTTCTGCCGTATCGTGGTGGAAAAGGGTCTCCGAGGAGACCAAGGACGTGTCAGTTAGAGGAGAAAATTCTGGATGAGATTGCTGAAATCCCTCTAATTGTGTAAGAAAACTATCGCTCCAAGTTATGCAATAGTACAGACAAAGCACCAACAAAGGTTCCTGGTTAACATGTAGGGGGGATTATTGGGAAACATTCCATTGGACCCTTCTTTATTGAAGACAGATTAAATGGTGCTATGTATTTGGAATTCTTCCAACAAAACTTAAACAGTTTATTAGAAAATGTGTCGTTAGAAATTGGAAAATGAGTATATGTACGACAGTGCACCGCCCCATATTAACAATTTAGTTCATAACACTTTTGGTAATCGATGGACAGGTCAAGTTGGGCCTATTTTTTGACCACCGAGGTGGCCCGACATGACTCCATTGAATTTCTTTTTATGAGGAAATTTAAAGAGGCTTATATTCGACGCCAGTTTACCAGAATGAACTGAAGAATTAACTATTTTGTTTAAAGCTACCACTATTAATGTGTAGGCCTTATTTAATTATTGTTCCTAGATGAAAAGATAATTAAACATTGTAAATCGTAGGTACCTATTTGAGGGTTTTTTTGTGTATTCAACTTTATTACCTAAATGCAAATACATGTTAAAACATAGATATTAAGCATCGACAGTAAAGTAAGGAATGAATAATAATACTTATAATTAGCAGACATATTTAATATGGTCGATTTCACATGCTTCAGTTGTTAAATTTCTGCGAAACCATAAATTACCGAAAATTACTAAAAATATATACATGACTATGTCGATTTACCGTCAAGGCAAATAAAAGCTTAAAACAAAGCAAGTATTTTTCCGGTAAAGTGATTTGTCTAAATAAATTACAAATAACTTAATAAATAACTTTTACTTCTGCACCTATATGAAACCAGTATCTCAAGGTTGATTTGCAGACAACAAGTACTTAAACTTTAAAATATGGTAAGGATTGTCTGCTGCAGTTTAATTGATTTTTTTTTTGAAGATTCACGAATATATTTCCCATTTCGTCGGCTAGAGTTCAGAGTATTACTAAAGAATTGATTGGAATCTTGAAAAAGTAAGGAAAGTAAAGTACATTAAAATAGATACTTGTTTGCACCCTTATGAGTGTATAAAATATATCGTGTTATTACAAGATGGCAATATCATATATTTAAAAAAGTGCCGTTTCTTCTCATCGCACTCCGCAAGGACGTATAACATGAAAAACGTTTGTACAAGTTTGGTGCCTTAAGCATTGGTCGTATAAATTGCTATTGTGACTTTGGCGTTAGGTATATTGTTACACAATAAATACAAAGATAGTGTACGTGAATCTTATTGGTCTATTTGCAATAATTCAGTGACTTTTAGTAGACTACGAATCAACTAAGGGAAGGCCACCGCGTCATCTGTTTACCTCACTGATTATTATCGATGTCGAGCGACACCACTTTTTCACGCGGATGACGCAGTGACCCTTTCTTGGTTGATTCTTACTATAATACTCTATTCCAAATCACGACACTAGATAAAAATGAGATTTTAAATGTTAATATCTCAAGAATTGTAAAAAGTTCATATAAATGTAATAAATATAATGAAATGTCTACGTCTTAAAGTTGGGTAACGTTATTTTGAATTGTGGTTTATGTTAATTAGATTTCAAGTTAACTAATGATGCTGATCACGTTATAAAGCTTTTATGGCATTACCGTTTTTTCTACTTTGACTACTACTAGAGAATACAAAT
The DNA here is from genome assembly GCA_963920685.1 of Polydrusus tereticollis. Classification (NCBI taxonomy): domain Eukaryota; kingdom Metazoa; phylum Arthropoda; class Insecta; order Coleoptera; family Curculionidae; genus Polydrusus; species Polydrusus tereticollis. Next base: position 84,393,878 of record OY987327.1, read on the forward strand.
ATTTTTTAAATAAGTTTATGCACAGGAAAACGGAAACCGGTTCTTATGTAAGTTATGTTTTTATTAAAACCGTTAGTTAAAAAAATATGCTATATCGATGTATCTTTAGATGAGTTAAAAGAAAAATTAATTTATTATTAACATGTACAGAAGTAAAAGTATTTAGCAAGTTAACCTTGTTCTTGTATAACTTTTAATAATTAATTTTAAATTTAATATTATCATTTCTTAAATCTGGTATTACCCAAGCCTCATCTTGATAGCATTAGTTTCATGTTCATTAAATCAACAAAGGTTAAGGAATATTAAAAATGTCTGCTATGCTCCATTAAAAAAAATTATGACGTCAAAGACTATGACATGAAGTAACAACCACAAACGACAACAACATTTCTGTGGTCAGCTTGAAAGGAAAAATGAAATATGGAAATATTAGTTTATATTGCATCTACATTAAAAATATACCTAAGAAATAATTTTAATTATTATTTCTTAAATTTAAGCCTGCAATTAATGCGATACTGCAACGAAAGTTATCTAGTTCTATGCAGCAATAGCTTTCTCTTTTATTGCTAATTCTGTTCTAATTATCTAATTACAGATTAAATACCGTTTTGACATTAAACAAAATTATAAAATTCGTATTCACTAAAAAGGGGTTAATACCGCCCTCGACCTATAATGAATAGGTTTACAGGGACTTATTTGAATATAAAATATTAATAAATAAATAAAATAATATATTTATATGCGCAAAGGAAAAGGCTTTCCGCCTTTCTTATTTGAGAAGCAAAACTGTCAATAAATTACTATTATTATCAAATTTTAAATGTCAAAGGTTATGTAAAAATTTCCCGGTATCCAAAGTAAAAGCAAACATTTCTAGACAGAACCAAGTACCTATACCACTTTGCTCTCTTATACATAAAACAATAAAAAAATGTGACAAAAGTAAAAAGGGTACTTACCCACACCCACTAACAAAAAACACAGCCAAAGGATTTTGGCATCCATGATGATGGATCGGTCACTAGCCAAGAAGTGAATACGGGTCTGTTATATATTTATACTACGTCCTTTTCTTGACTGCGCATGTGTCCGATGTTTCTTCGTCTTTTCAATCACCACTTTCACCTGCCCAAACTCACTTCTTACAGTCAAATGGAACTGTTGTCAATAGGTGATTCTACTTATAATATGATTATATTTTCAACTCCTGCGAGCTCCTGCAAGAAAATGTTAAGTAAGAAGCCAGCGGCGTCGGTGGGTTGAAATCGATTGTAGAGCAATATACTTATTTTACGATTATTATAAATGTTAAATATCCATTAAAAACTCTTCCGAATCTAAATTGTGGTATTCACAGATTTTATTTCGTTGAATCATTGTCTCGTTAAAAATATGAATTGTCTTTTATGCCACTTAGCGAGGAGTATGTGTACAAAGGAGGCGAATCGCGTTGGTCTTGAATCATTGTAGATTATATTCGTTGCAACACAAACACAGATTGGAATAAGTACTGTGAACAAGAGCCCCAAAAGCAAATATCATAATTGAGGTTGGACTTGATTAGGGCATAATATGAGGGAAGTCTAAAATATTAGAAATAATTCTAACGTCATAATAACAAGAAGAAAGCCTTTGACATAGATTTATAGTGTGGTTCTCAAATTTAAGCTTGATGTCCACGAATAGTCCCAAAAATTTACTCACATTGGGCGTAGAAGCCACCCTGTCGTCCAAATAAATATTATCTACACTACATTACATTTATATATTTATATTATGCATTTATGTATGTTCTCAAAATAATGTCTCTCCTCCGCATCACTCTTTTTATTAGGATTATTATTATATTTCGATAACTTATATTACGATCAGTTTATACAATTTTATTATTTATTTATTAATTATACTATATTTATTATAGTATGATAATTTATATTATTAATTCATTCATGCTGAAGAAGTGATAAATAGACATAAAGGTATACCAGATAATGTTATATATTATATACCGTATAGAGCTATCACCTCACCGGACAAGCTTACATAAACATTACTTATATTTGTTTACCATAGATAAATATTCTTGAATTGAATACATCTAAAATTTAAAATATTGGTCTTTGTGATATTAAATGACAAAAAGTTTGCAGCACACCATTTTTTCATTTTGCACACATCAATTTTTATGTTTGAAGAAAGCCTATTAACATACTTATCATGCCAAAGAATGGTCGTATCATGGGCGAAAACGGTAAAGTTTCCTGGTAAATTAGGAAAAGGAGTGGATCCCAAACGGACCCCTAAGAAATACCTATTAATTTACTATTAAATTAGATAGGTATAGTACACAGGGTGGCCATTTTCAACATTTGCTTTGATTAACTGTTGCATTTTTTTTTGTATTATTATTTGAAAAATTAATTTTATGTTTAATTTAATTTTTTTTTTTTTTTTTTTTTTATGATAAGGCACAGCACTACAGGATAAATCCTTAAGGCGCTCTAGGAGCGGTGCGTGTGCGCAGGAAACGATTCACGTTGGTTTTGAATCTTTGGAGATTATAGTCGTTGGGGAACACGTTCTCAGGGAGGTCGTTCCAGAGTGATGACGTTCTCCAGATGAAAGAATTTTGAAACAGTGTCGTTCGAGGGACACTAAGCTAAACCACGTACTGGTGGGCTGCAGTGGCTCGTCGCGTATTTCTACCATGCACCGCTCTGGGTGGTATTAAGCGGGCAACCTCGGTTGAACACTTGCCATGAAAATATTTGTAAAATAGACTCAAGTCGCCAACCTGCCTTCGATGTTCAAGGCTTTCCAGGTTGTTTGTCAGACTATGGTCACCGATCAAGCGAATGGCTCTTCTTTGAATGGAATCTAGCAATCTCAGGGTATGTTTAGGAGCAGAGCCCCAAATATGCGAACAGTACTCCAGTGATGGTCGAATTTGGGCTTTATAGAGCATCAAAAGTTGTTAGGGTGTATAGAGGTTCTTTGTCCGGAAAAGTACTCCAAGCTTCTGCGAGGCTGCCTTAGCAATGGCCGCAACGTGACTATGCCAAGACATATGACTATCCAAATTAACGCCCAATAAATGAATTGATGAAGTCAAGGGAATTGAGTGTCCCGCCATAACTATATCCGGTTCTTCAACATTAACTTTTTTAGAAAAAACTGCCGCCTGGGTCTTTTTAGCGTTAAATTCTACTTGGTTACTGTCATCCCAAGACAGAATTTCTTCCAGGTCTTTGTTGAGATGTGAGACCTCTTGCTGCCTATAGAGATGTGCATTAGCAGCCGATGTCCGAGCATCCAAAGTAAAAGATGAAACAAGTGTGCTGTCATCAGCGAAGCTATATATAGGATTTTTAGTTTTTTCCAAAAGATCGTTAATGTATAGTAAGAAAAGGGTGGGCGACAATATAGAACCTTGAGGGACTCCGGCGTTGATGTTAAATATGTCTGAAAGAAATCCGTCCATTGCCACTCGCATAGAACGGTCTTTAAGAAAGCTCGACAGCCATGAACAAAATTGAACCGGCATTCCGTATGCTCTCACTTTAGTTAGGAGCCCCTCATGCCATACTCGGTCAAAAGCCTTGGAAATGTCCAGTGCTACCGCCCGGGACTCCCCATGGTGTTCTATTGCGTTGTTCCAAACATGAGTGACATAAGCGAGAAGGTCTCCTGTTGATCTAGACTTACGGAATCCATACTGGCGGTCACTAATAATGTTGAAGCCTTCCAGGTATTTTAGTAATTTTTCGTTGATAGCCTTGCGACTGGACGATAGTTGTTTGGCAAAGTCTTCTTGCCTTTTTTGGGTATGGGCTGGACTCTCGCAGTTTTCCAGCAAGAAGGAAATATTCCTTTTTTGTAGGATAAGTTAAAAAGCCTACAAAATACCGGTGTCAGTTCGTCAGCGCATGTCTTAATTACAATGACTGGAATATCGTCAGGACCAGAAGCCTTTTTAGTGTCGAGACTCCTCAAGATTCGTTTAACATGGCGGTGGCGAAAGACAATATCGGGCATTCTCGATTCTACATGGGTAATTTTCGGTGGAGTACTTCCCTGAAAATTTACCGTTGAATGTGAAGAGAATAGTTCCGCCAGTAAGTTTGCTTTTTCCTGTGCTTTGGTCGCAATGGTGCCATCAGAACGTGTTAGAGGTGGAATGGTTGACTTGGTAAAGTTCTGACTGACGGCCTTAGCTACCGACCAAAATGATTTTGAGCCGCTAGGACATTCAAGAAGTTTGTCTCTGATCCTCTGGTTGTGTGCTTCTTTGCTTTGGTTTATCGTTTGCTTGCATTGGTTTCGAGCGTTAACAAAGATGGTACGATTTTCGGCGGTAGGATTTTTACGCCATTGTCGGTAGTAATAATTTTTTGATTTAACAGCTCGTTCGCAATTTTTGGTAAACCAAGGCTTGCCGTTAGAAGGGCACTTTTTTGGGAAAGGGATGAAGGCTTCCATGCCAGTAAGGATAACCTCCGATATTTCTGTTGCACAGATGGATGGATCATCAGAGGTAAAACAAACGTCAACAATTGTTTCTATTAACTTTGAATTTTACTATAAAAGTAAGTATCGACAGGTTTTGTTAACATTTTTTTAAATAAATATTTAATAATTTTAAATTCTGTATAAAAGCTCGCATTGTGAGTAAAGCTGGGCTTATAATCTCAAAAAGTTTGCAAAGTTAAGGTTCACTTGGCATTGAAAATTAGAGTTCAATTTACACTAACTCAGTTTTATTTATAAACTCAGTTCCTACAAAGTTCGATAGGTTCGAAAAGCTTCCGGGTAGTTTGAGATAACCAATTTTTATGTTCGGAGTTCGGAAAGTTCGTTTCGACCAATGAAGACGCTATTTTAAAGTCATGTGGTCCGTTGTTTACGTCGCCATTCCGCTATTCCGCCATTCATATTTTCTTTTTGTTGATAGGTTAGTTTGTCTTTTGTGTCGGAAAATTGGAAAAGAAAAAATGGATAGTATGGATAGTGATGACACTAATTTGCTGTTACTCGACTTTTTTTAAAATTATGAAATATTTTAGTTCATTCATTGGACACAAACTATAACCAATTCAACAACAACTTTTCGAACTTTGCTACTGACCTTATAGATACCATATTCTGAACTGTCGCATATCGAACCTCACCAACTTGAACATAATTTCAACCTCGCCAACTTATCGAGTTTATAAATCCAGCTTACTGTAACTGAAAAGTTTCTTTGATAGAAAAATAATTTTGTTGGGCGGACATTTTGCCCTGTTTTTCAGTTTTGGAAAGTTGGTCACTGTATTCTAAGAATAACATTCTTATACTGGATGAATATTGGAAAATTTTATTATTAATTTTATTATTATTAAATTAAGAAGAAAAATCCCGGGCGTTTCATTATTTACCAAATTTGTTAAAATTCGAGCGTGGTCCAAAAAAATTCTCGCCTGCGATGTTTTTAACAATGATATGCAAGAGGTAATTCGAACGCCTTGACATAATATCTTTATTTATAAAATTATTATGTCTTCTCTCACTTACTCAATTTATACTTTTATTGAAACCATACGCCACTGTTTTAGCCCCACCCTGCATTCCAACTAAAATGTATGTATAAAAGAATTCGTTATAAATTTTGCAAGTAATCTTGTTACTGCGGAGGAATAGCTACTACTTTAAAATAAAATTAGTTTATCTGAGAATCTTTATTAACCCATCATCATTAAATTATTAGTATTAGTTTTACTTTACACATTTAATAATATTTTAGTTAATTGGCAATTTAGTTATTACATTAGATCCAGGATCATAAAGTAATGATGGCTCTTATAATGTTTTTCATTGCAATATAATTATATATTTTATTGTACAAAGGGGAGAAAAAGCAGTATTTTAAGTAATCATGAAGGAACTAACATTTTTTCTTTCAAAGTTTTGCTAGAGAATATTTCCTTTTTTCTGGTATAATATATCATAAATTCAAATGTTTTTTAGTGCAATTTAAAATTACTATTTACTACTTTTAATTGAAACCTGAAATAAAAAAATCGTAAAGCCTACCATAACTGACTTGTAATATCGAATCCAATTCAATTTTATTAACCATTTGGTAGGAAAGAGGTTTGCTACTTTGGTAAATTTAAATGTATATTAGAAAAAAACAAACTGACTAATATCACAAAATGCATATTTCGTATAAACCTCCATCTTTGCTCTCCTTGGTACTGAATCAGTTTAAATTCGGTTTTTTAATTAAAAATTCAACTCAACTGGACAACTTATAATTATAGTTTTAAAGCCAAGCCAATTATAATTGATTATTGAAGTCTGGCTAAGGTGGTTTACCTTATTTGAGTAATAACCTTTGCAGACGAAGGTAAAGCAGTTCCGCATACAACAGGATATCGGAAGTAACATTGATTTGACAGGTTTTCACACCCAGTTTATTAAGTGCAAGTGAATTCAAGCACAAAAAGATTTATTTAAACCATATTTTATTAGGCGTTAATGCATAGTTATATCAGATCACATGTTTAAGGGTAGTATCAAATTTTCTTTAACGGTATGAAACGAATGTCTTGCCATGGCCAGCCCCATTCAGTGCACGCGTAAAACATGCTTCAAATAATAGTTTTAAAGAATAACTCTCAATTCTAAAATCATCGTTAGTTGTTACAAAGCCTAAATGAGTTTAAAGCTATTCCTCAAGAACAATTGGATTATTTAATTGTCCTAAAAATGAGTGCCCCGTAGTCATAAATGTTAGCGACTGGCAACTAACCCATTATTAAAATAACTGTGTTAATATTCAAGATTTATTAAAAAAGAGCTTTTAAATTGTTGCATCGAAATGTAAACATTTTGTCACCCCCTGCATATCTGCCTCAATTTTATTGTTTTTTTTTTAACGACACAATAGTTAAACCAGTATAATTTGTTTTTGCATGTAGGTACTGTTGGCTTCTTAAGTTAGCCCTTCTTGGCTTTTACTTCTATTTGCTGCAGACTTTTCTTTTCGAACACTTTTTTCAAGCTTTTTTGTTTGTTCTTTTTTCATTGCTGTTTTCTTTTTTCATTCTTCTTTCTCTTGAAAGTCGTTGTTCTTTTCCAGTTTTTTTATGTTAATTTCTTGATATTTTTCATGATAATTCAGCATTCAGGGTGGGAGCCAGTCTTCCGGCATTTTGTATGTGCGCCGTGGCTGTGATCTTTTGTGTGAATTTGTTATTAGATTATTTGTTGATACGCCTGTCCGTCTGTGGTAGTTCGTAATTGTCTGTGTCATGTATTGTTCAATCATTTCAATTTTCATTTCGTTATGTAGTATTCTAACTGGTACGTGTCTTTGTACGTTTAGTGCGATTCTAATTGTGATGTTTAGTAAGATTTGTAGTTTTTTGAGTCTTGTCTTATTTGCTGTACACCATGATGGTATTCCGTATGTTACTACTGGTCTGATAATTGTCCTGTATATTGTCATTCTCGTTCTGTTTTTGATATTTCTGTTTTTACAAATTAAGGTACACTGCACCCAGTTGTCTCTGTGCCTTTGCGACTCTTTCGTCAACGTTTTCATTCCAGGTAAGTTTCTGATCGAAGACAAGGCCAAGATACTTTACTTTGTTTGGCCATATAATTGGTTTATTATTAACTCTAACCTTTGTTTCAGGTAGTATTAGCCTTGCCTTCGAGAAGAATATTGCCTGCGTTTTCTCCTCATTGAGCCTTAATCTCCAGGCTTCAAGCCATTTTTGCAACACAAGTACATGCTGTTGCAAACTTTCGACCACTCTCCAGGGCACTCCTGAGGTGGCAGTTATTGCAGTATCGTCTGCAAACAGATATAGTTCTAAACTTGAAATTGTCTGATTGCTGTGCGAAATGTCTGCTGTCTAACCCTTGTGGGAAACCTGCTTTGATTTTTCTAATTGTTAAAATTGTATTTTGAGACGATACTGCAAAGGTCCTCTCCTCAAGGTATGATATAATTAGCCTGATAAGGTAATCAGGCATGCCTGCCCTTATTAACTTTAGTTCTAGTTCGTCATGCCAGACTTTGTCAAAGCTTTAGAAACGTCGAAAAAACTGCTCCTGTTGACATGCGACGATTAAATCCTCTTAGGATGTTGGAGGCCAGTCGTGTTGTCAGTCAATGAGCAGCTCGAAAACCCAACTGCTGTAATACGTCGTTGTTTGATACAAAATTGGTTATCCGACTTAATATTAATTTTTGTGTAATTTGTTAATCTAATACCCAGTATCATAGGCTATGATTAACTTGAATCTTCAGTTTAACTGTTAGAACGGAGCGGGTATTGGCCAATCCGCTGGTTAAACTGTAGCCTTGAAAGTAATACGACCATATAACATCCGGCATAAGTAAAATAAGTAATTTCTTAACTATTGCTTGATTTTCTAGAAAAAAAAATATCCCTACCGCACCGTTGCGGGCAGCGCGCGGCGTCGCGCGACGCCGACGAGGAGTATAATTTAGAACGTTTCTTGTCTTTCTGCCTGTTGATGTTATATTGAATGATATGTTTAAGTATCAGAATTATTATTCCGAAAACGATAAAAGTCGATTTTTTGTGCATACTTGTGTATCCTATTTGTGACTTTTAAATATCAATAAATTGACTACACATTCAGAGTCTTGATATATGAACTTATAATATAAGGTGAACTCAACCAGATCCCCAAAAATATTTATTCTGGTTGAAATCCGCGCGTTATTTTGGTGATTGTTAGGTGTTGAGCAATTTAATCATAACAAAAGTTAAATACGTGACAGTTTTCATAAATGCAGGTTCAAGCAAATACATAAGAACAACGACAAAGTCAATGTGAAATTTTGAATGAATTTAGGGAATTTGCCGTGCGAGCAAAAATTATTTACATTCAAGAGAACTTGAACTGAAAAACGTAGAGCTTGGTTTAGACAGTTTAGATTACAATTAACTAGACAGATCCAATTCAGTCTGACTTAGAAGTGAAAGAAGCCGTTAGAAAAGTCACTGCGAATATAGACTCGGCAATGACTGAATCCTACATCTAGATTTTCGAAGTGGGGCGTCATTGGAGGCGAACTCGCTCAACGAATCAAAGATAAAAATAAGCTACTAAGGCAAGCATACAGGACTGGCGACCCGCGCATCAATGTTCAGGCAAACAGTGCAACGGCCGAAATAAGGGCTTTATTGAAACAAAATGAATCTGATGTATGGCAACGAAAGACTGAAAACCTGAAATATGAGGATAACACAATTTTTAAATTTACAAGATCCCTGACAAAGGGACGACGTAAATCTATGTCATACATCAGAGATCCTCAAACCAATCAACCTGCAACAGATCCTAGAATAAAAGATGAACTGTTTGCTGACAGTCTAAGTGAACAGTTTAGGTTAGTTCAGGTTAGTTTATCCTGAAAAACAAGGCCGTGAGGTGTGTGTGTTTGCAGATAATGTCCCTGGAAGGAATTTTGTGGAACATTTCATCGAAAGAAACAATCTTAGTATCCGTTTGTCATCTAATATTAAGAGAACTCGGGCGGCAAGTGACATTCGTTCGTTCGTAGATCATTATTACCAAATAAGCGGATAATTTCCACTTTCTCTCCAATTGTAAGAACTACTCTTCGGTTTTGTGCCATCTTATTAACAGTTAAGTAACGCTGCTTCAGTTATTGACAATTCGTACGAATTACTTAATGTCAAACAAAATATTTTTGTTTCAAAGCACTCTTTGCTTAATTTGCTTAAAAACAAAAACCGGTCAGCATGCCAACGGTAACAGAGCGCGCGTATCTTAGCAAAATTTTGAAAAAACCTAAATCGTAATTAGGGTAATTGAGATTTTGAAAATATGAATTAAGGGGTTTTTGGGGATGCTAATTCTAAATCTGATAGAAACAGTTATCTAAAATAAGCACTAATATCCTTTTCCAAAAAAAAAGCCTTTTTTACCCCACCAACACCGCACGCTAATGGCAAATAAAAATGTTCACTATGCCAAAAACTTCATTTTTCTAACATACAATTACCACCTAAATTTCAAGAAAATCTCATTATTAATAACTGAGAAATTAGGGTGTATTAATGAAAAACGGGACACACTGTATATTTCATAAACCCCAAAAGAGTCTAATAAGAAACAAAATCTAGATTTTTTAACCTTTCCTACAGAAAACTTTTAGTGTTTCGTATAGCCCCAAGCATTTTTTATTTCAGAAGCGGGTTGACTTAATTTTCTTTTCAATTACGGATTTGATAGCTCTAGTCAACCCACATCCAGACATGTTATTTCAACAATTATTGGATAATTATTAAGAAAATTAATACCATTGCTGGTAAAAAGGTGTTTCATATTACTTCATTCTACGGTACATTTGATAATTTCTTGTTTTGGTGTATTTATGTTACAAGATAAATGCAATAGACCATTCCAGAACATATGATTTTGTTTGACATGAAGTATAACCTTTATGACGAACCTTGTAATAAGCGACAATATACAGGTAGGGACCCATAACGTCGAACAGGTAACAAAATACAAGTATTTGGGCCATGAGATTAGATTAGGCCGAGACAATCAAACAACGGAGATTTGTAGGAGAACGAGTCTAACTTGGGCCGCCTTTGGAAGGCTTCGCAGCGTTTTTAAATCGGACATACCAATATGTTTGAAAAGGAAAGTTTTTGACCAATGCATACTCCCTGTTATGACATATGGAGCAGAGACACTAACATTGACGAAGAGAACAATAAACCGAATCAGAGTCACGCAAAGAGCCATGGAGAGATCAATGCTGGGAATAAGCTTAAGAGACAGAATCCCTAATAATGAAATAAGAAGGAGAACAGGGGTCGTGGATGCTGTGGAGAGAATAGCCACATTAAAGTGGAATTGGGCTGGTCATGTTGCTAGAAGAACGGATGACAGATGGACTAAGAAGATTCTAGAGTGGCGACCAAGACAGGATGCATATAGGAATAGAGGACGCCCACCGACCCGATGGACGGATGACATACGGCGCATAAGTTCAAATTGGATGCAGGCCGCGCAGAATAGAGATGTGTGGCAGAGGTTACGAGAGGCCTATGTCCAGCAGTGGACGCAGCTAGGCTGAGTGATGATGATGATGATGAAGTATAACCTACACTGGTCACTTTGCCCCCCTCCCAGCAAGTATGGCCGTTGTCAAATATGTAATGGTAATTTAGTAGCTTTGATATAAAGTATAACCTAAATTTGTCAAATTTGCCCCCCATCGACGTCATCCTAGAATGGTAAATTTTACCAAACTCTGTTACGGCCAGGGTAGGATAACTTATATGGCGAAGATCGTTTCCCTTCGTTTCAACCAGTCGCTGATGGCGCTATTGTAGAGGTTTTGTTTTAAAAGGTTGTCTTGTTATATTCATAATAATTGTTATCTGCTTGTTATTATTTAAAGTTTTTATGATTCCATGCCATTTACATGGACTTCAGTAAGGCTTTCGACAAGGTCAGCTATTCGCGCCTTTTATCTAAATTGTTTCATTATAGTATTTCAGTAATATTGAAGGCGTTCTAAGAGACGTTGACCCCCAATCAATTACATTCAAGACGATCTTAAAGCTAAATAAGTTATCGTTTCAAGGGGTAAAAAAGGGGTTAAAAGGGTCCAGCAACACTCATGTCTAGCAGCATAATGGTATGCGGAGACGCTGCAGATAATTTATTGCCTTAAACTGGACCAAGGGATGACCTGCAGGAACCATATATGGCAACAGTACCAGCGGATGGTTTGTTATGGTTTTGTTCGAAAAATTGTTTTTTAATATCCTTTTGCCAAGTATTCTGGCACTTGACACTTTGGATCAAAAAATAGTTATAGCCTTAAATGCATCCTACTTTTCTCCAAAGGTTATCGAGGGTTGTGCAGCTTGTGAGGTGAATAACATATCCTCCCCTGCCATCCAAAAGCACACACCTTAAGCAATCATTAGACGCGTCCATATCCTTTCCAATGAAAAAAGTGGAGAGAATTGCTGTTCCATAAGAGAATTTGCCAGTTCTTTTAAATAGTTTATAAAGATATTTAAGTGATAACGTCTCCAACAACCTTAAGTCTGGACTAAGAGTTACAGGGCTCTGCCCATTTAATCCTTTAGAAGTTCTCAAAAGAATCCCAGACTAACCACTAGATGAAGTCGAAAGTCAAATGAGCGAATCTTGAGTTTTACAAGAAATGCGGGGTTCAAAGAAGGAAAATAAATTCGCGGAGGCGTGAAAAAAAAATGTGTCTGGGAAAAAACTTCTACCAGAATACCAGAAGTTCCTCTTGAAGAGCGACTGTCGAGGCTGGTCCTTTTGGACTAGAGCGAAAAAAACTAGGCAGCAATATAATTCCAGTAGCAGCGAACAAGAAACTGATGTCCCAGAGCAAGCAGTTACCACCTAGGCAAAGAGATCATCAAAAAAGAAAGAACTTCTAGTAACTTCTAGGGAGAATGCACTGTATATTGGAGCTCCTATGAGGGTCCGGATTGGATTTGTTGCACACAGTGTGAAATTTGGATTTATGGAGAATATAATGGAGAAAGTGAATATCCACTTTTGACTAAAGACGGATGATAGTTCACCAGGCCAAATAATAAAAAAATTCTGTAAATTAGGATTGAAGTTGTGACTTTTTTTGTTTAAAATCTGAAGATTCTAATATCAGTGCTTAAAGAATTGTAAAAGAGTGCTATTTAACAGATTTGATCATCATTTCTTCCTTGCCACTTGGATACGTTGGCTCTAATGCCGTCATTTTGAAAGTAAATGGTACTTCGTTATGTGTCTTCAAAAAGGTAATTTTGAGAAGAGTTTGAATGCGCATTACAGAATACAATTTTTCATGTTAAAACAAAACCTTGATTAAACTTCCGGTGAACGAGGTAATGACATGTATTTGGTTTCTAGGTAAAAAACTAAGATTAAATTCAAACATAGTAGTTACCCAAATTGGAATAAACTATCTTTTAACATACCGCTGTGGTGCCTTGTACAATGACTTTATTTACGCCCGGTATACCATTAAGTCGCTGCGTGACACACCTTTATGATGACCACAATAAATCTCTCATTGCATTTGTCCAAGGTAAACTAGCGAGAGTTATAAAAAAAAATATCATAGGAAATTTTGCACCTAGTAATAATTGACATTAAAGGTAGGACAATGGCATTTTTAAACATGCATTGTTTAATTCAATATTAATTTTCCATTGGTGTAGTAAAACGAACAGAGTATTGTGATGTGTATACAGGTATACTGGGTGTATATAAATACTTGTAGCACCAAAAATAATTGTATATTGTAAAATGTTTGGCATATCGCTTTAAAAAGAAATATGTATGTTAGTTTGGCTCAGAAAATAGCTGAAAAGAATTTTCCTACGATCACTAATTAAAGTAGGCCTTTGCGCTTCGAAAAGTCATCAGAAAGTTGGCGTTTTCCCCAATTTGTCATATTTTGACATCATTGGCGCTCTAAAGCGCCAAAGTAACTTTGGCGCTCGCCTAACTTTATTTGCAAATAAAATAAAGGCAATCGTTACTTTAAAAGAAACTATAGCCTAAGAATAAATATTTTAATAAATTTTAAATATGTCAAACCATCCAAACAGCAGTTTTCAAATAATTAAACGATTACAGCCTTCAATAATATATAAACTTGCCGAGAAATGTGATGATAAGTCGGCAACACAACATACACAAGAGGTTCTAATGGCTATTTAATTTCTATAATCAAGGAGGCACATGTCAAACAAAGCGGTAAGTTCTAATGGCTATTTAATTTCTATAATCAAGGAGGCACATGTCAAAGAAAGCGGTAAATATTGTAGTAAAATTTAAATATTTGATCATTTATTTAAGTATTCTCTAATTAGTTTATGGTTAAATTTAATAATGGATGTCGTATCAAGTGATAGTGAATTTTCTAATACACCTCCGGGTATCGTCGAAGCTGCAAAAAACGTATCGTTAAATCTACTGCCCGAAAAATCCAAAACAAAGTATGAAAATGAATACATTCTTTTCATAAATTGGTGTCAATCGCAAAAAATCAAGAAATATTCTGAAAATGTACTGTTGACCTATTTTGGACAAAAAGCACAAACTTTAAAGTCATCAACTCTATGGTCAAAGTATTCAATGCTCAGACAAACTTTGAAAATTAAAAATGATATTGACATTAGTCATTATGCGAAATTAATTGCATTTCTGAAGAAGAAGTCAGTGGGATACAAAGCAAAAAAATCATTAACATTATCCAAGGATCATATAGAAAACTTTATTCGCAATGCACCTGATGATGAATATTTATGCAAAAAGGTATGCTTTTTAATATTATATAAAATGTATAATATATCACGATCAGTATTTACATTGGTTTTTGGTTTATAGGTTGTCTTGATTATGGGCATCGCTGGAGCGTGTAGAAGAAACGAGTTAGTAAAAATGAAAATAGATGATATAGAATGTAAAGAATCCCTTTTAATAGTGTGCATTCCAGATTCAAAAACGAATCAAAGTCGGAAATTTACAATTATTATAAATGACACCGCCGAAAATGCCATTGATTACGTTGGATATTATAAAAAGTACATCTATTTGAGAGAACAGTGCAAGAATAATTTAGGACGCCGCTTGTTTTTCCGATATTCCAAGGGGCGTTGCACAAACCAGGTTGTAGGAATGAATACCATTGGTAAAATACCCAGTAATATTGCCAACTATTTAAACTTATCGAATCCTAACTTATATACTGGGCATTGTTTTCGACGTACTTCTGCTACGTTATTGGTACATGGGGGTGGTGATTTGATACAGCTTAAAAAGCATGGAGGTTGGAAAAGTAGCAACGTTGCCGAAGGGTATATTGATGATGCAATGACCAACAAAATACAAACTTTTCAAAGAATATCTGGCCAATCTCAAACCCAAAAAAAATCAGATTTAACATTTCCTGAGATTTGCAACACTTCTGATCCATCAACATCAGGAATAAACATTAAAAGTTGTAAAAACTGCACTTTTAATTTTAATATAGTAAATAATAAAAAATAAGTCAATTTTATTGTATATTATAAATAAGTATAATATTGTATTTATATTTTCAATGTTCTTTCTGTATTCTGTTCCAATAAAAGTTAAATAAAAAATACATAATATAGGTACCTACAAATATTTATTAAAAAATTTTAAATGATAATATAAGGAAAACTTGGTTTTTGGTATTTTATTGTGTATTACATTTATCAATTTTTTAATAAAGCTGTGTGTTTTGTTTGCTTAGTTTTGTTAAGAATTTAAGACAAACTTGGTAATAATACAAGTATTTTACTTAATTTTTTCAACAAAATAATTGTATTCTCTATTTTTGTTAGTGTAAGTTATTTTTGCTTAAATAACTACCTAACTCTTTAAATAAAAAAGTTGGCCCATGTCAGGTTTAAAAAAAAAATTAAACTAGTATATACTATTTTTCATATATATCGTGATCGTAGAAAAAATCTAGTGTGTAATTCGAGCGGAAAGTTCTTTGCCGTTTTCGACAGATTGCCGAGCTCCGCTGACGCGTCGCGCGGCAACTTTCTGTCTCAATCGGCAAAGTATCACTTTCCGCTCTTAATACACAAATAGCTATTATGGGTTTAACTATTGACCACTAGAGGGTCCACTATTACCTTGGCCAAGATGCTAATTTAACTTAAACTTTTACTTAAAAATTTAGTTTAGTTTTGAAGAAAATTCTATCCACTCTATTTATAGAAATTCTGAGCTTTTTAGCTTTTTAACATATGAATTTCAATTTAAACAATTCCAATTTGTTTATTTATTTATTCAATGACTGGAGATACAAATAGGCCTAAGCACAGAATCAGTATTCATGGTATGATATAAATATGATAGAATCGAATCACATGATCAATAACAAGTATCAATAGAAGGAACACAATAATATACAGAGTGGCAAAAAAGTCGCGCAAAATGCCTGTAACTTTTGAATTACCTCGTATACGAAAGAGTGACCTTTATGAAAGTTGTTCAGTAAATTATTCCACGCATTTGCATGAACTTTTTCTGTCATTTCTGGTTTGGTTGCCATAGGGACCAACTCAGGGGCGTAGCCACAGGGGGGCGCAAGGGGGCGATCGCCCCCCCCCCTTGCCCCTCTTGGCCTGGCGCCCCTTTACTACTTAATAAATAATTCTTAAAAAACAATATCGGTCTTATTTTATTTTTAGTAAAGAAGAGCGATTGGAATAAACTTAATAAAACCGGTTTTGAGAGCGTCCCATCATATTTAATTTATTTATTTTTATATAGCGGATTTTAACTTCATTTGGGGCCAGACCCCTGTTTCCTAGGGAGCTTGAAGAAGGTGAATTCCTACGAAATTTGGGCGTGGTCCCAAAAATTATTTGCCTGCGGCGCTTTTAGCTACACACTCTGCGCCCCTACGATGGTTCGCCCCTCCCGCCCCAATATTCTGGCTACGCCACTGGACTAACTTAGTTTTTTTAAATAGAAAACCCTGCATGTGATTGCATATTTGGATTCTACTGGGAATACTCTGAATTTTCTGTATTTATCTGGAAGCATTTCCGCGATAATGACAGCTTAAAAATGAAAAACTTTCTAATTATAATTATTCCTTTCTAATACCCACCAGTTGAGTCAAGGTGTTTTCATGATGGCTAAGAGGTGTCAATTTTGAGTTCCTGTTTAATTTTCTGTTTTCTGATTTCTAATTTGTTTACACTATGGTTCATTTGAATGAGAAACAATGGCTTCCAATGAATCAGTCAACGGTATGTCGAGTGGTAAAGAAATTTTGAGAAACAGGCAGTGTTAGGGAAGTCGCTAGATCAGGTCGACCTAAACAGCAACCGGGGGAGACAAAGCTTTGGATATCATGCTCTCAATATATGAAAATCCAACACAAACATCCAGGCCAATGGCAATGGACTTTAATGTGTCTCATCAGTCAGTGGAAAATTTGGTTAGAGTTGGTGCATGAGTTAAATGAGGAAGATTTTGATAGAAGAGCTGAATTTTGTGAGCTGATGGAAAGATGGAATAACGCTGATGGAAAGATGCAATAATGATAATAACTTGGCAACAAATATCATTTTCTCGGATGAAGCTACTTTCCATTTAAATGGCATTGTTAATAGATACAATTATCGTTATTGGTCTGCTGATAATACTCACTGGTTAAAAAAGTTAATGTTTGGACGGGCATAGTTGGCAGACATATTGTGGCACCTTTTCTTATAGATGGTTTTAACGGGTGTATATAATGGCATAACCGAAAAGGTGTCGTTCCAGCAAGATTAAGCACCTGCGCATTATGCAGAAAATGTTAGACAATATATAAGCGAACAATTTCCAAGACGTTGGATAAGCAGAAGAGGTGTTATTGACTGGCCAGCTCCAACCCCGGACTTAGCCCAGCTCGACTTCTTGTTGTGGGGACACTTAAAGAATAAAGTCTACGTTAATCGTCCATATGACTTAGAATCTTTAAAAGTCAGAATTAGTGCTGAAATTCGGGCCATTCCAGAGGACTTCCTTCTAGACGGGTTCAAGGATCGACTGGCACTCTGCTTAGAAGAAAATAGTGATCATTTTGAGCACCTGATCCACTGAAAAGGTTTGACTTGTTTATTATTCCGATGTTAGGCTGTTCACTTTTCTAGGCTATTTATTTTGTTATTATAAAGTGTGTTACATTTTTAAATAAACAAAAATTTGCAATACAAAAAATTGAGAGTTTTTCCAGTAGAATCCAAATATGCAATCATATGTAGGGTGTTCCATTTAGAAAAAGTAAGTTAGCCTCTATGGCAACCAAACCAGAAGTAACAGAAAAAATTCATGCAGGTAGAAATGTGGGGATAATTTACTAAACAACTTTAATAAAGTTCACTTTCTCGTATACGAGGTAATTCGAAAGTTAGAGGCATTATGCGCGAGGCAAAATCACAGAGCCATAAATTAAGAAAAGAACTTCTCAAGCTTTTTTTCAAGCTTATGCAAGATGAAAGAAATACGTTTATATTTTGATATTGATTGACTGTTCTAACCAATCTTACTGGAAGGAAATTTTGTGAGCAACTTATATTTCTGAATAGTTGATGAAACAGCTTAAAATATCTAGCATTAGTAGTAGGAACGCTTAATAAGAACAGTGAGAGAATTGACGGATCATTGATGGTGTTTTTAAATATTTTCTGAAGGGTTAGCAAGTCTGACATAGTTCTTCTATTCTCTAGAGAAATTGTCCAAAAGCGATATCTGATTTCCACAATATTATCTCTAATAATGTGACAGTAAGCTTTTAAACAGAGGTAATTTAAAAATTTATTTTGAACGCCTACGTCTATCAATATATCTTTGGTACTGCTCAAATCACGCTTCCAAAACACAGACTGCTTAAGGGTAGTAAAGAGCATACGTTGTCTGAAAATATACCCCAACAGTCTAGAGCAGGGATTAACAATCGATTTATTATGAATTTTGAATCAGAAAGTACACCGAGATCTCGAATTGTGTTAACTTTTTTTTAAATTGTGAAAGTAATGGCCCCAAGTGAGACATTAAACGGCTCATAGAAAACATCACTATAAACATATCTTCACTGTACTGTGTTGCAATTAAAATGACCACAAATGAAAAGTACCTGACCATACAGAACATCAAGACTGCCCGATCCTGAGGCAAACCTGGCATATGAGGAGATTAAAATTGTTGTTTATAGGGATGGACACCCACATATCCTCTGCATCACTCTGGAACCGTGGAGTCAACGAGGCATTAAGTTTGTTTTTGATAGCTATGAATGCTTCACGACGTTCGCCTTTTAAATTTTTACTTTCCCCTCCATCTCTACGAAACAGTGTATATTTACTCAGATCCACCACCTCAAAGTCAAAAACCATACTATTTAGTCAAGACTCAGTAACATATATTATATCAAAATTGCAATTTATCAAGTTATGTTAAAATGTATGGAATTTTGTACGTAAAAATTCACACAAAAAACATAATATTTCTTGATTTGGCATTTTCTCGTACTTGTTTTATAAAAGTTTTGCATGTGTGGGGGGGGGGGGGTGTTCATTTATGAAAAAGCTGTTCGGCAGCCCTTTAACTTTAAATTCTCTCTGATATCCCAACTGCTTCTTGGCAAATTTGGAGGCAGTGAAAAACCCGTCTCTACTAGTCTTTGACATAAATTTAACCACTATGTTTGTGGTTTTATCATCTGATCTTGTTGGTACTCTAAAAACCGTATCAGTAATGTACTCTTCGACGCTAAACTGAATAATTTTTCCTATAATTTGGACAATCTGTATGTGATGTTCGTTCTTTTTTTCTGGAACATCCTGCATCTCTATATTTCTTTCCCTAGCATGGTTTTTAAGATTGGTTACCTCACCACTTACATCTTGAAGTGGCTTTTTAAGATATTCGTTTTCATTGATCAGCCTATTAGGTTGCTTATAATACTCATTAAGCTTTTCCAATTTAATCTCAAAGTCCGATACCTTATTTGAGCAAAATTCAATTGACCCACGCATAAACTTCAATTCTCGCATAAACTTTTTCATAAGGCAATGGACATTACAAAAAATATTCAGCAATTTCACTTCCCATAATTTATTTACAGGTACAGGTAAGTCATTTCAAGGCAAACTAGCCATGGTAGTGCAAGGAATATCTTTAGCAATATACGACATTAAGCATAAAAATTACATTTGATAAAAGTATAAATGAGATTTTCATTAATTATGGTAAAAGTAAGTTTTCCAATACAAGTTATCAGTAGTATAAAATCATAGTATAGTTTCCCATTTTAATAACGCACGAGGAACACAAATTTAACTTTATTTATAGTTGTTAATATTTTAGGTAGGGATGTTAGTAGACCTATGAATACTAATAGGTATATGTTTCTCATTTAAAATTTTGACATCAACTACTTTACGGTTTTCAGAACTTAAACATTAAAAAAAACTTACATATATTTTATAGATTAGAATTCTGGTTTTTGTAATGGTAATTAGTAATTTTGAGTAAACCCGCGCATAATATTACCTACACATCTTACTCATAGTACATCTGCAAATAAGTTACATAACACTTTCTTTAAATATGTTAAATGAACATCATTGCAACCAAGACGCATCGCAAATATATTCCAAATAAGTAGCAAACAAAGGGAAATGCTAAAGTTGTTTCGAAACATCTTTATTATTCTAGTCATTATGGAGGCGCACCAGCCAACATGGAAATTTGTATTGCATGCACATTCTTATAAGCTTACAAAAAAGTATTTTTAATTTTGGATACAAAAGCATTAATTGCGTTACCAATAATAGGTTTATCTTACTTTATAGGATAATTCAGCAGGTATCACTACTTCAATTCAATTCAATTCTTTATTCATGTTAATATTACATATAGCAATTCACAGACGCCACAATTTAAAATGTTCAAAATTTATAAACTTTAAAAATTTAAAAATTTACATATTTATACTAAACATACTACACATTAAAATCAAAATTTAAAAATTCATTGATGCTGTAGAAAGCATTTTTAGCAAGGAAGCCACGAGGTTTTGCTTTAAAATTGTGAAATGGGAGATTCTTCGTCTCCTCTGGCGCTTAGACGCCAAAAGCCTGGCACGATGTCGCCTCTATTTCGTGTCTTATATTGATGAATACTTTCGTGAGTTCTGTAGAGATGCC
Source organism: Polydrusus tereticollis (assembly GCA_963920685.1). Classification (NCBI taxonomy): domain Eukaryota; kingdom Metazoa; phylum Arthropoda; class Insecta; order Coleoptera; family Curculionidae; genus Polydrusus; species Polydrusus tereticollis. The sequence continues at coordinate 84,414,694 of OY987327.1, forward strand.
GGTTGGATTTTATGTATGGCAGATTTTGCATGATATAGATGGCAGGAAGGGTGAGTATACCTAAATCCACGAAGGCGCGCCTACAATCCTGTCCGAATCCCAAACCCGCCAAAATTCGAATAGCTCTCCTCTGCAAACCGAAAAAATGGTCAGCGCCAGAAGAATGACCCAAGAGTGGAATAATATGTCGAAATGAGCTGTTTTCAGCAGCCCTAGGGAAACACTGCCAGCCAGGCCACGGAGAAGATACAGGGTTCCTGGCAGTTTCGATTCGACCAAGCGAATATGGGTAAACTATCCCTTAGATAAGAATCTATATGTTACTGTTTGATGAAAATTTATATGCTTCTAATTTTCTTAAAAGAATCTCGTTGTGATTGACACAGTCAAAGGCCTAGCTTAAGTCGCAAAATGATACTGTACTATCTATTAAATACTTCCAGGATATTTGTAATCATTTGTAATTAAGTTTAGAACACCCTGCACAGTATTCTTACCCATGCTGAATCCAGATTGACTGGCACTAAACAAACTATTAGTTTCAAAAAAATTTGAAATTTGTTTCGCCATACATTTTTCAACTATTTTTGATACTGTTGGCAACAGGGATATTGATATGTTTTTGACACTTTTTATAATTTTAAAATTGAAACCCAACAAAATCTCGGCGATTTTTTTTTTTAAATTGTTAAATTAAGGGCCACTTCAGAAAAAGAAAAGAACTTCTAAATTGATATACTTTATAAATTATCTAGCGGTTCTTCCCCGTCTAAAGAATATCTTTAAGAAGGTTTTGTGTAATATTTAAATAATAGTTATTAAAGTCATCTGGTCTTAAATCGTTATGCTAAATCTCATTTCTGTTTTTTCCCTTATGTTCATTTATAATCCGCCACATTATACGGCTAGAGTTCTCTGAGGTGAAAAAAAGTGGGTTTATTTTAAAAATTTGTGATAGTAACTATACCCAAGATCAACAAATTCTGTCAGTGACTCATTTAATACCAACCACCAAATCAATGAAAAGGTAGAATAAAAATATTGTACAATAAGTGTTTTTATGTATGTAAACGGCACTCCGATACTGAGATTTTTATCGCGGAGTAAGTAAATCGACACACAGAGGCGGAGTTCACAACATCAAAGATTTAAAAATAAGCGTCCTGGCAAGGTTTTCGCACTTCTTTATGGATTTGTGTTTTTATTATCAATTTATCGATAGATTTTGTGAGTTTTTTCAGTTTTCGTAGTATAGGTATGGATCGTTTACAAAGATATTTTTTTGTGTAAGTACTTATATAGCTAATAAACATAATTTAGTGTTGTTATCTACTTTAGATTAAGTAAACTATGAATATTAATGAACCTTCAACTAGTTGTCTGCCTAAAATAAAAATTTAAATAAACAATAAAAGAACGAAGAATAGTTAAAAATGTATACTATGGAATTCGGAAACCAAATCCTGAACTAACCACATTGGATGCTGCAGAAATATGTGCTACTTTAACGAAGCTTTTCTCACGCACTATGTTCAGGGGTTTAAAATATTTTCATCTAGAAAATGACGAGAAAGAAAATAGTTGAGGAGCCCAGACAAGAGGACGGAAAAAAATAATCCTGGATGATGCCACAAATACGCCATTTGTCGCAAAATCCATGGATTTTTTTTCCTAAAACTCCACTAAAAAAAAATTTTTGACTGAAATTATGAAGGGAGAATTTTGGGTATATTAAACGAAGTGGAAAAAGCTTACTAATAATAATTGAAAAAAATTAAATTACTGTATGGCGGCGAAAATATTTGAAAAAACTACGGGAGGTTCGGGAAAAGGGAAAACATTTTATTACACCGACAAAACAATAGCTCAATGAAGGGCACACAGTTGAGAAGAAGATATGGCAAGATCTAAATATTGAAGGTTCAAGGCAGGTATTGGTTGATGGATTTTCGCAAGGACTAAGAAATCCTAGTTGTAAAGGTCGTCATCTAATAGGATCATATTTTAAGGGTTAATAAAATAAATTTACTTTATAATAAATTACATGTCGTGCCGACGAAATCTAATCATTTATTATTTTATTAAATGCACGTGCCACTGGAATTCATTCCCCTGACCTCGCACAACCCGGAGCTCTCTATTTGCTAGTGATGAGTCACTGACAGAAATTCTGGACTTTCTGTATAAGTAGAATTTAATGCTAAAAAAGAACAGGCGACAGGCTTTTCTACAAAATTAACGGTAAAAAACCAAATCCTATCCAAAGAAGAGCCATTGGCTTGATCAGTGTCCATGATCTGCTAAACAACCATGAAAGCTAGACAAGCAGCGACAGGCTTGCGGCTTGAGCCTCTTTTATGGCAAATGTTCAACAAATCAATTCCTTGATCTGGATAATGTTTTCACTCTTGAACCACCTTCATGAGGTCAACGAATAAAAATATTGAGGACCAACGTGAGTCTCTACCCTCGCATACGCACCACTTACAGAACGCCATTAAGCATTTTCTCTGCAGTCATTATAATTTTGTTGTGTATTGTTTTGTTAGCACCAGCATTGAATATCGGATCTTCGAAGTATTCGTCAATGAAGCACCAAACTATTTGTAAACTGAAGAACAAAGTTCGTGAAAAAATTTAAGGAAGAGGGTCAGGCTATTATATACAGGGTGCCCTAAAAGTAATAGGAAACAGAGAAACAGCAGACTCTTAGGCGAAATAATGCGATTTATTCAAACTTGCCTTATCCCAAATTGATAACAAGCAAGATACAGGGTGTCAAAATTTTAATTCTGTTTTCGTTTTTTGCGAGGGCGCTATCTACGGCATGCCCCACTCATTTTAGCTGGCATAACTCTGTTTAGGCTTCTTATATCAATCCGACTAATAAAAAAATAAGTTACTTTACTTCTTTTACATCAAAAATGTATAACTTATTGAAGTCGCTACGAGCAACAATTTTCGAGATAATGGCATTTCATATTTTTAATGCAAGAATGCTAAAATATTTAAAATAATGGCGTATTCGTATTAGTGTTATTTATCACAGCTGGCTTTGATTAAAACCAACGACGTTTCTAAGGCAACAACATGTTACACAAAGTATTATCTGTCAAAGTTATTATTTTCTAAGTACAATTCGCAGATATTATTCAATTTTTAGTAATGCCTCGACATAATTTATTTTCCAATGCGGAAATACGTGATATGCTTTGTATTTACGTACAAGAAAATTTTAACGGTCGAACTTCAGGGCACAGGTACCAAGAAATGTTCCCGAATAGAAGGCAACCAAACCGCAAATTATTTCAAAATATTTATTTATGACCGACTAGGAGAGACTGGTTCGTTTCGACAAAAAAAGAAGTTTCGGGCCGTCCAGAAAATATAACACCAGAACAGGAAGAATAAATTTTAGTTCATGTAGCAGAAAATCCAGAAGTGAGTTCCTGGAGATTGAAGGCAGCTACAGGTGTAAGTAATTATTCAATTGTTAGAATATTTCACGATGAAGGCCTGTACCCATACCACTTTACACCCGTACAGTGTTTACCGCCTCCTGATCTTCCAGCCAGACTTCAGTTTTCTTATTTCTTCCAAAATCTACAAAATACAGATCCAATGTTCTCAAATCGTATGTTGAAATGAAACGAAAATGAACTTGGTGCGAAGTCTGGATTTTAATCCAATGGACTTCTGCATATTGTTTATAACAGTTCAATAAACAACCGTAATGAGTTAATCAAAAAATTTTAAATTCTTTTAATCTGCTCAGAAATGATGACGATCTCTTGTTTAAGGTCCGACAGTCTTTTGTAAAACGTATTGATTAGAATAAAATTAGTAATTCCGCATATGAAAAAATGTGTTTATTAGAAAAAAATAGTCAACCTTAAGTATCTACATTAACTTTGACACTTAGCAAATGTAGCTGATTTTTACATTAATTTTAAGTCAGAAATTCACAGTTGCTCCATTTTCCGTCGCTTTTGGACCACGTACTTAGTTTAATTGGACATATGAAATGCCATTATCTCGAAAATGGTTGCTTCTAGCGACTTCAATAAGTTATACGTTTTTGGTAAAAGAAGTAAAGTAACTTATTTTTTTATTAGTCCGATCGATATAAGAAGTCTAAACAAAGTTATGCCACCTAAAATTAGTGGGGCATGCCGTAGATAGCGCCTTCTACTGGTTATACAAAAACTATGGATAATTTTCAATTCCTCACCTCAAGAAACCCCAAAACCCTTAATTTTGTGCTGCCATGTCGTTTCGTTAAGAAATAATCGCAAAAAAACCAAAACAGAACTAAAATTTTCACACTCTGTATCTTGGTTGTTATCAATTTTGGGATAAGGCAAGTTTGAATAAATCGCATTATTTCGCCTTAAGGAGTCTGCTGTTGCTCTGTGTCCCATTACTTTTGGGACACCCTGTATACATATACAGGGTCGTTGGTATGTATGGAAACGGTCGATTATTTCTTAAAGTAAAACAGCTAACAAAAAATATTCAAGACAAAAGTTTTATGGTTTTGTAAAGTCTATAAGAATTAAAAAAACATAAGTATACAGGATGAGTCAGAAAGCCGTAGAGAAATAAAGTTACTTTTTTTTTTAATAGAACACCCTATTTCGTACAATATTTTTGGATTTTACATAAAATTACAATTATTTTTTATTATGTGCATTATCAGTCTATACCTACTAGTTTCCGAGATATCGACTTTTGAAAAATGACATTTTTGAACTTTGACAGTCTAGCTGTCTAACGGTACGCCATAGAGCAAAACGGCTTACATGTCCCTATCTTACTTTTTTATTATCTTCTCAAAAATACCAACTTCCGTCAAACCGGAAGTATTTTATTTCCGGCTTTTGAGCTACATCCGGTTTAACCGGAAGTTGACACTTTTAGAAAGATAGTTAAAAACTAAGATAGGGACATGTAAGCCGTTTTACTCTAAGACGTACCGTTAGAAAGCTAGAAGCTGTCAATATTCAAAAATGTCATTTTTAAAAGTCGATATCTGGGAAACTATTTGGTTTAGACTTATAATAAACCTAATAAAAAATAATTGTAATTTTACGTTATTCCATTAAAAAAAAGTAACTTTATTTCTCTACGGCTTTCTGACTCATCCTGTATACTTAATTTTTTAAAATTGTAATGGACTATAAAAATCCACAAAACTTTTATCTGGAATATTTTTTGCTAGCTGTTGTGCTTTAAGAGATAATAGACCGCTTCCATACATACCAACGACCCTGTTATACATAGGTAATGTTATTTTCTATAAGTCAAAAAATTGAAATTTAAAATGAAAAATAGATCGAAAACCAAATGTTAAAAATTAAATAAGTGAACTGCCGTTATTTTGTTTTTTTTTTGTTTGTTTTGTTGTTGTTACTTTTGTTCAGGTTTCTTCACCTTTCTGTCTCAGTAGTTTCTTAGAAGCTGATGCAATTTATAAACAAATCCTTGATAACTAAATATTGGTTGCATATATCAATGTGAAATTATAAATACACAGAAACTGCCTAGTTAAAATGATTTTTAAACTGTCTAAACCTAATGCCAATTACATGTTTAATAAACGATATAACCCAAAATTATCTGCTTTACCATTAATGCAATAAGTATAAATAAAATTATATTTTATTTAATGGTGATTTATGATAAATATCTTCAGTTTTATTTTTGGGATCAATTATAACAAGTTTTCTAAGTCAGAGAGGTCGAAATATTTGTTAGCAACTTTCTTCAGCAGTAGCAGATACTATTGATAATACACTAAAAATTTTACTGTTTTTATATACATAAATGATAATTAAAGATTCTCTTTACTAATGAAATGCATCCAATACGCTTACTGAATGTTGTAACAATCTCGATATGTGAAAGTAAAATGGAGAAAGTGATTTGGCTAAACCCTCGGCTAAACCTGTTTTAGATCTTCAATTAAGTGTTGGAGACTTACGATGTGCTTATGTTTTGTGATGTATTTTTGTAACAACCCCTAATAAATTTTAGTGTTCAGTAAGGTGCAAACCACATTAGAATTTTAAATTTGTAACATAAAAACTTGCTGTCATGCCAGTAGTTGATTTAACATTATTTGTAACGGGCACTGTTCTAAACAAACCAGGGTCATAAAAACAAATATGCCTTAAATATTAATAGAGCTTCTTTTTATTTTATTTAGGCCACACGCGGTATGCTGCTTGATATACTGTTAAGTCCATTAAATATGCGAATCATATAAATAAAATCGTGAAAAGAATTCAAAGGTGTATGGGTTATTTTTTTAAATCGTTCAATGTTGCACCAAACACGACAAAGACGCTTCTTAGAATCAGGTGTTTTAGATTAAAAGGTGCTATACCTTTATGCAAAAAAACAACTTTAAAACTTAAGGATGGGGTTTATAAAAAGAAAACAGGATCATTTTATAAAAGATATACACTATCTAGACCATACTCGTATTGAAAATTTACTAGATGGTCCCAGCCATGGCTGTAAGATAATACAAGATGGCGAATAAAAATATCTTTTGTCGAGCTGATTCAGTATAAATGATTCATATATTCCTCGAAATGACTGTACAACGCTTATCCACAAATTCCTTAATCAAAAATAAGGCGATCTAGGTAAACTTACCTATTTGCAATGTTGTTTCGCTTTCTCGCTGCAGGGTGCTAAAGTTCTCAAATTAAAAACTTTTTTCGGAATAACTTCTAAACGCCTTTATCGATTTTCACTCATTTTGGGACTAACAATTACTACTATTATTGACGTGTTTTGACGTAAACACGATATTTTTCTAATGCTTGCACATTTAAAAATGGCACGTAATTCGTAAATAAAGGTTTGTATTTTTGTTACCCCTTGTAGAAATAACTTGAATTGTTTCTCTGACATTCGGGCTGAGTTCATTTTTAAACTTTTTGCCAGACAGTCTCTCATCAAAAAAATTATTTACGAAAACTCTGAACTTTAATTCTGAATAATGATACAAAAATTCTTTTTTGTTTGTTTACTAGGCAACCGTAAAATAAATGTGACATACCGATAGTGTTTACTTGTTGTTGGTGTTGAGCGGAGTCGAGTTTATTGTAAGTTGAATAATTATTGGTCCTTTAAAATGGAACATTATTATATCACTGAGAAGGTTGACATGCTAGTTAGTATATGGATTATGTGACGTATGAGTGACAGAGTCTATCGTGACAAATATTCAAACTGTAGAATTCCGAACCATCAAACTTTCGCGAATATTGAAAGGCAACTTGGGGAAACGGGTAGTTTTAATGAAAATAATGCTAATCGAGGACGTCGACGTACAATTAGGACTCCGGAGCTCGAAGAGGTAGGTTTAAATAGAATTAAAGATTATCCCAAATTAAGCTATAGACGATTGGGTTTCGAATTGGCGGTTTCCAAAAATACCATTAGTAACATTCTACGAGAACAGTTATTCCATCCGTATCATGTGCAATAGCTGCAAAATCTTTTTCCAATGGACCCTGAAAGTTGGCTGACGTTTTGCCATTTCATTGAAACAATGAGAATACCAAATGCAACCTTCCCTAAGAAAATTTTATTTACGAACGAAGCTGTGTTCGCGAGATCGGGAATTAGAAATGTACAGGGACATTTTTTTAAGTGTCTCACCCCGTTGGCGATTTTTCTGCTGACTATAATAAAAAACAAATTACATATTTCTCAATGATTTTCGATAAGGAAGCCGAATTTAATGTCAAAAAATACATAGATTTACAAATTTGACAGATGAGACGCAATTTTGAATTTTCTTAAATGGCAACCCCCATAAATAACCACAGGATTGAATTGCATTTGGCGATCCGATTCTAAAAGTATATAGTTACTGATATTTATGTTCAGCCGTTTCGGAAATACGGGGGTTGCTAATTTGCCTCCATCGATTTTGTCTTTTAAGTGTCTCATAAGGGTTGCCATTTAAAAAAATTCAAAATGGCGTCGTATCTGTCACTTTTTTGACATCTGTCGGATTTGACTATAGCGCAGATCGCTTGCTCACGGGAAATTATGTCACTGTGCAAAAAATTAGGGTGTTCAGATTAGAAGGAATATTTATTAAAAGGGTGAGACACTTAAAAGACAAAATCGATGGAGTCAAATTAGGAACCCCCGTATTTCCGAAACGGCTGAAAATAAGTATCAACAACTATATAGTTTTAGAATCGGATCGCCAAATGCAATTCAATCCTGTGGTTATTTATGGGAGTTGCCATTTAAGAAAATTCAAAATGGCGTCTCATCTGTCAAATTTGTAAATCTATGTATTTTTTGACATTAAATTCGGCTTCCTTATCGAAAATCATTGAGAAATATGTAATTTGTTTTTTATTATAGTCAGCAGGAAAATCGCCAATCGTGTGAGACACTTAAAAAAATGTCCCTTTACATAACGAACATGAATGAACAGCATGAATATAGAATTAATGTTTGCAGTTGTAATGCCAAATCGGTAAAATGGGGATAACTATCTACTCTTCTTGCAAAATACTTTACCCGAGAGGTAACGATGCACCCGCTAATTGGCCAGCGAGTTCTCCCGATTTAACGTCTTCTAGACTTTTTTCTGTTGGGCGCTCTTAAATCAAAAGTGTATGCTTCCCCCATCGTTATGAGAGCTGAGTTATTGCAAATAATTATCAATGCTGCAAGTTATTTTAAAAACAAGCCCGACACGATTGCCAAAGTACAGTTTAATTTTTTGAAAAGAATAAATTTATGTAACTTTTCTAACATTTATTATAGGAATTAAACTAGTTCGTAGTTATTAGAAATAAGACCTTTTCATGTTTTTTCGGTCCGAATAAACAACAATGATGAATTACAAGTATCGTAAATAATTTTTTGGAAATGAAACTGTTTGTCTGGCGAATATTTTACGAAAGACAAAAAAGTTTTAAAATGAAGTTAGCTAGTGCCAGAGAAATAATTGAAGTCATTTGTAGAGGGGGGTAACAAAAATACAAACTTTTATTTACGAATCACGTGCCAGTTTTAAATTTTCAGGCATTAAAAAGAGATCGCGTTCATGTCAAAACATGCCAATAATGGTAATGAATCTTATTCCCGAGATTAGTGAAAATCGATAAAGGTGTTTGGAAATTATTGCGAAAAAGCTATATTAATTTGAGAAGTTTGGCACCCTGTAGCGGCAAAACGAAACAACATTGCATATGGGTAAGTTTGCCTAGATCGCCTTATTTTTGGTTAAAGAATTTGTGGTTAAGCGTTGTACAGTCAGACATCATGTATATCTGTATCTTAAAGCCAAACTACTAACCTAAACTAGGTTAAGTCCATTTTTGCTAACAAATTCTATTAAGTTCATAAAAACTATATTATTTTAATTATGCCATTTTTCATATTTGGTTACCTACTTTAACACGGAAGTTATACCTTTATGAATAACGTTAAGTCCAAAGTAACCTTAAAGTAAAACCATGTTAAGTGACCTTAACATCGTTTACCTCTGAGACAGTCGCCGCTAGAATACGTCCACATAACCTAACCCAATTGTTTATGTTTTTGTCAGGATGCTAGTAGTCTTTTAACACGCCTCATTGCAAGTGTACTTTTCCTAACTAAGAATCGTCACTCCATGGGACTGGCAAAAAGTCGTCAGGTTATGTGGTGCAAAAACAGGTTTTAATGTGACTGCGATGGAGACGGATGACTTTCTCAATTTTAAAAGTCTTTGCGAAGGCAATAGTTCTGTTCTCCCTTTGTTCTAAGAAAAAAGCAGATTCGGAAGACAGTTTCTTAATCTTTAATGTGTCTACTTGCATTTGAGAAAAGATAATCCAGGAGTCGTAAAGAGAAATTGACCACTTTTACAATTACAAGAAATGCTATTGTGTTTACATTAAAGGATCCAAATAATGAGCATTCTCGCCTATTCTCCTAAAATTGTATTATATTATATTCGTAGGTATTTATAACATATGAGAACATTTATAAAATGATATTAACTAATAAATAACAATGGGTGGTACTATTTTACCTAATATAATTACAATAACAAGATATAATATAGAATTTTAGAAACAAAGCATTTACAAAAATCACTTTGTGGTTATGGCGTAATCATAGTCCGATTCTGAACTTTTATTAACATCGTTTTATATTAAGCGGTTTAACTATTTCTTCGATTATTATATCTACCTGCCACATTCTGGCTTCTTCTTCTATAACATGATCGATACACTTTTTTCACTTTTCCCATAGCTTCATTAAAGAGGCTTTTTTAAATCCACCATTTTATAAGTCGTGTTTTTTTCTGGCGACTTCTGTCTTTATTGGAGCCCATATAAGTTTAATTCGCAGTGATAAGAAGGAAGTCTGACACAGATATTCCTCGTAACTGTGCCATTTTATCGCCTACATATTTTTTTAATGCATTTATATGTAAAATGGCTAGTACCAATAGTTCTTTTTTGAGGGAATCTAATGGAAATTCTATTTGTTTTAAACTTAGCCATTCTGTTATTTCACTTTTACGCCATGCACTTGTCGATAATTTTTCCGTCAGCCTAGAGTGATAACTTGCATTATCCAATACAATTATTGCATCTTTTGGTATAAGATCCAACATTTGCTCGAACTATTTTTCAAAGACACCGACATTCGTACCTTCGTGACAGTTTCCTGTATTTTTAGATTGGAACATCAGTAGACCACCTTTAACGAAGCCTTCAGAACTTCCATTATGGGTTATAATAAGTCGATGTCCTTTTCCAGATGGCGGTCTTAATCCTGTGGACAATCCTTCCAATAAAGCTTACCTTGAACTATTAATATTTTCATCTTGCCAAAATTTAGTCTCAGTGTGGTCTTCATTTAGCCGTATTTCGTCCAGGTAAAATATTTTTTGGCTTTCTTCTCTGACTTTTCGAATGTTTTTTAGGTAATTTCTTCTCCAACAGGCAATATCGCTTCTGTCTATTAAAGTCGATTGCCTATTATGTTTTTTCTACTGAAACCCAATTTTTTTCAGCGTGGGATTAAAAAAAAAAAAAACTATGATCATTTCGCCTTATTCTCTGCATTAAAACGTCATCCAGCTCAAGTTTTGGTCGTCCTGGAGAAGTTTTTGGAGGTTTGACGCCAACACCTTTTTCTTGTTTTAAAAGTTTATATATTGTTGTTTTCCCAACGTTAAGCATATCTGCTGTAACTTGCACTGCATTGTCAACACTCAAATCCGCATTCATACTTTCAATAGAAACGTAACAGTTAAGAATTTATTCTTTTTCATTTACAGTACATGAACCGACTCTAGGGCGTTTAGGCAATTATTGAAAATTCTCCATATTTAATTAACAAACACTGACCCTTCACACCTTGACTAGTTTCACTGAGAAACAAACACCCCAGGTAGGAATGCATATAGGGGCGGCGGAACTTTCGGCCCCATATTGGGTAAGGTACCTGCTAGAAATTTTAGGTCAAGTAATCTTGGAAGAAATTTCGGCCCCAAACATTGCAGGTAAGCTCATTATCATTTAAGTACCCACCAGGGGTTTTTCCCGACTCGGTACTTTTAAGGGATGGTCTTGATATAATTAAATTGTTATAACAATGACAGGAAGGGTATTTATTTATGTTTAAAGACCGATTATAATTATTCCTTTTCAGTTCTTGGAGCTGTATGTTGTATGTAATCTTTTAAAAATGAGTTTAATTAAAAGTGCCCGTAACCGAGATTTACTTCTTGTAAAAAACTATACGTTTTGCAAAAGCAAAGAATTAAATTGGTTTGTTTCTAAACTTCGGAGTATCATCATTTTACGGTGTTTAGTAAATAGTAAATAATTGGCCGGTGAACTTAAAAAAGGCGAATTGAACCAAAAAGGTGGATTAGATGCCGTGTTAGCGCTGTTTAACCAATATAAGTCTATAAAAGGGGCAAACAATTAATAATAATATTCCCCGGTGAACTTGAAAAAGGCGAATTGGAACCAAAAAGGTGGATTAGATGCCGTGTTAGCGCTGTTTAACCAATATAAGTCTATAAAACCGCATTAGCCGAGTTGCAGGTCAAAAATTGAGTTAGTTCAGGTTAGTTGCATTTTCATTTTATAAATGATTCAAAACACAAAAAAAAAATGTTATAACGTTAGACCATTGGGGCCGAAAATGCCTGTAATAAAAACATGACCCTTCCATCCCGGGGCCGAAAGTTCCTGTCAAAATCGGGCTGCTACCTGGCCGGGGCCGAAATTTCCTACGCCCGCATATAGATATAAACAGGTGTATTATACCAATAGAGGCTGTCTTAAAGGCACAATAATCACATAATTAGCAAACAGGTAACCAGGATTAGGTACAGAAGAAAAGGAATAAAGTGATTAGAACAGAAACGGAATAAGTACCTACACTCTGATTAGTTTTGATAAAATTGGTTTCTAAAATTCCAGGTAAATGGTACCACTTTACATAATTTTAAGCTTAAGAAATTTAATATATTATTATATATATATTATATTATTATTATTATTAATGTCGATACTTGTACTAATTCTGCACAAATTTAAAAATTCAGGCCTATTTAAATCCATACATGTCGAAAAATCTTGCACGCCCACGGAGAAGACGGTTTTGATTGACTTATTACCTCGCATCATTTAAAGATAGACTATAGTAACCTTAGTTTTTAAATTTTATATATCTGCAATCCCATTTGTTGAAGCTACTGCAAAAATTACTTGAAAAATGTTTTTAAACTTGACTAAAAAGACGGTTTTGTGACCTAACATGGTTTGGTTCTGCGGTACAGATATGTTGATAATTTTGTTAAGCTTATATAAACAAACACTAATAGAGTATAACTGCTACACTAATCTGCCTTAGACAGTTAGAATGCGGTTCCATCCAATATTTCCAAACTGCCCTCAGAGGTGATGTTTTTATGATAAACTGTTAACAAGGCTTTATAAAAAAGATATTTTGGTCTCTTGATTGTCAAATTAGGTGAGACGAAAACATATTTAAGATTCCTTTAATCGGTAACAGCAGTTTTGCATCTATTTTACCCGCAAATATAGCTATTAATATAACGAGATTATTATGCGATTTATAATAGTCGAGGACATTGCTAGGTGACGAGGCGACAGCCGAGTCACCCGCAATGTTCGAGACGGTGTTAAATCGCTAATAATCGAGTTATATTCAAAGCTTTATCGTATCATTGACAACGGCGATGCGAAAATAAAAACAAGGTGTTTTGTCATTTCATTTTGGCATTTCAAAAAGTCATCATTAAAATCATTCAAGATTTTGATATTCCTGACGATATATTAGCTGCAGCCAACATTATAAGGTCGAAATTGCTTCCGGACAAATCTAAAATCCATTATGAAAAAGAATATCTGCAGTTTTGTGAGTGGCGAAACAAAGTACATGTTCAAGGTGCAGAAGAAACGGTATTGCTGGCGTATTTCGCAAAACTCTCTGAGGAATACTCTGCTTCATCCTTGCGCCTTAATACGTTTCATCAAGAAGAAAAATGTTGGATATAGAGCAAAAAAATCAAAAGTATTTACAAGAGAACAAGTCAACGAATTTGTGTGTTCTGCCTCAGACGAGAAGTTTTTAATGATGAAAGTGGCTTTTTTAATTGGAATTGGAGGAGCCTGTCGAACTAATGAATCAGCGAAGATGACCACGGAAGATGTTGACGTTTTAGAGGACAAGCTGATTGTTACTATTCCCGACTCAGAAACCCACAAGAAACGTATTTTCGCTGTGATATTTGACGGCGAAGTCAATCCTGTGCTTTTCTTTAAAAAGTACGCAATGTTAAGGCCAGACCATGTCACTCACCAAAGATTGTTTGTATCATATAGAAGAGGGAAATGTACGGTACAGCCCTGCGGCATTCATTTCTTCTCTAAAATACCTCAAAAAATAGCTGAGTATCTCTCACTTGAAAATCCTAATTTGTATACTGGTCACTGCGTTAGAAGATCTTCGGCAAATTTTCTTGTTAATGCTGGAGGAGATATATTAGACCTATAAGAACTTGGTGGATGGGAATCGGCGAAGGTTGCTAGAGGGTATTTAGAAGAAAGTGTGACCAAGAAAGTTTCCATTGCTCGCAAAATTCAAATCGGCGATGTTTCCGGCAGTGGATTAGGCACTGGGGAACCGCACGAAATCGAAAGGAGTGCTTTCTCGGTCATTAATCAGTCTTCAGAGGGCATACCTAAGATCGTGGACGTTAAAGACAAAGGTGTATCCATCAAATTTGAAAACTGTCAAAATATTGTTTTACATGTTCATGAAAAATATTTCTAATATTATTATTTGGTATCTAACGTATTATGCTTTCGTAACTAACGTATTAAATTATGGTAACTAATGTATTATGAGTAACTAAGGTTTTATGTAGGTTTTAGTACGTTTATGATGTTAATAATTATTAATAAAGATATCATATAAAAATGACTCAATCTTCAATGATACGATAAACTTCATAATAAATCAAGTGTTAATTTTTATAAAAGTTTTTTAATAAATTAAATAAAATTATGTAAGTCCAACCTTAATGATGCAGAGAACCGAGCATCACGACTTAAATTGCATTTTATTTCTGCTGAACCTTCTAGAATGGGTCTGAAAGAATGCTGATTCTGTATAGGCCTCCCGCTAACCTCAGAAACAGGAATTTAAATTACAAACTAGTTGTTATTTTCAATGTTTCCTTTTTTTTTATTGTGAAAATAAATAAATATTATGGTTTGGCGAAATTTTGAAACAGCTTAACAGTGAATGCATTAGGCTTATTGTCAAATTTCTTATTATCCTGCAAAAGCCAAAAATTATTTTTTTATCTGATGGCTGCAGAGATAGTTTTCTACTGGAAAGATAATAAGGTCTTTTGGTTTTACCCAGCAATATAGCCTTAAATACAAGTTCAAGAGAAACATGAAAAAAACTGGCTACTTTTTTCGGTTGATTTAACTAACCTGACGAGCTGTGTTAATAGTTCTTCAACAAATTCTTCTTCCATTGAAGGGGTTGACATTTCGAAAATTACATAAAAGCAAGAATGTTAAAAATGTAAAAGATTTGCTTCTTCTTGTTTAAGTCAGCAGATTTTCGAAATAGGCTCCCTGTACCTCCATATATTTCCTAAGCCGACGGACATTTTATGATTATACATTAAACAACATTTCAGGATTGTCTCGAATTCCGTTGAAATGGTGTGTTATTCTTTCTATCAGATCTTCTCTGGTATCGACTGGCGTCGAATATACAAACCTGTTTAAATCTCCCCATAGAATGAAATCGAATGAGGTCATGTCGGGCGACCTCTGTGGCCATAAAATAGGCCAACCTCGACCTATCCATCAATTACCAAAAGTATTTTTTGATAAGTGCTAACGAACTAAAGCTAAGGGTACATTTTCTAATAAACCGTTTAAGGTTGGTGTTTTGTCTATATTGTTACATGGGGATTTCGTCATGCCAGATATGCATATTATGGCAATTCATTACTCCGTCTCGGGTGAAACCGGCTTCGTCCGTGAACAAAACAATACTAGTAAAATTATCATTTTGCCTAAAAACCAATTTGCGTAGTTAATTCTTGAAGGATAATCAGCGGGAGACATGGCACGTACCTTTTGAAGTGATAAGAATGTAGCAGTTGTTCTCGAATGGTCTCATGAACGACCCACTTTATCACATGAACTTGGACTGATGGTACTACTGACTTCTTACACTATCAGAGGGATTTTCAGCAGTCTCACTCAGAATTTTCTCCTCTCACTGAGGGTTCCTTGCTCTTCATGAGGACCCTTCTCCGCCACGATGCGGCAAAAAAATTCCTAAAATGGATTATCAAAAGATCAGGTACTTTTAGCATTGGTTTTATTTCACTGACTTTTTACCTGTTTCTCTTAAGCTACAATCAACCCTTTCAAAAGTTCTTCGGTGCGATAATCGTCGATTTGGAAATGGATCTGAATAAATTTTTCTCGCCTTCACACAATTGCCGAGTGCTTGTCCATAAATTAGATGCATGCCCGCATATGTTCACTATGGGAATAATCTATTTATTTATTTATTTATGGGTATCACATACAGCGGTATAAACACTTGTGGATGCTAAGTACAAAAATAATTAGGACGCTCAAAATATAATCTGTAGAGACATTTACAATAATATATAAATTATATCAATAAAATATAAAATATATCAATAAAATATAACAATAAGATAATATATAACATACAAAAGTAAAAGTAAGCACAATGCTCTGTTACAAATTTTTCAAATGCAGGGGCGTGCGGTGAGTTATGAAGAAGGGGAAGCACCGCCGGTAGGCCCGCCGGAGGCAAGCCGGCGGAGGCGAAAAATTTTTTGAGGACCACGCCCAAATATTGGCAATTTTTCGACGTTTAAATACAGGTAGAATACTGTCATGTAGGTACTGTCGAAAATGTGTGATTATGTACCTATGATTTTTTAATATTTCTTCTATTTTCTAAATGGCTAGGTACCTATGTTTTTTTTTATTAATTTTTACGTAATTTGCCCGTCGAAAACCAATTCTTTAGTGACCCAACCCTGCCTAAGAGTCGTTAAAAACAAGTTAACAAAATTTCATAACAGAAACTAATACAGAAAACTATCTAGGTATACATTTTTACTTTGAATTCACAGTTTCATTTAATTTTAAACGGATTTTTTAGCCGCCTTCACTTCTGTCTTTAAATTAAAATCTGGTGTAGGCCTACCTGTTGCAATAATATTCCTTTTTTCACCAAAGAAAAGCGTTGAAAATCCTTTTTCCAATAACTTGCATACAGAACAGATACCCTTTACATTTCCCGAACTAGATGGGCCGGCAATTGGTTGCTCCATGACAAAATAAATCAAGAAGTAAGATAAACAAAGTCAAGTCAGACAGCAGATCCTCTACCGTGTAGCGCGTATTCCTGGCGAAAAATCGCGACAAACAATCGTAACTGCCGAGTACAAACACGTGGATATTTTGGCGGCTTCGTTCCGGCGTCGCATCGCGGCGAAGGAAATACCGAAGTCTAACGATTTACCCTTTACTTGGCACGGCTTACTATATTAATTATTACTCGTATACGCGTATAGAGTGTAGTATACACGTATTGAGATCACTTCGATTCTTCGATACATTTAATATTGCTTTGGTCAGGGATGCATACAGGGCCGGATTTGGTTTGGAAATTAGATAGAAATTAATACTTGGGTATTTTAATTGTATGGATAGGTATAGATTAATATAAAATTTGTTTTGTCTTATGTCTTATGAAAGCGGTAGGGGAAGCAGTGCTTCCATCGCTTCCATGGACCGCACGCCCCTGTTCAAATGCCTCTTAAAATTTTGCAGAGAAGGCATTGTTCTGTCAAAAATTTTTAATTGAATCCTCCATTACTTAAGTGTTATGTACTCACTCAATCAGACAATATAGAAAAGTGTTGTCAATAATATATTGTTAACGAAACTAAAACGACTTGTGTTTTTTTTTAATATTCTGATTTATTATTTCAATAACGTGTTATACAAAAAATGTATTTTCTTCGAAAACGGCTAATTTTATCGAAGCAAATGTAAAGCAAAAAGCAAAAAGCAAAAAAATCGGTTTTAAGGTCTGTAACATGACACCTGTCAAAATTTTGGCAATTTAGAAAAGAACTACTAACAGCACAGCATTCTAACGTAAGTCCGTAACAATGCCGAAATATTATTTTCAGTGTAGTGAGAAAATATTCGAAGACTAAGAAAATGTATTGAAGTACCAGGAGACCATATTGGACATTTGCCAAAATTTTGCGAAAACCACCAGTTTAATCGAAATAAATTAAGAGTACTCTTTTTGAAGAGAAATGACCAGGGCACTTAGAAAATCTATTTTCAGCTCTGTCAAATGACACAGGTCAATATTTTGGACCAACAAGTGTGGTGGCAAGTCCGTTCCTGACTTCCTCAACGATCTAAAATATCTACTGTAGTATGGTTTAATGGCTCTTTGGTAGAGCCAAAAAAGTAAATCGCTGGGTACCTCTTTGGGGCTCTGTATCTACGTTGTACCCCTTACTTTAGAAAATTTTTTTCTATGGCAAATTATTTGACCCCCCCTATACGCCCCCGAGAGTATGCCACATACTTGCCGGTCACCCTATATATACCCATTAACAACTATATGAAATATTAATTGAAAATTGAAGCAAAACGTTGTGTTTTTAGATATTTTTTTACTAGGTTTTCGACGACCATAAATGCATTTACGAAACCAAAAATATTACGCCCAAAATGTATCGACAACATAAGAAAGAAAGTGAGGAAATAATATCATGGTCATGCAAGGTCATGCGATTTACTGATAATCTGCAGACGAAAAATATGTGGATTTCACTTGTAACTTTTACTTATGGCATTTTTGGTGACATTTTAAATAAACTTATGCAAATTCAACTAAATAGAAATAAATGAGTAATTAATATGATAATCAATAATATTTTATGTATTTGATGAAATGCATAATTTAAAGTTATTAATGATGTTATTGTAAATGTTAGATATTTATGTAAGAATTAAATAATATTCGATTACATAAACTTGGATTTTAACGAGAAGCTAGATAAATGTACTCGTATAAGGGGCTTTCCATTTAAAATCGTTCGGGCAGAATTTCATTTTACATTTGCACAAATGCTTTTTAGTACAAAATCCAAAAGTTTCGAAAAATCTTTTTATAAGAATCAATACTTTTTGTTTTTTTTTTTGTTTTTGGTAATTGAACTATTTGTAAGGTTCCGCTTAATGCACCTAACAAGAAATATTAATTTTTGTAGGTACTACAGTTATTTGAAAAAACAATAACCAAAAATGATTTTTTGAGCAATTTTGAACAATCAATAAATATTATGGATTTTTGCCAAAAGAGAAAATACGCATCTACTTATTTTGTATTAAAAACAATTCATATGAATCTGAAGGAAACGATTTTTTTTGCCTGTGTTATTTACGTAGTGTGATTTTTAAAACTTAACAAAATTATAGTTTTCTCGGCTATGTGCCTGCCCTTTCAAAAATGTTATCGTTGTATTGTCAAATATAGAGATACACATGCATTTTATTGTTAATATTCTTGGATTAATTAAGTTTAAAATGTGTTAACATATAAACTGATGGTACCATTTCGTTTACCTTTCATGTGATCTATAGTTTAATTTAGAAAGTCTAATCGCATGCAAGCGAAAGAATGTGCTGCTTTCTTCGCTAAAAGCAGCCAGCTTATTCGATTAGCGATGAAGTAATTAACACGACTACTAACAACGGCTTATGAAGATAATAGTCAATGGAATATACAAATAAACATCGGAGTTATATGATTTAGTTTATTATTTGTTTGCGTTTATACAAAACAAACTGGACATCCTGGACATCAGCTCTTTTTTTTCTGTTAACACAGGATTCATAGGGTTCTGTAGTAACAAACTGAATACATTCTTTAATAAACTAAAACTAATGGAGTTAAAAACTGTTTTTTTTTGCCGACCTAGTAGAGTCTTCTAGTTGCAACCTCAGGGCAACAATATGATTCTTGTTGATTTAAAATTGAAGAAATAGTCCAGGTTAGTTCAGGTTAGTGAAGTCAAAGTAATGTAAATAAAACAATGCACAACGACCAATGAATTAGTGATGCAACGGTTCCGGGTTTGACGGTTACGATTACGGTTACGGTTATCTGTACGGTTACGAATACATTCACGGTTATTCAAAAAAAATTGCAGAATTACAAAAAATAAAGTGTATTATTTAAAATAAAATAAAAAACACACGTTTAGTAAAGGTTAAATAATAATAATTATTAATCTAAACAAAAACAAAATTTCTAATAAAACTATAAAACAAAAGGAAATGAGTAACATTTTTTTTTAAACCTAACTAAAAACAGTAAAAACAGGTAGGTACCTGAATAATATATTTTAAAAAATAAAAAAGTCAAAAGACAACACTCAAAATTTAATAGTCAAAATTTACGGCAGGCAAATTTTTATTTTCAGTCGTTCGATGAAAAACCGTGAATGCGGTATACGGTTACGGTTAACCGTTTAATATCCAAAACCGTGACTTAACCGTAACCGTAACCGTAACCGTTGCAACACTACAATGAATATAAAATGAAAATTTAAGTGGGACTTACCTAACATCGAGTTGAGCGAAACTGTTAAGTTGTCTCAAATTAATGAGTACAACTTAACAGGATGAGCAATGCAAAGTTAAAGACCTAATATACTAACTGGTCATAATAACATATTAATTATTGTATTGCGATTCAAATATAAGTGAAGTTTTAATTATGAATGTGAAATTTTATTTAGTGATGAAACATTGTGGATAAAAGATAATAAATTGTGTTATAACATTATTGAAGGAGAAAGGTTATTTTTTTTCTAAAAGTTTTATAAATTTTAATATTAATTTAATTGTTGAAAAAAAATGTTTGTTTTTTGTTAGTGTTGTTAACTGACATGTAGATATGGGGCTATGCACTAAAGAATACACTTGAAAGGGATGGTAATGACACTGACACTAGATGACACAGTAAATGTAGGAAATCTAGATTTTAAAATAGTTATTTATGCAACAAGGGTGTAAAGTAGCATGTTTTTTACGAATGGGAAATTTTTCGCACGAGCCGCAGGCGAGTGCGCAAATCACATAAGTTAAAAAAAGGCACTTTATACGCACGAATTGCATACACAATTTTTTCTACTACCGGACGTTATACAGGGTCGCTGTTATGTATTGAAATGGTCGATTATTTCTTAAAGGAAGAGAGTTATCTAAAAAATATTAAGAACAAAAGTTATAGGAACAATAACAATAATAAAATTTCATATATGTACTTACAAATACGGATTTATATTCAATTTAATTGTGGACTATATGAATATTAAATGTACAGCTATTAGAATTATTAAAAGTTAATCCTTGGCTCTTAAGTATAGAATTTACTTGTGAATCTTCACAATCCACACGTCTGCTGTTACAAGCCACATTAGAACTAGATGTAAATGGTGTATCAGTTAGCTTATTTATATTGGTTGAAACTTCAGAAGACAAATTTGATGTAATATTACTTATTTCGATTTCAGGAATATTGTCAAACGTACTAGTGGAATTAGAAGAGGAAGCATCATTTGTTAATATTTTATTCGATGTGTCAATTTTTTTGCTCAGTGTACTGTCAATGTAACCCTCTGCGACGGCAGATGATTTCCATCCCCCATGCTTCTTTACTGTTATAAGGTCTCCTCCAGAATTTGCCAACATAGTGGCAGATGATTTTCGAAAAGAGTGACCAGTATAACATGTTGGATTTGGCAATTTCAGATATTCAGCTATTACAGAAGGCATCTTACCAAATGTGTTTATGCCCACAGGTTGTTTCGAACATTTATTTTGGGTATATTTTAAAAATAATCTGGATGATTCAATATTAGGAGGTCTTAATGTCATATATTTTATAATGTACGATAAATAATTTATGGAATTATTTGGGTTTAGAACTGTAAAAATTCTTTCCATACCATTTTTGAATCAGGAATTCTTATAATAAGGACTGTTTCCTTGTTCTCAATATCATTTATTGTCATTTTCATCAGTTCTTCTCTGCGACAAGCCCCAGAAATGCCAATAATAAATGCAACCTAAAATAATAAATCGTGTCGATATAAAATCTATAATAACTATTAAATACAAACATTTTATAGATAATCTAAAAGTATTAAGAACTAAGGTAAAACTTCTGTAATTTTGATATGATATTTTACCTTACCAATAGAATTAAATTGATGTAAAGTTACCTTTATCATTAAAAACTTCGAATCCGGAGCCTCCAAAATAAACTTGATGAAATGACTTTTCTGAAATATTCCTGATTTCTTTGCTTTGTAGCCTTTGCTTCTCTGTTTAAGAAAGGCAATTAACTTGTGGTAGGTTGAAATATCTACTGAATTTTTAATTTTCAAGGTAGCCTTTAGCATGGAAAATATTGACCACATTGTCGATGATTTATAGCTTTTTAATTCATCTGAAAAATAAGCTAGCAAAACATTTTCTGAGTACCTTGTCACTTTATTTTTCTTGCACCAACTCATAAACAATGTATATTTTTGCTCGTAAATTAACCGAGACTTGTTGGGAAGCAAATTCAAAGTAGCTTCCTGTGCAGAATCTGCAATATTCGGCGAAGTGTTCTCAAAATCCGATAAATCACTGTCCATAATGTTGAGATTTAAAAATCTGAAATAAAATTAAACGAAATCATAACAATATAACACATTTGATATCACAACTCAAAACTTACCGTATTAAAATCTTCACTAATTCCTAAAATCATTAAAACACCTGGCATAAATCACAAATTGTCAACATTCAGATACGTCAGACAGAAATCGCCATTTGTCCATGGCCAACCAGACCAATTTTAAGTGAAAATGCAGGTATCCATATCAATGTAATCATTCATATTTTTTACTTTTTTTAACTAGTGCGTAAAGTAATTTACTTTACGCACTAGTTAAAAAAAGTTAAATTTTAGACACCTTCCATAGTGTGTAAAGTTAGTGTTTTACGCACGGTAGTAGAAAAAATATTTTTACAAAATTATTGGAAAGTAATGAAAGCGTTTTCAAACTTATTTTATATTCATTGGTCGTTCCTTACTTTGTACTCTCCTTTTTAGTATTTCCTGAGGATGAACGCTTAAGCGTTCGACATAAGTAGGGAACGTTTTACTTGTTTTTAAAATAATTATAAGTCCACGGAAGGTGACTCGCCCCTATAACTCTTTTGTTTTTAAAGATAACGGAATGAAATTTGGAGGATTCGTATGCGACAAAAAACTGCATTTTTTGACGGGTGATTTAACTTTATAGAACTGGTTTTACCGGAAGTGACATAAACTTTCAATTTTTCAAATGAGGCACCTGGTATATTTTTACTTTCCTTTATTCCATATGACATTCTAAATACAACCATGTGTCACTTGTCACTTTTTGTCACCATTTTTTTTTTAAATTTCATTTTTGAATCTAGAAAGCTAAGAGTACGTTAAAATCGCTAATTTCAGTCCTAACATCTTTGACAAAATACAACTTTACTGTTGTCGGTCAAAACGTATCTGATCTGCTGTGTCAAATTAAATTTTGGAACCTGTATTACTCATTTTTCTTAAATGTCAACATGGTGGCTCGTCGGGTTATGAAAAAAGAGCATTTTATTACGATTAATTTGATACCACACAATATGAGGTTTTAAACAAACTTCCGTTAAAAAACTGTAAAAATATTACGTTATGTACGACTTTCCTAAAATAAAGCGCCTTTTGAGAATAAAATAAGATTTATTCGAATAGCCCTGTGACCAATACAACTGATAAAAACAAAAACGTTAAGATGTCCTGTAAAAAATTGACAAGTCAGCATCTTATGGAACTTCGCTTCTACAAAAGTAAATTAGGTAATTATTATGTACGTTATTGTTGAAAAATCATGGAAAATAAATAATATTTATACAAGGAGTGAAAAACTCGATATGTTATTAGTTTTTGGAGAGTGTGGGCAAAACTCAACCGATGCTGCACGTGTTTACGCACAGAGATACCCTGAACGCCGTCACCCAACCCGGCATTATTATCCAAAACTGGTTCAGAAAATGCGAAATGAGCCTGATAATAATAAAAACGATCCAATTATTGTGAGTAAAGAAATAGAAATAAATATTCTGGCTTACGTGCAAGTGAATATCAATGCGCCACTCAGGGAGATTGCGCTAGAATGTGGCATTTGTAAGTCTTCTTCCGGCAATATTTTAAATAAACATAAATACCATTCATATAAATACCAACTACATCAACACCTGTACCCAAACGATAATGAAAGGAGACTTAAGTATTGCAATTGGTTCTTAGGAAAATATTTGAAGCATAATACATTTCCATATAAAATTATTTATACTGACGAAAGCTGTTTCACTAATTTGGAACATTTCAACAGAAATAATAAACGATATTGGTCCCACGAAAATTTACACTTGATGCAGGAGGGAAATTTTCAAGAACGGTTTAGCTTTAACTGTTGGGTTGGGATTTTAGGGGACAGAACTTTAGGCCCTATATTCTTTGATGGTTCGCTAACAGGGGCGAGATATCTAGGTTTCCTCACGCAAGCAATTGAGCAGTTCTTGGATGAGATACCATTACTAAATTGAGTGAGTATTTTACCAACAAGATAGTGCCCCACCACACAACATGAGGGCAGTTACAGAATATTTAAACGAATCATACAACAAAATCTGGATTGGAAATAGAGGTCCAGTTAGTTGGTCGGCTAGGTAAAACAGAATTGTTTTTAATTTACACCTTTACCAGGACTTATTCCTTTTTCAATCTTTTCAGGTCACCTGACCTCACCTCTAGATTTCTTTTTATTGGGTTCTATTAAAAACG
The DNA here is from genome assembly GCA_963920685.1 of Polydrusus tereticollis. Taxonomy (NCBI): domain Eukaryota; kingdom Metazoa; phylum Arthropoda; class Insecta; order Coleoptera; family Curculionidae; genus Polydrusus; species Polydrusus tereticollis. The sequence goes on from OY987327.1 coordinate 84,439,261, forward strand.
AGGTTTGTGATGTACCTTCTGCCATACGGAATGAATGAGAGGAGAAAGTAAGGGCAGTTATTCATAGAGTTCCCCCACAGCAATTAAGAAACGTTTTAAGAGCGACAGTAGAAAAAGTACGACTATGTCAGCAATAAGATGGAGGTCCTGTGAACATCTGCAATCCTAAAAATTAATAGATATGTGGATGTGGATTTTTAGTTTTTTTTCTTTTACTTATTTATTTTTTTTATGATAGAAAGTGATAAGTGACACATTGTTGTATTTAGAATGTCATATGGATTCAAAGAAAGTAAAAATATACCAGGTGTCTCGTTGAAAAATCGAAAGTTTATGTCACTTCCGGTAAAACCGGAAGTTCTATAAAGTTGAATCACCCGTCAGAAAATGCAGTTTTATATCGCACACGAATCCTCCAAATTTCATTCCATTATCTTTAAAAACATAAAAATTATAGGGGCGAGCCACCTTCCGTGGACACCCGGTATAATCAAAATTAATGTATTTGTGAAATAAGAATTAAAATCGTTTTTATTGTATAAAGACTAGCAAAAAAATCGCCAACGGAAAATTAACTTCAAAAACTTTTTAATCACCCGCTACCCCATATTATAAAAAACTAAAGTTGAGCGGGGTTTCGTATGTTTTGCGGCAGGGTATTTTGATATTCCAGCTAAAGCTAAGTAAAGTCCAAAGCCTCGAACTTAAAATTGCAGTAAGGTTTGGAATCTAGGGTTCCTTGATAATTGCGTGCCGTTTTATTTAAAAGTTATCTAAATCAACTGAAGACAACCGAAAATAAAAAAAATGAAGTAATATAAAAAAATAAACACTAACATGGGTGTCCAAGTTGCCCCGGGGTGTTCAAGTACTCCTATATTACGGTACAAAGCATATCTTTGTATTATGCAATGATGTACTTTAATAAATGGAATAAGAGTGCCCATTAGTCCAAATCATTAAATTTAAATTTAAACCATTCTTTGTCATAGCTTATTTTCGAAATTGGTTCTAGGATTTACTAATTACAACTAAATTAAAAGCACATTACTTGCTTTAATAAATTTCTAATTACAATACTCAAAAGATCTCCTTCGATTACATTTGTTAACAAGATAATATACATTAGTATACAGGGTATCCAGTAAGTATGTACCTTCTAATTTCTTGGGAGGTCAAAATAGCCCTAATTTGTCATAGAAGAGAAAGGCCTAAAGTGCCCCTCAACGGAGATACAGAGCCCCAAGAGGGTACCCAGCGATTTACTTTTTTGGCTCTAACTTTTGAACCGACTGCCACCACACTCTGGTAATTCCTCTTCAAAACAGGTACTCTTAATTTATTTCAATAAAACTGATGGATTTCGAGGTTAATCGGTTTTTATGCGAAACACTCAAAGTTACTAATGCTAAACAGAAACAGGTAAAAATAAAATACGCAGGGTAAAGTCCGTCTATCTATCTAACAAACTCATTATAAATGCTAATCCCTAATGCCGATAAGACCCAGCGGGTGATCGAGTGAAAGCAGGGGCGCACTCGTTGCTGATAGAATAAAAGGTTGCGCTACTTTAAGATAATAATATATATAAAAGCGTGAAAAAAAAATATTTTTTTTTTATCTACCTGTATGAAACAAAAGTGTCGTACTGGTTTTTTATGTTAGAAAGAAAACGCAAAAACATATTTTAAACGTAATTTAATAATAATAACAGTATATAAGATACAGTACAATTAAAATTATAACATATAGAACGGTTAGAAATTAAAACAAAACATACATATACCTACAAGAAAGTACCGTGTCAGAAAAATAATTAATACATTTTAACCCAAGTCAGATTCACTGTCACTATCGTCATCCAAATTCACAATAATTCTTTCTCTGGGCAACAGATCTATATTTACGTATGACTTTTCTACTTTTTGAACATGTGCTACACAATTTTCCCAGCTCTTGTTTGGAATATTTTGCATCTCTGACTGTACTAAAGCTGTCACAGAAGAATTTAAGGTTGGCGAAACATTATTCCTCCTTACTGATGCTTCCAGCTGGTACCATATATGTCCAATTGGGTTGAACATGCAATGATAAGGAGAAAGTCTTAACACGGTAACACGGTATGACCCATTTCTGCCGTCAAAGTGTCACAATAATATTGCTTTTTTTATTGAAAATGATTTTAAAACTCCGAGCAATTGCTTTCTTGTGTAATTTTCCTCAAAATGCATATTATTTTCCATCATATAGTCCTTGATGGTAACTTTTGTGTCATTGGAAGTATTGGAACACGGAACTTTAATAAATAAATTTTAACCTACGACTGTGGTAGTTCGCGTTATTCATCGCTATCACACTATTTGGTGGTATATTTGGTAATAATTTGTTTTAAAACCAGTCTTTCAATAGTTCTGCTGTAGTATCATCGTGATAATCAACAATGGAGTCTTTTATGTTTTTGGCTGATAAGGTCAAAGCGTTTGGTGTAAATCCGTTTTTTGTCCCAGCATGAATTATTGTTATACAGGTTGAGCCTTGATTTCCTTGGTACCCATCATTTATCTGGAACTTCGTGTCTGTCATACCACGTCTCGTCCAAATAAATAATATTCCTTCCATCTTGTCTATATTCATGGACTGCAATTAGGTATTCCATCCTCCATCTTTTTAACCGGGCCGATTCCATAATTACTTGTTGTTTGTTAATTTTTTTCATTTTAAAATCGCTTTTTAAAATACATTTCCTTAGAGTCCAAGGAGAACACTTTTTCCTTTCTTTTTTTGTGTCAACTGATAAATTATCACGCTTTAATTGGTTTTTATCACCACCCGTAGATCCACTTGTCGTACTGGTTTCTTCCCACAGACGAAACATTCTTAGATATTAGGTTTAATTGGCAACAAATAACTTCTTGTCTAAACCCATACAAACATCTAACTGAATTTTAAAACCAAAAATCAGCATATTTAAATAACTAAAATAAACCTATTTTTTTACCCGAATTATTTGAAGATTACTAAGAAAATATAATAATATAATAGTCTTTAAATAGATCCGTGCCTGGAGTCCCCAGATCAGGTGGCCGAATTTTACTCTTCACACAATAGGTTATTATAACGGTAAGGGATTAGCATTTATAATGAGTTTGTAAGATGGATAGACGGACTTTATGCTAATGTGCATTTTACTTTTAAGAAGCGCTTTCCCACTCTTCGAAGGCAAGAAGACTTCATGCTGAAAATTTTTCAGTCAAGTTCATTGCCAAGTCAAAAAACCTTTCAAAGGGTTGATCGGAGCCTAAGGGAAACAGATAAAAGATGACGAGCAAGTAATTATTAGACGAATCAATTTTTGAAATTTTTGCTTCAGAGTAATTTGTCCCGCGATGTGGCGGTGAGGGACCTCCCAGGAGAGCACGATACCCTCACATAAAGGAACAAATTTTGCAAGATATTGCTGAGAGAACCCTTCAAACAGCACAAGAAAGATCACGACACAAAACAATGTTACAAAATGGGTTGTACATGAAACTCTAAAAGAACAGTTACTTCACCCGTACCATGTTAAAAAAAGTACACGCTATATATCTCCAAATGATTATCCAGCATGACTTCAATACTCCATCTGGTTTATGCAGCAACATAACGTAAATCTAAATTTTTCTAATTTTATTTTATTTACCGATGAAGCCGGTTTTACAAGAGATGGCATAATAAACTCACACAATTAACATTTTTTTGCTGATGAAAATCCGCACGCCATAATTGAAAACAAAGAAAACACAACAAAGAAAAAACAAGAAAGACTCAATGCTGAGATTTATTTAAAATTTCTGCAGCAAAATTTAAATAATATATCGGAAGATTTCCCTCTTGCTACAAGAATTCAAATGTGGTACATACATGATGGTGCTCCACCTCATTATAACCGTATAGCACGTCAACAATTAACAAGCATTTTTGGACCTCAATGGTCGAGGTGGACCTGCTTTATGGCCACCAAGGTCTTCAGACCAAAATTCCTTTGACTTTTACTTCTGGAGACATCTAAAAGAGCTAGTTTATTCAACACAAGTAAATACTAGAGAAGAACTACTAGCGAGAATAACACAGCATTCTAACGAAGTCCGTAATAATGCCGAAATATTATTTGCAGTGCAGCGGAAAAATATTCGAGGACTAAGAAAATGTATTGAACTACGAGGAGCCCGAATTGAACATATGCCAAAATATCTCGAAAACCGCCAGGTTTATCGATATAAATTAAGAGTACCTTTTTTGAAGAGAAATAGCCAGAGTACTTAAAAAATCAGTATTCAGCTCTCTCAAATGACACCGTCCTGACTACCCTGATGATGTAAAACATCTGCTGTAGTATGGCTTAATGATTCTTTAAGGCATCTATAAAATATTAAAAGTTCACCAAAGTATATAAGTCGGTTCAAAAGTTAGAGCCAAAAAAGTAAATCGCTGGATACCCCTGTATCTCCGTTAAGGGGTACTTTAGGAATTTTGTTTCTATGACTGTTGTTTTGACCTCCTCTGTATGCTTCCAAGAAATCGGGAGGTACTTACTGGACACCCTGTCTAGTCATATAGTATACGTTTTTGACAAAAAAAAATGTACTCTCATAGTAAATTCGGCTTCTCATTAATATTTTACTAATATACACGTAAGAGATATTATATAAATGTTAATGAATGTTATTAATTCAGTGAACTTTACATTTAACAGTCTGTAAGAAATTTGGTATTTTAAAAAACAGTAAAATTAAATAATAATATAAATAGGTAGTTTTTTTTAGGTCAATGGATCAATAAAGTTCTGGGTCATAGCTGCACCTATTTAACAGACAAATTATCCTAAATATTCAAGAAAAAAAATTACGAATTAGGGGTTCTATCCGAGTATATGTCTTCACCAAAGCAAAGTAAAATACCACTAAAATGTTGAATCTAATCAACATTGTCTTGTTGATCATAATATGCATTTTATTTTCAAATAGAAAAGGAAACAATTAAAATCCTTCGTGCGGTTGTACGATAATTTAAAAGAACTTGACTTATTTGGTAAAGAAAGAACATTTTGATATGATAAGTAGGTATATGTTGGAGAATTTGTTGCCAATGCTATCAATCATTTTTTAACATAGAGAACTAGTTAGAAATGCAAGGCTGATCTGCTAACTCTTGTAAATTTTTAAAAATGTACTACTTTATTTAGGTATTACGTAGGTATAACAATTTATTGTGAAACACCGTTCCAGACATTTATAAATTATTGTCATGTTCACCCACAATCTGTGTCAAATGAGTGAAGTTTTTCGTGTCTAAAGTTTTAACGCGCTTTAGAATTTAACGCTCATTAAAATATCAGATAACTCGATATTTATTTTATTAGTACCTATGTTATCTAAAGAAATAAAAATAATATACCGACTCTGGCGCGGATCCAGGTGGGGTTATGGGGGTCATGACCCCTCCACCCCAAAAAAAAAATTATACTACATAACATTATCATGAATACAGAATGCTTGATCTACATTTTCTCAAACCCACCTCCTATCTGCATAGAAATAAAGAAAATGGTAGTAAAATTAAATAAATTATCATACGTCTGTTCAATGCAAATATTAGAATAGTAGAAAACTGAAATTTGGCCGTGATCTCCAAAAATTTCTACTTGGATCCACGCCTATACCGAACTGACGACACTGGCTGCTAACCTACGAGCCTTCACTGGGATGATCTATCAACACTAGTTAATACGGATCTGGACATCTATTATAAATGACGCTTAAAAAATAATCTTAAAATAATACAAAAAAAAACAAATTTATGTTATTTAAACAAAAAATAAAATAGTGGGCAATGTAAACATAAAAATAGACAACAATAAGTTGGAAAAGATCGAAACCAGTTAATATTTGGGCCTTATGCTGGATGACAAGCTAAACTGGACCGCGCACATGGACCACATCAAAAATGGAATTTGATATATTTTGAGCTACAATACTAAACATTATACGAGTATATATTATAATGCATATTCCTTATCGGTCATGAGATACCTCATAACACAGCGGCGAATATGTGGTGCTACAAATTTTAGCAAATTTAGTGTTTTGCATAGGTCCTAAAACTAGAACAATCAAAATTCATTTATAAAGCACCTAACTAAAAAATAACAAAAGTGTCATAATGTAATAGCATAATATACAGGGTGTTCCCTAACCTCTCTGAAAAAATGAAGGAGGTGAATCCTCACCTTATTTTAAGATGAAAATGTGGTATAAAAGTTTTCGCATGTCGCTTCTTTTTCAAAAATCAGGGTGTTAAAAAAAATTAGTAAAGCAATAATATTCATTTTAATAAAATTGATTTAAAAAATTTTAATAATGAACTCACATGAATAAAAGTCAAATAAATTGCTGAAAATGTCCTCCATAAACCAGTAAAAACCCATGTACACGACGTGCTAAATTGTCTCACGTGTTGGAAAATTTCGGGACTGGCGCGAATGGTATTAAAACCATTAATAATACGCAGTCGAAGGTCTTCTTCAGTTCCAATAGGAGTAGTATAAACGAGTTGTTTAAGGTGCCCCAGAAATAAAAATCCAATTGATTCAGATCCGGCGAACGGGGTGGCCATGAGTGAGGTCCTTTCTGGCAATTCATCTCTATGGAAGTTGTAATAGACATCACCAGTAAGTCGATTTGGGAAAAAACACGGTCCAACTAAACTATCTCCAATATTCCCTGCCCAAATATTAAAAGAAAATATATACTGGTGATGTCCTTTGATGAGGACTATATTCCGCCCAAATATGGTTATTGTGAAAATTTATGATGCCTTGTCTGGAGAAATTCGCTTCATCTGTAAATAGTATTTTTGCCGAAAAATGTGGGACCCTTAATGAATTTTCTTGAAAGCAGTTACAAATTTTTTTTTTTTTTATGATAAGGCACAGCACTACAGGATAAATTCTTTATGGCGCTCTAGGAGCGGTGCGTGTGCGCAGGAAACGATTCACCCTGGTCTTGAATCTTTGGAGACTATACTCGTTGGGGAAGACGATCTCAGGGAGGTCGTTCCAGAGTGATGACGTTCTCCAGATGAAAGAATTTTGAAACAGTGTCGTTCGAGGGACACTAAGCTGAACCACGTACTGGTGGGCTGCAGTGGCTCGTCGTGTACTTCTACCATGCACCGCTCTGGGTGGTATTAAGCGGGCAACCTCAGTTGAACACTTGCCATGAAAATATTTGTAAAATAGGCTCAAGTCGCCAACCTGCCTTCGATGTTCAAGGCTTTCCAGGTTGTTTGTCAGACTATGGTCACCGATCAAGCGAATGGCTCTTCTTTGAATGGAATCTAGCAATCTCAGGGTATGTTTAGGAGCAGAGCCCCAAATATGCGAACAGTACTCCAGTGATGGTCGAATTTGGGCTTTATAGGGCATCAAAAGCTGTTGGGGTGTATAGAGGTTCTTTGTTCGGAAAATTACTCCAAGCTTCTGCGAGGCTGCCTTAGCAATGGCCGCAACGTGGCCATGCCAAGACATATGACTATCCAGATTAACGCCCAATAAATGAATTGATGAAGCCAAGGGAATTGAGTGTCCCGCCATAACTATATCCGGTTCTTCAACATTAACTTTTTTAGAAAAAACTGCCGCCTGGGTCTTTTTAGCGTTAAATTCTACTTGGTTACTGTCACCCCAAGACAAAATTTCTTCCAGGTCTTTGTTGAGATGTGAGACCTCTTGCTGCCTATAGAGATGTGCATTAGCAGCCGATGTCCGAGCATCCAAAGTAAAAGTTGAAACAAGTGTGCTGTCATCAGCGAAGCTATATATAGGATTTTTAGTTTTTTCCAAAAGATCGTTAATGTATAGTAAGAAAAGGGTGGGCGACAATATAGAACCTTGAGGGACTCCGGCGTTGATGTTAAATGTGTCTGAAAGAAATCCGTCCATCGCCACTCGCAGAGAACGGTCTTTAAGAAAGCTCGACAGCCATGAACAAAATTGAACCGGCAGTCCGTATGCTCTCACTTTAGTTAGGAGCCCCTCATGCCATACTCGGTCAAAAGCCTTGGAAATGTCCAGTGCTACCGCCCGGGACTACTATATTATTTTGAGCTGGAAAATCTTTAGGCAACACGTGATATACGTGATAAGGATAAAGTGAGTAGTCCTTTAAGATACTCCATACTGTTTTGTAACTAACATTCAACTCGTTCCCGATTTTCCTCGTACTAGTGCCTGGAGATTCTTTCACCATGTTTAATGTACGGTTCTAACTGTAAGTGGTTGGCCGCCTATTTTGCTTTTTGCAAAGCTACCTGTTTCCTCTAACCTGAAGTGCAATCTTGTTAATGTTTCCGAACACAGTACTCGTCTATTAGGACGTTCTGCATATATATATGTTAAACAGGAGACAAATGTTACGGAGAAAACAAATGTGGTTGTCATGGAACGAGGCAAGGCCTACTCGTATCATTTGACGCAACATAATGATAAAAATACGAAAAATAACTAAAAAAATTAAGGTACTCTTTTACCCAGATCCTCGCCAATGAAATAATTGTAAAATTTAAAATTGACCCAAAGTAAAGTGCTCTAATCCCTTATGTTTAACAAATATCATTAAAATATCGTTTGGCATTAATTAATAAAATGAAAAAAAAAAATTCAATTTTTTTTTAACACCCTGTATTTCGAAAACGAAGCGACAAGCGAAAAACTTTTATACCACATTTTCGTCTTAAAATAAGGTGAGGTTTCACCTCCTTCATTTTTTCAGAGAGGTTAGGAAACACCCTGTTTAAATGAAATTCATATGCATAACACTCAAAATACTAATAACATCTATCTGTATAGCGTCAGAACCAGCATAGCCTTACACAGACCCAATATGGGAAGGTTCTAAGATATTTAATAAATTACCAAAAACCTTAAAAGATGAGAATTCCTATAAAAGGTTTTTGAAGAACTTAAATGTCGAGTTTAGGTCAATTATCAGATTAGCAATGTGCTCTGTAATACTTCGATACCAATAATACTCTGAGTATTGTTTAGAAGAACGCCTTTATTCGAAATATCTTAACAACAATAACAAACAAAAATCATATAACTATAATATAGGATCATGTAATAATATTTAGAACTTCGTGAATGAGGGATTTTTATATATAAAAAAAAAGAAATTGTTTAGAAAAAACTTTTCGTAAAATTTTTGAAAATTAAATACGGCTCTTATACTCTCCTCAGTGAAACCACCAGTAATAATTATGATAATGTTAAATGCTACAAGACGTTTTATTTTTTATTAGTTTCAATAAGTTTTGCGGTATTCAAAAAAAATAGATGTACTAATTTAATAAACGCAAGTACTTAAAACGAAATAAATAAATACCTTTTAATTGACTTATTAGAAAATAATAAAATATAGTGTGCGAATCCATTGTGCAAGGACCTTCAAGAAAGTCTAACTCAACTTTGATGCAAAATTAATGGAGGAGCCAATATTTGTGGGTAAAGTCTGTTCAGAGATATAAGGAAGTGACTAACTGATCCCTAATAGGTAAGCCCCGGGCCAGCTCTAAAATTGAAATATGGCCGAACAGGTTCGTATTTTGCTTAGAATTTAATCATGGTTTGTAATAAAAATAAGTAAGACATTAAATAATATTTAATTTATGTTTAAATGTGAAATTACAAGTTATTTTTATATGAAAAATTATATTTATGATTACAAAAATATACAAATTATTCGGTACTTTTAATAATTATTCACTCATTATATCAATATTACTATCGCTATCATCATCTGTCCTAATTATTATTTGTGCTATATTGTTTATATTATGGATATAGGATTTTTCCACTTTTTCAACATGTGTAACAGAATTTGCCCAACTTGGTGAAGGGATGTTAAAAACTTCAGTTTCTATAAGCTCAAGTACGCTGGAGTTAATAGTAGGGCAAATATTGTTACAACGAATGGCAGATTTCAAATGGTGCCAAACATGTTCGAAAGAATTAAATATACAATGGTATGGTGGAATCCTTAAAACTGTATGCCCTAGATTTTTTGCATAATTATCACAGAAGTATTCCTTTTGTAGTTTTAAACTTTGTAAAACCTCAATTGATTGCCTTGTGGTGTAATCTTCCTGAAAATAAATGTCATTATCATACATGTAGTTTTGGAATATTGCTTTTATGTCATTTTGGGAGGGAGTCTTGGTCAACTGCCTACTATGGTAGCTTGCATTGTCCATTACAATTACGTTATTCGGAGGTATATTTGGAATAAGCTTGTTTTTAATCCAATCTTCAAATAAACCAGCAGTGGTGTCCTCATGGTAATCCAGAGAAGAGTCTTTAATATTTTTTGCAGACAAAGAAAGTCCATTTGAAATCCATCCGTCTTTAAATCCAGCATGCAAAATCGTAATTAGTTTACCTCTTTTTCATGGCGCGCTTGTTTCACACTTGCCGCTTGAGTCAACCCAACCCTTTTCCGGGGTATCATATGTGTCGAACCAGGTTTCATCCAAGTAAACAATCGGCCTTTGCTGATCTCTGTAAATCCTAAGTTTTTGTAGATATTCGGATCGCCATTCCCGAATTCTACTGGATTCCATTAAAATCTGTATTTTGTTAATTTTTTTAAATCTAAAACCCATGAGTTGGATACACTTCCATAACGGTTTCATCTTTTTCAAACCTCTTATTCAAAAATTATATAATGTAGGCACACTTTGTTCCTCGTATAACTTGTAAATTTTACGCCGTATTATTTCTATCTATCACTTCCATCTACCTTCGAGAAAATGCGGTTCTTTTTTTCCTCGCTAAAATGGGATTATTCACAATTTTCCATACAGTTGATGTTGGAATTTTTGTTAATGTGGCCGTTTCTTCTAACGCTGCTTGCTTGCTGACCGCACACTCAATGACAGTTGACTAAACATTGTTTATAACTTCCTTAGTCTCCACAGAAAAGTGTTTTCTGCTTTTCGACGGGGTTATCTCCTGAGATACATTGGGCTCGCACATATTTTCCATGACTCACACACGATTTCACAAACGCTGTATTACAAACGAAGGAAGAATAATTATTACTAAGCTTAAAAGTAACTAGAGTGGCTATATACAGGGTGTTTCAATAAAAACTCTCAGGCCAATTATTTCGAAAACTATAAGTGACATGTAAATTCTGTAAACGCCAGTTTTTAGCCTCTATGATTGGCTTCACAACTGTGTAAAAAATGTGTTTAAATAATACAAGATGTAGGTGGCGCCATAGTGCAAAGAATTTTTTCGATGACAAGAACTTTTAAATGTTGTGGTTCCTAAAGATAATTAATTTTTGATCAAATTATGTCTCATAACATTTTTTGATAAATCCAACATGAACGGAGATATTTGGGGTTAAGTTTTTTATTAAAATAATTTTAACGAGTATTTTAATTATAAATATTTTTAATATCCTTTAGCAGATTTTAATTTAATTTTGGTCATGATAATTTCAGTGATAAAACGCTCGTGTAGCGCTAAATTATTACGTCCAGTGATGTCTCAGGAGATGCCTTAACAAATAATATTGGCAAAAAATGAGACGGCCACTGAGTTTTTGGTAATTTTTATATTTTTTTCGGATTAAGCAACTAAAAATATCCTTTTACTGTGTGTTAAATTGTTTTCATATCTTGGCTTCGTTTTCGAGAAATAAAAATAAAAACAATTTTATTGCATATGCATTAAGAAACAAAATCATACAATTTAAAACATCTTTTAATTCTATCTTGTTATGCTTTAATGTTTTAACTTTGCTTTTAAACAACAAAAAATACAACGTATTGATAATTTATGGTTTTGTTTCTTAATGCATATGCAATAAAATTGTTTTTATTTTTATTTCTCGAAAACGAAGCAAGGTATGAAAACAATTTAACAGACAATAAAAGGATATTTTCAGTTGCTTAATCCGAAAAAAAAATATAAAAATTATTAAAAACTCAGTGGTGTCTTATTTTTTGCTAATATTATTTGTTAAGGCGTCCCCTAAGACGGCACTGGACGTAATAATTTAGCGCTACACGAGCGTTTTATCACTAAAATTATCATTACCAAAATTAAGTTAAAATCTTCTAAAGGATATTAAAAATATTTATAATTGAAATACTCGTTAAAATTAATTTAATAAAAAACTTAACCCCAAATATCTCCTTTCATGTTGGATTTATCAAAAATTTTTATGAGACATAATTTGATCAAAAATTAATTATCTTTAAGAACTACAACATTTAAAAGTTTCTGTCATCGAGAAAATTCTATGCACCATGGCGCCACCTACATCTTGTATTATTTAAACACATTTTTTACACAGTTGTGAAGCCAATCATAGAGGCTAAGAACTGGCGTTTACAGAATTTACATGTCACATTTAGTTTTCGAAATAATTGGCCTGGGAGTTTTTATTGAAACACCCTGTATACAGTCTTTAGAACATAATTTGTTTTATGGGATTAACCTTCTCATTTTGAATCAGGTTTGGTCGGTTTAAAATCACCAAACTATTACTTTAATAATGAAATTACGTCTTCCGGATTTGCAGTTTACTTTAAGACATTTTTAAGTACGGACCGTAATTTATCTGCATTTATTCATTCATTCATTGTTTGTTTATGGCCACCCTTGGATAATCCCATTCAAAGGCAAAACTTTCTTACATGTCTGGACAGGCTTTAACAAAATTTACATGGGATTTCCTAGGACCAGTCTGGCGGTGCACCACCCGGTATATTTATTACACTTTCAACTACTGTATATATTATTTTAAAACAAAATTATACTATAGTTTACAACAAGGTTGTATAGTAAAATCCCTGAATAAATTATCATAACTAACGCTTCTGGAAGAATTACAAAAATGTCATTGAATACATTACGTATGAACTGAAGATGAGTTTAAAAAATTGCCAAAAATTTGATATTTAAAAATTTCAGAACCAGATAGACGAGGAAAAGAAGTGGTTCTTATTAGGTCACTGGAGTTCTGGGTTAACGCTGCACCTTTTCACCTAATATTTCAAGGTAAAGGATATTTCGAATTTAATTAAATGAAATTTAAATTCAATGCGTTTGCTGATACATATTATTATAGTATTGAATGAAATTATGCTACAATGGGTATACGCCTTAATAAACATTTGAAGAACTGGCATTGATTTTAATTGGGAAGGCGAATTTTTAGTTAATATTTATAACAAGATATGATTGACTGGTAGTACCATAAGCAAATACTAAGTCAGTAAGTTGCGTAAATAAATTTAGAAATTATTTTAAGAGCCCGCGAGGCAAACCCTTTACCTTACGGAAGCAACATGACATGTATTGACAGTATACAAAACGCTCGGTCTGTCGCGCCCTATTTAGCGTGTTCAATCTTGAATCCCATGCTAAAACTTTAAATGGATACAGTTCAGGATCCTAAGTTAGGTCAGCTCGACAAAACTATTCTAAAATATTAAAGGAAATAACCAACGACTTAACACTGATGAACATTTACAGTGATGGGCGCTGGGTAAATACCTAACGGGTAGGTAAATAATACTTGGGTATATATCGAACATTTCGGTATATTGGTATTTACCCCATATATACCCGATATTTCCTGGAATTAATATCATCCAAAAGTGTAACCTATTTTATTTATATTATTATAAATTATTCCTCTTTAGATGGCGCCGTCGCGCGTCGTATCGTATTTCATGTCTGTGATCGTAGTACCCTAAAAGTAATTAAATTAAAGTCCGCCTTATCTATCTTACAAACTCATTATAAATGCTAATCCCTTACCGTCATAATAACCTATTGTGTGAGGTGTAAAATTCGGCCACCTGATCTGGGGACTCCAGGTACGGATCTATTTAAAGACTATTATATTATTATATTTTCTCAGTAATCGTCTTCAAATAGTTAGGGTAAAATAAAATAGGTTTATTTTAGTTACTTAAATATGCTGATTTTTGGTTTTAAAATTCAGTTAGATGTTTGTAATGGTTTAGACAAGAAGTTATTTGTTGCCAATTAAACGTGATATCTAAGAAGGTTTCGTCCGTGAGAAGAAACCAGTACGCTAAGTGGAACTACGGGTCGTGATAAAAACCAATTAAAGCGTGATATTTTATCAGTTGACATAAAAAACGTAATCCTTCTTGACTTGGTTTTTCAAAATTTGGTGCAGTGAAGGAAGCGGCAGCCTTGACACACAGGTCAGTGAGCACAGTGTGGTTTGTTGTAAATAAACCTATAGTGGAGAGAAGAAAGAGGAAAACTCTTTTACTTTTAAGAAACTGGACGCGACGAATGTCAATATAATTCGTAGAAAAATATATGCCCTGGACAGGGAACAAATGATTCCCACTTTAAAAACCCTATTGCAAAAATTAAAAAAGATGATACAGGAATAGAGCGTTGTCGTGAGACTCTAAGGAAATGTACTTTAAGAAAGGGTTTTAAAATAAAAAAAAATTAACAAACGACAAGTAATTATGGAATCGGCCCGGTTAAAAAGATGGAGGATGGAATACCTAATTGCAGTCCATGGATATAGACAGGATGGAAGGGATATTATTTATTTGGACGAGGCGTGGTATGACACACACGAAGTCCCAGATAAAGGTTGGGTAGATTTATCGGGTCAATGCAGAATCAAAGCTCCATCAAATAAAGGTAAGCGTATAACAATAATTCATGCTGGGACAAAAAACGGATTTATATCAAACGCTTTGGCGTTATCAGTCAAAAATATAAAGGACTCCCTTGTTGATTATCACAATAATACTACGGCAGAACTATATGAAGTCTGGTTTAAAAACAAATTATTACCAAATATACCACCAAATAGTGTGATAGTCGTAGGTTAAATAAAGTTCCGTGTTCCAATGACACAAAAGTTACCATACAGGACTATATCATGGAAAATAGTATGTATTTTGAGAAAAATTACACAAAAAAGCAATTGCTCGAAATTTTAAAATCATTTTCAATAAAAGGTTATATTATTGTGACACTTTGGCGACAGAAATGGGTCATACAGTGCTAAGACTTCCTCCTTATCATTGCATGTTCAGCCCAATTGAACATATATGGCAGCAGCTGAAAGCATCGGTAAGGAGGAATAATGTTTCGCCAACCTTAAATTCTTCTGTGACAGCTTTAGAGTACAGTCAGAGATGCAAAATATTCCAAACAAAAGCTGGGAAAATTGTGTAGCGCATGTTCAAAAAGTAAAAAAATCATACGTTAATATAGATCTGTTGCCCAGAGAAAGAATTATTGTAAACTTGGATGACGACAGTGACAGTTTAACTGTGACTTGGGTTAAAATGTATTAATTATTTTTCTGACACGGTACTTTTTTGTAGGTATATGTATATTTTGTTTTAATTAATGACTGTCCTATATGTTATAATTTTAATTGTATTGTATCTATCTTATATACTGTTATAATATTATTTTATTATTATTAATTATTATTAAATTACGTTTAAAATGTGTTTTTGCGTTTTTTTTCTAATATAAAAAATCAGTACGACACTTTTGTTGCATACAGGTAGATAAAAAAAAATATTTTTTTCCACGCTTTTATATATGTATATTATTATCTTAAAGCAGCGTAAAGCGCAACCTTTTATTCTATCAGCAACAAGCTGGTTCCTGCTTTCATTCGATCACCCGCTGGGTCTTATAGGCAGTAGGGATTAGCATTTGTAATGAGTTTATAAGATAGATAGACGAACTTCACACTAGATATATAAATCAGGTACTCTCTGGTAATTAAATTACTCTCAAAGTTATTCAATTATATTTTGATAATTGAGTTAGAATATGAGCAACTGAATTACTCCTTTTTTACATTATTATAGAAAAAAAAATATTAATATTTATTCTTTTTTTTATTGAAGCACAGTCAATGTACCTGTTATAAAAGGAAATTAAAAAATGTTAAAATTTTATATTCTCCACACTACACAATAGTTAAACTTTGGCTTCTTATTTGGAGACACCTTTAACTTATTAAAAACTAGAATAGTTCAACATCACTAATAATAACAATTAATTGTCTTTCTATATGGGTAATAACGATTTATTTGTTAAAATAGAACAAATGTAACAATTAAGCAAAATAAAAAATAATAAAAAAAAACTAGGAAGATAAAAAGAGACACGAGATTTTTCCTAACAAAAACAAATACCTACAAAACATTTTTTTTATTTCTTTTCAAAATAACTAATTCTTTGAATTGTTTGTCAGGGGGACCATGTCTTCTGGTGCTATTAATGCTCTCAGCGAAAGAAAACAGCCCAGAGGAGGATCACTAAGATACTTGAGGATCTCCAACTCAATCTTATTATTTGTATTATTTATATCATTTTCATTCTGTAGATTCTTATTGGTATCCAGTTATTTTCTGAATTCATTACCTGTGCTTTTTCAGAAATAAATTTATTGATACTTTCTGTTGGATCCTCTTCTAGGAAGTTTTGGAAACAATCTTTCCACCGTATCTTGAATAGAGGCAGCGCGAGAGTTGCAATAGTTGCCTCCTTTGCTTTGCACAGACTATTTATAAAAAATATTTAATCGCATTGATGTGGCGGTAAAGCATCAAGAAGCGGTCAGCGACTTCAAAGCCAAACCTTTGTCATTAGCCACGCTTTATTCAAACAATGTTTAGTTTCTTTTTAGAGGTATGAAATTATTAAAAAATTAGAATTCCAATTACTTTATATGGAATTAAATTATTTACAAGGAATTCAATTACTTTTTGAGTTACTGAATTACCTTAGATTTTAAAAAAGCAATTAACAATAATTATAATTACTTATTCCTGATAATGCAGAAACTAACTACAATTATCATTAACACGATTTTTCAATTATTTTAATTCGATTACCGACAGCTCTGATACCATGTACATGGTATTTAACTAATTTCAATCTGCCTGATATTTACCATAGGGTATATATCGAGTACATACTTTGAGTATTTTTTTAAATTTCAATACACCCGGTAATTGCCCCTCACTGGTCATTCATAAAACGGTCTATCATAATCTGTCGCCTACATCTATCGGGCCAGCGTTCAGGTTATTAGGTTATTTAGGTATTTATTTTATTTATTTTAATTAGAAGCTAGATCTAAATTAATACATATAACGATACATATGCGAGATGTTGCACGTGGCGACATCTCGTGGCAATCTACACAACTAGACCAGCGAGGACTTAGAGAACACCAAGCGCTGAAATTGAACCTACATAAGCAGGTATCTAATGTCAGATGGCGCTGAAAGTCAATTGTCGGTTTTTGCGAATCGAAAACGCGATAGAAAAGATATAAGTTTGTCTATTTTTTTTCATCGTACCCAATCTTTGGACGCGTTTCGCCGTACTGCGGCTCATCGGCAAAGCTATATAGTCTGATGAGAAGGAAAGGGACCTTACAGTGCATTTCAATACATAATGTTACGATACATTTGCGAGATGTTGCACGTGGCCATGGTCAATAATAAGGCATTGAAATCCATTATTGACCGATCTTCAAGAATCTATTTGAACGCAGCTAACTTGATTTTGTGATTCTACAACATGAATTCATAAAGGTGATTTCTTGTGGTTAGGCAACCAGATAATAATTATCAATATACATATTAGATTATTACAGATGCTATTGTAAAATATCGATACAATCAACATTTTTCCTGCTTCCATCCTTAATTCTGGAGGTGTACACATAATAATATCACTAACATTTTCTTTGCTCATTTTTTAAAAAAGCGGAAAACTCGTGAAATCTAATGACATAAATGAACAAAAATTGACATTAACAAAGCCACCTGACAAGACAACAAAATATTTTGCCAATTCCAAAGCGCAGGTAACTTGATTAAAAAATATACTTATACCTTCCTATAATTTTTTATAATTATTAATACTATAAAGATAAATGTCTTATAAAAGTTTGTAGTAGTGGAAAAAATATTATATTAACCACGGTTTAGACAGCTTATAGCCGCTCGGGCAATAATGATGGCTGTCTAAACCTTGGTTAATAATATACTATTAAAGAGCAATTCGTTTATTACATTTTGCATAGAAGCAAACGATATCCATGTGTGTTAAGTTGTTGGAGATAACTTAAAAACTCGATTAATTTTTGATTAAGTATCTTTCAATGTACCCTGTAATGTATACACCAAGCAAGTAGATTATTATACAAGGCTTATAAAATGTAAAGTTGGATTTATACCCGCCAATCAAAACCTTAATTTCGTTTACTTTTTATTCTCAATAATTGTTAGGTGATTTGCATAAATTCTGCACATATATTATGTATTAGCTATATTAGTATAACGAACGTTTAAATGTTAATAGTAAATTTATCTTAATTTTTTTTAATTGGTAACTGGCACGTTATAAATTTATAAAGCTGTGCACTTGCGAGTTTAACAATACATATTACAACTTAATCATTAAGAATAAAGCTTGAATATACTGGTCACATTTTAACGGTAGATGCCACCGCCGTCGCGTCGCGTCGTGCGGAAAATTATGCATTAAAATGGTTTACCATCTTCCCTGAGAAACTAAGAAAATAAGTAAATCTACAGTTTGAGGCCACTATTGTAAGTCAATATTCACTGATTGTAATGGATCTAAAACATATTTTGGTATACAAGTTTTGTAGTGGCAATATAAAAGTTGTAAATTAATTTTGAAATGTTGCGGTACGGAAAAAACTACCTCGTATCAAGAAGTATGACATAAAGTAGTATACGATAAAGGTGATTCCATTTATTTACGTATCTCGATTCAGACAAGGGTAACAAGCCAGGAACCTTGAGTAAAATATTAAAAGAACATTAAAATAATTTCTTTTGATGACTTATTCTTTGGTAACAAGAAATAATACAACTCACTATAGTAAGCAGAATAGTTAACTTTTTATGTGACACATGATTTTGACCTTATACCGTTTTTAATGGTATCTTTAGCAGATGTATGTAAGGAGCTTGTGTTTATACATATAGGAAGTTTCAGTATACCTACTGTCTGTTGCTTAAAAGAAGAATAGAAGTTAGGAGGTTCAAAAATACCTTTTTATCCGATTGTGTCAAAAAATGACGTTTTATAGATCAGATATTTGGACGAAAAGGTAACCTTTTCAATAAGGTATTGATTATTGCGCTGGTAGCTAGGCAACCTTTGTCGTCCTAGTCCGAAAAACATTTTGTCGGACGCTAAAATATTTTCAACAGTTTATTTTATTCAATTATTTACAATATTTATATTAAATGTACAATTAGAACAATTTTGAACAAGAACGGGGTGATGTAAATTTGATTTTGAGGATGTGTTATTATTTTTGGTCTCCGTTATGATATTATTCTCCAATGTTGAACTCGATTGGGAGACGGATTGCGACACCTGAGTCGAGACTGACTGCAGGTCAGATTGTGGAATGTTGAATATTTTCTTGGTCAGCTCTAACTTATTACTTAAGGAATCATCTACTCGGCTACTCCCGAAGACTTCCAGCCTCCATGCCGTTTTAGAGATGTTATGTCTGCTCCCGCATCTACAAGTAATGTGGCCGATGTTCTTCTGAAACAATGTCCCGTGAATTCCTTGGCATTCGGCAGTTTTAAGTAAGATGCTATTTCCTGAGGTATAGAGCCAAATTTGTGTATACCGACAACTTGCTTATGGCATTTTCCATTGCGATAAGACACAAAAAATCGCCCATCACTCATATTTGTTGGACGTAAAGCCAGATAATTTCTATAATACTTTAGATATTCTCCAGTCACCGTAAATGATCTCGGTTTGTTTGTTTTATTATAGGGAATTTTTATTAACAAAGCCGTTCCCAAATCTTGTATGTCATCAATTTTCATATGAGCCAGTTCTTCTCGACGACATGCGCCCGCAATTCCAAAAATAAAAGCAACCTGTAATTAAGAAAATTGTTAGTCAGAAATTTAAAATACTATTATATAGTTACATTTACCTTCAACATTAAGTATTTGTCATCTGGAGCATGGCAAAGGAATTTGTGAACCTCTTCTCTAGTTAGGATCCTTGATTTCTTTGGACAATATCCAACACTTTTTTGTTTCAACAATGCTCGTAATCTCATGTATTTAGATATATCAATATTCTGTTTTACATTTACCACTGCACGTAGCATAGAATACTGCGACCACAGAGTAGATGACTTCATAGTTTTCGATAATTCCGCCATATAGACCAAGAAGACGTTTTCGGAGAACGACTGTATATTTTTTTCTTGCCGGTAATCCATACATTTTTTATAAGCTCTTTCATATATTTCCTTAGATTTTTGTGGCAACAAATGTAACATTACTTCCTTGGCAGTTTCTTGAATGTCAGGTGGTGTACCTTCTATAAGATCATCGTCTATTTCCATTTTTAATTGTGTTTTTCAGGTTTTAAAACTAGCAGAACACGAAAGATTAGTTAAAACTATCGCCTGATTGATAAAACGTCAGTTGATAATATTAATTTAATTATTTGTTAGATCCATGGATACGCATATTACAGGTTTCATTGTTCAAACATTCAAGGGACAAAAAATTACAATGCAAGATGAAATATATTGGTTTTCTTAATTTTTACATTATTTTATAATCCGAGCAAAAACACAATCGGATAAAAAATAACTATGTTATACGGACGAAAAATGTATTTCGGACTATGCGGGTTACTGGCCTCGGCTTTGCCTCGTCCAGTAATCTCCCGCAATACGTCCGAAATACTGCATTTTTCGTCCTTGTAACATAACATACTATTTTTCTTCAAATGTCAATAAACTTGACATTTTTCTACTAATTTTTTGACGTTAAAGTTTTGCTTTTTCTTACGGTAGACGGTTGCTATCGGCAGCGGAAGAAAAAAATGTGTGTGTCATTAAAAAATAATTTTGAAAAAGACAAGAAGTATTGGATATTTGTATACTTTATTTGGTTGGCAACAAATTGTCCACGACATCTGCTGCAATTTTGGCAACCTCCGGGGGCGTTCAGGTAAATTCTGACATTTTTATTTAAAAAAAAGTGTTCGATTAAAAAAAATGATATTTTTTAAACAGGAAATTAAAGCTGAATTTATAAACTCGAAGCCGGCGTCGGCGCTCGCGCTGGCGTGGGCGCTGGGAGTTAAACAAGTGAATCGTCATTATCAGA